>CM076242.1:6904451-9385776 GCA_038380155.1 Pseudococcus jackbeardsleyi
TGATTGTTAATGATACATCAGTCCAGTGCAATTGGACAAAAAAATGGTAGCGTACGGAAAAAATCCCGATCCAAGTTTTTTTAGCCCAATTGATTCAGGGCACCATACCGAACAATATGATGAGACTTCTTGCCCCCCCCCCAGTGTCGGAGGCACCTGAGCAAGGGGTTAAACCCCCAAAAATTTGGTTTCGCCTTATAACTCGCTGATAAGGCAATTTCTAAAAAACAAAAAAAAATGGTTTGTAAAATAATTATTCATTTACGTTGTTGAGTTTAGTATAAAATAGATATTTTCACTTTTTAGTGCAGAACACCCCACGAAATACCCTTATACATGCAGTCGTATTGACACAATTTTCTGATTTGCGGCATTCGATTATCGGAAAAGCTATTCTTCTTTTCGTCCATTTGAGTGAGGGGCGTGAGCCGAAGTTGATGACGAGTGAGACTGAGAAAAAAAACGAGCGAAAATTGATTTAATTTTCTGTTCTGAATTTTCTGAAATTCTTGAAAATATCGGGAGTGGTATCAAAAACCATATTCCCCCCCCCCGAGAAGGTCATTTCTGATGTTATTTCTTTAAAAAAATTTAAAAAAAACTTGAAATGGCTCACACCCAGGTGCCTCCGACACTGGGGGGGGGGGGGCAAGAAGTCTCATCATATTGTTCGGTATGGTGCCCTGAATCAATTGGGCCAAAAAAACTTGGATCGGGATTTTTTCCGTACGCTACCATTTTTTTGTCCAATTGCACTGGATTGATGTATCATTAACAATCAAAAGCGCCGCGACGCACAGTGGTCTGAGAAAAAATTTAGCCGGCCAAAAATATAAAAAATGAACTATATAATGTGAAAATTGGTATCTGGGGGTATTTTGGGGCGCTGAATCCATTTTTCATATTGGATTTTTCGGAAACTCAAAATTGAGCCCTGGGGGGTGGGGGCAAAACTCAAAATTTTGAAAAAAGTCGTGTGGGGTATCAAAATGTATGTTTTCAACCCTCCTAAACACGTTTTTGGGGCCTATGTGGTCGAAAATCCAAAATTGGGCCTTGAGGGGTGGGGCAAAACTCAAAAATTTTGAAAAAAGTCGTGTGGGGTATCAAAATGTATGTTTTTAACCTTCCCAAATACATTTTTGAGGCCTATTTAGTCAAATAACCAAAATTGGGCCTTGAGGTGGAAACTCAAAACTTTGAAAAAGTTGTGGGGGCATTAAAATGTATATTTTTAACCCTCTCAAACACGTTTTTGGGGCCTATATCACAATCTATAAACTTAATTTGTATAGATTATTTACGCAGTTCAATTTGTTTGGTCTAATTTTTTTCAATTTCATGCATTATGAAAATTCTTTCATTTTTTTTCAGAAGAAGTTTTGAAAAATACGAAATCGAAATTTTTTATTTCAAAGTTGGAAAATTTCATAGTTTGAAAAAAATTTTTAATTGGAAAAAAATGTTTCTGGAACATGACTTTTTCAACTTCTTTCAGAATCAATATATTCCAGATTTCTTTAAATGTTTTTGTCAAAAGAAATAAAAGTTTCAAAAACATGAAGATCAAACAAATTTTGAATTCAAAGTTTGAAAAATTGAAGGAAAAATTATAAAATTATTTTTAAAAATGGGATGGAAAGAAATTTTAAAAAAATACGAGTAAATAAATAGAATCTAACAATTAAAAATTTAGAAATAGGAAGAAAGTTTAGTGCTGAAAATTTCAACTTTTTGAATTTTTTTCAAAGCCATTTCAAAAATTTCATCCTATCAAACTAAAATCTAAAAATCCACCATTTGTATCAATTTGAAATGGTTTTCAAATTCTTCCCTACTTTGATGGCCTAATTAACAATTTTTTATTTTATTCATCTCCCCCTCATCCCCCTGTGGAGAGAAAAATATGGAAAAGTACTCAATCTGACTACAAAAACATTGAAATGCTTTATTTTGGTAGCTGTGGCTATGAAACAACTTATGAGACCCATCCTGTACAGATTTCAACTTTTTATGTCAATGCTTGAACATTATTATGGCTGTATATCAGAAAGCTGCGCAAAGCTGCAAAAACTAATGAATGGGGGTCGAAGTACACACTTGAAGGAACATATTAGTGGTAAAAGTTTCTTGCACCTCGTTGCACTTTTTTTTGTAGGTCAAAGTTAAGTTAAAATGAAGTGTAAGAAAAGTACTTGCTTTAAATCCAAATTACTCCATCTGCATCACTTCAAATCAAAAAAACAAATATGAATTCGAATTCAGCGTGAAAAATGCTATTAGAAACACATTTGCTCGAAAAAAATCCTCTCAGTTTTGTACACTTGTGGGTGGCTTTCTATACAGGCACGTATGCGCGAAACCAGCTCAGTGCGTAAACGGTCCGCGTCTCGCGGTTGCCACGGCAACCGGTTAGTCACAAAGACATCCGCGCATACAATTCTAGATGCCCTGAAGGGTGTACAACATGAAGAGACCATTGTTTTGGTTTTTCACGTAATTCGATTTTTTGATTTTTGGCCAGCTAAATTTTTTCACAGACCACTGTGCGACGCTATAATCATCTGTTTGAGGCTCGATTATTCAAAAATGTAATTTTTGAATATGTGGACCCCTTATTAAACCAAATTTAATTGGTCTCCAAAATATTGACCTTGAGAGGTGTGAAAATGGCGAAAAAAACGTCAAAAACACGTTTTTTTCATAGTTTTTGATTTTTTTGACCATGTTGCACCCCCTCACGGGGTCTGAAAAAAATATATGTTATACCTAAGGGTAATACCAACTTTTTAAAAAAAATTCCAGCGAGGGGTCCCCCCCGTTTTTTTTTCTACGAATTTTTGAAGTTTTCAAACCCCACGAAACCCCCCCCCCAAATGTGCGAAAAAAAATTTGAAAAAATTCTCACATATACACCTACCCATCAACTATTTTCTGTGAAAATTTCAAAAATTTTGAACCACCCCTTTCAAAGCTACGAATTTTTGAATTTCGGGCATTTACGGCCATTTTACTCGAGTTGGGGTGGGGGGATCGAGCCAAAATTTTTTTTGGGGATGTTTTACATCGAGACTAACATTTTGGGTAAGTTTCAGCCCAAACGGTGTAGGGGCGGATTTCACCATCTTATTAGGAAAGGCTCTTTTTATTCATCAAAGCTCGATCAAACTCTTACAAAATTTCCAATTAATCAAAAATTAATCTCAAATTACCCCCTACCAGAATTCCACAAAACTCAATAACTTCCCTCGTCTCACCGATTCACCTTATCAAACAACTTCGAACTTTCAAAAACTCAACCATCCCGAAAAAAAACCTCAACCAACTCATCCGTATTCCGCACCATGAAATCCCATCACATCGACCTCAGCACTCGACGAACCTCTGGGGAATTTTTTTTCCATCCTCCTACGCCAAACAATACACGAAGCGAGATCACTCGAAAGAAAAAAATCCCAACCAAATGTTCTCAACAGTTACGAGTAAATCTGTCCATACACCGCCGAACAAAAGGTTACAAGAAGCTTAATTTCTATCTAGTAAATTGAACCAGTGTCAAAGAGCGGGGTCAGGCGGCAGTAAACGAATCAATACAAAGTATAAGGGGTCACTGTATAGCTGTAGCTTGTTCGCCGTTATTGTTAACAAGCCTCTAACAAAGTAACAAGCTGCAGCTCGGTGTGATACTACGACTAAAGCTAACTCCGAAGAGCGTGAAACGGTGAAGTTTATCCGGTAAACGAGTATAAAAGGAAAAAAAAAGGTGGTCCGGGTCTTCGGCCGGGTACCTATTTTCGTCAATTTAATTGGGCGCCTTAGCGAGCCGGTCAAATACACATTGAGCGTGCTCTTCGCGCCTCTCTAATCAGATAAAATAATAAAACGTCGACGCCCACTCTTTAAATTCCGACCGTATTTACCTACGTAGAATGCCTACGTACGATATTCCATACGTAGATAGTGGATACATCAGCTCATGGATACATATTCCATGCACACTCGAGTTATTTTTACACCTTTAAATTAGTTTCGCTGGGGCGAACATTGGTCACCTTTCCTATCTCTTTCTGTCAATGGCTTAGGTTCGTCAGAGGGGAGTTTCGAGGCTAAATTTACCCATATTAAAGTTGTACGCTCGATATGTGCTCGTATACACTTTTGAAAGTAATCGATACCTAAAAATACATCGAAGGAGGGGCAATTTTGAAAATTTTCAACCGAATTAGGTAATTATATCAAAGAATTCACAAATTGGCATTAGAAAAGACTTGGGCCATATTTTTTTGGATGACAGATTGTGAAAAGGACAGCTGTCCCGCCAGTCCCGGAGACACGATAGTAAAAATATTTCAAAAAAACATATCCAAAAAGTGAAAAATTCTTCAAAAAAATGAATTTTTCGGCGCAGATATTGAGGGAAAATTTAAAGAGCCCACGATTCGGCCATTTTTCGAACATTATGAATAATTTAATGATCGTTAATTTACCTGAATTCTATCTTCTGGTAAATCTGTCTTCAGCGATAACATTTCCCTAGCATAAACATCCGGATAATGAGCTTCTTTAAATGCTTTTTCTAATTCTTCTAATTGGTAACTTGTAAATATGGTCCTAAAAACATGTAAAAATAAGCTATTAGTACGCAAAACAAAATTTTGCTAATATGATGAGTTCATTTCAATGTCATAATGAGCCTCTAAACAGTCATAATCGAATATTGTTTGTATTTGTGAGGAGTGGTCATAGGCGAAGAGAAGATTCTCTGTTTCAAAATTGATGAAATAAAAATCTAGGTACTTGAAACCCCATTAAAAATTTTTCCCTCACCTCAAATTGGGATTATACATTTAAAAAAATAGGTACCTCATTTTTTCAGTTTCTTAAAAAAATTGCCAAAAAAACTAAAAAAAAAAAATCAAAAAATAAGAACCACTTATGTAATAACTCATTTTTAATTCTTTTCTGCTCAGGGTGGCTCACGAAACTTCCTGAGGAAAATTTGTGCTATTCTCGTGAACTTTTTTTTTCATCATCCCCCCCCCCCCTCAGATTATTTTCAAAGATCTTCGACAAATTACCCAGTCAAAATATAGAACTTTTGCAAAACATTTTCGAAAGTATTTTTCATTCTTGTAAAATTTGAAGTACCCAATGTTTGGGATATTTTTAAATGATCATTTGGAGCATAAAATTTTTTCATTTAATACAAAAAGTTTCAGTGAGCTAATCAATTATTATTAAAAAATTTTTATCCTTAGATAAGATGAAAAATGAACGAGATATACCATAGACATCAATCCACGTAACATTAGGAAATCAATTTTCAATGGAAAAAGTAGACATTTTGATCCCAGTGTAAGATTTTCCAGAACTTTTTATCACTCAAAATATTGGGGAAAATGAAATTTTTAAAAATTCTTTTAATCTTGCAACATCCTAAACAATTTCATAACCAGTTTCAAAAAAATGTTCACACCTGAAATAACTTTCGCAAAATTTTCAATGTCTTGAATAAATTCTCCAATAATCCTGCATACTTTTTAACCCAAAATTTCAACAATTTGCGACACGATACCTATCGATGATTCTGATCATATTTTGAATATTTTTTAAAAATAAAATTTTATAGATTTTCCTTGAAATTGTATCATTTTTTTCATCATTTTGGGCGAATTTTCCTTCTTTTCCACAGATTTAATTTTTAAATCATTTCGAAACATCGTATTATGAAACGATTTAACCATTCTAAAGAATTTTTTCAACATAAGAGTTCAATCATTCTGTGACATTTTAAATAATCTATCAGAAATTTAGTAAATTTTCACTCCATTTCTGAAAATTTTAATCCAATTTCATAATTTTTCACATCCTTTAACCCAATTTTCAAAACTTTTAGGAAATAAAAAACCTTTTCCTTCGGTAGAATTGTTGAGAAAAATTTAAAACGATCTTTTGAAGAAAAATTCCAACCAACTTCATGTTTACAATTGCGGGTCATGACGGGAAGAGGGGAGGGGTATCGATTATGCGAGTTCGTGCCCGAAAACATACATTTTTTGAAAATGAAAAAATCAAAATTCGCTTCATTATCAAGGGTAAGGGCTAAATATCGAACAAATTTTTATCACTGAAAATAATAATTTCGAGCTGATTTCACAGCTCATCTTTCTAATGGTTAGTTCAAGGAAAAGGGGGAGGGGAGCATCTAAAAAAATAAAATGGAAAACTAAGGAGAATTTTCCATTCTAATGAAGGTTTGAAAATTAGCGAATTGAAAAATTGAAATTTTTCGACAACTTTTGTACTATCTTTTCACCAAATTTTCAGAAACCTCTCAACTCACCCCCCCTCCCCTCACCTTCTTCCACAACAAAAAATCTACACAAAGAATGAAGTAAATTTCGAAAAAATTGAACCCATTATTATGCCTATCATATAAAAAAATACAGTTTTTTTTTTCATAACTATTATTGAAATTTTGACTGAATTCGTCAATTTTCCACTATTTTTGCGACCCATTTTTAAAATCACCACTTTTTTTTACTATTTTCACTGCTTTTTAGATAGGTAGCTTGTCCGATGGAGGCACTGATGCCAAAACTTTGACATTTTTTCGTAGAAAGTTCAAAAATTCTCTCAAAAAACATTTTTTTTGAAGAATGCTTCAAAATTAGAAAAGTTTTACAATTTAATACCATAAAAGTTATGTTTGAAAAGCAAAAACTCTCCATTTTAAAAAACATTTTGCAAGCTATCCTCATCTTTTTACGAGAAAAACCCTCGCCATCTTGGGTACTTTTTAATCATCTCATTTTTTTCGAGTGATGAATTTGATTACCTACAAAGTATCATAACTTATTTTTCTCACTCCGAAATTCAAGCAAACAAATCAGCGAGATATAAGAAGCGTAAATCTTCATTCGAGATTTTTTTAAAATATTTTTTCTCTCTTCCTGTTTTTCGAAATCAATATTTTCCCACATTTTTTCAATACTCACTCAGAAAAAATTGGTAAGATACAGTTTCATTTCTCAAAATAGAAACATCTCATATAAATCTTTCAAGTATCATTCTCCTCCCCAAAAAATTTTCATCCAACTATTCGATATCAAAACTACTCATTTTATAAATTGAAATGAAATACATGGAAAAATGTCACCAATAATCTCAAATGAATAAAATCTACCACTGTATCGAAGCATATCTACCTACGTAATCCTATTCTTAAGTATTGCTCACAGTAATCGTCAATTTAAGCTCTTTCTTCACGACAGCTGCACAAAACCTGACACATTTTCGAAAACTGAAGACACGAAGCTTTCCAAAAATATACAATTTTTCACACGTTACCGTGCTGGGTAGGTACCTATTAGGTAATAAGACCTTGAAAAGACACCTCAATTAAGTACGACTGTAAAATTTTGTCCGCGTATTTTTCAAACGAAATATGTGACAATTTCCACATAAAAATATGTTTCAAAGCTCACACTGTCTTCAAAAATCTCCTCTATTCCCTTCTATAAATCCAACACCCTTAATTCCATCATCTATCTCAGCTCGTCATCAAACTAGATCAATTCTAAATTTAGTCAGTGAGGCATTTCTCATCAATTAACCGTAATTATATACCACTTAATCTATTCAAAACAACCTGTCTGGTAATAACTCACACCGCAGCCTTCATATATCTTAATTTCATTCGGCGAAAAAAAAAAAAAACAGCCCGCAGCTAAACCAAATACGTACACAAAAAAGCTCATACCTGCACCATATTCTCACACATACGAGTATATTTATTCGAAAAAAACAACACACTCATTCGTTTAGTTCATCAGCTTTTCACTAATTGAAAAAATTATCTCGCATTGTTTAACGCCAACTGTTAATTTACGAATGGTTTAACCATCAAGCTCGGGCTTGGGCTTCGCAGCTTCGCAGCACATAGCTTCGATAATTAAATCGTGCTGCATTCGGCCGCCATATTTAAATTAAAACGAACGAGCGTATGGCTACGTACGACTCACCTGTGACGTCTTTTTTTCTTCTTTTTGCCAGAACTGAATGAAGCTAAATGATCCGAATTATAATCTTTATTAGATTCTTGATTCAGATGGGCAAGATCTATAAACAGAAACAAAACTCTCGGTTAATTTCTACGTTAATTCTTTTTCTAAACAGATAATTATCAAATTACACTCGAAGAAGCTATTTCCAAGTATTTTTCCCTTTCATTACCAACGAAAAAGTTCTCGACGAAGCGAAATTGTCGAAAAATACCGAAAAAAAGAACCCAGTCGAATTCGACACTCCGCTCGTAATAAACTTGCGGCGCGGTAATCTTCCAAATTATTTTTCTACAATATTATAGAAGGGTTCCCGATGGCATCCCTTTTTAAAACGGAGATGATTGCTAATATAACGAATTGGTTTTCTATACGCCAGCGACGTTTTCCACCGCACCACGTCGATTTCGAGCGGGGGAACCCGTCCAAGGCATAGTTTACCCTCACAGCCATATCCAAATACCACCTAATAGAATAAAAGGCAATCAGAAAATACTTTAAATAGCTCGCTGCCGATCCAAAATGGCCGACTCAACCGCCTCAGCTAAAATTAAATTCACTCAGGTACGTTTTTAATTATAACTCCGACATACCGACGATTCGAATTGCGGGAAGAGGTGCGTCGTGTATTTTTTCCATCTCGTTACAGCCTTTTTTTCCAGCTTTTTCTCGCGGCGAGATATTTTATCCAAAGTTTTTCGTACGGGAGAGGGTTGAAGGGGAGAAAAAGATTATAGAATTCGGCGTTGGGCTGAAAATTATATCGGATGCTGCGATTTTTACCTTGTTTTTCGATTATGATTATCGAATCTTTTTTTCTCGGAAATGTATAGAACTATCGGAGTATTTAATTATTGATTTTTTGATCGTATGTTTCCCAAGAGTGTTTTTTTGAAATTGGGCACTTCAATAATATTTTTATACTCGTTTTGGAAAATTTTGAATCAACTTTACATTTAATGGCATTCTTTTTAATCTCTCTCAATTTTCGATTCAAAAAAATAATAGGAGAGCTAATTTTTCCCCCACTTTTTTCCCATCTCACACCAACCATTTTTCCAACGTTTCATCTGCAATATTTGATACTCTCTCCAATTTTATGAATGATTAACGAAAATTACAATTTTTTTTTTAGATTGAGAGCTTGATCAAATGAAGGGAGAACAGAGTAGCCTGTCTGAAAAATGAACACAAAATCCGATTTTTGGGTAGAAAATTATAGATTGGGGATGAATATTTGCATGTATAAAACTATGTTTTTTAAAAAATTTTAATTCAAGTTAGGAAATCATGTTTAATTTTTGTCCTTAAAAAATGTCAACTGGACACTCAAATTCAATTCTTTCCCATTTTAATGACTGCAAAAAAAAGAAAAAAAAGAGAAAATCTGGTTCCCAAAAATTAAAGTGGGGGTTTATTTCATATTCAAACTTTACAAAAATCTTCCAACTAGAGATAAAAATCGTCAAAAATTTGAAAATAATCATTAAAATGATTAAATTTTGATAAAAATACATCGTAAAAATTATCGGGATATTTTAAATTTTGAATTCAGTTGATAAAATTGCAAATAATAACAGAAAATTTGTATTCCAAAAAATGTAAAATTGTTCAAATATCATCGAAACGACTTGAAATGATTCGAAAAATGGAGACGAACCAAAATTAGCCGCAATAAAATGAAGAGAAAATTCGAAAAATTTCAACTGAATGGGTATTTTAAAAATTTTTTCTGCTAGAAATGAAATTTTTCTCATTTTTTCGAACTTGAAAAACAGAATCCCCCTCCCCCCACCACCACCAAAAAAATGCTCCAATCGTAACCAAATTTTTCTGGCCGAAAACACAATTTTTTCATAACATTGATAGACTGAGATACCCCTCAGCCTCTTCCCCTTTAGTTCAAGGCAAAATATTGAAAAAAAAATCTTGTCAAAATGACAAAAAATCATTACTATAGTTTTGAAAGGTAGTCAGATATTTATGAAATGGCATAAAATCATTCGTATAAAATTCATCAAAACTTCACGAAAATACGAATCATAAAAATTATCGAAACTTCATACAATTTTCAGTGAATGTGGGAAAATCCTTCAAATAATGAAAAATTCAACATAAAATTCATTTAAAAAGCACAAAATATAAAGAAAATCGAACACTTCGTAAAAAAAATAATAATAAAAAAATTCGCTAAAATATGAAAAAAAAAAAAAATGAAAATAAGGGATCCCATGATACATTTTTAATAAAGGCATCATTTTTACACTTCAGCAATTTCATAATTTTTTACGTAAGTATAAATTGATGCAATCAGATTTATGATTCAGTATAATTTGATAAAATTAAATGAGGACATTTTTTTCATCTGATCACATGTGATCTTGGATTTTGAAACCACCCTAATGAGACAAAAATAGGTTTTTGAGTTGAAATTTTCTCTTTGATTTTACTTTTTCTGGTGGGCTCAAAATCAGTGTCAACTCAAAAATAAATTTTCAATTTCTCAGGGTGGTTTCTTATCCATGCTCACATATGAAAATTGATTTATTGAGAATTTTTAGGATAAAATTCAAAAATTTTCATCATTTTCTCATTATTTTCGTTTCATTTTACCTTTTATACGTTATCAATTACACAAAATTACCGGCAGTTCTAACAATTTTTACACTGTTTGGGATTTTATGATAAACAGGTAGGTACATGCGATGTTACGAATCGAATATGAATATAGATTTTTGGGTAATTTCAACACTAAATATCAAACCTTTGATACTTTTTCAAACGATTTTCAACAAATTTTGTAGTATTTCTCGAAGTTTACGAATAATACTTGACCAAATACTTTTTTGGGGAAAAAATTTTTGTGATTATTTGAATAAAAATTTTAATGTTTTCACAATTCTTCATGATTTTTATAAATTTGGTCCAAAAAATATTTGTTTGTGAAGTATCTCACTTGAAAATATTCGAAGAACGAATTTTCAGCATTTTTACCCCTTCCCTCTGCCACCTCGAAATATTTCGTTCTAATTTTGGGAATAACGTAAAAAAATTTAAAAAACAAAAAAGAAAAATGAGCTATCCTTGGTAGACAGATATTTAAAAAAATAAACACATCCAATCCCTCTATGACCTCACACAGTTCATTCAGTTTCTCCAAACACTTCATTATTTGACATCTCTTTTAATTCCATTAATCGACGAAATTTCAAACCCATCGTTGCCGAACCTCTATGGCAAAACACTTAAGGTAATCTTCGATTAAAATCCATCTTATTACGTAACAGATCGAAGACCATTTATTTACCACTCGGCTGCGTGACGAGGGGATCATCTGCTAAAGGTTCGGTGCACCGACGACGTAAGAATGGTGATTTATATGGAGTAAATTTCATAAGGGAATTGGTTCGTTCTCTTGGGGCCAAACAAATAGTCCATTACACTACGATGGTAATAAAAGTCTGGCAGAAGTGTTGTATAGTTACACGCTCGATTAACACCCTAAAAGTGGTCAGTATAGAATTAATTTACTCTACGGCAATAGGCCGATCGTATATCGCGTCGCGAATGCCTTATACGTATACCGGGGATTACATTGTTGACAATTCCCATATGATTTTCCGATTCATCGTAATAGAGATCCCTTTTTTAAAACTCTGTACATAGCAAATACAAATACACAACCACGTATCATCACCAGACACTTATATCCAATGATACCTAAATTCGCCACTCTTTCTAACCCTTTCACTACTTGACACAAAAGGGTGAAAAAAATTTCGACACGAAAAATTCCAAAGGTAATTTTACCAACCACTGGGACGAGCGCAAATACGGCCCAGTTATTATATCCGCGTTGTGGAAAATTACTCCGAAGCATAGCGATATTATAAGGGGAGCGTTGGAGCAGGAGCAGGGTATGAAGCACCACTTTTAATCGAAACTCAATTACACGCTTATTATATCCGTTAAAAGAGACAAATTTTCACAATTTCACCCGAAATAACTGGCGCGCGATCCGTACCTACGGTAAATTATTAATTTCCTTTATTATACTACGTCAACGAGAATAATTTAATCCGGCTAAATTAGACGTCTCCTTTTTCCAACGCTACGCTTAAACAATCCTCCCCCGCATGCCGCGTCGCATCCCGCAATATTAATCGTTCTGAGTGGGCAGGTAACCGAGTATTTCGTGTAATTTTCTCTCTCTCTTATTATATGACATAATACGACCATGTCCATTCACCTCTCGATATAATATACCTACAAACTGTATCTTTTCATTTCTTAGGCTGGACGAAAATAAGTCTAACTTTTCGATTTTTTTTTCCTATCCGGACTCGAGATGATTTTTATTATTTTTCCTCCCCGGAGTAGTGCCAAGATACGAGAATAAAATCGCCATTTTTCAATTCTATAATTCGAAACTAGCCACAAGTACACCTGCATTTTACTCGTTTCAAAGCCTATACGAGAAAACCGGTTGTATTCGAATTAAAGATGCAAAATGCAAATGGTGTCTCCTGCGCTGGTTGGTTAATGCAGTTGGGTTGCTGCACAGTTCTAGTTCATCAATAATCAGGGTTGGGTATAAAGAGATCCAAAATCGAAAATTTACGAATTCATGTTTTTTCTTATCAATTTTTCAATGAAATTGAAATTTGACTCTACCTCTCCAACTATTGAAAATTTGAAGATGAAACAAAAAATGAAGGAAGGTTTTTTCTCAACAAAAAAATCATAAGACTTTCAGGGGGAGTGGAGGGATGTAGATGTACATTACAAAAAAAATCAAAAATCAACAAATTTTTAATACATTGATCAACTTTTTTCTAGAGGTAAGTTTTTTCAAGTCTGAAGAAGTGAAATTCTTGAGTATAAAATTTCACATTATTTTTGTATTTTTCAAATATTTAATCAAATTTACAAAGCTTTTGAAAATTTTATCACCGTTTTTAAAAAATTATTTTCAATTTTTAAATTCAAAAATATACTTTCGCAAACTCTGGAAGGTAATTCGTATAAAATTTTTCATTCAGTATTTTGATTTCAAAATTTGATAGGGTATCAAGGTGCAAAGCCTGCAAATAAGGCAAAGATGAAGTTTCGAAGAAAAATAAATATCTCAGTAGAAAATTAAATGATAATTTGTTTTTTAATCACACAAAAGGAATCAAAAAATATAACTATACTTGAAATTCAAATTTGAGTTTTTCCCCCATGATTTTCCAAATAAGTAAGATGTTTGAACTAAAAGTCAACTTGAGCCCCCTCTCCCTACCCCCAAAAAAATCGAAAGTACATCAGGATAGAACCCCATACCCAAAATTTCAAGAGCTAAAGTTCATTTCGTAAATTATGGTGAATTTTTGAAATTTCAAAATGACATCGTCATCCTTCACAGTATGAAAAAATTTCATCTAATCAAATACCCCATTTTCGACTACCTGAATTGATTGGAAGCAGTTTCGAAAGGTTTGGAACCTCCATGTAGGAAATTTTAAAATTTTTCAGTACTTTTTGGCCACAGAAGATTTTTTTGAAAACAATTATGGATTTAATTTCAAAGGTACGAATTTTGGAAAATTATGCTTTAATGGACCAAAAAGCCATCAACATGGGTTATCCGCAATTTTATAGGCGCTAAAGTCCTCATGGACCATTTTTGTGGGGTTTTCTTCAGCATTGGAAAATTCTAAAAAATTTTAGATGTTCCAAAACGTCTCGAAACTGCTTCCAATTGATTGGGGAGGTCAAAAATAGGCTACATTAATTTCAGCTTTTTTCGTTGATTCTGATAAAATTTTAATGTTTTGCAGGGCGATGAGGCATCAATACGGTTTGAAGTTCATAAATTTGACAAAATTCAAGAAATGAACTTTAGCACTTGAAAATTTGGATGCAGGGAGAGTTTTTTTTATATACCGAAAAATTTACTCTCGAATGACATTTTCCTGAATTTATTTTACCAAATGTAATTTTTTTATGCAATTTCCCCAAATGTTTGATTTTTTTTGAAAAATCACATTTTTTCGTGTTTTTATGAGGGAGAGGGAGGGGTGAGGTAAAAGGCGATGTTGAGAAGAAATTTTCTCAAAATTTTAAAGATTTCGAGTTTTTTTTCGAATTTCAACAAGTTTTTCTCTTTCTTCTTTTCTTCTTTTTTTAAAACTCAAATTTTTTCAATTGTTAAATTTCATCATTAGAAATTATTTTGAAAAAATGAACAAAAAATTTGTATAAATTGGCATCTTTAACCTTATTTTTTTTTTAATTTTAAAGAATTGAAAGATTTTTTGATTTGGTAGGTAATAAGATAATTTTTAACTTTTGGAAAATGAAGATCACTTGCTTAGATTTTTTTAACGAATTTTCACTCTGTTTTTTTCTTTCATTGAAATATTATTTCTCCAATATTTTAACAAAAAGGTCACAAAATTTTCACCCAATGAATTCATATTTTCAAAATTAGTGACGTAACCAGACATATATTCAAGGAGAACATTTTTGACTGAAAAAATTCTTTTCGAAGTGAAATTTTGAAGAATATATATTTATCATTCTGAAAAAATTCATTAGGCTCCAAAAAATTGAAGACTCAAAACTTCAAGAACCTTAATTCTAAAAAATTAACTATCAAAACTTGCCAAAAATGATAAGAAAAAATGAAGTAGAAAATCAATTCTTGGAACTAAAATTTTTTCAGCGATAGTTCTATTTCTTACATGAATTGGGCTCTAAAATTTCCAACAGTTGATATCTCAATTTTTACCCAATTCAACCCATTTTTTGACCTCCTCCCCCTTCTTTACAGTATAAAAAATCTTGAATAGTAGTATAGAAAGCACAATTCAAAAATTAAGATTCAAAGTGATAAAAATTCGAAAAAGTTTTAGTTTGAGGCTAAAAAATCTACAAAAGATTTTAGCATCACTCCACCCAATAATTTCTACTCGGACCTCCGCAAAAATTTTCATAATTTCAGAAAAATTCAAAATTCAAAATTCTGAAAACCACAAAACTTTTCATCCCACCCAACATTAAATTTCCCTCAACCAATTCCGCACATGAAATCCCAATCCAAAATTCATCAAAATTTCACTTCTTCACCTCCTCCTAAATTCATCCTTCAACACCAAACATCACTTACCTTCGTCCTTTTCCAACACCACTTTCGAAACAACCGCACGCACCAATATAAATATTTTGACACCAATCATTCCAACGTTCACGCACATACTAACCCAAGATCCCAACCCGCTCCCAAGACATAATTTCCCTCATTCCATCGTTCCGTCCAAAATACGATATTAAATTTCAACATTTTTATACAATAACATTACACGTACCTATCCTCGTAAAGGGTTCGTCAAACTGGGGAAAAAAAGTAAAATAAAGAAAAGAGAAACATACCAAGTGCTTCCTGCCCAATTACAAAAGCACCCAAGCAAAACACTCCGCCCATTTGTAACCCTTTCGGGCATACGCGACTACCGGTACTGCGGCTCGTTCTACAACACGACACAATACCTACCCACGTATGTGTATTTTCGCTTATGTAAAAAATTAATAAAGGATTAAAAGGTCTCCCTTGAAAACTCTACGCTCTGAAAAGATGCAATTTTTATATTATTCTCTGCACCGAGATACATAGACAGCTCCTCCTACACGAAACTGTCGAATGACGCAGTTGGGTCTGATACAAAAAAAAAGAAAATAAAAAGGTTGTCATTGTAGTTCTCGTGTGTACCTCCAATGTAAAATTTATTCGACTCTTTGTACGTGCATCAGCACTAATAAAAATAGAGATAGAGATACCTACTACGAAGCACACAGTGCAACATTCGAGCACCTCTCTATCTATATCCATAGTAAACGATTTTTGCGAGAATACGATGAAGAGATTGTGCACCTAAATCGCTGCTGCAATCGCCCCAGACGTATAGTAATTATCTGGACGACTCTATTGGTATATTACAATCGGGTTAATCTCTTAAGTCATGTCCAGCGCAACTTTCAAAGCCACCATAGTCTACGAGAAACTCATTTAGCATTACAACTGCATTAGTGTGCGATAGATACCCCCCGAACCAACACATATAGACTTATATGCACCAAAATGAACCGCGACGACGATCTCTGTCTCGTCTTCTCTCTTTTCATCTCTATCAAGTTGAATAGGACAGAAAAAGACAGACATATCGATCTCGTACACAGAAAGAAAACGACGTCGAATGGCGAAATTACCAATACGACGAGTATTATTGTACATATACTTCAGAAATGATTTATTTCTACGTTAAGTACCTTATTCCGATTCAGTTAACGCCGATTTAATCCTCTTATTAAATTGAAAAATAAGCTCGATAATATGTACCTAGCCATCCCCCGCATCTAATTCCCAATATCTCGATAGACTCTCGTCCGAACCCTTCTCTTCCACATGTGTATCTATCCATAAGTCGTTGTCTGTATTAGTATTTTATACTTAGGTATTGCAGACGCCTACAGGAACAACAATGATACCGCAGATTTCATCCTATAAGTTTTCCTCGTTTTTATTACGAACTTTTATGATATTTTTAAAGGCTGAATTATTTATAAAAAATGTTACCTATTTTTTTTTTTTATTCGATAAAAAGCTATTTACGGAATAGATATTATGTTTGAGGGGCTTTTCATCGGTTTGTATGGGATCAAGTAAATATATTGGGATATCGAGTTCAAAAGAAAGTTTTGTGTTCTTTTAACTCGTGCCGATTTATATTTTCGAATCAACGAAATGGGGAAAAATCGTGGTTTGAGGAAATACCGTCATTGTGTAGTAGCTTTTGAAGTACAAAAAAATCAGCTCAAATCATTAAAAGAGTTTATCAATTTCAGAATTGGAGTTTGAACAATTGAGTGTAAAAGAATGATATGCTCATTGAAAAAAAGTACATAGTTCAATAAAGGAAAATGATTTCACTGTTCTCTCAAAGACCTAAAAAAATAATCACATTTTAAAAAAAAAAAACAGTGTTTGAAGCCCAACAATCTAATCTCATCTTTGGATTAGTTTTATAGCTTCAAGGGCCCACTCAAGAAGGCTCAAGGGGCTCGAGCCCCTTCCTTAAGCCCCAAAAAAATTACAAAAAAATATGAAAAAAATAATTTTTTGTTCTCCAAAACGATATTTTTCCAAAAAAAATTCGCCGTCGTTTCACTCGGGCAGTTGCATTAATTTTCTTTCAAAAATTGATGATTTTTCAATGATCTTTCTGTCAAAAATTACTGCTTCTTCAATCAATTTTCAATTGATTAGAAGAAATCAATGATTTTTGGCTGGAAAGTCGAAGAAAGAGAACTAATTTAAAATTTGATCCCTCCTCCCATTTTTTCTCAAATTCCTTAATTAATTTTTGGGTGCCCCTGTGCATAGCCTTCGATTACTTCCAGTTAAAAAAAATTATCCAGCTGTAAAATTATTTGGACTGATTTTTTTTTGAAAATAACACTGCTTTTTTCATAAATGAAAACTCTTTGAAAAAAAATTAAAAAGTCCCTTCTTCCTATACCTTCATGCTTCACCAGCACAAAAACTACTCTAACTCAATTCTGAGAATTTTCAAACACAAGAAAATAAACCCTAGCTTTAATCATTCAAAAAAAAAAATGAAACCTGCAATTTGTGACAGAAAATTTTTTCAAATGTCAATTTTTTCGAGTAGTCGACTTGAAAAAAGGCAAAGCTTCAATATTTGACAAAATGTGAAATGTGGACAAAATTCACAACTTCCATAATTTTCCAAGCTGTTGGACGACTTCCTCCCCCAGCGATGGCAAAATTTTACCAATACTCATTCTTGGTAGAAAAGATTGAGTTCAAGTAAAAAAAATTTTCAAAAGTAAAAATTTTTAGATCAATATTTTTGATTTTTGTGCCTTTGATGAACCAGTTTTAGCTCATTCCAGATATAGAGCTAAATTAGGTACTAAATCATTTTTTCAATAACGTAGGTATAATCTTCCTAAAAATGAGATCCAAAACTTGAAGATAAACTTTCAAAAAATTGAAACATCATCAAAATAAACTTAATATCGTGACCATCTATGAAAAAAGTTACCTGAAGGTAAAAACAGTTTTTGGGTTCCCTAAATAAACCTTTTTACAATATAAAAGTTGAAGAAATTCTTGTAAGTACAAAATTTCGATTAAAGAACTCTTTCTGCATCTTATAGGAACCTCTAGAGGATTTCAATCAATTTTAGTGTATTTGGGTCTCAAATCCGAAAAAAGTGATTTCTAGTGAAATGACCCCGAAGATCCCTTTTTTCGTGGACGGTCATAACCATAAAATTGGGTGACACGATGTCATGAACAAGATATCTAGAGGCTCAAACAATGTCAAAATTCTGAGTTAAAAATCTTGACTGCATTTTCTTTGTCATTTTCATACAATTTTATTTTATTGCTTCAAATTTATCCAAAAAAATACTCCCATTTCTATTCTGTAGTTGAAAAATTCAAATAAAGGCAAAGTATTGAAAGTTTTTATTTTATGCAGCAAAATACTTAATTGAAATCATTTTTTTATCAGAAAAAGCTTTGCTAATTTCTGTGGGGTTTTTTTGTGAGTAGAAAAATTTCGACGTCATAAAGTGTCAATCAGAAATTCTTGAACTGAATCAAAACTTTCACTCAGAACTTCTATTCGAGTTTTACCAAAATTCTTACAGCTTCCAGTAATAATTATTCTCCTTTACAAAATTTTTTTAAAAATCCTCAATGCCTTTTTTGTGACGCTTTATGGAATTTCTTTCCAAAGGTAATATAATGGAGTTTTAAAATTTGAGGAAAATTCGTGTTTTTTTACTCTTTAGAAGTCATTCCTCAAAAACAACAAAAAACAACATTTTCCCAACAATTTATTTTCAGAAAAAAACTGTAGGTAGCTGAGACGATTCAAGATGAGAACATTTTAAAAGGAGGAAACCCATTTTTTTTCCAAGGATTATTGCTACCCACAATAAAAGCAAAAAAATCCAACATTTTCCAAAAGATTTTTTGAAATTATTTGAAAAAATCATCGTAATCTCAAAAGAACACAAAAAAGAAGCTCAAATTGAGAGAGAAATCTTCATTTACAGCTCTTATAACAATCAAAAGAATCATGAAGCATAAGTATAGTTGACTAGACTTCAATTTCACAAACTGTGGCACTTCATTGCATCATTTTTTGGCACAATTTTTGGAGAACTTGAAACTTCAAAAAAGATTTTAATTCAATACATAAATAATTTATGATTTCCACTTTTACAAACAATTTCTGGAATTATTTAAATTGAAAAAAAAAGCTTAATCATATTTCACCTTAAAATCGGCCTCTGTCATTTTCTGGGGGGTACCTACTGCTAAAAGTGAGTAAATATACAATAAGCACATTTTTGGCAGAAATTCGTAAATTTCGTTTCTCATCAATTAATTCAAGGTGGCTTTCTTTTTGGAAAAAAGACGTTTCATTTCTAAATTTATTTATACGTATAAAAATTTCACCAAACCTCAGTTGGTAGTGGACTTAATCTGGAGAGGGGGGAACTCAAAAAAAACTATAGAAAATGAATTTAAATTTGATTATTGTCAATTCAAGTCAATTTTTTAAAAAAATCCAAATCAGATAATTTAAGAATTTTCAGAAAATTTCAGCAAATTCCACCGATACCTCATCAAATTATTTCAAGAAATATATTTTTTTAGAACCCTCATCATGGGAAGGGGAAGGGGCTGGACACACAGAAAGACTATTAAAATTGAATTCTAATCGTACGTGATCATCAATTTAATCCAATTTAAAAAAATAAGCTCAATTTTATTCAACAAAGCATCTATTTTCAATTCGACAAAATTTCAACACATTCCACATCAAACACTTCACAAAACCGCGGCCATTTTCAAATTACACTCTATTAACCAAATTTTACCCATCTTCATGCACTTCACTCACACTCGCAAAAACTAACAAACACCTAAATACCCTCATTACCCTGCGCCCCACCCTCCTCAAATTTCACCACCTTCATCATCATCACGAAACCTCCATCGAACTCCTTCGAGGACCCATTTTGTACCACGTACCCGAAAAAAACCCCATCCTCTTACGTTTAAACACACTTCTATAAAATAAACTGCCTCGTAATGAAATTTTCATTACGTACCCCTTCGTACTCGAACGAGACCACGAAAAAGGTAGGAGAAGGGCACTAAACCATACACGACCAACACACAAAGTAGGCGGGCAAATAGGCTAGCATGTTTCTAAATAGCAATTACTCGATGGAAAAAAAAAACGAAGACAGAGAGAGAGAAAAAAAGAGGAAGCCGGCTTAATGCAACTCGACGTACGGTACGGTGCCTTCGTCGGTGTGTGCGTGTTTACATTGGCAAAATTGTAATGGCCTCCAATTACCCGGCAACGTTCAACTGTCAATCAAAAAAGTTAACTCTTGTAAAACCTGCCTTTCACGGTTGGGAGTATTAAAATAATCCCGCCTCGTTAATCACCTGCTATAAATGTGTACTCGTAGTCTCGTATGTGCCGCTCATGCGCCAATCTCACTCTACATATTCCAGAGATGGTGTTTTCGTGCTTTTTTTTCTCAATACCTTCCGTCCTCTTTCATTTCAATTCATATATTTCCCCATATCCTTTGTAAACGTAGGTATACTACTTGTAATACATATAGGTACCTTTTATACGTAGGACTGGGGCAACAGTGCGGGTACTTTTTCGTACCTCAACAGGTTTCTCAGCGCAGTGTCTTTTCCATCATTCATTTAGGAAGAAATTTTTATCAAAACGTCTCTCTCAGCACTTGTTGATTCACCAGCCTGCCCCCTAAAATATTTATTCGCCTATTGTATAATTACATTAGAAATCTTCTTCGGCGCGTGTATTCAATTGCTCATCGTAGTTTTTTCAAATTATACTTCGTATTACGTCAAAATAAAAATAAAAACGTTCTCGTTGAATAGATTTCACACCATCGTACCCATTGTACTCTCCACACCGATCCTTATCATCTCTCGTTCTATTTCCAGGATGTTTTCAAACCTCCATCTCGCCAACTTCTTTCACACCTCTGACGAAAAAATAAAAATATTCTTTCCACATCCTCCGCGCGATCATCAAATTACCTTCTAATCTCGCCTCGAACTGCCTATTTGTCGAGATACGATCCAGCCGAGGAGAAAAATTGATCTCGAGCCAAAATCAACATAAAAACATCTCTAGAACTCCATTTAACGTGCAAATCGCCAGCCAGCCAGACGAAACGTTAGCTTTCTAGCCAATACAAACGTTACACGAACGGTGAAACGTCGCGATCGTATTGAGTAGTAATTAAGGCAAAAATAGACACCCTGCGAACAGTTTTCTCCTTTTCTTTTTTTCCCCACCCCTGCTCCCTCGGCGCGAAAATCCATCATCGGCGATACACGCAGCCAGCCAGACAGCTCGTACACGACATAATTATGAGCTTCGACAAACGGTCGTACTTAAATACCAATTTTAATTACGTTTATGGTTTGCGACAAAGGTGAAACGAAGCTACACATAGCGAACCGAATTTCGGCGTAATATCGTAATATACTCGTAGGAGAAAATTTATCGCGCTTGCCAGACCATAATATCGATCCCGGAACTCTAATTCTACCCGTATTTCGATATTTAAACTCGCGAATGAATTTATTAACTGATTATATTCTCGTATATCTAATATCCCATTCGTTATACTGATCTAAAATTTAAAAGTGTCCGTTATAAGCCATAAAAATAAAATTTGTATTTTTTTTCTAGCTGAAATTTTTATTTTTTTCCTAAAATTTATTGATTTTCTCCCCCCTTCTCCAAAAAAATAATATTAACTAAAATTGCGTGGAAAATATATTTTCCAAATATGTAGATATTTGAACCATAGTCAGTGTTTCCTGCGTAGTATGTTGCGACTGCTACGATGGAAAAATTCAGGTGACGTAAAATAACACATGGGAATAAAAGAGAGAAAAAAACATTTTTTCAATTTCGATCATTCGTTTACACAAAAATTAATTTGTTAGAAACGATAAAATTGTCAACTGCCTTCCAATTTTACGAATTAGGTAAAACAGCTTAAAACTTCATTTGTTTTTTTCCTTCAAAACAAAGTCGATATTCTCTGGAACTGAAAACCCGAAGCACAATTTTTCACGGGATTTTCACCTTATTACGAAAATCAAGGTCATTACATTCGAAAAATTTCTGACTCGAACCTGATCATTTTCTGACTTGATATGCAATTTGGCACCTTGTTCGACTTGAATCAGTCAAAATCTTCAGATTGACTGATTGAAAGAGACGGAATCATGTCGTTCATTCAAATAGTAATATCCAAATTTTCATTTCGGAATTCGTAAATTTTTCACTGATTTCTACGAAGGCATACCTAATTCTGTCAATTTCATCAGTCAATTTTGACTGATTCAGGTTGAAAGAACATCATTGAAGAAAGGCAAGGTTTTTTCCCTTCCCTCCCCATCCATTCATTTGATCTGTTTCTAAATACTCAATCAAAGCTCCAAAAATCGAGAAAAAATTTTTAAAAATTCATTTTTTATTCTTACTCAATTTTTTTCAACTGCTTGAAGTTTTGAAAATTTACTTTTTTTTAGCGTTTTTTTCACATTTGGTCCTTCATTTCTGTATAAAACGATCAAAATTTGAAAAATATGCTAAAATTAGAAAATTTCTGAATTCTTTTTTGTATTTTTCCGGCCCTAAGTTCAAAGAAATGGTAAAAACCTAATAAAGAGCAAAATTCTACATAAAAAATACATATTTTTTTCATAATTTTTCCAAGGCGATTGCGTGTTTTTTTTTTACGATTGAAAATTTTAAACACCCGAAAAAACACGAAGTGCACCAAAATAGCTGAAAAATTATAAAAAATTCATTTTTACGAGATGTAATTTTGTGCCAGTTGAAATTAAAAGTTTTTGAAAATAATGCAATAAAATGGCCATAACTCTGGATAAGGGTCTCAAATTTGGTGAAAAATTATTTCTAGTCAATAATAAATCCCATTTGTGTTTAAGAACCCAAAAGCACCTAGGGACCAAATCTACCCATTTTCTGGCCAGACCCTTCCCTGATTTTTTCCCCATTTTTGCACTACAAAAAAATATGAATCGATTGAAATCGCCCAATTGAAGGGGCAAAGGGGGCAAAAAATTGAAAATTTCTAGACGAGTTGAATTGTTCTGACTCAGAATATAATTTTTCTCAATTTTACTCCCACTCGAGAAAATTTTTTCAAAATAAGTCACCACTCTTAAAAAATTTTCTGCTCAAATCTGTTTTTTTTTTCGCCTGAAAATGTTATTTTGCCATTACATATACATAATTGCAGGCGAGCTATCTCCTTCGCCCCTCTTCGGCTCAATTTGGCTCCAAAAATTTCATAAAAAGCAATCAAAACCCTGAAAACAATTGGAAAACATAAAATCTTCAAAGCTTCATTTTTCAAGTATCATTCGAGGAAATTTCGAATGAGCTTTTCATTTTTTTTTTGCTCCATTTCAAAACAAAAAAATAAATATGTAGTTTTCATATTTAGCTTCTGAGAAAAAGGAGGAAAAAAATTGAAGATTTCCGCCCAGAGTGAATTTTTCCTGATGGTTTTCAATTAAAACAGGTGCAAATGGTTTTTCTCAATTTTTTTTTACTCAACAAGAAAATTTTTCAATAAAAAAATTAGCTTCAAATATTTTTAATGAAAATGAATTTTGCCAATTCAGGAATTTATCGCCTCATCTTCAGTTTGGAAAATTCATTTTTAATCATCAGTCGAATTCCACTTAAATTTCATGTTCAAATTTTTAAAAATCTCTTCAAAATTTTTGCACTCTTCAAAAAATCTAAACAGAAGGAAACATCCTCTGGGACCAAACATGAAAATTTTCGATGGAAATGATTTTTTTTCTGATTTTTTCCATTGAAAGAAGATTTGCTATAATTGAATTCTGGATCTGTTTTGAATTTCCATCAAGATCAGATTGAGAAGTTGATATTGCAAAACCGATAGACGAATTCATTTCCAAAAAAAAAATTAAGAATATCCACTTTTTCGAATAAATATGAAAGCCTGGATATAGAAACCAATATTATTAGGGGTACAGAAAAAAAGGTTTTCGAGTTAAAATTTTCTTTGATTCTGCTCCCTCTAAAAGACCCGAATCAACATAATTTGAAAACCAATTTTCACCCCCCAAGTATAGTTTCTATATCTGGACTCGTAATATTTTCCAAGAAACCCAAATAAAAAATTCTCAAATTTTTTCAAAAATATGTAATTTCGAGCTCGATCTAGAAAATTTATACTTTTTTCGAATTTTCGTACCTAATAGACACCTTGAACTCATTCCATTGTGTAAGTAATATTTTCGTTCCTCGATATACCTATGCGTCGACCTATGTATCTATACGGTTAAACAACAAACACTTTTAAAGCTCCATCCCGCCTAGTTAATTGGTAGTTAGACGTTTAATAATGTTATTCCCAAGTGTCATGTTAAATACGCGCGTATAATAAGTATACGTATAGCAAGTTTACATGCTGTTAGTGTTACTACTACTAAAGACAGGTAATAGGTTAGGTATATGTGTTATGCTATGTTCGAATACCTGTACCTATATACTAATGAACATCCCAATACAAACATAACTATCTACGAGCAATTCCAATTTAATTAACGAATTGTTAAAACCGTGTACGGTACGTAGGCTTTGCACCTCTCTCTGTCTCTGCTGCAGATACCTTTGGGTTGCTCATAGACGTTTTTTTGAACCTTCTCATCGTTTATTTATTTTTTCTGAACGTAGAATGACGTGTCTGTAATAATTGCTTTGTACAAGAAGGTAGATACGTACGTTGGTACGTATATGATTGAGATGTAGCCTATAATACTTGGAATAGGTGGTGGTATGTGTGCAGTTTTTTTTTCTCACACGTACGTGTTCATTGTCCATTTTTTTCAAGTTAGGTATTCAGCCAAGAACGTATTCGAATATGAATAACTGTATTTTATTTAATTTTTTTTTCGAGGAATCAATTATAACCAAATAGACAAAATAGGTCCCTAATTCGAAATTTCAAATTATTGTGTGCTGAAATTATCTACACTGGAATACTTCTTTTCATTTCGAACGATAAATAGGTATCTGAATAGAAAATATATAACTTTTTATAGAAGATAATTCGTCAAAATTAAATTTTGAAAAGAAACCAAACTGTTCGTAGGTATAATTTCTTCCATCTTTTGAACAAATAAAATGTAAAAAAAAATGATCTGCTCTAAACCTCTCTCTTTTTTCATTCAAATTTTTTTTGAATCTACACCTCACATACCTATTTTCAAAAATCAAAATAAGTGAACGTAAAATCAATTATCTATTCAGGAAGGGGGTTAAGAGAGAACGCTTATGTAACAAAAAATTACGAAATCTCTGATTCTGCGATTTTTCAAAAACGTACTTATTTTATTTAATCTATACGAGATGAAGGAGAAATTTGGAAAATTTTTCAAAGTAAATCATCAAGAGCTGAGATTTCATAATTTTTTTCAACGTCATGAGAAATTCCGATTTCTTCCTCCTTTCAGTTTTATGGAGAATTGTAAACTAATTTTTTTTTACCATTTTTAAAGAACCAATTCATTTTAAACAATTTTTATAATTTTTCAACAACTCTATCAGATTATTAGGTGATTTTTCTGTGCAAATAATCAAATTATTTTGAAAAAAGAAGGGAGATGAGAATACAAAAAATTTTGACATCAAATCGTCAGAAAAAACTGAAAAATAAATTACCATAAGTGGGTACCCTTATCTTAAACCTAAATTTTTCGAAATTTGATCTCCATAGGTAATCAAATAAAAAAGTTTGAGAAAAATTCAAATTTTTCAATCATCAGGTATAATAATTCATCAATTTATGGCAAAAATCACTTCTTTTTAGATTCAAATTTGAAACAAAATCTATCAATCGGATATCATCTATTTTTGCAAAAATAAATTTTCCTTCACTTTTCCCCAGATTTTTCAAGATTTTTCAGAACGATTTTTTAAAAAAAATTTCAAACTTTTCATTATAAACTTCATTTAATAAAACTACAAATTTTGCAAGACTTTTCCTCAAAATTTTCAAAAATTATACGAAGAAGGAAGGAAAGAAGAATTTATCCTACGGAAAATTTTTCAAACAAACAATAACATTACACAGTTTTTCAAATTAAAAAAAATTAAATCATTTAATTAACTGTCACAATTCGACTATGTACTATTTTCAACAAATACCTACTTAGGTACATGTCAAACAATCAATAGGGCCAATGTAATTTTCCACAAAAAAAAAAAAAACTTCAGATAATTTTTGAAAAACGCCAACAATTTTGGTACTTACCAATTTCTATTATTATCAAGTTGATTTGTAAAAAATGGTTCCATAAGTTACGAAAATTGTAAATAATATTGTCGATAACCTTGACTTCATTAATAAAAAAATTGGATACCAAAAAATATTTTTCAAAAGAAGTTGAAATTTATTGAAATGTCGTCTGAAGCATTACTGAAAGAAGTTGAAATAAACATATCATCAAAAACGTTTAAAATCACGGTATCTCATAAAATCTTTAGATTAAAAATAAACAAAATTTGTTAAGTTCGAATAAAGTAGGTACTGTACCTATACGGTATCGTAAAAATCGTTTGAAATACACAAAAATGATTAAAGTTGTTTCGAAAATTACTCAAAATTCAATATTACTCATTAAAAAAATCACAAAATTCATTTAATTTTGGTTAAAAAATTTCCAAAATTATCACAATTGTGTTAAAATTATTCAAAAGTTGATCGAAAATTTTTCAAATCAAATCATCATGAAAATCAATAAGTAAGTACATATCACGATTAAGAAATTCATTCGAGGTAATATTACTTTTCAATAATTTTAGCATTGGAATGACTCATCAGTTTTAGAAATACAAAGAAAAAATTTTAAAAAGTTAAAACACGTGAAATTTTTTCTCTCGAATTACCCAAAAACTTCAAACGTATTATGATTTAAAAGCATTCTCGCACAACAGCAAAATTTGTGCATCAACTTAATGGCCATAAATAATGAATTTCAAAATTATTTTTAGTAATTTTCAAGTCGACACAGCAATTTTTCAAATACGAAATTTAACTATATTCAGGACAGGTTTTTTCACACCAGTTCGAGTAATAATTTTAACAACATATTTGACGCAATCAACGATTTATTACAGTATTTTCAGCATTTAATATGCCAAACACAGGCCTGCACACTTATTTTCAACTTTTTTCTGCGTAATCAACACTAATAGATGATTAATTTATGATCGACTTTTTAGTGCAAAATTTGAATGTGATTTTAGTTTTTCTTCATCGTTTGAAGATTTTTCCTAATTTTAATTTTTTGTATAAAATTAATTTTAATGGGTACCGTTTTAATAACTTTAACACCTGAAATAAATTTCATGGAAAAATGATGTTCGTACGAAACAACAACCAAAAAAAAAAAAAAAATGAAACATTGATTATAAAGTATAAAATTTCTTTTCGGAGAAATTCCATTCAGTTTTTTCCTAAGA
The DNA here is from genome assembly GCA_038380155.1 of Pseudococcus jackbeardsleyi. Classification (NCBI taxonomy): domain Eukaryota; kingdom Metazoa; phylum Arthropoda; class Insecta; order Hemiptera; family Pseudococcidae; genus Pseudococcus; species Pseudococcus jackbeardsleyi. The sequence goes on from CM076242.1 coordinate 6,932,203, forward strand.
ATCGAATTTCAGCTGGAAGTACAAAGTTCAACTTCCACCTTCCATTAAAAATACTCATATCACAAAAATTAAGTCTCCTAGAAATAAAATAAGTGAACCAATTGAAAAAATTTCTCGCTCTACATTCCCCTCCCATTCATATTTCTTTTAAAGGCCTAATTTTCTCGAAAAATTAATTTTTTTACACCGAACTACGTACATTTCGTACAATAATAATTGAATTGAATGACACATTCTTCCACTTCAACAATTCTTTTTACTGCCCAGCAAAATTTCCAGAAATATTCTCACACAGATCAATCACTTAATCAAGAATTCAAATTTAGTAAAAAATTAGGTGTTATTTAGTTTCAATAATTTTTTACAAAAAATGCCCATTTGAAATGATTGAAATAAAAATGAAAGAAAGGTGGTGTACTTATTGTGGTCGAAAATTTCCCCATAATTTTTATAATCTTTTGTAATTGAAAATTATAAAAATTATCTCAAATGTGAAACCAATAATAATAGATTCAAAAAATCTATATTTTCATACCCCAATAAAAATTTTTTAATTTTTGTCATTTAGCTCAAACCTCAAAGGCTCAATTTTGGGACTCCAAACAAAATTTAGGTATTCAAGAAATACTTTGATAGGTGATTCTAACCCATTTTCTAATCCTAAGCTCGAAATTTTTTTTCACGCTTTGATGAGCACAAAAAAGACCCTAGAAATTAAAAACATGTGTAGAACATGAATCGTAAAACGTGAAATATTTTTTTGAGACATTTTCAACAAAGGATCAAAGTTGAACTTTGAACTTCCCATTGAAATATCTCAAAAACTAAGCTTTTCATAAATAAAAAACTAATTGAACTTCACAAAAAAGAAATTTTTCGCTCAAAAATTTATATTCTACTAATTTTCCTTACCACTTCTTCTTAAACGTCAAAAGATAACAAAAATTGTAAACAAAAATTTAAATTGTAAAAACCCCCAACTCCTAGAATTTTTTCGCCATTTTTCTTTCGACCACCAGTACAAAAAAATCCCCTCAAAATCACCCAACGAAGTTGAACACCTACCTAATGGTTCAGTTTTTCAATTTTATCTAATTTGAATTTTCGACCTACAATAATTCTCCTCTTCGCTCAACCTGCAGCCCCTCGAACTCGAAAATTTCACACCCACTCCTCATTCCAGTCACCTCTCAATCCATCACCCATCAATCTCTCCCAACCTAAAATACATATTTACGTAAGTACCATCTCCAACGAACCCATTCGAATAAATAAACCCATCAAAATATCACTGCCGACGATAATTCGAATCGGTCTACTGCAAGAGGCCTCATTATACCGTCATAAATGATATCGCACTTTTTCTCTTCACCATTTATCTACTCACCGCACTGCGCCGAAATATAAAAAGAGAATAAAATCAAACGTTACTCAATACTCGGTTTTTCATCCTTTGAAGTGAAGAGACCTCGGCATCAGCATGGGCGAGAAGCAAGGAGGGCAAACTTACATATAAAGTAAGCCGCAACTTATAACACTAAACTCGTTAAGTGAACAGTGTACCTATATATTACTGCATCCCTTTACAATTCTACCACAGCAACCCGACAGAAAACAAACGGAAACATTTAAAAATGTTCGCACCTTGAATAGCTTATTTTTACATTCCGCCTCGTCCCGACGTATTGGCGGTTGCCTACCTATTTCGCCTACAATCCAAACTCTCAACCTTTTTTTCCAGCACCGCCACCAGAGAAAAGGTGGACAGAGTGGGAAAAAAACCTGGAAACGTTCAAACTATCGGATTTCCGTACGTTGTATATCTAATTGGTGCCTTATAAAGGCGCTTAGATTTATACATATTGAATTCGAGACGCCAACGTATAGTTATGTCAACATCTGTCAAGTGACTTCGAGCCTGGCGCCTCTTATGTACACATACAAAAATTCTTCCCGAGAATCGGTTACGTCATTTCCAAGGGTGGCAGGGTGGCTGGGCCAGCGATGGGTAAAATGTCATACTGTATTTTTTCTCTTCTCTAGTTCGGCTTATAAAGAGACAGAGGACACCTTGTATTAGGGTCAGTATTGTTACACTGGATTGTCTCCGGAAACGTCTAAACTTTTCAACATTTGGTACATGTCTCGCTCCCAGATCTAAATATCCTCAACTCGCCTTCAACGCCATTGTTTTTAATTACTCGAATTCGAATCTAGCTGGGCCAAGAATAGGTGTGAATTTCGGTCTGTCGCAGATGTGATATTATAAAAAAAAAAAAACAACAATGATACGCTGAGAATACTCCCCCGGATCCGAAGATACCATATGGATCACGGATGAGAGAATTTATCGAGATGATGTTTCAATTCGGTGGAGTGACGAAGCTATATGCTGAGGGGGGAGAGAGCTCAAATTTTCCCAACTCAATTTTCTGAAAAATTCCCAACTATTTTTCCTATTATTCCAAAAAACCTAACCAACTTTCATAAAATTTTCCAGCTTCATTTGGAAAATTTTTCAACTTTTCAAAATTTTTCCAATTTTAAATTCAGTAAAGATTGGTTTCGATTGAAAAAAATCTTTCCAATTTATAATTTTTTTGAAATTCTACAAAATTTGTAATTTTTTTAAAATTCTACAAAATCAAGGATCACGCTAGTGATCCCACCCCGCCCCCACAAAGATGTAAAAAACTAGCGTGACCTTATATTCTCTAATGACCATAAACACTTTTTTCGCGTTTTCGAATTCTTTTTTTTCAGAAATTATCGTTGAATTAAAAAACAACCATGGTGAACGTGTCTTATTTTTTCGAGTTCTTTCTAAAAAAACAAAAATGAACGTTGTAGACAAAGTAGTTGATGAGTTTCAGAACGCTTGATTTCCATTTTTTTCACAGTTTTTACTAAACTGTGACAAATGGTTCATCACGGCTGGAGAACAAACGTTTCATTCAAAATTGGTGAAATTTTGGAATAAGGGTCTACTTGTTGGTCCGGGCAATGTGACGGGGGAAAAATTTCTAAATTTTGAAAATTGCCCCTGCACCCCCCCATTTGGGGCCCCAAAAATTTGAAAAAAGAAAAATTGACCCCGAAAATGCGTTCCTTGGGTAAAAATACATAAGAAACCGAAAAAACGGTATCAATCATACCATATTTGAGCTTGGTAGAGGGGGGTAAAGTTGCTTGAAAATTTTGGAAATTAGCCAAGTTGAAGTTCCGAATAACAAATTGCTGTTATTCGTTGAGCTTCGGCAATAGCAAAGGATTTCAAATACATGTATAAACTATACTTAGGTAAAATTTTCAAGTCATTTAAAGCTTTCTAAAGCTCTATAGCTGTGTCTAAAGTTTGTTCTTTTATAGGATTTGAGTTTGCCGAAATTACTGATAACAACTTTTAATTTCTTGTGGTGAGGTGCCAAAATATTTGGTGGTGTGGTGATTTATGTGGTAATTTTTGGTAATTTACCTTGAAATTATCAAAAGATGTATTTTTTTATTTTTTCACATTTTGAAATTGATAAATTAAATTGAACCAACAAATTGAACGATATTGAGCAATACAAACTTGAAAAATTATTGGCTATCATGGATGTTATCATTGTTATCTCATAGACTCGATATCAGTACATAATTGTATAATTTTTGCTTTTTGCCGACAGTTTTGTGGGACTTGTATCTATGACTAAATGAATGAATTTTTTTCGTTTTTGGTTTATTTTGATCAGAAAGGTTGAACTTGGGACGCCACGAAGCCCTTTTTCCAGTAAACTAATTTTCAAACATGTAATGTCGGAGTGAGAACAAGTGAAAATTATGTAAATTTGCCAATTTCAGAGTCGTATAATTAATTCAGGTAATTATTTATTCAAAAAATAGCTTCGTGGCGCCCTAAGTTTAGCTTTTCTGAACAAAATATGTAAAGCAAAAACAAAGAAAACCCATTCATTCAGTGACCCACAAAACTGTCGCAAAAATTCGTAATTTTTACATACTCATTTACCTGCTAAAGTACAGCCTTAAAAATTCGAATAAGTACATTTGATAAGGCAGATTTGAAAGTTTTCCGGGTGACAGATCAAAAGCTATCAAAGTTCCAAGCAGTGACGTACCGAAGGCATTTTCCAGGGGGGGGGAGGTCTCATGAAAATCCCAACTCGAATTCATGAAATTCCCAACTCAAAATGGATTCAACTTGAAATACCAGAACAATTTTATGAAGAATGAGTAAAAAGGAACTTTTTTTGGCGCTATCACCTCAAATAATGTATATAAACATGATTTAATTTATACCCGAGCGAAGCGAGGGTGAAGCTTTGAAAAAATTGGATTTTTAATGCCTAAAAAAGCCATTTTTTCTCATTTTAAGGCTTTCAAAATTCCTATTTGATGTAATTTGAGAGGGGGAGGGTAAGAATGTAGCCATTAGATGATTATTCACAATCAATGGTGTTGAAAGCTTTTTCGGGAGCGTAAAAATTGAGAATAAAAACACAGAGTATCAGATCAAAAGTATTTTCAGGGGAATGAATAAGAGGAGCCTTCTTCAACACTGTTGTTACTTGAAATAGTTTGTTGGATTATGACTTTAAACTAACAAGTGGAAATTTTATTGATTTCCAACTTGGAAAAATGATACATTTTCAGTTGGGAAAATGATGAATTTTCAGTCGATAAAGTGACTAATTCCCAACTGCCCAATTTTCCCAACTGATGTTTTGAATTGCTCAATTTTCCCAACTCACAAGTAAAAAATTTTCTCAGGGAGGAAGCTCCCCCCTCCCCCTATCGGTACGTTCCTGGTTCCAAGTTTACAAAAGTGAATATCAGTCTAATTAAAATCCTCATTCCTTGAATGTTTTCTAATTTTCTAACACAAAAAAACGCTATGAAAATTATTGTACTTCAAAATTTTATATTCAGTTTGACGCGAATGAATTCAAATAGTTTGCACTTTGTAAACAGAACTACGTACAAAAACAACTGATATCCGTAAAAAATCTTCAAAAAGAATTTGCTCCCGCCTCTGGGGTTAAAATGCAGTTTCGAATGACCCAGTCAACTGAGACACACAGAGTTGTCACTAGTTCAGTATGTAATTTATCATCTACAAATGATTGGTACCAAATTTAATTTCTCCTGAAAAGTATTTTGGTAACAAAATGTTATGATATAAAAGTGAAATCCGCCCTGATATACTCCATCCTCCCACTTCCCAAAATTAGGAGAACTGGACATTATCAAAGTTGGGAGGAAGTAAATTGAAGTTGAAAAAAATTAACTTGTTGGGCGGTCAGAAGCCCACATAAGCTTAGTAATCTTCTATCTAATCCGAACATGACGGCTCTGTCCGCCCAAAAATTTAATTTTTTTTTTTCAACTTCCAATTTACTTCCTCCCAACTTTGATAATGTCCAGTTCTCCTAATTTTGGGAAGTGGGAGGATGGAGTATATCAGGGCGGATTTCACTTTTATATCATAACATTTTGTTACCAAAATACTTTTCAGGAGAAATTAAATTTGGTACCAATCATTTGTAGATGATAAATTACATACTGAACTAGTGACAACTCTGTGTGTCTCAGTTGACTGGGTCATTCAGAAACTACTTTACATTTTAACCCCCAGAGGGGCGGGGAACAAATTCTTTTTTGAAGATTTTTTTTACGGATTTGTAATTTTTTTAAAAATTATTTTCCAAGCCAACTTCAATGCATGAAAATGATATGTTTATTCAATGCAAGACAAAAAGATTTGAATTTGAGAGTAAAGTTGAGTTAAAAAGTCTGAATTTTGAAAAATGTTTAAAAAATTGAGTAGAAAAACGAAACGTTTAAAAAACAGTTTGTGTTGAAAATGTTTTGAATAAACAACTGAGCTAAACAAACACTTTGGGGACGAAACTTGTTCAAAAATCTCGGAGGTAAAATTGAAAAAAAATTACTAACCAACATTATCAAAAAAAGGAAAAATTTGCGACTCACATTTATTAGAAAAACGAAATTTTTCGACCAGTCGTATTGAAAACAAAAATTCGAGCTTTTTTATCTACTTTTTTGACTTCTAAAAGAAAACTGATTCTTTAAAACCACCACTCTTTTGAAAAAATGCCAATTTTTGAAAATGCTATTCGAGATGGCCACCAAGTCCCTCGATAAATAAGAAAGACATTCTTTCGTTTCTAAATATTTAATTAACTGACATGGAAAGATATAATTTTGAAAAGTTGTGTAAATTTATCGAATCTGAGCGAAGATAGGACGAAAATTTTTGAGGAAAACATAAAATCCAAAAGCCAAGATTTTTGCATTAAAATTCGTGCTTTTTTTCGTTCTACTTTTTTACTACCAAAAAAACGAGTTCTTCGATGAGCTCCACTCCTTTCAAAAAAATTTTAAAAATTATGAAAATTCCATTCAAGATAGCAGAGCTGGCCATGATCTAGATCATTTGATCTTAAGATCAAAGATCATTGTGTCAAAATTATCTTGATCTTGATCTTGATCCAGATCATATCTTATTTTTTTAATCTTGATCTTGATCTTGATCCAGATCATATCTTATTTTTTTAATCTTGATCTTGATCTAGACCATTTTTTTTAAATCAAAAAGGTACCTAATCTTCTTATTTTTGTATTCCTTCGTAATTCTGGGTAATTTCGTTGGTAATTCTGGTATTTCTATTAATTTTTACCAACTCTGAAATTTCTCCCTCCAATTTTTCTTCTCCGGTTAAAAAATTTTCAAATCTGGTAGGTACTTTTTCCAAAATACATGTTTTTCAACTCTACATAGAAACTTGTTCTCGATATGAAATCTTTTCTTCGAGCTTTTAGCTCTCGAAATGGTTTCTGAAAATTTCAATTTTTGCAGCTCTAGGAAATTTTAGCTCAATTTTTTTCAAATCATTTTCCAGTTTTAAACTATTTAAAATAGAAAAAATTAAAAATTAAAAAATTAGAGTAAGTATAGATGAAAAATTTTTAAAAAGAATTTCAAAGCAAAGTAAATTCAAAGGAATGACAATTTTTTTTAACCAAATAATTGACCTTGAGGTGAATATCAGTAAGTTAATGAAGAAACTGGAGCAGAAATAATTTTCGGTAGGTAATAATTTCAAAAATTGAAACAATTATTTGGAGCCAAAGAAATTTTGAAGAAAAAATTTCAAGAGTGAAAAAGAAATTATTGCAGTAAAAAAATTAATTTTTAAGCAAAAATTTCGAACGTTAAAAAAATTGAAATTTTGAGAAGGGACGATAATTTTCATCTCTGAGCTGCCGGAATTTTCATTTCTGCTTATATTTTTCATACTGAATACCCAAAAGAAAAGAACTAAAATCTGATGAAAACATCAAATTTCTTCCATTATGTATCTGGTATGTTCATGAAAGTTGAAGAAACAAGAACAAAATCACCTCTTTCCTAGATTACGATGAATGCAGAAAAAAATCAAAATGATCTGATCTTGATATTTTTTTTGATCTGAAGATCAAAGATCATTGCGTCAAAATGATCTTGATCTTGATCTAGATTATATTTTATTTTTTGATCTTGATCTGATTTGAGATCATTTTGTAAATGATCTTGCCCAGCCCAGCAAAATAGTCACGAAATTCTTTGATAAATGAAAAAGACAATTTCATTTCAATTGAAAATATTCAATTGTCTGGATTAGAAGAGAAGAATATTCATATCACTGTTTTAAAAATAAATTGAGGTAAATTACTGAGCCCGAGCTTAACGATAAGGTAGCCAAAAATTTTTGTAATATTTTCAAATTTTCCCAATTTTTTCAAATTTTTTCAACTTTTTCAAATCTACACCTGAAAAAACTTGGTACAAGTTGAGAAAAAGTTGGAATCTTGGCTTACCCAACTTCTCCCAATTTCCCCAATTTTTTGCAGTGGGATAGTCTGGGGGCGTCACAACCCTACACCTTCCCAATCGGCTTGCCTCTGTTTCAATTTCTAAAGCTAGATTTTTTTTTTCATTTTTTCGCCTCAACGTGGTTAGTTTTTTTTTTCAAGGGGATCCCAGCTACGTTAACGAGATAAATATATAACAATGTGTGTATTTAATGATTTATACGTCGTCGGTGTTCGCGTTAATGGTCTCGTTGAGTAAATATTCGACGCCATTTGCAGCTGTAAAATGATATTTTAACGAGTGAATTAATCCAATACTATTTAACATTTGCGGGAATCGCAGTTGCGGCGGGTTAATTTTAGATATTTTTCGCGTACTTACGTACATACGTGGAATTGTCAGAAAAAAACCCCATTCGCCAATATTTATTTCGTTAGTACTTCAGCAACGTAGGTAACTTTGAAATTTATGTCCCCGGCAGATGTTAGGTAGGTAAAAAGGTATAGGTATTTTCGAGTGGAAATTTACCAACCAGGGGCACAGAGGGGCTCTGTTAACCACACATAACGAGATTTATACGCCTAAAATACCAAAAATAGTCGACCAGTAAAGGTACACACTTGTGAAACCCAATTCTGCAACGTGTCACAATTTCATGGTGAAAAAAATTTGAAAAAATTTTAGCTCCCGAAAAATAAGGCTTCCAAGGTAAAATGAATATTTTTCAACGCCGATTCGCGTACGTCAAAGTACAAACGAACCAGTATATAAAAATTGCTTTCGTGTACGAAAATTATTGTCTCGAAACGGACGTAAAAAACAATTTTCGCCAATAACGAAACAGTTGTTCATTATATCATCAGCACATTTAGAACAACCGTGTACGTATTTGAAGGGAAAAAAATCAAATTACACCTCGTTGCTGAAATTTAGAAGTACGATCGTTTTTTGCCCAGCCGCACGTGTAATTTAATCGGCTACAGCTTTCCGAACGCGCCGCTGCGGTGAAAAATTACTCACAAATTTACTGCTTATAGAAAAAAATTTATAAACGCAGAATGGTTTTGTTCTTTTTGTCTTTTTCGTTTCGCTGCGTTTGGCACATATTTCTATATTACGAGCTGAATTATAAAACAGAAGGTGGTAATTTTCGATCATAAATACGAATTCGACTGGGAAACGTTGGGACAGAGGGAAATTCCACGGCGACATTGATAATTTTTCAATGACAGAGAATACTAATATCAATATTTTGCCACCATTGAGAGTGAAAAAATTTATAGGTGTAAAAATAAAGCAACTTATGTCATATTTGACCCCTAAAAAATAAAATTCAATTTACCAAAGTGAACGAGTAAAATGATCTTTGTGTAGAAAAAAAAATGATTTTTTTTTCACGTATAGAAATTAAAGCAATATCATTTTGGGTTTCCAAATTTTCTACGTCTCCCTCTCCTATTTCCCTGAAAAAATTATGAAATATTATTTGAATTTTTTGGAGATTTGACACGACACCAATCCTCAAGAATAATTTTCTAACCTTTTAGTAGGATTTAGATGAACCAACCACTACAAAACTAATTTTTCAACATTCTACAAACATGATAGATAGAATTTTCAGTGGTTAGATACCTGGGTGAGTATTTGCAGAACATTTTAATATAATTTTATTCTCTCATGGATCATGGATTGTAAAAGTTGACGTCAAACCTTCTATTTAAAAAGAATTTATGACGTCACCTAAAATACTGAATTTTTCAAAGAGAATTGTTCAGCTAAAAAATGTCTCTAATGAACCTGAAAAAAAATCATTAAGAGAACAGCTGTTTTGGATTCTCCTGAAAACTTAACGAGGGCCTCAAATTACAGAAATTACGAACCTGTTTAGGAATTATTTTTATACGATCTTCGAATAAAATTATAATTATGGCGAAAATCAAGAATTTTGAAAATTTCAGCTTGTCTGAATCAATCTAAAATCATGAAATTGAGTTATTTTTGAAAAACAACTTGCACCTTTGAAAATTCATTCTTAGATTATATAAAAAAGTGGTTTTTTTTTGAAGATTCAGTGCAATTCGATTTTTGTTTGAAGAAGAAAACTAGACTGAAATAATTCTATAAAAAGAATTTTCCATTTTTCTCATCAAGGGACCAAAATGCAGAGACGAATCAAAGTTGCATTGAGGAGAAAGGCAAAAATCGAAAATTTACAGCTGAATAGGTACCTAGATTTTATTTTTGCCAAAATATATTTCCCCTATTTCTTCTAACTTTATCAATAACATGAATTATTACCAGAAATTCTTCGGTTTAAAAAAACATAATTTTTGATTTTCTCACTGAGAAATGCGCATTTTCATGATATTTGAGTGATTTTATATTATTAAATTGTGATAGACGAGGTAAAAATTGAGAAAAGTTTTAATTTTCTCAATTTTTCAAATCCAAATCATATTTTTCTTCATTTGGTCAAAAAGACAAGAAAAACTAAACTCAAAATAAAAATAAATTTTCATTCCTTCTCACAATTTTTGTTCATTTTCAGCCAAAAGTAATCAAAAACTTAGCCATATTCATGAAATTGGGAAAAGAATAAAAAAATATTTTATCAAATTCAACGTTTGTAATCTGAGAAGATTTTATCCCATTCCACCCTCTACCACCAAAAATCATCAAATTTAATCAACAGTAAATTTTTTACTTTCAAAGAAAAAATTAGCTTCAATGTACCTAATGAACCTCCAAAAAAAAGTTTCAGTTGATGCAATTATTGAAATTGAAAAAAAAAACATTCAACATTTTGCATTAAACCTAAGGACAGAAATATTAAGCTACAATTAAACTAATAAAATTTAAAAAAAAAATTGTTTTTGAAATAGACAAAAATTCGATCTATTTAAACTGGGAGGGGTAAGAGGGGCCCATTCACTTGAACTTATTGTTTCCACCACAATTCAAAGAAAAAGATCTAGAATACTTCTCTGAAATTAAACAATCAAAATTGAACCATTCAAATGTATTTTGAGTATTTCGGACATAATGTCCAAGTGATTTTTTGAAACAAAAACTCCAACCTTTCACTTAATTTTTTTCCACGACGATTTACGAAAAATTTAGAAAACAACTCCTCCTTTCCGCAATGATGTCCAATAAAATTTTCTAATCCACACATATCCACTTAATCTAAAAAATAAAATTCTTAGGTACTATACTTTCTGAATTTTTTTCCAGTTTTGTAACTTGTCTAGCTTTAAATTTACCCAACAAAGAGCCCTATTTTTTATACCTACTTTTACAAAAAGAATTTTAAAATGTTGAAAATTCTTGCTATTTATCTCTAATTTTTTTTGCAGCTACAGTAAAATTTTTGCTATTCTTTTTTTATTTATTTTTTCAATTTTTTCTTGCCAGTAGGTAGACACCATAGTCTAATTGCAGAATTTTTTCAGGACTTCCGGCGAAATATTTCAACCTTTCTCTTCAAAAAAAAAACTGAAATAGGTAAGAACCCATGTAATCTAGATTTTTCGCAGACTTGCTCCAATTTTTTCAAAAAAACCCATCAATACATTAAAAAATGGACAAAAAATAAACGTCATGGAAAAATTTCAAATTTTAGGAAAAAAATTGGCATACCTAAAAATTAATTTTTAATGGAAAATGTAGAACTTCTGAGCAAAATGCAGAATTTCCACAGCACTTTTTTCATTTTCAGCATCATTTTTTTAAACCAAGGATCTTTTCATATGTTTCAAAGTCTATACTTCCAAGATTTGTTGAATGATTTGAAAAATACCAGGTTTTTTAATTTTTCAACTACCTATCAGACATTCATTGTGAGTTTACACAATTAAAATATTTTTCAAAAATCAAAAAATCCACCCTAGCAATCAAAAATTGGGATAAAATATGGTTTTTTGATGAGCTTTTTTGTACTTTCTATAATTTTTAATCGTACTTTTCGGAAATAAATTAAAGAATGGAGAAATTGTACGGTAAGTGAAAATAAATAAGTTCCACCATTATAGAAGGATTTCTGAGAAAAAAACACCCTTTTTACCAACTTTTTGTCATTAAAAAAATGGAAAATGATGAGAAATCATCCAAAATATCTCAAGATCAATGCTCAAGACCCGAGGACCAACTTTCCAATTCCATCCATCCTGAAACCTTTCCATCTTCAAACCTATCTAATCTGAATAGCCACACTATTAACCACACGTATCCTTTCACTTACCCTCCCTCCACCCCGAATCATTTTCACCACCGCACACTCCAAATCATTACATCCACCTTACATCAACCCAGCACTCCACCATCATCACCCAAATCACCCTTCCCCACCCCACTTCATCCTCGAATTCCAACCCTTCTAAAAAAATTCCAAGCTAGCAAACCCCTCAACCACCTTCCCATCCGTATCACCGTTCAAATATCCATTACCTAACGCATCCGCCAGATCAAAGTGAACCCAACACATAAAGGCCTGCAAATACTCCGAAATTCGCCAAAAAGCTCCTAATAAAACTTGACATTTATACGCGCGATGGAAATAGACTCGAGCCAGAATAAGAAGTGTGAAAAAAAAAAGGAGACGAAAAGAAGAAAAAAAACTAAAAGACGACGCCGAACGCCCTCGCCCGCGATACCTCTTTAAATGGGTAAAAGCCGAACGACAATTTTAAACAAAAACATGTGCAACGAAGGAAGCCATGATGGAATAACACCCTTCCATGTTTGATTTCATTATACGTAAGCTAGGCGCACAACCACCGTACTCTATCGCATGTATAGGACTTCGACGTGTATTCATTTCATCCACATCTACACATACGTTAAAACAAAAGGGATGCACGACGTGTACTTTTGTATTTACTATTGCTTTTCACACGTTCGTCTGGTTAGCTTGATATTTTAACCCTAATTGTTAAGTCACGCCTTTTTTTTCTTCTTTTTTTTTTCGTACATAGACTAACACTATAGTGCAAGAATATCGCGAGGTGTTATTATATAAACTCGTCATCGTCGTTGTAGTAGTTGCCACCGACGACGTAATAAAGATGTATTAAAATTTTTTTCGTTTTTTCTCTCGTTAATGTAGGCATACGTAGGTACATATATCCCCCTTATTCTTTCAACATGTTTATAAGCAAACATATCCATATACACAAGTGTGAAATTTCGACGTAGGTAAACCTTAAAAATAGAATACAATATAGTCGTTCTTATGTACTGTATATACTGTGTGTTGTTCGGTTCTAAAGTATGTGTTTTTTTACACCTTGCCTCTCGTCTTCGTTTCAAGTGATTGTGAGATTTTTTTTCATTAAATAAGATTTCCGACATAAAAGCTCATGCAGAAGGTACCTAGAAACCTACTCAAACATTTGGAGAGCATTCGTCGCGGCTCAAAAATTGTTTTTTTTTTTTCATAGGTTTAGCAGTCTTTTTGTAGATTTTGCTTTGATCGTACTTTTTGATATGAGAATGAGATCACTTCAATGCAGTTTTTCAACTTTATCGTTATTCATTGTGAAAAAGGTTTTCTTGGATCTTGACCTAATGGTGTCGATTTTACTATTGGATGATCATCTGATCAAAGGTCAATTGATTTTCGAGACATTTTCATGTTCGAAAAACGATTTTCAAATCATTTCTTCAATAAAAAGAGGTTTTATTCCAGGTGGAAGGCTGATGAATGAAAAATAAGTCTTTTAGCAAAACGAAAACGTCAAGAAAATTCAATCTGGGTACTCTAAATGTATGGTTTTTATGGTTCAAAAAAAGCTGAATGATGATTAGCAGAAGATATCAAAATAATTTTCATTTGGAACGAAAAAAAAAATCATACCATATTAATCTCATGCCATTGATCGAGATGAGACTCCTTGCATCAATTTTTGATGAATCAGAAAATAGTCAAATGGTTTGATTAGCAAAAAAAGATAATAAAAACTGATTTTTTTTTTGGCTCACTTGAAAGCTACTGAAAAATTCATCAATTGGTAGCAGGTCTAGGTACGCAACGAAGGAGTAGTCGAGCAAAGAAAGTGAAGAAATTTGAAGCACCTTGTTTCTCAAACCAATTAACTAGATTGGATTTGAGATGAAAGAACATATATTTTTAGTCATTTCATTTTTTTCAAATTGAAAAATAGTGGCTTACTTAAGATACTTGATCTCAAAAATATAGGAATGGTGGTTTATTTGAATTTTAAAAGTCAAATTTTTTGGAAAATGTTCGTTCCTGTTTGGCTGAAACATTTTTTTTTTTTCTTCAAAAATATCCTTCCGAATTTTGAAAAACTGTATCAAAATTCACGAATTTCTCTCCCACCTTTCGTTTTCTTTGAATACAAATACCTGTATAAATATTTATTTTTTCCTGTCTACAAACTTGGCTTGACTACGTCAGAAAATATTTCATCAATTTTCATTTTTTATCTCTCCCTCCCTCTTAAATTCAGACCCTTGTCGCAGATAATTTTCCCTCTGAAGTTATGCTTAGGCAAAGTAGCTCAAATTATTGGAATTTCCCCAAAGAGAGGAAAACATGCAATGATGAATTGGTGACGTTGAGAAATAAAAATTCTTACTCGGTTTCAGCAAAGAAAAATCCAAAAATAATTCTAATTTTGAAACCCTTCTAAAATGTATAAAAACGTAACTCATAGGTAATGAAAAAATCATAAGTGGAAGAACAAAAATTGAATGTTTTCGAAACATTTGATGAAACATTTTTGACATCAAAGGGAGAATTATCTTTTGGAGATTCAAGGCAGAAACATAAACCTGCCAAAAGGTACAGCCCCAGATCAAAATGCACGATTTCAACAATTCCAGACCCTTGAGCCAATGATCAAAAAAAAGTATTAATCATTTTATTACGATAAGAAAAAAAAAACTCGAAGTTAATCAATTTCCAAATTTTGGCTTTTCGTAAATTTTACGTCCAATTTACAAAGTCAGCTTCATAAATAAACCAATGAAATGAAACTTATTAGTCGGTGTTGAAATTTAAATGATTTAAATAGTAAATACTTGATCGATATTTATTCCTGGTCAAAGATTCTCATAAAATTGAGAGAAAAATATTTGGAGAAAGATGAGGTGGTTTTTGATGTTTTTGTCGTGAGGAGCTAGAATAGGATCAAAATTTTCTCAGGTAGGTATTTTTTTTACCTAGAAATGATTTTCTTCATTTTTTAAAAAATTTCCACAAAGTAATATTAATTTCAAAATTTAAAATGATCACTTATTTGATTTTTTCAGTTCGTTACAAGTCAATTTTATACAGCTACCTAAAATTATTTTTATGTGCAAGACAAGGAGTCAATTGATCTTGCTTTTCATGCTTCAAATTTGTCCCTCAAAAGGCACCTGCTCTTCACACTTAGTGTAGGTATATCTGGGCTCACTCATTCTAAACAGATTTTCATGTTTTTTTTTGGCAATTTCATATCACCAATAAAATACTGCCAGAAAATAACACAAATTGAGCGAAACCTATATACAAATTATCAGACAGAAAATTTGATATATAAAGTTATTACTTTACATTATCAGAAACTTTTTTTTAAAACCACCCAACCAAATGCAAATTATGGAAACCCCTTCGTCCAAGAAGTCTAAAAAAATTTGGAATTTTACCAAAAATGAGAAGAATCTCTGAAAATTATTTAACAATCAAAGATTTTTTCAAGTTTTCTGTAAGTGAAATATAATTTGTAAGAAATTTTCTTGAAAAAAATACCGTTTTGAGGTTTACAAATTATTTCGCCCATTTTTAAAATTTTAGATTACTCAAGTTTCATAATGAAAAAAATGTGAATACATAAAACATGGTATCTTTAGAACTGATTCCAGAATATTCATTTTTATAAATAATTTAGGTATTAGTTTCCTTCAAATTAAAAAAAAAATACCTAACATAAAATCATTTTTTATTTTTTCACATTCTTGAAAAGATTGATTCATTCTATTCATTAGCTTCACTGAAAAAAATTCAACTTTTCTCACATCACATTGCATTAGATAAACCAAAAGGTCAAAATCATTCCAGAACTTCACAAAATTTTTAGTCATCTTCATTACGCACATTTTCTTTTAAATTTCGTAAATTTTTAATAAATTTTTCAAATTTTAAAAATCTTATTCATTTTTATTTCTGCATCACCAATTATGTAACTTTTTCAAATACTTTGATTAGAAAAATCGGAGAAATCTCTTCATTAGAATAATTTTGTTGTTCAATTTTTAGAAACTTTATATCTCATCTCACTTTTCTTCCATGACAGGTTTTTGATTTGAATAACTCAATTCAACCTATGTAAATTGATGCGATTATTTTTTTTTGGAACCTAAGCCCTTGAAAATACAATTGAATCAAAAAATATTTTTATTACCTACTTTATTTTCAAGAAAAAAATTGTAAAAAATTGAAAATTTAGACTTTATTTAATTTTCAACGTCAAAATTACCGAATAATGTTATTTTTAGTATACAAATTACAAAATACCAAATTTTCAGCCAAACTCTCCCTCCAGCCCTCGCCAATTCTCAATTACACGTAAAAAATATCTCCATCTCCGAAACACCCAATTTCAGCCTGTATAAAAAAAGGGGCATAACATCCAAACCACTTAACCCCAAACACAAACAACCAATTCTCACCCCTATCACCGTCAAAAACCTCACCTCAAACTGTATTTTCAGCTGGTATACCTACATAAATTCACCTGTGATCCAGCAGGGGACAGGAAAGCAGTATTTTCGAACCCGAGCAGGGAGCACCTACACCTATACCCCTAGATCCCCAAAATTATCAAACGCAGTAGGGTTGAAAAACACACCAGAAATAAAAACATTTCAGACATTTTATCGCGCGGCAAACTAATCAAACATAAACTTCATCGGTGATGTCGATATAATTTAGAATTTTTTTCAAAAAAACACCTAGTCATCGTAAAACTTGTATACGATCGATATGCGACGTCGTCACATGTGATATAAAAAGTATCACCGCGCTGTAGCGTGAATTCTTCGCATAGTATAAAGTACCTCTACGTATACTACGTTTTACTCCTGTATTGATGTAGGTATTTACGTAATATGCCAGTTTGAAGCCATTTTATGGGATATTTTAGCGCTATAATTATCCAGACCTGCCATACTTATTAATTTACCAACTAGGTAGGTATAGGTACCTATACGTATAGATGACGAATCAAAAATCGATTAAAAATAACGTGTTTTACTCACTAGGTATACAACTACTGGCAGTAAACCCGGCTGTTTTTGATAAATGCGGAAAACCTGTAAAATTACAATGTCGTCATTAGTACACCATATTATTACCAACGTACTTAACATTTTTATACCTACGTATTTCTAATCTACCATAACTCCTTATATTATGTTAAAACATTTTTATAAATTACCCCTTCTTATAGTCGATATATTCGCCAGTAGAGCTCACTAGTGGAATGATATCGACCCCTTTAATTACCTTAATCGTAAAGTATATACCTACACCTCTGTATACACGAAACGAGGTACACATACGAACCAAATACACATACTCGTACCTACCATTGCTCTACATACATGTAAAAGTAATGAAAATTTATCATCATTTAATAAAATAAATTATACCGCGCATACCTAATTTCCCACGTTTAAAAACCATTACCAATTGTTTATCTCGCTTTTTTTTTCACCTAATTGGTTTTTTTTTTCACATATTTTCTCTCGATGACATTTGGCATGGAGATCTAGGTATATAAATCATCGTACGATTTGATATGAAATTCCAAACACAACGTGCGTATTCGTTTACTTCTCACAGCAAATTCAATTCTTTTAAATATTGAAATTCGGTATTTTTTTAATGGCGAATTTCGAATGCCAAATAATACGTGATTAATCATTTCAATATTACTTCCCTCTTGCCCTGTTTTTAATCGGTGTTATGGGTAGAACACATTAAATAAATAGTTAACGCTGATTATCGTTTTTTTCTTTTTTTCAAACAGCTTATTTAAACAAAATTTACAGGGTAAAAAATTAGGTAAAATTTTCCACAAGTTTGCCAACGATTTGCTCGTACGTGAAAAAAAACAAAAAGTAAAGAAAGAGTAAAAATTTTAAAATTTTAAATCCATTATTTTTAGTACCTACATAATCCATTTGATCATTTCGTCATCATTCATAAATGAGCAAAAATCAAATTTTCGATTGAAATTTTTTTTAGGTAAAAACCAGAAAAATAAGATTCATCTTGATTGAATATTCCTTAAATCAAAAACTAACCCGAAAGAAAAAATTTGAAAAAAGAATATTTTGTATTATTTTCTGGATTTTTCCGGTGTTTGAAATTGGATAAAAAAATGCCCCTTTTATGACCTCGAAAAATATAAAAAATCAAAAAAAGGGAAAATTGTCTACTGAAGTGAAATTTTTGCTCTTTGCTAGGTTGTTTTTTTTTCAGCCAGTTTATCTTATTCATCAATTAGTGAAAATTATCGAAAAATTATTAGAAAACAGCCAGAATCACAACACGTAATAAATCAGAAAAAAAAATTACTGAAATCAAAATTTGTGAAAATCCATTAAAAAGTGAGTAAAATATCTGAAATCTGCAAAAAAATAAAAGAAAACAAGTAAAATATCTGAAATTCATTGAAACACGAGTGAAATTCTTCGAAAAATCTGCAAAAATCCGCAGAAAATCAAAGAATTTTGTTGATTCACCTTGTGTTGGAATTCTGACTTTTTCTCAGTGACTTTTCATTAATTCGAAATAAGAGAAAAAGACACGATGTGTTTTCATGAGGAATATAAAAAATGATTGAAAATATTTTCAAAAAATCCCATCATCGCAAATGAATTATTGATTTTTTTCCAATTTTTTTTAGCTAAGCATAATTTTTCAAGAAGGGACAACAGAATAAGCGTCCTTCAACTTGGGTAAGTAAATATATGATGTATTCGAAAAGATATACTGATTTCAGTCGAAAATTTTTAGTTTGAATTACAAAAATTGAAATTTTGCACCGAGAAAATTGAAATTTCGTGACAAAAAATGAATTTAAGTAGAATTGAATTTTTCCAATTGAAATAGAAAATTTCTCGACTCGAATAATTTCGATTGGATAATTGAACTTCCAACTTTCAAAGCAAAAAATCTAAATGACTGATCAAGACGAGGATTTTCCGGCTGAAAAAGAAATTTTCTGACAATGAGTACCACTTAAATAATTATGGAAGTCTTCAAATTAATAAATAACTGAGTAGTAAAATAAAATGTCCTCCGAATTTGAAAAACTGATTGTTCGAACTTATAAAATAATTTTTAAAAAAAGACAAATTTTGCTTAGGTCTTCAGTCATGGAAATTTTTTTAGCGGATTTGAGGAATTTTCCGTCTGAAAAAAGATTTCGAAAAATACTCGTAATTTTGCTGAGATGTGCAATTTTTAAATCTCAGTGAAGTGACGAAAAAAAAAGAGTACCTATCTATAGGTATTTATTTGTATTTATTCGCCTCTTTTCATGATTCTTGAACAAATTTTACATCGAAGGAACCAAAGTTGACTTTATGAAAAGGGAAGAGGGACAACTCCAAATGAAAATTTCTCAAAAATTGTCATCGTTTTTGAAAATTTTCAGTCCAAATTCACATAATATTCTTTGACTAAAAATGCAATCTATCCAGCATTCGAAAAGAAATAAGAAGCGAATTGTTTTCTACCTATACCAACACAATATTCATTTCCATCTTAAAACCATCAATTACATTCTTTTTATTTTTTCCCCCTAATTTTGGAGTTGAAAATGTCAAAAAAAGTTTGGAAAATTTATAAATGTTTGCCTCCCATTATCCATTCTTTTGGCTGCATTTTTTGTGGCAAAAAAATGCAAAAGTCAATCGTGATCATGATCAAGAAATGCAATATAACTCAATTCATTAAAATCAGTTCATGAATCGATTTTCACCAGAATTAAAGCGTGGAAGGGGGAAGATAGGCAAATCAATCAACACAAAAAGTATCAATATTGAACCATTTTTTAAAATATTTTTTGTTTTGAATTTCTAATGAAAAAAAAAATTCATAGAGCTCAAAACTCATTATATTTTCAAATTATAAAGAAATGGCAGAAAAATCAAACATTCGACTTTTCTCTTTTGAAAAAAAAAAACTTTACACAACTGTGTCCTTTTCCCACAACCTTTTCAACACTAATATTTTGAAATTGAAAAGCAAAACAGAACATATTTTTGGGCAGGCAGATCTGAGAATCAAAATGGACAGTTGAAAAAATAGAACGAAAAAATATTAAAATTTGGAACCAAAAAATTGATTATCTTTGATTTTTCCTACTGAAGTGGTTTTTAAGGATTTTTGGGCAGACCATGACTAAAGGTGAAAAATGAACAACAAGTAAGTATACCATTGCCCACATCCAAAATTCCAAATATTTTTGCAAACTTCAAGACCCTTTTCCCAACTGTGGATTATCAAATATCTTTTGAACAATTATTACCAATGAGCATGAAAAGAAGAAACAAAAAAAAAATGAAGACTATAATTTTCGACGAGTAAAATTCATACGAGTACAAAAAAAAGCTAAAATCCAATAAAACAAAAAATCTATCTCATATATCACTAAAATTTCCCAAAATACTTACCCATCAAAATCCCCCTCCCCTCTGGAAATCCACCCTCCCAAATAAAATTCCACCATACCTAATCATCGCCCACAAAACCTCACCAAAACACAGCGAATCCCCCATACCTCACCAGACACAACCCCATCCCTCTCACCTCGCACGATACCATATTAAAAAATTCCTCAACCGCACAGCTTCACTGCGACGAAAGTTCGTCGTACGGTTGAAAAAATTACAATTAAAATTCTAAACGATTTTTTTTCCTCAAAAACAAACAAGCATTGTGTTACATTCAAGGGGAGGAGACGCTTAAAGGCCGGTATATGCGCGCAGCGCTTACTGTATAGCTCGGGTACGTCGTACTCGTACCTACTCGTAAATTTGCAAATGCACATTGGCTGCGCGCCCGCGTCATCGTCAAATGAATGCCGATGCAAAAATAGCTATGCAATTTCGTATGCATAACGGCATTAAATATTTCACCGAGTCGAGTAAATATTCATAATGTTTTCATAAGGTCTTTTTTTGTGCACTGTTAACCTTTTCTTCGTCTTAATTCAAAGAATTTTGCGTAAGGGAAACTTGATTAATATAAAAATACTATATAAACTCTATGCGTTCGTTTTTTTGCCTTTTTGTCTTTTTTTTACTCTTTACTATTTTTTTTAATATAAAAAAAATCTTATTCTGTATACGTCTTCGAGCCTTCATCGCTGTTTCGTTCAACGCAGAAGAAAAGTTATTTTACCTATTCACGCCAAAGACTTCTGTTTGCCTACACGAGAGGACTAAGGAGTGACTTTTCGTTGATACCTGCGATCATTTTCGATAACATATCTCAAAATATAACAAGCTTGAAATGGGTTTCCGGTTGCGGAATAATCGATAAATTAAAATTCTAGACCGGTCTCAGATTAAGATAAAGATCTTACACGAATTGATGTATTTTTAAAATTTTTTTTGCATGGAATTGAATAATATGCATAGCAACGACATCGATGCCAAAAAGAAAAATAACTTTGGATGATAAAAAATCAAGAAATGGCAAGTTTTTTGAAAGAATTTTTCAAAACACAGAAATAATGTGCTTATAATATAAAAATGAAACATATTTCCCAAACATCAAAGATGAAACATCACGTTTATTGAAAATCCACAAGTCATTTAAAATTTTGGGAGAAGAGCCCTCACTATTTTCATCACGCTTCCTCGAGAATTATGGTTTATTCTTGACAAGAAATAATTAATACTTACATGATTTTTATAGATATGCAAGATTTTCTGATTGAAAACGATTTTCAATTTTAATTTAAACAATTTCCTAAAAACTCCAATGTTTTAATGAATAAGGTTTGAAAAAGGCCAAAATTGTCACAAAAAATCGTTTTTGAATTTTTTTGTGACAATATTAACCTTTTTTTATACTTATGAACGACCTCAAATGTGATCCTGGATATAGAAACCACATTTAAGCACCAAAAAATTGATCTTTGAGTGGAGGTTCTTTCTCTATTCTACCTCTTCTGAAAGCCCAAAATCAGTGTTAAATCAAAAAGCCAATTTTCTACACTTAAGGGTGGTTTCTAAATTTAAGCTCACAAAAAATTGGAAGTTGAAAAGCAACAAAATACATCAACTTTTTTATACCTTACTCAAAACATTTTGTTTGAAATTATGCAAATCCTAATTTTTTTTTTAAACAAAGATTCAGCATATCTAAAGATTTATAAAGCAATGAATTTTAAACCTGGAAAGTCCAATAAAATGGTTTCTAACCACAAAAAAGAGTCCATTTCCATTTTAAAAGTGATATTTTCTCATGCCATGATATTAAAAAGCAATGTGTCTCTTTGGTTAAGTGAGAGAGAAAGTGATCCCCCTGAAAAAAAAAACCTAAAAAAGTGAAAAAAACACACAAAGTACCTTTACAAAAAAAAAGACTTACTTACATTTTTTTTCATTCTTTACGAAATTTTTAGCACAATTTTTCTATTTTCAAAATCATTGTTACAAGAGAATCGCATTTTTTCAGAAAATTTTTCTGACTCGATAATTTTCTACCAGAGATTTTTTTTAAAAGAACTACACAAAAATAATCTGAAGTTTAAAAAAAATGAAAAATTTGGAGTTCAAAAGTCGAAATAATAGGTAAGGTAGTCTTGAAAATTTTTTCCAAGACCAGCAATTGAAAAAACTAAACAAGAATCACTGGAAATGAACACCTCTTCCAGGTCATGGAAAATAATAACTCTCAACTAAATAAGATTTTATGCCAAAATTTTTAAAAGTGTATTTTGAAGAGAAATTCATGAAAATGAAGCTCAAGTTGATAATCTGACAAAAAAGATTTTTTTTCAATACTTGGAACTTGGAAAAATAGGTCTATCAAGTCCATTTTAAAATAGTCGATTTTAAATTCTACATTCCTTTCATTTTTTTTTTCATAACAAAACGTTGGAAATTTAAAAAAATGTCCCCCCCCCCCAAAAAAAAAGAAATCATTTTATTTGTGAATAAGTTTCTTTAAATTTAAATTTCAAAAATTGAATAGAAATCAAGTCACCTATTCAAGTTATTTACTTTTCAAGTCAAACTTATATCTTCCAAAAAATTACTGGAAATGAACTTTTTTTTCATTGAAAGGGGAGATAGGAAATTACAAAAAATTGAAAGCGATTCTAAAGAATTAGAAAAATTAGGATTACACAAAGAAAAATAAAAAACGATGAGATTTTTAAAAAAAAACCTACAGGAAAATTTAATCGTTGAAATGGATAAAAATGATCACAGATATTTGAATATTCCTCATATTTATTTATTAGCTCTAATTCAGCTCCCCCTCCCTCTCACCAATCACATCTGAACGTTAAAATAACAACAGTCCATAATTTATAAAAAATGAATCAAAATCCAATTAATAAAAATTGAACGTAAGTATTTGTTTTAAAAAAATTCATTCCAAAAAAGTTGAGCAAATTAGTCTTTCAACAATTCAATTTATTCAACTTGTTATTTCATATCCAAAGACAAACCGACTAGTCACCTTGTCACCTATACGGGAAATCGCATGGTGAGAGGAGGGATATTCTCCGAAAAAATTCATTCAAGGATTCCGTATTTATATTTTTAAAACTCAAAAGTATACTCACACATGTTTTCAAAAATGAACAAGATGAACAAAATTCTTAATTCAATATTGATCACATAGCAAAAATGGTAAAATTTTCTCATAATTTTAACGACTAAAAAATATGAAAACTCCAGAAAAAAAAATTAAAAAATCCATCATTTTCTCATCCTACCATTTGCCAGAAAAAAACCCACTTGAATTTCTCCAGCTTCTCACACGTACCTGTCATCGCATCAAATTAAACCTATCTACTCATCTCGCTTTTACAATATCCACAAAACCTGAATGAAAAATGCTGAATTCCAGTCCAAACGATATACTCGTAATCATAATACCGCACACCTTCACGCCGATCAAACCCACCCTTCCAATTCCAGTTCCACCACATTACATTTCAACATAAAAGACATCTTCATCATCAGCCTGAATCGTCACCTCACAATACCGGGTCACCATTGCGAAAAATTGTCATTTCGCTGACATCGCCGGCTCGAGGAGCAATCAGAGCACAACGTCCGTCTAAGTACACTTATTATCACCGATGAACATGCGCGAATAAAAATTACTCGACGCCGGTCATTGGCTCTATTTACCTCGCGCATCCAAACTTACCGGCAAACAAGTAGGCATAAAATTGATGGTATTGGGTAAATTGAGAGAAAAAAATACAACAGCTCGTATCGGATCCATCGCCTCGCTCGAGTTTCCGGTCCTATTGTATAAATTTAGGTTGTTTTAATAATAAAGGTATGCGTTTTATTTGTACCACTATTCTACTAACTGTTCTCTCTCATTATTAGTTACAATGATGTTGCACAAAGACCTTAGCACATTTTGTATTTGTGCTCGAACGCCTTTCCATAATTGATAGACACCTTTCCATCCACCATCCCATCGTCAACAGCTCTTCTAATAGGTAACTTGCTGGCTCGGTGGCTTCCCTGCACTCCCACATTTTCCACCTTTCCACCGCCCAGTAGATTCCACCATATCGTTAATTATATCCCGACTTGTATTCCGAAAATCGAAAACTTTTCAACCCCCTGAAAAATTCAACCCAGTCTGCCGAATCGTCTTCGTCGACGAATATAATTAATTTACAAAACATAAGGGTTACGTCGTCGCCACCAAATTGCCAAACGACTGGCACCTTGTAAAACCCATATTATTAATTTCACGTACTTCTCAGCTCGCTATGGTCTTTTTTTCTTCAACCTTGTTTTCCAAACTAATCGACGATTCGACGACGAGCTTCGTTTATAATCCACACGCCGATGTACGCCTGCGATGACTTACACCAAAGACATTATTTCACCTAAGTACCTGACGATTACTTCGAAAACATAATTCAAAACCCATAAACCATCGTATCGTTTTCCCAAACACACGTCTCTTTATCTCTGCCACCTACATCTCTTTATAAAACCGTATGGTGTTTGTCGTCGTCGTAAATATTAGACGACGATACGACCGTTCATAGGTCGATGCTGTAGCTGCAGCTGAGTGCTGCTGTGCAGACAGACGAATTTACCAATTTGTTAATTACTTTGTTCTCGCGAGCAGTGTTTAACCATCGTTATTGCTCGTTTGCCAACTACGTGTATTATAATGTTTTAACAAACGACAAAATTTAATTACTAAATAGGCTAATGACTAATTAAAAATGCGTAGCTTAATATCATCGCAGTTGTCGATTTATTATCGAGTAATTGTCCTACCTAAACGATCGCGATCGCGGTGAAAAAAACCATTTGCCTCGAATCTCTGAACAAGCAAGGTGAATTTGAATGACGAAGTGAAATAGTCACGCAAGGTGCTGAATTATGAGCCACGAGTGCGATGGTTCAAAAATCTTTCGGGTATGGGGGCAAGTAGTTGTAGAAAAATTGGGCGGAATTTGATATTGGAGCGAAAATATGGTTGAAAGTGATATTTGGCAACGTTGGAATTGGGATTTCGATATTTACAAGTGTGGCGAGTGGGAAAAAATCCAAAGAACGTTCAGAAATCTCATATTTGTTCATTTTACAAAATGATTTTAAATTTGATAACGATTTTGGTGAAGCTGAAAGAATTAGACAGTGTTGCCAAGTTTCTAACATAGGAATTATGAAACATGAGGACCTAAGGTGGCCGAATAATGGCCCTACATTTTTTTTGAACCTGGAAGGTCCTATTATAGCCTCAGAAGGCGAAAATGGGCTTCAACCGTAGCCAGAAGTTAAAACAATCAACCTCTGAAATGGGCTTTAAAAAACAAAATCATTGATTTTTGGAATTTTTCTTTTGTAAAAAAGTGACTGTTTGAAAAAAAAATTATACCTATGCCTTTGATATAAAATTCTACTTATTATTCTGAAAATTTTCAGAAATCATCGAATAAATACATTTTATTAACAATTATTGAAAAAAAATCAACATTAAAAATTTCACGTAAGGTGCCTGCATCATATAAAATTTTTAAATATCTAAACTTATTTTCGATTAAAAAGCCAAAATTTAAAAATCGAAAACATCATCTGAAAAATAGTCTGAAATTTACTTTACTTTTTACAAAAATTTGAAAAATTTTACATAATTTCTTACATAATTAAAGTTAAAGTTTTTCAGTTCGAGAAAAGGAAATTTCAAAGATTTTTTAAACTTGAAAAATATTTAAGGTAAGAGAATTCCAATTAAAATCGAAATACAAATCATCAGAATTGAAAAAAAAAATCATAATTGTGAAAAAATCAATCAAAATCGAGCTACTTACTAAAACAGGATGACATCTTTTACAATTCGAGTAACGTTGCCAAATTTCTCTCGGTTGAATCTCAAATTTAATAATAGGTAAATATTCTGTTTCGAAATGAAAAATGAAAACCCTAGCAACTTGATTTAAAGTGAAATTTTGATTTTCTACCAAAAGAAACGTAGCAAAATTTCAATTCTTATAGTGATTCTGTATCATATCAAACTATTCCTGAAATAGGTAAGTATAGAAGATTAAACTTAAAGCGATCCACCATAAATTTTACATTATCAAAATCGATCTCAAATTCATTTTAAGATTAATTTTATAAAAATACGATGTTGCCAAACGTGTAATGTGGACTTGAAATTGAACAGCGTTCAGATAAGAAGTCGCAGTGTTGCCAAATTTTTGTCAGCTGAGTATATAGACAATTTTGGTAATTTACCAAACAATGAGGAAAATCATTCTCAAAAAAAAAAATAATCAAAATCTCAGAAATTATGCTTTTGGTTTGTGAAGTACTTAACGTTGTCAAATTTCTCTAGTGGAAATTTAAAATTTATCTTGAGAATCAAAACTAAAAAAGTTTCAGCACCTAATTACCTATGCTGTCTGTTTCCCATCATCAGCAATTTATCACCAGTCAATGCTGTCATTCAATTAAAATTTCAAAACAGAATGATTTTTCGTGTTTTAGCCATGTTGCCAAATTTCTCCCAGCAAAAATTCAAATCGGTAAACAATTTTGCAGTTTCTAAAAATTCAGTGAGGAATGAGAGTTTTACAATTGAAATTTCTAGATGTTTGAATTGGAACAAGATCTTCACTTTTATTTGAAGCAACGTTGCCAAATTTCAATTCTTAACACCATTTCACTTCATTTCAAATGTTTTCTGAACCAAGGTAATATAATTCGCCAAGAATTCCACATTTTAGAAAATCAAGTGCTGTTATCCATTCTATACCCACTTGAATTTCACAAAATGCGACGTTGCCAGATGTATATTTTAAATTCCAAATTACACGCAGAAGATGAATCATTTCAATTTCTCACACACCAATCCTTTAAAAAATCCTCAGCTACAGAACGACGCGAATAATCATTTCCAATTTTCTTATAGAAGTTAAGAACCAATGCAACGTTGCCAATTTTTAGAAAATACAAAATTATTGTATTACACAATTTGAGTCATATTTGTGTTAAAATAATTTTTCAAAAACGGTGCCCATTCACAAAAGTGAGAAAATACTTCATTTCGATTGATTTATACCTAGCTTCACTCAAAATTTTGAATAAATCGAGAGTAATTTTAATTAGGCAGCGTTGCCAATTATCAAAAATATATCAAAATAAGTGTCATTTACCAAAAAAAATAATAATAAAAAAATGGTGCCTGCCACAACTGAAATGAAGTTTTGGAGAGTCCACCACACCTTGAATAAAAAAATTCTATTGTATGCTGAATTTTAAATAAAGGATTGCCCTAGTGATAGTGAAGTGTGTTCAAGTGTTATACACCTTCAATTTAAGCCATTTACTTTGAAAAAAATTGATCAAGGGTTAATCTACATATAATCATTCTTTTCAATTTCAAAGATTTTCTTCAAATGTTCGCCCCTAGTGACCGGCCAGATTAACTGACTACCTAATTTTCATTTCAGAATAATTCTTAATCTCGAATCTCAGCTCCAATTTCTGCCTAAAATCCTTCTCTACAAACACCAAATTCAAGAAAATCCAACGCCGAAATTCTCTCAATTTTCGACACCAACTTCAACTTTGACTAAATCGAACATCTTGACACATTCGTCAAGTCGTCACCTAATTGACATGAGCCAACACCTTCGAACAATTACCCAAATCGTCGCCATTTCTCAGCACGCGTTCACTTCAGCCACCATACGGCGATAAAGAGACACAAGGACACAACGACGAATATAACCCATCCCAGGGGTAGCGGGCACAGCTCAAGTACACCGGCGGAATAAAAAAAAAACACAGAAAAATCGAATTTCTGAAAGCAAAACACGAGCTACTTTAACAAGCCCAAGTTTTCTCTGTCGCCGAGCCGGGCGAAGGAATACGTAAAGTGGCGTGAAATAACTCGTTAAAATATTCATCACGGTAAAGGAAGGAAAACTAGAATTGCAGAGGAAGTTAGAGGGTGTCGCAGCACACAGCACAGAAGAACGAAGGTTGCGGATAACGTCAGCGCGCGAATGGGGTGGTGTAGGGATACGTAGTCGCGGGTGTAGATTTAGTCGTTGACATTGTGATGATAATTGGAAATAGCTGGTTGCGATCGCATCTTTTCAAGCCCCAATTTAATTCTACCGCTGGCGGTGGCTGGGCGCAGCGGACTCGACGACAGCGACAGTTGAATTTAATAGATAATTGAACTGTGACAAACACAGTACTATTACTGTGTAACACTATATTATAGTCTGCGTCTTTACTACCCCCCTTGCCCAATCCACCGGCACAATTCAATACCCTTCTCTTACTCTTTCTTCGTATATCGAGATATTTAACACCCCCGAAAATTACTACAACGTTTCCTTTTTTTCCTCTTTCTATTCGGATTGAGGTTTTTTTCCCTTTCGTTTTCTAATCCACTGTCTTAATCTTATTGCCTGCTTGTTCTTTCTACAAGTTGTGTTGTTTTCGAGTGGTGTTTTTTTTTACCACGATTACAAATTTATTTACTCGTTGTTTCTTTCAAAACCGTAAAATTAAGGTTTGAGGCGAAAGAAAACTTTCAAGTAGATTGAGTTTTTACGCACTTTTTAAATGTCCTCGATCGAATACAATTTTTTTTTCAGATCTTTACCAGCGTATGTTTCTCACTTCTCAGGTTCTCAGAGTGGCTCAATTGGGGTCATTTCTTAATGGGCAATTATCGAGTTACTCGAGATGATGTTTCGAGGGTTGGTATTCGGTATCCCGAGCAAACAAAATTGACTTCACATTACATGGCAGTATGGTGCACTGTTCATTCCCATTGTGCCTCGTTGCTATTTAACCTGTTGCAAAACTGTCATACCTACCTCAATTTTGAGATGACCTCGTCAAAAAATTAACGATTAGAAGTGCGAACGTTCTAATTTTATTCATTTAAGATATTTATTGAAAAAAAAAGGAGAAAAACGAAATACAATTCAACAATTTTTCAATAAAAAATCAACAAGGCATTCTTCAATTTTTTAAATTATTTTCAAAAAATATTATAAAAATTTCCCAAGGTGAAAGAATTTTACCAAAATTTCTTTTTATACATAGCTACTTTAACTTGATGCACACTAAAAAGAGTCTCACCTTGTATGGTAAATACACCCCCCCCCCCCCACAAAAACACTATCATTTTCTCACTTTTCAGATTTTCCAGATCATTTTTTCAATCCACCCACCTGATAAAAAAACAAGACATTTTAATGCATTTTTTTCTTAGATAGAAAATAATAAAGTTATCGAACCCAAACCGAATTAAAAGAGATTTTTTCAAAAAATTTTTGTTATGAGCTGAAAAAGCAATGTTGAAATACTTCAAAAATTTCCAAATTTTCCAAGTTTTTCGTCCCCTTTTTCTATAACTTCTTTCATTTTTGACCAATTTTTGGATAAAACTTTCAAATTTTAATTATTTTTCGGCCTAAATTAAGTTTTTCAATCTGGTTTCTCATTTTGTGAAATCGAATCGGTGAAAAATCACAAAAAAAAATCTTAAAAATCCATAAAAATTGGAAAAAATTGTTAAAAATAATTTTAAAATCTCAAAATTTAAAATCAAAATAGAAAAGGTGAGTAAAATTAATTTTAAAATCGTCAAAGAAGTATGAAAATTGAAAACAATAGCCAAAAAATTTTCAAATGTAATAAAAACTAAATCTAAAAAATGAGAAAATTTGTAAAATGATAAACAACCAAAAAAATGCAACAATGCCACAAAAATTGATGAAAAATAACCAGTTTTATTGAAAAAAATGTTTCAAAACTGGTTGTAAAAATCAGTCCAAACACTTGAAAATTTTATAAAATTTTATTAAATATCTATCACGACTTTTAAACAATTTTATGATATTTTACATTGAATAAGGTTTACCTGAAGTCAATTCTCATATTTTTTACAAAACAATAAACAAATTTCACACTTTAAAAACCATTTTTGTACGACCATCAACAATTTTCAAGATTTTTTTGCCATTTTTATGACATTTCAATTACTTTATTAGCAAAATTTTAGACAAACTTAATGATATTTTGATGACTTTTAACAACAGTTGAAACAATTTTTGTCACATTTTTGAACATGTTCATAGCATTTTGACAAATTCAAATCATTTTTAGTAATTATTTTGACATTTCATGACGTTTTTATTACATTTAGACCAGATCAAGATCAATAAAAAAATTTGTGACTTTTAAAAAAATTTTTCACAATGGTTTGAAAAACTACATGTCTTTAAAAATGATTGTTGGGATATTTTATGAATTTTTTGTCGTATTTTTACTAGTTTGAAGATTCTTAGATGAGATTTTTTTACCCAATAAGATTTTTGATGAAATTTTGAGAGAATTTTATCATTTTTAGTAATTGATAATTTTCTCGAATTTTCATTTTGGAACAATTTTTGTAGTATTTTCATGAATTTTCCTTTACTTAGAGCTATTTCAGACACATGTCCATTTTTATGAAATTTTCATCACATTTTAAGCCCAATAGGTAATTTTTTATAATGATTTGAATGTTTTACGATACGGAGAGGATTTTTCCACTCCAATTTTCAGCAGACGAATTAAATTATAAAAATTTTGTCACCTCTACCTTTTCGAATAGAAATAACTTACATTTTCAGTCAAATTTCGAAACCTCATAAAAATTCAAACTTCGAAACACCCCACGAAAATCTCACCTCTTTCCACCTCTTCCACCTTCGAACTTTACTCGCGACGACAACAAATCTAAAAAAATTCTACGAACCCCTATCTTCACCATCGCGGTTCGTTTCACGCAGCCGAAAAAAGAAAGAAAAAGAAAAATCGGAAAATAATTAATTCCGCCAGCGCAGCAACGGTTCGAAAAGCGTCGTCAGAAAGCATCTGAAAACGATATTATTCTCTTATGATATTTAAATTTCGAAGGGAAGGTGTTAATTCATTAATATTCGTAACGTTTTTGAATAGAGCGAGTGTCGCTTTCGAGTCGTCGATTACAATTTCAACAATTTACACGAATACGAATGATGGCGGTACGGCGGCGTCCTATAAAATATATATTCGGTGTGTTAGTATGCGTCTGAGAGCTGAGAAAGTTTACGTAATAACGAATGTGTATAAGGCGCGCGCCAAACCAAAGAGCGTACCGCTTTAAATTTCTCGCTATGCAATAATTAGGAAAAGTCTGAATGGTAGCGGTATTGTTTAGCGGTAATCGATAATTTGCGGGCGTCATACTCTCTTACACGCATTTCTATTCTACACCCTTTGAAAAGGGCATCGGGGGACGCCGGGGCAAACACAGTGGTCGCTAAAATCCTAGCGAATTTTTTATTAGCTGCGTCGCACAGCCCTCGACATCGAGTCTCTCTTTTTAATTCATTAACCGTATCGTGTATATGTGTGCGAGTATACAGAGTAAAGAGAGTCGTAGTGTTTTTCCTTCCTTTTTTTTTTTCGGCTCCGTCATACTCTTCTTTTCGTTCCTCTAAGCTTGGCGAGCTTATCGCGGCGCGTTAATTTTTCAAGCGATCTAGTTTCGAGCAAAAAAAAAACTGGAGAGACGCAATTTTCTCCTGAGTCTCGGATGCTGCTGTTCGCTGCTATAAGCAGCTCGAGTATGGCTCGAGGGTTGTTCTAGATTAGCGAATTAGCCTCGTCGTGTATATGTTTTGTGCGTCGGTTTGGAAAATACCGTTGTTGTGTTTTTTTCTCTTTTATTATTTTTTTTCCTTTTGCTTTTCTTAAAGAGGTTTTTCATTTTTCTTTCTCGGTAGTTAGGTATCAACGGGTAACTTTCATTTTGTCCAGAAGTGGGTTTAATTGGCTGTTCGAGAGGTAACATCTGAAGATTATTTTACTTCGTGATCGAATTTCTCAAATTTTAAAATTGCGAGTGAAGGATCTCCCATCTGTAGAAACCAGAAATCGCCAATCACCGGTTAATTATTTCTCGAATTACTTGCTTCTCAATTTGAAGTATAGTCTCAAATTCGAAGTCAATATTTTCATCATTTTTTGAGCTCTAAATAATTCGTGAAACTACCTTCACCCTTCCTCCCATTTTCGAACTGGAGAACATCAAAATTTACCACGATTTTTGTAAAAAAGAAAAATTATTTTTTAATTGACTTTGCAAAAATTATTCGAAATTCAAAAAATCAGAATTTTCATGTCATTAAGGATTTTGTTTTCAAATCTATGATGTGTTGAAACCTTCAACAAATTTCGCCCCCTACCTCCCCCCCCTCTTCACAACAAAACAAGCAGATCCGACAGATATTGAAGTATAAAAAATTAAAACCACAGAATTTGCTGTCAAAAACAGAAACAAAAATTGCACCCTTGCAAAAAATCACACTTTCGATTTTTGTGCAATGATCACTAATTATTGACTCCCGCTTCTCGAATATCTAAATACAAGACTTTTGAAACATTTTTCAACATAAAATAAGGACTTTTGGAAATCTCGATCACATGCAAACGTAAATTTAATTACTTTCTTCAACACATTCCATTTCAATAAAGAAAATATGAAATATTTCCAAAAAATTTATTTCCTACTCAAGAAACTCGGAATGACATCCACTTTAGGGAAGGAGCAGAAAAATTCAAAATTATGAGCTTAAATGGAATTTTCCCAATTTTTCTAACTTGAAATGCAATTCAAGTACCATAAGTATAAGAAATGCTCATTTTTGAAAATTTTTCAAATCAAACTTTCAAACCCAATTTTTCTTATTGCTGAACTTTCCTTGCCCCCCTCCCTCCCCAATCCAGTTCACATTTTCAGTAAGATGATTAATCCATGAAAAGTGTTGAAAATAAAGAACACAAAATTGCAAAACCATTTTGAAATTTCGATATTGAAGTTTGGTAAACGTCACTTGATGATTCTTTGCTGAAATGTCAAAGAACTCAAGTAAGTACATTTGTTTACAAATTTGAAAAAATTGCAATTTTTCATTTTTAAAAAATCTATATCTGACATAGTATTTTTTTTTAAAAAAAAAAAAGACCCTCCATCCTCTTCAATTTTTCAGGTTTTCCAGACCATTTTTTCAAGTTTTTTGAACTTTTGCTATAAAATACTTCCACAAAGCGACAAAAATATCCATTTTCTGGAAGAGATGGAGGAAAAAGGTTTACACAATTGTTCAAAATGATTGATTTTTTTATTGTGCATTTTGTAAATAAAGTCCAAACAAAAACAGGTAACAATTTTTGCAAAAAAAAACTTCCAAAATTCATTTTTTTCCTCAATATTTTTTACCCCAAGTTGTGTGAGTAGTAAATATTTTGTTATTCAAAAGGAAAATCGAGGCTTTAGAATAGAAATTCTAATAATTTTTGACTTTATCATAATTTTTCTAAATTTATAAAATTCTCCTGTTTTTCAGATTTTTCAAGCTTTCCAAGAAGAGGCAACAACAAAACCATTTCCATCAATAAAAACTTTTCTACGACAAGGGAAAACTTGTAAAATTTATTCATTTTTCTTCTTCTCTAAAAAGATTGGACCAAATGATTATACTTTCAAATAGATGATTGAATGAGCATGACGATATTCAAAAATTTATATTACGAGAAGACTCTCCCTCCATATGTATTTCCTTTCAACCAGTTTGTTGTTCAGTTACAACAACTTTTTGTTATTAATAAATATAAAATTGATAAATTTCGATTTGAAGCGATTGATGAGAATCTTATTTTCGAGGTATTTTTGGGACACATTTTATTGAATTTTCTACTCATTTTTTTCGTTCTTTTTTGGAGAAGTGAAAATGAAGGGAATTTAGAAGTGAATAAGATGGACAGGCGATTTTTCAAAGAAACAATTCTTCACCTTTTAATAATATTGTGATCAATTTTATGATTCTTCGGGAAGAAGAGGAGACGCAAACACGAAAGTTTGGCAAAAATCTCGAAGGGAAAAATGAAAGATTCCCCAATTTATATTATTAAAAAAAGAGGGATTTGCTAACTCAACTGGTGGAAATGGACAAAAAGTTGTGTTTTTCATGTTGTTACTTTCAGAAAACACCAAAGTTTCATTATTCTTCAATGGACTCCCCCCCAACGTCCCAAAAAAAAATCTTTAAAAAAATCAAAAATTCTACATAAGAATTTCTGCTTAAGAACATTCATGACATTCAATATTGTCTGAGATGGAATGGGAGGAGAATTTCCACCATAATTTAGAGAATGATTTGTGTAAATTCATCAAACCCTAATAAATTGAGGGTAAACATTTTTGAAGAAAAATACATCCTATACATAGCTGAAAATTTTCAATCTTTCCAATCAATATTTCAGTAATTGAAAGGGAAGTGAAACCCTCAACGTCTATTTCCTATTAATATGTAGGCACTGTAAGCTTCGTGCTAGAGTGAAGCAAGAGCCATTAAATCACCAAAATTAAATGAAAATTATCAAAATTGAAGAAAAATCACCTTATAATACAATTCAGTTTAAATAGTTTCAAAAAATTCCTAAGATTTAAAAAAAATTCGTACTTTTCTCTTCTTTTTTTTCAATTCGACACAAAGAAAAATTATTACTTTCTTATTTCAATCTTTCTTGAGCTACTTTCCAACAAAGTTTTCTGACTTTTAGGAAAATTTTCTCAAAAAATTGGGAAAATTTCATTGTAAATTGGTATCTACATTTTTGAAAATTTGCCAAATTCTAACAATCCTACTTGCCCAATTTCAGAGAAAATTCGTCAATTCACAACGAAATTTGCAGCCATTGAAAAAATTCGAGTGGAAAAGTAGGGTGTTGGACCACTCCCAGACCTCCTCATCGTTTCATCTCTGAAGAAGGGGTCACATACGTACTTCAAAATTTTTAAAACTCCGATTCCCCAATAACCATCAAACGAAAACCTAACATTTCGAAACACTTCCAATTCCTAGGAAAGTTCCCATCAAAGGGGCACATTTTAGCAACCCCTATCGAACACCATTTAGCTCGTATTACGTTCACATCTCTTACACGCTACATGGTATTCTGCGAAAAATACATAAACACGCATTACCTCATACATACGAATCCGACAAACGAGAAAAGAGTAGACTATTCTGCGAGGCACATTCGCTGCCATTTGCTGGCGCGTATCCTACATAAACGTCTCTTTCATGTAGCTTTCGCACGCCACCGCCCTCTACCCCCATCCCAAAGCGCCTTTTCAGCTTCGCACAAACGTCAAAAACGGTTTCGGCGACATCGAACGTGTTACTCGCGTAGCGTCGGCATTTTGCGGCACGACGGAGCGGAGAAGACGAGCGCACGATGCCAAAACCGGGCCGAGCTTTTCAGCTGCTTAACACTTTGCCGCCTTAGGTTAATTAAAGCTCGCCCCAACCGAGCACCAAAAAAAGAGATTAACTCCCTCCGCCGAGTCCTCCAGCGCACCGCCAAACATTAATTTCCCTTCTTTCGCGTTATAGCTTATATTCGAAATTCCTTTTACGCCTTCTTCTTCTAGGTCGTCGTGGGCCCCCCCTTTCGGCGTCCTTCGTCCTGCGCCACCGCCGTTATACTTTATAGTATACTATACCAGAATATAGTATAGTAATGCTACGCCGGCATTCGTCGTCGAATTTAACGTCTTCTTTTGTTGTAAACTATTCCTTTAAGCCGAATTTAATTAAGATTTTTGTTATTACATCCCTCTTTCTATCGGATTCTCGTGCTACGGCACCTTGAAGGCGAACCAAGAATGCAAAATGCCATAAATTTTACAAGGCTCGCGTTAATTGAAAATATTTTATCAAAGAAACTCCACCGGCGACCTTCTTGCCGCCCAGCAAAGTAGGTTTAATTAAAATTTACTTATGGGCTCGTAATGGCTGCTTTTCTCGCACCTCTCGTGTAACTTGGCCCCCTTCTCATCGCCAAATTACACCGCAGCCCCGATTACTATTTTAAAAAAATCCTACATTCTGCTCTTCAATGGTACCCCAAACAAGAACCCCCTTTTTCATACGTATTCCCATCTAACGGCAAATTAAATCGCATCACACTCGTACCCCTCTCCCATCCTCCTATATTCCCCTCACACACACACACACGTCCGCTTACAACATAAATACGCTGTAAATATACACAGAGATCTATATAGGTACATGGCTGGAGTGAAAAATTAATTTTTTCTGCTTTCTTGGGGTAGGAGAAAAAAAACATATCGTATTTCCGAAGGGCTCTTCGAAGGCGTTTACACGGAAAATAAACCAATTCGGTATTCCGTCGTTATTGTGTCTGGTCTTATAAATTGCTCGTAGACGGAGATAAACAAGGCCGGCGGCGTTTACCGGCTGAAATTTCATATTTTTCCGTCTCAATTTCGCATCGACCAACAAGCGACCGCATGTCTTCGACACGAGTTCCGCGTTCTTCTGTAGAGAGTCTTTCGTTCTAGCGAATATTTCCTGCGTGGTTGGCGAGAATCAGATTTTGTACCGAAATTTATAAGAAGGGGGCTGAAAAATTGAGTTATTTAATTTTTCAAAAACCCCTGCCCCTCGAATCAATATTTCTTATATTGAGGAATTGAAATGCACCGAATCTTTGGAATGAATTTGGAATGAATCCAAAATTATAATAGGAACCTAAAAATTGCCTTTTTCTATTTTCCTATAATTTAATAAAATAATCATCGAATTTCAGGAATTCCAGTCAGAGAATTGATGAGATTTTCTATCACTTGAAAAAAAAATTTTCACAATAAAATTTCTCTGAGTTGGAAAGAAGTGTTTCTTTAAAGGTTTAGCTACCTAAATCGAAATTTAAAATTGAGTAGAATGCTCACTGATTTTAAGAGGTTAATTTTACTACCCAGTATACCCATATCGTTTCGAATCAGTGAAACATCAATAAAAAAATAATAATCAGAATTGTAACACTGGAAAAATCAGTAAAATTCTACGAGTTTCAGCGGATCACCGAATTTCCCTGATTTTCCAGCAAATTTCAGATCTTTTATTGACTTTTCGATAAATTTTCACTCATTTTTCCGCAATTTTTCCAACTGTTTGCTTTCAGTGATTTATTACTATGCTGAAATTCTGTTTGTTTTCCAATGATTTTCAATACCTAATTTCCACTGATTTATATCTGAGAGATTAAAAACCAAAGATTGATAACTGGCAGAACGTCTAACAAAATTTGTTGAGCAAAAAACTTGACTTTAAGCTTGCTCTTTTCGCATGACTTTTTTTATAAGCTTGCCCTCCCCTCCCCTCCCCCTCCTAAAAAAACAACTTACAAACTTCAAACAAACATTAAAAAATCACAATGAACTCCTAAATTATTCAACATTTTACGAACAAATTCAAAAAAAATATAATTCAAAAAGTTTTTTACATTTGCCTAAATCAATTAAAATTGAGAGATTTTTTTCAAATTTCGAAAAAAAAATCTTGACTTTTGAGACAAAGGTTCGAGTTTGCATGATGGCTTGACCCTTTTGTTCAAAAGCTTGACTTATTTTAACCAGTTTGACTTGACTTTATTGTTAGACACCTTGATTGATCACTTTGTCTTCCTTCCCACTCAAATGAATTTAACAATAACACCAATTTGTGGTCGTTAAAAAAAATAAAATATTGAAAAATCAGAATTTCTAAGAATAAAATTGGAAAATTTTCAATTTTCATTGATGTAGCTACCTAAGTAGTCTTGAATAAAGAACGCAAAAAATCAATATTTTGAGCAACAACAAAAATCTACAAACTAGGTACATCTGGCTTTTTTAATCACTTAGAGCTTCAGAGGGTAAACCAAAATCAATTATTTCTGTATTTCAAGAGCAAACATAGGAATAGAAAAATTCATTGCGATCGAGGAAATGTTTCCAAGAGAAATGCTTGAAAAATTTACAATTTTTTAAATTTCTATGGCCATTTTTATGTATTTTTTTTTTTTGCTTCAAATTCACCCAAAAATATCGTTTTATTTGGAAAATTCAAGAAAAGAGGAAAATGATGAAAATTTCAGCTTAATGTAGACAGATTTAAGGATCTATCTCCAGATTTAGGACAGAGAGAAAAAGTGAAAGTCCGGCATCTGTTTGGTACAAAGCAAATCCTTGAAAATTCATAATTTTTTTTTTAGAATGATGTAATATGGAAAGCTCTTCAGACAATTAATGATCAATTAATATTTCAAGAAATCGAATGATTTTTCACAATTTCATGTTTTCAAAGTTTCCACACATCATTTTCAAGAAACAACACAATTTATGAATTTTCAAGGAATTGCTTTTTACGAAAAGATGTCAGACTTTCACGTTTTCAGTATTTTTATTAATTTTCATCTGGCAACCCTGTTCTTTTTTTTCGATAAAATCATTAGAATTCTTGATATTTCCAGGGTTCCCTTATTTCTCTTGCCAATTGCCACCGTGAGTAAGCATTTTTTTTTTTATTTGATCTCATAGAATTCTTTTTTTTAAAAATACAATAAATTACATTTTTGGCTACAAAAATCAAGGCCAAATCGAACTGGAGACAGAGAGGTATCCTCTCCAAAAAAAAATGAATTTTTAGTTAGAAAAAATCAAGCCGGAGTTGAAAATTTTTCGAAATTGAAAGTGATGACTTTTTTCTAAAGAAATCTAATGCTCATATTAACAAAAAAGTGATTTCTATTTCTAATTCTGAAGAAAAGCAAGGTCAAAAATTTTACCCAAAGATACGTTAGAGATCCAAAATTTCATCATTTTCTCTCATTTTCCTTTCGTAAAAGCGATTGGAGGAGAATAGGGGCAAGTTCAGACTTTCTGCTCCAGTCAAGATATCCACCTCTTAGTATTTCATAGTTCTTGATTTTTAAAAAAAGAAAACTTATTTGATTTCTTCCACTCCTTGGTTTCTTTGATTAGTTTTAAAAGTTCACTAAAAATAGTTAGATTGGTTCCTATTTGATTACTTGTAGGAAAAAAATATGCATTAGGTCTCAAGGAAGGTCTCTTCTTTGTCTTTGATATTGATACTAAAACTTCTAGATAGCTAAATTTTGAAAAAAAATTTGAAAATTTTCACAAAAATAAACCGGGAAAATTACTGATTCAGTCTCCTACTAAACTCAGTGTAAATTTCCCAAGCTAACGAAATTTCTCCACCTCACGCACCTGTTCTACTCCTTCAAAGAATAAAATTTCATCTCTCAAGTAAACCAGTTGTCTACATCGATTATCGCATTTTGTAACATAATAGGGCTGGTTATACCATCCGGTCGGCTGTAATCGTGTTGGGGAACAGTACTCAATTGACTTGTCAAAGAGGACGATGAAAAGGAAAAGGTTGCCGTGTGGTCATCGAGCGCCAATCCCCATTGTCCGAAGGTACTACCGTACAACGTTATATTTCTACGCTTGAAAAGAGAACCCCGCAGCAACCTTGCCAACCGAATCTATTTAATTCGCGTTAACAATAGGCAAACGAACAACCTAATTCTATTAAATCACTGACATTTGAGCCTTGTCGAAGATATCTTCTTCTTCCACCGTGATCTGGAGCCCACAACACTCGAAATATTTTAATAATCGTCGTACCGAAAGACCCCCTTCAGCCTCTTCCCAAATACTTCGACTACCTACCAAAAACCCCCGTTATCTTTACAATATCAATGAACCTTATGGGGAAAAATACTTAAACCGTAAAAAAAATCGTTAACGTGCCAACAAGTTGGGCTTCTATACAATAAAACTGTAATTAACTCAATAATACGAATTTTACGTGTACACATTTCCCAAGGTGACAGTTCGGAAAACGTATAATAATTTTATCCGAAACAGCCTACGAAGAGGTAAAAAGGAAATATAAAAAAAGGGTGTCAATATTCGTAGGTGGACGAGCCCCATCGTTCTTAACAATGCCTCTATTTTCACCCCCTTCCTTCACCCTTTCACTGATAACAGGCGGGTAATCGATACTTGAAAATAATTCTAATTTTAATCATCGGTCCTAACTCGCGAATAAAATACGGTTTTCCGAAGGCTCCGGCGATTTATCGTGGCCTCACGTTAAATATTAACCTATCTACCGATGGATTTCAAAAACAAGCCCAGCAATACACATTAACACTTGGATATTCCCAACGCACATAGTAACATACGGTAGTACATTGTAATATCCTATTCTGCTCTCTTTTACTCGGCCTTTCTTCCAAGTTTACCTTTTCACGAGCTGTCAAAACCGAACACGGCAATTGTACAACCACGCCCATTCCTATTAATCTGTCTTGTGTGTATGCCTTCGGAAATTACGTACACACCACCTCGCCCAACAGTCTATTATCCTATTAAATCTATTGAAAATACTAACTACGTACGTATCTTTTACTCGCGCATTGTTACCATCGAATCGTTCCTCGACGAGCTTTTCCATTCCTTTACCTCTCCACCTCGCCTATGGCCTTTTTTCCTTTTCCTTTCTTCTTTTTTTTTCCTTCAGTTCTTATATAAAATGCGCCTTTTAAAT
Organism: Pseudococcus jackbeardsleyi; assembly: GCA_038380155.1. Taxonomy (NCBI): domain Eukaryota; kingdom Metazoa; phylum Arthropoda; class Insecta; order Hemiptera; family Pseudococcidae; genus Pseudococcus; species Pseudococcus jackbeardsleyi. The sequence continues at coordinate 6,973,321 of CM076242.1, forward strand.
ACCCTCTTTACTTCCTCAAAACATAGGCACTCCGATAAAAAGGCATCGTTCGCACAATCGACTACTAATTTCTGTAAATGAAAATCAACATAATATACTCGCCCACACTCAGGTATCTCTGCCACCTTTATTAGGTACACGATTATCATTCCCCATCCTTCGTTTCATCACCCATCGTCACCTCGCGGTCGCCTTATTTCAAAAGAGAAAATACAACGACCGGATGAATTGGCGAATTATTCGCTGTGGTCATCGACATGTGCATGCTGCAGATATATTTTGACAGCGTGCATTTCGACAGTAGAATGATTACCTTGTTGAAAAACCAACCGCGGTGAAGATGTGATGAACGGTGACTGGGTCAATTGGGCGACAACTATTGACAAATGGACTGCACTTAATGAGATTAGGATTAGGTGAGGGCCTTGTCGCCTTTTCGAGTGATCTGAGAGAACAGAGGTGAAATAGAGCTAAAGAAAACCATGTTGAGGGGTTAGAAAGGATTATCCTGCGCGGAAATGGTGCTGACGTGAGATCGAATTGACTGCTGGAAGGTGAAGTGATTTTTTTGGATGGATGGAGATGAAGGTGAGGAAAATGTCACAAAAGGGAGGAAAAATTGTTAAAATCTTATTAAAATCACTCGAGTAACTGATTAAAATTATTCGAGATATAGAATTGAATTTTCTTGAAAAAATGAAATTTTTAGGGGATAATGAAATTTTTAAAGGGAAAATAAATTTTTGGAAGGAAAAATAAAATTTGTAGCAGAAAAATAAAATTTGTAAGTTGAAAAAAATTCAAGAAAAAAAATGAAATTTTTAGGGGTAAAATGAAATTTTTAGAGGAAAACTGATCTTTTTTAAAGGGAAAATTGACATGTTTAGGGGAAAATTGGCATTTTAAGGGGGGAAATTGGCATTTTTAGGGGAAAATAAAAAAAATAAAATTTTTAGCAAAAATCATATTTTTCGAAAAAATCATATTTTTCGAAAAAAACTGAAATTTTTAGAAAAACAAAATTTTGAATTTAAAAAGTAATTCTGAGAAAAGTTCATTGCATTTAAGAAGAGAATTTATGAAAACAACACAAAATAAGACACTTTAGGATCTCTCCTGACTTTCAAACAAACCAGGAAAAAGTCCAATTTATTCGAAAATTCTCAAACCCCCCTCCTCCCTCCCATAGACCAATTTTGGCCTCATCCCGAAAGCATTTCCCTGCGTTTGAATTGAAGGATGCAAAAAATTTGTAAGAGAGATTTTTGAAAATTTAAATATTATGAATCTGAGCGAGAGAAAGGAGCAACTCCTTGCACTACAAAATTGCATCTTCAGTCAATATCTTTCGAAATGAATCTAAATTTTTTTAAAATTACGACTTTTTTGTGAAAAATTTTCGTTTCGAGTTCAACCATTTAAAAAATATGCGGTCCAGGCGAAAATGTCTAATTTCTCCTGTCCTCTCTCTCATACTAAGCCAAAAATTTGATTTTTCAATAAAAATATTCATAGTAAGATAACGAAAAAAAATTAAAAGCTTGAACAAAATTCTGAGTACCAATGAAATTTTAACAGTCCTTAGTACTAATTGAGTTTTGAAAATTTTACTTTTTCCAATAAATTGTTTTTTTAGAGTTCTGATTGGTTTCATAGAATATTTGAAGTCAGATTGAGTGAAAAAGGGGCAGAAGAGGATTTTTTTCTCCCATTAATGGAAAAATTGAATATTCAGACAGAAAAAAAATTATATTTAAGTTCGAAATTTTCTAAAAAAGGAGAACTTTTTTGAACAATTTTTTTTCAGAGAAAATTTTTTTCTGAAATATACAAAAATACAAAATTTAAAAAAAAATCTCAGTATATGAAATTTGGGGGAAAAAATATTAATAGTAAAAAATTGAAGGTTTTAAATTCTTTTCAACTTACGGGGGCGGGGTAGAGGAGGCAACTTGGCTTCCTTTAATGATGGAAAAATTGCATTTGAAGACAAAAAATGTGATCCAAGTTTGAAATTTTTCTAAAATGATGACATTACTTTTCTAAACGTGGTAAAAAAAAGAGAAAAAATTGTGTATCGACTGGAAAATGAAAATTCCATTTCGGGCAAGAATTTTCAGTATTTTGGTTTCAGAGAATACGATTTTTGTATTGAAGCATAGAGACAAAATGAAATATTGAGGTGCTGCATCTAATTTGCAAAATTGAAAGGCAGTTGGCAATCATTTTAACGCCATTAAAAAAACCATTTTTATATAAATGAATGATTGAAATTTGAAAAATGTCTTCTTATTCCTCTTCTCACGAATTCATTAATTTTACTGATTTTTTTTAAAAACTATTTGGAAGAACTAAATTGAAAAATTAATTCGCAACTTCTCACCTAAATTCCCTACTTCTCCCAAAAATTCACAATTTTTCACCAGAATTCCTATATTTATATCAAAATCTTCAACTTTTCACAAAATTTTCAAATTTAAATTCGCCTGTCAGGGGGTAAGGGGACGAGACATTCCCTACATCCCCGCTCGTCGTACCTCTGAAACGATATCCTTCCCTCTCGACTCGTTCGTCGATCGATATTTTACACTGGTATACGTCTGTGTTGTTTTTTTCTCTTCTCTATAAGCCATAAAGATTCGCCCGGCGAGGATATAATTGAAATTTTAATTATTCATCGGGTACACGACGTGAAGTAGGCTACCTATGCTAATTTCATCATATAATGTTTCTTTAACTACTTTTACCTCTCGAGCAGTTTTTTCGGGATGTTTGAAAGATAAATTGCTGCGCGACTTTTTACATAGACATAGCTCAAGTATTGCGCGAACGTTTGAACTATACGAAAAGAGTAAGGCAAAGATACCGCCACCGCCGTTGGCGTAGTTTTACTCTCTTTTTTTCGCTTTTACTCCTCATTACAAGATCCCTATAAGGTAATTCGTGTATTTACCTCGATAAGATTAAACGATATAAAGATCAGGGTTTGTGTACTTTAATTAGGATATACGATGTGAAAGGGGAAAGCGGAGGGGTGTGGAATTTCGAGTGTAGAATTCTTGCCCTTGTGCCCGGGTATCTACGAAGCTAGGTGAAGTGTACGAAAGAGCTAAGAAAGGGTGAAGTTTATCGAGAGATGAATGACTGGACATTAATTTTCTAGTTGAGGTTGGAATGAGTTTAATTTCTGTGGTGGTTGAGACGGCTCGGTGAGAGGTAGTTGGTTTGGGTTTAATTGATTGGTGGGTCGTTTGTATTTGTAAGATTGAGAAGCGAATTCAATTCAAGTGGGAGGTGAGACTGAGAATTTGTTTTCTGATTTAAGGGCATTAGAATTTTTCGATAAAGTTTAGTGGAATAATTAGAACCAAATTTTTTTTGAATGAAATTTTGAGGGGAGAGGTGCGGAGAGGCATTGGCGTTGCCAGAAATTTCCCACGGAAAGGGTCCAAAATTTCATAATTTTTTGTAAAATTATAAAAATTGCTTTAAATTCTCAAAATACGAGTTGTTCAAAAATTGAAAATTCAGGGATTTTTTTTTAGAATTTTTCAAATATTTTGAACAATTTTTCATACAACTGTACTCAGTTTTAAACAAGTTTTGTAACAATTCACATAAATTTCACTAATTTTTTTAAAAAATGACAATTTTTCTCGCATACTCATAAACTTTACAATTTTTTACACAGCAGGATTTTTCGTAATTTTTTTAGCTTTCAAACATTCAAACCAAATTTCAATGATTTTTAAACAATTTGTGTGCTAGTTTTGCAAATTTTTAATAATAGTTATCAATTTTTTACACAATTTTTCAAACACATTTCCCAGGCGTTTTGAACAATTTTCAGTAGATTTTACAATTTCTATTTAGTATTTTTTTCAGTCAAATGATCAAAAATGAGTCATTTATGAAAATTAAAAATTTTGAGAAATGGATTATTTTTTTAAAATTCTTTCTTAACTTTCGATTTCTTTTTTTTTTTTGATTTTCAAAATATTTTCTTTCAATTCATATCTTTCCTTCTTGCCAGGAACAAATCGAAATTGGCATTATTGAGGGAGAAATGCAAAAAATTAATAATTATCGACAGAGCAAAAATCGAATTCTTTTGGACACAGATTTTTTGATTCAGAATGCAATTTTTTTCAGAATATTCCAAATCATTAGAAAATCCCCCCCCTCACCAGTGCCCAGAAAGGCACCATTTTACAATATTTATGTTTTGAACCCAATTTATTCAACTAAAAATGAAATTCTTGTCAATATTCGATTTGTTTCTGATTTCCTTCTCAAGACAACAACTTTTCATTCCTAATCCAAAATGTTTTAGCAACAAAATTTTTCCACAAAATCTACCTACGTGATAAACTGACCAAGCTAAGTCATCCTCTCCCCCTCCCCACCTCACCTCATACCTTTGGGAAAGAGGTAACCCACACTCATTGCACAGGAAAGACAACACCGCCACTTAAATCCGTGCAACCCACACCTCGATGACAATTGTACATCACCATCCCCATCGACTTACATGCTTTAATCGTTTACGTGTTTCTTTTTTTCCTTCAACGCTCATTTCCTCTGTCTTTCTCTCGAATTATCCGCACCATGAACCATTTCTTATTCAAGTGTGAAAACCCATAAGAATGAGTAAGGTAACGCCCTAAATATGTCACTGATTTCAAATTAGTCCCTAGCACCACGATTAACACCATAGACGGGGTAAAGGTAAAGTAAGGTAACCTCTGCCATACTTCTTCGCGTATATAATCCTTGTACAAACGAAACCAGATCTCTACATAGGCTTCATATGTGCGAACTTTACAAAAGATTAGAAAATAAAAGGGGTGAAAAAGGGTGACTCTCAATATAATACATATCTCATATATCGCCAGTACCTTTAACTACAAATAAAATACGAAGGTATGAATCGATTGTACAAATGTTGACTTGGTATTAATAGGTACCTATTATACCATAATTTTTATTCTTTTTTATCCTGTTCAATCAATGAAATAAATTTTATTGAAAATCTGTGATTTTAGTTTGAAATTACAGATTTTTTTTAGCAATTGGGAAATTGGATGAGGAATTAATGAATATCTGTCAAAAAGATCAATAAAAAATTTCTGATTCTCAAAGAAAATTAGATATACTTTACTGATTCAACAAGACAAAATTTCATTTAAAAAAATTGACTGCTTTAGGTTTGGAAAGTATCTACAGGGAGTCACGAAAGTCTTCGTACACCTCGAGAAATAATCGAAAGAAATCGAAAAACTGGAAAACCATAAAAAATCGTGTTGGTTGGTACTTCGGAGATGAGACAACAGAGACAAAACTTGATAACTTTTTAAAAACGTCAATGCAACTTAAAATATTTTTTACAATTTTTTTCTCAATTTTGAATACCTACCTAATTTTTTCCAATTTTTTTCTTATTTTTGAAATTTTTTTCCTTCTCAAAACATATACTTACCCGACTTTATAACTTTTTATTAAAATTTCAATACTCTTAATTCTTAAACGTCTTTATTCAATTTTTTCCAATTTCTTTCAAAAATTTTCAATTTTTACAATTTTTTAATTTTTTTCTAAAACATTTTTCACTTTTTAAGCTACATTTTTATTAAAATGTCAATTTATTTGATTTTTTTTTTCTTATTTTTAAATACTTTTTTGCAGCCTCTTATCTCCAATTTTTTTCAAAATGTTGAATGAAAAAAAAAATCTTGAAAAATGATCATGTAATCAATAATCTAATTTCTTTCATTTTTTTTTTCGGAGTGACATAATGTCAGTTTTGTTTAATGGCATAGCCAAGAAAGGAAGGGGCTTCTACAAGGTATTCAAAGTCTCCATACACATGAGTGACTCTTTAATATTTGTGAAATGATTCAAATTTTGAGTTTAATGTATAATGAAAGAATTTTTTTTTTTTTGGGGGGGGGGGAATTGGACTCAAAAAATAATGAAAATTCAAACCTCCTCTATGAGAAATTCCTGGTTCGGCTGCTGATATGTCTTGATCTGAAAACCCAAACTTCAAAATTTTAACCTCCCCCCTTTCCCCTGCTCCAAGACATATCCATCATAAGCGCACCTGGAAATTTATCAAGGGAAGGGCTGAGAATTCGAAAAACTATAGGGGAGAGGTCAAATTTTAAATCAATGATTTTTCACTGATCTTTCTGTCATAATTATTGATTTTTTCCGACGAAATTGGAATAGATTGAGAAATCAGTGATTTTTGACTGAAAAATAATTAATTTTCAATGAAAATCATTTCACTGATTCTCAAAGGCAAATTTCAATTTTTTCCATCACATCGAGAGTTTCTTCAAATTTGAATTTCTTGTAGATTGGTGTAAAAATTTCAATCGATTTTATAAGAACAGAAAAAATTGTGAAGAATATACGAATTTTAAGGCATAAAATTTTCTTTCCATGAAATGCTATACCAATTTTTTATCTAGGAAGCTCAGTTTTCGAGATATTTTCAATAAAAGATAAAACTTCAACTTTGAACTTTGGGCTGAGATATTTCAAAATCTTGGTTCCTTGGAAAATGAATTAACTGGACTCGGCAGAAAATTTTCACTCTCTATAATTTATTCTTCATTCATTATTTCCATAGAACCCTCTCATTGCTCAAAAAACTAATTTCAAGAGTCAAAATAATTTTGACTCTTGAAATTGGTTTTTTGAGCAATTTTTTAATATTTTTTTGATAATTATTATCAAAAAAATATAAAAAAATCCAATAAAAAATTCAAATCGTGGAAAATCCCGACAGACCGAAATTTTCCCACCATTTTTCTGCAACCAGCTACCAAAACTTCATCAAAATCACCCACCGAATCCCAATAAGTATTTTCTTACAGGCCTCCTACCAAATAAATATTTCTTCGCACTTATGTAAACACACAAAATAGATATCTCTCAACCCCCTCGCCCTCACACTCGATATTCCCATCTCACACACCAATTCCACATCTTCCAAACGATGAATCACGACCACGTTACGAAATGTCATCTCACAACTACGTCATTGGCTTTATTCTCTACCCAAGATTTCATATTCCTTTCCAATGATCTTGGCCTGAGTAAATCACGATCCAGTGTAATCTAATCTACCATCAGCCAACAGCTCCAACAATGATCGAATCTTTTATCCCCACAAAAAAAAATAGGTACACCAAGCATAAAAAAAATTATCGCAGAAGGACGATACGAGCTCGAAAAAAGAACTCTAATTACGAAATTAGCTCGCTATTTATCGCGTTCGTGAATAGATTCGGAGTAAAAAAAAAACTGGTTTTCTTGTCATCGATTGTAATGTCTTTGTACACCCTCTCACTTGGTACTTTTGTTTTACCACTTGGTTCGTATGTATGTACTTGAATCTTATATTCCATTGCGACATACGTGTCCTATACGCCAGTTTATCACACCTGTGCGAACCGAATACAATACCTTGCACACACTCAGCCCGGTAAGACACTACGAGAGAGAAAAAAAAAACTCAAACGAAGGAAAATAAAAAACGTTTACGTGTATTTTAAAAGACGTTATAAAAGGCCTCGCTCTCTTTCCCTCGCGCGCGCTTTCTTTGTCCGCATGTATTTATTTATTAAAATTGTCATGACAACTGTTTGGCTTCGTTAACACTTCAAACCACATCGAGCACATACAAATTCACCATACGTACGTTTACCTCGTCCCAATCCTCTGGTCTTTTTTTCGCTCCAAAAATAACGCAACTTTGGTCCATCTCTCGGCCTACTAATAAAAGAGTAATTATCGCCGCAGTAGGTTTTTTTTATCCCATTCAACATCCATCAAAGACAAAATCTACCTATCGAGAACCGATCTCCTATTTTTCACAACACCGATACCGGAAGCTCTTAGGAACCTGTTGGTCTTTCTTTAGGTCAACCAAATAAACCCCTAAAAAGCTTCGATACCGTGTAAAAAATCCCATTCGTAGTCGTGTACACATTCTGGCGAAAAACTTGACACCCTTTTTTGAGCTCTGCTTCGCCCACCGAGTCGACAAGCGCATGCTTCGTCTCACCTTCGTTTTCACCTCTTCTTTCTCCGAGTATTCGCCCTATAAACATTTCTCACGTGGATGCCCCTTTACAATAAATTAATTTTAAAATTTTTCACCTCACATACCGCACTGCACCGGTCGTGGAAAAGTGTTAATTTACATTCGTAAAGTAAATTATTCCTCCTCCAATGCGACGTCGTCGCCGGTCCGGATATTTTTCTCATTCGCTACATCCATATCAACGTAGAATTTCGCTTGTTTTCCTACACATCGTTTCCGTGGTTTCTCTTTTCCGCAGCAACAACGTTACCTATGCCAAGCATTTATTGTTTCTGTAATATTACGTGGATCGTTACCAGTAGTTACATAATATTTCAGCCAGCCATGCTCGATTTTTTTTTTTTTGATTTAATACTCGACAGTATTGCGATGCCTGCCACACACTCGACTAATTCCAATTGGTAGCCTATCAAAGAAATCTTTATTTGTACAACGTACGTGGATCTATTAAAAGCTGATTTTATCGAGACAAGTCGCCCAGTCATTTAATCAAATGAAAACTTATTCGACGTCGATTTCTTCCACTTGTATGTATTTTTATCGGCATTTTTTATCGAGGAATTTTTTTATTCCATTTTAAAGATGGTTAAATGCGATGTGATTCTGACACGATTACGAGGGTTGGAAAAACGAGTATTTAGACTAATTGAATTACTATAAAGCCGAATTAGATTAAATGTACCTGTATTTTGTGAAGATATGGCTCGAAATATGATGCCACGATTACCTCGCCATCAGATAAGAGTCGAACTTGAATTTATCGAATTATAGTACAGGAAATACAACTGGGTTTATTTTACACTAATTACTAAACCCCGAGTCGACAAAACGGGATCGAGAGCTCTCGGCTGTTTCCAAAGGGGTTCGTTTGACTCCTACGAATTTTTGAAGTATTTTTTGTGTACTTGGGTATTACAATACTCAATTTTAATGCGATTTAATTATTAAAAATTAATAAGGTTGATTATTTAATGAAACAAATATATGAAATTTTTCTTTTTGGCGCCGATATTAGTATTATAACACGTCACGAATCATTCGAACACAATTGAAATTTAAAATTTTGTTGGTCCCAGTCAGTATTTGCACCAATTTTGAATTTATTTTCTATTCTTGTGATATCCATTCCAAAATTTATCTCATCTATCTGGAAAAAAATTAATATTTTATTGTTTCATAAAAATTATTTAATTGATGTAATTTTGACATTTTGATGTCAATTTCCAACTTTGAAGGTCAAAATTTCCATCTTAAAATAGATATTAAAAAATAGTAATAAAATTGTAAAAAAAATTCTTTTTTCAGCAAATACTTTTGGAAAAAATTGAAACAAGATGTAACTTTGTTAACTGCCTAATAAATTAGTAACTCTAAAATAGAATGAGACGAGATAAATTTTGAAATTAATCACAAGAATTAAAAAAATTCAAAATTGGTGCAAATACTAATTGGAACCAACAAAATTTTAAATCTCAATTATTTTCGATTGATTCATGACATCATGACGTGTTATAATACTAATATTGGTGCCAAAAATAATCATAACTTATCAATTTATCGCATTAAAATTGAGCATTATAATACCCAAATAGGTAAAAAATACTTCAAAAATTTGTAGAAGTCAAACGAACACCTTCGGAAACAGCTGAAAGCTCCCAATCCCGTTTTGTCGACTCGGGGTTTAGGAATTAGTTTATTTTACAATATTAGTCTAAATAGGATTTGATCGAGTTAAAAGTCCAGAAAAAATTCAATTTTATAACACCGAAGTATTACTTTAAAAGACGTTTTCAGCAGCAGATTTATTTCTGGTGGATGAAAAATATTCATAAAAATAAAAAATGGTATAAAGACCTTTAAAGGTAACAAGGTGAGTAGAAAACCAAAAGAAATCATTTTAATGATTCTAAAGGAAAAAAAAGAATATGAAATGATTGAAAAAAGGTGCCAAAAGTTGAACATGTTTTATTTCGAAAGAATTGTTCTACAATTGTACGACCCATATCCATCATTTTTTTGAATTTTTAGAGTAGAAAAGTTGAATTTTCAATTCAATTTGAAATACATTTGCAATATTTTTAATATAAAATTAGTTTCCTGACTAAAAATTAAACGTTTTTTTTTTCTCTATGAAAATAAAGTGAGTAAGAGGAATAGGAGAGCTGCTCCTTTACAATTCTATTGATTTTCTTCTAAAAAAAATCATTTCTCTTTATGAATTTATTTATTTTGAATACGGTAAAGAATTAAATTTACGTTAAAAATTGGAATTTCACAAGTTTTGAATTTTGATGCGAAAAGGGCAATAAAAAATCACCACAGAATAAAAATTAATTTTTCTCTCCTCCGCACAATTCTTCATTTTTCAATCAGAAATTCACATGTATAAGAGGAAGACCACAAATGAGTTCATCAACTTCAATATCAATTTGAATTCAGAAATTTTTCAACCCCCCTTCTCCCCACTCTCTCTAAAAAAAACGTATCCTTTTTCGACGTCACTCAAGAATTTCTTCCATTTAAAAAATAAATCATTTGAACCGATTTTTAGAAATTTGAAAACAATTAACCTCTCCTTCCCCCAGCCACATATACACACAAAATCTTTTTCAACGCCACTAAAAGATTCATTTTTTCAAATAAGTACAAAAAATTGAAATTGAATGATTGATTAAAAATAAGTTGGTATTAGGTAATTCTGAACGATTTACATGGGGGGGGGGGAGAGAGAGAGATTCAGACACCCATTAAGACAGAAAAAAATTAAATTGTAACTTGAAAATCAAAGCCCTGAAATATTCAATTCTCTTCGAGACTTTAATGAGAAAAAATGATAAATTTATCAAAAAAATAAATGAATAATAATTTTTGATAAAAGGCATCAATTTTTGTAACTTCATTCTTTCAATGTTAAAAGTAAAAACCTACAAAAGTTGAGTAAATTTTACAAATTTAAGGACATAAGGTCCAAAGAATTTTTTTCTGAAAAAATCACCAAGTAGGTACAATATTTTTCCCACAACGTTCCATAAAAAAATCGAAAGATGATTCTTCATTTTTCAAAATATCTATCAAAATTCCCGAATTAAATCGCAAAACTCTTGGAAAAATACAAAAAATCTTGCCTGAAAAACATTATTTTTGAAAACCAACCCAACTGAAAAATTTTTATAGAATTTTGAATAGATGTTTTAACCCCCCTCCCCCCCCTCTACATAAAAAACTATATAAAATTTTGAAATGAAAAAGTATGACTTTTGAGCCAAATTCAGAATTTTCCATTACTTTTTAAAATCTCACGTTGGTTGGCACCAGTTCTCACTTGGATGACTTTTTACTTTCATCACTTGCAGAGTCTATCAGGCCACTTTTTCTCATCCTTTGAAAATTATTTAAAATCAGTTTTCTAGAAAAACGGATTTAAAAAGCAAAAAATCGACCATTTTTTCAACAATAAACAAGATTATAATTTTTTCATTATTCTTATAAGCAGTTCCAACATATTAAATACATATTTCATGCGAATTAATAATTCAAAGCCAATCCTTTTATAGCGATCATAATTCTTTTCGAAAAATTGTTTTCTTCAGATTAAATTTCTTCATCTCTCCTCTCCTCTACTCTCCTCCCTCTCTTTCACCTCTCCCGATAAAAAATGATACTGAGAACAGCTTTCATTTTCAATTCAAACAAAAAAAATCATTCAAGGTGTGGCTCTGAGCTAGCAAAATTTTAAAAAAATCCATTCTCTATAAAAAATTCCAATCCCAAATAAACCAGATATCCAGCCAAAAATTTAAAACACTCGAATCCCACACTGATTTAAAATAACCCCAACCTTATCCAAACTCCCCTCTCCTCTTCACACCCAAATCTCCAAACTATTCTGACCAGAACATCTAATCAACTAAACATCATCAATTCGACTCCCTTGGCCCAAAAAGGACCCAACCTCCTCGACACAAAAAATAAATCACAATAAGCCTACTACCAAAAAAACCCTTATAACCGATCATCTCGTAATTAAATTATCTGCTTGGACGATCCGTTTCTGAACATTTACCATTTACCCTCCATCGATTCGGAAACGAATATTAAATGTATTAATTTATCAGTTCCAAGAGCTGGGTCATTTATAAACCAAAATCAGGCCTCTTACTATAATAAATCTATATAAATTTCTCGCACGTGCCTCGTTTCGCGACAAACCACTCAATTCATCCAAATCCACCTAATACCGGATCCATCTTTCATAACAATTTACCTTTCCACATCGTATTTTTACACTTACACATTTAAAAATCACCTCAAATTATACAAAACCCTCTATTAATTCTAAATTTCCATCGTAAAAAAACTCTTCGAACCACTACTCGTTCGCATTCTACGAAACACTCGCCCATAAGAGTGACAAATACCGCACTCCACGTAAATTCCACCTATTCAAGTTCCCCTTCTTTGAAAAACATCCCCTCGCCATGCTTACATATCGTAAAACGCGAAACAGAGAGGAAAAGACGGAGAGTAATTCCTTGTTTAAAGCGACCCTACATAGTCCTCATATCCAGAGTGTGTACAAAACTTCCACCGTTATTTTTATTCGAGTTTAATACTCTTCGCGTTAGCGTCGTTTTCTTACCCAAAAAATCATCGAAAAATGAAAGCCCTCCCGAAGAAAACACCCAAGAAAATCCATCCGAAAAAAGTGCGACATCGGTTAAATCCTTTCGCAGACGTTTATTACATTTTCACTTCGCGATTGCTTTACATGAAAAAAGTGTGACGGTGTATCGATGGTGTCCGTTCTTTTCGCAGACGTTATTGATCCGCGTGCATAATTCCACGGAGCAGTTAGCACCGCCAAATGATACCTAGACCTACATAAGTATACCGCAGAGAAACCACCGAGACAGCCGCGACATCGTGCGCGTGTATTGAGGAAATACTTAAATTTTTTAAGTGAGTCTGGGTATCTACTTGAAGCTTCGACGAGGCGCGCCGCGCCGACCATCAAAATTCTTAACAATGAAACCGAGTAAAGTATATCTAAATGCCTTTTAAAAAATACACCTAACGAAAATTCTACCGCGCTGTTTACGGTTCTGCGAAAAAAAAAAATACTCTTAGACATTGTTTTTCTAATATCAAGTACCATATCCGCGTACCAGACTGCGGATTTCGGCGTGTTTTTCAGTTCTTTTTCCTCGAGTTGGGAGAATTTTCTTTTTTCGTCGTTTTTTGTGTTTTTTTTTTTGACTCATTCAAGTAATATCGTAGTGACCTAATTTAGATTTTCGATGGTTTTCACATAATCAGCCTAGACCCTTTTTGTTTAATTGGTTAATAGCGCTTGAAATTGTAAAGAAGGAAATTTCGAACGGTTTTTGGTACGATAAGCCTGCAGTTTTTCAACGAAATGTGGATTTAATTTGGATTTCTCGGGTGGTGATGAGATTTGAATGATTCGAACAGTTTAATTAATTGATTAGTCAAACTTTAATTCCAAATTATTTTAAATTTTTGAAAAAAAAAAACACTGCAATATTATTTAATGATGATGCTACCTGAATAGACATACCTAATGATGAAAAGTCAAAAAAACGATTATCATTAGTTCATCATCATTCAATTTTGTGACCAACATTCAATTGAACCGATCAATTATAATACACCGAATTGAATTTGAAATTAAAAATCTTTTTTGAATCAATTTATTACACCAATGATTGATGATCAAGTATAGTAAGTTAAGTACCTAATTGTATGAATTTCAAATCAATTTTCTGAAAGTGATTTCTCGAACGATCGAATTTTTGAATAGAAAAACTCTTGAAAAATGTACTTATTTCCGAATGAAATTTTTCCAAAAGTCGGACTGAAATTACCTGATTGAATAAAACATAACACTAGATTTCGATGTTAACACGTTTCAAAAAAAATCGGAAAAAATGTTTTGTCCTTAGAGGAAGGAGAGAATTTAATTAAATTTAGAAAAAATTTTTAATGGTTATGAGGAGAAAGGGGTTCTACGCTTCTGACAATGTAAATTTCTATGGTTTTTCGACCCTAAATTAAAATTTTATCCTAGAGGTTGAAAACGTGGATCCAAAATTGACGAATTTTCAACAGTACGTATCGATTATCGAGTGAGGTATCTAATCCTGCTTCCCCCTCCACCATTTTTGAGTTATTTCGACTTCAGATAAAAAAAAAATACTCTGAAATAAAAAAGTAATATTCAATTTTTTGTTTATTCAAGAAAATATATTCGGGAATAACTTTTTCAGGAGTTTTTCTACCTGGAAATTTGGTCGTTCGAAAAAATGGGTAAAAACCAAAAATCTAATATTCATGAATTAAATTGAATTCTTCAATACAACGATTTCATTTTTTTACAACCGATGTTGGAAAAAATTTCAGGATCGAAGTGAAGGATTTTAGCTAGACTTCTTGAAGAATATTTACATGACAAATATCTCCATTCCCCCTTCCCCGATTATTTTGCAAAAACTGCAATTTCATTTTTTTGAATTTATCAGTTTAAATTATTTGTTTAAATTCCATCTAAGAAATGGAAAACAAAGATGAAATAAGTTCAATTTAACTTCAAGACGGTAAAAATAAAATTCCTGAATTAGAAATGCAGGAATTTTTCAAGATTCTCTATCACTTTATCCATTCATTCACAGAAATAGTTTAAAATAACGAATAAAATTTTTGCACTTGAATGCAAGATTTTAAAAATTATTTTTGCAAGTTTTCAGCAAAATATTTCTAACACTTTTTCTCATCAATGAAAAAAATAAAAGTCCTTCATCTTAATGTTTCGCAAACCTGAAATTTTTTCGAAAAATTCATCAGAGCAAAGAGCTTAAAGTTTTTAATAAATATTTTGGTTTATTTTCCAATATAAAATATTCAAGAACTTTTCAGCACCATTTTGTTAATTTTATTTCACCTCTTCGTCAGTTCTATTATTTTTAAGAGGGAGATACTGCAATTCAGGACTTTTTCATGCAGCATTCAAAATTTTTTGTAAAAAACATAGAAATTAATTGAAAAAGACTGAAAAAGGGATGAGGGGTGAAGGGAATAAATTTTCAAAATTATTGACTCAAATATCGACAAGTATTTGAGAACGCTGACTTCGATTTTCGAGATTTTTCATCATTCATATTCAAAATTAGGTTTACAGAGAAATCCTGGCAAAGGACTCAACATTTTGAAATTTTGCAGATCAAATGCCTTTCAATTTTAATAAATAATTTTAATTGAATTGCAACAAGAATCAAGCTCTCCCCCCCCCCCATAACAAAAATTTCAATATTTTTTTAGGAAAATCTACAAACATTATGAATTACCTATTTTGAAAAAAAAAATCATATTAAACCAAAAAAAAAAAGAAATATTTTCATTTCGAATTTAAAAAAAAATGAATTCCATCTCAGATGAAATTTTTGAGCTCTGCCTCTCAAATAATGCGAACATCAATTCATTGCTGATTTTCGGATCGATATTCGAAATTGTGATGGTTCATTAATTCATCCTGTAATAATCAGTGATGTTTTATCTACTGACAACTGGTGCAATTTATCGAATGTGGAACGCATTTTCACTTTTTTGAAAAAAAAATTGATAAGTAGGGCTCTAAACTGAACATTTATTGATTGGGTTTCGATTATTTCACGAATTTTTTCAGTTTTCACGAAGAGATTATCGACAGATGAACTGAAAATAACAAAAACGAATTGATACATCGATTTTGTAGCATGAATTTGATGGATCAGCTGGATTAAACATACATCAACTGATCAAGATGATCGAGGACATATTGCATAACTTATCATAAACCATCATAATATTGTATTTTTTTATATTTTGAAAATAAATAGTTCAGCCATTTGCTTATTATTTGAACGAAATGTAAACATTATTCGTTTTTTTGGCCATCTTTCAGCTGAAATAGATCATCCGTCAAGATAGCCCCTTCAACGCCTCAATTTCCAAATCCACATGCTTAAACTTCGTCGAACTTTGAAAACGAAAATTTCACGTAACCGTATCGCACACGTACACGAATTCCAACCCATAATTCCCTCGCAAATTCGCAATTATTCCGACCATCGAAATTCGATCCCTAAAGTACACAAATCGTGGCAAATTTTCGACGCAGCAATCGACGTACGCGTTTGAAAAAAACAGACCCTACACGCAAGACATCGCACCTATACACAAACACACGTACATATATCACAGATATCGTATTATGATCTAGTTACACCATTAAACTAATAAACTAACCACGCAGATAGGTATATTAATTTATTCACATGCGACGGCTCGCGAGGTTATACACTCATCGCGTTTATATACACGCAATTATAATAGTCGTCGCGAGTTTTCACGCAATCTGTACTATTTGCATTGTAAATTTACAAACAGCCGTATCAATACATGCGGGCAAACAACAATTACCAAAATTTCGTACCACCGTAATGGCATACGCTCGGTTATAATTGGAAATTAATGAAAGATTTTTTAAATAAAAGGTTATTGATGGTGTGTGCTTTTGCCAGCACCTAGCTGCGATACCGTTCTAATGGCTTTTGATTTGTTTGGCGATGGAATTTTTTCAAACCAGATACGTGTGTTTTTTTAATGGCTCGACGTCGTGATTTCGCAGGCCGACCGCGAAAACCACCATTTAATGAAAATTTTTTAAATTTTTTTTACACCAGTTAACGTCGATAAAATTTTACGCCGGTGAACAGATCTCCTACTACATGCGAGCGAGAAAAATATGGGCAATATTTGCCAAAAAAACGACTATGGGTGATCGTCATTCAGAAAACAAGCAAATTTTAATGCCAGATACATATGTGTAGATTGATTGCAACGGTAACCGATGAAAAAAAAAATGTAATTTGATTCTTACGCAGATTTAATAACCCATAAAAATTACTTTTTACTCTTTTTTCGTAATGTGAATCATAAAGGGTTAAATGTTTTTGTGAAATGAATTTTTTTTACTCGTATGAAGATTCATCCCTATTTGTGTTTTTTTTTTGTTGGTGTGATACCTATACCTACTTATCACCTACATATATCGTGAAAACGATTTAGCAGATATGTCTGTCAGACATTTTCAAAGGCTTTCAATGATTTTTAGTAGATCATTTTGAAATGGTATTTCACATCAGAGCATTTTACTCGTAAGTAAGAAGTTTTGATAAAATTTGGAGAAAACAAATTTCGACAAGAGGCTGTAAAATGCTTGATCCATGGATCATGGTAAGTAAAAATACACTTACATAGGTATCTACTTATATCAACAGATGAAGATCTTATACGATTCGTTGAACGCTGATCCTCAAAAATTAAAATAATCATCCTTAGGTAATTTTTTGCCAAGTCATGGCTTAAAAAAAGAACAGGAATGAATAGTTGCAAAATGCAACATCTCGGTACCAAAAATCTACTTGAATTAGGCTTTCGTTGTCGATTTCCAAAAAATACGAACCTCATTTTGCTGTTGAACTTTCGAGTCAGTTTCAGAATTTTTACGAAAAAAATCAAAATTTCTATACACAAAATTCTCAATTTCTACACAAAATTCTCAATTTTTACGAAAAATTCTGATTTTTAATGAAAAATTCAGATTTTTTACGAAAAATACAATATTTTATGCCTTTTTTGCCAAATCCATCATTCCAATATTTTTTTCTCATTTTTTTTTTTTTAAATTAGGTTTTTTTATACTGGTATTTGAATGATTTTTCAAAGAGTTCTCACTTTTTCAGTTTAAAAATAAAATAAAATACTTAGTATGAAAAGGATGCTCTAATATTGACTTAGGTTAATTAAGGGGGAGAGAATTTTCAAATTATTCTAAAATTTATTCAAAATCAAAATAGACTTTTGTTTTTGAATTTTGGATGAAATAAGCAAGTAGGTTGGTGCCTCAAAATTTTCCTCTGATACCTTATGATTTTTTTATATCCAATGAAATTTTAAAAATGATTCAACTCTCCACTCATCTCAAAAGATACATGATTTTTAATCCATCTTTTATACTTTTCGCTCCAAAATTATACTAAAAAAAAATACACCCATAATTGAAACCAATTTTCAATAAATCTACGAATTATTTCTCTGAAGATAATCTTAGCTATTTTTGATTACATTGAAACACATCTATCCACTCAAAATGAATTCATTACAATTATTGATCCGAATCTGATGTAATCATCAACATAATTTCAATTAATTAATCAATTAATTACTTCCATGTTTTCATAACTGCTTTTATTGTAAATAATTATGTAATTTTTGCTATACCTACAATGAAATCAATTATTTGGATTACGACCTCAGTAAACTTCAAAAGCTCATCCAGTCATCATAGACCTTACCAGTGACAAGCCCACAAAAGCATTTTACAGATCCACCTCCTCGTCCTTTCAATTTTCAAGAAAAATTTTCATTTTTCCTCGAATTAGCTGAAAACACAGTTTTTTGTCTTCTCATGAACGACCAACTTTTTTTTTTGAAAAACTGTTAAACTGTTTTCTTTGCTTCGTCCATAATATTGATTATTTTTTCTGATTACTTTGAATTTATCGCAGGTGAAAATTGTTTTTGAAATTGCTTTACCCTTGAAATCGACATAATTTCTTCTCCCGAGCAGAGTTGGACCAAATAAGGGATAGAGAAAGCAGATTTTCTTCCTCAATAATGGCAAAATCACATTTCTTTGGTGCTGAATTGAAAATTCTTTAAAAAGTATGACATTTTTGGGAAAATTTTCGTTTCGAATTTAAAAAATCTTATTTCAAGCCGAAAATCAGAAAAAATGCTCTTTTTGTGCAATGTTTTTGATTTTTTGCTTCCTCGTAATAAGTCAATTCCGGTAAATTCTCACTTCCGAGTTCATTCTGGCTTCACCATTGAACTTGAATTGAAATTTTCCAGAAAATTGATTTTTTTAAAAGAAATGTTTATTTGACGTCAGCGTCACATAGATTTCATTTAAATTACGCAACGCGATAATCTGACAAAATAAAATTACCAGAAAAATTGAACTTTTTGAAACTTGATTCAATCGATGCATATTTTCTCAATTCAAATCAATGAAAAGTCACTGGAAAAAAGTCAGAATTGCAGCACTGGAAAAAATCAGCAAAATTCTGTAATTTTCAGCGGATTTTTGTCGATTTTTCTAAAAATTTCACTGATTTTTTCAGCAAATTTTAGACAATTCACTACTTTTTAGTGAATTTTCACTGCTTTTCCAGTATTTTTTTCTCTGCCCGGTATCAGTGAAATTTGCTTACTGATTCATTACTGGACTGCAATTCTGATCGTTTTTCAGTGATTTTTGGTCATTTTCACTATAAATAAATCGATCATGAACTTCAACTAACGAAAAATTTTGTTTAGCTCGACTTCTCCAAGATATTCGACAATCATCGTTCAAAAAATCGTTCAAGTTGATTTTTGATTTTTGATTTTACTCGAAGAACTTTTAAACTGATTTCAACACGTTTTATGATCTATAAGATGAGAGGTCAATCGTTCGATGTCCAAGTCTAAGGAAAACATCATCAAATTTTTTTTCAATTCAAATTGAATCATTTTACAGCATTTTTTATCATTCGAATCGATAAAACTGGGGAATTTTTGATTATTTTCAGCAATTTTTCACTAAAAATCAATGAATTTAATCAATTTTAGCAAATTTAACATTTAAAATTGGATATAATTACTGATGTCTATGGCAAAAATTCAATTATTTTATCAAAGGTCATGCAGAACAGTTCTCAATTTCGCTGATTCAAATATAGAGAAAGTTTCCTAAAAATGATAATTTCTCAAATTTTCAGGCTGAAACTTATTTCTGGACAAAAAGAAAAGTGAATTCAACAACTGACAAAATTTTAAAGCCATTTCACATGATTTTGACTTTTTAAGACCATATTTCTCAATAAATGAGTCGAGTCGTCGAGTCATGTTCAATCTATACATCTGTGCCAATGAAATAAGATGAAATTCTACCTTTTTGAATAATTGAAATGAACTTTCACTACAAATTGATGATCTGTGAGTCAAGAATTACAAATTTTCTAAATAAATCATTAAATTATTGCAAAATACGTGGAAAATCATTGATTTTTGAGAAAAATTCATCACAATGATTCAAAAAATCAGAATTTTGCCAAACTCCTCTATTCCAGATCCAGAGAAGAAACACTCAGACTTTCTCTTAAATCAAAACAATTCAAAGGCTGCAGAAAATTGATAAATTCAAAGTATCGAGAAAATGAAAATCCCACCGATGAAAATAAAATCAGAAAATAAGCATTTTGCTAAAATCAAGAGAAAATTTCAAACAAATAAAAACAAATTTCACCTATTCAAATCAAAAATTTGAGACTTTTGGCAATTTCCAATTCCATCTCACTCGTTATCAATCTTAGGTTTTCATTTCTACCAATTTTTATCAATTTTTCCGATTTGTCTCTTCACTTTGCCAAACAAAATATCAACTTTGAGCTATTCTAGATGGAAAATTTGACCATGAATGATACAAATCGATCAATGAATCATCAAAAATTATACATTAGTTCAATCTACATCAATTTTATTCACTTTATTCGAAAACCTATCAATATTTGAGCAACTGAGATCAATTAGAGTTGTCACTCTGGCACAAAACATCATTTATCTCAAATTATAATCCATTTTAATCCAATTTTTTGACACTTTGATCAAAACCTATGCCATTTCTGGACCAAAACCAAGATCCAGAATATACCCAACGTCTTCCTCTCACCTTTCCACACATCTGAGCCAAAAAACCGGCTTAATTTTAGCTCAATTTCATCTCCTTTTCTCTCTCTTCATTCTCACATTTCTCTCCAGGCCTACCTACATTTAACCTATAAAAACTACACCAAAAAACCACAAAACACATACCGGGAGCGGCATTCTCTCTATGATTAGTCAAACCTAGCATCGCCGAAGGTGTACCAGGCGTCGTCGCCGCCAACGGATTCATATTATGGGGTAAAAAGGCGGCCGCGACCGCAGCCTGAGCATTAAAGTAAGCCATCCGGCTCGCATTGACTGCGGCTATCGACATCTGATGATGATGCTGGCCGAAGCACGAGGTCGGTATGGGCCTTTGGGCAGCATTGTACGAAGGCGTTATGGCCGATATGGCTGCGGTCGGACTACGATGCTGGTTCACGTTGCCGGAGTCCGAGAGTCCGAGCAGCTCTTGAATTGCGAACGGCGACCTTTGCGGCATCGTGTTCGTCGATGTTTTACGCGCAACAAAACGTGACTGCGACGAAGTCTTCAAGTCGAGCGGATATTCCGGAGTAATATCCTCGTTTGATAATTTCTTACATTCTTCATCGTTCATAGTTTTCAATCAACGAATAAAAAAACCTTTCGATCGCGAACCGGTTCGAAAAAATAACTAAAAATCAATATAACCGATCGATTAATCGAATAGCACCTTACAACACATAATTATCTAAAAAAAATCATCAATTTCATTGGTCCATTCCGAAAACAAAATCATACGACGACCGGCTTCCGAATTAATTTTTTTTCCATCTCGATAAAAATCGTACAAAACCCGAAGGGAAAAAATTTCAAAAATAAAAAACTAAGGAACTAAAAAAAAAAGAAAACTCGTATCTCTTATGTGGTTGGATAAAAATGATGTAAAAATCTGTACTAAAAAAAATTACTATCTATATGACGAAGCGCGCCAAAAAACCGTCGTAATCGTTAATTAGCCGAATACAAAGATACTGGGTACAGTGGCGTCTGTTTTGTACATGGTCGAATCGTACTGTGTTCAAAACACAGCAGGTCGTCAAGCCAGACTCGACGGAGGCGTGCGTTCCGGCTAACTTCTGCCACTTCGATTGGCCTAAATGAATAAAAAGACCCAGCCCTAAATGATATCCCTACTATACGTTTTAAAATACTCGCCATAATTTGAGAAAGAGACGGAAAGAATGCGGTTTTCTTTCCGTTTTTCTCGCACCCTTTCGCATCTCCCCATCACATCCCTAGGCCCCGCCTTCCGGCCCGAATCCGGCCTGCTCATTGGGCCGCACGCGACTCCCTAAATCACCGGCATAAGGAGAAATACAGAGTAGCATTTTCCGACGTGTCTGGCCCGATGCTGTACAGTTTACCAACTCTCTCTTAGCCAGTCGCTGTCTCACCCTTTCGCCGAGATGAGGAGGCTGAGAAGACGGCAGCACCACGTAGGTACTCTCTATCTCCTTAATCAGGCTGACTCTGATTACAGTTCAACACAATAGCCGCTATATTCTCTCTCTCGTGCGCCAACTCATCGCAACAACCAACTATTTAATTCCGTATCTTCGGTCGCATTGTTTAATCATTAAAGCAACTATTTAATCTAATTTCTCCGCTCGCAAGCCATAGCGTTGCTCCGGCTTCTCCGCTCCGAGCAGCCAACTGACGACAGATTTTTCGCCAAATGAGAATATAAAATTCTCGACATCGTTGCGCCAATGATTTCTCCGATGCTTCGCGGCGAACCGAAAAAAAAACATTCTGGGACATTATGTCCGTCGTATTTGCATGTGACGAAATACAGGCGTTCTTGAGGGGTCGTTTTTTCGTAAAGTTTGGGGAAATTTCTCGCGAAGTCAAGTGTGATTTTTCCAATTATTTGCCTCAAAATCGAGAAAAATACAAAATTCAGTTTCGACCTGCGTTTTCTTCAAATACAATTTTTCGCGAAAAATCAAATTTTCGAATAGAAAATCCCCTAAAATATTTTTGAATTCATTTTCCGGAATGTAATTTTTCGAAAAAAAAACAGGGAATCGAAAAAAAAACGAGGAATTTAAAATTAATTTTCCATTTTAGAGTATTTTTACAAAACTGATTGTACATAGTCTCCTATCGAAAGCCATGCGAGATACTTTGATATTGGAAATTAAATTTGCATCACCGATATTTCAAATCATTATGAGCCATGAGATTTTTGAAGATTATCGTTTCCATTTTTCCATTGATTTTAGGTCTACCATTAAAATCAAAATGAAACCAAAAAAAGATGGGGGGGGGGGTCTAAGAAAAATTCAATTGGAGTACCAGGACTCATATACGATTTCCAAACCCTCAATTTAAGCCTGAGCAGAAAAAGAGGAAAGGGGTGGTTCCCTCAGGCTCGAGATTTTTGGGAGCCTAAAGGGGCCTGCAAGAGCTCTTTAGAACCAAAAAAACATTCTTCAGTTCTTCAAAAGTTACCAAAAAAATCAAAAGTTATCAAAATAAATTTTAGAGATTATTTTTCGACAGTGTAGGCCAAAAAAAACAATTTTTCGAAATCGCCATGAAGCGCAAAGTGTAATAAGAGGTAAAAAAGCTATTAAAAAATGTTGACTTTGAAAAAAAATTGTACTTTTTGGTCTATTTATAGTCACAAAAAATGACTCCTGAAATTGAGTTGATCAATTTTTAAATTTTGTAAAATTTTAAAAAAAGAATCGAAAATAATCATATTTTTATTGAATTGTTAATAATTTTTGTAGAATTGAAGGTTTCTACGTGATGGAAGATATCAAGCGATTTCAACTTTTTTTTCCTATTTTCTGGGCTTCACAACGCCCCTTCTTTGCGCAGTATTTGAACTCAAAAAATCAAAATTTTGAATTTTCGACCCCCTCCCTCCTCCCCATTATGCAAGACATATTTTTTCTTGTCAAATTTTTCCCTCGGCCCCGATTTTCTCTGCACGATCTTGCCTCAATTTCAGTTAGTTTATATTGTTCCCTTCTCAACTAAGAATCGTCCTCAAAAGTGAGAAATGGGACAAGGGACTGATGACCAACTTAATTTTAAAGTGATTTCTGTACTGAACTCGAACCGCAGTAAATTGAACTGAAGAAGGAAATTCTCTCAAAATAATTTTTTTCAACTTATTCTTTTATCGATAATCGCTGGGAAATAGTTAGACTTAGAACTGCAGCACAAAAATGAATTAGCAAATTTTTTTTTTACAAGAACCAAATAGTGAAAAAAGTGCTGGAAAATCGGCGAAAATTCAATGGAAAGTCGGTAAAATCTTGGAAATACAATGTAAAAATCTTGGAAATTCATTTGAAAAATCAGTGAAATTCAATGAAAAAAATCAGTGAAAATTCACTAAAAATCAAAAAAAAAATTAATTTTCTTTGTGCTGCGATTCTGACAATATATCCATGTATCTAGTGACTTTTTGTTAAGAGAGTTGAGTCTGAAAAATTGAACTCAATGTTGCGGTTTTAAAAGTTTGGAAAAATTTACATTTCATGCCAGAATGGTAATTTCATCCGATTTTTGGGAACTATTTCATTCGTGAAAATCGTATTCAGAAAATTTTTTTTTGGAAATTTTTCTAGGATCGGGAATTCGTCATTCGGGAAGTTTTATTCGAGAAATCGATCTAAAATCACAAATTCTGAAATTTTATCTCAAAAAATGAATTTAGAATCACGAAAAAGATATTTAAAAAGATATTAAAAATAGTAAAAAAATGCTTTAGATAAATTTCCCAATGTTTCCAACTTGAAGAAACATGTATCACAAATTTTTTCAAATTGTGAAAGTTGAACATTGTAATACTTTTACGATTTTTTAAATGAAAAAGCAAAACCCATATCTACACGATACCATCTGCAACGTTTCCTATCCGCAGCCTCTCATTCCCCACTCTTTCAAATCGAATCAGGGAAAAGTCACAGAAAAAAGTCAGAATTACAGCACAGCGAAATTATTTCATTTTCGGCGGATTTTCGCAGATTTCTCAACAAATTTCAGATATTTTAAAGACTTTTCTGTAAATTTTCACTGATTTCCAGAAATTTTTTTCAATGTTGGCTTGCAATAAAATTTTTTCACTGATTTATTGCTGTGGTGCAATTTTTATGTTTTCCAGTGATTTTCGATCATTTTTACTGATTTAAGTAAATAAGAAAGCACAAAAGTTCATCCTCCCGGTAAAAATTGTTCAAAATTTGCCTGCTTCTCCATGCAGCTCAGCTTTTTCTTTTTCGAAGCAAATTTTTAAACACAATTTAAAATATGGAGAGATCAACGATAGAAGTACGGTATGCAACTTGTTTTCGCCGAATTCGAGTTTCGGGAAAATTCACTAACGTCTTGTAATTACAGAATGATGCTACACAAACGATTCGGTTGCCATGTTTCCCGCATAAAATCATCTACCTAATGCCAAGTTATTTAACGTTTGAATCATCGCTGCAGCGAATTTGTATTTTCTCAACTGATATCCATGAAACTGCCATACGACATTCACACTCAAGTAAGTAGGTATACGTCTAAATTGCCTGTAAGCCTAAGAAATGCTTCTAGGGTATCCACAGGAACTCCAAAGGCAAAATTCGTGACATTTTCGTCCTTTAATATTAAAATTTCGTGCTACGTAATTTGAACAGCGGTCCCTCTTTCCTTCCCTCGTGACATTTCTGATGCTAGTGTGCTTAGAATTTTAAAATTCTCACGCGAGAAAAATCACAGAAACTTTTTATCCAACCCTTGAATGGTGTCTAACAAATTTCAAAAAGGCACATTTTCAGCCTTTTCTACTAATCTCGGAGTTCCTCTCAGTTCCCGAGAAAATATTTTTCATAGGGCCAGCAATTTCAAGGTTTTTTTTCGAGGGGAGGGAGGTTGAGCTCATGAGGTTTGAAAGAAAATTGAATGTCATGAAATTTTTATAAAATAAATACCGATTATTATCTTTTAAAGAGTGGAGTTCCAAAGCCCAAACCAAAGCAAATATGAATTTATGTAAAAAAAAAAAAAGGTTTTCAAATCCTAAATTTTTGCAACTCCCCTCCCTGATCGTCTGAAGTAAGTAAAGTCTTCAATTGAATACTACTTTTTTGTTTATCCACAAAAAAAAACACATAAAATAAGTATTACAACCCATTTTACATTTCGCAATTCGTTGGTGGAATGAATATGAGTTCGAGTGAAACAAGAGGATTTTTTTCAAGTAAAAAATTTCAATCACCAAAATGTTCATTTTTTGACGTTAGGGTGCCAAAACGGTTTTCGAAGTGAGTGGTAGAAAAGAATTGAAAAAAGTAGTGATGCATAAAGTGATACTTTTTTAAAAACAAAAAAGTTCAATTTTAAATCAGTTCATATTTCTGAATGAAGCGAAAACTAAAAATTTTCAAGTTTTTCATTTTAATCACTAAATTAATTTTTTACCCAATACATATTCTTCAAAAAAAAAAAAAAAAGAGTAGACGGATTTGTGTAGCCTTAAAGAAACAAGAAATTCAATTTTAAAAACTTTTCTTCCATCAGTCATCAAAAAAGCAATTATAATATTGGTGTTGTCCTACTACTAGCTCTTGGAGGAAATTTTCAAAGCCTCTAATTTTTTTTCACAACTTATACCAACAATCGAACTATCCATTTTCTTTGTTTTTGTATTTACTTATTGTTCTTAAAAATACATTTCCAATTTTCGCTAATTTTTAGAAAAATTTCTCATTTTTTAATCACTTTAAAGTTTTTCAAACTCATTTTAAAAATCGTAATTTTTTTTCGAATTCTTTAATCCAGCTAACACTCGAAAAGTTCATAAAAATTCAACTCAAACAATTTTCTGAAACGCATCGAATCTACATAAAACTTTGCTTATTTATTGCTCTCAAGAATTCTTTTATACGAATCAACGTAGAAAAGGCTCCTTTTCCACAAAATACTTATTATAGATATTTTATCAATCTTGAAAACTAAATTTTAGCTTTTCCAGTAGAGCAAGAGTGTCCCGCAGGGGAAATACAATTGGGCTCCAACCGTCGTAAAATCTCCCTCCCCCGAATTAAATTCCAATCAAATCTTTATTGAATTTTTCATCTATCCCATTCCTTTCAAATTTTTTCCACTGTCATTTTCTTCAAAATATAAAATACCTAAAAAAATTGTGGTTATTGAACTTTGAAAAAAAAATTAAATAGGTACTTGATTACTTGACAGCTAACTGTCAGTTTCTAATTTTCCTTGATTTTTCGCTCCGGATTAGGAAGCCTACAGCAACTTTTAACACGAAAACTTGCGATACGACGTAATCCGAGCTGCATCTTTTTATTTAGGCGAATATAGGCAACCCTCATGACGAATTGACTATATTTACTGGTTGCCAATCTCTCAAAACAAATTCCCCCATCCCTTGCACATCTTCTCACGATACTTATATCATTAAAATATAATATTATTTGTACAGACGTAACACAGATAAACGACCAAACCACCCTTCGTGCCTGGAATAAACGAGTTAGAGTATTTTATTAACGTTACGCAATCGAACGTGTTATTTACGGCTTTTGATTATGCAATATAATTAACATTGTTAGATAAATATGCGCGGAGACGTTTGGAATATTCGAATCGAGTACCTATGCATAGCATTTTTTCATAAATAATTATTTTCAATTTAGAAGAAAGGTTAAACGGTTCAGTAAATTTATTCAAGACAGTATTTTCATGTCTTTTAGAGCTTTCTTTTTCAAATTTTTAATCATTTTTATCGAGAATAAATTTTATTAAAAGGTCGTTCACTTATTTTTATGAAATTTTGAAGCAAAATTTCAAACTATAATATTTCAAAATATTATTCCGATCTAGGTACCGACTTAAATTTTCTGGCTGGTTAATAAATAGAAAACCTGATTAAAAATTAGATACCCCTCAAACCCCTACCCAGAAATTAATTTATTATTTTTTTTTTCAAATTACCCTCCCAATTGAAAAATTTACAAAAGATTAATTACTAAATATTCCCAAAAATTTGACGTTATTTTTTATTCATTCCGGTGCGGTGTTAGCCTATTATCATTATTTTTTTATTCATGTTCTAATTCGTCAGCAAAAACCCACCTATTTGTTCATTTTGGCGAAGAAATAGTATAATGGGTTTATAGTATATTCGTTCTGGTTCGCAGAAGATGTTAATTTAACGGGGTTTTCAACATGTAACGGTTGTTCTGTTTCGCCTCGTACGTTCAAATTACTAATTTCCGGGAATGTTTTTCTTTTTGTGCGAAGATGGTTTTGTAAATTTTTATAAAAATGAGCACTTATCATATTTTTAAACGCACCTATTTCGTTTTTTAATAGGTTTACGAAATTCGAAGACAGTTCGAGGTTATTTTGAAATGGGTAAAATGAGATCGAACCGTAAAGATGAACGATAAATTCAGCTTTATAAATTTACACCAAGGATCAGGCAAGGCGATTCTGAACGTAATATTGAACAACTAAATTTCCACCTTGGGTTCAATTTTTATAAAAAAAAAAAAAAAAGAATAAATACACGTATCTAATTAAAAAATTTACATTTGAAGCCAAAATTGCTCGATAAAAGTACCAGTACGAACCTTTTCAGTTCTCCAGCCTTTCTTTAAATTTTTTTCAAAAAGTACCTATGCATGCATAGGTACTTTTTGAGTATACGAAGTTTATACAACTTTGAAGGCACACTACACGCAAATAAAAAAACAATCTTCATTTTGCCTCGAAAAACAAAATAAAAACATCAAAGGGAATTTTTAAATTGTCACGAGGCCATTTTAAAATACCAAGTCAGTTTCAGAAAGAGATAAAAAGTCAAAATACAGCCTATAGCAGCAACAAAAAAAGAATAGCTCTCATTAAAAATTTTCTTATGTTTTTTAAACAATGATTCGCTCGACAGGATGAAAATTTCTAAACTTGAAACGCCTTTTTCATGAGTAATATTTCAAAATGATGGAAAAGAAGAATAACTACGTCTAACGAAAATACTCGTCTAAAATAGCAAATTGACCAGAGAAAATTGATTTAAAATAGCTTACGTTGGTGCAGAATAATTATTGGTGCGAAATTTCAATCGTGCATGGGAAGAAAGGGCCCAGCAAGAGCCAAAATTGACAATATTGGAGATGGGAGCATGAAAATTGAAGATTTCTCAATTAAACAGGATTATTTTTCCATCTAGAATGCAAAGCTTAAAATTTTGAACAAAATTAAATTTTCCTCCCAACCAATTTTTTGTCATTTTTGTTCTTTTACTCTCTTGAATTTTTTTTTTCAAAAAATTAATTTTCTTAACATACAATAAGATTTGTTTTTAGTTTCTCTAGTTTTAGTAATCAGATGCTACGTTGAATTGTTGATAGAGGATCTGAGCTAATGTAAATTTTTTTCAGTCCAAATCCATTCAAAAAAGTAGAAAAAGATGGAAAAAGATTTGATTAGCGAAGGTATTTCAGTTAATCAAATCACAAATACCTGACAGAAAATCACAGAACAGTACGAGATTTTTTCAGGAAGAAGAACATCTGATTTTTTTCTGCAACTTTTTGAATCAAAATGTAGAATTTCCAAAAAATTTCAAGAAAAACCATCACATTGGCAAATTTTATAAGTCGAACGTAATTCTTCAAACTGAAACAACAATTTTTTCATGTTTCAAATGGTATGCTTTATTTTATTATCATTGGAAAAATTTAGTATCGTAATATTTCAAGAATATCCATAAAATTTTTGACACCCCTCCGGCCCTCCTCCTCCAAAAAAAATATTGTTTAAAAATTTCAATTCATCGCAAAAAGAATTCAAAAAAAATGTAAAAGCTCGATTTTAAAGAAAAATTTGGTACCTACACAGTTTTAAAAAATTGAAAAATTTGTAAGAGGGAATGTCCACATCATCTTTTGAGGGCTTTTAAGGCAATTTCGAAAACTTTACTTTATTTTTGATTTTTTTTTTCAAAACATTGAAGAAAAATATTGGAAATAGTACGTATTTTGAAAGTCCTTAAAAAAGATGAAGTTGTTCTACAGGACACAAGACATAGAATATTTTATTCGTCAGTTATCAAGATATCATGATCCTAAGCTAGAGCATACCCTTATAAGGGAATAAAGTAATTTTCTTCCTCTCCTCGTTCAAATCATCTTCGGACAAGAATTTTCCTTGAAAATTCAATTCAATAATTTCTACGAGGGAAATCCAAATTATTTTTTGCAACCCCAAAAAACTGAATTTTAAAACCCCTGTGTAATTCTGAATTAAAAAATTGCTCAAATTCAGAAATTTTTCTACAATCATATCACGAGAAATTTTTTTCCAACAAATTCAATTCCATTCTCTCTTTTCCATTCAAATCAAAAAATCAAGAATGACAAAATGATTCAAAAATTTAAAAATTGAACAAAAAAATCCACACTTCTCAATGCCTTGACCATAAAATCAAAACAATAAGCTCAACAAACTGAAAAAAAAATAACAAAAATTCAAATATTTTTCAGTTACCTACGACATTCCAACGTCATTGAATCGAACTTGAAAAATACTACGCCTAAAGAACAAAACAACTGCGCGATTTTTCGTAAACATAAATTCGATTTCTAAAATTGTTTCATACAATACCAATCACACCGTCACGAAAATAGAAATTCTAATTTTATTTCCATAAATCACTGTAAATACTTCTAACACCCCCACGACTCTTAATATACCCCAAACCTTGACTCATTTCATGACACACGACCATAAACTGAAAAAATCCTCTCAACCCGTTCCATCAACCGCAATCACCCACGAAACCATAAACCCAGGGACAAAATGGCTCCTCCAATTCATAATTAAACTCTCCAAACATGGCGAATCATTATAAAACCCATACGCATTTCGATACCCTCGAACACATCTTAATTAGCCACCTCAAAACACCACATAGATGCATCGAACCGCCATACACGTATTCCATGCTCCCAAAATACATCACATGCAACCCTCATCACCTCCTTGCTTATATTCGCTTTGATGTACTGATTTTTCACATTACTTTTAATAAAACTGCATACAGCATTGTGGTTTTTCCATTTTGCATCGCATTGTTTTTAAAATCCGCGAGCTTAAGGGGTTCTCGTTCTCGTACGACGCCGACTCGTACTTCATTTCGATAATGAGTGCGGCATTTTGAGGAACAGAGCGAAAAAAAAAATTAGAATTACAAATTGCTGCAGCAGCTTCGTCGTCGAATACCAACATCCGGCTACATGGTCAAAAAAAATCCTACAATCTGCCCTTAAAAACTTAAGTAATCTAGATACCGTTATAAATCGTCCGGGCGTCTTGTTTATAGAGAAAGCATGTAATTCGAGATTTTTTTCGCGATACTTTTGCTATAGAGCGTATTATATACGTGTACCTAAGCCACTAATGAACATATTGAAGCGCGTATTTCGTATATGAGGCATAGGCACCAAAAATACAATATTCGTGGTACAATAAAAAGCGTATAGCGTTACATCAAATCACCGGAAATACAATTGACAGCGTTGTTAGATTCGATTATTTACAATGCTTACCGCAATTTATACGAATGTAGATGAAATAGACGTAGCGGGCCGGATAATATAATTAAAATAATCGCCAAATTTAAACGCATATCTGCCACGTTGAAAAGGGGATTTCGGATAGACGAGAATAACATTCGGTTTGGTATTGGTACGAGTCTGTGGTTCCTTCTTCAATGCTTCGTAGATTATGATTTCTCAAAGTTATAGAATTTGAATGTGTCAACACAAAATCTGCCTCGAGAAAAAATTTAAAATAATCACTACAAAAAAATCAAAAAGTACTGAAATTCGAGTCATTTCGACACCTGCAGATGGAAAAAAGAGAATGAAGTGAAAAAAATCATACTTCGATATACCATTAAAAAATTTTAAAATTGAAAAATCAACCTAAATGGACCATCATAAAACACTATATTCGGACAATTTTTCATCGCAGGGCATCCACAAAATTTCAAAAATTATTTTCTCAACTTTTCAAGTTTTTCGAGACCAATTTTTTAAATTTTTAAAAGTTTTCCTGATTTTTTTTATGAATTTTATTTACAGATTATGAAGGGAGGGGAGAGGGGTTGGAGGTAATTTTCTGACGTGGCATTTTTAAAAACCGAAATAAGGCAGAAGAATGATCTGAAGTAGGTAGGTACTTAATTACATGGTTTTTAACAAATTTTACCTATTTTAAAAATCATTAATTTTTACGATTTTCTTCAGATACCCTTTTTTCCGACTGTAAAAATGATTCAACTTCAATTCAAAAATTTTTTGATCACCCCCTCCGCCCACCAAAAAAAAAACCATTAGAAAACTGAAATTCGCCACAGGAAAAAAAATTCAAATAAAAAGCAGAAAAAATTTCAAAGCAAAATTACACAGTTTCGAAAAATTAACAATTTTGGGAGCCTATAAATAAATCGTCAAATAAAAATACAATTTTTTCCCTTTTTCAAATTCATGATTTAAAATATTTTCACTATTCATTCTCTTCCCCAGCACCTCCAAAACGTGCTTCTAATTCATAAATTTCACGCGAACCCCTGCAATTTTACACTGTTTTTAAAAATCAAAGAATCATGTGGAGATATGTTCATTAAATCATGCAAACGAAAATATTGAAATTTTTCCAGATTGATAATTTTAAAAATTGTCACGATTCATTGCTTCCCTTCCCCCCTGCCCCTACAAAAAAAACAATCAAGATACTTCAATTTAACAAATTCAACGTAAACCCCTGCGATTTTTCAGCTAATAAAAATTAAATATAAGATTTATGAGGGGGTAAAACCATTTTGTTAACATAAATCAATGAGTTGGGCCTTTAGTTGAGCTCAAATTGAAAAAAAGTGAAAATTTTTGCAGAAGAATACCTTCAAAAGCTGAAAATTCATCACGTTTCTCTTATTGAGGTTTTCCAAAATGTGACCAATTTCAATTTTTTTTTCAACATTATGCTCAAAGGCACCATGACGTTCCTTTCTCATCATAGTTTATTTAAAAGTACGTTTCAGATGAAAAAAAAAAGTTTCCAAATTGATTCTGCAGAACAAAAAAGTGTATAAATTACTCTCGAGCATGACCAGAGAAAAATTTCTTTGAAAAATTCATAAAAATTATGAATAAAAAAATCAGTTGAGGGATGTAACAATTTGAACAACTTAGAAAGGGAGTAATTTTTTTCGAAAATAAACAAAAAATAATTTTTCAACGTCTTTTAGATTTTGAAAAATTTCACGGAAAATTCCAAAATTCTTTCACATTTTATTCTCAACATTCCCAGGCTGCTAAAATTCCCTCATTTTTCTGGGGTTTTCAAAAAGTGGATACTTTGTAAATACCAGTTTAAAAAAACGAGACTCGAGCGTATTAACTCTTGATTGATAAAAACTAATTTTTAGTAGAAAATAACAAAAATTATTCGATTAAAACAATTTTTACAAAAACTAGAAGATAAAAATCACCAAAAAAATTTTCCCTGAATGTCATTCAAAAATTTTGCTCAACTATCTACCGAGTATTATACTCATTGAGACCTCTCTTTACCATTTCTCGAGTCCTGTTTTTGAACTTTACACAATTCAAAAATAAAAAGGTCTCAAAAATAGATTGAAAAAAGCTTCTCAAGTTTTGACTTGGAACAAAAGTTTCCAAATCATGAATATGTTTCAAGGACGATTTTATTAATTAAAATGTCAGGCATTCAATTTTTTTCAGTTAGGTAATGACTTTTAGTTGAAAGGTATCAAAAATATGAGTTTTTCTTTGATTAATTTTAAAATTTCATGCAAAACTTGAATCATTTTTATTTGAAAATCTTTTCATTTTTACAAACAAATTGGATCAATTCAAAAAAAAATTGACGTTTTTGAATACCCAACATTCAAATACCTACCTAGTAGAAAAAAATGGCTGCTTCAAATTATTCCCATATTTTTTCTCCCCCTCCCTCCAACTCATCATATAAATAAACAATCTTCAGAGGTTAAGGGAAAACTACCAAAAATTTTTCATAAAATTTGGTATTGCTTGTAACATTTAGACATTTTGTCAGACTTCGTAAAATAAAATTTTCCCCATTTTTTTCAAATTCAATAAAATCAATTTGTCAAAATTCTAAATTTAATACTCGTAAAATTCCATTTTGCCAGTGATGTCTCAAATTTAGAGTGAAATTTGATGTCAAATTTTACAGATTGACTTCCAGCATCATCACACATCCATATTGTGATGTGTTGACGTGTATTCATCATCGAACACATCACTAAAATAAAAATCCTATCTCATCTGGAGCTGGGAGCTCTCATCATCTCACAAAATTTTTCCAAACTTCACGTCCCATTCCAAAAAAAAATTAATTTTCAAAATTGAAAAAATCATTTTAAATTCAAAAACCTCGATGCAACGAATGAATTCCAAACTCTCCGATGAAACCTTATTACACCTACATACGACTCGTTCTACGACTACGAAGCTCATAAAAAATCAATACCTATTAAAGAAAAACAAAAAAAATTCCGCCATTACGAAAACCCTTCTCTATAGCAAGTGTTTCAAAGCAAATACTATAAAACATTACATTACTCGTAATTCGAATCAAGATGTTTTTCAAAAGTAAACGCAGCTGTAATCTCTGTTGCGTCGTTATTCGTTAATACGTATACACGTAATCTCATTTACACGTATTTGTACATTAAGGTAGGTATATTGCGTATAATATGGTAGAAACTAGAAATCTACCTGCACATACAATATAATACCTTACAGACGAAACAACCAATCAACGAATCGCTGGCTGGCTGCAATCTGCGAAGGTGTCGTGGTAGGTGGACTGGTATCGTAATGTTTTTAAATTAGGTAATGGTTGCATGGAACTAACTCGTGTATAAATTCATCGCGAATGGAACGAGGTAATACACGAAATGCGATTTTAAAATTTACCCAGTTCTTAAGCTATACGTAAGTACACAAAACGGGTAGGCAGCTAGGTAGTAGGTCTAGGTGCCTAATATATTTATTTGATTCGTTTTCACACAACACTTAATGCCATAAAACATACGCAAATTGTAAATAAATCAAAAGTTTGATTGTCGAATTACGTAAATCGTGCAGTATTGAAAATGTTTATTGTCAAAAAAATTCAACCAAGTAGGTAGCTATAGGTACGGTGCGAATTGAAACGTAATAATCGAAAGAAAGAAAACAGATTTTGAGATTCCTATACCTACCTACGAAAAATTATACGTAGAGAGAATAAGACACTGACGGAAAGCCAGGATTCATTTCTGTGATATAGTTTTTTGAAAATTTACTACAAACGAATGCCTATAGACACGTAAAGCAGCAGGTTTTCAAATTATATTGAAAAAATTATGTTCATTTCTGATTGCACCTCCTAAAATATGTATAGAAGTAAGATATTTTCGAAAAACTAAAAAAAAATACAGAAAAAAATCGATATAAAAAAGTAAAAACTCCGGATTGAAAAATTGAAGCACACGATTTTTTTTTCAATGCAGAAGTGTTTCAAATCAATGAATTTAATGAAAATTCAGTGTTTTTTAAAATTCATTCCAAAAAATATATTTTTGCGAAGAAAAAATTCAAAAAGTTTTAAATTTTTTTTGCCATTTTCCAGAGTTATAGAACAATGATAAAATTTTTTATTAAAAAAAAAAAGAATTAAAATCTAAATTCCCGATTTTTGATGATTTTCAATCAAATTTTCAAATTCTGAAGGGGAAATTAGAAGAAAATTGATTGAATGATTATTTATGTAACTGATTTTGAAAAAAATTACCTATTTAGTGGGATTAAAGAAGAATTTAATGAACTACCTGAAAGTAGAAAAACGAACAAAACAGCGCAGCGAACGTTTGATTTTTGAACGAATTTCAACCTCCTCTATTCATTTTGCTTTTTTTAAAAAGGTGAAAAAATTTACACTTCGATTTGTTAAAAATTAGTATGTAAATTTACCGAAGTGAAAAAAATTCTCCTACTGGGTTTGAAAAAGGATAAGAAGATGCTTTTCTCTCCTCTAAAATAGCACTGACATCCAAAAAAAAATTGAAAAATATCAATTTCCTAAAACCAACATCGGACGAAACGTCTGAATTTTTTCCGCTCGATATCTCTTTGGACTCAAAATCAATTCTGCAATTTTTTTTCATCTCATTCAACTTTTTTTTCAATTTCAACTTTAAAAGAAAGTTGAGCGGTTACCAAACTTAGCAGAAATCTACAATTTTTAATGACAAAATTTACAATGTATTTTTTTCAGTTTATGGCACTCAGTTTTGACATTTGAATTTTCGAAAAAGACCAATGAAGTGCTCAATTTAAAGAATTCACAATACCATTTAACAAACGATTGAAATACCTAATTTATTGCCACAACAAATCAAACTCAGAATTATTGAACAAGAAAAATAGAAAATTTGAGATTGATAAATAATTTTTCACATGTCTCTTTCAAAATGAAAAATTTCTCAAAAAAAGCTCATAATTTTTTCAAAATTTTCGACTCGTACCAAACCTATTTTTTTTTTGGCTAAAAATATAAAATGTTGTATTTTTTGAGAAAGACAGATTTTGAACAATAACAAATTCTCAGTGTGATTCCGACTTATTTTGTAGGGCTGAGTTCTATAAAATTATTACAAGTTTTCTCTATTACGTCAAGATCTTTCATTTGAATTTCTTTTGTAGAAAATATGTTTTACAATTTGAGATTGATTTTCTAGGCCAAAAAGGTGATACAAAAAAGATAAATTAGAACATGAATTATGGAGTGTAAAATTTCCTTTTTGTAATTCCATTTAGTATTTTCCATGAAATTAATTCTCGAGATATTTCAACAGAAAATTTCAAGTACAAATTTTATTGAAACGACCTCAAAAGCCCAGCTCTCAAGAAAAAAAAAACGAATCGGACTTCATAACGGAAAAATTGCATTCCTTTCAAATCAAATTCAACTCAATTTTGTAAGGTTTGATTTTCCCAGATTTTTTTACAATGAACGACATTTGTTTCCACATTTTTTTATTTGCGTCAACAATAATTATTATCACAAGCCGGCCATTGATCAATTTTTTCCTTTGCAATCGATTCTGATGGATGGCTGGCTCAGTGCTGAGTTCGAATATGATTGATTGATTAGAGTTTTTCTTTTTCACATCAGAATTTTTTCGACTTTAATTTCCGGTCGAATTTTTCTTTTCTCCTCAAAGTTAATTTTATAAGCACATAATGGTCATACATGTTATTACTTACGAAAAAAAAGTACTTATACAGCGTAAGATTTTCTTTCGATAGAATTATTACGTTTTTTTTTCTTGGGAACTCATAAGATGAAAATTGAACCTCATACTTTTGATTGAAATATTCCAAATATTTCAAAATCTGTTCTTTCTAAGAATTGGAATATAAAAAAATTAACTTGATGTCCTATAATGCAATGCTCTTTTGATTTTTCCAACAGAACCCTTCCTTCACTCGTTCACTCAAAAAATTGACTTCAAAAGTAAAAAGTGATAAAAAATATACTTGCTAAAAAAATTTCGACAAAAAATTCAAATTATGAAAAATTTTGCTCAATTGGTGACTCAAGCGCACCCAGGAGGGGGCTCAAGTGGCTCGAGCCCCATCCTAAAATTCGAAAAAATATTTTTTTTATTGCAAAAATGTGAAAAAAAACCGCAATTTTTTGCTCTTCAAACAATATTTTTCCAAAAATTTTGACCCCCTTTTCCATTTTTTTCCCTTAATTAATTTCTGAGTGCGCATATAATTGGTGAGTTGATTTCCTAAATTCAGAAATGTATAAATTTTTTGAATCTCACTTTTTTGAGATATAGATACAAGAATTGATTTCCTTTTTGGGAGGAGAGGGACGATGGAATATTCATACTGATTCGAGGTATGTATGAGTCGATTTCAAAAATATTTCAGCTTATTAAAATTGAACAAGATACCACAAAATTGGCTTTAGAGTTTTTTTTTCTTTATGACTCAAAAATATGGTACGAACGAATTTTTTACAAGTTCTGTAAACCTAATCGGAAGAATATTTTTATTCGCAAAAAAAAAGAGTCAAGGAAACAGAATTTGTCAAATCGAGCTCATAAAATCATAGATAAAATTCCACCTCAGTCGAAAATTTTCAATTTTTGGGTCCTTCTACTGTACTATTTTCAATCATGCTTTTTTCTACTCATTTTTATCAACACAAAATTTTTACCTCAATATTCATCAACATCAACTTTTTTCGCCCCCCTCCAAAAAAAACAATTTCGGCGAAAATTTTCTTTTATTAAACATCCCAGAACTACATTTTAAGATAATTTTAAAAATCTGAATTGAAAAAAAAAATAGACACTTTGAGTTTAATGAAAATATTAATTTTTCGAAAGTAGGGCATCTTCATTCATACCTCCTTCATTGGACGAAACTACATATCTTTACCTACTACAATAATTATGCATTAAGGATCAAAGGAACCTACACTCGAATTTCACGTTCAAAAAAGGGAAACAACCCATACACCCCCTTCCCCCTCATAAAAAAATTGGAATCAACTCACACATATCTCGAAAAAAAAAAATGAAAATGAATTCACATCATCTTTTCACACGAATATTTTGTTAGAATTAAATTCACCTACAACTAAATTCCCAAATGCTGGATTTTTCCCATGATCATTGATCAGCGTAAAAAAAATACCACCAAAAATCACCCATTAAAATATACAAATTTTCATACAGGTAACATCCCAAACTTCACCGCACCTTTTACATTACTCAAACTTGATCCATTTAACCTCATTCGAGCACCCCACGTCTACACACATTTCCTCCATTATTCTTGGCAATTGATAATTTTCCAATCACATTAAGGCACCTGATTCCGCTTAACGTTTCGTTTTACTACTTCTATTTACCTTGGTGAAAAAAATTCAGGCCGCGCGCGAAATTAATAAATTAAAAATTTCGTCCTCGCGTCGACATCGCGACACAGAAACTGATCCACGTAGGTATCGCAGTAAATCGACATCCAATCCACGGGCTTGGATGCGGAAACCCGCGCAACCAAGAAAAAACTAGCATTAAAAATAGGTTTTAGCTAGGTTTCGAGCGTTATCTGTAAATACAGTAGCAGCCGAGTAAATATGACGTTTAAATAAAATATGACAGGCGATTGGCAAATGAGGCATTTCGAACAAGGGATGGTATACGAAATTACGTAGTTGCACGAGTGGAAACGACGACAACGACGTTAACGAACTAGTACAGAGATTTACCTACACATGAGGCACCTTACATGTAATAAATTAAATGTTAATAAATCGATAAATCATGTAAATACATTTTGTTGTTTTTTTTTCCTCCTCCGATGCTCGCAGTTTGTTTACACAATCGACGCGTATCTATATACGCGTGCATTTTGACGTACCTCCGTCCCTCTTTTTTTACTCCTAGTCGAGCAAGCGAGACACGCAGAGACGGTAAATTTTACGGAATTTCGATGTTTGTACAATTTGGCATCGATATAGCCTCCGAACCATATTCGTCGCGAACCTCGCCCGATCCTGGTAAAATGAAAATTTCTCATCGAGTTCATCGCGCGCTGTCAACGCATATCAAAACACCATGTACCCACGGTCGACACCTCGTAAAAAGCAATCATATCAACTACATTTGACATAAATACGTTGCGAAATTTAAACGCGCTAATTTACCGGCACAATAAGGTACAAGGTGTGCGAAAATGGCCATCGGTATTCAAAAACCTCCACTCTCCTCCACGCATGACCCATCCAACGGACCATCAAATCCATCAACCGACAACAACTTTTTGATTTTTCAACACCTCCTAGCACTCGAAGCGTTTGTTTGGGTCTTTTTCTCTCGCTCTTTCATCTTCGATATTCTTAAGTGTATGTAGCCGGATGATAAACGTTTCAGACATCTTTATTGTATATTGGAATCGTTTAAAACGACGCTTTTGTCACCGAACCTCCTCGAATTTTGTATGTCTGCGTGCGGACCTTTTTAGGATATTCATTCGGATAGGTGTGGATATAATATGCTACGAATACGTTGGGTTTATGGGTACTCACAGTCTACATTTATGGACTCGGTCGAGAGAAGTGTGAATGAAATGCTGCCAACTTGATCGGATTGATAAGCATCGTTTCTGCTCTCTTTGTCGAGTTTATATGTGTTAGGTTTGATGATGATGATACTGTGTATCTTCTGTATGCAATGTATAGATAGTATAGATACTTGGTAGACAATTATTATACGATATTTTTTTTTTATTCGTATTCTGTATCTAATATTTTTAGACTAGGAGAGATTTTATGATAAGGGTGCGTAGAATGTCTGGGTCTGGGTCGAATACAAAGATCAAAAATTAATATAGGTAAAATAAAATATTTAAAAAGAAGCTACAGCAGGTTATGAAAATACATATTATATTTCTAATACGTGCCTCTCTCGTTTTGAATCAGTGGAAAGTCACTAAAAAGAGGTCAGAACTGCAGCATGGGAAATCATCAAAATTCTGTCATTTTAAGCAAGTTTTTGTTAATTTTTCAAAGAACTTTGCTAATTTTTCAGAAAATGTCACCGATTTGTAAAAAAAAATCACTAATTTTGAAAAAAATTCACTGATTTTTCAGAAAATTTCACTGGTTTTTATAAAGCAAATTTCAGATAGTTCATTGACTTTTCAGTATTTTTTCACTATTTTTAGGTTGCCTTCCAACGAAATTTTTCAACTAAATCACCATGTTGAAATTCTGACTTTTTTAAAATATTTTTTTAAAAGTTTTTTTTATACTGGGCGTGTATAATTGCCAAGATTTTTACGCCCAGTGTCGGAGAGGGTTAAATTTGGCGTTGGAGCTTGAGATTTTTGATTAGTTGTAAAATTTTTTCGATTTCTATTTTTGAGTCTGGAATGGTTCTGGTGTTTTCAAGGATATTGAGGTTTTGTCTTTCTTTGTATATCTCTCTCATGATTTATGAATCAATGAAACTAAAAATCACGAGGACAAAATGAAAGTAAAAAATTAAAACACTTTTTTTTTAAATTAAAAACCTTGGATCATGGATATGTTTAGGTAAGTAAATGTAATTATTTTAGAAAAGAGGCCATCTTTAAGACACTTCAAAATATCAATGCTCTCAAATATTTTTACAATAATTTCCTCGATTTTTTCTTGTATGTTAAAATACGTACCTAGTTTATTTTATTTTTAAATACGTATTTTTTTTTTTTCAAAATACACGTTTTTCATGAATTATCCGCCAAACTAATTTTTTATGATAAGTATATCCGGGTACCATTAAAAAAAAAAACTCGAGATAAACATGTTGCCGATCTTGAAAATTGAAGGAGCAAATGCCGTTTCTAAAAAGATCATGTTGAAAAAATTTAATGACCATGGGTATTTTAAAAACTGAACAAATTTCCATTTTTTGACTTTTTGCCAGCTTCAAAATTGAAAGAGCTCCAAAAAAACTGTTCAAAAAAATTCTGCAGCTTCTTCGCCAAACATCAAAAATGAAGGGGCTAAGGGTCATTCAAAATTGAGAAAACTTGAGAAGCTAAGCCCCTTCGTTTTCGTTGTTGAGCAAAATGTCTGCGGAACAAAATTTCTCTAGTTTTTAACTATAACAATCCATCCTCTTGATCAATCAATCGATTACTTTTTTTTTCAACATTTCGCTCTTAAATTATATTGTTAGGAAAAACGAAGATTGGAAAAAAATTCCCAAATTAGACTTTTCTAGGTTTTTGAGAGAATGACAACTAAAATTTTTACAACTATATACAGACAAAAAATTAAAAATTAAAAAAATCTATGTCTATTATTTTAGGAAATTTTGCAAAATTGGATAAAAAGGTAGGTACCTTCCAGTAACTCGTGAATAATATCAAATAAAAATCATCAAAGGTAATGAAATGGCCAAAGTAACCGTTTTATGAAGGAATGCAAGAAAGTATGAAATTATGATTCCTTATGAAAATTGATTTAAACTTCCTCATGTTGATTATCATCTT
This sequence comes from Pseudococcus jackbeardsleyi, assembly GCA_038380155.1. Taxonomy (NCBI): domain Eukaryota; kingdom Metazoa; phylum Arthropoda; class Insecta; order Hemiptera; family Pseudococcidae; genus Pseudococcus; species Pseudococcus jackbeardsleyi. The sequence goes on from CM076242.1 coordinate 7,015,426, forward strand.
CAGAATGGAAAATTTGCTTAAAAGAGGTGTCCACAGAATTGGCCTTATAAATTTTCAGGACTTATTTTCATGAAGTTTTATCACTATTGAATTTTTTTTTTGAAAGTAATGAAAAATTTTCTACAGAGGTGAAGTAGATAAAGTAATAGTGAAACTCATCGATGATTCTTTGAATTTTTCACGAAAATTCACAAGCTTTCTTAATTTTTTGATTAGTAGACGCCAGAAAGAAACTTTGTACATTATTTTCTCTGGTGATTTTTTCAAATTTTTTAAATATTGTTTTTCAGGTATCCTTCATCTTTTTGCTTGACATTCTCAATGGTATTTCATTTTAATTAACGAAAATCAAGCCCCTCACATGTTTCTGTTTCGAAATACTTGAATTTTTCAAGACGTAACTACATTTCAGTCAAATTTTTGGTTTTGCGCTGTTCAAATGAATAATATAGTACCTTTCCATCGAAATCTAAAATTTTTGTAGAAAAAAGGCACGACAGCTGAAATAAGGTTTTTTTTTTTGCAGCATCTCAATTCTAAAAAAGGATGCGAGATCCTGAACTCTTTTTTTCCCAACATGAGTTTCAAGCTTCATGCTCAAGCAAAGAGAATGCCATTTTAAAAAAAATCATCTAAAACATTAGCAAGCACCTACTTAATTAAATCTGTTGAAATATTTTCAAAATGTATTGTTCAAGAAACTACCCATCAAGAAAATTGCACAAAAAACTCGAAATTTTTTTTTGAAATGTCACGAAGGATTAATACTTAAAGAATATCTATAAGACAAAAACTGTAGATGAATTGCAGAATTTGTTTGAAACTCCCCCTCCCCCGTACCTCAAAAAATAGAAAACGATGAAAAATCATTAAAATACCTAACATTAATTGAATTGGGCTAAAAAATTTTAAAAAATTCTAAAAATATTTTCAACACATCAAATGAAATTTTACTATTTTTAAAATAGAATCATCAAAATTTATACCATCTCTCCTCTTTTTTTACTAGTCGATAGCACAATTTATTTTATTATTTTATTGAGTAATTAACACGATTTTTATCACCTTTCTGAGTTTTTCCATCACATGCAACCATTTTTGCAACATTCTGTGGATAATTTAGGCGTCTTTGAAAATTTAGGAAACAATTTAAATGGATTTTCAATTTTTACCAAATCTTTATGCACTTTAACACTGATTTTCATCACATTTCAATACTTTCAAGTTACATCTTCAATATTCTCATTCCTCATTGTGTCCCTTTCTCTTTTTAAATTTCCAGGGAAAAAAGAACAATGGAGATTGAGAAACACCGTCTCCCAAAAATATTCAAAAAATGTTTCCTCTTTCGAGCATAAAAATGAAAAAAGACATTTCAAGTCGTAATCTCTTCTCTCGGAGGAAATGAAATTTCTCTTACTAAAAATTCTCACCCACAAACTCAATTTTATAAGAAAAAAAACCCTCTCACATCCAATTTTCCAACCTTATTTACCATTTATCCTGAAATCTTGACACTTCTATTCAAAATTTCATACATTATGGTTTCAATTTGAGACAAATTAATCATCGATCTACATAATTATATCGATGTCATATCAAGTAAATAGTTCAAAAAACCGATATATCCGGCATCTTACCTTGACAGGAAAATATTCTTCAAACCGGACCCATTTTCATTCCAACACTTCAACTTGGACCAAATTCTCCAACTTCAACTATCTGAAACAAATCAAAAAAACCTGCAATAAGAATCACCCTACATTCAATGGATACCACATCAGCATAAAATCGCATCCTAAAAACCCGCACATCAAATTCCACTCTGAAAGTTCACATTACATCAAAATAATATACAAAAACACACCATGTACCCACATTATGCATCTCTCATCAATCTACAAATCAACAATCACGAGGGTACCCACGTCCCACCTCAAACTTCGTCAAAACACACAAACAAACAATGCAGTTGGCAATTGCATGCAATGCAGGTATACACCATCGGGGGACATAATCCTCATCCTCTATTACGAGATGAAAACTCCACATCGGTTACCTGAATTGGTCGAAAATTCGTACACTTCATAATAAATCGTAAAAACATCCCCTGACGATGAACCAGGACCGGAGGGGGGAGGAGGATCCGATACAGGAAAAAAAAGGAGACAAGGTAAAATAAAATGGCGATGGTGAAAAAGTATATGGTACAGATGTTAGCACTGGTTTTTATAGGAGGGCATCGCGATATTAGTTGACAAAATACTTATATAACAAAAACACTCCATAGGGAGCCATCATAGTATTTATTTTTCTATACATCTTTTTCGTACAATTCGACGGAGATTTTCTTTTTCCATTGTGCTCGGGACATATACCTTGGCAAACATACGTGAGAAACAGTCGTTGTCATTTTTGTCAAAATACCCTGCTCTTCGATTCGCACACTATCTCAGAACTATTTACCATCCAAATCTTAAAATTCTTAAACCGAATTAAAAATACGAAAATAGAGAAATTATCTCGCCAAAATTTACCGCGATCGTACTGCAAGCTCCATCTATGGGCGAACTTACGAACCCATCGACATCGTAAGTCGTCTGTATCGTTAAATTGTAACCGCGCGAATACAATTATGGTAACATTTCACGCTTATTGTATTGTTCGAAAGCTCAAATGAAAGCAATTTGGCATTTGCGATTCGAGCCAGAATTGGCCTTACTATCGAATATTTTAACACCCTTTTTTATATACATTTCGCCGATTTAAACCGTCTTCCTTCGAGTCGACAATATAAGAATTTAATACGGTTTCTCACGTTACCATTTTTTATAAGAAACGTGATCGAATGCAGTTTTTTTTCCGCGACGGTATTTTTTTCCCTCGCTACAAAACCCTGATCAAATTAAGCTTCATCGTGTGGCAACGCATTCGTAGGCCTTTGAAAAAAAGGACAAAAAACACGTCTGAAAAAATAGGAACCCACACACGAACAACTACAAAACCATCGTAATGAAATAATATATAGCCATTAAAATCTCAGTTCGAAAAAAATCTCGGTAGCTCCTTCTTTCCTCCTCGAATTCCTTATCCCAGATAAAGAAATTGGATCAAGTCAAAGCAAAAGTATAAATTGGATTAAAATTATCCTTCGAAAGAACTTATCAATACAATCCTCGGGCTGATTTTTCGCTTTTTATAAGACATTTTAAGCCACATCCCTTCGCGTTGCCTTTCTCTCGCCGTTTCTTCGAAGCGTCTTTTTTTTTTCGACGTCATCTTTTTTCATGCCTTTCCGGACTTTTGCCGTCATTTTCCTCTCTTTGATTCGTATACTATATAACTTACTTTTCGACTTAAAATGGTTGATGATACCATGAACAACTTTTTTTTTTCGCGAATCTTCTTTTTATCCTTTTTCCCAGCCCGGTCCAGGCCATCGAAACGTCGTTACTTTTTAATTTTTTTATTCCAATAGTTTTTTTCCATTAAAAGGTTCGTTTTTTTATTTTCTTATAATAACGTTAAGCTTGGGCTTCTTTTTTTTTCGTAATTCGACGTGGGTTTTGTGTTTCGTCATCTTTTTTACCTTTCTTTCGATCTATCTTTTATTCTGTGAGACCGATTGCGGAATTGGAAAAGTCGGGCTGTCATGTAATATTCTCGGTCCATTGATGCCATTATCGAATTCGAATTTCAAAATGAAGCAGAATTCGCATATCAAATCAAATATCAAGCGAGGTGCTTTCATTTTCAACGAATAATATTGCATGGCCGAAAATACCGGTGGAAAATAGAAAATCACCGTGAAGATTATATGAATGTGCCTGAAAAGCGTGATTATGCAACCGAATAGCCATCGTGCCGAATAAGTTGCCTAGCGTTGAGAGTAATGGGGAACAGGACACGATTTTTTCACGATGAAAATGTTCGAGATTGCCGTTGATTTCATGATACGTGTTTTTTTTTTTTAATTTTGTTTTGACGTACTTGATAGAAATTAGTCAAAATAAAAATACCCATACCAAGCAGAGCAAAATTCTGAAAACATCGCAGTTTTCATCCGCTTTTTTAACATTTTTGTCTTGCAACATGAATACCTACTGAATTATTTTTTTTTTTTTCAACAATTTAAATTGAACATCACATATTTTTTTCCTCTCCTTCCCCTCCAAAAGAAAAGGAAAAACTTTGACAAAAACATAGTTTCAAATTATTCCAAACCTGATTTTTTTTTAAAATTTTAAAAAAACACTCCACCACTCCCTACTAATTTACTAGTTGCATATTTTCTATCATATTCTAAGAAAAAGAACGAATTCAAACAATGCCAACATGTAGAATGATTTTGATCACAGAATGCAAAATTAGAAACATTTTGTTTGGGAAATTTGTAATCTGCAGTATATTCGAAAGGGATGATTGAAGTGGAAAATTTTCAAATAAAAATAATCAAAAAAATCATTTTTTGCTTTCAAATAAGTTTTTTCAATCAAAATTTCCAATCTTGCTATAATGAGCAGTTCATTTTCATGAAATATCTCCAAATTTTCAATGCCCCAGAAGGACAATATGCCCCAAAAAGACAATATGTCCCAAAAGGACAACATGTCCCAGAAGGACAACATGTCCCAGAAGGACAATAAGGTTGACAAAACATCGCCGATTTCAGAAAGTACCAAGAACATATTTTTGATTTCTAAAAAATTGATACACGTATTTGACATAAAATTGAAAAAAAATACTATTTTCAATGAAAGCATAATCAGCAACAGCATAGTTAAACAAGGGAGCAAGGCCATAAACGCACTCAAGAGGGAGCTTAGAATCCTAGAAATTCTTCCCCCTCCCCCGCTTGTAATAGAGATTTTTTCATTACAAAAACTAGAAAAATCCCAAAAAATTGACCTTGCTTTGCTAGGGCAGTATTTTAGTAATTTTATTTTAAAAATTAATGAATCTTTACTGATTTAAAATTTAACTACTCCCCCTATTTTTTCTCGGATTTTCAACTCCTCCCTTAATTTCTGAGAGCTCTTATGAGTTATGAGTACCATTGCCGAGTAATATTTCTCAAAAAAGTGACCAGAGAAAATTATAAAACAAATTCTTGGGAAAAATGTATTAAAAGCTAAAATTTCAGCATCTTTTTAATGTGGATACTTGAAAAGGCTGAGCGAAGCAAAGCCATAAAATTTTTGTTATGAAAACCAAAATTTTTTTCAAAGATTTGAAACTACCAAAAAAAAACCAGCGAAAATTGATTGGTGTTATTTTGGCCAAAAAGCACGATACTACCACGGTAAGTTAATTTTAATCAGAATTGTTGAAATTGAAACAATAGCTCTTTTTTCTGTTATTTTCGCTGCTCCGAGTAAGCTTCGAGTACTCGGAGGAATAATTTTCACTCAATTTACACGATTTTTTGTGTGAATTGAACGAAAACCGTACTCGGAGCTTCCAAAAGAACAAACCTAATGCAGCAATTGTAGAGCACAATTTGTAGTTTTCTCAATTTTATAGAGAACACAAAACGATCTGTAAAAAATTGGGATCAAGAAACTTTCTCACTCTCAAGTTCAAGTATCCGAACATCCAGTATCTAGTTTCTACCAAGGTACTCCTAATTTCAGCAAATAAAGCCCGTTTTCCAAACTTTTGCAAGTTTCCCTGACAAAAATAAAAATTTAATTCGGCATTATACTCATCTTATTTTTACCCTACCGAATTCATTAAGAACAGTTTCGAGACAATCAAAATCCTCCAGAAAATTTAAGCATTTTCCAGTTCCGAAAAACAGAGAATCAAATGAATAATGAATTTCAACACCTGTGAACGCTGAGTAGTCTCGATTGATTTAAGCACAATTTTTCAAAATTCGTTATTGCTAGGTCAAATTCATAGGTCAATTTTTCCAGTAAAAATAGGTTTTTTCGGAGTTAGGTAGTACTGACATTTTTAGAAGGCTCCAAGTTCGATTCCTAACCACTTCACATCGATTGAGATGGCCAAAAATAGGTTACTCCCTCATTTATAAATCCGTAAAAATCATCAAAAATCACAGGAAAACGGCCAGAATTGCAGCCACAGTAATAAATCACTAAAAAATTTCTTAGAAAGAAGAATTGTTGAAAAATCAATAAAAATTCACTGAAAAAGGTATAGTAAAAGATCTGCAATTTTCTGAGAAATCAGCAGAGGCGATTTTTCAAAGAAAGTTTGAGGAGTCAAACTTCCAGTAATTTTTTCGAAGATTCATATTTTTTCTAGTACCATTTTTTTGGTAAAATATGCCCGAAAAATCGATGAAGTGAATAAAATTCTATCCTAAAACAAGTCAACTGAGCTCAAATTTTCTCAATTTTTTTTCCAGTTTGGATAATTCCACTTTTTCAATTTCATTTTCCCAAGATATCCTTTCAATTATTTAGTCAGAAAACATTTTGAATTGATGACATGAAGATGAAATTTTAAAAAAAATGCAGGAATATTTTTAAATTAAGGATCAGAAGGCTTTTAAAATTAGAAAAAATGCCAAGAAATATGAATTTGAAGTTTTTTCTAAATTCGAATTGAAAAAATGCATCAAAATTTTTTTCAGATTTTTTTTCACTTCCGTCTAACTCAAAAATGATTAAATGCTTAAACGATATGAAAAACACGAGAAATTTGAACCTACATATTTGAATTTTTAGAGGTTTTTTTTTGATAAATTTGTATTGAAAATTATAGTTTTTTGAATTATCCGACTTTTTCAGATTTCCTCTTCCAAAATCGCCATTGAAAATCAGTGAAATTCTTCGAAAAATTAAAAAAAATCCACTGAAAATCAAGAAATTTTGCTGATTTTCCCAGTACTGCAATTCTGATTTTTTCCCAGTGATTTTTCACTGATTTTTAATCAGAGAGTATACCTTTCCAACTTTGTACCTCAATTGGATCAATTTTTCATGTTTCACAGAATCATGTGGACAAAGGATTACCTATTTTGTATTATTGAAAATTTACTACCACTTACAACATCCAAAAATCTTTTAAAGACAGAAATTCAGAAATATCGTATGGAAGTGAACCTAAGAGGGAATAATCGAAAGAAAGAGAGGGAAGAAGCATACTGGAAAATTTTTCCACTCGAATGAATTTTTTGATTCTTCTGACCTAAAGGTACATTTTCATCAATTTTTCCGGCTAAAACTGTAAAACTTTTCGAATTTGATTCACAAAAAAAATCATTACTCTACTTTCACAATTCCAATTCAAACGTAGGTAGGTAATTTGTTCATCATCCATGGGAGAAAACAAGCCACCACCCCCTCCTCTCCCTCTACCAGCCGAATCCTAACAATTATTTCATTAAAATACATATTATACTCATACAATATACTTACAATTGGCACAAGGAAATTCCCAAAACCGACTCAGATTTTCGAACGAACACACTTCTAATTGTGGAGCACTTCGACCACCACTTCTGGCAACAGTTTCAAATCGCATATCCTGAAACAAAAAACAAAAAAAAATTACATATTAAGCGATGAATTATCTCAAGTAGAAGCCATTTACAATTCGCATCCACATTCGATTCCAACCAATCTACCAACGAGTACATCAGGGCACAACAATACGACCACTCCATTAACCATAGAATCCATATACTTCCATCAACGCCAATGACACACCAAAAAAAAGGCTGGTAAAACCCGCATTCAATCATCCACTCTTCGCCAACCACGAAAAACCTCCCAATCCCTTCTCAAAATCCACCGATTCGCTCAAGTTATTTCCATTTACACTCATGACCACCAATTAAACCCGCCACCCACGTTCACTTTGACTTCAACTTCACCTCGTACCTATTGGGTTTTTAAAAGCGCAATATTTGTGGCTTTTAAAAGAGTAAAAATGTTAAAAGCTTTCTGTATATCCATTTACCCATACACGTCATGAACATACTCGCTCATATGATTCTTTTTTCCTTCTTTCCTCGCTCAAAGAAAAATATATTACTTCCTTTACATTGTTATATTGGAGAGAGACGAGCTGTCATCCGCAATTACTATCCTCCATTCGCGTGTTCCAAATACAAAGGGGAGACGTATAGTAGTAAATTGCGAAATTTCTCTCTTTATTTTTTTCCTCTTCACTCTCGCATTATTCTGTCTCCGTTTCGCGCTGCTCATAAATCCGCCACCAATCTCAAAGAATGTTATTTTTTACACAAATGAAGGATATTTTACACAACTTTACGCGCTCCCGCGGGGTGTTACTTTGTTTTCCCAATATTTTTAAAATCCTTATTTACCGTAACGTGAAATTTTTCAGCTGGTTTTTTATAATTAAAAATGGCGACCGAGATTTATTGTTCTAGATAGTTGTACTGTGCTGAAGCATTCACGTGCTGATGTCGTGATCATCCTCCTGCTCCTGGAGGCGAACTGCGTTGCATTGTTGTTTACATTTTATAATAATTGCGGACGAATGTTTGATGCTGGGTACGTATACAAATGATTAGACGAGGATTTCGCGGAGTGCTCGATATTTTGAGTATACGAAGAAAGGTCTCAAATTAAGATGTGTATAATTACAATACTCTCAATTTTCATCTTTCGTTCAATTCAAGCAACTCTTTCTACTCATAATTAAATTCCGCTATTGTTTATTTACTCACCTGATATTACATCCATTAAATTCCAAAACTCAAAACTACACAGTTCCAAAATTTATGGGAAAAAATTAGAATTAGCAATATTTCAAAGTTAAAAAAAATTTAACTCAAAAAGATGTCAAGGTTCGAAAAAAACCTTTGGAAAAATTCAAGATTGAAGAAATTTATAAGATAACATTGATTTAGGTTCGGTGCTTCGTACATAGTACTTACAGTCAGCCACAAATCAATCAAAGTTGACTGTTTGAAAAAGGTAAAGGGTAAAAAAAATAAAATTGTAGAAAAAATTTTAAGGTCAGAAACAAAATTAAAAACAAATGCTGGAGTTTGAAATGAAAAAGTTTCAAGAAGAAATTTCTGAAAAGGAAACAATTCTGGAGATTACACATGAAAACTGAAATGATATATCTATCAATTCCAGTTCCAGTTTCAGAGTTTCAGTACTCGGAATTTTCTGGTTCGAATTTTCAGCAAATTTTAGAGACAGAAAACTGAAATAATATCAGTTCAAGTTCCAGTTTCAGTATCCAAAATTTTCTAGTTCCAATTATAATTCTTGAAATTTTTCAATTTCAATTTCTAGTTCCTGTTTTTAGTTTTTTCACATTTTAAAAGATAAAAAAATTTAAAATTTCTAACCAACATTGAACTTATTTGTTTTCATTTTTCGATCAGAAGTATAATTTTCCTCTATTCCAAGCTCAAATCAAAAATTTCATAGAAAAAAGGATCATAAAATTGTCTGTTTCAAAACGAGAAAACAAGCTTCTCTCATACCCCCCCCCCCTCCCTCCATCAACTGGGATAGAGATAGAATATTTTTTTTATAACAAATCTTTTCTGCTCTTCAAACAGTACTCTTTTATTATAAATCAATGAAAATCGTCGAAAATCATTGTTTGAGAAACAGTCAGAATTGCAGCACAGGAGAAAATTAGTGAAAAAATTTTCGCTGAAAACTAGTCACTAAATCAGTGAGAAAAATCACTGGAAAATCAGTGAAAATTGATTTCAATGGAAGAAAACAGTGAAAAACTTCATTGGAGGTAAACAGTGAAAAAATAGAAAAGAGTGAAAAATTTTACTGAAAGGGAACAGTGAAAAAATTGCTAAAAAATAAGTGAAAATTCACTAAAAAGTCAGCAAAATATCCGAGCTTTGCTGAAAAATCAATAAATTTCAGTAATTTTTTCTGTGCTGCAATTTTAATTATTTTCTAGTAACTTTTTATTGATGCAAAATTGGAGAATAGTTGTGATTTTGAGCAAGTGTTGATGCTTATTTTTTCATTTAAAAATAAGTGACAATTATTGGAAATCACTGGGAAAAAGTCAGAATTGCAGCACAGTAAAAATCAGAAAAAAATTTCATTGAAAGAAAACAGTGAAGAATAAATTGCTGGAAATTAATAAAAAATTCACTTTAAAAAGTTCAGTAAAATATTTTATTTTCAGTTTCAACAGCTGTACTCTTCAATTACTGTTTTGAAGTCAATACGTTAACACCAAAAAATTTTGCAACACTAAAAAATTTTAGGTACCAAAAAAATAAAAATAGGTTGCAATTTCAAAATTTGACTTAAACAGAGTAAAATCTACTAAGCTGCATTTAACTGAAAATTTTGTTCAAAAAATCATAAATCTTGAAAAAATTTTAAAATTAATAATGAAAATGGGGGATTTGGAATACCTGGTGCTTCTTCAACGCAAAGGGGAAAATCTGAAATTTTTTCAAAGGATTTTTGCGATTTGAAGATTTTTTAAAACATTAATTATTTTCTGCTTCATTTTGAAATAAAAGAAATAAGTAATCAAACTTTTTAATTTACAGCGAAGAATTTATTCTATTGCACCCAAATTCCAACGACAAAAATTCAATTTAATCAGATCGTCGAACCATCAAAGGTCAAAAAATGTTCAAAAATTGTCAGATTTTTAATTTTTCATCTTCACACATTCCACATTCCCAAAATTTCCACAGATCTTTCAGAAAAAATATTACCAATATTTTTACACCATAAAAAACGTAAAAAAAAAAACAATTCAAGAATTCAAAAAATTCTATATTCTCAGCAGATATCAAACTTTCATGGCTTGATCTCATCCATTTCCGTTCGGCAACGTGAAATTAATTTAGGATCTTGGAATTCACATCCAAACCGCCTGCCATCGTCATATCACACGAGACGATTAAAAATTGAAATTAAAAACTTCTACGAGGGGATTCTCCGAACTCCTGGACCACTTTGCCAAATCTTCTTTAACGAAATACCCGAAGTTTTTTCCAGTCCATCGAGAAATCACCCCTCGATACCTTCGTAAGGGAAATTATCCCCCTCCCCACCCCTTCTACGACCCCGATCATCTCAAAATCGAGTCTAGTTTCCACGTAGGTAACCTCGAAATAACGCGAATTAATGCCTCGTATTCCCCATATCTCTACACACCTCCGTCATAATTCCATCTTCCAATCATGTTTCAACTTCCACCAAAAGAATTTCTCCGGGCTAAGGTAGGCTCCCTCTACACATCGTTATAATTCAAGTATGAATTTTTTTTCAAAGGATTCTCACGTCAGCTTTGAAAAATCAAAGTATTCCCATATCAAAGAACCGTGTACTCGAGTCGACGTCGTCTCACAAAAGGGTATCTCGACTTGAAATTACTTTTTAAATCGCCATTAATATTCCGCAACGTAACGAAAAAAAAAAGCTCGCATAAATTTACGTAAATTATCCACGACCGAGGAAAAAACCCAACTTTACCATATGTGAATCCATTTAAATTTCCTCGACTTGGGTGAATTTTCCATCAATAAGTCGTTATTTTTCTATTCGTTTCCTTTGAGACTTACAACGGTGATTTTTCTATTCGAAAGGAAACGTCGAACGTACAATACGAACTTGATGAGGCTGCATATATAAAAAAATTATACCAAATTTGGCATCCTCATCCTCATCTTTCTATATAAATTTAATACATATCCGGTGCTTCGCGATCTCGACTGACTTCGGAGCCAATACGGGGCGAATTTATGAAACCGAGTCGGTCTTAATTACCGCACAAACGTTGGGTGGAGTTAAGGCGACCGCGACTCCAAAGAGAAATATAAAAACCCTATGAAAAAGGCAAAAAACGACGCCATTACGATTTTCGCAAATTGCAAGTGAAACGTACGGGTGGATGGAGCTTAAAAATTGACGACGATTGTATGAAAGAAGAGACCATAGAAGATGAAAAAAAAAACCTTTTGTATACGACTTTGCATATGCATAATATCGCGCGCAACTGGGAGGCGAGGGGCGAGCAGGGAAATACAGTCGAGAGGCACTTCATTTACACTTTTTTCCATGCCTCGCCTCGTCTTCCTTATTTTAGCTGGTAATGATCGAGCACACTACGTATTATGCATATTATTATACGAAAACGCCCCTACTTTTGTTATTTCGTCGAAAAGTACCGGATTTCACAGATGAAGGCCGAATTCATTTAAATGCATTAATGGCGAATATTACAAAAGTGCTCGCTTTTTCGACTTTTCCTTCCTTTTTTTCCTCTATTTTAATTTTTTCTCATTGATTATGCTGGTACAAGTACAAGCGGAGAGAGAAAAAAAAGTCTACTAAAAAGAGCTTTCTCGCGGGTTAAATTCGGTCGCGAACAAGTTCATTGTAATATCGCCGAGCCAACCGCAACAGAAGCAGAAATCGGTTCGACGGAATTATTTTTTAACGAGATTGCATTTAATTTTAAACGAGCGAGGTTTAATTTATGACGATGGTTTTTAGGTTCTGTACGCCCAACGTGGGAGTTTTCTTCTTCGACATTTTTTTTCCACGTATTTCTTCATCATTGGTCGTATTTAGGTGGAAAAATTATTATTTTTCAGGATCAGCCATGGTTGCAGGTCGAACTGCCCTGGCAAACTTCTCGAGTGTTTTGATTTCTCGCCTCATTCGTATGCATGCTGCACATCATCGCAGGTTCTTTTCAATAGATTTTTATTTAATGACGAGTGAAATCGGTTTAAGTATGGTTGAGAATATTACGAACTGGGAGGCACGAATAGGGGAAGTTGCGCGGGTATTACTGATATTAATTTATGTACTCGTTAGCGCCGCGCGGTTTTTATATCGTCGGCTCGAATAAATAAGTCAAATTAAAATAAAAAAGTACACAGTGATTAAAAGATTGTATAAGCGAGATTTTACTCTCGAATGAAACCGCAGCGAGGAGTATTTATGCAGAATGAATCTTCATCTTGGTGTATTCTTTATGTAGACTGACCGTGAAAGAAATGAGTATTTTTATATAAAATTGTGTACTTGATATTCCGGTAATGACGAGAAGGCTTTAATAATGTCGGATAAACGTTGATAATGGACCGAAAAATGAATATGAATTTGAACTGAAACCTTAGACTGAGATACTTGAAAATAAACGAAGGTGAATTTTTAGTAAACCAGATTGACAATATTCTTCGGGTTTTGCTAAAATTCGAAAGCATAATGAATTGGGTGCTGGTAGAAAGCGAAAAATCTCTACAGTTAAAAATAACTGATTTCTGCGTCGTTTTTCATTTCTATTTGAAATTTTTAAGCAAATGTTTAGAAAAGTTTCCAATAAAAATAGAATTCGATAAAGCATTATTAAAATGTTTCAAAATATTATAAAATTTATTTGAAGCCATAAAAAATTATTAAATAGGAATCTAGTAATATAGCTTCAAAAACTATGAAAAACTGGTTCATCATATACTAGAGAAAAATCAGTTCATTATACCAGAGAAAAGGGATGTAATCGTATCAAAAAATTGTGCAATAAAACACAAAAGCTGATAAAATATCAAAAACATTTGTAAAAATTCATAAACACGATTAAAAAAACTGTAATGATTTTGTTTTTTGTATCAAAAATTATAGAATTACCTACACATCAACAAAAAAAATGTCTGTTTCTGCGTTCTTATGCCAAAATTCTGTTTCTAGACATCAAAATACATTACCCTACTCAATTCTGGCTTCTAAAGTTTGCTTGGGGGAGGGGGGACAAAAAGCTGATTTTTTGAGGACAATAAGCCCGAGTATTACAAAATTTTTTTTGAATAATCTTATAGAAAATTTTACGGCGAATCCAATTCCGCAAACCGCAGACCTCCATAAAAAGTTACAGCTCATTCTTTCCAAAATTTTGTGAAAAAAATTGCATTTCTTTTTTTCGCGAGAAAAGTACAAAAAAAAGGCGATTCTTCATACAATTTTTATGGCACATATTTCAAGTCATTTTTAAACATTTCTTTCAAATCTGATGACATTTTATTGTCTTTTACATAACTAATCTTACTTTTTTTGAAATTTTAAACAATAATTTTAAAGATATTACCTGCACGAACTTTATAAAAATTTTCTGCACAAGTTTTTTTCCTGATTTTTACACGTTTTTCACACCTAAAGAAATGTATTACCAACATTTTTACTCAAATTCTTTAGGACTTTCCCTACAACGATTTAAAAATTAGAGGGTAAAATTGATTTAAAAATATAGGTGTTGAAATTTCATTAATTTTTTTATGAGGATACAAAGTAGCATTTCCTTAGGCAAAACTGCATGATTTTTAAAGAAAACTCGACCTCGAATTGAAAATCCTAAAACTTTACAACTTTTCTTGATTGCTTATTGAAAAACTTCCTCGAATTAAACGCGGTTTTCCAGAAAATGAACACTTTGTAGAGCAAAATGAAATACAGAATTTCCACAGAAATTAAAAATAAAAACAAAACAAAAGTTTGCATTTCTTTCATATTTTCTCAAAATTGATTTCTTAATGACCAGAAATAATTATTTTGTTGGGCAAATTTTGTCGAAATTTCGGATTCTTTGTGACACAACCCATTCAATATTATTCCCATGCTTTTCTTACTTACAAGGAAGGTATCCATAGGCGCACCTGGGGGGGGGGTGTTCAAGGGGCTCGAGCCTACCTTAAGCTCAGAAAAAAAAATTTTTATAGCAAAAATGTGAAAAACGTGCATTTTTTTGCTCTTCAGGCTGCCGGTTTAGATATCTTCATAGGCGCACCCAGAAATTGATTAAAGGAGGGGCTGAGAATTTTTGTGTCAAATTTCAAATTAGTTAACTTTTAATTGATTTTTCAGTCCAAAATCCAAAATCACCGATTCATCAATAAATTCCCAGTTTGTCGAATAAATTGATGGTTTTTGACTGAAAGATCAGTGAAAAATAACTAATTTGAAATTTGACCCTCTTCCCCATTTTTTTCACAAATTCTCATCCCCTCCTTTAATCAATTTCTGGGTGCGCCTATGAAGATATCTAACCCGGCAGTAAAATTTTCGGCTAAAAACGAATCGAAAGAACGTCATGAAAGAATTCCATATCCAAAATTTCAGGCCCTCAAGTTCATTTCTCTGATTTTCAGCAAATTTTTGAAATTTTAAAATTGTTCTATCGCGATTCTAAAAATAAGTATAAAAAAATAAACCTAATTTTTTAAAAAAAATTGAAATTTGGTATTTACCCTATTTCTGACATTCAGAATCGATTGGAAGTGGTTTCAAGACGTTTCACAGCCTCCAAAAAAATTTGGAATTTTCCTGCTCTGAAAAAAAAACTCATGTGGACTCGAGTTTTCTTCCAATCGGTTTGAAAAATCAAAAATAGAGTACCTATCTACAAATGTTTAGCTTTTTATCTCGATACGTAGGTATCCACGCTATGGTCGGCCTTATCAAACCTTTCCAGAAAATTTTTCTGCCAAAAAATATAAATTTAATCCGACAGTAATCAATTTTTGAAAAATTTTGCTTTAATCGGTCAAATATGTAAGTTACCAATGCAAATAATCCGCATTTGGGCAAAATTTCGGGACAAAAAGATTTAGAATCTGAAATCAGAAATCGTCTGTAAAAATGGATTTCAAATCCAAAATTATTTGTAAAATAAGATTTAAAATTCAAATTTCAAAACACAAAATCTAGGTGAAAATAATGAAAAAAAAAAGTATCAAATTACGGATTTTGCTTCATTTTTTAATTTTCTATTCATAACCTGGGGAAACGAGGTGGAGAGGGGCTAGAATTTTTCAGACTCCCCGTCAAATTTGATAAGACATGAACATAATTATGAACACAAAAATAAATTCTGTAATGTTTGAACCCGAAGCCAGAACACTGATTACTGAATCATCTAGGTAATACGAACATTTTTAGATTTTAAAATAGAGGATTATGAAAAAATAGGATTTAAAATCCGAAATTCGAAATCTGCCATGAAAACGTCTTCAAATCCGAAATTCAAATTTTGAGATTTTTTTGATTTTGAATCCAGAAAGACTTGGGAAGGTAAATCCTACCCAGCCTCCGTAATTTGATCATTAATGCTCAGTTCATATGGACCACTTTTAAGGGCATTTCTTCCTTGGTGGAAATTTTCAAAATTTTCCAAAGGCTTCGAAACGTCAAGAAACCACTTTCGATCATTTAGGACTGTCGAAAATTAGGTACAACACCAAAGAGCTTGTAATAATAAGATGGTGAAATCCGCACTTTTTCCGTTGGGGCTGAAACTCACCCAAAATGTTAGTCTTGATGTAAAACATCCCCAAAAAAATTTTTGGCTCGATGGCGAAAACGTAATTTCTAAAAAAAAAATATATATAGTTCGTAGAATATTGAGTTTGTTATAAAATGGATATTTTTTGGTATGAACTCATATTTTTACATAAATCATCATTTTTGGCGCCTAATTGGTCATATTTTAACCCTTTTCCACGTTTTTAGGCTTATTTTACTCATTTTGTTTTTTTTACCCCCCTTTTTTTATACTTACCGCCCAACATTTATTTTTTATTTTTTTTTGTCAGAGAAATGAAAATGCATACCGCATCTTTTTTTTTGAAAAAGTAAATACTTCGGACTTTAAATCAAAAATCACTTTTTATCAATGAGAAATTAGTGAAATCAGTTAAAATTGCCTAAAATTAATTATATTTCAGCAATTTGAGAGGATCAAAAAAAGCTGTTTTTTGATACCCTTGACCCATATCGTATTCACATATTTTCACATATTTCGAGTTTTCAACACATATTTTTACATATGTCACCCTCTTTTAGCGCATAAAATATGCATATATTTTGCGTTTTTTAGAACATATGTACACATCCGGTCCTTGATAATCAATCAAATTCGATTGATTCTCCTGGTAACCAGTGTAATTTTACTGCCAATCAGTGAAAAATACTTATTCAAGTTCTATCAATTTTAGCTCATTTTTTGTCTCAAAGGCTTAGTACCCGTTTTGCACGAACAAGTGAAAAAATCCATTTTATAACAAACTCAATATTCTACGAACTATATATATTTTTTTTTTAGAAATTACGTTTTCGCCGAGTTACAAGACGAAGCTCAATTTTTGGGGATTTATAACCCCTTCTCTAGGGCCTCCGACACTCTTGGGGAGGGGAAGGGGGCAAGATGTCTAATCATGTTGTTCGGTATGATGGTGTCCTGAATCAGTTGAACCAGAAAAAAAAACTTTGATCAGAATTTTTTCAGTACTTTATAATTTTGTTAGTCTAATTGCACTAGACTTACGTTTCATTAAAAATCAGAAGCGCCGCGATGCTATTATCATCTGTTTCTGGCCCGATTATTCAAAAATGTAATTTTTGTATATGTGGACTCTTATTAAACCAATTTTAATTGATCTTCGAAATATTGACCTTGAAAGGTGTAAAAATGGCGAAAAAACGTCAAAAAACACGTTTTTTCATAGTTTTTGATTTTTTTGACCATGTTGCACCCCCTCACGGGGTCTGTAAAAGATATATGTTATACCTAAGGGTAATACCAACTTTTTAAAAAAAATTCCAGCGAGGGGTCCCCCCGATTTTTTTTTCTACGAATTTTTGAAGTTTTCAAACACCCCAAAACCCCCCCAAATATGCGAAAAAAATTTGAAAAAATTCTCACGTATACACCTATCCATCAACTATTTTTTGTGAAAATTTCAAAATTTTTGAACCACCCCCTTCAAAGCTATGAATTTTTGAATTTTGGGCATTTACGGCCATTTTACTCGGGTTGGGGTGGGGGGATCGAGCCAAAAATTTTTTTGGGGATGTTTTACATCAAGACTAACATTTTGGGTGAGTTTCAGCCCCAACGGAAAAAGTGCGGATTTCACCATCTTATTATTACAAGCACAAGCTCTTTCATCTTTTTCGTCAATTAGATAATATTTTTATACTGTTTGGGAAAATGAATCAATTTTCAAATTTCAAAAATTTGAGAAATAAACCCAGCACTTGAAAATTTGGATATGGGCTTCTTTTTTGATAAACTTTCAATTTTTTTTTTTTATCTAAAATTTCATTACCGGTTTGGGATCTTCCTTTCTTATAGCATAATTAGCAACAGTGCAAAGTACGACCCGTAATTACAGAACATCTCCTAACTTTATTGAAAAATTTCAACAATTTGAATCCTAAATTAAACTTTCAAATTAAGCATATCCAACACAAGCCATTCAGCCTTTCAGCCATTTCACACCAACTCAATCACATCAACATACAATTCACCGATCATACGAATTAGGCACACCAAAATCAAATCTCGCACGTTTTAATTTCCTTCCATCACCTCGTTCCCATCCTCCAGTCCTACTTTTTAATTAATCTATCAAAAAAAGTAAAAAATTACCACCACCTAAAAACGCACATCAATTCGCGGGCGTTGACGAACCCCCCAAAAAAAACCATCGCTAATCCTCATTTGACGCTTCAATTTGCAACTCATCAATTGTCTGACTCATGTTAACCATTTACCTAATACGTCATTAGGTAATTGCGTAAAATTCGACGCTTTATCCAAGCGAAAACTAATCATTTAACCCTTCGTTAATTATACAGAATGTGTATTGTCGTAGCATACATACCGCTCAGGGGTTCCCGACGGACCAGGACATAGGGGGAGACCTAACACCATCGCTGGGCGCTTTTTTTTCCAACATGACAGTAACATTCGCCGATTATAAAACGTGACACCGACAACGTCCAACTTGCGTCGAGGACACCAGTCGCAGCACCCTGTAAAAAAGGGTTAAAAATCAAATTAACAATGAAAAATGGCGAATTAAGCGATTTTATAAAAGTTTAATCGAGTTATGGCCGGAGGCAAATCGACATCCAGAAACAGAACGGGAAACGTGTTTACGCCAACATCAACACCCATACCCCAATAATATTTTATTCGCGTACATATCCGAGTACGAAAGAGCCAAAGAATCCCCCTATTTTTTTCATGTATCAAATATGGCCGCTGCTGGTATTATTCGATACAGTAGGCACCTTTATGAAAATACCAAGAAAAAAAACCGAGGGGAGAAGAGATTCGCGTTAATAGGGTGCTTCAATGAATGAGGGATGTATGTAAAAATTGGGTGGTGCTTGGGTCGTTGTCGCTAAAACGCGAATGAATGCTGCAGTTGCGTTAATTATTCTTAATACTCGCTTCGGATTTACTCAAGATGGTATTTCGGAAGCTGCGACGTATCCAGGGGGTGATCGCGAGTCTCAGGTAAGCTCTTCGAAAATTAAAATAATTTACGATTTATCGATACGCCGGAGGATTATTTCACCGTGAGATTTTGATAACAATGATGAAAAATTTCAGTCATTAAGATACGTATTCATATGTACGAATGATAACGATGGAACAATATCTTAAATCAAATCTTATACCAGAGTTGAGACTACATCTCGAGTAGATTTTCTCTAGACAAATCCATCCCATAATAGAGACGATCATCATCGTGATGAAGTCTCAATGTATAAGTAGAAGGGGCTGTAGCAGAAGTAGAATGGCAAAACATGTCTAGTCTTTAGTCTGGTATTCATCTCGTAATATAAAAGCTGTGTACAGCTAGGCTAATATACCTACACCAAACGTGTCATAAATTACCAAACACCACGAATGAGTAGGTATTGTACTCGCATCCTTCTGTGATATCCAATCCGGTATCTCACTGGTCTCATTGTGTAAGACTATGATGGCTCCCACGCGATCATCTATTGTTTTTAATTAGCGTTTCTGAGTCCGCTATGCGCGATTTTTTTCAATGGTGGGCTTGACGTTGGGAATTGGCTTGGGATGAGTGTGGGATGATGATAGATTTGGTAAATTGGGCGATTGTTGCTGGTCGGAGATTATTTTTGAGATTGCGAAATGCAAGTGGAACTGGGTAAGTTGATTATGGTGATGGGTAAAAAGAAAGAGGTGTTTGATACAGCCACGATGGATGGCAGTGGTCCAACAATCATATTTTTAGCAAAAATGATAATAATAATAATAATAAAATCTTTAAAAAGTTGTATTTTTGGTACAGAAACATTAGAAAATTATACAAAATTGGCGGAAAATTTGGCCAACAAATGATGAATTATCACTGAAAAAAAAAATTCAAAATTTGATACATATGGAATTAAAAAAGATCTTCGAATAACTAGACGAAACATCGAGATAGAGAAAAGAGGTGCTTAACCTTATTTATGATTTTTTGCCCAGAAATGGTCATAATTTAATTTATATAAAAATTTATATAATATTTTATTTTTATTTATTAAGTAATAATTTTTTTTAAAAATTAAAATAGAATTATTTTATTTTATTTAATTTTATTTATTATTTATGTATTTCAAGTTAAAAAATTAACAAGTACATATTCCCCAACTCGAATTCCAATTTGATACCTACATTGCCAATTTTCACAAATTTTTCTACTTCCGAGAATTTTTTGAAAATGTCAGTTTTTTACAATTTTCAAAATACGACCAATTTCAGACAAACATAGTGGAAATTTTAAAATCATTCAGGAAGGATCAAATAGAATAAAAAATGAGAGTAGAATGACGCACGGAGATAAGGATAAAAGTCATATATTTTTTATTTTTACATTATCAATGTGCAAATTTTAATACATTTTTCAGCAGGAAATCATGCCATGGTTCATTTTTACTGTATGTATCATTTCCCTCTTTAAACGGATTTAATCAGGATATACCGTAAAAACTCGGTATCGGTTTGATAGATTAAATGTGCATTAAAAGGAAATGGCAAAAGTTAATTATGGTAAGTATCCGGTGTTCTAACTAAAATTATGTTATCTGAACAATTTTTCGATTAAATACCTACGTTTACGAGGGAGATTTAAAATTGTATTATTTGGAAAATTTTTAGTATATTTTTACCTTGTACTTCTGAAAAAAATTAAAATTTGGCAAATTGAAGGTAATTTTCTCAAAACTTGGCCAAAATTTTTGAAAAGGTAGCAAATTTAATAAACCGAAATTTCTTGAGAAAAATTCTCGAAATTTCTGTTTCAAAAACTATAACTACTAAAATTATCGCCTCTGCTTCACTTTTTTTTGGACACACAATAGAAATTTTTTACAAACAGAATCATTCAGAAGGAATTTTTTATAGTTTTATTTGGAATTTTTATAATCAATGACACCCCCCACCCTAAAAAATTGCTTAAACCGCCTCTGAAATCGCTACCTAACTAAAAAATACATTTACTTTCGCCCTTTTCATTAAAAAAAATAATCATCGAAAATTAAACCTAAGATTGAAAAGTTTTTACCAACTTTTAAGCAAAATTTGTGTCAATTTCTTTGTTTCACTTTATGCCTGAGATGGTTTAGGTAGCAATGACATTCTGAAATTGGTCATTTGACTTATGACAATACTTCTTAAATGAGTTGGCACGGTCAAGACAACGATTTAATATTTTCAGAAATAATAATATTGCTAGGCTTTGAAGTTATTTTCCGACTAAATATTTTTAAAGTTGTCTTTTCAAGAATAATTTAAAAATTTTAAAACCTTTTGGTATAATTTTTCAATGTCTTATAAAATTTTACAAAACTTGAAATGAAATTTCATTATTTTAGGTGTCTAACAAACGCTCAAAATCAAAAGTAAATTACTTTTTACACGAATTCCCGACTATCTACCCTATTCTTTCCAATCAAAGTGTTTTATTACAAATATACCCAATGAAATTCGAATTTTATTACAATGACCTGAATGAACCATGGTTTTAAAAATTTCAGAATTTGAAAATTTTGATCCAAAATGGCTCTTCGAAAGAATTTCATGATTTGTCTCATCATCATTATAAATTATAATCATGGTATGTACTTCATAGAAAAGGTTGAAATTAATATCTATGAAATTCGTAAAGTTTTATAGAAAACAATTCTGAGGCATAAGAAAGATGAAAACTTTATTTGAAAAAATATTCCATCTTCAAAGAAAACTACACCTACTGATTTTCTAAAAAAAAAAAAATGAATAAAAAATGTGTGTCCTAAAAAAAATATGAAAAACTGAAGCACAAAATTTAACAATTTTTCAACAAAGTCGAACAATATTATCCAACTCAATTCAATTTTTGATGGCAATTTTCGACAATTCCCCTCCCTCAAACTTGTAACATATGTATTTAAACTAAAATTAATTACATTTCACATTTGCATTTCGAAATTGAATTTAGGATGTTTTTATTGGAACATCTACATGATCTTAAAATTGTTTGTTTTTGCCCCCTCCCCCCACCAAAAAAAACTTCAAGTTCAATAAAAGTTTTAAATTTCAGAACATGAAAAATCAATAAAATAAAAATTATAGGTAATCTTTCCATTTTTTTTTTTTTTTTGACTAGAAACTGATAATTTTCTAAATCAGATCCAATTTTTCAACAATATGAACCTGCAATTTTGTTACTATTCGTCCCATCCTATCTACCTCCTACTTGAGTCACTGCCTTTGAAAGAAAGTTTCCAGAAAATTGAAAACTTTTACATTTCATAGCGATTTCGATTCATAAAAAAATTCAGCTCCTTTTCCGCGTAAAAAATACAGATCAGAAGGTAAAAGTGACTTGAAATTTTACGAAATAACAGATCAATAATTGTTATAAAAGGCACAACCAAAAATTTCTTTCGTAGTAATTTCTCTTTGAAGAAGTTAACCCGCGAAGTTATTTTCAATAAATTTCAATAATTAAATAATGATTTTTTTTATAAATTTTGGAAATTGAAGAAAATTAGATTCTTCCTTCTTTGCAAATCCGAATGGACAATGGGACATTTCCCTAAAGCATAATTACTTGTCATAAAATTTTTCATTTTTTTGGAGTAGCTTTTTATACTTTGCTTGAAAAAAGAGAAAATTCTAAAATTTCTTTGAAAATTGGTAAAGTAATTTTTCAGAACTTGAAAAAATGAAATCAACAGTTTTCGAATCCCTTCATAACAGGTATTTTAATTGACCAGTTTAAAAATATTCAAAAAATTCCATCGTTCGATACATAAACCCACAACGAAAACGAAACCACCACCAAATGATATAGAAATTATAACACAAAATGTTTATTAAACGATTACTCGTTCTCAACACCTGTCCTGATAAAATTGTAGGCGATTGAAAAAATACCTTGTAACCAATCAATGTTCCAATTTCAAGAGGCACGAATAAGTAATGACGTAGGTCTCGTATAGTTCGCCCCTATTATACAATTTTTGGCCGATTTTATTTATATAGTTTGAAAATATACTACTGTATATCTGCGATAAAGAAAAGAGAAATAATGAAAAAAAAAAAAAAATGGTAACAATATGTCAAAAGACAAGAAAGGCCAACCGAATAAATTATACGGAATATAAAAGGTGTCACAATGAATGACAAGCTAAACATGGCACTAGACGTCCAAATGTTTCTTAGTTAAATAACAATCAGTACCCTTCACATTTTTCCCATTTGTATTTGTAATAATACTTGAGAGAGATAGAAACGTTGCGTTGTTTGGTGTACGTGTGGTTATATTAGACTCACCGGTTTTACTCGTCGCGTTATATTATCGACCCGTTTAAATCAAAATCACCACCGAAATGATGTTAGTTTTTTCCCATTGTCCGAATATACGAAAAACATACCCTCCTACGCGTAGCCTACAAATAGGTAACAGAGGCTAATTTATTGTTTTTGTGAAAAACAAACCTCATCTTGAATTACACCATTTCTCACGAACCTACGTCAATCTTTACATCGTTGAATAAGGTATCTTCGAAAACTGTCTACAATTGAATAACAAGAAAGGTATAGAAATGAGGAAGAGAAAGAGGGGAACACACATTCGTGGAATAGTTTTCTACACAAAAATCATTGATATTATTTCATCCAATTTTAAGTGCAACAAGAAATAAATTTCAAGTAAAAGCTGCATACAAAGTCGACTAGGAAAAACAAGTGAAAATTTCCAACTATGTTTTCAAGGTTGCTTTCGATGGATTTTATCGTGTTTCGTACGCACAAAAAGGGTATTAAAATATAGCAGGCTATAGGGGGAATAAACCGTAAGTTAGGGTTGTTAACGACACTAACAGTCGAGTCGACAACCATTTTGAAAATAAATTATTTCATCTTGTTAGAGAAGAGTAAAGACGTGATTACTAATAAATTCAATTTGATAAAAGATACGACACGAGGACCAATTTAGCAGCACGACTTTGTTCAGACACGTACACGTAAACGAGTCTCTCTCTTTCCTTCACGTCATTTTATAATCAGAGTTCGAAATTTAGGCTTTTTATATACAAGGGAGGTGACCCAACCAGGAGTGAAATCTTAAACCAAAACAATATTAAAATGAATCAAAAGAACCTCATATCCAAAATTTTAGGTACCCAAGGTGTCTACTATATTAGAGAAATAATTTTACCTCACTTTCCAGGTTTTCTAGACTTTTTTTTTTCAAGAATTACAAACTACTGTTTACAATATTTTTAGATAATCCTTAACCAACCACAAAAATTACTTCAATTCAATTTTGAAAATTTTTGAACCCATATTTCCTCTTTCCTTCCTTACATAAAAACTTAAAAATTTGACAGGGTGTTAAACAAAATTTGTTGAGCAAAAATACTGACTTTTTAGAATAACTTTCGGCGTGATTTTTTGGAGTCTCCTCCTCCTCTCCACCCCCCCCCCACCCAAAAAAAGAAAAAATCGATACATCAAGCAAGGGCGAAAATTTTTGATAGAAATTCGAAAAAAATGAAATTTTGGCATTAAAAGGTGAACTTTCTGCTAATTTTTCATGTCATTTCAAATCAGTGACTTTTTACTGATTTTTCAGTCAAAATAATTGATTTTTTGACAAATTAGAATCCATTTTGACAGGTCGCACAACTAAATTGAGAAAAATTTAAATTTAAGGGTGCTAATTAGGGGTGGGAAGGGGGATGGAAAAAAATTGTCATTTTCGAATTCAGCGCAAAATTTCACTCCGTTTTGATAGGTCGCACGACTATTTTTGAAAAAAAATCGTCAAGTTGAAATTTGGGTAGTACCAATACTTACGAAAGTTTAAAGTTCGATAACTTCGAAGATTGCAGGTTTAATTTGATCAAATTTGCGATTTTGGATGTATAAACATTCAGTGTAACTGTAACAAAATAGTATAAAAGAATTTTGCCTCCCATCATATTTCAGAATATGGAGCCCTAAAAGTGCGAAAAATGGCGAAAAATGGACAAAAATTGCATTAGAACCGCCCCTAACTGCTATTGTGCAGGTGTGCAGTGAAAAAAAATGCATAGTCAGCATCAGGGAACACTACCCTATTAAACCTCGGTTGAATTTTTTTGCCCGGACCTAGGTCAAAAAATACCCCTTTTTGACCCTCCCCCCCCACAATGTGCAGGGTTGAAAATTTTTTTTGCCGTTTTGGTTTTTGTGAATGCTGGACCAGTATCTATCATATGGGGAGTAAATTTTTTTGCCCGCGAAGAAAAACAGTAAAATCAATTTCTAGAGCACTTTTTGCCTGTTGGTCTGTAGACTACACCTACATAACAGGATTTACGTATCTACTGATAAAATGATTAGGTACCTATATGAAAAGCACAAAATTATGACAAACTATTATTATAAAAAAAATTAATCATCACAGTTTTTCAACTCAGCGTGATAAAACCGTACCACCTAACTAAATTCAAAAAAAAACGTAAAATTACCTCAGTAGTTGCATAATTAACCCAACAAAACATAATTACGAATTCATCACAAATTCTGATTGTTTGTTCGCGTCTTTTTTCCATGGAATTTCTCAATAAGTATTAAGCAGACAACAAATGAACTTGGTTTATAATTAGGCATAGTTACATAGTAAATAGGTACCTATGTGACCGGGCATAATCAAAGAAAATTCATAGGTAAAACTAGAAATTTTTTTATTCTGCAGCAACTGTTCAATTTAGTTTTGATGCAATGCGAAAAATTACCATTGCGGTTCTTTTTTTTCTGCCATTGGTGACAACAGAGACAGACGAAGGTAAAATGTTTTATATACCTATTTAATTAACTAACCGTGAAGTCGTCAAACACTTGATAATTTTTGCAGGTTAGGTATACTTAATCAAATACTTGATTTAATACCTATACGATGTGATGATTTTTTAATGAACAGATTCCATGAAATATTTTTCATCGAACCCAGAATACGATATTACCATACCACTAATGAATCAAATTTACAACTTATTTCAACGGTTTCATGCGTGTAATTTGTTGAAATCGTTCAAGGAATGGAGTAGACGGAACGAAACCTTACAAATACCTTTATCCGATCTGAAAAATGAAACTTTTGTGAATATTACAATAGATAATGAGCTACCCATTAGAGGTCTATCTATCAATTGTTATTTCAACGATAGATTCGATAGTGTAAGTAAAAATAATACATATTTTACAACAAAAGTTCCATAATTTGAATAAGAAAATTGAACAAGATGACTTTTCAAGACAATGTCGGAAATTCAACTTGCATTTTCAGATTCGAGTTTTTAAATTGAAAGCAATTTCATTAAATCAAAAATTAAATGTCATTATGTCAGCCGATTATCAAATTTTTTTAAAAAAATTATAACAAAAAATTGTACTTAACATTAATTTTTCACATTTTTTTCCCTCATTTCGAAAAGTCTAACAAACATTCATGTCATAAGATATTAAGTATTTCAATGCAACAAAAGTCTAAACGTAGGGTCATAATGTCAACAATCTCTAGAATAGAAATCTTAAAAAGACATACCTAGATTTATTTTTCACCTTCAAAAGGTTTTATTATAATCATATCGCAAATCAATTTGAAAACAACAAGAAAAAAAATGTACCAATCAAAAAAACAAGGCTAGTTTTTCTTCAGAGCAACAGCCTTAAATCATAGCTATACAGTATGACACAAAAGTCTTGTCCACGAAAAATGATATCTCGAATCTGAAAAGAGATATCGGGATGATTCAAACGGCAATATGTTCCTGGAGACAAGGACATTGAAGATTGATGGTCAAATTTTCAGTTCTACCTACAGGGTGTCCACAAATTGAGAAACCGGTTTTGGTTAAAAAATGGGAGTCTGGGTTTTTTATAGATTTGAAGTCTACACACTGAGGCGATTAAAATGTGATAATTTTTTTTCGAAACCGGTTCGAAAATTTGCAACCGGTTATCAAAAATACTCCAAAAATCGAGATTAGAAAAAATTTTCCAAATGAAATTTGTAGAGCTTTGTAAGCCAAACATGGTCAGTGAACTCATTTTTTGAACCGGTTCACTCTCGGCAACTTGACAATTTCAACAACAAAAAAAGATATGAAAATTTTTTTCAAATGAATGTTGAACACCGCACCGTTAAAAATCTAAAAAAAATTCATATCTTTTTTTTGTTGTTGAAATTTCAAAAAATGAGTTCACTGACAATGTTTGGCTTACAAAGCTCTACAAATTTCATTTGGAAATTTTTTTCTAATCTCGATTTTTGGAGTATTTTTGATAACCGGTTGCAAATTTTCGAACCGGTTTCGAAAAAAATTATCACATTTAATCGTCTCAGAGTGTAGACTTCAAATCCATAAAAAAAACCCAGACTCCCATTTTTTAACCAAAACCGGTTTCTCAATTTGTGGACACCCTGTAGGTAAAACTGAAAATTTGACTATCAATCTTCAATGTCCATGTCTCCAGGAACATATTGCCGTTTGAATCATCCCGATATCTCTTTTCAGTTTCGAGATATCATGAAGTGTTTTTCGTGGACAAGACTTTTGTGCCATACTGTATGTTTTGATGATCTCTTTTCATGAAAATGTTAGATAAAATGATTATCATTTTTTTTACAAGTGATGGTTTATTAAAATGTCAAATACTTATTCTTTTTTTTTTTTAATTTTAAAAAAGCCAAACAATTTTAATAAATAGACAAATTATAATTAACCCTTTCGGCAACTTTTCCGGTTAGATCTGGGAATGAGAACATTATTTTTGTTATTAAGTATGTTAGACTCGAAAAAACTTGGAAAATAATTTGATTTTAGATGAAACATAATGAAATGATATGATAAGTATAAACTTGAGAAAAAGAAAAATTTTAAAATTAAAAACAATGTTGAAAGGAAAACATACTTACATATAAGTATCCATGATCACAACATTTCCTTTCAGAGAAAACTTTACCTACTCTCTGTTCTTCTATTTTCTTTCATCTCCCGTATTTATTTTTGAGACCTCTTTCTTAAAAAAAAAATATCCATTCCTGAATTTATTCTGACCTTTAAAAACTTGTAGGGCTTTTGGTACGGAGAAAAGAAAGAATATTGACCTCAAAGGTCAAAATAGTCTCAAAAATAGATTCTAAATTCTTCTCTCTTTTTTTTCAAAATGTTTCGCCATTTCTTGTTTTATAGGTCGTAAATTAGAATAATCCGGAAACTAGATTCAAAGGCCCTGACAAGCCGAAATATTACTGAATTGAAAAATTAAAGCGATAACGAATGATTATTTCGAATTCTACACAAAAACACGATTACATGGAACACACATCATTCAACTTTTGAAACAAACATACCTACATAGAATATTTCACATTATAATGTTTAGTTTGATGATGGGCTCATAAGCTTTGATCATAGAAATACTGCGTACTTATTGTATTTCTATAATCAAAGCTCATAACTATTACACTATAACAATTGAACATCTAAAATACGAGGAGTGTTCAATAAAGACTCGGAAGGATTTTTTTCTCATGTTGTTAACACTGATGGAAAACTGCAAACAGTTCGAACTGCGGTATCGCTGGAAAAAGCAACTCAATCGGAGTCCAGTGTTTTTGACCATGCTGGATTTGGTGGTTTTTTCGTTTGAGGCAATCGTTTGAAAAAAAATCACATGATAATTACCTGTACACCAAAATTTATGAGAATTAGGAAAAAAGCGCGTCAAAAAATGTTTGAAATAATTCAAGCGGCTTAAGGTACATCAGTTCTGACTCCCTCAACATATGTACGTACAATGACGTACATGGCGCCACGCGCAAAACCAAAAGACTGATGAGACGGAAATCACCATCAATACATCAATCCTGGTGTTAGCGGTGTTGCTAATTGCTATCAATGCTATCATACGAGGAGACCAGTAATCAAGCGTTCAACAGCTTATTTCAATACTAGATAATACTTATTGACACTATAGACATCATATTTATCGGCCGTTGTTTTGAATTATTCGTGCATCTATCGGTGCTGAATCCCAAGATTGTCAATAGAAGGCCAAAAAAAACTCGAAATACCCCGTATAGCGAAAGCTGTAACGGAGTTTTTGGAGAAAAATCAAATCAAATTGTTGTCCCACCGCCTCTACCGCCCAAATCTAGTTCCGTGTGACTTTACCTAAACGTTATGCCCAAAAAAAGGATTAAAGAAAGTCGATTTGAGTCTCAAAATTCAATTTCAGGTGCTTTTCAGGCGATTTTTAAGAGTAGTCAGAAGAGAAGTGCCAGAAGGTTTTCGATAAGTGATAGAAACTGCAACAGAAGTGCATACTCGAGAAGAAACATATTAAACGGGAAAATATTGATCCTGGGGGAAATTCCTACATAAAAATTTTTAGAATTTTTTTTCAAGTCTTTATTGAACACCCCTCGTACATGTTTCCTGCATGCTGAATTGCTGAGCAGTACATCTACAGCAATTTCGCTATGTTGATAGATAGACACTTTATATGAAAAGAGAAATGCAAGGAACTATGCAATTTCTTTCAACAAAAAATGGTAACTCAACATGCAAAATCCCCTTCAAGAGCAAAGTCGAAAAGACATACTGTGCGGTGAACCTGTACCTGGTATATTCAAAATCAAGCGTAAAGCCAAAACCATTACCAATTGATTATATTAATGGCGACTGTTGTACAATCACATACGAGGTATTTTATAAATATCAATTACCTATTTCTATTTATTTAAAATAAAAACACCCGTTTAAAACGAATTTCAGAAATCGAAATGGGATGAAGAACCGTGCAGAAATGACCATGTAGCACAACTTCACCGTACACATATTAACAATATCCTAAATACTGTCAAGACTACCTTACAGAAACGCTTCGAATCCCTCTACGAAGAAATATTTAGTCCAGCAATTGAAAAATGCCAAAACACGAATAATTACATTTTGGACGAAAGTAGAGAAAAACATCATGTTTACTTGAAACCAATTCATAATATGGCCTCATTTCCTTGGACGGAAAATTATTATGAAATTATAATTGAAGGGATAAATAATTTCAAACGGTTAGAAAGTTTTTCTTACGACGGAGAATCTTCATCCATTATAATTGAACATGCCATTGCGTTCTGGAATAATACATCAGTAAAATCGATGGAGTCTTTTAGTATAAAAATTCCTTTTATAATAAAAGGATATCTTGAAAACTTTTTGAACAACCCAACTATAGTACGAATACAAACACGGAGCAGGGAAACAGAAGAAGAAGTTATGCTTGGAAACCTTATTCGGAAAGGGTTTAAAGAAAAATTACAATGTAAATGTGCACTGACATTATAATACATAATTATGCATTATGTACGTACAGGGACGTACCGAACGGGGAGGAGGGAAGCTTCCCCACTGAGAAATTTTTTTACTTGTAAGTTGGGAAAATTGAGCAATTCAACACATCAGTTGGGAAAATTGGGCAGTTGAGAATTAGTCACTTTCCCGATTGAAAATTCATCATTTTCCCAACTGAAAATTTATCATTTTTCCAAGTTGGAAATCAATAAAATTTTCACTTGTTATTTTCAAAATATCGCCCTCGCTTCGCTCGGGCATGATAGTCCCTACAGTTAGCAAAAAACTACTTCACTTTTTGAACACGGGTTGAAGTGTGGTTTTTATTTTTATTTTAATACGACCCAAAAGAAAATTTTTGAGAAGTGGACTCATCAAAAATGTCCCATAGGGGAGGAGTGGGGGCTCGTTTTGGGGGAGGTTTCACCCCCAATTCTCCAAATAAAGGGTTTGGGCATGTTTGGGGTAAATTTGGTGTCATTCGTATAATTCGACCCTCCTGAACACGAATATGTAATTAGTTTTTCGATCGAAAGCATAGTACTCGCACAATTGTAGAATTTGTGTCACGAAAAGCGGCCAATTTTGAGGGAAAACAGGTGAAATTTCGATTTTTTCCATCCTGACCCGAGTATTGTCGATCAAGGATGGTTTGAAAAAAGTTTCCAACTTAATTCGAACCTCCTGAATTCGAATTTGTCATTGGTTTTCAGATAGAAAGTGATTTATGTTCTAAATTGCAAATTTTCAGTAGTGGAAAACGGCCGATTTTCGTGAAAATCGACTCAATTTTGCAATTTCTCACTTCGTCAGCTCTTCACCTCCAACCAATCCTTATATTAAACATTTCTTAGACCTAATTTTGAACCTCCTGAACACGAATTTTTGGTTAGTTTTCCGATTGGAAGTAGAGAATTTTCTCAAACGCGATATTAATGTGGCGTGAAATGTCCGATTTTTGGCAAAAATGGTATGAAATGACGATTTTCAATTTTCTTGAAGCATTTATATCCAAATGAATCAAATTTTTGCCTCATTCGAACTTCTAGAATACATAGAGTAACAATATTTTTAGCTTCTTGTTTAGGGGAAGGGGATGAATCATGGCTTCTCAAAATAGGGACTTCTCTTAAAACAAAAAAATGACTCAGCTACCCAGGGTTTCAAGTAGCTGACATTTTATTTGGAATATTCTCAATTCATTATTAACCACTTACTTACTTAAATCTGAACTTGAAACCCTGGGTATGCTGAGCCATTAAAAATTATTTAAAAAATAAAATATTTAACAAAAAAAATTTTACTTAATTTAAATTTAAGGAGTCCCTATTTTGAGAAGCCATGATTCACCCCCCCCCCTAAACAAGAACTTAAAAATATTGTTACCCTATGTATTCTAGAAGTTCGAATGAGGCAAAAATTTGATTCATTTAGCACTGGATAGGATTATGTAAATGCTTCAAGAAAATTGAAAATCGTCATTTCATACCATTTTTGCCAAAAATCGAACATCTCACGCCATATTAGTATCGCGTTTGAGAAAATTCTTCACTTCCAATCGGAAAACTAACCAAAAATTCGTGTTTCGGAGGTTCAAATTAGGTCTAAGAAATGTTTAATATAAGGATTGGTTGGAGGTAAAGGGCTGACGAAGTGAGAAATTGCAAAATTGAGTCGATTTTCACGAAAATCGGCCGTTTTCCACTACCGAAAATTTGCAATTGAGAACATAAATCACTTTTTATCTGAAAACCAATGACAAATTCGAATTCAGGAGGTTCGAATTAAGTTAGAAACTGGTTTCAAACCATCCTTGATCGACAATACTCGGGTCAGGATGGAAAAAATCGAAATTTCACCTGTTTTCCCTCAAAATTGGCCTCTACGATTGTGCGAGTACTATGCTTTTGATCGAAAAACTAATTGCATAAGGGTAAGGTCGCCTAATATCGACCCCATCTTTGTTTTTTGAATTACTCGACCTGTAATTGAGCTGGAAATGTCCACTATGGCTTAAAATGTCGGGTAATGAGTCTAGTTTAATATCCCAAAGCACCAGGCCCCAAAATTTCTTTTTCGATTTTTGACGAATTTTTTTCCAAAAAATGTCAAATTTAAAAAGTGAAAAAATGGTGCCTAATATCGACCCCCTGTGAAAACTAACAAAATTGACCAAATAATCGCGAGAAAATTGTTTTTCCAATGTATTTTTCACAAAAAAACGAATGAGACCAAAATCAGAACTGTAAAGCCAAAATTCGCGGAGATAATTAGAAAAAACGAAAGTGATAAAACCAACATATGATTATGGCAAGAATGTGATCAATGGCATGGTAATTTTGTAAATTGTGATCAATAGCGACGAAATCAGTTGATTAAAAGGAATAATTGTTTCAGAAATCAGATAGAAGTACATATTTTAATTATTATTTTTTAATTGAATGTATGAAATCGTATCTCAGAGGGGGTCGATATTAGGGCACCCCATACATTTAATTTCAAAAAAAAATTAAAAATACTTACTTCTTTCAAACTTTTGAAACAATTATCCCTTTTAATTAGATGATTTCTTCACTATCGATCACAATTTACAAAATTATAATACCATAAATCACGTTCTAGCCATTTATATTTGAAAGCACCGAAAAATAATATTTTGGCTCTCTCATTTTCGTTTTTTCTAATCATCTCCGTGAGTTTTGAGTTTACAGTTGTGATTTTGGTTTCATTTGTTTTTTCTCAAAAAAATACATAAGAGTGAATTTTTTTCAGGTGACGAGGTAAGCCGGGGGTCGATATTAGGCAACTTTACCCTTATTCTTATTCAGGAGGGTCGAATTATACGAAAATGACACCAAATTTACCCCAAACCATTTATTTGGAGAATTGGGGGTGAAACCTCCCCTAAAACGAGCCCCCACTCCTCCCCTAAGGGACATTTTTGATGGGTCCACTTCTCAAAAATTTTCTTTTGGGTCATATTAAAATAACAACCACACTTCAACCCGTGTTCAAAAAGTGAAGTAGTTCCCCGTTTTTTCGTGTTAACCGCAGGGACTATGAACAAAATGGTATTTCAGCAAACCATTTCAAGTAACAACAGTGTTGAAGAAGGCTCATTTTAGTCTATTCCCTTGAAAATACTTCGGATCTGATACTCCGTGTTTTTATTCTCAATTTTTACCCTCCCAAAAAAGTTTTCAACACCATTGTTAGTGAATATCTAATGGCTACATTCTTACCCTCCCATCTCTCAAATTACATCAAATAAGAATTTTGAAAGCCCTAAAATATGAAAAAATGGCTTTTTTAGGCATTAAAAATCAAATTTTTTCAAAGCTTCACCCTCGCTTCGCTCGGGTATACGTAAATTAAATTCTTATTTATGTGCATTATTTGAGGTGATAGCGCCAAAAAAGGTTCCCTTTCACTCATTTCTCATAAATTTTTCCTGGTATTCTAAGTTGTATCCATTTTGAGTTGGGAATTTCATGAATTCAAGTTGGAATTTTCATGAGACCTCCCCCCCCCCGGAAAATGCCTTCGGTAAGTTCGGTACGTCACTGGATACGTATTACGTAACTAAAGGTAACTACCTTTGTTCACTAGGTTCACCTACCAGCTCGATTTTATTTAAATCTATTCCTAGAAATAGAAATCGATATTATTTTTTGATTTCCCTTCACTTAAACCTTTTTAACAGGATCTCCTTTTAACCCTTTGGTACCTCAGAAACAACTCGTCCCTCTAATGCTGAAAGTGAAAAGTCGTAACTCCAGAATTTAGAATTTTTTGTTGTTGTTGAAATGGCAACTATGGGACATCCTCCATCTAGTAATAACATCATTTCAGCTCAAACATTGAACAAATCTTTAAAATTAGAAAAAAGATGTTGGCGTAACATTTTCTAAAAATTTTGAAACTTTTTGGTCTTAACTCCATCAAAAATTCGAATTGTAGATAAATTTTGGAAATTGGTAATTTTTAAATCATCCTACTTAATTTCCAAAATGGAACAAGTTGCTCTAGAGGGAGAAACATTCCATAGGTAAAACCTCATTAACAAAAAAAATCGCCCCCTGATTCTTACCAATTTTCGAGGAGGAAATTTTACTGGAAAAATTTAGAAGAGTACCGGTGGTTAAGATATGCGAATCAGCCCCAAAACTGAAATTCAAAACTAAATGGTCTGAAAACCGCGCGGTGAAAATTTTGGCTCCCTGTCCCTTTCCTATTAGCCCTAGTTATGGGGCAAAACGTTACTTTTTTCAGCTTTTCCAATTCTTTGTATTCCAGTGAACAATTTCTGTTATTTCCATGGGCCCGTTTTCTCCCCTCACAAAAACATTTATTTAGCGAGATCCCAACTCTCATGAAGTAGTTATATTTTTTTGAAAGTATTCGTATTCAATCATGTAAGCAGACATTATCTATTAATAATTTTTTTTCTATCCGCAGATATGAAATATGATATTACTCCAACTTTTATAAACATCATTTGTGACATGCTGAAACGATATCGTAATAAAACAACATTCCAGCATACATTTACAGAAAATACAGAAAAAACTGAATTTTTCATAACCAAAATTACAGCTGCCGTTCCCTCGCAGTTAGAAAACATTACATGCGTATTCCGCCATCATCTAAAGGTGAGCGTACCTACATTGTAAAAGTAAAGTAGGTGCATAGCAAATAAGTACGTTGACTAAATTTTAATGTTACATTTACAAAAGGTAATTAAAAATTCGAATATTTCTGCAGATTAATACGCTTCATTACGAAAAAATAATCGGAAAAGTTGGACTCAGTTCGAAGGCAAAAAATGATGCCTATGGTAGATATATATCTGCAGACGTGGAAATGAATAATATCACCATCCAACTCCACAAATTGCTATTAACTAAGACAAACAAGCGCAAAACAAAAACTGATGACTGGTTTCATTCCGTGGGCACAACGGTTATGGTAAAAATTATTAAAATTATATCAGTCGAGTCGTCACAAGGTCATCATAATCATTATTTCACAAAATTATGTGATACTGTTATTAAAATAATCCTACTAGTTACTAACTCGGATTAAATCATAATTTACCAACCTTTTTTTTCTGTTTAAAGCATGTTTGTTAGAGAAGATCCAAAACACGTTTAACACACAAACTCCATTTTTTTTTTTGGTTACTGATAACTATGTTTTTCTGACCAATCTTTTAGTATCAAATTGGCGTACCTATGGTTGAATTTTTTTTCTTCATAATTTGAATTTTTTGTGGAAATTGTTTTAGGTATCTACATTTTTTGATAATTTTCGACACCTCAAGTTTTTATAAAACATAATCGTTATTATACAGCGTAAAATTTCTTTACCATAAAATATGATTTGTTTTTCTCTCGATTTTTTCCAGAAGGTTCAGAATTTAACTGTTATCTTTTGTTGAGAAACTATCCTGAAAGAAAATAAATTAAAAACAACTACCTACATAAATGGACTCCATAGAAAGAAAATTCGAACAAAATTTCATGTTCTGCCTTCTTTTCGTTTTGTTTTCTTCAAGAAATCGATTTTTTATTTAAAAAAATAAAAATAAAAAACTCTATTTTTCAATATTCTACATTTGTAAAAATGGTGAAACTCAGCAATTAGATGAAAAATCATTGGTGCGCGAAAATGATTCAGGAGCTAGTCTCGAGAGGTACTTTTTTTAAAAGGATTCCTTAAGACAATGTTGGCCAATTGTTTAAAACACTTTCGTTTTAAACGTTTAAAACGTGGTTAAAACAAAGAAAAAAAAAACAATTTTTATTTTAAACAAAAAATCGTTTTAAATTGTTTTTTGTTTGTTTTAAACATGTTTTTTTTTCATCTGCCTGGTTTTTTTTGAACAATGTGTTTTTTATATGCAAAAATGAATGAAATTTATAGCATTTTTAGCGCTGAGTACGAAAAAAATGATTAAAAAATTCTAGCACAACTGGGAAGTGGAAACTGACCTTTTCCCGATTACATTTTCCTGGGTTCTCAAAAATTTTGGCAATTTTTGATACAATGCGTAACAAAAACTGAAACCAATGTAACTGTAACCGAATCTTATTAAACTTTTCAAAGGCCAAAAATATGTTTTTTTTGTGTGTTTAAAACAGTTTCTATTACGTTTAAAACATGTTTTTTTTATGCTCAATTATAACAAGTTTTAAACAGAAAAAAAACATTTTTAACAAAAAAAAAACACCGTTTTTGTTGTTTTTTTCCCAACACTGCCATGAGAGCGTTCTGTAATATCGGTCTAAGACATCCGAATTTCAGTATTCCAGCTCATGTGATCCCCTTTTCAATCCTTAATAATATTTTAAAGACATATGCCACACTCAAAAAAATGAAAAAATGTTACAAAAAATGATAATATGTAAATTTCATTAAAATGTATAAAAATGTATACTTAATTAATAACGTGTCCCTATTCAACAGAAATGCTCTAATTAAGTATAATAAAATTTATTAATCTATTACATTTGTGACCTTCCAGGAAGAAACCGACCTTCGGTTTGAAAAAAAAAAGTTTCCCAATCAATCCAAAACAAATAATAACACCGGTCGACACGATTTTTGTTTCTGGGTCCTCATTGTGAAAGGGTTACTTTTATGTAACTGTGACGCGCCATGAGAAACCGACCCTTAAGGTGAAAAATAAAATGTTGAGAAAAACGCAAAAATAGGTTGAAAAGTTGATATTTTGGCGTTTTTCGCGAAACATTTTTCACCTTAAGGGTCGGTTTCTCATGGCGCGTCACAAATTAACGAAAAATATATATTTTTTGACCAAAGTTTGCTTTGGAGGGTTTGTTGGTCCAAAAAAACTTTTTTTCAAAAAAATTTTTCAAATTTTTTTGATCAATCCTATAGGAAATTTTACGGCGAATCTCATGCCGCAAACCGCAAACCTCCATCTCGTTTACAAAAAAGTTACAGCTCATTCTTTCCAAAATTTTGTGATTTTTTGGGGTATTTTTCGCAAAAAAATGAAATTTGAGAGAAAAGTAAGGGTTTCAAGGCCATAATGACCATACTGAGAGTTGTAGAAAATTTTACGGCGAATCGAATGCCGCAAACCGCGGACCTCTATCTCTTTTAGAAAAAAAGTTACAGCTCATTCTTTCCAAAATTATGTGAAAAAAATCACATTTATGTACCTTTCTTGCGAAAAAATGAAATGCGATTTTTTCACAGAATTTTGGAAAGAATGAGCTGTAACTTTTTTTCTGAAAG
Source organism: Pseudococcus jackbeardsleyi (assembly GCA_038380155.1). NCBI lineage: Eukaryota > Metazoa > Arthropoda > Insecta > Hemiptera > Pseudococcidae > Pseudococcus > Pseudococcus jackbeardsleyi. The sequence continues at coordinate 7,053,345 of CM076242.1, forward strand.
AGATGGAGGTCGGAGGTCTGCGGTTTGCGGCATTCGATTCGCCGTGAAATTTTCTACAACTCTCATTATGGTCATTATGGCCTTAAAACTCTTACTTTTCTCTCAAAGGGTACCGCCGGTTAAGATAGGTGAATCTGCCCCCGAGCTGAAATTTGAAACGAACCCACGGAATTTGGTTCTTAGGGTCTGAAAACCACCTGATAAAATTTTTGGTCCCCTACCCCTCCCCTAGCCCGAGTTATGGGGCAAAACGTTACTTTTTTCAGCCTCTCCATTGAAAGTTTTTATCTCCGAGAGTTTTCAACCAATTTTTTTTCAAATTTACGTGAGTTATACACTATACTGAGGAGTATTAGTGGGTGGTTTGAAAAAAAATTTTTGATGATTTTTTCTTGCCCAAAATCGCATTTTAAAACTTGAAATCGAGTTTTCTACTTGATGTTGCAGAGGTGCAATTTTGAAAAAAATATATTTCATGTATCTAGTCCCTATCTACAACCTAATATTTTTTTCAGAATTTTTTAGGTGGGTGGAAGACCTTGAAAAATGCGAAAAACCACTTTTTCGGAACGTTTTTCACACATAAAAACGGTCATTTTTGGCCGAAAATTTTTTTCTGGTAATAATATTCCAAAATACATATATTATTTATACACCACTTTTCTGATTTTCACTTCATTACACCTCTTTTTCGTGATTTTTGTAATTTCGAGTCCAAATAAATACAGCACAAGGCTCAAAATTGATTAGGTACCTCACTTTTTTTGCCTAAGAAATTGTCATAAGAAAGAAATTGCAACATATTCGTGTTCAGCAGCTCAAACTACTTCAATAAACCTCGTTTTTACAATCAAAGGACTCAAATTTTGAAAATTAAGTTTTGAATGAACGAGTTTTTTTAAAATAAATTTAGGTGTAATGAAAGTCTCGCACATTAAAAAGGTAAATGAGTTCATTTTCGTAAATCGCTGTATAGTCATCACTGACACCGCGCTATGTAGATAAGGATTTTTTACAAGATATGGATCTTTTCTGAACGTTAGCATTTTAAATTGATTAAATAGCTGGAGAAATTCCTGGGCACCTTCTTAATGTGCAAGATATTCATTTATTTTTTAAAAAAAACTCGTTCATTCAAAACTGAATTTTCAAAATTTGAGTCCTTTGATTGTAAAAACGAGGTTTATTGAAGCAGTTTGAGCTGCTGAACACGAATATGTTGCAATTTTTTTCTTATGACAATTTCTTAGGCAAAAAAAGTGAGGTAATCAATTTTGAGCCTTGTGCTGTATTTATTTGGACTCGAAATTACAAAAATCACGAAAAAGAGGTGTAATGAAGCGAAAATCAGAAAAGTGGTGTATAAATATGTATTTTGGAATATTTTTACCAGAAAAAATTTTTCGGCCAAAAATGACCGTTTTTATGCGTGAAAAACGTTCCGAAAAAGTGGGTTTTCGCATTTTTCAAGGTCTTCCACCCAACTAAAAAATTCTGAAAAAAAATATTAGGTCGTAGATAGGGACTACATACATGAAATATATTTTTTTCAAAATTGCACCTCTGCAACATCAAGTAGAAAACTCGATTTCAAGTTTTAAAATGCGATTTTGGGCAAGAAAAAATCATCAAAATTTTTTTTTCAAACCACCCACTAATACCCCTCAGTATAGTGTATAACTCACGTAAATTTGAAAAAATTTGGTTGAAAACTCTCGGAGATGAAAATTTTTAATGGAAAGGCTGAAAAAAGTAACGTTTTGCCCCATAACTCGGGCTAGGGGAGGGGTAGGGGGCCAAAAATTTTACCAGGTGGTTTTCAGACCCTAAGAACCAAATTCCGTGGGTTAGTTTCAAATTTCAGCTCGGGGGCAGATTCACCTATCTTAACCGGCGGTACCCTTTCATTTTTTTGCGAAAAATACCCCAAACAAGCGAGGTCCAGAGGACCTGGCAAGAGGGTTCCCGCATAAGAAACTAAGAAAGACAGTTGACCGAGTTAATGCTAGTAATTGCTATGTTTCATTTTTCATCTTTTTTGCTTTTATTTCAAATGAAATGTAGACTTGTAGACTGAGAAAATTTACTAAGCATAGGTTCTGAAAAAAAAAATTACGTCGCATCGGATCCTTTTTCTCCTACTTTTGTGTTTCCTGCTACTGATTTATTCGGCTAAAAAAAAAACTTGATAAACATAAAACAATAAATTATTGAAGTATGCTTCAATCTTCAATCAATCTTAAAGCTTGAAACATTTTTTTGTTAAAAAAATCAAAATTCTTAGCTGTTACCTTATATTATTTGAAAATTTTGAGAAAAGAATTTTTTTATAACTAGAATCATTCATCAGGAAAAAAATAAATAAAATAATAATAAATTGGATCGTTTTTGACTTCTGAGTGGTACACATACAATCAACATTCTATTTTCATTCATCATTTTACAATTATTCTATTGGTTAATTAACAGGATGCAGCTTGACGTCATCGAAACTAAGCCAATAACGATCTACAAAAAAATATCCGAATTATCCGAATTATCCGAAGACGGAAATGAAGAAAAAGTGATTTTAATAGGGTTCCACGGCCTCCGGAGGCCGGGAACCCTAAAAATACGATTTTTTCACAAAATTTTGGAAAGAATGAGCGGAGGTTTGCGGTTTGCGGCATGAGATTCGCCGTAAAGATTTTTTTTCAATTTTTTTTGAAATGCTCAGGCTTATTGCCCTCGAAAAATCAGTTTTTTGGCCCCCCACTCCTCAAAGCAAACTTTGGAAGCCATGATTCAGCAAGGTGATGTATTTTGATGTCTAGAAACAGAATTTTGGCATGAGAACCCAGAAACAAAACTTTTTTTTTGTCGACCTGTGTAATCATGGTTTTGAACTGATTGGGAAACTTTTTTTCAAATTTTTTTTTCGCACGTAAGGGTGGTTTCTTCTGGTAAGAGCACATATACGCGTACTTGATAAAATTTTATTTTTATGCAATGAATTTTATCAAATATCGCAACAGGTAAATATTGGTATTTTTAGAATACATTTTACCTAATTTTGTAAATGGGGAAAAGTTATTATTTTTTTTTAGATAAAACAGCATAACACCCTTAAAGTTACATTTCTTTATTCAGTCGAGAAATCAGCTGAATTCGTTTTTTTTTTGTTCTCTCTGATTCCACGTCGTCACCAGAAGAACCAAAAACAAGTGTTGTTGACTCCTAAGGGTGGTTTCAGCATCCAGGCTCACATAGTCACCATATATAGGTATATTTTGGAACCGAACATCTGTTTCAGATTAACTTGGGATTCGAAAAGCTAAATCAACAAGCTCGTATTTCGATTGGCAAACAAATCTCTGATTCTTTCACTAATGAGATAAAAAATCAAATCACTACGACAATGCACTCCAACTTTCAACCGATGTTTGATATTTGTATGGACCCAACGAAGAAAATTACTGAACGTTATCCCAATTATGAACAACATAGACAACAGTATTACATCTCTTTTCGCGCTGATTGGGTCAATGTTACGAAACCGTTCACTAGTCGGTTCAATGAAATTATCATCAATGGATCGTGGAATTTTGATACTCTCGATGTTCGATATGTTAACGAAAGAATTGACACTCTAGATTTACAAATAGACAATGTTACAGGCAGCATTAAGCAGATTAACGATGATTCAAAACCAGAGTTAAAATTTAATTACACAATGAGCCATGTTTCAATAAAAATAAACTCTGCGAATAGCGAAGTTCAAGTGAGTTCAGAATCTGCAAAATTTTTATGCGCTTCGAACAATTCGTCATCAGCATTTGATGAAGTTGAAATGAAGAAAAAGTTCGAGTTATCCATTGCGTATTTTGTACGACGATCAATTGACCGTGAGTTTTTAGCGTATTGCGTATTCATAAAACGATTATTCGAAATCTTGATTTTGTTAATAAAAATTCACTCTATTGGTAGGTGGTCTAATTGGGAAAGAAAAATATCAAGAATATTCCGAAATGACAATAAGAGAAGCTTTGCAAGAAGAAGATAAAATACTTCCAAACCACGATATTACATCAACACTTGGGCGAACTGTTGCTGAAACATTGTTAGATTCGTATGAACATCTAAAAAAAAATGTAGAATGCCAATGTAAAAATGGTGACGTTTTAAAATACGTTCAAGATTCTTCAAATGAAACTGGAATTAATGCTAAATGTTCCATTTTTTCAAAAAATTTCACGCTATCCTTTGAATTTCCTATCGCTCGGGAAGAAGAATGTCAATCAGTTAATCGATCTCAGGTACCATCCGAATAATTTACTGCTTGGGCAATGAAAATTTTGCAAAATTTCATTTTAAAACTTAGATATGGTTACGAAACTCATTGCAGATAATGTATTCCACTCAAGCCACAGCAGAAGGAATTGTTGATATTGAAATGACTGATTCAAGGAATCACAAGATTTCGATTTCATTCACTCGCACGTTTCAAGCTACTGTGAAATTCGTCACTAAAAACAATCGAAATGTTTCGCTAAATGAAATTACTGATAAGGATATAAAAGTAAGAAAAATACATAATTAGGTATAGGTATGACTATGAAACTGAATTGAAATTTTTTTTTAAATACTGAATTTCAACAATAAATTGATACGAGAGCCTGTTTTACAGATCTCCGTAGGTTGGTGAGCGATTTTTTTTTCAAAATCCACTTTCCGACGTTTTTTTTTCAACTTCAAAATTTTCCTTGACGAGGTCTAAATTTTTTATGAAATTTTTTTAACATCAAAATTTTTCTTGACGGGTCTAAATTTTTTACAAAATTTGTTTTCAACATCAAAATTATTGTTGACGAGGTCTAAATTTTTTACGAAATTTTTTCAACTTTAAAATTTTTCTTGAACAGGTCTAAATTTTTTAATTGTTTACGAAATTTTTTTTCAACTTCGAAATTTTTCTTAATGATGTCTAAATTTTTTACCCTCGTCAAGAAAAATTTTGACGTTGAAAAAAAATTTTGTAAAAAATTTAGACCTCGTCAAGAAAAATTTTGAAGATAGAAAAAAAAACGTCGGAAAGTGGATTTTGAAAAAAAAATCGCTCACCAACCTACGGAGATCCGTAAAACAGACTCACGTTAAATAGATGTGGTCCCTAGTTTATAGGTACTTCGACGGTGCTAAGGGATCTCAAATTATGGACTTTTTGAAAAAAAAAACTCTATTTTTTTGATAATATTATGTCGGAAACGAACTCTCCAGTTCAAAAAACATGAATTTTGATATCACATTCGATAATTATGGAAGATTTTCAATTTTACCCCTTCACGCCTCCTCCCATTTGCGCCCATTTTGAGCCATGATTATAGTTCGAAGTCGAAATGACCACAGAATTAGTTCAGAAATTTTGAATATCTCCTAGAATTCTTTTCCCCCGAAAAATTTGTTTAAAATAGCAGAAATACTCTACATCAATTTTGTTGGTTTGTCATTTTCAATCACACTTTTCAATAACCCTGCGACTTTCTCCCCAGGGCACAAAATCTTTTTAAAAATCTTATCCAATTCGAAATTTCATGAGGAATTAAATGCCGCAAATACCCAAACAATCTATCTTCAAATTTTGTACGCCTTCGGCGTACCTACACGGAAAAAACAATGAATACATTTTACCCCAAAAATAATAAATTTTATCAAAAAAAAAAATAGATTTTATCAAAAAAATTAATAAATTTTACCAAAATGATAAATTTTAATCAAAAAATAATAAAATGTATTCAAAAAAAATAATAACGTGTTTCAATTCACAAAATAGGTGAAATTTGTTCTAAAAAATAATATTTATTATCAGAAATAATAATAAAATTTGTCAAAAAAATTAATAAATTTTACCAAAAAGAATAAATTTTATTCAAAAAAATGATAAATTTTACCTATTTGAGAATTGGGACGCGTTATTATTTTTTTGGATAAATTTTATTATATTTTTTTTTCAGTGTAAGTTTTAAGCCGCTGAGTCAGAAGGGGTGTTTTTAGCGTTTCGTTGCCGCGTGCCTATAGTGGAGAATTATGAGCTCGGACGCACTCTGTTAATTTTTCAAAATGGACTTTGAGATACGGGGTAACATGCATCAATCGGGCTAAAAATTATTGTGTGTTGTTTTCTCATGAAGTGGAACAAAACTAGAGGGGTACCGCCAAAAAATCGAAAAAAAGTTTTAAGGGACACCCTACTGTACTCGTGCGATGTGTACGTGCCAAGCTTAATTTTTTGTTTGAGTGGCCATTTTGAAAAAAGAGGCCTTGCTCGCGAATTCCCTAAGAAATTCGGACCAAGGGGAAGCCCCATTATCCCTTTCTATGCACAGGTCTGGTGCAAACGGTAACAGTAGGTAAGCTCAAGTGGACCATTTCCATAAAGAGCTCAAGTGCCCAACAGTTAATTGCAAAAATAGTACATACAAATACATAATGAAATTTTCAGGTTGAATTAATCACACTGCAAGGAAGGTATTCCTTTAACAAATATGCAGATGAGAGGGAAAAATACGTTAATCTCACGAATTCGTTTATCTCAGAGCAATTTAAAAAACGCACAAAGCCGTGGTTGAATTCAATTTCAAATTTCTGTGTACGCCCACAACAAGTCATCAACGAAACCAGCTTACATTCAAGCGATTTGCAGAAATATTTTTATCATATAAACAAGACGGTCAATTACACTTCTGAACGTTTCTTAATGTACAACATCAAAATGTACGGTATGATTAATTTCAAATTACTGAATATTACTAATGTAGCCATCCACACAACTTTCGAATTCAAAATGGAAAATCTGACAGCCCATATAATCTGGAATTATCTTGTAGACGATTTTCCTTTAACAAAAGCTAAAGTAATGGATTTCCAAATCAAGACATTAACACTGAAAGGGAAAATTATTGGGACTACAAATGATCTCACTTTCACTAGCGAATCACAACTGCAGCTATCCGATCAATACACTAGTGATCGGGAAAATTTAGAGGCTTCACTGAAAACGGCTGTCGTTGAATCGATTCAACAGTCGATTAAAATTGAATACGACAAAGCACGACAGGATAACATTTATAAGACAGATAAGAGCATAAAAATTGGAAACCCCGACAAACTTGGACAGAAATTCGCAATCGCATGGCCAGTAGAGACACGTGCAAGCGGGCTTGATGAGCTTAATTAGTTTTTAAATCATCGCTGGCAAAGAATCAAGCGATAAGCCGATAACTCGATACTTACATATACTTTTATCATCCACCTAACTAAATTCCGTAAGTGGTTCCCTCGCCTCCTCTGCATAAAATATATTCATAGACTTTTTTCCAACAAAAAAATATAAATTGAGTGAAATACGACAAAAATCATAGATAAAAATAACTTCCAAGACTAATAAAATATCAATCAATAAAATTATCCAAAATTCTGAGACTAATTTCCTAGCAAGTGCCACCTTGTCATGCCTAGATATCTTTAGCAAAAATCAAGGGAAAATGAACACTCTTTGTCTTTTGCTTCAATGCAAAAATCTAGAAGGAACATGAATATGCCGACATAATAGGTATGTTTCATGTGAAGCTTAATCGATAAATTCACTTTTTTCTGACTAGGTTTCTCCCTTTAAACTGAACGAATCGATAAACATTTTTTATAGGTATATTCATAGGAAGCAGACTCCAAATTTTTTCATTGCCAACTAAATATCTCATTACCTATGTCTTGATTTTAAAAAAACAAAAAAAAAGGATAACTTTGGGAGTCAATTTTCCAGATTTATATCTTCGAAGATCCCAATTTTCGAAGAATTTCGCTGTTTTACTATACCTATTTTGGATATGAAAGTCAATCCGTATGGTATTCAAAATTACTACCCTATATCGTCCGAAACGAGTTCTAGGATGAGACTAAGGGTTGGTATAGATAGAGAAAACTACTAATTTACAAGATTTTGCCTTCATATCTCAATAGTTCATAAAAATGGCCAAAATGGATCAATAAGCCGAATCTACATACCTCCTCACAGCCGCGCAGAGAAAATTTGAGCACTAGAGAAAAAATGTGCAAGCGAAAAAATAGTCTTTTCCAGATATTTTGAATTTGAACATCGATATCCCACGTAATTAGGCAAATTTTCCATTCATTTCATATTTTATTTCAAGGTCACGCACAGTAAAATTACTTGAATTTTCAACTTTTTTAACCATGGAAGATCCTTACGAGACCACTGAAAACGCAGGTTCAGGGACACTCTACCTCCTCTATACAGGTTTTCATCCCCTTCCTTTCCCCATGAATTCTAGCCCTCATCACAAATTTCTGATTTTGCCCCTGTGAAAGACTATTCCCCATCAAAATGTAAGAGAAAAAATCTCTGAGAAATGTGAGCTTTATAGGTCGTCGATTTCATATTTGTCTCTCAAAAAAGTTAAAAATTATTCTTTTTTGAATTTTGACATTCCCTCCCCCATTACGTAAATATCATCATTTAACCGATTTTACTTTTTGAAAAAGCACATTTCACAAACACTTTTTGGTATAAATATTTTAGACTGTAGTCTATGTAATGTATCTACTATCTACTATGTATATTAGGGTGGAGTAAAAAAAAAATATCTTGGATTTCGACCAAATTTGGTGGGGTGGTTTACTTTGAGTGGGAGACCTCCCAAAAAAAAATTGGGCCTCCAAGGGGGCAAGTGGAAGGGAACAGGTTTTGAAAAAAACGCTGTTTTTGTGTTTTTTTTAGTCAAAAAAATTGCGTGAGAGGCTGTCGTAGCAGAAGCGTAGCCAAGACCCCCCCCCCCCTTGAGGCCAAGAATTTTTGTGAAAAATGGTAACAAATTTTTCAAAAAATTTCCAAAATACCTAAATTTTTTGGGAGGTCTCCCATTCAAAGTAAACCACCCCACCAAATTTGGTCGAAATCCAAGATATGGTGTTTTTTTTCACTCCACCCTAATGTATATTCAAAAGCAGATTTTCTGTCTCAATTTTATTTAGAATGAAACTCTCTCCTGGGATCCTTCATTTTTCAAAATCGAGTAGGGATTTGACTTTAAAAAATCACGAAAATTCTTCAAAATGTCAAATCAAAGTTCATAAAAATTCAGACAGAACATGTGAAATACCTAAATACGTAGGTATTTGAAAAAAATCATATTTTTATTCTAGATTTAATCATTTCGATTCAATTTTTGTAACATTTCAAACACTTTTCCATCGAGAAAGTTCTCAACACCGTTTCAAACTATCTTTATGCTTTTACATCATTTTCTTGAAATATCTCGAATCATATTTCAACAATAGCACACAAAAATTATTTAAAAATATGAAATTCTCATGTCAACGAAAATTCGATCTCTAGCTTTAAAAATTTCTAAAATATGAGAAATGATTTTTCTGTACCATTCTTCGTGATTTTCCAATTCTTTATTCAAACAAATCAACAAAATCAAATAATTTCTTTCATTGAGTTTTGGGTGATCGCATATTATAATTGTACCAAGTCAAACCTAACCAGTAACCACACAGTCATACATTTTATAGGCATAGGTATAGGTATTGCGTTAAATAAGTATGGTACCTGAATTACCGAATCCACACCATTCATCATCACTCCACAATACCAGCTCACTCCATCGAAAATGGATGTTGAATGTTCAAATAGTAAATAGTAAAAAAAGAGTCGACGGTAGGCTGGCATTTGCACATTTATAAATCCATACTGCCGTATTCTAGTCTCAAAACGAAGCATTTACTTCTGCTATACATAGCACTGTACTCAACCTATAAAATACACTTCGGACGAGATTTTTACTCCAAAGGGATAGAATTTATAATGGCGATGGAAAGTTTTTTTAATGGCTCGACGATGGTCTCTTTTGTATAATTTTTCGATTGCCACGACACAGGGCGAGATGATGATGGCTATATTAGGGAAAATAGAGTGAATATGGTAAAATGAAGCGTAAACGTAAAGGGTTCCCCATGCAATCGTTTCTTACCCCATTAAATGTGATTTCCTTTTCCAAAAATCCAAAGTAATTTTACCAAACGACTTCGGGGGGTCGAATGATTAGTATAAAATGATACCTCCATTAAAAGCCGGATTCGCGTTTAAAATAGAACGACGAAAAACGCAATACACCCCCATTATTCCGCGAGGTGTTGGGCTTTTAACCAACAGACAGAATTTTTTTCTGAAATACGACTTTTCAACGTGCATTTCAAAAGTGCCACCTGGCATCGCATTTAGGGCTTTCAAAATTACTTGTACGAACCAAAACGTACAAAAAAGAGCACAGATATCCCGTCGGTTTGATTTTTGTTTTTTTTTAAATATTTCACTGTCCCACTTTGTCCTATTTCTTTCTCAGGAAACGAGATAATGAATCGAGTGATATGTTGTGTCAGGTGTCATTGTACTTGTAAACCATTCAACGCCTTTTTCGATATTAAATTTCGACCAATTACGTGATGCAATGGCGCTCTGTATACGGATCTTGGTGTTTAACGCGACCACGACGAGGGAAAATCGAATCGGATTTAAACACGTTCACGAGTCTTATTCTAGCAGCGCAGCGTAAAGATGAATTCGCGAATTTTCATTCATAAAAATAAATAAAAGGAAAAAAATAAGTAGTAATCTTCAAACACATTTCTCCCCTCAAATCATCAAATCAAAAAACACTCGATAAAAATTTTTCTAAAAAAAATTATTATTTACATTTGACAATATTTAAAAAAAACAACAGCACCAATCTGGAAAATTAAGTCGATTTATGCACAGGTTTATCACCACATTCTTTTTTTTCGTCATTTTCTCGACTATTGCGCCATTTCATTCGTCTATTTTGAAACCAAACTTTGACCTAAAAATATAAAAAGTGCCAGTTCAACCTCAGTGAAAGATTCAAAAAGAAAAAAATTAAGGCATTTTTTAAAAAATTTCTTCGTTCCTTACTTGAGCATCTGTAAGTCCTAAAGTGGCTGCCAATTGTTTTCTATCCGGTTTCATGATATATTTCTGAACCTGAAATCTTTTTTCTAACCCTTTGCGTTGTAATTTGGAAAACACAGCTCGAGACCAAATACGTTTTCGTTTACTAGTTGCCCCGTCGGAGCTGGCACGATCTTCGATAACAACTGAAAATAAATACCTATCTCAAAAATATACGTAATAAAAAGCAAATACAATAATTAAACATTTAAAATTTATAATATAACAAAATTCAATGCAAAAATTATTTTAAAATTTTCAAAAAATGGAATTTCAAGATATAATTTTTTTGATGAGAAAAAATGCCGAAAAGTTTTAGGAGCCAGGGCCGTATTTACGCACAAGCTACATAGGCACCAGCCTCGGGCGGCAAATTTTAGGGGGCGGCAGATTTTGAGGAGCAGGTTTTTTTTTAATTTTCACTAATTGTGATTTGAAAAAAAAAAATGAAAAAATTTACTGCACCCACTGAAAAAGAATCTTTTTTGAACAAAACTTATGAAAAAAATGTATTTTTTCAAACATTAAATTTCTAATTTTTCAACGCTTCGCTCGGGCACAACTGAATCAAAATTCTACGATCTGCTTGAAACATTGGTACGAAAGAAAATTCTCCTCTATTCTCCTCTTTAGGCACATTCTGATATTCGAAGCCTCTATGCCCACTCTGTACCTAACCGAAAAAATGATTGAGAAAATTGATTTTTAATTATTTTTTCGTTAATTTTTCTTTCAATGTAATTATTCAAACAAAGCAGGAAGTTACACATTTTTGTGGGGGGGGGGGCGGCAAATTTTATTCTGCCTCTGAGCGTCATGAGGTTAAATCCGGCCCTGTATAGGAGCCCCTCTGTTCATAGTTAGGTAAGTACTTTCAGTAAAAAAAAATGATAAAATTTTGAAATTTTCCAATCTACCTATATTCAATATTCATATCTCATTTCAAATAGATGAAATCAATCAACTATATACATCGAATGAGAAAATTTTCACTGAAAAGTTCTTCTGAATTTTGAGACAAAATTTGTAAAATGTTTTTTTTTATTTCTTCTTGAGGAGAGAGAGTGAAAATCAAGAGCGAATCAGAAATGAACTATAATTGGCATTACTGGAAAAGGAAAATTAAAAATTTCAGACACAAAATGATATTTTTTTCCAACTTGGAATGGATGATTATTATATTAATCTTTCGATAATTTTTCCAAATCAAACTGCGTATTTTTTTTAAACATCATTTTTTTTTTCAATTTTTGAAGAGAACCCAATTTTCTTGGCTAAACATAATGATTTTATGACGAAGGTGACTGTCATCTCTCAACTGTTTGGTAAAACTCTGGAGCTAATTTCAAAGTCCAAAAACATTTTTTATTTTTACTCAAGTATTTATTTTAGTTGAATTTATTATTATTTAAGCATTTATTCTTTATTCTATTCATTCTATTTCCGTGCAGTGCATAGGAGCTTAACGCCGAAAGGCAAAAGGGGAAATTCGTAGATAATAAAAATTTTATTTTTATAGGGACCTATTCTTTAATTTATTATAAGTAATGTATTTTTCGTTTAAAATTTATTATTTTAATAATGCATTACCTATATAGATACGAAATATCCTTTTTAACCTAGATTTTAATTTCTTCAATTGAGTTATAAATTATATTTATTTTATTCATAATGACCTAAACCTAACAATCCTAACATATTTGATTAAAATTTGCTGTAAATTCAAAAAAGTTATTGTTCATAAATGTGTACCGAATAAATAATTTGAATTGTACGATCAAGTATTTTACTAGGTATTGGAAATTATTTTCAATACTTTTTTCAGCTTTATGTCTGACAAAATTCCAACCATTTCAATCGCAAAAATTCATAACTTGAAAATAATACCAATCAGTACCTAGTCTACTTAATTCAACATTTTCAGCTATTTAAAACAAAGAAACCTTTTCGAAATTCAGAATTCAAAGTAGAGAAAATGTCTTGACAAAATTTTAAAAAAAGGGTCTATGCCAAACAAAAAAAGAAACGCCATAAAAATGAAAAAAGGACGAATCAACCCATAATTTCGTTCGTCTTTTATAGAAAAAATTGGCACTGAGATCGTAAATTATTAGTTTTCTCATCCCTTCAATTGGATAGAAATCGGAAATTCTGATGGAAATTGGGAGATGACATTGAAATTTTAAAAATTTCATTAAAATATCGACCTACGTAATTAAAGAAGCACTTCATGAATATTGAGATATGTACCTAATCAAAAAATTTGGTGTTTTTTTTTTCAACGAAAGAAATTCAGAAATGAACCTAAGAAATTTAATTTCTTAAAAATAATATACGAACAAATTAAAACTGTTATGTAAGTAATAAAAAATATTCAACAAAAATTCATAACCATGAAAATTTATAAAATCATATACCAATTTTTTTTTGACAGCATTCAATATTCAATTAGAAAAATATTTTTTTAAAAATACGTGGGACAAAAATTTTTCAATCTTTTTTTTAAAAAAATTTTAATCTTAAAAACCCCAATTTAAGTGAAAATTTGAATCAAATGAAGTGGACAAAGCACCTAAGGTAGAAACGAACAAAATAATTGTCTAGGTTTCATTAAAAAAAAAAAACAGATAATAGCAAATAATTTTTCGTTTTAAAAAGTGATTCAATTCAAAAGGTTCGATGCGAAATAAAGACCGATCTCATAATCAAGGTTTATTACTCAATTCAAAAGATGAGCCGGATCGTTTTTGAGTAGTGACTAATTTTTACAAGTAATAGACTCAAAATGATACCTACAGCGCAAAAGTTATGAAAGGAAAAACTTTTAGGATAGCCTAATTTTTTTCAAAAGCTGATTTAAAAAAAAATAATAATTTATACCGTGAGAAGAAAGGAGAGGGTTAACCTGTAAAACCCTGGTATTCTACATTTCTGATGAAAAAAATAAAATAAAAAGAATCGAGTCAATTTAAGAAACTTGTCAACATGGACAATATTTTTTATAGTATTGAGAAAAATTATCTGGAAAATGACTCGAATCTCAAATCATAAATCAGTTTCAATTTCGACGATTCGAATCCCTTCGGTTCTCTAAATTTCAAATCAGTTTCAATTTTGACGATTTCAATCTCTTCGAATCTCCAAATTTTAACAAATAAGCCGAAATACATACGATTCAAATTATCATCATTTTCGAATCCTGATTTCGAATCGTAATTTTGTCAACTTTTTGAATATTCGAGTGTGATGACAAAACTCAAAAAAAATTCATAATCACATAGGTACCCATTATCGAGAGCTGAAAACTGAAAATACACCACCAGCCAAACTCCATTTTAAAATTTTTTTTGATTCCAAGAGTAAATTATTTTTAAAAAAGGTTCAGTAAAGAAAAATTTAAATCACAAACGCAAAATATTCAGAATCTCGAATCAAAAATCAATGTAAATTTGAATCGAATCATCTTCGAATTACTCTTCATCTTGAATACCTACTTCAAAAATTGACTCAAATACTTATATGAATAATAGATCATAGAAATTACGATTATTGAAATCACAATTGATTCTAATCGCGCCCAATACTGAAGTTTCAATAATTATTTATGTATTCGTAGAAAAGATTGAAACCACAATTTTCTTCATTTAGAATTTTTACAATTCGGATCCGAAAAATTTGACGTGTAAATCTAAGTTCCTATTTTCCAACAAAAACTTTTGCAAGTTTTCAAGCCCTTTCAAGGCGTACCAAAAAAATGAAAACCTACGCCAAAAAATCTAAAATTCTCAAACTAAATTTAATGTTTTTTTAAAAAACAATTTAAGATGAAAAATTATCGATTTGAAAGTCAGCTGATTATTCCTTGAAAAAGAAAAATATCGTTCAACAATTCAATCTTAAAAACTTCGAATTTTTTCCCAACTACTTTACCAAAGAAAATACAAATTCTACAGAAAACATCACCCAGCTATTGAACTTGAAGGAAAAAAAACACCTCAATTTTCCTACGCAATAAGTAATTTAAAAACACATGATGAAGTGATGAGCCTAATTACTTCACCAACAGCCATTCTGCCTCACTTAATTTATATCCAACCACGTGCCTACTATTCATAAAAGAAAGAAAAAACACCTAATACACGAAACTTTCAATACTTACAATTGGCATATTTTCTGACAACTGGTAAGACTCCATTTGTCGATATATACAATGGCGGGTAAAACTGCGCATATGACAAATGATTCATTTGACAACAATGCAGAGTACCATGAAAATACCTCGTATTCATTTCAACCGCATCTGAAACCAAAATCAACAGATAAATTCTCAATTTCAATCCTATTTTTGATCATTTTATTCGAGAAAAAATCTCTATCACTTACTCGCATCCTTCCTTCGGCTGGTATCCTCCTTCGATAAAATCTTATCAATACCAAACTTCAAATGCTTCTTGACACCTTCCGAGGTATTCCCTCGATCACGACCATCGTTCACAAAATTACCAACATAATCACCACTGCACGAATTATTATCACTACCGAAATCGTTCATTTCCCACGATCACGTTTCCAAAAAACGATCGATACTTCGATCACCTCGACACAAAGTGCTGCGATGATAAAACTAGTCGACAGACTACGTACGAATACGGACACAGGGGGCTAATCATCATTCCAGAGACTGGTGCAGTTTATACTAATTTTTTAATATTATTACCCATATGGTTAATATCTAAACACCGAGTCACATATACTACCGATAGAATCCAAGACGAGGCGGAGTCATCCAAGTGGATACAGCCACTAAAGTATACAAAACGAGAAGTGGAAGATGTGCTCCTTGCGCCCGTTTTATTAGGGCTATTATATTGTTGTTTGTGCTGGGTATCCAAATACAAACGAACCCGATCATCCCATCGAGACGCGAGATGAGATTAGTTGGTTTTTGTTTCTTTCTACTCATTTTATTAGGTAGATGATTAACTCGGTTTATTTTCATTTCGGTTCATTTCGACAGTAAAAATAAAGCTGGCCGTTGCCGCAGCCAGCGTAAAACAGAAGCACGTGTGTAACTTTTCAAATGACTGAAAACAGATTGTTATTTCGATCGGTAATATACCATTTATCTCGTTCTTTTTCACTCGAAATTTTTTATACCCGAGGAAATTACTCCTATATCGTAATCGTTGCGTGTAGATAAACTAATAAAACGGTGATTTTTACTGATAGAAGTGTATTAAAAAAAAGGGCAGAGAGGATGCTGCGAAGATAGTATTTCCGAAACGCGTTAATTGATTCAAAATTATTAGCTGTCGAGGTACCTCGGCCGGGTATCGCGGCGAAATATTTTCACAGTAACGAAACGTGTAAAAATTACCGATTCTTGGAATATTTAGGTTGATAGAATCATGTAGGATCACTTACCCACTGGTGACGGAGATGTCATCGTGGTGTGGTTTTCCGAAACTAGTAAACTGTTGATTTTGATGGCAGGTGGCGAATTCCAATCTGAAATTAAACAAAGATTTAGTTAATAAATGTTCGTATACTGTCAATGTTGAGTAAGGTACCCATTAAATAAGTACATAAGTTAATATTTAAAAAAAAAAAAAAAGATCATATTGAAATGAAAAAATGCAGACAGGTTCAGATAATTGATAAATCAAATACCTAGGTAACTAGGTATGTCTCAAGTGAGCTTAGGTGTCGTTTTTTTAGTTTTTTTTTTTACAAATGTTGATCAGAACCGCCATTTGAATTCGAAATCATAAGACAAGGAATAAAAATAAAAATCTTAAACCTAGAAATTAAAATAATTATAGATATCGAACAAAAAAATGGAGGGAGAATAGCTCGAAGAAAATTATCAGCTGAGCTATTCCATACATGAATGGACCAAAGATGATGTCAGATTTCCCGATTTCGCTAAAAAAAAATTTTAAAAGTCTCCCTTAGTTCACAGAACTGCGATCATTCATTTTTAAATCCTCGAGGGACGAGGGAAGCTCGAAATTTTCAAGCAATTGTGATTTTTAGCTAAATTACCCAATTTTGAAGGTTCATGTTTTGAGATTGGTTGAACATGATGGAAAACTGTTTTTGAGGCTTTTCACCCTTCTTTTAATCAACAAATTTTCAAGTTGGGATCTCTAGACTGAGGGGACAGTGATCCTTAATTTTTACCAAAATTTTAAAAAAATGAAAAAATAATATCACGTATCGATTTCTACTGATTCGAAGGACCCCCTCCCACTATTCGCTCAAAAAATCGAAATCACGGGTGACTTATCGTTTGTTTGGTTTTTAAGGACACTGAATTCGAATATTAGCTCATTTTTTGGATTTGATCCTTGAGTGTCCTTTTAGCCCTTCATTCTCGGGAAAAGTATGCGAATAAATTAAAATGGCGGATTGCATATCGATTCTCACTAATTTGAGAGTGCAAAATTCGAATATCGACTTACCTACATTTTAATTCGACCCCCTTCCTCTTTTTTTAATTAACCCCTCCCAAAAATCAGCTTGTACTGCTGAACTAATAAAAATATAATTTCTTCAAAAAAGAATTGAATATTCTAAAAAAAAATTATTTGTAGTAAGCCTATGACGACTTCAATTCATAGGATTGACATTTTTAAAAAAATCGTAACAATCTAGTGAACCTAGGACCATTCCATCCCAATACGGTTGTAAAGTTTCAAAAATTGTAGTAGGTATAAGTCATCAGCTTTTATTTTGTGATGGTAGATTATGCTTTAAAAGGGAGTCTACAGATTTTCAATTTTTCTCACGGTACTTATCTGAATATCTCACAATTTGACACACCTCCCTTCTCTCCACCACTAAAAATTTGATGCAATCAAATTTAGGCATTAGGTACAGAAAAAATTCAAAAATTTCAAATCGAAAGGAAATGTGTAATTAACAAAGTAATAGAAAATGAACAGGAGAGCATTTTTTTTTTGAGAATTTAAAGACAGCAAAAAAACACTTCAATTCCCAAATGGATTTTAAAGTTTTTGCATGTGAACGTTCCAAAATTTTCCAATTTTACCAGAGAATGGACATGATTCTCCCTTTTCAAAAAAAAAACGATTTTTTTGAAAATTTCAATCATGATCACTACCAAGTCTCCCAAAAAGACTTCTAAAATGTTCAAAAAGTTGAATTTTTCTCAGTTTTTTTTTATTCTACAAAGAGAATAAAAAAGTGATTTAGAAAAAATTCGTGACTTTGGATGAATTTTGGGTCAATTTCGCGACTTTTCGGCGACTTTAACCACCTACAGACACCCTCTACAAATCGAAGTTCTTCCAGTCGAATTCTGACTGACGGTGGTATTGAGAGACCCGAGACTTGGAAACTTAGAGACCTCGAAAGTTGAAATGTTTGGCAATCGTCAAACCTTAAATTAGGTCATTTGATATTTCTTGAAAATCGAAGTGACCGCTTTTATCGACTTTTTTCTCAAGGGCTGTCGTTTGTAATGCAAAAATGGAATTCGACACCTTTGAAGATTCAGAAAAGGTTTAATGATTACGCTGGTTTCTATTTTTTCATTTCTTGTCATTTCTGTCATCTGCAATAATTTTTCACATAGATACCTATATGTAGAATTTCCAGAAGCATTTTTAAAAATTATTTTCTATAAAACTTCGCGCTAAACAAAAAGTTCATATGAAAAAAATTGAATTGTCGACTTCATCTGTTAAGGCTGTACTTCAGTAGGTAAATGAGTAGGTAAAAACGACGAATTTTTGCGAAAGTTTTGTGGGTCACTGAATGAATGGATTTTTTTCGTTTTTGCTTTATTTTGTTCAGAAAGGCCAAACTTAGAGCGCCACGAAGCTATTTTTTGAATAAATAATTATCTGAATTAATTATATGACTCTGAAATTGGCAAACTTACGTCATTTTCACTTGTTTTCACTCCAACATTACACGTTTGAAGAGCAGTTTACGGGAAAAAAGGCTTCGTGGCGCTCTAAGTTTGGCCTTTCTGAACAAAATAAAGCAAAAACGAAAAAAATTCATTCATTTAGTGACCCACAAAACTTTCGCAAAAATTATACAATTACGTACTGATATCGAGTCTAGAGATAACATCCATGATAGCCAATAATTTTTCAAGTTTGTAATGCTCAATATCGTTCGATTTATCAATTTCAAATCGCTTTATTCGTAAAGTTATTCGCAGTTTTTTTGACATTTATGTATTAATATTTTTGTTTTGTTTCAACAAAACTAACAAAAGTGAACTATAGATGTTTGAAATTCAATTATTTCCGAAAAAAATTGGCCAATTATTATAGTTTTAATGTTTTTTAGCTAATAAACGACATGGTTGTTTACAAAATTAACGAGGTCGCGAGTTTAACTAAAATCTGTAAAAATCTGCAACCATTTGTGTTTGTATTACCTATTTTCTCATATTTTTGGAAGCTGAAGTACAGCCTTAATAATCTTTCGTAAAATTTTTCCCCTCACCCATTGAATATCTGCATTAAAAATTATTTGACGTATTAGGACATAAGATTAGGAGGAGATATGGAACAAAAAAATTTTTTAAACATGATGAAATTTCTAAAAAATAGTGCAAAAGCATAAATTAATAAAATTAATGGCAAAAGCTGTAAAAACCAAGGAAAATATTGAAATGATATGGGTAGATATAAAAATAGATGACTTAAAATTTCATAATAAAGCCACAAAACTAGATTCATACCTACCAAATACTTTTTCCTCCAAATTTTCACCATTTAAGTACAAAAAGTTTCGTGGAAAATTGGTCAAACCTAAAAATCTCAAAAATTGAGAACATTAAATTTTATAAATTAACAAATTATTTTAAAATAAAAATTCAATTCACTTCAAATCATTTTTCCATTTTCTTTCAAAGCAAAAAAATCATTTCGAAAAAGTCCTCATCTACTTGTTTATTAAAATGCAAATATTCCGCAAAAATCCAGTCTTCTCTCCCACTTTTTTTTCAATCATTAATACACATAATTGTCAATCTCGAATTTCAATATCAATTAATTCAACTCCTCAGTTACAAAAAAAAATTAAAACATTCGTACCAGTTCAATTCGCTCGATTATACGTATAAATTAAAAAAAAAAAAAGAAGAAGAAAGATATTGAATTTTATCGAACACTATTCGACCCAAAGTGTCAAAAACATAATACCTCGATCACCTAATAAAAATGTTAATTGCCATATTGAGGAAAATTATCGAACCATGACCTAGGCTAAGGTAGCCAATTAAGGAAAATAATGCCATCAGAGAGAAAGAGAACGAAATCGCAGCCTAAGAGAATAAAAAAATCATCGAACCGTGCAACATTCTTGAACCACTACGTTAAAAACACTCTGTAAAATTAAACTAACAAGGTATTCGGTTGACGAGTCGACCATTTTCAGTAATTCAATATCGATTGTTCGGTTAATTAAATTTAAAACGAATAAATTAATCGAAAAGATGATTTTTATATTTTATATCTAGACCTGCCTGTATCTACTTATACCGAAAATGATGAAATTAGAAGAATTTTGTACGATAGGTAAAATACCCAAATCGAGAGAAAAAAAATCTTCAATTTTATACAGCAATATGCAAATGCCTTACTCCTTTTCGATGGCACAAGCAACGTGTGAGTTTTCTCGCAATATAGATCTGGGCATTCGTATAGCCGCGATGTTTGGCAGTAAACAGTATAGAGACCTTTTTCTCCCTATTTGAATCTCATCAGCGGGCATCAATGGTCAATAAAAAATAATTATTCCAACTATTATTACTTTTATCGTTGACGTCACGCTGGGTTAATATTGTGTACGTTATAAGCGTAATATTATTTAATGTTCGAATAAATCTGGGCGAGATTTTCAAAAACGAACATCTTAAACTGCTTTCTTACAAACGTGTGATACTAATAACCGGAATATAGGCATCTCTATATAGATATTCGTATTATTAATCGGTATCTAGACGAGCTCGAATTGTATACGAATGTGAATTTTATCAGATTCTAAATGTTTAGCTTTTTCGATGATAGATGCTAATAGATAAAGATGGTCGTAATTCTGGAATTATGGCGTTCGTAAGCGGCCCTGTAATTAGCCATTATGTCTAATGAATTTTTACGATAATTTTCCGTATTTATTCGATGCGTGGTGGTTTTTTCGTTTTCGAAATTTCCTATCTTAATGCCTCCGCATTCCGTTTGAAAATACGATCGTTGCTGCTAAGGAATTGAGAACCACGGTAGGAGATCGCCGAAAAATATAACGGAGGCTAAGTTGAGAAATTTATTCTGGAATTTTTTCCATTTTTTCAAACTGTCAAGGAGGTGGAATGAAATCGAGATGTTGAAGATGATTTTAGACTATAAATCATGGGCGAGGCAGGGAAGAGAAAGAGGGTATATTTTTTACCAAGTCTGCATTTCAAAAAATGAAAAAAAAAAAAACTTATTAAAAGAGCTCGAAATTTAAATTTTATTTTGATGAAATTTGCATTAAAAACATGAGGTATTTCCAACTTTTTTGAAATAATTGTAATTTTTCGCCAAAAAAAAAACTACAAAAAAGAGTGAACAAAAAGAATAGAGGCAAAAAAATGATGTAAAAGGACTGAAAAATTGATTTTTAATATTTTTTATGGAGAAAAGCTTGCAAATTGTCTCACATTTGCTCTCGCCGAGTATGCGGTGAATGACACAAGGGTCAAATACCCACTTCAAATTAAAATCCAACCCAAAAAATTATGTATTACTACTTTTTTCCAAGTTTCATGTTCAAAATTTTTCCAAATTCAAATTTTTTCCTTCCTACGTAGTTCCATTTTTCCCCTCGATCATTTTCTCCAATTCAACGTATTATTTATCACCAATTATTTATTTTGAAAAAAATTTTCAACTCTGTTATAAATTTTCAACACTACATTTTTTCTCAATTTTTTCAAAATTATTATATTATTTCTAATTTTTCTTCAACCATTTCTCAGTAATTCATCTTGAAAAATATTTTTAGCGTTAAAATTTTTCACAACCCATTTTTAAAGAAAATTCAGCTCTAGAATTATATTTTATTTCTCAATAACGATTTTATCACTCAACTTCACCTAGGTATATAATTGTGTCTGATGAATTTTTTCAATTCCCAAAATCAGAATTTTTCAATCGGGTTATTGCTTAGTTACTAATTTTTCTCAACTTGGAAAATGATTGCTCAAGATGGGCATTGGACTTAGATCAAGTACAAGACGCATAAGTTGGCCAGGTGGAGCTGTGGATGTGATTCAGCTCGAGCTGGAATGAACTAGAAGTAGTGCAAAGGCAGAGGTACAATCTTGGAATAATCTGGAAGCAGCTGATTTTGGTTCTACGTTTGCATTCTGAAAATCAATTTTAATTACGAATATTTCTTCTTTGGCCAGAAAAAAAATGATTTTCTTGTCACTTTTTAAATAAATTTTTTAATGTAGGAAGGATTCTAAATTTTGAAAAAAACGAGTAAAAGAGTAATTAACGAGAATTTATCCATAAAATTGCTCAAAATAGACATTGTGTAATATTCAAGATTCATTTACATTGTAAAAAAAAATTTAAAATCACAAAACGAACTCAAAATTCTCATATTTTCAATTATGATACCCAAATGATACAAAAATAAAAAATAAAAAATAAATGAATAAATAGAATTAAAATCCAACTTCCAACAGACTTATCTGATCTACCTAAAAGAGGTTTCTACAATTTACGTCAAATTATTTCAAAACATTTTCCTTCAAACCTCCATAACGCAACCCAAACCACTAATACGAAACAAGTTACGTCTACGTTCAACATCAACAGGCATCGCACACCGCGTGAATTTACAAACAAAACACGAGGTTTACGTTCACAAAATGTTCAACAAAATTGAAAACTGACACGTATGACTTTTTCATGACTGAATTTTCATTTTTGAATGACTTTGTTGAAACAAAAGCATCTGTGAATACATACGACAAATTCAAAAGGAGGGAGATGACATTTTTTAGGCTCAATTTGTTAGATTTTCAAACGAGCTGTGTGTTACGTAAAGTCGATGTGATCAAGATTCATTCATACAGAAATCAAAAATGGTAAAATCATATTTTTATGGACAAAATTTCATTTAAAATTAATAATCCCTCGATGAATTTGTAGGCAGACCCAAGATGGAGATTTTTCTAATATCATTTTTCTGAATTTTTAAAAATTTTCAGACCAAATTTATCAAATTTTCAATCAAGGCTTCACGGAAAGTTCATAAATGAGAGAAAAAATGAAGTAGCAGAAGTAGAATCGAAAGGATGATTTCTTCAACGTCAAAAAAATGTATGTATTTAAATTTTCATAGACACACAATCTACAACTTTGATGAATATCATCAAAATTTTAGTAAACAATTTTACTTTACTATTTGGAGGAGAGAGGAGGGTCCAATAAATGAAAAAAAACCTATTGCCTGAGTAAAGTGAAAGTAAAACTGAAAATTTCTCAAAAAAAATACATTATTTTTATTTACACATGAACTGTACATTTTTCAATTCGAAATATTACTTCGCCAATTTCTTGAAAATTAAAGTAAATTCAATCCAATTTCCAAAATTTCACCCAAAATTTTTGGAAATACACCCCCCCCCCCTCTTAAACAGACTGGTGCAAGGCTAGTTAAACTTTTTAAAAAACAATGAATATCTCTTAACCTTATATTTAAATATACTCATGATTTTTTCGTAAATAATTTATCAATGATGTTTTAAAAAATGCTTAAAATGGTCAAGTAAAAATCTAGTATTTTCGAAATTTATATGTATTAGTCTCGATTTATGCTTGACGTACCAGGTATGGATAATTTTTTCTATTTTTTTTTTATCACAGAAAATGTAAGTAATTTATTCGATTCATTAATAATTAATCAAAAAATTAACGAAATAATTACTTTTCGTAAATTATTAAAAAGTAACTAAACGAAGATGTACCGACGAATTGAGTAAAAATAAACAAGCTCATGGTTCAATGTTTTCACGTTCATTAACTGCAATCGACTGATTGAATAAACATGAATTTAATATGCTAATAACAAAAACTCCATAATTATCAAAAAAAAAATCAAGATCATTCACATTTTAAAACGAATAATAAGTAGTCTAATGAAAATATTCATCGAATACCTTTCAATTTCATACCAAACCATTCAATGCCACTTTTCCATTATGAAACTTTCATCTGACTTTTATTTTCAACTTTTAGAGAATCGAATACAAGATCTGAAATTATAAGAATAATGGTCGAAAAAACAAAATTTCCCCTGCAACTCCGGAACTGTCGTCATAAATTTTCACTTGAAATTGAGACATTTCTGCAAACCCAGCATTGATAAATTCTGACCCTTACTTAAGATTTATCTTTATAAATATTTTCTTAATCAATTGCTGGGTGAATTTATTTTCATTATAAAATGTTTTCATAATCTATAAAAAATTTTACTCATAGGTCGTTTTTTTTTCGAAATTATGATAAGTAATTTTTGTGAAAAATGACGACTCCCCTTGCAAAATAAAAATTTTGAAGAAATTAAAATTTGAGATTCAAATCAAAATACAAACAATTATCTCCTAAAAGAAGAAAGTGAATTTTTTGAAAAATGTCAAAAAACAAAATGGACATTGAAATTATTTTCTTGTATTGATAGCAGTTTGACCTCAGAACGAAAACAAAATTATCCTCCAAAAGAAAAAGAGGGATAGGATCCGAAATTTGAAAATATATATAAAAGACGAGCTTTTTTCATTGGATTTTTTTTTACAAAAACACTTCAACATTGCATCTCAGATTTCTATGAGAAGAAAAAAAATGTCGTCCTTAACGGAAGAAATTTCTTAGCTCAAATCAAGCACTCAATTTCAATTTCATAAATAAACGATTTCGAAAAAAATAGGTAAGCTGAACAGAGGTGCAAGTGTACGCTTTCTTGACTTTGAGAACCCCTAAATTGGTTTTGAAAACCGATTCTAAAATTGTGTAATGACAGTTTCAGAATGAACGAGGAGGGGATTTCCGTACTACTTTAAATAAAAATATATTTTTTTATAATTACAATCTCAGTTCTTTGAATGCTGTGAATATTTCCACATACGAGCTTTTTTTTTTTTTTAAAAAAAAAGTCTACATTTCAAAGGTATAATCAAGGTCTTATAAACGTATTCTTTTTCCGTTCATTTTTATATCCCGTACTTACGAGGAACTGGCCATCTGAGAAATTCGTCAAAAGGAATGTAAATCGTGGAAATTTCTTTACTTTTAATGCCTAGTAATCTTATTGTTGGCGCACAATCGATTAAATAATTTAGTACATCGTGTACCTACACAGTTCATTAAAGTGCAATTTTTATTTAGCACATGAGACGAAGATCCCCATCATCAGCGAACGTTATAATTATATCATAATATCTACTTTAGCAGATAGATAGAGGTAACATATACATTACTACAAGATAAAGCAACTAAATTTTTCCATTTAAAAACATAACCCACTTATTCATACATTGTTTATATCTCTCTATGTTCGAAGTTAATTTAATTACATCTTGTGTTAATTGTTTTCGAACACATATTGCGTGCTCGTGTATATCTGTTATGCCCTAAAAACTGCATGCACCTGTAAGACGTATAGCTGTAGATTTACTACATCGATGCTTAATGGTCAAGCAAACACCTGTTTTCGGTTTTTTCTTTCTTTGACGATATTAGCTTCTCGGTGCGGTTACTTTTTATCTCATTCTGGTATCTCGAATTTCTATTGTTTTCCATTTTTCGATACGTTTATGGCTGGTGAATCGAAATCATTAACGGTTATTTTCATATTTTACAATTTCAACAATGTATTACGAGATTTAAAGAATAATATTTTGTATTAATGCGGAGAATAAAACATTATGGAAGAATAGTTGGCTTTTTTTTAATGAATCAAAATTAAAAATGAAAATTTCCTTTCAAATTTGGCTCTTTCTGTTTGTTACCACAAAAAAAAAATCATCACATATGTTCAGACGGCTTCCAGGGTGTCCACAGATTTTTTAAAATTCGAAATTCGTGATTTCTTCGTAATTTTCAAAACTAGTATGAGCATTTCAGGTTTTCATTTTAAAAAAGTTAGCAGGAAGGGGAAATTTCAGATGTAAGGTCAATAGAGCGAGTCTAATGTATTTCAATATTCCCGTTGATTTTTTGGGGGGAGGGGGAAGAGTCCCAGTTCTCCCATCCCCATGAAATCATAGGAAAAAACTGTAGATGACAAAATTTTTTGTTTTCTAATATGCTCTACAACTTTTGTTTCAACTTTTTTCTTGTAAGTATGCAATTTCGAAAGTTATCGCCGAAAAAGCAAAATTTGAAACTCCCTTCCCCAAAAATAAAATCAAAATATTCATCGATTTTAAGGAAGTTTAGAAATATTGGAATGCATCACTCCTTTCTGTTAATTTTTCCAAAGGTCGGATCCTTATTTTAACTAAAATTTACGTACTAAAAATTTTAAAACTTTTTTTTGTTCATTTTCTGGCTTGGGAATAAAATTTTGAAAAAACAGTGACTTTGATGACCATTTTCCACGGAAGTAATTACCAAAAAAGGACCTCAGAATCGTTAATTTTTTGACTTTTCAAGTGACTGCAAACAAAATAAAAATAATACTGGCTACCGGGTGTCCAAAATATTTCAGAGATGATTTTTCCTGATTTTTCCAGTTTTTCTAGACCAATTTTTTGAAGTTTTCCGAATCTTTTGAATACGATATTGAGACCAATTTTTTGAAGTTTTCCGAATCTTTTGAATACGATATTGATATTAGTGAACCATGGAAGAGGTAATTTTTTGCGTAATATACCCATATCTTGAAATTTTGCAAAGAAAGAAAAAAAAAGATAGAAATGCATTGAGTCTCACAAATGGTTTTTCCAAAATAAACTCTTTCTACGATATTGTTGGAAAATGTTTGAATTTAATTCTGAAAAAATTTAAATTTTGAGCAAAATATTAATCGAAAGAACATCAGAAAAGAACCTAAGTATAGGTATCAAAGTGAAATTCTGAAGGAAAAAAAATCAAGTTTCAGTAACTTTTTTGAACGAAAAAAATGAACAAATAAATGATCAAAAAGTAACCAAAAATTCAACTACATATTTTTGAGGGAAGCAATTTTTTTCAGTTTTTTTTTGGTGGAGAAGATTAATTTTTTGTAGTTTTTTGCAAACATCTAAAAGATGAATCAACTGAGATGACGTCAATGTGACCCTGAGCTAAAAAAAAATCGATGTCTTTATTTCCATGAATTTTTGAACCAAAAACGTGAAAAAAGAGACATCAATTTTTTTACACAAGGTTCCTTCTTTCTGGCAGAGTCAAAAATACCTCATTTCATTTATTAAGTTCCTTGGCAAAATTTTATTTGAAAACTTGAATTTTTTCTTGAAAGTGCAAAGGAAAAGGGACTTTTGAGAAGAAAAAAGTAACTAAAGTGACCTTGTAGATGTGAAAAGTAATCAAAAGCGACTGAATTCGAAAAAAATGACAAAAGCCTTAAAAAAGTGACCCGATATGATACCTGCCTAAACCTCATATCCAAAATTGAAGGCACTGAAGTTCATTTTTCCAATTTTGACATTGAAATTTCAAAATTACCCATCGTCTTTAATTCTTCACATTGCCAGATTTGAAATTTTGATCTGATCAACGAAAAAATCTGGAAATCGGTACATCGCCCACTTCTGACCTCCCGAATTTTGATAGAAAACGATTTTAAAATATTTCAGAGCCATCAGAAAATTTTGAAAGTTTCCAATGAAACCAAATCATAATTTTTTTAAATTTTCAATTTTGATTTCAAATTCATATTTTTTGGCAGGAAATTAAATTTTTTGTAGGAAAATTTTCATTCAAAACTATGATTTAAACAGAAAGTTGTAAAATTTAAAAAATTCCATTTCAATCGATCAAATCTAGATTAAAGTTCTGAAGTTCATCAATAGACCATTTTTAAAAGATTTTCTCTAGCACTGGAAAATTCCGAAATTTTTTAATTGCATTAAAATGTCTAAAAAAAAACTGCTTCCAATCGATTTGGGAGGCCAAAAATAAAATATCTACCAACTTACACTTTTTTCTTACTTTAAAATTTTCCCCCGAAAAATTGTCTGCTGCCAAAAAATATGGACTTGACCTCAAAGTGGCGAATTTTGAAAAATTTTGCTCCAATTAATCAAATAGGTCACCAATACTGCTTATCCACGATTATACGTGTTGAAATTCATATAAAACCATTTTTATTAGCTTTTCTCCAGCATTGAAAAATTCCAAAATTTTCTGTATAGACTCCAAAATGTCTTGAGACAGCTTCCAATCGATTTGGAAGATCAAAAATAGGGTATTTGTGTACCAAATTTCAATTTTTTTCGTTGATTAAATCAAATTTTCAAAATTTTTAAGGTGATGATTAGATAATCATAAAATTTTAAAAATTATTCAAAATTGGAGAAATGGACTAGAGCATCTTAAACTTCGAATATGGGAATGAGATTCTTTCATGATGTACTTTCGATTTATGTTTGTTTGGGCTTAAAATTTCACTTTGAATTGAGATCTCCCCTTGTAACTATAAGATAATTTCCGAGTACAAATATCATTTCAGCCGATCGAAAAATCCCTCAAATCCGCCCACCCCGATAATTGGCGACTGATCGACGCTGGCAAACATTGCGCAGAATGTTGTGAAACCATGTCTCGGCGAAGTAAACTTTTAACCTATTTCCGGAGCGAGATTTTTTCCACTAACTAATAAATTTTACATATATTTCCGCATCTGAAACACATTCGAACCTATTGGAACAAGCTGGCGAAAAATTCCCTACGTACATAACGTCCTCTGTACTCTAAAAAAATATCGCTTTTGTTGGACACGTAACTGGTTGTGAAATCAATGTTCGATAAGACGTATAGGTCTCCAGAGGCAGTGCCTTATTCATACATTCTATAAAGTATGATCGACGAAACGGATAATCGAGTTCTACTTATTTTAACCTCGCATCGATGTGCCATTCGGATATGATTTCTGTCGTCCGACGCGACGTCCGTCCTTTCATTCGCCATTAGGACAATAGGTCGATACACGATCTCAGCTTGGTCACGTTTAGAAAAAATTGCCTACTAATAGAGGTCTCTTCGCTGATCCCGACAAATACGAACAATTTTTTTCTCACCAAAAAATCATCTAGTAGATGGGACAACATGTACCCAACATGTCAAAGTATTGTGGTCAAAATGTGGGTTCTGCTGTCTATGGTACTAGTTTTATATGTATAACGAGAGTAACCCGAGCAAAAATGATGTTTTGGCAGCTGTCGTATAGTGTTTAAAATAGGGTCGCGACGCGTTTACCACGTCGATTGTGTACGTAAGTGTAATTTTTTTCCTATATTTTTCAACAAACCTCCATCGGCGGGTATACGTTTTCCTTTCTCGCAGTCTAATAGAATATCTTATGGTTATACAGCAAAATATAATTTATATAGGTAAACAGGGAAACTTGTCTTGTATCTTCTCAGATGCTGAATTGTCGTAGTCATCGTCGTGGTTTTCGTTGATCTCGTCACTTCGAGGTCAACTCGGAAATTCAAAATGACCGTCGAAGTACAAGGCAATGTATTCCCACGATCTTAAATTTTGGCTTTCGGATGAAATTATGAATGATGGAATCGAAGCTCCAGGGTGAGATTTCAGAGGTGGTTTCAAATACTGACGAACAGTGGAAGGACGAAGAAGAGAAGGAAACCAAGCAGGCATCTTACTTAGCTTTTAGAAAGCAAGTTACAAACTCATTATAATTATTATAGGTACAGGGAAAAGCCAATATTCTAATTTCGAATAAAATTTTTCAATCTTTTGATTTTGAAAATTGAACGATTTTTCATCGATTTTTATACTCGCCCCCTTTGCGTTTAGACTTCAAATAGTAGAATGGAATGGAGAAAATAATCCAATTTGTGAAGATTTGAATACTTTCATCAATAATCAGTTTAAAACAACCAATAAAAATCCACATCTCAAACAATCTACTGCAAAAAACAAAAATTGAAAACGTTTTTCAAGTGTAGCCAGAATATCTAAATCTAAAAATGATTTTATAAACATTAAAATTGCAGAAATTTTTGAAAATTAATAAAAAGCATTTTCACAAGTGTCTTGAAATGTAGTAAAAAATTTATAAAAATTAATTTTGAAAATTGCCAAAGGGGATCAACCTTCTTTGAATATTCATCAAAATTATTTAAATTCAAAAATTTCAAAACCCTTCGGGTATTTTAAAAATTACCTACTTAAAAGTAATTTATAAAACTATTAATGATTCACAAAAAAAATACAAAAAACTGTTAAAGATACGTAGGTACTTAAGTACTGCAAAGAGAGACGAAAAAATCACACACGTAAAACTACAAAAAAAATTATTAAATTATTTAAGCTGAATTGTTTTCAAAATTTTACGAAAGAAAAATTTTGTAAAAATTGGTTAACCAATCGCAAAAAAATTAGAATACGTATTATAAAAATTATCGAAAAATTCAGAAAAATTTTGTGAAATATTGTGAAATAATGAAGTTTTATGATTTTTACTGCGTTTTTTTATCAATTTTCATCCAATTTTTGACGCAACTTGGTCATTTTCTCATAAAAATTTGACCACTAATTAAAATTTTTACAAGAATTTGGCAAAAAAAATTTTTATAACATTTCGCAAATTATCCTCCCACTCAAGTATTTATTCTAAGATTATTTCTTCAGAACCTACTAAATCTTTGAAAAATGGTAGGTAAGTATTTTTTCGGATTTTTTCGTACATTTTTTCGGACTAGGTCTGGACTAGGGACTACATACAGATCGTCATTTCTTTATAATTTATTGCCCTCTCTTCCTCCCCTCTCCCACAACAAAAAATTGGCTGAATTCCATCTTTTCTTTAGTTCGAAGTAAAATGTGTATAATAGTGGTGGGGGAGGGGGGAGAGCAGTTGACTCCAAAAAATTCTCTGTAGAATTTAAAAAAACAAAAATATTGAAATCCAATGCTCATAAAAATGTCGATTATTTTCAGATTTTGATTACTTAGTTAAATTTTTCATTTGCTTCGAAATATAGATTTCTTCAATTCAAAAAATTGTCAAAACAAATTCGTGCGTGCTTCAATTTCAATTTTCGAATTACAAATCAATTTTAGATTTTTTTGTC
Organism: Pseudococcus jackbeardsleyi; assembly: GCA_038380155.1. Taxonomy (NCBI): domain Eukaryota; kingdom Metazoa; phylum Arthropoda; class Insecta; order Hemiptera; family Pseudococcidae; genus Pseudococcus; species Pseudococcus jackbeardsleyi. The sequence continues at coordinate 7,084,676 of CM076242.1, forward strand.
ATCTAAGGCCCACATTCTCAAAATCCAACGACCCCATAGAAATTTTGTAGGACAGTTATCAACATATTTAAAAAATCATGCCTTTCCTTTCCAACACAAATCTATAATCCCTACTCTGACGTAACTCCTCAATTTTAAAAAATTAAAATGAATAAAAAGCATATTTGAAATTTGATTCTGTTTTCTTTCGTCATTTTCTGACGCCAACAAATTCAGAGTAACAATCGAAATCATCTTTTTTGTAGTCAATTTAAAATCAAAAGAGGTTTGTAAATGATTATTTCAAATTGCCATTTTGCGTGTTCCATCAAAAAATGCAGGTGAATTACCAGAAATAAATTGGATAAATTGAGAGATAATTACGGTAAATTACGAGATAAATAATTATCACTTACGCAGGGATGATAACTGAAACCAATAAACCAATAAAAAACCAAGTATTTTTGGGAAATTTTGTAACCAGAAACCGAAAACCAATAACAAATTTTTGAGAAAAAACCGTAACAAAACCATAACTGTTGAAAAAATCAAAAAATTCTAACTTAACCAATAACCAATAACCAATTAAAAATTTGCTCAATTATTGGTTAATTTTTTTTTCACTTCTAATAGTAAATAAACGTTTTCCTTCATTATTGACACATTTTAGCGATACATGAGTCAATTAAAAATCAAAAAAAATGTTTTTCTTGTAAAAGAATTCAAAAAATTGTCAAAATTGTGTCATTGCATGTGATGAATGATTTTTTTACGTAATAATGTGTTCTATATATTATTGACAGATGATGATTTTAGGAGGGAAAGACGGATCGAAAATCGAAAACTGGACATACCACTTTTTTTTTTTGCTTCAAACTGTTCTAACCTCTCGAAAGGGCGAAAAAAACGAAAAAAACCAATAACCAATAACCATAACCAAAAACCAATAATGAAACAGAAAAACCATAACCAAAAATTAATAACCAATTATCACGAATTTGACAATAAAAGTTAACCATAACCAATTATTTTTGCCTAAATTTTGTACCATAACTGAAAACCAAAAACCAAAATAATTTCAGTTATCATCCCTGGAGTAGGGATAACTTTAAAATCAAGGTAATCACCATGAATTACGAAATATTTACCGTAAATTGCAGAGTATTTACCATAAATTACAGAATATTTACCGTAAATTACAGAGAATTTACAGTAAATTACGGGATATTTACCGTAAATTACGGGATATTTACCGTAAATTACGGGATATTTACCGTAAATTACGGGATATTTACGGTAAATTACGGAGTATTTACGGTAAATTACGGAGTATTTACGGTAAATTACGTAAATTTCAGAGTATTTACCGTAAATTACAGAGTATCGAGTATTTACCGCAAATCACAGAGAATTAGGCAAAAGTAAATACTCTTCAATTTTTTTGAATCAAGTAAAACATGATTTGTTAGGATTTCCAAAGGTTCCGATTTCAAATATCCATTCATTTTTTTTTGATTCAGCCCTTCCTGGGATTTCAGAATTCAGAGACACTCAAAAACAAATTATTGATTCATTTTTGGATACTGCTTTTCATACTCCACAAATTTCAAATGTGCATTGAAAAAAAAATTGAAAAACTGGTGCTATGTATTTATTTTCCAAACTATTACGATTTGACGTGAAAATTTTGAAAAATTCTCAAATCTCCCTACTTCCCTCCTCTCTCTTTAAAATTTTGGAAAAAATTATCAAAAAATTAACCTACCTAATTTGAAAAACTCTTCATAATCCCCCACTGTGCAATTTTTCACCACTTCATTCCGCATTTCAAACTCGCACTCGAAAAATTTCTCGAATCAGTGTCGCCACCTGAATTCCATACCTCCACACTGGTTAAAATTCGCCACATTAGAACGCTTCATTAAGATCAAGACCTTGATCGTACTTACACACAGAACGACATTAAGACAATATAATGCACATTTTTTTCGTAACAAATAACAAATTAGCAACAACCAGTTTGATGTTCGTACCGTTAGCTTCCTCTTTTTTTGTGTGCTCCACGTACAAATTACGTATAGGCACCGATGAAGAGGAGAAAAAAAAACCAAAACTGGAACAGGAAGTTAGAGATTTAAGTTAACCCTATAAAAAAATTATTATGGGCGCTGCTGAGAGAGTACATTAAGAAGAAAACAATGCCATATAACTCTACGTCTCTTCTATACGTGTATTATACACCTAGGTCTAGGTTTCATTGCCCATCTCTAAGGTCTATAGGCGAGTATTATTTCGTATTAGAAAATACACGTACCTAGATTTTGATTAACATGGCTCTATGTGTTGTATAGGTAAAGAAAGGTAAGGTATTACACGAGCTATGAAATTATACTCGACTAAGCTACGATGCCGGTTAAATTGTAGCAAAATCCAACCGGTTCGTCGAATATTACACATTAACGTAACGGTAATTTGTATTTTGATTTTTACATCTCCCCCGCCCGCATCCGCAGCCCTATCGCCGGTATACATTTAACCCTTGACCTTGGAACATGGCGAGCTATTCTATCGACCTGGAAAGTGCATATTTTGCGAGTTATTTCCACCGAGATTTTTCTCCGATGAGTTTTAATGCATCGTCAGCAAAACACAGCCGACTTTTGTAGAAAGTTTCGACGTTTCCATAACCTTAAAATTGTTTTTTTTTTTTCGGATCTTATAAATAAAGCAATATGATCGATAAAAATATACACGAGTACCCGCATCCGAACGTGTTATCGATCGCGTTACATAAAAAATACCACCATAGTCACCTCCGAAGATCGAGGAACCAGTTACACAAACACAATATATTTTTGTACGATCGAGTAACGGTAAATCATACGCGTTAATTTGTTTGTCACCACATTCGAGAGATACGCGATATACATACGATTCAATACACCTCTTCGTATCCATTCTTTCCAAAACATTTTACCAGTATTTCTTAAGGTTGCCAAAAAAAAACCACGTAAAATTCTTCGTAGAAAGTATGAATATGTACAGAGTATTGATGAATTACACGTTATACCTTCTTCATCGGGTTATGTTTAGGTTTCAATAAGACGAATAAATTCCAAGGTTATGAGAAGGTTCGTAAGGTATTCCCCCCTCTCCGCCTCTCAATCGTAGACCATTTGCAAATGAACAATGTTTTTGTTCTATTTATTCACCATTAAAATGCTCGACGCATAAAAATGGTATCATTAAGTAGCGGTATAGATTGGAATAACATTATTGGAATTGTGATAAGAAAAAGGATGACTGCACCGACCATAAGTACTTCTACACCATACGCACTGGCTCCATCGTCGATGGCCGCCGCCGCGTAATGGAAAGTTAATGTTTTACTTTCCCCTACAGCATAAATATGTTGGAAGAACAATCTGGAATTTTATAATGATCCCTATACGCGACGATGTGATTTTTTTTTCCATCTTCGAGATCGTGTACGGGTTAGAAAAAGATGATGAAAACGAGGCTGCTCGTGTTGGAGAAAAATCGTGGCGAAATTGGCGAAAAAATTAGTCCGAATGAGTCAGGTGGAGAAATTCGTGATATCTGTGGGAATTTCTTTGATCGACGATGATGATGAATCAATTGAGACGAGTTTTGGAAAAAAATGATTATGATGAGTTTTATTCATCTGTAGAATTTTTTAAATGGGGATTTTGGGGTAAAATTTTGGAAAAAAGTGATTAAATTTTTTTCTCAATTTTTCACATGGAATGAGAATTTAAGAAAATTGAAAAAAGCTTTCATTTTAGGAACATGACAAATTTTCTCGAAAGAGGTGAAATGAAGAATAATTTGGAAATTTGCTCAATATTTTTACAAGGCAGGTATCTCAAATTCAAGTGAAATTTCAAGCCGAAACAAAACTGATTCGAAGGATGTAATAAAAAAAAATCAAAATTTAAGGCACTGAACTTCATTTTTGAAATTTTTGAAAATTTTTAAAGTTTCAAAATTATCTCATCGCCTTGAAAAATAAGAAAATTTGATCTTGTTAATAAAAAAAGCTGAAATTCATGTTCAATTTTCGACCTGCTAAATCGATTGAAAAAGGTTTCAACAAGTTTAAGAGTCTCTAATTTTTTTTTGGACTTTTTAAAAAAAAATTATACGAAAATTTTCGGCCAAAAAATATTAATTTCAATTCGAAGTAACGAATTTTGGAAAATTATGCTTCAATTGATCATATGGGTCATCAATACAGGTGACCTGAATTTTTAGACGCTCAAAATTCATATGGACCATTTTTATGGCTTTCCTTCAAAATTGGAAAATTCTAAATTATTTTTGGAGGCTTTGAAACATCTTGAAATCGTTTCCAATCGATTCAGGTCGAAAATAGGGTGAATATCTTTCAGATTTTTTTCGTTGATAATATCAGAGATTTGTACATAGATATGTATGTATTTTGCAATGAGATGAGATGAACTTGGAATCTCAAAAAATTTCCCAAAATTCGTGAAATGAATAATTTCAGCGCTTAAAATTTTAAATATTTTTTTAAAATAATATATTATTATTCGATTTTTTCAAGAGAGTTCCCATCTTTTTTGTACATATATTTTTTGACTCAAACTTCATTTTTTTCGACTTCGAAAGCTGGATGTTTTGTCATCAGTGGCAGAGCCGGCGACTTGAATTTTTCCCGGGTGTAGCGAAAAAAAACACTCACTTTATATGTCATGTCATAGAAAATGTTATTTTCGTGAAAATGTAAAATTGAAACTTTTCAATGGCGTAGCCAGAAACCTCTGAAAGGGAGGGGTCAGAACCAGTGGTTTTTGGCGGTGGGGAGGGGGGGAGGGTGCAAAATGGGTAAAAGACAAAAATGAAAGTGCTTTTGGGGGTGCGCGTTACATAGTTCATATACCTAATTATGATTTTATTCATGCCCGAGCGAAGCGAGGGCGAAGTCTTAAAAAAATAGGATTTTTTAATGTCCAAAACAGACATTTTTCACGGTGTTTTTTTCATTTTCCCGGGTGTAGCGAGCGCTACACCCGCTACACCCAAGACGCCGGCTATGAATCAGTGGGACATCAGTGGGACAATACGTTACAAATGTGTAATGTTATACCGAAATTTTTTGTTTTTTTTCAAATAAATTACGCATATTTCAAGTTGTTAAAATCAAAATTTTAAAATACTTATAGCATAATTTCCACAAAATAAAAATGACAACGAAAATAAATTTTTACTGGAAGTTGAAGCTGAATTATAAAATAAAGTAAGGAAATGCAAAAAAAAAAACGAAATAGGGCTAGAAAAAAAGGACGAAAATAGCTAGAAGTAACGAAACGAAAAAATAATCAAAATGAAAAAAAAAAAATCAAGAAGTCCGCTAAATCACGAAAATAAAACTTGAACGTCTACAATAATGAAAATAGGTGTGACTTCTATTTTCATCGACTCATACCCGAATGCCTTACTTCCTGATAACCTATAACTTTTTTTTTGTTAATTATCATATTGTATCAAACTTCGACAGTCAAACGTCTTATATGGTCCTTGAAAATTCGCCACATAAAATTTGAATTGCAAAGTTTGTGATTTAACAACGAGGTTATTAGAAAGCGAATCTTTTCTATTTTTAAGCTACTTATTTTTCAAAAATCGACTTTTTACAAAATGAAATTAATTTTAGATTAGAAAGATAAATTCTCAGATGATATGTTGAAAAGATGATTAAAAATCTAGGAGCGGCAGAGAGAGAGAAAAAAAAAGTGTAGATACTAAAAATCTTCGTTGCAGATCCCAAAAATTCAAATTAGGTTAGTAAACTTTCATTTTTATACCATTATTAATACCATTTGTTTTCATTTTTCATCCAAAATATTTAAAAAAATCTATTTCTTCGCTAACTGACAATAAAGTAAAGATGAACCAATAACTATTTAAATGGAAATTTCATCCTGTCAAATTATAAATACAGGCAGGTTCTCTCCTCCCCACCAAAAAAATAGGAATTGAAACTTGCACCGCAGACCAGACGACTGATTAATTCACGGCATTGAGACCATCGAATTGGAAAAATCTTACCTTCATTAAAATTCGTTATTTTGTACTAATTAACCTCATGCCTATACAACACCATTATTATCCAATGCAGACGATCTTACCTACATTTCATATAGAGACGAATGAATGCAGAAATTTTTTGCAAACAATCTATCAGTGTTTCGCAATATTTATTTGTTCGCGGGGTGTTTTCATTTCGTATAAAAAAATGATCCAAGAATCGCAAGTATCGAAATTTTACGCTTCGAAAAAAATCCTCGTCACTGGAAGCACTGGATTTATGGGCAAAGTGCTGATATGGAAATTACTCTACAGCTGCCCTGAACTAGACACCATTTATGTGCTGATGCGATCAAAATATGGAAAAACTTCGAAATCTCGAAAAGAACAACTTTTCGGCTCACCGGTAACAAATTAGAAAGCAGATAACCAAAAAAAGGCCACTTTGACTCACTCATAGCAAATTTTGGAATGTTCTGCAGGTTTTCGATAATTTAAAGAAAACCAATCCGGAAGTATTTGGAAAAGTCGAACTGATATCGGGAGATGTTGGAGAAGATGGAATTGGATTATCTGATAAAGATCGGAATATGTTTATCGACGATGTATCAATTATATTCCACAGTGCTGCTATTTTGAGGATGAACTCAAATTTACATACAGCTGTCAATGTGAATACCATTGGAACTGTAAGAATGCTGGATATGGCGCAGAGAATGAAAAAATTGGAGGTAAATGTGTATTTTTGAGTAAATTAATTTTTTTGAGTGATGGAAGAAGAGGAGGGAAGGCGAACCAATTGTAAAAATGAAATAATCAAAAATTGTTTTATTTTCTCTCAAAAGAAGAAGCCTAAAAAATTACGAATATTTTTTCTGAAGAGTTCAAAAAATTTGGAAATTGTGTCCCAAAACCCCACTCAGGAACATTAAATCCCAAAAATTGACCTCACATTGCGAAAACACCCAAATAGGAAATTTAAACCTAAGGTCTACAAATTCAAAATTTTGAGATATGTCCAAAAAAGCCTTCAAATTTTGAGCATACTTAGTCTCTCGAAAACATTCCAATCAGACTTATACAGTTCTAAAATTACGAAACTATTAAAACTCAGACGTAGAGTCCAAAAAACCCTACCTGGATATAGGGTAACTCAAAAAATTTTCCAGGAATGATTTTTTCGAAATATTTCACAAATTTTCATTATTTAAGGAGGAAAATATATTTTTAAATTATTTTCTCAATTTTTAAAATTGTTTTGTCCCTTTAAAAAGTAATTGAAAAATAATAATTATACTTGACATTCATGTTAAAAAAAAACAAAAAACAAAAGAATTTCTGAATCAAATTGAAAAAGTGATACGAATGGAATTCATTCAAGGCAGCAAAAAAGTAAAAATTACCTCAAATTTTACATAATTTTAATCACACAAAAACACACACAACACTCATAATTTTTTCCTGCCTGTTCCGTATTGCTCTTTCAATCTCCTCCTCCTATTTTTCCAGTTACCCAAAAATGAATTAACCAGCAAAATTTCAATGTACATATGAAAATTTTTTTACTTTAAATGGAGAAAATTCATTTTTTATATTTATAATTTTTATGAACAAAATAAATCAGACAAAAAAATTGTTGGAAGAATAATTTTAAAAATTCGATAAAAAATTTTCAGGCATTTGTTTACATTTCAACGGCTTATTGTTGTTGCGAAAATAGAACAGTCGAAGAAAAAATTTACCCATCAAAGCAGAATCCCTACGATATAATCAATATGGTTAATTGGATGGAGCCTGATTTGTTGGAAAAAATTACACCAAAGTAAAGCAAGGGCAGGGATACTTTGAAGTCCGATATTATGTTTTCAATTATTTTTTTAAAATTACCATACATCAATTTTTTTCCAGATTAATTTATCCACTTCCAAATACCTACACTTATAGTAAAAGACTGACAGAATCACTGCTGCAGGATTACGCAACCAAAGTACCTATAATCGTGGCCAGGCCAAGCATAGGTAATTAATTAATCAATCAATAAGAAACACGCCATTCAACATGAAAAATATCTATGATTATTTTACAAAATGAAAAATTAAATCTTGTCAATAGTTCTGCCATCTTTCAAAGAACCATTTCCTGGATGGACTGACAGCCTCAACGGACCAGTTGGATTTTTTGTAGCTGGAGCCAGAGGCATATTACGTACCACCCTTCTCGACCTGGAGACCAAATCCGATATTGTACCCGTCGACATGGCCATAAATAGTATTTTAATTCTACCATGGGCGAATTCGAAAGAACAATTGTAAATGATTGGCATTGATTTTCAAAAATTATTAATAATTTCAACAATTGGTTTTAAAACCTCCTTTTTTTTCATTCAGGTTAAAACAAATCAGCGTGTATAATATTTCACAAAATTCGAACGAAAATCTAACTTGGGGCGAAGTAATGGATTATCTCATGAGCATGCTGCACAAATACCCACTCAACCTGATGTATTGGTATCCGAACGTCAATGGAGCCACTAAAAGTACCTTTGTTTACACCGTCAGAATGATCATTCTGCATTATTTACCAGCCTACATAATCGATTTCATTTTATTGTTAGTTGGCCAAAAACCTTTGTGAGTAGATTTATTGCAAAGATGAATATTGAGGATTCAAAATTACCTAATTCAAATTTTTATTTAAAATTATTTTGCAATACGTTCCAGTATGGTGAAAGTTCACGACAGACTTCGACACGGTGAAAAAATGCTGACATTTTTCACTCAAAGACGCTGGTCTTTCGTGCACGATAATCTACTTCAGCTGGAGAAACGAATGAATGATACCGATAAGCAGACTTTTACCATAAATATGAACGAAATTGGTGATTTCGGAAATTATTTCGACGATGTTATGAGATCGGGCAAGGTTCATATATTCAAGGAGGACATGAGCAGACTCGGCCATGCAAGAAAAACTATCAAAATGTAAGTTAAACTTTGATTTTACTTTAAATTTTATCTGTGTAAAGTCTGTTGGTCATTCCATTTCAATTGTTTTAGAAATTGTCGCCCCTTCAGATTAGAAAAATAATCTAAAAAGTTTAGAAAAGAAAAAAAAATTTGTTCTCAATTTTTAGAAAATGTTTTCAAAAAATTTAATACGTAATAAGCATAAAAACTTTTTGTCGATGTTTTTTTAGACATTTAAAAACAAAAAACTGTTTATTATTTTTAGTCCTAATCGAACCAAAATTTATATTTTAAAAAATATCAGAAAATGCTTCCAAAATTGCTCATGCAGTATTCTAGAATTTTTACTTCAAGACTTTTTCAATTTGGGCACAATTTTTGCATGAGTTTTTTTTATACCACCAAAAACTGCAACTCTGATTTTGCCATTTTACAGTAACGAGAAGAAAATTTCAAATTTTCAAGTTGATTGATGAAACAGAACAAGTCTTACAAAAATATTAAAACTGTTTTTCATTAAACCATTAACTATATTCAATTTCAAAAGTTAGTAATTTGAGGTAAAATTTTACAAATTTTCATAAATTTTCAAACACATGGGAATTTTTTTGTATTTTATGAAAAAAAAAAATTGGAAAACTGTGAACAAAATTACATGTACACACAAGTTCAAATGCTACAAATACTAACTGTAATCTGTTCATTTATATTTTCAGAATGTATGTTTTGGATAAAATTACCCTTGCCATAAGATACTACTTGGTATGGAAATTTATTCTATTCGTTTTCAATATGCTAATCAGAATGTTTGATTGAGATGCACCAGAAGATAGCAACTGATCAAATTCTTATCCCTAAAATTTATGAAAAGAATAGTTAAAAATCAACTTTATCTATCATGTGCTTCGAGTAAATTTTTTTTATTCATTTTTGAGATTATTTTAATTTTTTCACAACTTCGTAAGTTTGAACATAGTGTACCTCAGTTAATACATGTACAATATAATACATACGTTTTACATGTTCTACCTCGAGATCAATGGAATTGGCTTACCGGAGGAACAAAAATCCAAAATTTCTCACCAAAATGAAATTTTATCCAATTTTTTAGTCTTAATGTACAATTTTTTCAATGTTTCTCACTCAAAATGAAAATTTTCCAGAAAAATCATACTTTCTGAATTTTTCCTATTACAATCCAAGTAAGAAATTTTTTGCGTTTCTGAATCAATAATTCGTGACGTATCCTATCAAAGAAAAATCGCATTGCAACATTTTTTCCCCCATCAATGCATAAATTAATTTATACAATGTAATGCATCTACTACATATCCTCGTGCATACTACATGCCATTGTCTTTAAAAAATAACACCAGCAGTAGGTCAACCAAAAACGCAGAGTGTTATTTACAAAAAGTATGTGTCGATGATTATGTACCTCAATTACAGTTCGTAGTTCGCTTCTCGAGTTAATTATTTATTTATATTTCGAAAAAATGATCGAAGAATCGCAAGTATCGAAATTTTACGCGTCAAAAAAAATCCTCATCACAGGAGGCACAGGATTTATGGGTAAAGTGTTAATATGGAAATTACTCCATAGCTGCCCCAATGTAAACACCATTTATGTGCTAATGCGATCGAAATATGGGAAAAATTTGTCGTCTCGGAAAAAAGAATTGTTTGACGCACCGGTAACAAAACAGATAGAAAAACTAGAAACTACAAATTGAATTTATCGATGGTAATTTTGGAATTCTCTACAGATTTTCGACACGTTCAGGAAAAATAACCCAGAGATTTTAGAAAAAGTGATAATTATATCAGGAGATGTTGGAGAAGATGGAATTGGATTATCGGATAAAGATCGAAATGCGTTTATCGAAGAAGTATCGATAATATTCCACAGTGCTGCTATTTTGAAGATGAACTCCGATTTAAGAACAGCTGTCAATGTGAATACTGTCGGAACTGCGAGAATGCTGGATATGGCGCAGAAAATGCATAAATTAGAGGTAATAATTGGAAAGATCAATAGTACCTATTACAAGTTGTGGAAAAATTTAGATCCTAACTCCTAAGTTTAAAACTCCGTTGAGTAAAGTAGGTGAATAGGTCTGAGAATTTTTTTTCAAAATTGGATATGGAAGGTACAAAAAAATTGATCCCAAAATAGCCGTGCAACCTTCTTCATAAAACGTGACCTAAAAAATCTGTTTTTTTACATTCCAAGTATCAACATTTCTGGAGTTTTTCAACCAACTGAAGCAAAACTTAAAAATACATGAAATAAAAAAATTGAAAAACTTCATTCCTTTTTTGAACTAAAAAATATCCTTAAGACGAGTTTTGAAATTTTAAAAAATTCATAAAAATTGCAGCTTCCTATAGAGCTGGTTCCCACCCATTTTCCCGAATGACCGAATTTCCGAATAAAAAAATTCTGAGCAGCTCTGCAATCGCCACTTTTATCACTAATGATTCATTTTTAATTTAGTTTAGCGCTGAATAGGTACAAGTCAAAGTTTTTGGGATACAATAACCCAATGAAAGAGAGAAGGCAGAATACGGTGTTTATCCGAACGTACCAATTAATAACTGTCAATCCAAATGCAGGTATAAAAAAAACCTTACGCATTCTGCGTAAGGTAACCGACTTTTCCACAAACGTCGGTGTAGAAAATTAAATTTACTTTCATTCAACTATTCACAAATATTGAGTCTATTGAAGAGTACCAAACTTGAAATTTTGGACTCCTAGGCACCCATGTACACTAGGGTATCCAGGGAAGGGGCTCAAATCGAAATAAAATAAGTTTTAAAATAAAAATACCAAATTCGAAATCAGCGACCCAAAAAATATCAAACTGCGCCATTTTACAAACTTTTTAATGCTAATATTCAAATTATTTACGTTTCAAGCTTGCATTAAGAAATTAAAAAAACGGCAGTTCACAAATTTTTAAAATAAAAATACCAAATTCGAAATCAGCGACCCAAAAAATATCAAACTGCGCCATTTTACAAACTTTTTAATGCTAATATTCAAATTATTTACGTTTCAAGCTTGCATTAAGAAATTAAAAAAACGGCAGTTCACAAATTTTTAAAATAAAAATACCAAATTCGAAATCAGCGACCCAAAAAATATCAAACTGCGCCATTTTACAAACTTTTTAATGCTAATATTCAAATTATTTACGTTTCAAGCTTGCATTAAGAAATTAAAAAAACGGCAGTTCACAAATTTTAAGCCTACCGAGGGACGACTTAGGAACATGTAGAGGATTCAAATCGAAAAAACCTTACGCATTCTGCGTAAGGTAACCGACTTTTCCACAAACGTCGGTGTAGAAAATTAAATTTACTTTCGTTCAACTATTCACAAATATTGAGTATATTGAAGAGTACCAAACTTGAAATTTTGGACTCCTAGGCACCCATGTACACTAGGGTATCCAGGGAAGGGGCTCAAATCGAAATAAAATAAGTTTTAAAAAAATACCAAATTCGAAATCAGCGACCCAAAAAATATCAAACTGCGCCGTTTTACAAACTTTTTAATGCTAATATTCAAATTATTTACGTTTCAAGCTTGCATTAAGAAATTAAAAAAACGGCAGTTCACAAATTTTAAGCCTACCGAGGGACGACTTAGGAACATGTAGAGGATTCAAATCGAAAAACAAAGAACTAATTCGGAATCAGCGACCAAAAAATCATCAGTTTATGCCCTTTTACAAAGTTTTTTTTACAAACTTTTTAATGCCAGAATGCGTTTAAGCCTACCGAGAGACGGTGTACCTCAACCGATCGGGCTGAAAATTTTTCTGTAGGGTCCTCAAACCTTTCTTTGCCAATCCTGAAAATTTCAGCTCAATCGGTTCTGTAGTTTTAGAGAAATCGAAATTTTAAGCGCAATGCAACTTTTACCTTGGTTGTTTCAAATTTCGGCTAAGTCCCACCTCCAACCCCTAAAAAACACAAAAAGTTCAATATCTCGAAAACGGCTGGACCGATTTTAAATCGGTTTGAAAATCTCAAAACTACATAAAAAATGCTATCTTTTGGGATCATTGTCCCCTTCTGGAGCTACACATCTTTTGAGTTTAATGCGAATTTCGAGTATTGGACCCTCCTTTGCATCCTTTGAGGATCGTTTTTGACTAAAGGAGGGGCCTCCCAAAAAACGCCTGTATAGCAAGTTGTAGAGAATTAAATTTGCTTTCGACAATGAGTCACTAGATTTTTTTGAGGATGCCTAGTTTTCAAATTATTCGAGCTTCAAGTTTCAGTAAGCTATTGAAAAAAACTGTTTACACATTTTAAGCCTACCGAGAGACGGTGTACCTCAACCGATCGGGCTGAAAATTTTTCTGTAGGGTCCTCAAACCTTTTTTTGCCAATCCTGAAAATTTCAGCTCAATCGGTTCAGTAGTTTTAGAGAAATCGAAATTTTAAGCGCAATGCAACTTTTACCTTGGTTGCTTCAAATTTCGGCTAAGTGCCACCCCCCCACCCCGCAAAAACACAAAAAGTAAAAAAAATCGAAAACGGCGGGACCCATTTTAAAAAGGGTTGAAAATCTCAAAACTACGTAAAAAATGCTATCTTTTGGGATCATTGTCCCCTTCTGGAGCTACACAGTTTTCGAGTTTAATCGCGGACAAAATTATACATAAACATATAAATATATATATATATACAGGCATGGCAAAGCACTGCGAGACCCGTTTTGGAAACGGTGCTATCACTGCGAGGCCCGATTTTACACTGCGAGACCCGATTTCGGGTCTCGCAACGTCATGCCGTGTAAAGTGGTTTTTCATGATGTATGCATACTCAGGAGGCCGTAGGCGAATTTTTTTTTCGGGCCTCGTAGTGTCATTTGCATATCTTTATATACAATTTACCTCACCTCTCTGCACACAACAACACATGAAAACTTCGACCATGCGCCATTCGAATACGAATTGAGCTAGCGCCATGGCGCTTGCGCAGCGAGATTCGTCTCATTTTGGGCTATTTTTTCCACTACACACATCGGCCTTAATACCTGACCCTTCATTTATGCCCATTTTTGAAAATTCGGGCCTGACAGTGCCTGTATCATCTCTTTTTGCAAAGCGGGCCTCGCAATGATAGTACCATCCATATATATATATATATATAAGGAAACCTCGTTCTCAACCACACGTCCTATCGTGTTCAGAATGTCCGAAAACGTAAAAAAAAATCGTTCCCGACGCTCCCTTCAACTACGATGAACAATTTAGTACTCGACTTTTCCTAATGGAAAAGTCGGTAAAACAAAGAACTAATTCGGAATCAGCGACCCAAAAATCATCAGTTTATGCCCTTTTACAAAGTTTTTTTTTACAAACTTTTTAATGCCAGAATGCGTTTAAGCCTACCGAGAGACGGTGTACCTCAACCGATCGGGCTGAAAATTTTTCTGTAGGGTCCTCAAACCTTTCTTTGCCAATCCTGAAAATTTCAGCTCAATCGGTTCTGTAGTTTTGGAGAAATTGAAATTTTAAGCGCAATGCAACTTTTACCTTGGTTGTTTCAAATTTCGGCTAAGTCCCACCTCCAACCCCTAAAAAACACAAAAAGTTCAATATCTCGAAAACGGCTGGACCGATTTTAAATCGGTTTGAAAATCTCAAAACTACATAAAAAATGCTATCTTTTGGGATCATTGTCCCCTTCTGGAGCTACACATCTTTTGAGTTTAATGCGAATTTCGAGTATTGGACCCTCCTTTGCATCCTTTGAGGATCGTTTTTGACCAAAGGAGGGGCCTCCCAAAAAACGCCTGTATAGCAAGTTGTAGAGAATTAAATTTGCTTTCGACAATGAGTCATTAGATTTTTTGAGGATGCCTAGTTTTCAAATTATTCGAGCTTCAAGTTTCAGTAAGCTATTGAAAAAAACTGTTTACACATTTTAAGCCTACCGAGAGACGGTGTACCTCAACCGATCGGGCTGAAAATTTTTCTGTAGGGTCCTCAAACCTTTTTTTGCCAATCCTGAAAATTTCAGCTCAATCGGTTCAGTAGTTTTAGAGAAATCGAAATTTTAAGCGCAATGCAACTTTTACCTTGGTTGCTTCAAATTTCGGCTAAGTCCCACCCCCAACCCCTAAAAAACACAAAAAGTTCAATATCTCGAAAACGGCTGGACCGATTTTAAATCGGTTTGAAAATCTCAAAACTACGTAAAAAATGCTATCTTTTGGGATCATTGTCCCCTTCTGGAGCTACACAGTTTTCGAGTTTAATCGCGGACAAAATTATACATAAACATATAAATATATGTATATATATACAGGCATAGCAAAGCACTGCGAGACCCATTTTGGAAACGGTGCTATCACTGCGAGGCCCGATTTTACACTGCGAGACCCGAAATCGGGTCTCGCAACGTCATGCCATGTAAAGTGGTTTTTCATGATGTATGCATACTCGGGAGGCCGTAGGCGAATTTTTTTTCGGGCCTCACAGTGTCATTTGCATATCTTTATATACAATTTACCTCGCCTCTCTGCACACAACAACACATGGAAACTTTGACCATGCGCCATTCGAATACGAATTGAGCTAGCGGCATGGCGCTTGCGCAGTGAAATTCGTCTCGTTTTCGGCTATTTTTTCCGCTACACACATCGGCCTTAATACCTGACCCTTCATTTATGCCCATTTTTGAAAATTCGGGCCTGACAGTGCCTGTATCATCTCCTTTTGCAAAGCGGGCCTCGCAATGATAGTACGATCCATATATATATATATATAAGGAAACCTCGTTCTCAACCACACGTCCTATCGTGTTCAGAATGTCCGAAAACGTAAAAAAAAATCGTTCCCGACGCTGCCTTCAACTACGATGAACAATTTAGTACTCGACTTTTCCTAATGGAAAAGTCGGTAAAAGTGTATCCGAATCTCTGATGGAAAAAAATGTAAACCTTCCTATAAGTGTAACCGAATCTCCGATTTTTAAACCATCTTCAACAGTGGTTCTCAAAGAGTGGCAATAATTTCTGATTAGTCATATTTCTCATGTATTACCGACTTTTCCATTAGGAAAAGTCGAGTACTAAATTGTTCATCGTAGTTGAAGGGAGCGTCGGGAACGATTTTTTTTTACGTTTTCGGACATTCTGAACACGATAGGACGTGTGGTTGAGAACGAGGTTTCCTTATATATATATATATATATATATATATATAGATTTATTTTTGTACATTATCGCACCCGTTTAGGTCTTTCACATACATTATCGCACCCGTTTTTGACGTTATCGCACCCGAATCGGGTGCGATAACGTTTTCTTATGGGAATCATCAGAATCGATTGGTGGGTCCACCCCCAGCCCCCTGGCAAATTTTCGGTCGGGTGCGATAAGTGACCTTTTTCGATAGACTTATATACTCTGGTTCATAGGGTATATCTCCAGTCTGCGCTAGTGGTCATATATACTATATATTTCAAAAAAAAAATATCTATTTCGCTGACGTTACTGCACCCGAGCACCTACTGTGATTTTTGCAAAACCTTGCAACGTCGCGTTGAAAGGTAAACTGGTTATAATATGGTCATCGAACCTTATACAGTATTTTTACATCCGCAACTTTTAACCTTTTCTACATCTTCCGTTTCATCCCTTATATTATTTGTCTGAGTGGGAGTTCATGCGGAAGCTAATAAACATAGAAAAGCTGTCTCATAGGAACTGAGACTGATGCTCGCGTTTGAAGCGAACGCGATCTACGCGATCGGCGATCGCGCTATCGTGTAGCGTGGTCTTTTCTGCATCCATATTGACCCCCACCCCCGCTGTAACTGGTTTCGTTGATCACTTGTGAGTGATCTCCTGAAGTTAGTTGCGTGGACCCCTACAGGTTTTTTTTAGAGAGAAAGTTAAATACGAAAAAAACAACTCAAAAATCATAATTATGTATTAAAAATCATCAAAATTTAATAATCTAACATCTTTTTCAAAGTAACTACCATTAATCTTCAAACACGAGTTCATACGAGTCTGCAACTCATCAAAGGTCTTCGCGAATTCTGAGATAGCGACTGAAAAACACTTGTGCTGCGGTAGCTGCCTCCTGATTAGTCGTGAACTTCTTACCTTGTAACTTGATAAGTAGCAGACTCCTATGAACTCGTGTTCAAAGATTAATGGTAGTTATTTTGAAAAAGATGTTAGATCATTAAATTTTGATTATTTTTAATACATAATTATGATTTTTGAGTTGTTTTTTTCGTATTTAACTTTCTCTCTAAAAAAAACCTGTAGGGGTCCACGCAACTAACTTCAAGAAATCGCTCATAGGTGGTCAACAAAACCAGTTACAGTGGGAGGGGGGGTCACTATGGATGCAGAAAAGATCACGCTACACGATAGCGCAATCGCCGATCGCGTAGATCGCGTTCGCTTCAAACGCGAGCATCAGTCTCAGTCCTATGAGACAGCCTTAGTATTTTCACAGGCCAAGAAGAGAAAAAAGTATGCCAAAATTTAAGGAAACATTGGGGTAACTCCTAGGTTGACTTTGGCTCAAAATGAATTTAACAATCTTGATTTGAAAAAAAACCTAGGTATACCTGAATTGATTTTTTTGTCCAAAATTTGCAGATTTTAAATTTTTTGAAAATTCTTTTTTCCTTAATAATTAAGAACACCATTCAGTAAATCGAAAAATTTGTAATCACCAAAATTATTCAACAAATTGAGTTTTCGGAATGGATATTTTTGAAATTTAAATCACCCAACCCAAGCATGTAGGTAAGTACTCAAGAGTTTTCAAATTGTCTATTTATTATTTCTTAAGTACAAGTTTCTTTGAAATTATAATCTTTTAAGCTCTTTGATCGATATAAAATTCCAGATTTTATTTTGCAAATCTATCTCTTCGATCTATGAGTAAAGGTTGAAATTTCACATTTCTCTAAACAAGTTCCGCCAAAATCGCAGAAAAAGAAATAGAGCTTTAGGGTTCAGAGCATGAAATTCTTTGGGGTTTTCAAAGTGGTAAGTATACAAGTAGTTTAAAAAAAAATGGAAATTCCTTTTTTATGTGCTGCATTCTTGATTTTCGAAAAAAAGCAGCAGTTCTGAATGGCTTCCAACTGACTTTTTTCTTTGAAAATTTCATTAATGATCGCCATCAAGTCTTCTGGTAAATAAGATGGGCCATTTTTTTACTTCAAAATATTCAAATATCCAAATTCATGTGATTTGAGAACCCAAAATCTTCTTTTGAAATTATGTCATTACTCGTAAAAGTGGTCCATGCGAGCTTTTAGCATCTATAATTGGGTTATAAAATTTGGTACAACTTTCGCTTTAATCATTCTAGGATAAATTGTATTTTTCAGAAATAAAATATGTTTTTTTTTTCAACAAAATTTATTTTTCGTCAATGAGGGAATTAAACCCTAATTCATTTTCTCACGCGAATCGCTCGAGCGCTTAAATTTTCGGAAGATAGATGAATTTCGACAATTTTAAGTTTTTTTCTCTCGCTTTGATTGGGCAATAAACCTCACAATTTGTCGAAAATCACTTTTTCTCTCTTGTTGCATAATATACCACCTTCTGGACATTTTTTTTGATAAAATTCATCTTTTTTCCAGTGAATATGGGTATGATTTGAAGTTGGAATGGAAGCTACGCGTACCTACAATAACTTATCTTTTTCTCTTTTTTGATAAATTATGTAGTTACTCAAGGCAGGATACAAAAATTACTCAGAAGATATGAAATCAGAAAATAAAGATTTCTCACTAATTTTCAGCTGTAGAACACGAATATAACATTAATTTTTGTGCATCGTAATTTGTTTGCCTGAGAGACTCGATTCAAACTTTGAAATGGCGAATTTTCAGGGAAAATGACCAAATGAAAACTGCAATCCGAGATTCAGGTTCATAAGGTCAAGATGGCTAGATGAAAACAGCGAATTTTGAAACTTCAAGTAATAATATCGCGAAAAGGGTGATTATGCGGTATTATTATGACTCGCTGAACACGAATGCAACATTATTTTTCTCATTTTGCCATTTTTATCCGCATGAAATGCTTAAAATTTTGGAAAATCTGCTAAAAACCAATTCTGTACGGGTTTTCGAAATTTTTGGTACTTACAAGGGAGGTATCCAAACTCAAAGAAAAATTTCGAACCGAAACAAAAATATTTCGAAAGCACTATATAAAAGAACTCCACTACTAAAATTTCAAGTACCTATCACAGGTTTTTTCTCAACTTTTGGTGAATTTGTAAGTTTTCAAAATTATATGCTTCATCACCTCGCGAAGTATTAAAACTTAGTCCAATCGATGAAAAAAACATAAATTTGATATCCTACTTTTAAACTTCTGAATTTATTGAAAGCGCTTTTGAGACGTTTTGAAGCCTCCGGAAAATTTTGGAACTTTGCAGTGCTAGAAAAAAATTGACAGATTCAAATCGACGCAATCATGTCATTGAAGAAATCAGTAAAAAAAATTTACTGATTGAATCAGTGAATTTTATTATTGAATCAGTAATAATTGAAAATTCACTGATTGAATCTGTAAATTTTACTGATTCAAAAAGTGAATTTTCATTTTGTACTGATTCAATAATAAAATTCACTGATTGAATCAGTAATTTTTCACTGATTAGCAGTCAAATTTCACTGATTAACTGGGGAATCAGTGGAATTTGACTGAAACTCTTGAATCGATTGGAAAAGATTGCTTCCAAAAAAAATTAATTTTCCAGCCCGAGAGAAAAGTTTAGAAAAAGGGCACATATGAACTTAACCATCTATAATCATCCCGAATTATTCATATTCATGACCTATTTGAATGACTGAAGAAAAAGTGCCAAATTTCGTAACCCAATCATAGGTGCTAAAGTTTATATGGACTGTTTTCAATCTAATCGAAAAATGAAACTCCAAAAAAAGAGTGCAGGCTCTCAAACTCAAATAACATGGATTTGGATAATTGAATATTTAAAAAAGTGGAAAAAATCTGCTCATCTTATTAACCAGGAGACTTAATAGCAATCATGAATGAAATCTTCATAAAGAATTCAGTGAGAGGACTTTCAGAACTATGAATTTTCATTTTTTTCACTTTTATTTTTCTTACCCTCAAGAATTTCGATCAAAACTCGTTTCCTTTGAGATCTTCTCTCATACGATTAAAAATTTTCAAAAGCTACTGTATACCATTTTAAAAAACTCCCAAAGAACTGCATGCTGTCAAACCCAAAGCTCGATTTTTTCTTCTGGTGAGAGAATTTGATAATTCTTTTGAACATTCAATTTTTACTCATAATTCGAAGAGATAAATTTGCAAAATAGGTACATACGAGTAAAATCTGGAATTCAATTTTGATAAAAAAGCCTTTAAAAATTATAAGTTCCAAAATGAATACCTACACAAATTAAAAATTCTGAGTATGTACCCAAGTGATTGAATTTTCAAAACCAACCATTCCTTTTCAACTCAATTTGTAGGTAAGTTTCATAATTTCGGCTTTTACAAATTTTTTGATTTACTGATTGGTTTTCTCAATAATTGAAGAAAAAAGTATTCTCAAAAAATGTAAAAAATCGTTAAATTTTGGACAAAGAATTCAATTTACAAAAACCAAAATGGTTTCCCCCAAATCGAGATAGCTAAATCCAAATTTTGAGCCGATTTCAACTTGGAAGTTACCCCAATCATTTGAATTTGAGCATATTTTCTTCTTTTTGGCCAAAAAATCTTTTTTTCATCTAAAATAATTTTACTCGTGCATTGATAATGTAAAAATGTAATATTATTTTTCTGCCATTCGAAAAACTGTATCCCTCAGGGCGATTTGGAATTTTTAAATTCAAATTCGCAGTCATTAGTGATTGGAAAAATCTGAAAAAAATTCAGGGTACTCTGAGTCTCTAGTACCTCTGCCTCCGAAAAAATCGGTTGAAAATTCGCTAAAATAGAATTTGTAGCTTGGAAATCAGGTATTTCACTATTTCGCCCCATATCCTCCTCCTCCTCCTCCCCCCAGGTAAAAGTTCACTTACGCGTGCTGTAAAATAATTTTCATCATCTTTCATCAAAACAAATCGAATGGCATAACAATTTTAATCAAATTCTACCAGAGGTCAAAAACTCTCTCGGTATACCAAAGCTTTTTGAACTAAAATGAACTAGAAAAAATTATTCAACATAAGTATTGGGTACTGTAGGAATCAATCGCAGCTCCATTTGTATTTCCAACAGTAGTTAAGTATATCGTTAATCCGTGGTTGCCAAGTTGCTCATGATGAGACCCCCTACCACTGGGTGCGATAAAGAAGCTTTACATCACTTGGGTGCAGCAATGTGGGTGCGACAAGTACATTTTAGGACCCGGGTGCGACAAAGTATTGGAACTGTGTATATATATATATATATATATGGATCGTACTATCATTGCGAGACCCGCTTTGCAAAAGGAGATGATACAGGCACTGTCAGGCCCGAATTTTCAAAAATGGGCATAAATGAAGGGTCAGGTATTAAGGTTGATGTGTGTAGCGGAAAAAATAGCGGAAAACGAGACGAATCTCGCTGCGCAAGCGCCATGCCGCTAGCTCAATTCGTATTCGAATGGCGCATGGTCGAAGTTTTCATATGTTGTTGTGTGCAGAGAGGCGAGGTAAATTGTATATAAAGATATGCAAATGACACTGTGAGGCCCGAAAAAAAAATTCGCCTACGGCCTCCCGAGTATGCATACATCATGAAAAACCACTTTACATGGCATGACGTTGCGAGACCCGATTTCGGGTCTCGCAGTGTAAAATCGGGCCTCGCAGTGATAGCACCGTTTCCAAAACGGGTCTCGCAGTGCTTTGCTATGCCTGTATTTATATGTTTATGTATAATTTTGTCCGCGATTAAACTCGAAAACTGTGTAGCTCCAGAAGGGGACAATGATCCCAAAAGATAGCATTTTTTACGTAGTTTTGAGATTTTCAAACCGATTTAAAATCGGTCCAGCCGTTTTCGAGATATTGAACTTTTTGTGTTTTTTAGGGTTGGGGGGTGGGACTTAGCCGAAATTTGAAGCAACCATGGTAAAAGTTGCATTGCGCTTCAAATTTCGATTTCTCTAAAACTACTGAACCGATTGAGCTAAAATTTTCAGGATTGGCAAAAAAAGGTTTGAGGACCCTACAGAAAAATTTTCAGCCCGATCGGTTGAGGTACACCGTCTCTCGGTAGGCTTAAAATGTGTAAACAGTTTTTTTCAATAGCTTTCTGAAACTTGAAGCTCAAATAATTTGAAAACTAGGCATCCTCAAAAAAATCTAATGACTCATTGTCGAAAGCAAATTTAATTCCCTACAACTTGCTATACAGGCGTTTTTCGGAAGGCCCCTCCTTTGGTCAAAAACGGTCCTCAAAGGACGCAAACGAGGGTCCAATACTCGAAATTCGTATTAAACTCAAAAGATGTGTAGCTCCAGAAGGGGACAATGATCCCAAAAGATAGCATTTTTTACGTAGTTTTGAGATTTTCAAACCGATTTAAAATCGGTTCAGCCGTTTTCGAGATATTGAACTTTTTGTGTTTTTTAGGGGTTGGAGGTGGGACTTAGGCGAAATTTGAAATAACTAAGGTAAAAGTTGCATTGCGCTTAAAATTTCGATTTCTCTAAAACTACTGAACCGATTGAGCTGAAATTTTCAGGATTGGCAAAGAAAGGTTTGAGGAACCTACAGAAAAATTTTCAGCCCGATCGGTTGAGGTACACCGTCTCTCGGTAGGTTTAAACACATTCTGGCATTAAAAAGTTTGTAAAAAAAACTTTGTAAAAGGGTATAAACTGATGATTTTTGGGTCGCTGATTCCGAATTAGTTCTTTGTTTTTCGATTTGAATCCTCTACATGTTCCTAAGTCGTCCCTCGGTAGGCTTAAAATTTGTGAACTGCCGTTTTTTTAATTTCTTAATGCAAGCTTGAAACGTAAATAATTTGAATAAAAACTAGGGCTCTTCAAAAAAATCTAATGACACATTATAGAACACAAATTTAATAATAATTCTCTACAACTTGCTATACAGCCTCTTTTTGGAAGGCCCTTCCTTTGCTCGAAAACGGTCCTCATAGGATGCAAAAGGAGGTCTAAGAATCGAAATTTACATTTTGGCATTGAAAAGTTTGTAAAACGGCGCAGTTTGATATTTTTTGGGTCGCTGATTTCGAATTTGGTATTTTTTAAAAACTTATTTTATTTCGATTTGAGCCCCTTCCCTGGATACCCTAGTGTACATGGGTGCCTAGGAGTCCAAAATTTCGAGTTTGGTACTCTTCAATAGACTCAATATTTGTGAATAGTTGATCGAAAGTAAATTTAATTTTCTACACCGACGTTTGTGGAAAAGTCGGTTACCTTACGCAGAATGCGTAAGGTTTTTTTATCTTACTTTTTTTCGAAAATCGAGGCGATGAGGTATAAACTCAAGTTCCTAGCTTCTTCCTAAGATTTAAAAAGCTTTTAAGAAAGTTTGCTGTGGCATTCAAATTTAAGATTGAAAATTTCGAAATATTTTGGAGATTTTCAACTTATGAATAGGTAATTGAAAAATATAAAATATTATACTTTGTGAAATCGTTCATCTTCGAAAATGAAATAATTTAAGGAGGCAAGACAACGTTATTAAACATTTGACGTATTTCCACTTTTCTTGTGCCTAAACTTCTTCAATTTTGAACATGAACTATCATATTTTAGATTTTTTTCTGTTTTTTCTCAATCAATATAAGGTAGCTATTCGAGGAACAACATTCAAAAATTTTAGTTCCAAAATTGGCGACGATTAAAAAGTCTATCTCTTTATTTTCCAAGTTCGAAAAAATTAAATTGTAAGGTGAAGTTGTTTCGTAGAGCATGAATGCATTTAGTTTGCAAGTTCTCGTTCAGGTATCTCTCCTCTTTT
Source organism: Pseudococcus jackbeardsleyi (assembly GCA_038380155.1). Classification (NCBI taxonomy): domain Eukaryota; kingdom Metazoa; phylum Arthropoda; class Insecta; order Hemiptera; family Pseudococcidae; genus Pseudococcus; species Pseudococcus jackbeardsleyi. The sequence goes on from CM076242.1 coordinate 7,108,676, forward strand.
ATCTCTAAGTTTCAATACAGATTGGTAAGGTACCAAAATATTTTCAAAAATTTATAAAAAAAACCCTTTGAAAAATTATACTTTGAAGTGTAACATTAAAAAAATTCAGAATGCTAGGAGAGAACACAATGTGCTCAGTGCTAAGTAACAGCCAGTTTGGAAACCCCTGAATATTCCTAAATTTTCCCATCTTCGGAGATTCGGTTACACTATTTGGAAGGGTGGCGATAATTTTGCATCGGAGATTCGGATATACTTTTTAACACATGCAGTTCTATTGTTATTTACTAATTGGTACATTCGGATATGCAGCCGCAGAATATAGATTGGAAATAAAATTTGAGAATTTTTTTTTGTTGGAATTTAGCCAACCTTTCTCTTCCCTTCCAATTTTTCATTTCGAAATAAAAAAATGAAAAAATTCATTACATTTTCTGAACGAAATTCCGCCTTTAATCCTCGCTCTCTCTACCACTTTTTCGAAAAAGTGAGAAAAATAAAATATGAATAAATAATGCTTGATAAAACAGGAGAAGGTTAAAAGAAAAATAATGAAGAATTTGAAGGACGGAACCGTAAAACTGAAACATGAATGATGCAAACAAAAAAGGAAAAATGCATTAAATCAAAACATTCAGGAAAATAAATTCGAGAAAAGTTACATTCAAGGAAATTGCATTCGGAAAAATAAATCCGGGTTAATGTCATTCGAGAAAATTGATTCGTGAATTTTTTCCATTTCAAAAGCTGGAAATTTACAGTGAATAGCCCTTTTTACCTAATTTTCAACCAATAAATTTTCAAGATGGGATCTGCAGACCCTGGTTCACAATTTTGACCAAAATTCAAAAAAATCGAAAAAGTGATGTTGCATATCGGTTTCTACGAATTCAAAGCTGCTTATTTCGAATGTGTATTTAGTTTTTTCATCCAACTCTTCTAAATCCCCCCTTAGCACCCTTGTGGGAGTCAAAATTCGAAGAAATGAAAAATAACGTGCGATTTGTCGTTTTTTAGGTATTTATGGAGGGCATTGAGTTCGAATATTTGCTTATTTTTAGGATTCGATCCCTTAGCGCTCCCTAGCCACCCATTTTGGAGGGAAAGTATACCAAAAAATTTTAATTTCATAATTATACATCTTATAAGATTAATGCTAAAATGTTTTTTTACCACCCTTCAATCCTAAACTTATTTACCTATCAATTAATTTTTCTTCGAAGATAGGTCAATTATTCAATTATTCATTTTATGCATCGACTACTACATTGTAACATGGTAACTAACTATTCAGAATACATTATAATACCATTAAAATCTGATGTTTGACAAGAGAACACGAAAAAATAGTGAGCTCCTTTTCTAACCCTTCGCAGGCATTTGTTTACATTTCCACAGCTTATTCAAGTTGCGAAAATGAGATAGTTGAAGAAAAACTTTATCCTTCCAAGCATAACCCATACGATATCATCAAACTGGTCCAACGTATGGAATCTGAAGTGTTGGAAAAAATTACACCCGGGTAAATTGATCAACTCAGCTATCAATGTTTTAAAATTATTCAAATTGAGTCTTTGAAAATAGCCGCAGAATTTTAGATGCTAATTAGGTATAATTTTCTTTGCAGATTAATTCACCCATTACCGAATACATATCTTTACAGCAAACGATTGGCGGAAGCTCTGCTGCATAATTATGTATCCAAGGTTCCTATAATCGTGGCTAGACCAAGTATAGGTATAGTTTTCAAAAAATATGTAACTGTTTGTAAATTTTCAACGTTAAACCTCTCTTCTTACGTATCAAATTTTGCTTGAAAGTCTGCTTTGCTTAGCTTGAAAAACAATTTTTGGACTAATTTACAGCTTCCAACTCCTAGATTTTTTTCCAATTTTTCAAAATAATCAAAAATGGCATGTCCAATTCTGTTTAGAAATTTCCTAAAAAAAAATCTTTGTAGAAAGCTTCAATTGCTTCATTTTAATGTAAATTTTTTGAAACTAATTAGAATTGTTGGAAAAAAAATTACTACAGTATTTTAAAAAGTTGGTTGAACCCATAAAAATTTTGGATAAGTACGAAAAATACAAAAAAAGGTTTTTTTTTTAAATTACTCCAATTTGAAGACTCAAAGCTATGGTTTTGGAGCTTGGACGAAACTAGAATTCCGTACAGAAGAGTTGCCGAATCGAAAACGATATGTATACTTGGATTTTTGTTATCAATCAATCCTACTTCAAGAATAACACAAAGTCAGTATAAAAAGTGCTGCCTGAAATTTAATGGGTGATTATGAATGGATTTTTCCCGCCGGTTGTGAGAAAAATGATGAAAAAATTCCAAAATGACAGGATTTTTCACAATTTATTTTTTTTGAAAAATTGGTCAACACTTTTTGATAAGTTCTGACACTTGAAGTCGATTTTCTGGACAAAAAAAATTCTATTAAAAAATGAATAGAACATGAAAAATCAATTTTTTCCTATGAAGATTAATTTTTGAGATATTTCAGCTGTGTTTCTGTTTTTTGAGTCCAGAAAAATACTGGAATTTTAGCAGAAAAAATTCGAAAAAATCTCAAAATCGAAGGAACTAAAATTTCCAATGAAAGATTTCCAATTGAAAATTTCATTTTCAAAAATAAAATGTCTTTCATAGTTGCATCTAGTTTCAAAGAGCCATTACCTGGATGGACTGATAATCTGAATGGACCGAGCGGATTTTACGCAGCTGGGGCCAAAGGCATAATGCGTACCACAATGATGAATTTAGATGCAAAAACTAACGTGATACCCGTCGACCTGACAATTAACAGTATTCTACTGCTACCATGGGCAAATCGACGCGAACAATTGTAAATTTTTATACGTGTAAATTAATATCTCAGTTATTTTGACAAAGCATGCCCGTCTCATAATTTTTTTTGCAGATTGAAACAAATCAACGTGTACAATATTTCACAAAATTCGTTCGAAAATTTGACCTGGCGAGAAGTATTGAACTGTTTAATTCGATCTTCACATAAATACCCAGTACAACTGATGCTATGGTATCAAAACTTGGACCCATCGACCAACAGTATTTTCGTTTACACTTTTAAATGCATTCTGCTGCATTATCTACCAGCCTACTTGATCGATTTCATTCTGATATTAGTCGGTCAGAAACCTTTGTAAGTTGATTCGACGAAATTCATATCTAATTAGTAAATTAATTATTCAAATCAAAAATTAAGCCAATTTTTTTTTAGTTTGGTTCGTGTTCACGATAAACTCAGACAAGGTGAACAAGTTCTGATGTATTTTACGCAAACAAATTGGTCCTTTATGCATGATAAACTTCTCGAATTGGAAAAACTCTTGAATGAGACTGATAAGCAACTTTTTATCATTAATATGCGTGAAATGGGAGATATTCAGGATTATTCTGATGATTGTACGAAAGGAGGTAAAATTTATATCTTCAAAGAAGGCGTTGATACAAAATCATTGAACACCGCTAGAAGAATAACGAACACGTAAGTTGATTACGAATTTTATTCTACACGCTTCGAACGTTCATATGTATCTCAAAAACTAAAATCTAACTTTGAAAAATGATGGAAATCGAAATCAATTGGACCCATCAACAAAAGCTGTTGAATTATAACTTTTCAAAAAATGAATTAAAACAATTCGAAAATTTATTAAATAATCGAAAAAAAATTGAATACCAACTTTTTTCTAATGCATCATTTCAAGATATTATTTTCACAAAATTTTTGTTAATTTTTTCAACATTATCTGGAAGGCTCGATGGATTTTTTTCTAATTTTCATAGGCTGTGTACCTAAGGTATTTTTTCTCAACATTCCAATTGGTATAAAATTTGATAGGATTTTTTTTTCATAATTTTAGAAAAATACGCAGTAATTTGTGCAACATTTTGAATATTTTCAAAAACTTTATATTATTTTAGAGCAATTTTTTTCAGTTTCTAATATTTAACTATTTTTACCTGAGTTTTCAACGATTTCAAATTGTTTTTCAATATTCAATGCAGTTTTACTTTTGAGAATGTCATTTTTTTTTTTTTTTGAAAAATTGCCACCTTTTATACGAAAATTTTAGAAACCTCTCGACCTGATCCCCCCTCCCCCGACAAAAAATCACTTTATTGAAAGAATGCTAATTCATTAAAAAAAATTGTCAATCACTTATCAACAACAATCAATGTTTTGTAATTTTTTCAAAAATATTTTACTTCTTCGTCTTTTTTTATTTTCTGACTGTTTTTCTTCGAAATTTTGACTGAATCGAATAATTTTCACTACTTTCAAAAAATAACTATTTTTTCATCACTTTCGTCATTTCTTAGATACCTTGACCAAAGACACCGAAATCATTCCCCTTAAAAATTCAACTTAATTTTCTAGGCCTCTTTTGAGCATCGACCTTGAAATTACAAACCACTTGTTGCTCTCTACACAGAGGATTTAAAATTTGCAAAAGAAAAAAATTGAATATTTTTGTTACAATATCAAATTTTAACTGTTCAATTCAACATCTCAAAAAAACTGCAAGTCATGAAAAATATTGAAGAAATTATTCGAATTAAAATACCCTTGAAAATTTATAGATTTGGATACATATCCACTTTACGCCCCATTTCACATTTTGACTCTCTTACCCAGTTCTCCGAGAGTCCGGAAACAAAACTGATATCAAATTTGAATTTAGCATCATAAAAATGTAAATTTAGACACCTACATCAACTTTACATTCCATTTCACTTTTTTTGACTATCCCCCCCTCCTCCCACCTCATCACCGAAAGTTGATTGACAATACTTATATTAAATTTGAATTTAGCACCCTTGAAAACATATAATGTACCTATTTAGACCCCCACATCAATACAAAGGGAATTTCAGCTTCCGTTCTGTACTCTTTTCCCTAATCATTACATCACCTTAGAGGTATCAAAAAATTTTAATCAGACAACAAAAATTACAAATGGCTCGTGCTTATTATTTTGTTTTTCAGGATGTTTGTCATTGATAAAATTACACTCATGTTGAGATATTACTTATTATGGAAAATCCTCGTCTTGGCGTTCAACATGCTGTTCAGTTTATATCTGAGTTACTAATATTAAACCATATCAAAAAGTGCAAAATAAGGAAAATATTCAGTAAAACTGTTCCAAGGGTCCTCCAACAGGATTATTCGTTATCAAGATCATAATTCGTAAGTTTTCTCAAAGGATAAAATTTTGTACCATTCAGAATAAAAAATTTTGTTTTAACCAACTTTTTCTTCCTATCTCGATCGAATATAACACTAGTAGACAAAAAAATTTTTGTTCTTTGTTCTCAGTTCTAATGCCAAAATTCTGATTCTAGTCAAAATACATCACCTCGCTCAATCCTGAATTTCAAAATTTGCTTTGGGGCGGGGGTCCAAAAATCGAATTTTTCGAGGACAACCAGTACGAGGAAAAAATTTTTAAAATTTTCTTTTCGTCCGATCTTATAGAAAATTTCACGGCGAATCGAATAGTGCAAACCGCCGACCTCTATCTCTTTTAGAAAAAAAGTTACAGCTCATTTTTTCCCAAATTCTGCGAAAAAATCTATATTTTTTTTGGTCTTGCCTACGAAAAAGTGAAATCTTTGAGAAAAGTAAGCGTTCTAAAGCCATGATGACCACGACAAAAATAATAGAAAATTAAATTTCCTATCGGATTGAACCAATGAGATTTTTCTGGGAAGTACAGTTTTCAAGATATTTTTGAGTAAAGTTAAACATTAGTGGAGAAAGTCGAGAAATAAAACGATTTTTTTTTCTTGATTACCAATGGACGTTTCATCCAGTCAAATTATAAATAGCCAATTTTTTCCAACCTCTCAGTTCCTTGGCATAGTTTTTCAAATAGAGATATACAGAAGCATGGTTCAGAATAAGAGGAGGTAGGATCAAATTCAGATAGAACATCCAAACGATAAATTGTGCGTTAACCGGACCGCTGATTAATTCATGATACTGACAAATTCGAAACGAAAACTAAACGCCTTCATTTAAATTCAATTGTAAGCGAATGTATTAATTACCTTAAATTAACCTAACGCTCGCGCAACACTGTTTTCATTCAATATAGACGATTTTACAAACGGCCTATCAGTGTTTCGGCGTATTTGTTCGCGAAGTGTTTTCAATTTATCCAAAAAAAAAAAATGATTCAAGAGTCGCAAATATCAAAGTTTTACGAGTCGAAAAAAATCCTCGTCACTGGAAGCACTGGATTTATGGGCAAAGTGCTGATATGGAAATTACTCCACAGCTGTCCTGAACTGGACACCATTTATGTGGTGGTGCGATCAAAATATGGAAAAACTTCGAAATCTCGAAAAGAACAACTTTTCGGCTCACCGGTAACAAATTAGAAGGCAGATAACCAAAAACGTTGACTCACTCATAGCAAATTTTGGAATGTTCTACAGGTTTTTGATAATTTAAAGAAAACCAATCCGGAGGTATTTGGAAAAGTCGAACTGATATCGGGAGATGTCGAAGAAGATGGAATCGGATTATCTGATAAGGATCGAAATATGTTTATCGACGATGTATCAATAATATTCCATAGTGCTGCTATTTTAAAGATGAACTCAAATTTACATACAGCTGTCAATGTGAATACCATTGGAACTATAAGACTGTTGGATATGGCGCAGAAAATGAAAAAATTGGAGGTAAATGTACATTTGAGTATACTTAATTTTTTTCGAGTGATGGAAGGGGGAGGAGGAAAAATGAACGAATTAAAAATAAAGTACCTAGGTAATCAAAAATTGTTTTTCCTTTAAAGGAAGAAACCCACGGATATTTTTTTTGAAGTGTGGAAATAATTTGCACATTATGTCCCAAAAAACCTCAATTTGAATTGCAGATACTGCGCGAAAACACTCGAATTAGGAAACTTAGAATTAACGTATACTTGCGAAAAAAAATAATGAACAAAATGCCCTCAAATTTTCAATTTAGATATTTAAAAATAAGTTTTTACAGAATGTCACAAAAATATTCAATTTGAGCATAATAAGTATTAGTGTCTCGAAAACATTCAAATCAGACTTTCAGATTTTTTGGACGTGGTGGTTTCTTAAAAAATTTTCATTGCCAAACAACCTTAACTTCGACATATTATTGTCCCAAAAACCCTACCTGGATAGTAGATATTACAGGGGTTCAAAAAAATTATTTTAACATGATTTTTCAAATTTTTCTTATTTTTAAGGAAGAAAATCGAATAAAAATCCCAACTTTTTATTTTTTTTAAAAATTGCTTCGTCATTCTTAATAAATACCTAATTGAAAAATGATATTTTATAAAAAAACAACGGAAAAGAATTTTCGAAATAGTTCGAAGAAGTGATACGAGTAAAATTATTTAAGGGAGCTAAAAAGTGAAAATTACCATTTTCCTATCATTTCGATCACACACACCCGTAATTTTTTTCTGTCGTTTTCGTATTGCTCTTTCAATTTCCTTCCGTTTTTCCAGTCGTCCAAAAGTAAATTTCAATAAAAAAATTCATATTTGTAGTGGAGAAAATTCATTTTTTTCAAATTTGTGATCGTCATGAAAAAAATACATCAGACCAAAAAAATTGTTGGAAGAATAATTTTAAAAATTCGATAAAAAATTTTCAGGCATTTGTTTACATTTCAACGGCTTATTGTTGTTGCGAAAATAGAACAGTCGAAGAAAAAATTTACCCTTCAAAGCAGAATCCCTACGATATAATCAAGATGGTTAATTGGATGGAGCCTGATTTGTTGGAAAAAATTACACCAAAGTAAAACAAGGGCAAGGATACTTTGAAGTCCGATTTTATGTTTTCAATTGTTTTTTTTTAAATTACCATGCATCAATTTTTTTCCAGATTAATTTATCCACTACCCAATACCTACACTTATAGTAAAAGACTGACAGAATCTCTGCTGCAGGATTATGCAACCAAAGTACCTATAATAGTGGCCAGGCCAAGCATAGGTAATTAATCAATCGATAAGAAACACTCCATTCTTCAACAGGAAAAATATCTATGATTATTTTACAAAATGAAAAATTAATCTTGTCAATAGTTCTGCCATCTTTCAAAGAACCATTTCCTGGATGGACTGACAGCCTCAACGGACCAGTTGGATTTTTTGTAGCTGGAGCCAGAGGCATATTACGTACCACCCTTCTCGACCTGGAGACCAAATCCGATATTGTACCCGTCGACATGGCCATAAATAGTATTTTAATTCTACCATGGGCGAATTCGAAAGAACAATTGTAAATGATTGGCCTTGATTTTCAAAAATTACCAATAATTTTAACAATTGGTTTTAAAACTTCCTTTTTTTTATTCAGATTGAAACAAATCAGCGTGTATAATATTTCACAAAATTCGAACGAAAATCTAACTTGGGGCGAAGTAATGGATTATCTCATGAGCATGCTGCACAAATACCCACTCAACCTGATGTATTGGTATCCGAATGTCAATGGGGCCACTAAAAGTACCTTTGTTTACACCGTCAGAATGATCATTCTGCATTATTTACCAGCCTACATAATCGATTTCATTTTATTATTAGTAGGTCAAAAACCTTTGTGAGTAGATTTACGGCAAAGATGAAAATTGAGGATTCAAAAATAATTCAAATTTTTACTTAAAATTATTTTGCAATATGTTCCAGTATGGTGAAAGTTCACGACAGACTTCGACACGGTGAAAAAATGCTGACATTTTTCACTCAAAGACGCTGGTCTTTCGTGCACGATAATCTACTTCAACTGGAGAAACAAATGAATGATACTGATAAGCAGATTTTCACCATAAATATGAACGAAATTGGTGACTTTGGAAATTATTTCGACGATGTTATGAGATCAGGCAAAGTTCATGTATTCAAGGAGGACATGAGCAGACTAGACCATGCGAGGAAAGTCATCAAGATGTAAGTTCGTCTTGATTTTATTTATTTCAGTTTTGCCAAATTGATTCCCCTCCAAAATAAAAAAAATATTTGAAAAATTGTATATGTACTTAAGGTAAAAACGAATTTTTGAAAAAAAAAGAACTTTCAGATTGACATTTGAAAAAAAAACTTTTCTGGTATATCTGATATTTTTTTCAAAAAATTGAAAAATTTGCTCTTGAATCTCACTCGGATTTTCAACACTATGATCTGAAATTATTTTTTCGAAACAAACCCAACTATTCAGATTAATTTTCGTATGTCAGCAAAATTAGCATCTTTGTACAAAACCTCGAAAAAAAATTGAAATTTCCGAGTTAATAAATGGTAAAAATAGACAAAGTTTGACAAAAATGCCGAATGAATAAATTTAAAAAGAAATCATATTTAATCTCGAAAGTTTTGCAGTTTATGCTGAAGTTTTATATTTTTGTAAATTTTCTTGCACGTTGGATTTTTTTTGAAGTTTTTCGCGAGATACGTACATTTTATGCTAAAAAAAAATACTCGTAACTGCTCTAATCTGTTTTATATATTTTCAGAATGTATATTTTGGATAAAATTATCCTTGCCTTGAGATACTACTTGATATGGAAATTTCTTATCTTCATTTTTAACATGCTACTTAGTAGGTATGTTTAATTGAATTGCACTAGAAGACAGCAACAAGTCGAATTCCTCTCTCTAAATTTATGAAAGAATAAAACTTTTAAAAAGTTGAACTGAGCGCACGTGTAACATTTTTTGTACATTTCAAGTACCTACAATTTTTTATTCATTTCTGAAGTAATTTTAATCTATTTTATTAAATTGATCTAAGGAGTATACTCAAACTGTTTCAAAAGTTTTAAAATGTTTTCAAATAGGTATACCTACGTAATAAATTTGTATGCTTTTTGCTTCGAATCTTTCCAAAAAAAATGTGAAAAAATCCGTTCAGTATTATCATTAGGTACATTCAATCCAACGGAATTCTTTCGATATAAATATACTTAATTCAGAATTTTTTTCGATAAAAATTTGTTATCATTTAGAATAAATTTTTTTCTTATTTTTTTTACTTTTTTTTCTACCTTAATCAAATATAATTTTTTGGAACCAAAATAATTTATCCACCACGATCCATGCCTTTCATCCTCATCAAAATTTGCACCACTTCAGACAAAAAATTTCACCTAAAAATGATACCCAAACCTCACCACAACCTCACCCCACCCATTCCGTTTGAATTTCAATTTAAATACCACACGTAATTAAGAAGCACCTGCACGCCACAAATTGGTCGTTACGTGGAGGCGAAAAAATCACGCTTCGACACCGATCAATCACAATCGAGTACAAATTTACGATCTAGCTCGTGCCAGGCAACAATTTAAAAATTTCATCGACTCGCTGACTCGATTACACTTTCTGTTCACTTCGATCTTCGCCATTGTACAGCTCAACTCGTCGAATGTAATTTTAAAACAAATATGTCGGTTTCACTTCGCTTTCTTACCTCCCCACAGACTTTAATTACTCGTCGAGTAGGTAAAATTCTTTAAAATTCTCGCACAGACGAAATGTCACATACAGCAAACAAACAAGCGTGCTAATGTAACTCGTACACATAGAAGATGGCAAGAAGAATGAGAAAAAAAGAGGAAAAAAATCGACCATAGAATGCACATAATTGATGATCGACTTTTTAAATTCGTTACCATCTCCGCCATCAGCATCGACGTGTACATGAATGGCGATGGCGAAGAGTGCAATCTAATTCACAGCTGGTTGAACAATTACACAGTCTATTATCAAAATCTTAATCATTTCGAATACCAAGATAACTAGATACTTTCCTACATACCAGGATCTAATGTTCTATCTAATTTATATAAAAATTAACTCACCGACGATTTTTTTCTCCTTCGACCAATTCTGCCAACCACCAAATTGGTATCTGTAAAATGAGAGAAAAAAAATCGAAATTAATATACTAATAGACTTATTAGCATCGAAATAAATAATTAACGTTTGCAACAATATTATAACAAAATAATAACGTATAACAACAAAGTAGAAAGAAGACAAAAAAGAAATTGGGTTAATGCACGTAAAATCGCTTTCACTGTATTTAATCGCAACTGTGATTGCTTCTTTAATACGATAAGTTCATCGTTACCCGATAATTTAATTAATAACAATTTTATATTCCAGAATAATACTTATAAGTTCCTTTTAACCGTTCAACCTCTCTGCCTATAGCTTTTCATCTTTCCGCGTAAAATGCCACGAAAATGAAATCGAAATCTGGGATGAAAATTTCAATACAAAATGTCTCTCATTTTGGAAATAAAAAATTGAGAAATTTACATATTGAAAATGATTCCTCTCGTGCTTGAAATTCATAACGGTTGATCATTTTTTTTTTGATTGCTATCTCAATCTGGTAACCTTCGAAGGTGTACACCGTACAGGTATTTTTATACCTGGTCTGTTCGGCCTGCTCTATAAAATCTTTTTAATTGAATAACGATGTTGTAATCAAACGCGGAAGCAAACGAGGCTGTGGCGCCGTTCACATTCCTCGTGGTTGTTCGATTGTAAAAGCGGGTAGTTTGGTGGGTTTTTCTTTCTCCACCTTTTTTTTAGTTCATCGTACTTGATGTTGATTTGAAAATTATGGCAGAAATGGACCGGATTGTTGCGAGATCCCTTGAGCAGCATCCAGCTGAGATTCTGCCTCGATTGAGAAAGCAGGAAAGATTGGCAGGGTTTCGACATTTTCTTACTTGTTATGGGTTGGATTTGAGGGGAAAAAACTCGAGTCGAGGAAAGGAAAAATTACACAGGTCGAAGTTTCTTTGATAGATGCATTTTTCACGCTGATCATAAAAAAAATATAGTGAAAAAATCCATTACCCAAGGATTTTTTACAATTTAAATTGACTGTGTTGCAATTTTTTTTGCATTTTTTGATTACTTTTGACACTTAAAAATCGATTTTCTGGGCAAAAGAAGCCTCCTAGATTAAAAATTAAGAAAGCATTAACTGCAAAGCGTTAAATTTCCTGTTTGTAAAGTTCTATTAGATTTTTTTGAGGAAGCTTAGCTTTCGAGATATTCACATTCCATTCATTTTTTTTCTTTAAGCAGGAGGCTTTCTTTGTCCATGAAAATCGATATAAAAGAATGAAACAATACCTAAACGCAAAAAAAGAAATTTATTTTCAATTTTTCAATTCTTGTAATGATGAATATCTCGAGTGTTCAGGATCATTCGAAAAATTTCAACAATTTTTTCACCTCACCTCATGGCTTTCTCCACGAAAAAAATACAGTTTGTTTTGTTATATTTCCAAACAAAGAATATGTGCGATTTCTCAAACAGTCCAGTCATTTTAGGGAAGGGGAGGGGCATAAAATTACAAATTTTGAAGATTTCATGTTAAAGGTGCGAAGTGTCAAAAATAATTTTAGTTACCAAAAATGCCAAAATGACCAAAATTTTGAATTCCTCGCCCTTTTGAATCACTATTTTATTTTGAATCAATAAAAATAAAAAATTCGAAGTTTTGAGTTCTGCATCCATATTTCTGGAATTTTCATTGGTTTTTCTACGAAAAACCATCTCAAAATTGAAAACGGAATGCCGAAAAAACCTAATTTTTGACACTAAACATGTCATTTTCAAAATTTTGAAATTTGCTTTCTTTCCTCCCTTCTTAGAATAACTATTTGTGAATCCCTGTGACTAACCCACCCTTTGATAGCTGCAATTGAAATATTTTCGCAGTAAAAAAATTAGTCATCCAATTTATTTGATATCGAATAATATATATCCTTTCAAGTGCTACTGCTATAAATAAAAATAGGTGATTTTCATCCTTAATTACTAAGCAAGGAAATGGGAAGTTTTGAAAAAAAAATGAACTTTTCTGATAGGGAATTCATGTAGAACATGATTATTTAAACCATTTTTCGATTTTGGGGCCTTTTTGAGAAAATATTCGCAAGTTCTGGCTATTTCAGAATAAATTGAAAAATTTGTTCGAAAAATAGGTGTATTTCACCCTTAATTTTTGGCCAAACCAATGGGTGTTTTAAAAAAATGATTATCTCTGATAGGAAATTACACATAGAACATGATTACTCGACCATTTTTCAATTTTGAGGCTCATTTGAGAAGATATTTGCGAAAACCCGATTTTCAGGAAATACTTACACCTCTCCTCTCCCCCTCCCCCCGAGGGTAGCGGCCAGTTCTGGGGGCGGACAATTTAGTATGTTATTTATTGGGCCATACACGAAAAAAATCGGGCTCTAATTTTTTTTTAGTTTGGTATCTTTTAACATGTTTTTTTGGTTTTTTTCTTTTTGAAGCTTGCCCCTGAACTAAAAAGAAAAATGAGAAATTCCAACAAAACAACGGTATCGATTTATTACACTCTTTTATATTTTTCTAAAATTTTCTCAAAATCTCTATCAATATTGTCTGTTTCATCCGAATAATCGCAATGGCCAGAAAAACCATAAGGAATCGCATCCAAATCAAGAGGAAATATTTCATATAACGTTGGATCATCATGATCATATACACCTAGTTTATCGTTAACATTTTCAGTCACGGGGCACACGTAAGTCAGTCCAGTTCTGGTATCATTGTTTTCAATTTTACTCCATCCGGTAACAGGACGATGGTCAGTATCATCACAAATTTTATCAACATTTGGGTCTGCAGAAGGATCATTATGGATAATCACCGCAGCGACACCGGGATCCTCATCCCTATGCGATGTAATTCTGATTATTCTGTAAATTATTTTGGGGATGGCTACTTTTTTATGACGGATTACTGAATCTGATAGGTACATTTTTCGACGTTTTTTAAATACGTTGGAAAAGGTAGCGGGCGTTTTCATTCTTAACGTGCCAATTGTGCCAAAATGTATAACATCTACTCGTACCAAATTCTAGAAAAAATAATTACTCGTTTTTATATAAGTATCAGGTATAGAAAGTTGTCTAGAACAGTGTAAAATTGAAGAAGTAGCTTATAAAAATATTAGATATTTGGGGGAAAAAACGACGAAATGTTCAAGTAAAACATTTAAAATTTTCAATTTTTACAAATAACCCTACCTACCTACCTATTTTTATTTCAACAAAATTTTAAAAAATGGTTTTCAGCAAAATCTTGAAAAAAATTTTAGGAATTATCTACCTACCTAAATTAGAAAAAAAAAAAATCATCATTTGATTTTGATTGAAAAATAAGTGGACATGATTAAAGTCAAATTGAAACCACTAAAACTTTATTGAACAAAAAAAAACTCATAAATTTTTCAAAAAATAATTGGTAAATATGTCGTAAAAAGAAACTTTGTGAAATTGCAGACAGGGAATGGAAGTTAGTCGAAAAGTTGACTCTTGGCTTTGACTTGACTCCGAAATAAATTTTAGATCTTAATTCCAAACTCTAGCATGTGTGATGACTCCAGAGTCAAGCTGTGATCTTGCCTCGGACTTCATACGGACTGATTTTGGAATAATTGCGTATCCGAAATCGATTTGAAGTGATGAAATTCAAAAACGATTCGAAAAAAAGGAAGAAAATAATAAACAGGGCCAAAATCGAAAAAAGTGAAATTTCTTTAGCCTTCAAAAAAATTAGTTTTGATTTTGAGTCATAATTTAAAACATCTGAATACACAGAAGATTTCTTCTCTTCAGTCAACTGAAGAGAAGAAATCTCTCATGATATTTATAATTTTGGTCATGTATTTTTCATTCATTAAACAACACAAATCGTTCATGATCGTTTTTGATTTTGAAGAGGAGGGGGACCGGAACTTTATATAAGGTGACGTCAAAACAACATGGTAAAAATTTAATGCCTCTTACATGAAACCTTTTCATTCTGTAATATTTTGAAATTTTCAAAAATGAGACCCGTGCAGGCAAAGGGTACCTAAAGTCGGATTTTTCAAAAATGAATTTCTCGGCTTAAATGATAGGGGAGAATATCAGAAACATTTTAAAACTTTGATGAGCATCCTAAGTCCATTTTTCAGTAAGATATGGGCATTTAAAATTTTTAAATAAAATAAGAAAATCACGATTTTCAAAAAAAAAAATCGAGAAAAAAACACGTTTAAAGCTGCGCTGCGTAGAGGTCTAAAATTCTTACAAATTCAAAAAAAAATTGAAAAAAATCGCCCACTTATTATATTTTTGGCTCTAGCGCAAAATTATGTTTTCCAACTTTAGGCACCCTAGTCCCTGCACGGTACACAAATGATGGTTTATGAATAACAACAAATGAATAAAAAAAATTTCTGAAATTTCTTCCCTTCATTTTCAGCGATTGTTTTTGATGATTTTTGTCAAGGATAAAGCCCGCTATTTTTGAGATATTTCATAATTTTTGAACTCGAGTCTCCGAATTTTTCTCAAAATTATTTAGGAGATTTTCCTAATCGAAAGGTTAAAAAACCTTCGCTTTACTGATTCCAGCTCTCTTGTGGTTATTTTTTCATTTTTCTTCCCTCGCGAATTTTTATGAAAATTTTTAATCACGATTTCTATCGTAGCACAAAACTAATAAGTGTTTTTTTTTTAATCTAAATATTTTTTTCACACGGATTTTCAAATATGTTGGTACCAACCAAACCTTGAAAATTTCCTTAAACTTTTTAGAAAAAAAAAATTTGGAAACAATCTATTGTACCCAATTATCCAAGTACTTGGTAATACAATTCTAAAATTTTACCTGAATAATGGCAAGAATATACAGGTCAACTTTTCTCAATTGTTCCACAATACTTTTCCAAACCGGAATCAAATTCATATAAGAACAACTAGCAAGCCTGGCTGATCTCGAATCGAAATACCATAAAGGCACAATTTGAGATTTTTCTAAACATCCGTAAGGTTGCCCACATTCCATATCTGGGTTTCCTTCGTACAATGCCTTAGGTACTAAAATGCCTCGAAGACTTTTTTTCTGATTTTCCTGTAACATAATTGGGATTCCTAAAATGTAACCTTATTGAAGGGCGACATTTCCATGATCGAACGTAGGAATTTTTTAAAAATAAGAACAAAAAATTCAGTCGGAATGAGGGAAATTTAACTGAAAAACGATGAAAAAAATTTGTATAGGCTCCGAGACATCTCATTTTTTGAAAAAATCTAATGTTGAAAATCGTATACAATTTTTTTTGTTCGAATCGAGTTGAAAAAAGATTTTGAATTTTTCAATTTTTATTTATAAAAATTTACCTAATATCGATTTTTTATTTAAAAAGTTGGGCAATTGAGAAAATTTCTCAAAGGTTTTAAAAAATCAAGATGTTTCAAAAAGATTTCAAATTTTTCAGAAAAACTAATATCGTGAAAAAACATCGGTATTTGTCGACTGTCGAGTCTTTGCTTACTTTGGAGTAGAGTTCGTCATCATCTGAGCGATAATTGCTGCATTTATCTAATAAATGTTCAAACTTCCTCGATTCGATAAAATCATTGCGGAGTGTAGCACATTTTTGGTTATTCGTCGATTCAATAGAAAGTACTTCAATCCAATAAAAAACCTATGAAATTGATTAAATTATGCCTTCGATTTTTTTAATCTTTAGGTGATGAAAAAATGTAGGTATGTTACCAAGGAACGATTTCCATCGGAAAAACTGAATTTTACGTTTTTTTCGTTTTCGTATCTGGTAACGAAACCATCACTCGAAGGTATGCTTTCGTTCAATATTTCATAATCCTTCGGATTTATCGTATTCACCTACTTGACCCGAAAAAAACAATAAATGAACCTAATTTCTCAATTTGGACAGAAATTATTTCTTGGCAAGGTAGAAAGAGACAAAAAATCGATAAATTTTTACCCGTTTATAGCGATGATACGTTTTATCAGTCATGTTGATTTTATCATCTTCAAAATAAAGCTAAAAGACGAAAAAAAGTATAAGGGATCCAATGCGAGTAAGAAAATTGAAAAAAATATTACTATCTATTAATCAACCTCGTAACCGATTTCATAATAATCATCTTCGGTATCATAAAGCATCGTAGGTTTGATTCGGTTTTCACAAATATCAGTCTTCATGTTCCTCAAGTATTCCTCTTTCACACAAATGAGACGTGAAAATAGGCTCTGTTTGCCAATCGACATATTTTTATTGAATTGCCTTTCTTGAGGCGTGAAAGCTGGACAGGCGGTCAAATAAGGTGAACATTTTTTATCGCCGTTTTTGAGATAAGGATCAGCCAAAGTTCGGGTTTCAAGATTGAAAAGTAAAGCTGTGAATGTAAAAAGTTGAAAAGAATAAAAACGAAAGCAAGATGGTTAAGATTCGGGCACAAAAGAGGTATTTTTCTCATCACTAGGAGATAAATTAATCACTGTTACATAAATCATCATAAAATCGAATTTTATGGAAAAAATTGAAAAAATAAAATGGCTGGGAAAACATCGTCATCATATTATAAAGAATTTTTTGGTAGTATTTCAGCTCCAAAATTCTCAATCGATCCCCAATCCAAAAAACATAAAAATGGTAAAATTTGATTTTTACTTTTTGCACATCATTTTACACCATTACCTATAGTAACAGCCAGTTAGAACAAAATTTCGCAAGTATTTGATCCCTAATTCCCTACAAAATCAAACGATACGAAGTTTTTAAAACTTTTTTTTTTCAATTCAACAAAATTCGTTTTCTTTATTAAAATTCTTACCCAAACCAAAAAGAACCATCAATTTTGAAATAAAACTTTGCACCGCAGATTACCTTTTTTGGAGCTAACTTCCGCTACGACAATGCATAAGATGGAAAAAAGCAATATTCTCATTTTTAAAATCAATAATAATCAGTTCAAATGATAGAAAACTATACGTAAGCTCACCAACTACTTATAAAAGCTCATATTTGAAATGAACGTGTACCTAGCTTACCACTTGAATGAAATGAGAAAGAAATTCAACTCGTATATCATCAATTTGGGAGCATGTTTACTTCTCATTTTATTTTAAAATTGAACTCGATCCACCCAATCGACATTAGAGGAACTGAAATGAGATGATATGTTTGATAATAATCATCGATGAAAAGATGATACGGTTAATTATTTCATGATCGAAAAATTTAAAAATAATCGAGTCATTAGGCCTACCCATACCTACTATCGAATGAAAATCAATTTGAAAATTTTAATAAAATAGTAGTTTCGTAAAGTTTTATTAAAATTGCTAAATCAGAAGAAAATTACTTAACCATATCTTTTAATCTTTCATTTTGAAGAGAATAAAATTGCAAAACAGAATTCAAGTTACGAAAAAGCCATTTTTTCGATCAAATGATATCAGAATCTCAGAACGTGAATTTAAAATTTTAAAAATTCAACAAGATTCGAAAAATAAACCACATTATTTTTGAAATTTTGTAATGACGAAAAAGTTTTGAATCCTCCATCGATCTGTCATAATATGAGTATATGTTTCAAAACTGAAAATCTGTACAAAAATTTTGAGAAAAAAAATTTTCGAGCTCAAAAAAACTTTTAAAAATTTAAAATTGACAATATTATGCCGGACATAAACAACAAAGTATTGTTTAATTTTAATCGACCCATTAATACTTCATTAAACATTAAAAAACTAAGATTTTTTACATCAATTTTGGCTGTAGACTCAAAACTTACGGTTAAATATTTTTCATCATAACTATGCTCATTTTATCCATCACAAGTTGTTTTTTTTGGGGGGGGATTTCAAATATCTAAATTACTAGGCACAAATGTATCCTACTTTGGAAGAGAGCAAAACAGCAGTTTCAAGTGAAAAAAATTGAATTCGAGGAGAAAATGTAATTGATGAATTTTTTAGCTGAAATTTTTCCTTATGAGCCAGAAAAAAATGGGAAAAATTGTATTTTAAGGTAAAACCTCTAAAAAAATTGATTTCTGCCCAAAATTTTTGATTTTCAGCCACTAATTTGATTTTTTCCTGCAACGGCTTTACCTATTGTTAAACCTTGAAAATGAATTCGAGATCGGCGACCTAATTTTACGAAATCATCTTGATTTCTCAATTTTTGTCCAACAGTAGAAAAATTAAGTCATTATTTGAAAAATTAAAATAACTTTATTTTTTTATTTTTTTGGCTAATTTTAAGACTTGATCGAAAAGGATAAAATAAATTACTTACACACTGAAAAAAGAATGTTAGCACAATAACCATCACAATCACAAAAAAAGGTGTTACAGTGACAATTTCTTTCAATCTCCCCCCCCCCCCAGCGATGCAGTTCTATTTCCAATTTAATCCTTCCAACATACTATTGAAATCTGCATCAATACCTTCTGTTTCATCAGAATGTTCGCAAGGGTAAGTATAACTTCGATAATATGGAATTGCATTCAAATTAAGGGGCTCTATTGAACTCAATGTTACTTCATCAAATGCACCCAATTTACTGTTCAGATCGTCTGTTACAGCGCACACATAAGTTAATCCAGTGGTGGCATTATTGTTCTCGATCGTGTACCATCCGTCGAGAGTATCCCAACAAATTTTATCACCGGGGTCTGCAGAAGGATCGTTGTGGATTATAATTGCAGCAGTATAATCATCGTTATCTTCCATTCGAGATGAAATTTGAATTATTCTGTATATTATTTCGGGAATTGGTACTTTTTTATGACGGATTGCAGAATCCGATAGGTACATTTTTCGGCGTTTTTGAGATATCCCGGTGAGGGTAGCGATGGGAACATTCATTTTTAATGTGCCACTAACGCCATAAATTATATTGAATGGATTCAATTGCTAAAAACAAATTATATGGGTGAGTATTCAAGCAAAAGTATAAATTTTAGATGATTATTACAGAAAATTCCTCAAAAAATAACTGAGAAAAAAACAAAAAATTGTCTAGAATGGCGCATAACTTAACTAGTTATTGACAATAAAAATTAGCCCTTTTTTTGAAATTTAAAAAAATGCTGAGAGAAGTATTGAATTTCATTTGAAAATCAAAAATGAAAAAAAAAGTGTTTAGGAGATCCTCATTTGACAATTGTCAAATGAGGATCTCCTAAACACTTTCTTTTTAATTTAAATTTTCTTTTAAATTTCCGACTTTTAAGAATTGAAAAAAACTGCCAATAAAATTTTAAAAAAACATTGGAGTTTATTTTGAAAAAATCTGTTTGAAATCTTTTCATTCTTTCTTCTCTTCTGTCCACAACAATGAAAAATGTAAGTTTCCAGAAAAAATTCTGTTTTCACCCAAACTGAAAAGAAAATTTTTATTTCACCGAAAATGTACAGAAAAGAGGAAAGACAGACATGGGCTCATTCTGACAAATTTTTTCAAAATTTTCCCTCTTAAAGAAAACGAAAATTGACAAAAGACTGGGTACTTGAAATCATGGCCCAAGAAACACACATTTTTTTTTTAAATGTGTTTATAGTTTGGTGATTTTCTGAATGAGTGCTTCAATCGTACTTTCCTGAACCTAGGTAATACTCGTAAATTATTGAGAAATAAATTTCAAAACCATACCCTATCAACAGCAATAACGTACAAGTCAACTTTTCTCAATTGCTCCACTATACTTTTCCAAACAGGTATCAAATTCATATGTGAACAGCTGGCAAGCTTGGCTGATCTCGAACCGAAAAACCATAAGGGTGCAATTTGAAATTTTTCCAAACATCCGTATGGCTGCCCACATTCCATATCAGAATTACTCTTGTGCAATGACGAAAGTGGTGAAATACTACTCAGACTTTTCTTTTGATTCTCCTATAACATATTTGCGACCTTCAGAATGTACAGGGATGATCAAATTTCATTCTTAAAAATCCATTGGAAAATGGCATTAGGGTAGAAAAATTCTTTAAAAATAAGTAAGCTCAATTTCAAATTTCTAAATTAATTCGGAAGCTTTAAAATGTTGCAAATTATAGGTGGCAGTTGTCGAACCTTCACTCACCTCGGAGTATAATCCGTCATCATCCGAACGATAGTTACTACATTTATCTCGGTAAGGACCATAATTTCTCAAACTAAGATGTACACGTTTTTTATTATGTTGTAATGATTTAATGGAGAGGACTTCGATCCAATAAAAAGCCTAAAAAGTGAGCAAAATTAGACTTGGATTTTTTTCAAAATCTACAATGGGAAAATCTAAATTACCAGAGTTTTGTTTTCATTCGTGAAATTGAATTTTATTACTTTATCGTCTTCGTACCTGACCACGAAACCGTCGCTAGTCGGTAAGCTCACATTTAAAACCTCATAAGTTTTCGGATTCGTCGTATTTACCTGAGCGAATCAAAAATGAGCAATTTGAGTAAAAATGATTTCTTCAACTTCGAAAAAGAATACCAAAAATTAAAAATATCAAAAAAATTTAGATTTTTACCGGTTTATAACGATGGTACGTTTTATCTACCATGTTGGTTTTGCCATCTTCAATATAAAGCTAAAAATGGAGGGGAAACTGTAAGAAATCTAGCAAATTTGATGCAATAAAAATACTGAAAAATAATCAATCAACCTCGTAACCAATTTCATAATCTTCACCAACGGTATCATAAAGCATAGTGGGCTTGATTCGGTTTTCACAAATATCAGTCTCGATGTTCTTCGCGTATTCGTCTTTTGCATAAATATGTCGTAAAAATAGGCTTTTTTTGCCAATCGACATATTCTTATTGAATTGCCATTCTTGGGACGAGACAGCTGGACAAGCGGTTAAATAAGGAGGACATTTTTCATAATTGTTTTTGCGACAGGGATCAACCAGAGAGTGGGTTTCAAGATTGATAACTAGAGCTGTAAAGTGTAAACAACAACAAGGAAAATTACAAGGAATACCCAGTTGAATAAAGTATTCGGAGTATTAAATAAGCTCTCAGATAAATAGGAGCATTTTTTTAAAAACGATATGAGAAAAATCCATCACCATTTTTACATTTCCTGTGAAAAAACTTTCACTGTTTCTTTAGCTGACAAAATGTAATTTTTGAACTCATTCTGCATTTTTTAGGGTATAAAAATTTCCAATCAACCCAACTTGAATATGTATTTAGTGTCTTTAAACCGGTTTTTAGACTACCCTGAATTTTTTTAGATTTTTTTCAGCAGTGGATTGTACAAATTTCCATCAAACTCTGCTTTTTTACTTAATTCGCCGAAATTGTAGGAGAAAATGATGAAAAGAAAAACTTATGTATGCTTAATTCCAATTAAAGACATCAAATTCCCTTAAGAAATTTTGAGCGGAAAAATGAATTTTGAGATATTGAGTGAGTAAAGATATTATTTTAGGGGTAGAATCATTTTTCAATAAGCATACCGAATGATCTGGCAGGGAGAGTGAAATTTTTTTTACCTTTTTTGAAGCCTTTTCAAAAAAAATTTCAACAATGGAATATATTTTTTTTAATTTATCAACAACATAACCAATTGAACTAGATTTAGAAAAAAAAAAAACACAAAGCATTGGTAATTTTTCTACTCTCTACCGCTGAAATTGATGAAAAAATGTTTCGATTCAAGTCTACCTAACATTTTTTAAAATTTATACTACTGATTACCTTTTTTGAAACCACTAACTTCAGCTACGACGATACAAAAGATGGAAAAAATCAATATTCTCATTTTTAAAATTGATGGAATGAAATACAACAATTTTCAAAACTCATATCCGAACTGAGCTCATAGCTTACTTCAGTGGAACTTGAAAATCAACTCGTGTATCATCAATCTGAGAGTACATATGTTTATTTAAATCATTATTTTTGAAACTAATCAAAAACTGACCCACAAGACCTCGAGGAACTGAAATTGAATGATACGTTCGATAATTATCGACAAAACGGCGATACGATTAATTATGATAGCAAAATTTGATTATAAATACTATTCAATCAAAATCAAATTGAAATAAATTTTATTATCAAAGTTTCATTAAAGGCTCTGGTGTGGTAAGGGGGTCAATTAGCCCTTGGTCTAACTTTGACCAAATTCTTATGCCATTCGATTTGGCATGGTAGAAGATGATTTTAGAGCGCATGAGCGAATTTTTACCTCACCCCTGGGGGGCTGGGGGGCCAAAATACACGATTTTCAAGCTGAAAACTCTTAAAAATTCTATCTCCTCGAGTTTTCAACCGATTTTTTCCAAACTTGGCACAAAGGTAGTGGTACTAGAGGGGAATACCCTGAAATTTTTTCAGATTTTTTCGACCACTCCAATGACCTTGAATTCGACTTTGAAAATTTCAAATCGCCCTGGGAGCACCGTTTTGCCGCGGGGTATAAAGAAAAAATTTTTTTCATGTTTCCCACTCCATTTTACACCACTCAGAATTTTTTCAGATTTTTTCGAGTGGTGGTTTACATGTGGCGTCCGAAAAACTGATAAATCGGTCGTTTATTACTTTAAAATTATGCCTTTCCCATCAATTTCGTATTTTTCATTTTTTTTTCTCACTAAAAATACATTCATGCTCGCTTTTTATTAAATTTTGATCAATATTCACCCATTTCCCATGACTACGACATTTTGAAGAAAGGGTATCCCCGGATATGATAGGCGAATCGGCCCAAGAGCTACTTTTTGAAACTAACCAGCAGACATTATTAAGGACCCCAAAAAATGATTTTAGAAAATTTTTTCCACTCCCTAACTCACCCTACCCCCTTACCCCCGCCCCCAAAATAGCGAATTTTTGTCAAAAAATCGTATCTCGGAACCTAATGGACCAAAAATTCCGAAATTTATGTGGTGTATATAGGAAGTGGTGACCAATTTTTGAGAATTTTTTCAGATTTTTTTTGCGATGCATTCTATTCTAAAAAAACCACCTTAAAAACTTTGAATTGCTCAAAGGGTCTGGCCGGATAAGGGGTGATTTTAGCCATGGGTTGGATTTTCGCTTTAACCTTCCCAAAGGGTACCCTCTGATGTAAAAAAATCTGAAAAATTTTCAACTTCCCCCCCCTTCTATTTCTGAGTTATGGCCATTTTATTGCTAGATTTTCAACAATTTTTAATTTCAACTGTTGTGAAGGAAATTTTCTGTTCTTTGGCACAAAGTTACCTATGTCTCGTACCTACAAATTATGAAAGAAAGGTTTTTTTTTTTCATTTCATCTTAATATTTTGCTCTTGTACTACAGTGCATTTTTTGTCATGGGCTGGGAAATGAAAATTTGAAATTGAAAAAAAATTCGAATTATTGTACCTATCAAGGTGAGTTGCATTTATATCAAAAAGAAAGAATTTATGTCTTTTAGTTTTGGAATTGGATCAATTTCAATATTCTCAGAAATCCATTTTCACTGACTTTTTATGACAGAAATAGCGAATTTCGAGATTTCAATTGAAACGATCGCGAAAAGGGAGTTTATCTAGATATTTTGGACAGCTAAATACAAATTCGACGTTGTGATCATTTCTTTCTGCACGAAATTCTGAAAAATGTGAAAGAATCAGCTAAAAACATTTTTATATATGTAGTAGGTATTCTGCGATTCTTGACCCTTGCGGCTTCGAAATCGCCAAAACTGAATACGTGACGTGAATCTACGTTGAAATACACATTTGTGGGATACTATTCACAAATTGGTTGTTCTTCACTTATATATGCTTATATGGTGTTTTTTTGCAATGATTGAAAACTTCATATAGCCGAAAAAGCATGAAGATATGTAATGTACCAACTTTTTGAAAAAAATATCATAAATACGTCTTTATGAGGCGTGACTTAGGCCAAAGAACAGAAAATTTCCTTCACAACAGTTGAAATTAAAAATTGTTGAAAATCTAGCAATAAAATGGCCATAACTCAGAAATAGAAGGGGGGGAAGTTGAAAATTTTTCAGATTTTTTTACATCAGAGGGTACCCTTTGGGAAGGTTAAAGCGAAAATCCAACCCATGGCTAAAATCACCCCTTATCCGGCCAGACCCTTTGAGCAATTCAAAGTTTTTAAGGTGGTTTTTTTTAGAATAGAATGCATCGCAAAAAAAATCTGAAAAAATTCTCAAAAATTGGTCACCACTTCCTATATACACCACATAAATTTCGGAATTTTTGGTCCATTAGGTTCCGAGATACGATTTTTTGACAAAAATTCGCTATTTTGGGGGCGGGGGTAAGGGGGTAGGGTGAGTTAGGGAGTGGAAAAAATTTTCTAAAATCATTTTTTGGGGTCCTTAATAATGTCTGCTGGTTAGTTTCAAAAAGTAGCTCTTGGGCCGATTCGCCTATCATATCCGGGGATACCCTTTCTTCAAAATGTCGTAGTCATGGGAAATGGGTGAATATTGATCAAAATTTAATAAAAAGCGAGCATGAATGTATTTTTAGTGAGAAAAAAAATGAAAAATACGAAATTGATGGGAAAGGCATAATTTTAAAGTAATAAACGACCGATTTATCAGTTTTTCGGACGCCACATGTAAACCACCACTCGAAAAAATCTGAAAAAATTCTGAGTGGTGTAAAATGGAGTGGGAAACATGAAAAAAATTTTTTCTTTATACCCCGCGGCAAAACGGTGCTCCCAGGGCGATTTGAAATTTTCAAAGTCGAATTCAAGGTCATTGGAGTGGTCGAAAAAATCTGAAAAAATTTCAGGGTATTCCCCTCTAGTACCACTACCTTTGTGCCAAGTTTGGAAAAAATCGGTTGAAAACTCGAGGAGATAGAATTTTTAAGAGTTTTCAGCTTGAAAATCGTGTATTTTGGCCCCCCAGCCCCCCAGGGGTGAGGTAAAAATTCGCTCATGCGCTCTAAAATCATCTTCTACCATGCCAAATCGAATGGCATAAGAATTTGGTCAAAGTTAGACCAAGGGCTAATTGACCCCCTTACCACACCAGAGCCTTTTCATTTAAGTTTCCAAGTCCAAACAAATGAAGTATAGAATGGAGCATTTTAGACTGGTCCTTCAAAAATTTATTAAAATTCTAAAAATAAAAAATTTCGAAATAGAGAGAGAAAAGAATTAATTTGGATGCTCAATCGATTCATTTTTTTTCGATCCAAATTTTTTGTCAGTATCAGTTGGAAAGCTTTGAAAATATAAAGGGTCTGGCCGAATAAGGGGTGAATTTGGCCCCAGGCTGGATTTTCGTTTTAATCCCCCCAAAAGGTACCCCGTGATGTAAAAAAAATCTGGAAAAATTTTTGACCCCCCACCCCCCTCCATTTCGGAGTTATGGCCATTTTATTACCCGATTTTCAAGAATTTTTAATTCCAACGGAAGTGAACGAAATTTTCTGTTCTTTGGCATAAAGTTACATCTCGTAGAGATGTATTTATGGAAATTTTTTCAAAAATTTTCATGCACATCTTCATGGTTTTTCGGCCATTTGAAGTTTTCAATCGCAAAAAACACCATGTAATCGAAGAGGTACCACTCTGGAAAAATTACTAAAAAACGTGTTTTTTAACGTAGATTCACGTCACGTATTCAGTTTTGGCGATATCGATGCAGCAAGGGCCGAAAATCGCGAAAAACTGTACAAAAATGTTGGGTTTTTAAGCATTTTTTTCAAATTTTGAGCATTTTGTGTGGAAAGAATTGACTAAACGGAAAAACTAACGCCGAATTCGTGTTCAGCGGGTCAAAATACCCCCATAAACACCCTTTTCGCGATCGTTTCATTTGAAGTCTCGAAATTGTTTTTCTCCACCGATTTTTCATGACGAAATAATCTGAAAAAGTGAATTTCGAGACCTTGAGCAAAATAATCGCGAAAAGGGTGTTAATCGGGGTATTTTGACCTGCTGAACACGAATATGAGATTGGTTTTTCCATTGGATCATTTCTTTCTGAGCAAAAACCTGAAAATGGCGGATTCTCAGGAAAGAAATGATCCAATGGAAAAACCAATCTCATATTCGTGTTCAGCAGGTCAAAATACCCCGATTAACACCCTTTTCGCGATTATTTTGCTCAAGGTCTCGAAATTCACTTTTTCAGATTATTTAGTCATGAAAAATCGGTGGAGCAAAACAATTTCGAGACTTCAAATGAAACGATCGCGAAAAGGGTGTTTATGGGGGTATTTTGACCCGCTGAACACGAATTCGGCGTTAGTTTTTTCGTTTAGTCAATTCTTTCCACACAAAATGCTCAAAATTTGAAAAAAATGCTTAAAAACCCAACATTTTTGTACAGTTTTTCGCGATTTTCGGCCCTTGCTGCATCGATATCGCCAAAACTGAATACGTGACGTGAATCTACGTTAAAAAACACGTTTTTTAGTAATTTTTCCAGAGTGGTACCTCTTCGATTACATGGTGTTTTTTGCGATTGAAAACTTCAAATGGCCGAAAAACCATGAAGATGTGCATGAAAATTTTTGAAAAAATTTCCATAAATACATCTCTACGAGATGTAACTTTATGCCAAAGAACAGAAAATTTCGTTCACTTCCGTTGGAATTAAAAATTCTTGAAAATCGGGTAATAAAATGGCCATAACTCCGAAATGGAGGGGGTGGGGGGTCAAAAATTTTTCCAGATTTTTTTTACATCACGGGGTACCTTTTGGGGGGATTAAAACGAAAATCCAGCCTGGGGCCAAATTCACCCCTTATTCGGCCAGACCCTTTAGATAATTTTTCACACCCATCCCCCCATCTATTATTAGCATTCGATCCAAAAATCTACCCCATCCCCAACTCAACCCTCCTCACCGCCCTGCCGCATCAAGCATCATTGATTTCCTCCAACGTACTACAGGAAATCCCTATGAATTCGCCTCGGGTGATTTTGACAGCTTCACGCTTCGATCCCAATAAAATTCCAACCTACATACCGCGCGTGCATTTATCGAACGAAATTTTTATCGGCGGTTAAGGTCGTGATTTAACCATTACGAGATGCACTAGATGACAATATGTACGGGTGCAGTTAACGACCTCATTTCCTTACACACACGAACTAGTTCAGTTACGCAAGGTCAATATTTTTCATAGACGTCGTCGTTTTAAAAGGACGCGAAATCCGATGCCACAGTAAATAAATGTTTTAATGGCACGTTTTACTGCGTCGGTGCGTTTAAATGGGATAAAATCGTCCGCACTTCGAATACACTACAGGACTGGAATGCGTACTAATTAATTTTCAGCGTAGGTAGACACTTAGACAGGTAGTTTATTAAATTGCAGTGGCGATGGACCGATGGTGACGTCAGGTAGGGTTAGGATTTTTTACCTTTTTCTCTTTGAAAGGGGAGGGGAGGAAGAGGCCTGTGCAGAGATGGAAGAAAGGGGTCTTTTTGGGAGGTCCTTGGAAGTCCGCAGGGGCCCGAGAGGGCCCTTCAGAATTAAAAAACACTCTTTAGTTCTTTAAAAATTACCAAAAATCCAATATTTTCAAAAACAAAATTCAAAACGTTATTAAAATCGAGTTTAGAGATTATTTAACGGCTGTGTAAGCCAAAAAAAAAGGAATTCTTCGGAAAAATTGTCATTTTATCACGTTTTTAAATTCAGATGAAATGAGTACAATAAAAGGAAGTAAAATGGCTAAAAAATATTGATTTTTCAAAAAAAAAATTTACTTTTTGACTTAGGTACTTAGTCACAAAATAACATCTAAAATTGAGCTTGGAATTTTCTAAAAAATCGAAAATATATTTTTTTTGAATCTTTGACAATAATTTTAAAAAAAAATTGGAATTTTTTTCTTATTTTCAAGGCTTCGCAGCCTCCTTCTTTACGCAGGCGCAACATTGGAATTCAAAAATCAAAATTTTGAATTTTCGACCCCTCCCCATTTTGTAAAACCTTTTTTTGCTCGTCAAATTTTTCCTCCGGGCTCGAATTTTCTCTGCACGACCCCGGGAAGGAGGAAGCAAAGGGCTACAAGGAGTTTGTGAGAATAATTTTCAACGATGAATGCTCTTCTGAGACAGGTTCTTCAGTACTTCTTTTGAGAGTGGCCAAATCACTCAATTGGATACTCCATTTGAACGATCATTTCATAAATCTCAAAATTGAGTTTTCAATTGAATTTTTCATATTTCTAATTTTATGCCAGAAATATGTATTTTTCAAAACCTTGTCTTCATTTTTACGGCTGCTTTCAAATTGGAACTCACTCTCCGCTCTTACAGAGCTAACTCTGGGTTTTGGAGAAAAATTTCCCTCAGAAATGGATTCAGGGAATCAAAAAATAGAACCATTCGATACTTCATTTAAAAAATTTGAAAATTTTTAAATTTCAGTTCCACATTTTTTCTCAAAAAATCAAATTTTCTGTCTGGAATCGAAGTAACCTAAAAAAAAACTGGATTCGAGAGATCAATAAACATGGATTTAGATACCTACGACAAAGATGAAACATTTTAATTTTTGTCGTCCTCCCCCCCACCCCCACCCCTCCCACCCCCTGCAAGTTCGACTTCGGAAGTTGATATCAAAATAATTCCAGATTAGAAGCTTCGAAACCCCCTCACAACATTTCTTGATTTTTTTCAAATTATTTTTTTCAGGTTTTTTTCTCTCTCACTTTTTTACGATTTGCAATTCATTTAGAGTCCTCCCCCCACCCCCCAACGAAAAAAATTTGAAAAAACTTTGAAGAATATTTGCATTTAGAATTTTTGATAATAAATCTCTTCGTTTCCAAAACTATGGAAGCTAAAAATAAAGTGAAAATTGGACCAAAATGTAAAGGAACCAATATCTAATAAGACAGCTGGAAAATAATACCCATCAGTTCAAACGTCAAATCATTTTTAAAAAATTGAAAAATTTCTCAAAAAAATGAGATCTACGTTGTCAAAAATATCAGAACTGATTCATGCTGAAAACAATTTCAGATGAAGAAATATTTTGAGGAAAAATGAAAAAAATTCACAGAAGGAAATTCGTTCAAGCATTAAATTTTGAATTTGACAAAAATTCAAAAATATTCACAGCCTTTCAACTTCATTGAAATTATTCCCTTTGTGCTGTAAGAATGTTTGCTCGCCTTAAAAATGGGAAGTTTCAAAATTGAATCAAAATAAAAAGAATACATTCAGATTATTTTTTGTAGCACTTTTTAAAAATCAATCTTCAATGTGCCACCGAAATTTAAAAATCTGTTTCAACTAAAAAGGAAGAAATAAACCAAAGTTGGAACCACCAGAAATTACAAAAATAAACAAAGCTGTTTCCCTCTTCCGAAGAGACAAAAAGTAATCGATGTCGATTTCATCGGTTGTTGAGCAAACTTGACAAAAAAAATTAAATTAAATTAATGAACAAAGTGAAAAAAAAATGATTTTTTGTTTACTAAAATGAAACGACCCTAAACTACAGCCTTTGGCATATCTCTAAGATGGAAAACTGTACGCAAAAACTAAAAACCAACAATTCCTCAGAATTTGGCATATTTCAGAGGAATAGCTGGAAAAAAAATCAAGACTTTTTCACCAGATAATGACAAAAAAATTAAACTGGAGAGTGCACGCACAGTTTGAAGTAACGTCATTTTTGGGAGGGGAGGGGAGGTGATGGGAGGGGGTGAGGGGGTCAATTTGGAGCATAAGTTTTTGAACATGTTTTTTTCAACTTATCCAACGTAGTATCCAGATTTGTAAATTCCATTTCAAATAATAATAGTTTTGTTTTTCAAGTTTTTTTTCTCAAAATTCAATCAATCTTCTAGATCATTTTTATTTTCATCCTCCAAGCTCCAAGCTTCAAAAATTTCAACTCATTCGCAATCAAAAAACCCAAAACCCAACCCAACATAACCTCCCAACCTCCTGGACATGCCCAATTTCCCAACATCCAAAAAACCCTCGCATCACCGTCGTCTCACGACATCGATTTCTAATCATTAAAAACGCAACCAGCTTTAATAATCAAACCGACGATCAGCATTCGGCGTGACGCCGAAGTACGTCAACAGATCCGCGAAGGAGACCAAACGAAACCAACATTTTCCGCATAAATAATCCAAGTATGCGCCGGTGTAAAAAAAGGAAGTCTGATCGACGTCTCGACGTTGCTTTTCCATCCGACGTTGAAAATCACACCAGAGGTACTCCTCGATCACCGATGAGATTGTTAATCGGGGCACAAAGCTTGGCCGGCCGGCTTCCACAGAACCTTAGCCAGTGGCAATCAACTCAGTCAAGTATTCGATGTCTCGCTAGTAAGAAGCATGTAAATATCGTCAGGTACCCGAATGCAAGTTCCCTCTCTCTATACATCAACCAAAAAGTAGGTCATCCTATATAAAGACAAGTTCAAGGCGGATTTAGCCTTCACTTCGATCTTTAGAACGATACCCTCGAACACTCGAATCGAGTTGCGTTTTGTTTTCCGTATTATTATTAATTTTTTTTTTCAACTTGGTTTTATTTTCAGTTTGTTTTCTCGACGATACGTTTCGCGATATCCGGTTGTTTTCGACGCGCGATTGTGTGCTACTGTTTTATAGATCTCGAATGAAATTTGATTTTTTCACATATTTTCAAGTAAGTGATTGAGAATTTTTTCATAATTGATTGTTTTATGTTAAGATGGTGGCGGTGGTCGAGGAGATTCGACGATTTCAATCGTAAGAAGTAAGGTAGAATATTTTTACTTTTCAATATTAGACCACATTTTTTTAGAAAATTTTCTCAATTTTGAGAAATTTTCAACTTGAAAATTTCGAAGTCGAAAATTTCAAGTCTAAGGTATTTTTACTGCCCTCAATTTTAAAACTTTCTCTCTCACAAACTTATAAAAATTATCACCAAAATTGGTCCAAATTTTGGGTACCAAATGAAAATTTTCTTTTCACCATCTTTGAGCACCCCTGCCAACTCTTTTCGAGTTCTATCTCATCTCCTCAGTACTTCTGAAATTTTTTAACCAATTTCCACCCCCTCTCCCTCCATTCTGAAAATCCCTCCATCACATTCAAAATTCCACACAAATCATTTAAACTTTTCAAAACCACCCTGCCCCAAAATTCCACCCCAGTTTTGCCAACCCTTCTAAAAAATTGCCCCACGGAAAATTTCTTCTTTTGGATTCTTCCAACGCTCTCTATCGCTCGATCGTCAACCTTGCCTAATGAACTAACACGTTCACTCATTATCTCCATTTACTGCAATTACCGATCCGATCATCTTTTCCATTAACAATCTCATTACCCGTCCCGTCTTGGCGACCGTGCTCGGACACACAGCCACATCAACTTTCAATATTTGGTAAAACGTCTGCGAGCATTGGTCGCCGCACCGGAGACGAGTTCCATTCACAAAATCACCTGTTGCGGTACACAGGTAAAATTCCATCGATTAGAAATCTCTTTGGCGGATCGAGCCGACGCAACCTGTGAAAATTTCCCCTCCTAGGTTGGTGAATTTCGCCACTCAGGCTGCAATTTTTCTCATTCGCCAATCGTCGATCGCCAATTGGTAATTTATCGGATTCGAAGTCGCGATCGTGGCAAGTTCATTAACACAATTTCATGATCAGATTTGGGTTAGTAGTTGTCCTCGCTCGGTAGGTTGTTGGCCTGCTATCGTGCGCTTACGCTTCCGATCCACCTTTTTTTTTTCCTTCAACGTGTGTATAGGTAAAGTACACACGACGTATGTATCGCCTCGTTATTAAAATCCGGCCGTTTATTAAACATGGCTGGGTTTTTTTCCCAACTTTTTCCCCATTTCACGTAGGATTTTTTCACGATGCACAATCGATTATTTTATGGGTATTAGACGCGTATTATTACTTTTTTTATGGGCTATTTCGACACGCTTATGTGGTGTCTTGGTTGTAATATGGATACATTGGATACGCGGTCAGCGGCGAGCACGACGTCGGTGACAGCAGGTGAATTGAGCATCGTCATAATGCGCTGGCCGAGTTTAATTAATGTGCTAAAATTTACACGGTGACTTCCTTTTTATACGTAGGTATTTCCCTTTTTTTTCCATAGTTGGGTAAAATGTCGCAGGTGCATTGTTTCCGAGGTGAAAAATTGACCGAGTCAGATGGATGGGTGACCGAGATTAATTATTGGTGAGATTTGCCCCGGTAACAAATTAGAATATGAGAAGGAGAGAGGGAAATCATGTGATCAATTAATCAACATTTTTTCAATATTTCGTAAGAAGGCAGATAGAGCTTGAAATATGTATTTTAAAACATCATGGCAGTTCAAATAAGCGAGTTGGATGAAATTTCGATTTGACCTATGTTTGAAGTGCCCTCATTACGATCTATAAAATAAATTTCAGATATTTCATGATTCGAATAAGGAATAATTATCGAAAACCTTTGACGAATTTGAAATGCTCAGAGAAAAGCAAAATTTGTATTTTTAAAATTCATTATTTGAGAAATCAAAAATTGGCAGAATTATTGTCTATCTGAAATATTGAAGGGGCAGTCTATCTTGGAAATTTAAAAAAAAAACTGCAACTTCCATAAAAATAGGAAATGAAAAAAAAATTCTTTAAAATTTAATCACTTTATAAATTTTAAATAGCACTAAAAAAAGTTGAGTTAAATTTTGCCTACATCGCAAATTTTAAGAAACGAGACATTTCACGAAAGTCCATTTTAAACCTTATTTTTTGTATGGGGAGGGGAGTGGAGGGGAGAAAGAATTCTAAAAACAAGCAGCGGTAATATTTGAAGAAAGGTCACCACAGATCATTTTTTACGTAATACTTCCCCCTCCTCTTATTTCTCTCCTTTCCACTTTCTTTTCATTTATTTCTTTGATGAAAATTGAATTATTCTAAATCGATAATTTTTTTTAATTATTTGGTAACATTGACTTTGAGTCATTAGTGGATCAATATTGAAATTACTTATGTATACTTTTGAGAGATCAATTCATCACTTTTCATTATTCAATGATTAATCGATCAGTCATTTAGTGATGAACGATGAAGATGAACCATTTTTTTTGAACGAATAATTCACCATTCACCAGCAATCGATTAATTTACTCATCCAATTGATTACCAATGTGAAGGGTATTTCATTTTTTCCAAAAGTAGGTAACGTATATTTTTTACACGAAGTTTGGGAATTCTTAACCCCAAATATAGAAAAAAAAAACGATTTTTTATTTCGTGTACATAAAGTTTGCTCAAACAATAATTTACTGCATTTTAATACGATACACATGATTATATTTCAAGCATAAAATTATGAGCACTTTTTGGATTGAAAATTGTTTTTTTTTTGTAAAAATTTTCGAAAAGAAACTGGAAAAAAGTTTATCTTAAGAATAACTATTCAAGACTTTTTTCTCTCAAAAAAAAATAAATAATTATAATACAAAAAAGGCATAATAAAGAAAAAGAACAAATTTTAGGGGAAATATTTCTATTGCCTGCCACTTAGAAAAAATAAAAATTAGAAAAGTGGATTTAAAAATAAAATGAAAAATGTGACATATGTGACATCATTATAATTTCAAAAAATAAAAGCTTTTTCCACAAAAAGAAAAACAAGAAAAAAAGTTGAAAAAACCACTGATAACTGTACTTCTAACAAAAAATTTTTCAAGAATTTTTCAAATCTCTCCCCCGCCTTCTCCTTCCCCTTACTTTTTTCATCAGTAAAAATTGATCTGCCAAGGTTTCCAAAAAAAAAAAATAATAAATAAAAAATAGGACTTTTGCACATAACTTCTTCAAGACTAGATAATGAGTTTATTAATGAAGCTTTAACCGTGTCAGTTTTTCAATTAATTTCGAGTGAATTTCAATGTTCATTCCCATGTTCTTTTTCATGTTTTTTTTTTATCTGAGAGAAAGTGGTATGGTAGTTCTAAAAGCTTCTCATTTATCAATCTTACAACTTTTTTTTTCAAAAAAATATTGCTTTTTTATCATCACACAAAACCCAATTTTCAAACACTTTTGCTCAACATTAAATTTATTTGTTTTTCAAATGAGATTTGATTAAAATTTATTAATTTTTTATAGTTTTAAACGGATTTGACCAACAAAAAAGTCAAGAGCTGTGGATTGAATTGGTACATTAGTCCATTATGACAATGACAAATTTTTAAAATGCATTTTTTTTTCAAACACCACTTGACCATTCTAGAACTACACACTTTTGAGCTAATGCAGAACCCAGCAAGTCAAATTTTGGTAGAATACTCCCTCCCTCCCCCCCCCCCAATTAAACATGTATTTTCATTCATAAAATTTGCTTCTTTGAGAGGTTTGATAAATCACACATCTAAATTCTCAAAAGTTATCGTTTTTTACTTTATTTTACTTTAAAGAATTGAGGTAATTTTGCTTTCAAAATTTGAGAAAAATTTCGCCTTGAAATTAGAAAAATCAAAACAAATAGAACTTTTCCAGATTTTAGCTCTTCCCTTCCCCGTCCAATTGCAAATTCGGGTTTTCTTTTTTCTATGAATGAATTTCTAATAACCCTCGATTACTTAACTTCCTTTTTTCATTCCCAAAGCTACTCCATTGCTTCACATTGACTCTGAAATGGTCAAAATCAAAATTGGGAAGGAGAAGGGGTCGATTTTCAAAATACGAACCAATTTTTAGATTTTCAGCCAATGATTCGCCGTTGTTGAAAAAATATTAACATATGTGAGCTTAGATATAGAAACGAACCTTTAAGAATCAAAAAATTTATTTTTGAGTAGACACTGATTTTGGGTCATTCAAAAAGGAGAGAATTAAGGGAAATCTAGACTCAAAAACCAATTTTTGACACCTCTGGATGGTTCCTATTCTCTCAGTATCCACAATTCAGACTCAGAAATTACATCACAAAATATGTGACCCTACCGGAAAGAAGGGACCTTGTGTAAAAAATAATCGATGCCTCATTTTTCACATTTTTGGTCCAAATGACACCAAAACTGGACCAAGCACATAAAAAATAAAGACATCGATTTTTTTCTACACAAGGTCCCTTCTTTACGGCAAGGTCAAACATACTAAAAGTTTTTTCAGCCATTTACAAAAATTTACCAAAATTCGAAAAATCAATGTCGACAGCTTAAAATTGGATTTTGAGGTGTGGATTTTTCAGAGCGTCGAATTAGGCTCGAAGAAATTGAATTTTTCTAATTTTCAGATTTTTTCGAAGTGATTCTCATTTTAATAGAAATAAAATGATGTCATTTTCAACAAAAAAAAAAAAACGAGGAAGAGGTATAAACTCAAAAAACGTTTAGAATTTTCTGAAAATATTCCTGCAGAATAATTCCAAAAAAAAAAACACTGCAGACTGAAAATATCATAACTCAATGAAAATTCTTCAAATCCCACACCCCTCCCAAACAAACCTTTCCTCCGAGTTACCCGAGGAAAAAATAATTTAAAAAAACTGCACTTCGGAACACATACGACGATAATACATAATTTTAACCCTATATAGACCACCAGTGCCAAAAACGGCACTACAATGCATTTTTCTAAAAAAAAACCACCTGGTGCCAAAAACGGCACTAAATGTATTTCCTTAACATTGTAGTGCCGTTTTTGGCACGAGGTGGTTTTTTTTCTTAAAAAAGCATTGTAGTGCCGTTTTTGGCACCAGGTGGTTTTTTTTTGGTGGTCTACCTAGGGTTAATTTCCATCATACACACCGGCTCCGCTAACGGTTCGGTTTCCTCGACGTATTTATAACGCTGGGCCAGATCGACAGTGCAATTTTACAGGTACTTGCGAATAATTCGGGGTCAATCGAATTACCCGAACGTTACTTCAATTGCTACTTTTCTCCTCATCAACATCAACCATGGTTGCTGTTACAAACCGATTTACAGAAGACAAGCCTGGCACGTGATTCATACATCTCATGTCCATCGCTGGTAATCTTGACATTTGAAACGGAATCGTGCTCAGCAAGGTTGACACAGAGTCACTAGGTTAGTGGTGCGTACATAGACGACCAACTTACACTTCGGGCAATGAAAAAAAAACCCAAACTCAAACCCTTTGGAAGTTTTTCACACGATTATCCGATTCTTGGAAATAATTTCTACCAGCTAAGAAAAGACCACCTAGCGGAGCCGGCAAAATATCGAATAATTAGGCAAGTACTCGTAAGCGAACTAAGAAGAATGGGAAAAAAAAGAGAAGTGAAAGTACATTTCGAATAGTTTTGCATCAACAACACATCGACCAGGTCTATGGAAGATTGCGGTTATTAACGGATACGTTGGTCGCCGCCACCGCCGGCGTTCTCCGACAGTCCAGCTCATCTCGGAATTATTTTTAATGTGTACGGTACTCGGCTGGAAATTTAATTCCATCTCGAGCCGGTATGTTATCGAAAAAATCCAGTCCTTTTTTTTCACTTTTTCACCTCGATCTCTTCGGCCATCTCGAAGATGCCTACCCGAAGCCGATTACGCCTCTCTATCGAAACGTTAATTCGCCACTCTAGGCTAATTCGATAGTTTCTAGTTTGGGAATTATATCATTGAAATTTTTTCACCTCGTCGGTGATTCTGGTACGAGCGGCCGAGTATTAAAATATGTAACTTTACGAGTCGGCATGGCCAGCATCATACCGGTGAATTTTTCAGCATCACGCGCTCGTTTATAATACCAGAACTAATAACGGTTCTTCTGGTTTAACTAGAATTACACCTAGATTTTTTTGTACACGTAAAAAAATCTAATTTAAATTCCCATCGCAGCGCGCCGGGCTCTCGGCCACACTTATGACCACGCGTGCATCATGTGTGAATCGATCCGAACGAATTCACGAAAAAAAAATTCTTCGACGGATTGAGAATTGAAAAAATATCGACACGAGACTAGCAGGTAAAAAATTTCATCTGGATGGCGTCTAGTCGTGGATTAAGTTATAATGGAAAGTCTACTTTTTTTCTACCTCTCATTCCACGTGAAATTATATTTTTATAGTTTAACTACTTTAGATATTCGGCTAGATTTGAATTCCAGGTTATTTTGTACGCGTCATTAAACTGTCTCTTTTCTTGGAAATTACCTACTGGCAACAGACAAGACGTCGATAAACGTAATTTCGTTCCTTTTCCGGTGATCACGATTGTTGTCCTATTGTACATAAAAACATTGGGTATCAATCTTCCATGCTATATCTTTAGCAACAATCAACCTCTCTATATGATACGCGTTTCTTTTTCATAAAATTTTATTACATTTCAATAATCTAGCGATGAGTGTGGAGCGCCGGGTTGGATCGAATCATTCATACCATTCGGTATTCACGAATCAGGGTCAATTCCAGGTCATCAGAAAGCACCGCTCGTTCGGATCGATTCGTGTGTGAGATACGGTGTCGTTCTGTACGAATCTCTTTCTGCAGTGGCAACAAAAGGGGTATAGTGCTACCTTGACAATGTCTCGTAATCAAGGTCACGGGTGTTTTTCTTTTAGCTGGTGGATTGCTGGGAGAGATTTTGGGGTATCGAATGCAACTGAGGTCAGAATTATTTCAGGTGATGTCTTATCTGTAGGTAGAATTCGAAGATATGTACCAAAGATTAGAAAAATTCGATATGGAGAAAAAAAAAGGCTTTGGAGCACAATTCTGTAAAAAAAGTGGTAACTTTGGTAATCTTTTTAGATGGAAAAATTAATCAAAACGTAATCACTTTTTACAGCCCATTTTAAAAACCTACCTCCTTCCCTTTCCATTCAGGGTGTTCACATTATTTCAGAGATAATTTTCCTCAACTTTTACAGATTTTTTGACCAATATTTCAAAGTTTATAAGGTCTATCATTTTTTTTTTCCAAAATCACTACTTTTGACAAGGTTTTTGGATGCTCCTCTACGGGCCAAAAAAAATGCAAAAATTACTTCAGCAATATAACATTTCATTAAAAATTTAGTAAAAATTGCAAAATTTTATAAAATTACCCAGTATTAGTAAAAACTGGTAAAATGACAGAAATTGTACAGAAATTCTTAATAAAAAATCGCCAACTTTTGAAAAATATCTCGGAAACTGCTTGAAAGTTGAAAACATTGCTCCAAATGTGATTAAAAATAGCGAAAATGTCTTTAAAATCGATGAAAAATACCACAAAAATTTTTATAATGGTAAAAGTAGATATTAGATGGATAGAAATTTTTTTGAATAGTGGGAAATCAATAAAATAGGCACAAAACAGTAGCAAAAAATGAATCAAAACATGAAAAAATCAATAAATAAGTAGATGATTAGCCATAAAAATTGATGAAAATTTCATTTTAAAAAAACGAACAAGAAACTGTTGAAATATTTTAGAAAACTCCATCATCAAATTTAATACAAATTTTACTTGAAATTTTTTTTTTAAATAATAGTTAAAAATAGGTCAGTACGATAAAAATTAGCTAGAAAGAATTAAATTTGAAAACTTCCTCGATTTATTCATCAAAATGATTTTTTTTTGCAAAATTCGTATTTTTAAACAGTTTTTATAACATTTCGTCCAGATACCTAATTGGATTTTTTTTAGCAAACTTTATACAAATTTTATGATCAATTTCTTACTTAAGTATGTACCTATGTTTTTATATTTTTCAACAATTTTTATAACTTTTGGATAATATTCAAGATTTTTTCAATACTTTTTCAACTTGTATTGGAAAATTTTATCAATTTTTCTAATAATTCAAATTTTTTTTAAATATTTACCAACCAGATTTTTCTTCGGCATTCACAAAACTTTGAACTAGTTTTCAAAATTTCTCACCATTTTCGCAAACTATAAGATTTTTATGAATATTTTCATTATTTCAACTTCTTTCAACAATTTTTACCATATTTCTGACAATTTTCATAATTTTTCCACAGTTTTTAAACATTTTTTTACATATTTTATTGAGTTTTTCGAGACATTTGGCAATTTTTTACAGTTTTTTTACCAATTTTTTTTACATTTATACAATTTTTCAACTCTTCCACTATTTTTTAAAACATTTCTAACCATTTTTAGAAACTTTTGATAATCTTCATAAATGTGCTCATCTTTTTCACGATTTTTTTCCTCAATTTTTTGTCAATTTTTAATATAACTTTTTTTTTAGTAATTTTCAAGAATATTCAGCGATTTATACGAGATTTTCAACACTTGAAACATTTTAAGAAATTTTTCAACTGATAATTTTCATATCATTACTTCTCAAACTTTTAAAACTATTTTTTCTGCTAAATTTACATTTCTATTGATTTTACAACACAATATGTGACTCTGCCGTAAAGAAGGGACCTAGTGTAAAACAAAATCGATGCCTCATTTTTCACGTTTTTGGTCCAAATGACACCAAATCTGAACCAAACACATAAAAATGAAGACATTTATTTTTTTCCCGCAAGGTCCCTTCTTTACGGCAGGGTCACATATTTTTAATGGTTTTGAAATCTATTGTACGTCATTTTTTTTAGTGATTTTCATGGTTTTCCAAACATTACAAAATCATTCGAAATGACTTTGAACTTTCAAAGTTTTTGATCATCTTTATATAATTTCAAACAATTTCATTACAATTCTAAAAAAAAAAATACTAAATTTCTGAAGGGGAAACTGAAAAAAAATCATACTAGAGGAAAATGTCAATTTAAAAAAAAAGATCGAACTTTTCAACACAACAATTTCAATCTTCAAATGAGAAACTAACAAAATCTGTACCTAAACCTACAAAAACTGATTCTACAATTTAACTTGAGATTCGAGAAGAAAAAAAAATGGATAAAGTTTATTTAAAAATTGAAGTAGGCAGATACTTTTTATAAAAATAAACTCCTTCTCCTCCCTCCTCCAACGCAGAAAAAACTAAAAATATTCCTCTACTTTCAAAACGCACTCGAAATATTCATAAACCCAGCAAACCCACCAAGCACATCTGACGAGCCAACTTTTCAACTCATGAATGAATCAATTCCATAAAAACCTTAAAACTATTCGTCGTAAACCGAGCTCATCCACCGACTAATTTCATTAAGAATTTATTTCGAGAGACTTAATTCATAATCAACCAGACGTGATCTAGCTACAGGGTAATTAAAGATCGTTGAACTTGATAGAACATGATTTAACCGTTAATTGAGGATGAGGGTATTTCAAAGTCAACTAATTTCTTATGTTAGTGAATCATCGAGAAGTGAAATCAATCGGGAATGAGTCATGCATTAGAAAGGGTATTTTCAAGTCGGTCTACTGTACTCGTCGCACGTAGTCTCATGCAACTGTTCGATCAACTTTGTATTTCACTGTGATGATTTAACCTTGGCTTTGAACGGTTTCAAGGTTATTTGGATGAGGAATTTTGGAAACGAGGATGTTGTTCGATGAAGTTCAGGGATATCTTTGAAAATGGAGAATTTGATCATAAATAATCAGAGATTTTGGAAAACAATTCGAGCTTTGAAGAATACTCAATTGTGAGGGAAGGGGAGGGGAAATACGAACTGTACGAATTTTTTCCTCAAAAATTTATTGTAATTACAGTAATTACATAGTTAATAAATTTCCAGTTGAAATTGTGACAATTGTAGAATTTTTGGTGTAAAAGTAACAGAATTTTTTCAACATTGACCATTAATCAAACTGTTCAGTTAAAATTCCTCATATTTTATTATTATATTTTCAATTTTTACGACTCTCGGAACAAAAAAATACATTAATTTTTTCCACTCAGACTTTCGCTTGACCATCTCAGCTCAAATTACACATTCTCTCGCTCGAATTTCCATTTCAGAAGACAAATTCTAGCGACGACCCACCTTTCCGAGAACTTCTACAATACGCTAATTCAGGTCACAAAATCCGGACGACACGTTTCTAAACCTCGACCATACCAATTTCCAAGACTGAAATTAGCAAGAACACGTACAATTGACATGTTCGCACGTGGTAAAATTAGACCATGAGAGACTTCTCGAGTAGAATTCGAAATAATACCGAAGTATTTGGCCAGCCAGCTCGACAACAAAAACAAAACAGCCATGTTTCTACTTCTGCCATCCATGAATGAAAGAAATGACCTTTATAATCGCTTACATCGTGAATGAAAAATGAAATTCAAACATGCTCGAAATGTAACCGGAAATCAGCTAGTTGGAAAGTAACTAACACTTCTCGCGAGTCTCCGGCTCTTCTTTGCTATAACCTTGTCATACATGCCCTTGACTTGTACACATATGAGACATTACATACCATCGAGAGATCATTACCTGGGCTGGAAATATATAAAAATCGCGCCAATGGGTAATTTCACAATTCACACAGAATTTCGCTATTAATCCTCACACTTTCCTTATCACCACACGGTGCATATTGAGCAGAGATTCGACGGAGCGAAACAACGCAGCGGCGGCGAGCGAGAAAAAAAAATCGAAATCGTTAAAAATATCAATTAAAGCGTAAAGTTAGCATTTTCATATAGCTCCGAGAAGCACGAAGGGTAAGGTAATCCCAATGTACATCATTATAACTGTTAATGGCTATAATAACCGTCGCGTGGAATACATTGTTTTTATGATGTACACTCTTGCGTAAAACTTTCCCAGTTCGGATCGTCTTCTCGTCTCAAACAAGGTCATTTCCAATGATTTTCCAACGCTAACTGTGCATCGTTAATTGTAACTATTGTTTTTTTTTCCCGCTGGAATAATAGAGAAGCTGTGCGAAAATTGCGGAGAATTTGATTCAGTTCGGGAAATTTCAAAAAAAATTGAGTCTGGTTCGAAAAGATTGATTTTAAATAGATTTTTGTTATTTTTTCCTTAAAAATTTCACTATTTCATTTTTCAAAGAAAACGGCATGTTTGAAAGTAGATTTATTTTAATTCATGTTGAATTGAAATCACGGATACCGACGAAAAAATAAAATTTCATTTCAAAGAAAAAATTTATGATTTTGATCTTTTTTTCTTTATTGTGTCGTCATTTACAGAGACACTTTCCAGACATTTCATTTCAATTTTTTTTTTATCCAAAAAAATCGCAAATACCACAACTCAAAATCAAAAGATATTTGAAATACTTGACAACAATAGAGTCATTTCAAAGAAAGTACACAATTTCAATCACAGAAAACAATGCAAAATCGATTTTTAATGCTTGGTCACTTGAACTAATCAATCACGAACTAATTAATTACCTGAACACCTCGCTGAAAAAGAAACCCATAGGAAAGAGGAGATGATAAAACCAATACTTATAATTTTCTGACATCATCGAGAGAAAATTGAAATGAAAAAGCATATTTTTTTGACCTCTTAAGTTCATTTTTGGTGTTTTTTCATTTCGTCCGAAAAAAGAAAAGAGTACTAATTCAGAATTTTGAATAAATTCAAATCAAATA
Organism: Pseudococcus jackbeardsleyi; assembly: GCA_038380155.1. Classification (NCBI taxonomy): domain Eukaryota; kingdom Metazoa; phylum Arthropoda; class Insecta; order Hemiptera; family Pseudococcidae; genus Pseudococcus; species Pseudococcus jackbeardsleyi. Next base: position 7,152,000 of record CM076242.1, read on the forward strand.
TTCAAGTGTACTTATGTAACAATTTTCAGTCAGAACGTTAAAAATGGACCAGAAATGAGGAGACAGTGGAAAAGCAAAAGTCATAATTTTGCGAATTATCAAAATCTATGTTCGTTTGACCACCTTGGTTTATTTTTGGAAAAGCTCAATTCATAATCAAAGTCTGATTTGGTAACATAAAAATTTTCTAAAATGAATTCTTTCTCTTTTAGTCAGGTCTTAATTGTACATCAGCGCGCTATTCGTGTTAAAATTGATTTTATGCTTGAATCTTGTTCTAGACACTACAACAAATAAATTAAGCGCCTATGCCCTTTTTTCCCCCTCCCCCTCTCCCCAGGGTCCACCCCCCAACATTTTAAAGGCGTACATCGCCTAATTTATGGGGCTAGAAAAAAACTTCTCACACAAAAGTTGTTCCTTGATACCTAATATATAATTCCCCCTCATAAAAAGTCATTTTGGAGCAACCCCTGCCTCTCCGGAAAATGTGTTTTGGAAAAACACCAAAATTACGTTTTTGACCTTTTCAAGGGAAAGTTTCAGGGGTACAGCAAAATTTGTCATGACCAAAAGTTTTCAGAATTAAATTTCCTATTCCATGAGGTATAACACGACTATTCCTCCTCCCCGCCCCCGCGTCAAAGAATCTACCCCTTTTAACATTTCAAACGCCTGTATCGCGTAATCTATCAATTCTGCTGAACATTTTTTCGAACGAATTTTTTTTCTCAACGCCTTATGTACAGTTTACTCCCTCAGTAAAAGTCATTTCGGAGCGACTCCTACCCCCGAAAATTTGGAAAATGTGTTTTGGAAAAACACCAAAATTACGTTTTTTACATTTTCAGGGGATAGTTTCAGAGATAGGTACAGAAAAATTTGTCATGACAAAAAGTAATTTCCTCAAACTGTTTTAACATCAAATTTCAAAATTTGATTTTCAAAAAACCCTGCCTCAAAACATCGTATTGAAGTCTAGATTTTTCTAGTTGGTCTGTGAAATCTCGCGATAATTTCCTGGTTACATCAAATATTTTGCAAAAAAATTGGATTTGTAAATTCTTGGACTTCTCACGAAAAAGTACAATAGTTTTTAAATCATTTTTTTATGTGAAATGTTTGATTTTATAAAAGCCTCCTACGTGACATTTTTTTCAGAGAAGCTTGTTGGATTGGTCATGACGAGCCAAATCGACCAAAAAAAATGAATTGTTTTGTTTTGACAAATCGGAGCCCCTTTCCACGAACACGCTCGTCCAGATGAATCCAACAAGCTTGAAAAGAGCCCTTGAAAAAAAAGTCACATAGGAGGTTTTTATAAAATCAACGACAATATGGTGTTTCGAGGGCAAGGTTTGTTGAAAATTAAATTTTGAATTTTGAGGTCAAAACAGTTTGGGAGAATTGGGTTAGATTATAATATTTCCATTTTCGGCTCTCAATGCCTTCATAACTCCAGGAAAGCTTCGAACATTTCATTCAATCCCTAAACAGTAATCCCTGAAACCCAAACAAAAATCTCTTAATCCCCAATCAAAGCCTAAGCCCCTAAATCCAAAAGCAAAATCATTCGGGGGCGAGAGATTACGGAGAATATCATCAAAAATGCCACATACATACAGCAAGAATATGCGGGTTACCCAACACGCATGTGTGATCTATGTATTGTTTTACAAATTTGAGGGGCAAGGGTTGATTCGAAATGAAGTTTCATGAGAGGATAAATTGTACTTTGAATGTTGAGAAAAAACAAACTTTTGTTCTAAAAATTTTTTACATGGTCAATCGATTACACGATACAGGCTTTTGAAATGTTGTAGGGGGGGGGGCGATTATCAGATGCTGGTGAAAGGTCGACGAACTTGTTATACCGGGTGGGATGGAAAATTCAGTTCTGAAAACTTTTTTCATGACAAATTTTTCTGAATCTCCAAAACTTTCCCTTGAAAATGTAAAAAACGTAATTTTGGTGTTTTTCCAAAACACATTTTCCAAATTTTCGGGGGTAGGAGTCGCTCCGAAATGACTTTTAATGAGGGAGTAAACTGTACATAAGGCGTTGAGAAAAAAAATTCGTTCGAAAAAATGTTCAGCAGAATTGATAGATTACGCGATACAGGCGTTTGAAATGTTAAAAGGGGTAGATTCTTTGACGCGGGGGCGGGGGAGGGGAGGAATAGTCGTGTTATACCTCATGGAATAGGAAATTTAATTCTGAAAACTTTTGGTCATGACAAATTTTGCTGTACCCCTGAAACTTTCCCTTGAAAAGGTAAAAAACGTAATTTTGGTGTTTTTCCAAAACACATTTTCCGAATTGGAGGGGCAGGGGTTGCTCCAAAATGACTTTTTATGAGGGGGAATTATATATTAGGTATCAAGGAACAACTTTTGTGTGAGAAGTTTTTTTCTAGCCCCATAAATTTGGCGATGTATTACGCCTTTAAAATGTTGGGGGGTGGACCCTGGGGAGAGGGGGAGGGGAAAAAAGGGCATAGGCGCTTAATTTATTTGTTGTAGTGTCTAGAACAAGATTCAAGCATAAAATCAATTTTAACACGAATTGCGCGCGGAAGCCTTTTTTTGTACAATTGAGACCTAACTATTTCTCGAGTAAAATCCCAGGCAGAAAAAATTCTTTCTCGTGCTTCATCTTTGAAAATATTTTTTCTCTCCACAACCCCCCCCCCCCCCCATTAAAGGGTCTCAAATTTCTTTTTTTTTCGAAGATGAGGCATTACGAAATTAAATATCGAATATTTCATTTCGAAAACATAACAAGTCAAAGAATTTCATCGATTTTTATTAAAAAAATCGAAATAATACGTACATTTCAAAAACAAAACTTCACACATAGAGAAATACAGATTGGGTATCCATATAAGATAAAAGATCAATGAAAACTTGTTTTTAAAAAGAGTGAAGAAATTCATCAAATTTTAAAAAAAATTTTCAGAGTGAGAAAAATCAAAAAAATTTGAATCGCAAAACTATAACTGAAGAATAGTTTGAAATTATTTGAAAAATTAAAAGTTGAGTACCTCGTAGTTAGTAATATGTGACCTTCCAAGAAAAAACCGACCTTCTGTCCGAAAAAAAATTGAAAAAAAAAAGTGTCCCAATCAATCCAAAACCATGATTATCATTTGTTTTGGATCGATTGGGACACTTTTTTTTCAATTTTTTTTCGGACAGAAGGTCGGTTTTTTCCTGGAAGGTCACATATGACAAGATTATTAAAATGCCATTTGAAATGATGTAAAAAATTTTTGAAATGTTCACAAACAAAGGAAAAAAGATCATTGTAAAACTTGTATACATTTTTTTGATAATATTTTATATACCTGTCTCAAAAATTTGTCTGCCTTCATCAAAAACTTGCTTATTTTTATATCAAAGTTTAATTTTTTTTCGAAAATTTCACATTTTTTTGAAAATTTTCATTCAAGGCGATTAGTCTAAGTTGCCAATTTTTACGATTCGAGTTGATCATTTTTCCTTAATCATAAGCTAATGATCAACTTCTTTGTCTTAAAATCGGTCACGAACAACTGAATGACTCACTTTCGATCGAAATGGTGGTTGAAATTTTTGAAAAATTTTGAATTTCATATCCAAAATATCATGTTTTAGTTTTATTATTTATGTACATATTTTTTGAAAAATATTTTTTAAATGAAATTTTTATCTCAAAGGTTCTGGAGAAAAAAACTGTAGGGGGGGAATAAAAATTTGAAAATTTTTGTAGGTTATGAAGCAAGGTATCAAATTCATAGTTTATGTTTTTGATCTCCGAAATCCATTTTTTCCGTTTTTTATTTTATTTCAGTCATCCATTTTAAATAAAAACAAATCTCAGTTGTACACGTTTGAAAAAAAATCTCAATGAAAATTATCTTTAGAGAAATTTGAAAATTTTTCAGAAAAAGAAAAAAGAAACTGAAAAAAATCTGCATTTTTGACAATATGACCAAAATTAACGTGATTATAAAATTGAAAGTCCAAAACTGAAATTAGGTTAGGTTAGGCATACTTATTTCATAATTTTTCCACTTTTTAGTCATCAATTTTTGTCATTCTAGTTTTTCCATCAAAGTCCAAGTTTTCAGACATTTTCACTTCAGTTTTACTTTTCACAACTTTGATATCGTTTACTAATAGCACTTTCCCAACCGAATCGTTGTTGAATCATTCATGATTTGTTGGCTAAAAAATGAATCGTTCGTGAACGATTTGACTCATTCGCTAACCATTCGATTGGAAATGAATCGTTCGCGAACGATTCGATTCATTTACAAACTATTTGATTGTAATGAGTCGTTCGCGAAAGATTTGACTCATTCATAAACTATTTGAATAAAAATGAATCGTTTGCGAACGATTTGATTCATTCACGAACTATTTAATTTAAAATGAGTCTTTCGACAACGATTTGAATCATTCACGAACTATTTGATTAAAAATGAATTCTTCGAGAATGATTTGACTCATTCACGAACTATTCGATTAAAAATAAATCGTTCGCTTCAAATGAATGAACGAATGAATCATTGGCGATTGAATCGATCAAAGATAAATCGTTCGCAAACGACTCGGACAAAAATGAATCGTTCGCGAACGACTCGGTCAAAAATGAATCGTTTGCAAATGACTCAATCAAAACAGAATCGTTCGCGAACGCCCCAAAAAAACTGAATCGTTCATGAACGATTTGATCAAAAATAAATCATAACAAAAAATTGATCAAATATGGATCGTTCAGCTAAAATCCAATCACAAATAGATCACTTTTGAACGATTCGATTACGGAATAAAATGCACCATTCAAGAAATGTTCAACAAAATTCCAAAGAATTGATCAAGACCGACTGAAAATTATCTAATATCGAACATACATAATTTTACGGGTAAACGGAAACTTTTACTTTCAAATTATTCTACGAACATTCTCGATGCATCGGCCCAATAAAGGACCGCCAAAAGATCACCTCTTCATACAAATTCTTCCAGAACGATTTTTTTTTTAACCGTACATCACTCGAAATGAAACCGGTACGATATTCTAAGAATAGATATTGTCGGCTATTTTTAGCCTCCGTATAACTTTCTACAAAAATCATTAATTTATATGTAAACATGAAGTAAAAAAAAAAGAACAACGCAGCGCATTCCATCTTTCAAGTAATATCTGGTTCTGAAACCGACTGGTTTTTTTTTTCAAATATAATGTAATCGAAAGACCTCATACCCGAGACCGAAGGGGCAACCAGAGGTACGCGGCAGAATAATTTCAAAAGTCAAAACTACCAACAGAGGGCAGGTTACGCGATAACGTTAAAATCTCGAGTGTTTCGAAACACCCCAGAAAAGACTATCGAGCTGCCATATTGTAACCTCTGTACAAGTACTCGTCGCGTGATTAATTAATACTTTATAATTATGTCAACTTTGAAATGAAAGTAAAAATGAAAGCGATCGGATTAATTTTCGAAGAAATCCGTTATAATAACGTCGTCCAATTCGCTAATGAGGGTGCACAACTTTGCTTCTTGTATAAGAGATCGAATTTCTCATCGCCGGGCTCCTTATAATCAAAGCTTATAATTCAATTAATTTTCACCGAAACGTGTTCTTTCGCGGGCCAGCTCGAGCTCACAAAAGCCATATGCAAATTCGATTGCATAAATATTCTCAACTGTACCGGAGTAACCTTGTGGCTCGACATCTCCGGTTAAAAACATCCACGAGTCCGCCATATGAGATAACAATGCATTAGGTGGAATTATATGATCGAGAATAAGATGAGCAAGTACAAGCCCATTTTAATCGTCATCGGTGTTTAGCTGCACCTCCATGACAGATCCCGGATACAAAGGTATCGATTCGACTTGAAGTTTGTGCTGGCTGGAAGTATGTCGCGAGGTACTTTCGTACTCAGGTCTCGTTTATTCGACGAAGAATGCTAATGAGTTGAAATTCGGCTCGTCTCTAGCTTCGACGATGACGTAGGTTTAAAAAAAAAGGGATGATGGTAGAATCTGATAGTCCATCTCGTATTCTCCATACCTACGATAATAATTATCTCGCGAAAGTGACATCTCTTCGCCAGGTGTGCGTAACATCTCACACATACAAAACCTATACGAGTTTAATTACCGGAACGTCGAGAGGACTATTGTCTGACATAGCTGTTTTTTTCATTTCCAACTTACGTAACCCGAACGGTACCTTTGGTACCAGGATGCCCAGGAAACCTTCACCTATTATGATTCATCCAAGTGAAAAACGCGTGAAAATGTCCGCAGAGAGAAATTTTCTAAAAATTTCCTATCGGATTGGCGAAAGAAAGTAAATAGTAAAGTCCCCCCAGTGATGTGACGAAAAATACAAACAGTAGAATTGACTCGAACGGCAGCTCGGTTAATTGCCAGCACACGTTGAAATAAAAAAGAAAAAGGTACGCGAATGACAATATGTGAGCACGCGAGTCGTACAACAATTAACAATACTTAACAGTTTCTTTTTCGAGTGGTTTCCAAAATTAGCGGCTACGGAAGTGATCGTTGATCACACCTGGACCCTTATAGAGTCATATGTGTGCCTCAGAGATGAATTTTTTGTTAACCTCGGGTTATCGTAAAATAACCGTAAGTTTGACGCCGGTAATAAACACTTTGTATTTTTTTTACTCATTATCACCTCACGATACGGGTATTCTGGGTAATTGTGGCAATTCGCGATTCGGTGTGGAGTTTTTATGGCTGTGATGGATATGAAAATTTAAATAGATGTGTTTTAGGTGTCGATTTGTCGTTTCGTGATGTCATTTTTATGTCAGCGTTGGTCTAGTTTTTTATGAGGAACTGGTACAGATTAGAAGATGTAATAATGTGAGTCGATATTGAAATCGTTTTAATAAGATGATTTGATTTACTGATTTCAATTTTGTGATTCATTCAGCTAATTCTGACATTCCAGACTGAACTTTCATTCATTCGATGGTTCAGTTCTAATAATTAATATAATATTGCTCATTCTGATGAATCAAACCATAAAAGTTGTTCCAATTTTTATGGAGGCTAGTCGATTAAGTCATTGATCTCAGATTTCAAATTTGTTAGGCAGTTAATCCAGACTTGGATTTTTATCAAATCAATTTATGTATCATATTGGAAGGTGAATTGAAAAATTATAGTGATTGATCAACTGTGATCAATGAATTTTGTCGTTATGATTCTAAAAATTAATTTTCATAAAATTTAATTAATGATCTAAAGAATGAGCTGAGCAAAGCTAAATTGAATCCTAATCCTAATTTTTTCTTGTCTTTGCTCCATTCATTGATTGATATTAATACTTCCTTATGATTGTACTTTGTACTGAGGATAGTAATTTTGGACGATCACCAGATTTCTGTTGGTTTTGAAAAATGAAAATTCTTGCTATTTTCTGAACTTTTCTGGCCATTTTTATGGATTTTTTGCTTCAGATTTGTCAGAAAAAGCACCCCATTTTTATTTTTTGATAAAAAATTGAAAGTAAAAAAAAATATTGGAAATTCTTGGTTTTTAGACTAAAATTATTAGAAATTTTTCATTCACTTTCATCAGTCTCATTGGATTTTCCCCCTCTTATGGCTTCCTTTTGACATTTCAAGTGAAAAGAAGAGGTAGCTACCGATCCTCAAACATAGAAATGATAACTCAGGACTTGATGGATAAGGATATCAAGAAATTTCGAAACTCAATTTTGGCAGTTTTTTGTCAAGGGAGGAGAAGGAGGTGAGGATAATAAAAATTGCTGAACCAGAGGCCAATTAAAGTAAACCAAGGTTTAGATATTCAAAATTTCCAATTTTTTTCGAAAATCCCCCCCTACACATATAATCAAAACTTTACATGCTATTGATAAAAAAGAGGCAAATTTCAAAATATTTACAAAAAAAATTATCAACATTACTTTTTCCAATAAAATGTAAAATAATAGAATCAAGTAAGTAAATTGGGCGAATTTTATTTCTATAATTTTTTTTTTCACGAAATCGTTCAATTTTATGAAAAATTCACAATACTCTACTTTTTTCGGAAGTAAATTTTTATCAAAAATTTTGCACTTTTTTCAAGATAATTATTACTTTGCTGGGACTTTTGACGTTGCTCAAAATGAATTTGAAAATTGTTAATTGGTGAAGCTTCAATGTTTTTCTAACTCAAGGTCCTCATCCGGTTCTTCAAAAAAATGTGGCCAGAATTTCGTCTCAAAAAAAGACAAAAATAAATACCTGCAATGAAATTTGAGCTTTGAAAAAAAGTTTCATGGGCACAATTTTTAAAAAATAACTTCAAGAAGAAAAAAATGCATGTTTTTCAGTATTTTGATACTCAACACATTTTCAACGTAGGTGGTAATTAGGTATGTGATATCCCAGATATCTCTTTACCCCCCTTTTTGCTCATGTTCTTGGAAAAACGATCATACGCAACTCCATTTTCAAAAACACTGTTTTCGATTTTATATCGGACATAATTTTATCGAAATTGCAGTACTTCGTATTTTGAAAAAGTTTACAAAAAATTTATGCAGAAAAAATAAAAACAAAATACCAAAATTTTCCAAATTTCTGCGCAAATCTAGGTATTTAAAAACCCCGCCAAATTTAAGCTGTAATAACCAGAATTTCCGAAATAATACCACGTTTTGAAGTTCTAAGCAAAATTTTTTCCATCACGTGGGATTCTCCAACAATTTGTCTAGATTCTTCGGAAATTTTTGTTGAATTTTTCCAATCATGGAAAATTCCCAAACTAAAAATTAATGGAGAATTTTTTTGGCTACTCTTTTTTACACCGACTCTGGCTCGTATTCCATACTTATTGGTTACTATTGGTAGGATTTTTATACTTTAAAAATTTGTAAAAAAAAATATATATATTCTCAATAAATACCGATTGATGGTCACGTCACAAGCCAAACATGAGATTTTCCCCCAAATTTTCGTTCGAAAAAAAAAATGTACAATATTAATTTGAAAAACTTTTTCTTTAATTAAGGACAAAAATTAGTAAGTAGGCATTTTTTCTCGTTTTTGAGATTTTTTCTGAAACAATCAACTGGGAATCGAGATAATTGTCAACTTTCAAATTTTTGAACCATCTTTGACCAAAAACGTGTATTTTTATTCCCCAAGAAATTCGACTCCAAAAACGAAAAAAAGCAAGCATTATCAAAAGTAAAAAAATTGAATATTTCATGATTTCAACTGAGATCGAATTTTTCTTCAAACTTTCCCGAGTCGATACAAAAAGTTTTCTCAAAAATATCAGTGGTTTTAAAAATTCTCAGACTCACGTCCCTTGTTTTCAGATAAAAGTTCAATTTTGTCATCATCTGGGGGAGGGGCTTCTTCTTCCTGTTAAATCAGGCCTACATTTGGCCTGGCTCAAGACTTCATTGCTCATAATCTATAATATTCACTTTCTCATCTGATTTGTGAGAAATCATTCATTGATAAAAATCTCTATTTTTATAAAGAACTTAAAATCTTGGTAATGAGCCATTATTGAGCTTCATCGCCGCATCCTTCAATTTTCATCAAGTATTTGATCAATTTCAGAACATGTCTGGATAAAAAATAATGATTAACGATTTGATTATAATTTTTCCGCAATTAATTTAGGTTAATGAATTGTCCTTGAAAGAAATTTTCTCATCAGTACAGAAGCTTAAACACCAAAAACAAAGTTTTGAATCAAACTTAATGCTGAAGCCTGAGTCTGGCTAAAATTAAAGGCCAATTCATTGGTTTAAAAAGTCCGAAAAATTCGGACTGAAAAAGATAATTCCTTCAATCAACTTTTTTCTCCATCATTTTCCATCCCAAAACAAAAATAAACTCTTCAGAATTCACAAATTCACCATCATTGATCAGATAAATGAAGAGAGGGATATCTTCGATAAAAATTTGAATGGCTCAAATACCTCTTGAATTTTCATCAATCATCTTAATCTTCGTTATACCGATTTAAATCGACGTACTTTCTCAAATCTTCATCTTGAAACGTATCATTATGAAAATATTAAAGTAGAATGACAGATTTAGGACTACTTACCTTGATTATTCTGATCGAAAACATGGATTTTGGAGATGGGCATTCATTCACATTTCCAATAATCTGAAACCAAAAAAACAGAAAAAAAATCATTTAAATTTCTATTCTTGAATTTGAAAAATTTACGAACTAAATAGATCAATTATTATCTACGGGTTTTCTAATGAAATCAATCAATTAGGGGAAAAAAATCCCTTCAATTTTTCAATCACATTTCAACTGCTCATATTAATTCAGTACTTAAAATTCCAAATCGGATACAAAAATCGATCAAATCTCAAACCCTCCAACATCATCTTAAAATCTAAAACCTTATCTCAACTTGACAACTCCCTCCTCTCCTTCCTCTCCTCATATCTACACCATCTGCTTATATTCGAAACGAAAACGACAGTTTCTCGCTGGAAACTAATTTATACAAATAGCCGGCTCGGGGACGACAGCGGCATCGCAGAAGAGCTAATAAACTCATAAAATATTTTCACTTATCGCTATCTCAAGAGTTAACTCCGTTATCAATCATAATCAGCGACCGTTTGAAAGTTGGGGAACCAATGAAGCACTTGACATTCCGCACATACTGACAGGCATGCAGTTGTCAGACGAAATATATTATCCGTACAAAATAGTAGGTCAGTGGAGTCTCGGTTAAAACAACCTGAACATAATATCCAGAAGGTGAATGTATCATGATCCGCACCCAACAACGCGGCGAAATGTACCGTTATCAACTCTTTCATTACGAAGCTCATACTTCTCTACCTTTCTGTGATTAATAACTGAATTCTCTCGATTACACCTATATCGAATCGTCCTCCCCCCTCCATGAATCTGATCAAATTCCCTAAAAAAAAATAGGGTTGGTAATTGAATTTTTATAGTACACGAGTTCGAAAATTACGATGACCTAGGATACCTTAAACGATCGTGCGATTTGTACATAGAACTGACCTAGTTAATTTTTATATCGTGTGCTATTTTTAGTACATATTGTGGCCAGAGACGAGATGATTAATTTTATTATATTTTTGCACCTGTTTCAGAATGTATAACAAACAAAATATAGGATGGATGTATTTATGTATATTATCGAGTAGTGCAATATTACCAATATTATGTTATCCCAGTCTAACCGAAGTTTCCAAAGTACAACCACATCTCGTATTACCCGAAGGTAGAAAATATGTAGAGAAACCAAACGCCACCAAAAAAGTACAAGCACTGGAAGACCGAAATGATTTAGACGATGGTCTTCAAACTAATCAAATCGTAAGTCATTGAAAAGTTGATTTAATTACCCTAATGAAGAATCTCTCATCGTTGATTTTTCTGAATTTTTTTTAGCAAGAAAATGGCTTCTCTTGGGGCAGCATGATCAGTATGATTATGCAATTGCTCTTCAACCCGAATCAAGGAGTAAATGGTCCCAGTAAATCAGATGCCATAGATGCTGATCAAGTGAGCTTTCCTACGTCTTTACTTCAATTTCCCTTTGGTGGTTTAATTTGATGATTTTTTGCCTGTTTTTTTTTTAGACTGTCAGTCAATCTCCTTGGACGAATTTATTATCAGTTGGTCTGAAAATACTTTCGGCTTTTTTGAGCGGAGGTTCTAGCGCAGGAGGCGACGGAATCGATAAAGTTGACCACTCTTCACCAATGCAGGTAAATGCATGTCAAGTTTTTATTCCGCATGTGATCTGTGTACAAATCAGTCTTTTCAGAAATGATTTTTTTTTTCAAAAGCACAATATTATTTAAGAAATTGCAGAGAAAAGGCCAGATGGAATAGAAATTTGGAAACGCTAGCATGTAAATTTGGCACCATTGTGCGAAAGGTTTTCTAGCGAGAGTTGATCTGAAAATCATTTTTCAAATTTTTTCTAAAATTGACTTGGTACCAAAATATTTTATTTTTGACGCCGAAATCATACTATTCCAAGAAGGTGTGATCTGAATCAATTTTATTTTCATTCTTTGTGGACTATCTCAGATTTTCAATGAACCGAAGTGAAAGGACGTTGAATGTGAATCCGCGCAATTTTTCAGATTATTTTGAACTGGTCCTACAAACGAGTTTGAAAACTTCAAAATCTTGTAAAATATAAATTAAGAATATAAAAGTGTTTTGAAAATGTCACCGCATGCTTGAATATGTTCTGCACTCACTAGAATTTCTCCGAATTTTTTTCACATCAGTGGCGCTTACAAAAATCTCCTCAAAATAATTTTTAAGTACCTAAAAGTTCCAATTTTTACCGAAATTGAAAAGAAGAAATGACTAAATGGAAAAAACCAACGCAACGACCGATAAAAAAAATTGTGCTCAGCACTATTTTAGTCAATTCTTTTTCAATCGGGATTTTTCAAGTTTTGAGCATTTTAGGCGGGAAAAAGTAGCCAAATTAAAAAACTAACGTCGAATTTGTATTCAGCTCATTAAAATATTATTTTTTTTCCTGACAAAAAAGGGTAATATCTCAATCAGCAATGGAATTTCACGTTGAAAAAATAACTTTATCGAGAGTAAGTAAGTAGGGACACCCAGAAAAATTCAAAGTATTATTTAAAATTTCAAGAGTTGAAATGAATATGTCGAATTTTTCGTAAATTTTTAAAAATTGTAAACTATACTTTATTGTTCCAAAAATGCAAAATATGAAAATATGAAAAAATCAATCAATTAATGTACTTAACGAAGAAATTTTGAGACAACAAGAATAATTTGACCTGCTGAGCACGAATCCGACATTTTTTTCCAATAAAATATTTTTTTACAATAAGATATAAAAATATTGATCAAAAACAGAATAAAATTGTACTTAATTTTTCGGGGGAAAAATTTCTAATTGGGTAAGTAATTTTCCAATTTTGAGCATTTCAACATCGAATTCGCGTTCAGAACATCAAAATACCTCAAAAAAACTTTCTTTTCAAGGTTATTTTAATCAAATCCTCAAAAATTATTTTTCAGCTTAAATTTTTTTCATCAGGAAGTACCAAAAAAAATGAAGTTTGAAAGTTTGAGTGAAATGATCGCTCAAATGGTGTATAAAGATGACGCTGATGTTGGTTTTTGTATTTCATCAAGAATTATTCTAAAAGGTAGTTCAAGGTTATTTAGGTAGCACCAATAATCTACGCTGGCAGCTCCAAAATTAATTGTTCAGTAGTTTCAAAATTGCCTGGTAATGGAACTAGCTTCTGGAATCTCGACGACCGAGGTTCAAATTTATTCAAAGTACAAATTTTTCAATTCTAAATTTTTCCAGTTTCATTGATTGATTTTTTTTCAATTGTTTCCAAATATTAAAATTTTTCCAGTAGCGAGTTGGGTGTTGAAAGAAATCTTGAAAAACTTGAAACTGAAATTTTATTTGTAAATTGGAAATATAAGTAAAAAAAAATCAGAAAACATTCCTACTTGAGATCAAGAGGGAGGAAATCTGAAAAAATTGAAGTTAAAAAGGAAATTTGCAGTAAGAAAAATTGTAGTATTGAAAATTTTTTGAATTTCAATTCCTTTAAATTTTTACCTATGTTTTAAAAATTTTCAATTCTTCAATTTTTTTCAACTACCTACATAAAATTTTTTCAGTGATTTTCAAAATATTAAAAAATGAAAAAAAAAAACTTTTTTGGGCTTTAAAAACCAATTTTTCCAGACTTCGCCGTCCCATCGCTCGGGTATAAATATTTACATGCTTGAACAAAATATTTGAGACAATAGTACAAAAGAAAGGTTCTTATTTCTCCTTTCCCCTGAAATCCTTTTGGTACTTCAAGTCACCATTCCACTGGATACCCTTCCCAGAAAAATTTCTCCTCTTTTAACTGGGTATTCTCAGAAAAAAAATTGCCATTCCATTTCTTTTTCCATTCGAAATTTAAATCGGGATAGTTCCGAAATTTCCTTGGAATAAACCCCAGCATTTCATAATTTCTTCACATCAATTTTGAAAAAAATTGAAATGAAAAAAAGTTTTCGAGTTTTTCTTAACAGCCACCAGTTCAAAAAATTGAAAAATCTCAAGTGGGTAAAAAACACGTTCAAGCCCATGTGATTTTTTTTCAAATTTTCTGCCAAAATTACCATTTTTTACGTAATTTCTCAATTTTTGAAATCCATCAAAACACAAGGTCAATTCTAGAGTAAAAAAAATCTTGAACAGTATACGTTCATATTCAATATCTCTCTTCACTTCTCATCAAATTTCGCTTGATTCGACAGAAACTCTCGAGATGACTCAAAAATATTGAAAATTACTTTTTGCTCCAGTCCAGAAAAGAGTTTCGATCTCAAAAATATATTTTACCTCATCAGCTCGATTTTTGGAAAAAAAAAACTCAAAAATTCATCTAAAAATTGATCAACTCACATTACCTCGCTAGTAATTGAAAAATTATACAATAAGATATCGATATAGAGTTTAAATAGGTGGAAAATCTTCTAGATATACTTTCTATACTGTTTCGATGAATCGCTATGTATTATCGAAACCTACGCAAATTTTTTATTCAATTTGCTGTGAATTAATGCTTCAGTATGCACTTAAAATTTGCTATATAGGGTCTTTTGACGATGGTTTTGTCCACGGTGCTGGGTACAAAGGACCAAGATCAGGTTTCCACAATGGCTAAACAAGCCGGAGAAGTAAGTAAACTCGCACTGGCTTATTTGCTACGTTGCTTTAAAGCACTATGTATAATATTTTATGGTATAGAGCACATGTACTGGATGGAAGGTAGGGAAATAGCGTCTTCTTTTGACCTTTTGCATGTGAATTCCATCGAGGGATATTTTACAAGCATGTTAGAAAATTGATTTCACGAGGGGATTCCACATACCTACTTATTCGGTTACAAAAAAAAAATTATACAAAGATGGAAAAAATGAAAATAAGGTCAGGTTTGTTTACACGCATATATTACAACGTTATTTTCCGGTTTACTAGGTAAACCATTTTTTTCCTTCCTAATTAACGAATATTGTTAGTCATATACGCGTCAATTGTGACTCGCGTCACTGCAGAAAGGGTCATCCGTATAGTGGACGGTTTTAGGTCGGCACAAAATTCAAATTTAGTGTAAACAAAAGTGAAAGTAGTTTCGCCAATTTATTGGCCAGATCGACTAATTCGTACGTGTTCATTTTGCAGTTTATCAATATCGTTGTAACGTTATTAGAAACTTTGAAAACCTCGTTCAGTCAAAGATCGACGAATGCTCGTTCGTTAGGCAAAAAAGATACCATCGCCGAAGCAGCCATCGCCGGTATTACTATGTTTAAGGTGAGTTGAGTTTGAAATTGGCGAAGAAACTGGAGTCTGAGGGAATTAACGAGATGATTTTTTTGGTAGGGTTATATGAGAAGCATGAAGACCTCAAATGATGCTTGTATGCAGAAATACGTCTGTGATGCTTACAGAGAATGTGCCGATGGATTAAACTCGCCTAGCGCTACCTACTGTCAATTGGGAACGTAAGTAGAGATTTTAAGATCGAATGTGATCTCAGAATTTATATAAATTTTAAAAATGGAGTTGTGAAGCTTTTTTGGAAAAGTATCACAGTTTGCCAACCTATCGTTCAATTTTTCTTTAAAAATTTAAAATTTATAATTTTATTGTCGTGGGAAGGAAGTGGGGAGATGGCGATATAGGGACAGATTCTATATTTTTCTTTATCACTTTTGAGTTGAAGTAAATTGAAAATTTTCCATGAAATGCTAATGAAAATTTCTTGATTTTTTTCATTCCTGCTCTTTTTGATCATCTTATTGTGAACGTCTCACAAAAACGAGGGCTAAATTTCAAGATGAAGGTACCAAAATAGTCATTTTTCAACATTAAAACCTTAAAATAAAATTTTTTTACTTTTTCCCCTCAATTATTGAGAATTGGACAAAAAAATGGAAGATCAAAATTAATGAAATCAAACCAGATTGTAGTAAAATTTGAATGAAAAAAAAAAACTTTTTACCCTCAGAATTGAGGTTTTTTCTGCGAAAGTCAAGGTGTGGGTTGATGTCCACTTTAAAATTCATTGATGGATAAGAATGAAATATAAACGAGTAAAAAAAATTAAACAGCAGAAAACGGAATTTTGAATTTTCCTTACACTTTCCCTAGTTGAGAATTTTATTGCTATAAAATTTGACTAATTTGTCAGTTTCACAATTGTTTGTTTATACTTTATAATCAATTTTTCGGTATATTTGCCCATTAAATAATTTTTCCAAGTAACTAGGAAAATACATACATATAGGAATTCGAAAAACATCTATCAATTTTAAAGCAATACAGGGAGTCAAACAAAATTAGCAAAAAACTAAACTTGACCTTTTTACATGACTTTCGCCTTTTTTTCAAGCCACCTCCCCCTCAAAAAAATTAATTTTCACAAAAAATGTCTAACAAATATGATTTTAAAAATAATGAATTTTTGAACTTGTGAACAAATTTTAACGATTATGATTCAAAAAAAATCTCAAATAACTCTCATTTATTCAAATTTTTTATCAAGGATGAATGGAAATTTTGATAATTTTCGAAAAAAGTTTGATCTCTTCGTCAAAAGCAAGACTTTCCTTGACCAGCTTAACTTGGTTTGACCGTTGGACACCCTGCAGCCTGCAATACACCTAAAATTTTAAAATTTTTGCTATACTTCGTTTATTTTGGTATTATTTTTCCAACATGTTTCAATTTTTTCAAAACGTAAAATTTCTAAAAAGAAATTGATAATTCTCAAAAAAAATTGCATTTTACAATTTTCTCCTCTCAAATCAAAAATTCTTCAAATCGTCAAATCCCATGCAAATCTTCGCAATTTTTTTGACTTTTACTAAATCAGGAGTCAATGATCTTTTTTCAAGGGGGAAAAATACTGGAAAATGAAAATTTGTTGAGCCCGAGTAAAACTAAAATGAAAATTTTTACAAAAAATGTACATAGAAGCTAAGATTTTATCCTTTTGCGACAAAAATTTAACATCAAAACTTCTTGTAATTTTCAAATTATTATTTGGGGGAAGGGGAAGGGATGGGGCCGAAAAATAACAACGTTTCTGAGTCATAAATTATTGAAAATTCGATTTTCCAACATTCGAAATGTTTAGAAACACCCTCCCCCTCTCCATACTAGATTTCGTGGACAAAAAAAAAATAAAAAATGAAAGTCAAACTACACCAAACTCTTTGGAAATTTTAATTGAAACATTTCTGAGCCATACATTTTTTGAGATTAAATTCTTCAATCTTCAAAAAAAAAGTTAAAATTTCAACTCCCTCCCCTCTCCATTTCACCATTTTTACAACAGATTTCATGAATTAAAAAAAATTACCTAAACTTGAAAACAGGAAAGTCGAAATATATGTACAACATTTGTAGAAATTTTGATCAAAACATTTCTGAGGCATAGATTTTTTGGGATCGGGTTGTTCCATCTTCGAAAAATGTTCATTTAACCTTCTCCTCCCTTCTCGCCAGTTTTACAGCTGATTTCATGAATCGAAAAAATTACCAAAAATTCAAAACTTAGGTCAAGTTACACAAAACTCATGAAACAGTAATTTTCTGGCATTATACGTGACCAATCATAGTAATTATTCAACGAAATCATACTATTTTTTTCAAAATTTTGTAAAGGTTCTCAAAACATCAGAATTTACTGCCAACAAAAATTATTCCACTCAATATCTGAATTTTACAAAAATGTTAAAATGTCCTATAATATTTCTGGTTTTTGAGAAAACTGGCAGGTTATGAGATCGTTTTTTTACAATGGAATCAAAATTCAATAAAAGGTTGGGAGAAAATGAAATCGTCGACAAAAATGCATCATTCGTCAGTAAAAAATTATCATTTAAAATGAAAGTCGAGCAAAGGAAATTTAAGCATTAAGAATATTTTTACACTCAATTCCTAAAAATGGGGATTTTTTGCATTTTCTTGAACAGGTATTAATGGAATTGCAATAGAATGAGGGTATAAAAATTCGAATTATTTTATCAACATTGGTTCAAGAGAGGAAAAAAAACTGTTCCAATTCCTCATGTATGAAATGAATTGTCTCAATTTTTGATACTTCCAACAAAATTTGAAGAATTCATATTTTCTTCCATTGAAAAGTTAAACAGGTGACAGATTGGGCCCATCTTTTAATTTCAACAAAAAAATACTTAATAGAATTTCAAAATTTTCTATAAAATATCAAGAAAAACGAATAATTTTCCATTTAAGCTTACTATAGCCCTCTATCGGTCACCTACGAAACTGATCAACATTTCGAATATTTACAGATACGCCGCCAGCGCAGCCCTACACAAAAGCACGGGCGTCCCATTCGAAAAATTCTACTCAGCTGCCCGCAGCGGTAAAAGCGGCGACGATTGCAGACAAGTGTATCAATGTAACGAAGCATAATTCCAATAAATTTAGTCATTTCGAATATCATTGCCGAAGTTGGGCGAGCAAAAGGGAAAAAAAATCGACAAGATCTTCTACAACATCAAGCTTGCCTTGTAAATTATGTACATTTTCCTCTCTCTTTTCTAATACCGTTGCTTTCTTGTTTATTTTTTTTGCAAAAGATTGAATTGTGATGCTAAAGGGAAAAAAGCAAGTGAAACATCGTACTATCGATGGCCGAGTCGAGAAAAATCAAATTTTTGAAAAAATTCAAATGGGAATAAGAGCTTTAATTTTATTTCTATTTGAATACGTGGTCGATCAATTAAATGAAAAAAATTCAATACGATTTTTATCGTTATCCCACCATCAAAAGCCATCATAAAAATGAAGCTTCTTAATTTATTATTATTTTTAAATTATTTATTTTTTCTGTGTTATAGTCGCTAATTTTTCCACAAAATTGAGAAAAAAAAATCATTCTAGGTTTAAGAGAATATTTAAGAATATTTGTAACAAAATCGTTTTTTTTTAATTCCTTTTTTTTTCTATCTTTAGTTTTAAACAAATGGCATTTTCGTGTACCAGCTGACAATTCACTGCCAAAAATTTTATTGCATTTTTGTTTTTATGTTTAGTGTTAATTTTTTTCTCTAATTTGTAGTTCCGTTCAATACTTTCATCGTCATTATTGCTTTACAATTTTTTTTTACTATTGAGAAGAACTTTCAAAAAGAAGCGTGTCGAGAACACCGCATCACGGAGTATTTTTTAAGAGTATTTATTTTTGTTTTATTTTAATTTATTTATTTATTCAGTATTTTGTAAAAAGCTGTGAACGAATAAATATTTACAAAATTATCACGGTCTGGTGCGAACGTTTATTCAATATGTTATCCCTCCTTGACCCTCGACCCATCCTTATCCAGTTTCATGGTTTTTGAACACGTTTCGGAGTCTGAAGATGGCAAAAAAAAACGTCTATTAAATATTTATTTCTAACTGAGATTCGGGTTAATTAAAATATAACGTTGGAGTTTCATAACCTAATAACCCTTGCTGGATTTATTCCGCTTTGTCGCCATTTATAATTGTTGGATAACGGAGGATGGGGAATTTATCCATGGACACATTGTAGTTGTGACAGTTTCGCGATACCGAAGAGTTCGAGATGGTGCTAGTGGCAAAAAATGGCCCCATCAGGGTACCGGTAGTTAAACATGGATTTATGGATAGGCAAAGTTTCAGCTTTACTCCACCTCCGACCACAAGGTAAGGGATTCCAAGTTAGATATTGTGCAGCTTCCCAGCTTCGTGATTGAAATTAAATATTCGACAGGAGACCAGGACCGGGCAGAAGGAGAAGAAATGATACACCTCCTCTGACTATCATCTCACTTCTGGCATTCCTCTTCTTCCTAAATATATTACAGGTACGTCGAACCATCTATTTCAATAGTGATCAATCTTTACGAAATCAATTAACATTTCCAGACCAACATGCCAGTCGATAATAAAATCCGAGTTATCACTTCCATCGGTAACGTAACGCCTAGAAACATGTCTCGAGAAATCACATTCAATTAACACGTATCGTGGGAAACTTGGCAAGGTAAATTTCCTACTTTTAATCTACAATAAATTCGAGCATAATGAATTTTTTTTTCCGAGTAGGAAAAAAAATCAGGTGAATTATCATGTGTAATGTGTAAGGTCTACACTTAGACATAAAAAAAAAGTAATTTAAAATTTTTTGGGCGGCTTAATGGAGGGCTGATTCATAGAAATTTCATTTATCGAAACTGTTTGGAGAATTTTCTTCAAAATTATTTTGAAAGGAAATGGTCTCCTATGAATAAATTCATCACCTCCTTCTAAACTTCATTTCACTGAAGTGGAAAAAATAGATTTTTTCAATTTTAGGACTTCATATAAAACTAGAAAACTGAACTAAAATTAATTTTTCGAAGCCTAAAAATTGAGATTTTGTTTTAAAAAATCCAATTTTCAAACATTTAAAAAAATTTCAAAACCGAGGAAAATCCTTTTCAAAATATAGCAACGATGTTTTCCATCATGGTTGCTAAAGCAAATGAAAAAAATTGTGATTTCAACTAAGTAGGTATAAATAATATTCAGATGGATGATACGAACAATTCAAAATTGAAACACAATTTTTCAAGTCAACAAGAACAATTTTTTATTTTTTTTCGAAGAATTTTTACGCCAGAGCTGTCAAATGAATTTTGATTTCCGTAATATTCATGAAACGAAGATGTTCGTTCACAGTGATTTGAAACACAAAAACAATTTTCTGTCACTAAAAAATTTAGATTCATTTTTTTGAAAATGTTTTATAGCAATTCTGCTATTGGTGACGAGAGCCAAGTCGGACACAAATGCGGATAATAATTTTCTGTATCTTTTTTAGACCCCCTCCCTCCTCCCTCCTGACACCCAACATAATAATTTTTTAGTACGTCTACATGACATGACATACCTAATTACCTACTGAGTCCTACTTTTTTTTTGGGGGGGGGGGGGGAAATCGACTGAGTATTGTCAAAGTAGTAAAAAGTGGTTTCTTCGACTATCTCAAAAAATTAAAAGACGAAAATTTAATAGATATGAAAAGAATTGCAAAAAAAAAGTCTAAAAAGTTTTTAAAAAAAGAGTACGAAAGAAGCATAGAAAACTCGTTAAATTTTTGGACAAAAAATGGGGGAAAATATTGTAAATTTCAGGAACATAAAAATTTAGAAATCGATTTGAGAGAAGTTCTTCAGAATATATCCATGATAGAAACTTCTTTTAAAAGAAAAAAAAAATCACAAATACTTGCAAAACTTATTATTTTTTAGTGTTTTCCAAAAAACTTGAAAGACCCACTTCCTAACACAATTTTATTAGATAAAATTTTTACACAATATCGGCAGGAAATTCTCTCCCTTTCTTGAAAAAAAAAAACAAATTCATTATAAGTAACAATTTTTTTTAAAAAAACAATAATTTGACAAAAATTTGAAATTTTTTATTCCTTTGTCACTTTTTTATGAAATTGGGTCGAAATTCACCAATTTTTAAGAATTTTCATACCCATTCAAAACATAATAATTTTCATTTTTTCTCTCGTTATTGCCATTTAAAATTTCATGAAATTTGCCAAAGAATAACAATTAGCACCTGTAAAGAAATTCTTGAAAAAATATTTCCAAAATTATCCAACGTAATCAAATAAATTTTTAGTTCAATTTTGAGGTCTTTGAGGGAGCAATTTGAATTTGGTAATAAAACAACTTTTCAATCTCCTTAAGAGAGTTAAAAATGTTATCTAATTTCTAGGTCAATAATTTAGGAGAGTGTGAAAACTTGAATCGTATTTTTTTTTAAAGAAGTGATTGAAATTTCGACCTTTACTGAACAGAGGGTTCAATTCTTTTCGGAAGGTGAGGTGTCCGCCATTTGAATATTAAATTGCCATAAAATGCAACAAATGTTTTTAAATTAATTTCAAAATCATCTGTAATTAATGGTTTTATTCTGTAATTTCTAGAAACACAAGTTGGTACATAATAAATTTCATTTTTAGATTCATCCAGTTAATTCTTCTACAGAGACTAAAAAATTAGACTCAGAAAAAAAACTACTAGCACTTATATTTCTGATGATTCTGAATTGAAAAATTAGTATGTACCTTATTCCAAAGTTCAAAAATCAAAAATGATTATTTTTATTTTCTTTTTCATAATTGCTATTTACTTTTGAAGGAAGATGATCTCCAGATCTCAGGTGTAAACGAAAAAAGGCTTTGATATGAATAAATGTCATCAGAGTCAAGTTAAAAATATTTCGGATAATTTAACAACGATGTAACCCCAATGTTTCAGCGCCAATTACAATAAATCGTTGTGGAGTTAAAATCAAGTATTTTTTCATTTTAAAAAATTGTTTAGTGATGAAACTCAACAATTTTTTAAAAATTTTCATCAACGTTTCCAATAATCAACTCAATTTTTTTGTAACATCGAATCAATCTTGAATGTAAAGTAGATCCCACACATGATATAATATTCAAACCGATCTCGAATAAAGCAAACACAACATATTTTCAATTTCTAGAGTACTTTTTCGTACATCGATTGATACGACAATTCTAACATTAGTAAAATTCAAAAATACGAAAAAAGGAATTTATTTCTAGAACCTAAAAATTCTTCGATACAATAAACTTGCATACAAAATTCATAAACGAAAATAAAAGCACTATACAGCAAAGTGCGTAATTTAAAATGTAAAAAAAAATTAACTCTGCAACTCTGCTGAAAATTTTCTTCACTTTTTTCATAAAACGTAATGACAAACGAAAAAAAAAAAGGATACGCAATAAAATTGAGGAAAAGATTCTAGATAATTAAAATCGTATTGTACAATAGAGTCAATTCAAAACAACAATAAATTCGTCAAGTTATATCGCCTTTACAAGATATAGAAGTTCATAAAATAAAAAAAGAAATAAAAAATAAAAACAACGCTTTGAGAAATATACGCAGACTAATTATTTATAAATGTATTTAGTTTGCGTTAATTTGCTTCCACCGAAGGAAGGGTCCATCATACGTTTCCAATCTGTTTGGCCGACAACGAATCCAATGGCTCTCATCTTCTGCTGGGCCACCCTCTCCTCCAGGTCGGCCCACCGAACCTGAAAAATTCAGATTTTCAATCAGCACGATATCGTTGAATAATGCATCAAAAAAAAAGTAAGCAAAATAAAAAAGATACTTCACAGAATTCGGCAATTTTTTTCTAATTTGAATTTCAAACTTGTTGATTAATAAAAATCCAATATTTTCTAGTAATTTTTTGCAAAATTACAGAATTTTTTTTCATTTTTCAACTTTTTAATGATTTTTTTAAATTTAATATTTATGAAATTTCTTCTACTTTTATTTTCTGGAAATATTTTTATATCATTCTTGTATAATTAAGTATCTTAAATTACTCTCTTGATTTAAATCAGTCACAAACTGAAGACTGACTGATTGAAATGGACAGAATTAAGTCATTAATTGGCAGTGAAATTTCACTGATTGTAATCAATGAAATTTGATTGCCGATCAGTGAAAAAATTACGGATTCAAAAATGAAAACTCACTAATTGAATCAGGAAATTTTTCACTAATTTCTACTGTGACTCAATTCTGGCCATTCAATTAGTTGATTTTGACTAATTTAAATTATGAGAGTAAGCATTTTTTTAAATTTAAGATTTTCGAATATTTTAAATTATATTTTTCCAATAATAAAATTTTTGAATTTTCTTTCTCGCGTTGGATTTTTTATCTTGATAATTTTCAAATTTTCACATCCCCAGTACTAACCCTCTTCTTTCTTGGAACATTGGATTCAGCAACGGCGGCGGTCTTATCATTCGAGGCATACCACGATAAATCGGTCTCGTCCTCGGGTAATTGAAGCCACTCCTTAAACGTGGTGCTACTCCTCTTCTTACTGACGCCGTCGAGACGATCTGCAACAGAATAAAATACCTCCGTTTATTCTCCAGGTACTCTCAACACAAAACCTCGAAACCATTTCCACCTGCTGAACGTCATTACCATCTTAGCATCTTAATTCAACTTACCTGATTACACGAGAATTATTACAATGAATAAAAACGCGCCGATCCCTCGCATATACAAAATACTTACAAAATAGTTACTTAAAAATAAATAGCCATCGTTGCAACTCACCTAGTTTTTCTTCCGTATTTTCCGATTTTTCCCACTTGCTCGTACATAAGATATCCATATACGAAGAAAATCCCTGCGTATCAACAATACAGGTACTCTCGTACAATGATAAAAGTTTTCAAGTGTAAAATTAGCCATGCTAGAACAATCTTATCGAATAATCATCTAATGGCCAAAATTACTCAATAATTGGTGGGATTTTGAAAGTACCCTTTTTTTAGTTTTAGAAAAGGGTTAGATCAAATAATCGAGATAAAAATGGCAAATTTTTAGATGAAAAAAAGTTAACAATATTATTAAATAGATCTAATTGTATTTGGTAATTAATAGATAAGTAGTGATGCTGGTATTACGCGCACGATAATGATAAAAAAAAGGAGGAGAGAGGGCAAGAGGAGAGATGACAACTTATCGGCTTCGAAATTTAAGCCCAAAATAACCCTTCCAAGTATTCGGTTCGTTGAAGTTATGGTAAAAAATGTTGCTCAAAATATGGTTAAAAAATTGTCAAAAAGCCATAAAAACTTCTCAACAATCATAAAAATTAATAAAATATTATCTAGTTTGAAAAAAATGCTCGAAACTTTGTAAAAATTATTATGACCATGGAAAATAATTCTTTAACATGGCTCCAATTTTTTAAAAATACATAAAATTGCACTAAAATATTGACAAATATTTTCAATAGAATTCAAAACATTAAAATGGCATAAAAAAGCATAGAACCGTTTTAAAATCGTGTAAAAATGAATAAAATGGCAAAAGCATCATGAAAAAAGCGAAAATTGTCAAAAATAATATCAACGTAATTGAAATCTATAAATGTGACCCTGTCGAAAAGAAGGGATCATGTGTAAAAAATTACATCGATTTTTTTTTACACATGGTCCCATATTTCCGGCAGGGTCACAGATAATCGTTGAAAATCGCATAAAATATCGTAGAAAAAATTTTAAAAATAGGGAAAATTGTTGAAATAGAATTTTATTTACATTATCACATTAAATTGTTGAAAAAATGTCTCTCAACTTTGATTGATAGCATAACTATTTTAAATGATTTCAATTTAAATGAGTTCAAAGAAATTAAATCTTTCACAACCATTTTTTAAAGTCTTCAAAAAATCCTCCCACTCCCTTCCTCCACCTCTCCTTCCTTCCCTCCCAAATGGATATAAAGAAATTTTAGAACAATTTTTTTGGAGTCATTACTTCTCAAGTTTTTTTTTCACGAATCGAATTTTGAATCGACAAAAAAATTGATGCAAAAGGTGAACCTAAGAAAAGACATCACAAAGAAATACCTCACTTGAAGTAAAAAATGTTAGGTAACTCCATGAAAAAACCAAAAATTTTCTCCACTTTCACCAAACACAGAAATAATCATTAATATCACAATGTAACAGTCAGAAATGGAGAGGGGAGCTCAAAACTTTCATGAAGAAATATTTTTGAACGTATTTGATTTTTGGAAGTCAATTTTGAACTAATTTTGTGACTTTTTCAAAACTTTTCTCAACATTCAAGACCTACTTGACTCAAGACATCTGAGTGATCAGTAAAATTTACATTTTTCTTCAATCTAAGATAATTTTTACGTTTTTTTTTTTCATTTCATATCTACGATTTTTTAAAGCAATTTTGCAAACTACATATTTCAATTTTCAAACAACGTTTTCTTTTTTTTTTTAATAGAATAATTATCTCAATACCCAAATGGGATAACAAATTTGAAAAATTTCAAAACAAAAACTCGATTTTTTTCATTTTTTGACTGATGTGATGGTCACTGAATTACTTATTTCCAAAGGTGCATAAAGTCTAAAAGAAAAAAGACCTAACCTCGATCAATCAGAAATTTGACATTTTTTTCTCAAAATCATCAATTTTTCAGGGTATAGGACTTTTTATGGGGGTTTTGAGAAACCTCAACTAAACTGTTAAAAATTTCAAGTAAAAAATCCTAGGAAAATTATAGTAAGAAATAAAAAAATCTAGAAAAAAATTGGTATTATTTTAAAAACATTTTGGGGTGATGCTCTTTAGTCCAGCTTTTCTTTTTTAAAGATTTCAACCCCTATTTTCTTCAAGAATTGAAAAAAATCAATTTGCGAATTTTACCCCTTCCTCCTCCTCTTTCTCCCCCTTTCAAAAAATCATAAAGTACCTACAGAAATAATGTAAACAGCTCAAAAAGATGCAGAAAAATTTGCCAAAAATTGAGTGACTAGCAAAAAAGCACTTTCTTTTTTTGAAAATTTTAAAGTTTTGATTGAACGCTTAATTTCAGTACTAAAAGATTCAATTTGATAAACCTGGAAGCAGAACCTAAATTTTTAGCTCGCATTTTCCAAGTTATTTCATTTATTCTTCGTCTAAATCAAAGACGATGAAAACTAGTGGAACAATATAAACAAAAAAAAAACAGCATTTTATTTACTTTTACTCTTTATAATTTTTAAGAAGGTACATTCAAACAATTCCCAAGGTCATCTTTGGAGCATTTTCGATCTTGAAATTTTTAGATAGGTACCTCAACAATTTTTACTAATCAAATGAACTTTGCAAAATTTTTAATTTTTAAAAATACCTACTTGATTGAATTTACTCCATGATTTTTGTTCAATATTCACAATCACAATGATCAACCCTTTCGCTCACCTAAAATAAAAATCTTCTCAAAAAAATCGTCTTTTTAAAAGATTTTTGACCTCTAATTCAATTTTTCAGACCAAATTGTAATTTCTACATTATAGATGAAGAAGAAGGCAAGTAACCTTCGCTGCCCCTATTTGATTCAATTCCTATGATTTTCTTTCATCGAATTAAACGGAATTCATGTTCAATTATCAACACTCTGCAATTGGTGAATTTTCATTTCAAATTGAAATAAAATGTTCCATAGAATGTTCTATCATCGAAAGTTCTCAAATCGATATCCATAAAAATATCAACACGAATAAAAAGAAAATCGCCGATTCCAATTCGTCTCCCTAGTCCTCTTTCAAATCCCCATTTTACCATTTCACCGTCATAATTTCATAATTAATCAACCGTCATTAAAATAAAAACGCTCATCAACTCGAAAATACCATTACCGCACGTAAAATAACGTCCTTCGTCACCGTGGTAATGGTAATCGTCATTTCGAGCGTAATTAACCTCTCCCTGCTTCGCCCATATCAACGGTAATTTACCATCGTAACTGCAGTAATTATTCATGCGGCGTTGAAATTACCCCAGATTACCCGGCGAAAAGAAATAATTTAAAATGACCTCGTTTCGCGGGCTACAAGTTGGGCTTCGATTTGGCAACAATGATCCCCAACTCGAAGCAGGCGCGCACGCATCTTTCCATTCCCTTCGCACAAATAACACGAAACAACGACGACCAATATGTCCGCTTCGTAATGTTTAGTTCCCCTTTAGAGAATTTATTCGTTATAGAATCGGTTAATTTTACATTTAGTTTCGAGAAAAATAATCAAATCGAGTGTACTTTTGAAACCATAATGCCGGATGAGCTCGTGAATTAGTTAATTTCGATAATTTATAAGTAATTACCAGTAATTACGCGTAAACTTGTGTATAGAAATCTATCATTCGCCGTCAAAGTTGTATCCTACGTGTGTTTATTTCTTTCGTGTAATTTCCATACGTATTTTTATGTAATTTCTCAGTAAGTAGTGTGATTTTATTTCTATCAATTTCGTACGATTCGGGTGAAAACGGCGCCAAAATATTCTAGAAATGTAATCAGTTATTTTGTGTAATAATTAAATCTGCGCCGGAATAATTTCATCAGACGAGGAGCAAACTTCGTTTTCAACTCGTAAACGGTTTGTTTCATCGCCATATTCATTTTTCCTTCTATTTACAATATCGTCATATTCGAATATCGAAATAGTGGAAATTTCATCACAAATTGCAGTAGACTAATTATAATTGACCGAGAATTTATTTAATTATGGTAATTATCGAAAAACCATCTCGAACTGTTTGCATAGTAAACGAACGTTGATTATGTTGAGAGAGGAAGGGAGGGAGGAAATACGAAATTACCGATCGGATTATCATTACTTAATAATTCTATTTCGGAGTGTGTACTAAAAATTCAACACTTTTATTCCGATGAAAAAAATAATCACCGACAAATCGATTCAGATGCTAAAAATATTTAATATTATTTTCATTTTTATTTTTTCTAATATATTTTTTTTAAATAATGATTTTTCAATTTTTTGTACAGCTTGGTAGACGATTATGCCACCGACACCGGACAACCCCGCCGTTATAGGCAAACATTTCAACCAGGTTGATGCGAACAAACCCAACGAAAAATGCAAAACATACGAATGCACCTATTGTCGCAAACGATACGCTATGAACGTAACTCGAATGAAACTGCATCTGCAATCCTGCTCTCAATGTCCACCTTCGGTCAAAAAAACCCTCAATATAAGGCGTCACAAAAGCTCTTTACAGGCAGCTTTGATGAAAGGTACTCTGATGAATTCGCCGAACGTGTACGAGCATTTGATTAAAATGGAAGCACCCTCGCACGATTTAGTCGACATGGATGATTCTGAATATCCAGGAGCGATACGTGAAACAGTCAGCTTTGTTGATTCGAATCAAGACGAGCCGATGCAAATTGTGGTTCGTATGCTTAATTTCGATCTTTTATGCAAAAAGTGTCCAGTGCTCCGAAAATGCAGTAATTTTGTCCCTTGGCCAACTGTATCCTCCCCCTCAACCCCTTTCCAGACACCAAATGACACTAGATTCAAAAATAGAAAATTCTCTCATTTAAAATAAATTTTTTGGGGCCAATTTATCTGAAAAGGAGTCAAGAAGAGGAAACTTCAAAAAAATTTCAGATCGTTTGAAAAATTATTTTAAAAATCGAGCACGTATGATTTTTTTCACCAAAAGCATCATTATATTTTGGAAGCTACTCAAGAAGTCTTTTGAAAATTTTACTGCAATTCAAGTTTTTTAACATGAATAATTGTGTGTTTTTTTTTGGGGGGGGGGGGGAGGAGATGACTTTGAGTATGATTTTTTAAATCATGTAAAATTTTATACAACTAAAAAATCAAGAATTCTGGTTTCAGTATTATTTTCATGTTCTCAATCAGATTATATTCAAACAAGATTTTCTTATACTCCCCTGAAGTTCAAAAAATTTGGTTTTTCAACAGCACTGAGTTCGAATTTCGCTTTATTATTTTAATACGATCTCTCCCCCCCTCCTTCACTTCAGTACCATCAAATTTCAATCCAAATTCCGGACAATTTTATAGCAACAATTCCAGATGATAAGTTCGAATTTCGATTCGATTTTGAAATCTGACTGTCTAAACTCTCTTTGGTCTAAAATTCAAATACCTCGGAAAATTTTGAAATTTTGATGTCAAGTTGAGGGTAAGGGAAGCTGATAAAGTGATAAGGAAAGAGAGATAAATTCCAAAAACTGAATTGAAATAATTTGAACTCTGCGTCTTCGAAACTTTAGAATATTTTGATTCAAATTTGCGGATGCAGAAAGCAGAGGGAGGAAATAAACTTCATAGCTAAGACGATATTCAAATTCAATGAAAACATTTCGACAACCAATATCGATGTCAATTATGAATTATTATCGATTTTTGATCCCAATTTAGAGCATTAGGAGGCTGAAAGGATCGAATACCTATACCTCGACAACTTTAAAAACCAAAAAAGTACATCCTCCAAAATTTCTGATTTTTTGGGAGAAATTTTGAGCTCTCTCAATAGATTTTTTGACAACGTAATCTGATTACAGGTTGATATCAGTATAATTAAAGAAAAAAATACCAGAAGTTGGGATGAGGATGGAAAATCATTGTTTCTCTATCGTCAGGCTCTAAATGAATTAAAAATTTTACATCAACTAGAGAAAACTTGAAAAAAAAAAGTTGAACACAGTCAGTCTATTTTACAGCAGATTTTTAGACAAATTTTTCATCATGTGAGGAACCAAAATTCACATAAAATCCAAAAAAAAGGGGATATTTTTTAGAATCAGATCATAGGATCTGTCAAACCGGTTCCAAAAAAATGTTTTGGGCGTAAAAAATCCAAATGCTTCAATTTTTTTGAATATTTTTAAATATTTGAAAAATTAAATTGAATTATTTGATTTTGTGAGACTTCTCTCTACCTCCTTTCTTTCTGGACCAACCGACCTCGCCAATTCACACTTGGAAGGAAAAAATTTCAAATTTTTGGTAAGAAGGGAAGGGGTACCGGTTTTTTGACGGGTCAGTGCAGAGAAAATTGAGGACCAGGGAGACTCTCAAACGTCGATTTGATGTTATTAAGCCATTTTTTTTTTTTTTTTAGTTGAGGCTTCTCGCAGTGGAATGATAAGTGACAAATTTTTCGCTCTTAGTGAGCTCTCACAAGGCCCTCCCTCCTCCCTCCAAAATACTGGCACTCGATTCCCCCCCCCCCACTCCAAGCTCTGTCTTAGGAACATATTTGGTACATATTTCAATATTATGATACGTATCTAATTTTGCCATCAATTTTTGACCCTAGAACGATTCCCAGACCGATAACGAAGGACACTCCGTAGTCTACCAACATTACACAAAACTGGCCGAAAAACCCAACGACAAATGCCCCACATACGAATGTAACTTTTGCCAGAAAAAATACGCCAAAAACGTCACCAGAATGAAACAACATCTGATGGCTTGCTCAAAATGCCCACCAGAGGTACAACGCTCGCTCAAAATCAAAAGACATATGATAGCCAGGATGGACATGGCACGTAACTCCGTCGACATGTACGATTCGCTGAACGCCTACGGTGGTCCGGAATTCGTCGAAGTGGGCGAAAATCAAGATTCCATGGATTTTTCCAACGTTTTAAATTCTATTCGTAAATTAACCAAAACCGAAACTGTACGTATTGAGTCATTTCAGATGCATATCCAGTTTAAAAAAAATTTCCATTCTCAGTATTATTTAATTTTTTCATTTTTCCATGAATACAGACTGCCATTTGGACGTTATTGGCTAGAGCTTGTTATGCCAGTGGCACCTCTTTCGATTTCATTGAGAACCCTTTTTGGATTACGTGTTTCAAGAAAATAAGACCAAATTTAGCTTTGCCCACGAGACAGCATTTGTGTACTACATTGCTAGATAACGAATATATTTATATGAGAAGATCAGTCGAAGAAAGGATTGCGTCGTCAGCCAGCTTATCTTTACAGCTTTATGGATGGTCGAGTCTCAAGTAAGGAATAAACAAATTTTAATGTTTCATAAATGCGCAAAAAAAATTTAAAAAAATTTCTTCGTAAATGATGTTAATATTATATTCAGCAAAAATTATTAAAAATTCCATAAAATTTGAAAGGTCAGTCTAGTGGACAGCTAGATACCCATTTTTTTTCGATTTTGAAAAAAAAAACTTCAGAAATTAAATTGGATTTTCAAAAAAAATTATTCGATTTTTTGCTACAAATAACAAAAAAATCATAAAAAAATTGGGAAAATTTTTCAAGGATTTACGAAAAAAGGATGAAAATTAAAAATGGGAACCAGTGGGGGGTTTCAGAGTGAAAACATCCATATTATTGAGACCATTTTTGAAAAATGAATTCAATTTTTTTCAATTGTTCAAAATTTTGGGACGCGGATAGATTTGAGGAAAGATAAGGATTAAATCAAAGGAAATGGGAGTAAAATTTTTCTGTTTTTGGAGGTAGGAAGGAGGGGTAGAAACAATATCAAAGCTACTTTAAAAAAATCCCATCCCTCCGGTCATAAAAGTGAAAAAAAAAACAGTAAAAAAAATGGGCGAATTTTTCAAGAACATCTGGACAAAGAGATGAAAATTGAAAATAGGAGCCCGTGGAGGTTTCCAGTAAAAACATCCATATTACGACATTTTTGAAAAATTATTTCGATTTTTTTTCAATTTTTCAAGATTTTTGAACGCAGTTAAATTTCCAGGTCTAAAAGGGGAAGGGTAAGGATTAAATCAAGAGAGAGAAGAATGAATTTTTTTCAATTTTTGGTAGAAACAATTCCCTAGGCACTTCAACTTTCCGAAAATCCCCCCCCTCCTCCTCAAAAAAAAATCACTTCATCTAATCCATCTTTTTTTCTGTTCTTGCAGAGACGACTCGTTAATCAACATCGTAATCATCACACCAACCGGACCAATCCTCTACAAAACTCTAGTCGCCGGTGGAAACCGTCACACCGCCAAATTCTTGCTCCAACTCATCCACCAAGTATTCGACAAAATCGGCGCCGAAAAATTCGTCTCAGTCATGACGGATAATTTAAAGAACACTCAAAAAGTCGCCCAACTCTTCACCAGCAAATATTCCAGCAACATCGCTTTCTACTGCTGCTCAACCCTATCGCTGGGTTTCCTGCTGCAAGACATTAGTCGCATCGAGCCCATACGAAATATCACCAATATGGCCACGAATATAATTCGCAAACTGAAATCATCCTTGACGCTGCGCAACATCTACACCGTCATTTGTTCGCAGATCGATAACGAAAAACCTCTAGATTTAGTTCTACCAGCGAAATCTCGACGAGACTCCTTGGTAAACTGTTTAGAGACATTCATCAGTAACGAGACGAACCTGAAGTCTTTGGCAGTACACGACGAAGCTGCAGTATGTCTCGAGAACACAATCAATTTTATTCTCGATCCTGATTACTGGCTCAGCGTTAAAACCATCCACGATTTACTGAAACCGATCACCGAAACTATTTCGATTATAGAAAACGAGCAAACCACCTTATCAATGCTTCCGGTCTTATTCCAAACAATTCGCAAACATCTGAACGTATTCATTCCTAAACTCGCCAACAAGATGAAATTCGAAGCCAACGACGTATTCTCAGCCTTCGAAGAACGTAAAAATCTCGCCCTTCACAGCATCCATTACGCTGCTAATCTTCTAGACCCTCGAACCAAAGGCGAAGCTCTCAACGGAGACGAAATAATCGAAGGTATCGCCTACATATCATCTCTGGCACCTATTCTGGGCGTGAATAAAACCGAAGTTATCTCAGACTTGGCCTTATACCGAACCAAACAAGGCCTATGGAGTAAAAGCTTCGTATGGGAAGCATTGGAAACAATCCCAGGCGAAGGCAAAGAACTCCCAGCGACTTCCTGGTGGAATGGTATCTGTTCATCGTCTCCTTTGGCCAAACTCGCCTCCGCCATCTTGCTCAGTCCGGCTACCACAGCTACATCGGAAAAAATATTCAAATCGTATACACTTCGGCAAGCCAAACATGTCAACGGATTGCCCAATCCTCGAGCTGCCAAATTAGCCTTCATTACGCATAATTTACGTGCTTTAGAGGAAGACATGAGATATAACGGGGGCAAAAAATCATCCATGTTGATTAACGATGATACGCCTATGTTTATGGAGGAAGATCAATATATTACTGCGAATGAGATGGGTGACGAGAATATAGGACCAGGTTCCGGTATCGAAGAAGTTGAAGATTATGTGACTGATTCGTCGATGCAGATTTTACCCGATAATGCCACCACGTCTCAGTATGACGAAGATGAAGATGACAGCGATGGCAATATATCGATTTATGTGTATTCTGATATCGAAGAATTGGACGATAATTGACCTTCGGGATGTTTGAAAAAGACTAAAGTACAAAAAAAAAATTCTAGTTCCTTTCCTGCAATTTGGGAAGGTTTCTATTACGCTGTGTTTATTTCACGAAGTATTTGTTTTCTTTCCAATATTGTTGTATAGTAATTTATTTATAAAGTTATT
Source organism: Pseudococcus jackbeardsleyi (assembly GCA_038380155.1). Taxonomy (NCBI): domain Eukaryota; kingdom Metazoa; phylum Arthropoda; class Insecta; order Hemiptera; family Pseudococcidae; genus Pseudococcus; species Pseudococcus jackbeardsleyi. The sequence continues at coordinate 7,186,092 of CM076242.1, forward strand.
TTATTATTATTTTTTTTTATAAGAATGATGTTTAAGTCAAGTCCCCTTGATTTCCTTTCCTCAAGTTGTTCATTGTTTTAATGTATAAGATTTTTTTCCTTTGTAAATTTAAAATGTGTATTTAGAAAAAAAATGTTAAACTTGGCGTTCTTTTTTTCTAAAATCCTGAGGACGAATTTGATAAATCATGATTGCAACGTAATACCAGCAAAGAATTATACAAAAAATTGTATGTACCTTCAAAGTTACAAACTACGATGTGTAAAAAATTACCCAGTCACATGATCGACATTTTAAAATATCTACTACAAAAATGGAAATGAATCTTGTTTCCTTAAATTTTATATCTTTAAAAAACTCGTCGCCAATTTAAATGGCAGAAGGAATAACCCATCTGAAGGAAAAAATTAGAAAAATGGAGTCACAGAATATGAAAAGAATTACACTCAAAGTAAAAAAAAGGAGAGAGAAAGATCGTCCATTAAAACTCTTAATAAATTCGGGGAGAAGGGTAAAAAGCAGGAAAATGTTCGATTTGGACACAGATAGCATAAAACTTATTAAATAATTCTTATTTTCTTCTCTTCGAAAATATCGATTCGATTGACCACGTAAAAAACTCAATTACGACAACGTACGCGGTATTTTTTCAGTAAATTATCGGCAATTACGGTAAAATGAGGATAATCAGCAGAACCATGAATGTAATTAACGTTAATGTACCCATTTCAACATTCTAAACGAATGGGGTACTTTTCGACACGGTAAATTGACGGTGCTTAAGGTCGAGGAATGGTATTCGAGCATAATTTCACGGTAATCAACGAATGATGGATAATTATAGGAAATTACGGGTACTGCAGGTAAATTACCAGTAAGTAGAGATGAAATTACCGCTGAATGAATGATGTCGAATTTTGGTAAACATACAATCGAGAATAAAAGAAAAAGTAATAATGAACTGTTCAAAAAATTAAAAAACGTTTGCCGAAAAATGATTGGTAATTGAAATAAATTATTATTCAAATTTATGAATTACCACTACAAAAACATGATTTTTTATCTAAAAAAGTGTCAAATTCAGCACAGATTGGGGGTAATTCATTTCATGTTTCGTAAAATTCTGACAATTACCGGTAAATTACGGTAAAAATTGGGTAATAACTAGTAGATTACGGGAAAGTTAGGTAAATTGCGGTAATTTTGATAATTATTGTAAATTACGGTAATTTTGGTAATTATTGTAAATTACGGTAATTTTGGTAATTATTGTAAATTACGGTAATTTTGGTAATTATTGTAAATTACAGTAATTTTGGTAATTACGAGTAAATTATGGTAAAAGTTAGGTAATTACCGGTAAATTACGGTAATTATTGGTAAATTACGGTAATTATTGGTAAATTACAGTAAATTTTTGGTAATTACCAGTAAATATTTAGTCAGTGGTAATATAATGGTAATTTATCGAAAAATTCTGGTAATACCGGTAAATTTCAAGTAAACATGGTAATAATATAATGGTGATTTGTCGAAAGGATTTGGTTGGATAAACAAGGCAAAACTATGGTAATTCAAATTCATCATGGAAAAAAGGTAAGTAATGATAATGATGGTAAATTTCAGATAAATACGGTAATTCATCGAAGATAACAGTATTCCCGGTAAATTACGGTAATTATTAGGTAAATATCGAAGTTAATCTCAAGATTTCGGTAATAATTCTGGTAAATGAATACAGTAATTAATCGTAAGGTTACGGTAAATTTTCAAAAAATAAAGTAATACATACTACGGTAATTTATATCTAGTAATTAGGCCATAAGAGACGAAGGAACATTTTTCCAAAAAATGCACCAAACCTATTTTTTCGAAAATTAGAATCTTGAAAGTAGTCCACCCGGAGTGGAGCCAAAGAGAGCAGAATCACCCTCCATGCGATTTTTTCAGAGCTAAAGGCATCCTCATGAAAATCTCAGAACCGGAACCGCTTTTTTAAAAAAAATATTGAAGCCGAAGCTAGAAAGGAGGGTCTTTTCCGAGTGAAGTTCAAGTGTGAAAGGCCTGATAAATTTGAAAAGTGGAAAAACAATTGTTGTTTAAAAACAATACAGATGGAAATGTGTTTCAAAATCAAGAGAAAAAAATTGGCCAACTCAACTTAGAGCGTTTCGGAAAAACGCTCCTCAATTATAAAATTAATTGATCATTGATCAACATATCATACGGAATTCTAAATTCTTCATTATCGTCATTTTTGGTGAACTTAATATTCGAGAAAAATATTAACAAGATTCATTTCCACTAACTACAACTACAAACATTTTCAAAAATAGTACAGCAGTGATGAGAAAAAGAAAAAAATTCAATCGGAGACAAATTCAACCAAAAATTTCAGATTTTCTTGGATTTTTAAACAAAAAAAATCACAAAGAAACTAAAAACATCAACATTTTTCGAATTAAAATTGATCAAAATTCATGAATTTGGTTTTTTTACATCACTGCTGACTTGAAAACATAAGACATTAACTTATAACCACACAAATTTTAAACAAAATTTCTCTCCTCAAGTCAAATAATCAAAAAGCAATAAAGTAATCTACCTCGAGTTATTTTTGCACAACATTAGCTTTTGACAAAGTTGAGTACGATATATGGCTTCCCTTCCCTTCCCTTCCCTTCCCTTCCCTTCACTTCCAGAAATACAAATTCTTCAATATGAACACAGTGTGCTCAAGAAATAACACCCCCATAGACTACGAAACAATAATCTACTACAATAACTGTGCTTCAAATAGAATGACAGATACCCTCCAGCCCTCTCAATAGCTATCTAAGCTTATAAGATTAAATTAAACATAAAGCACAAAATTACGACAGACATACGCTTTACTTACCAAGGGGACCGGGATGAAATCATGATTTTGCGAATAAACGTAAAATCATGATTTAAAAAAAGGTCGTAAACAGGGGGAGGGGGAGGTACGACAAAAAATGGTACATATTCATGCGATTAAACATATATACGAAGATTTCGACACACATACAAATCAGACCCTTTCACCAAATTAAATCGTACCACAGTATATTGGGCCGAGTAGGTATCGGGAAAGCGATACCTATTCGTTATATTTCTACGTACATTAGATAAAAATAATACTTGTTAGAAAAACAAATTTCCACGTCGTAATACGCGAATTTCGAAAACAAACGGAGCAAACGATAAAGTTATCACCGAGGATTCGGATTCGATACACGATTAATTCGAAGGGAAGGAACGCGACACGATATTCGACATTGGTAAAGATGAACATTACACATCAGTTCAAAAAATTACTAAGAAAAAGTTAATAAACGAGTAATTTCAAAAAAATTTAGATGGTTCGTCATGCTCAAGATTTGAGAATTGATAATGTAGGGCTGGGAAGTCGAAGATCACTTCGAACAATTTTTCGGGGACATGGGACCGTTGAGAAGGGGCTAAGCCCCTTTCAACGCAACATTTTCATTACATGGGCTGAATATTCGATATATTTTTCACTAATACCAATTGACCGGGATCGACATAACTTAAGCTTAACCTTAACAGAATAAATTGGCGAAAAATCATCAATAACAGAATCATGTTTCTAGCTTTCGTTCAACTACATTGAAGATCATTTGAGCATTTAATAGACTCAAATTAAAATTATAATCTCAAAATTCAAAAATGAAACTATAATTTGTAATATCATTGCCAAGCACCCAGGAAGATTCCCCGAGGCGAAGAATTTCCACAAAGGAAACACAGAGACAGAAGTAGGACAAAAATCGGTGGTGCAGTGAGGGGGGGGGGGGGGGGGTAAAAATGAAAAATTTTCCAACTAATATTTTTCAAGGAGGTAAACACTGAGAATAAAACCAAAAATTCGTGCTGTTTTGCACTACTTTTTCGACTTCTAAAAAAACTATTCTAATGATCTTTATTCTAAAAAAAATAACATTTTTTGAAAATTACACTCCAGATGGCTTTTGCATTTAAAAAATTCTTCAACTTTGGAGTAAAAATTTGCAACTTATTTCATTTTATGCCTTTTTGTAATATTTTACAAAAACATTTAAGAATTTATAATGAATTTTGCCGACTTTGAAAAAATTGACCGATTCAAAACGAAATAACGAAATTTGTCGACTTTTTGAAAAAATATGAGAGGGGGTGGGCTATTTTCCCATTTCACTTTTCCGTCAATGAAAATTTTTTCCACGTTTTTCATAGGCACATTTCAATACTCAAGTACAAATCTTTCATACTTCGTGGTATTTCAATTGACTTGTTGGAGGAGGAGGGGGGATGGAACCATAAAAAGGACTTTTTTACAACTTCATCATTGCCATCAATCAAAATAATAAATAATCATTCTCAATATGATACAAAATCAATAAATATGACGTCATGACACCATAAAATCGTAGACAGGGTTAGGAGTATGTGGTCGGAGGCAAAGAGTGGGGCCAATCAGTGTCAAAACAACAGGTAAAGTTTGAATAACAAAAAAAGTAGCTCACGAATACGAAACTGCATCGATTCGAAAGAATATTCTCATTCATTTCATTACGGTGATGAATTTTCACGTAGCATCGAAGGGATTCAACGATCTTTAATTTAAAAAACTTTGCACATGACTTTCCAAGTAATATTACATATCTGTTGTATTGAAGGTTTTCCAATCCTTCTTTAATTTTTAGCATTTTCGAAATTGAAACGAAACCGAATAAAATTAATCTCACTACCATTCTTGAACATTATTTACTCTCAAATCAGATTTTCAACACTTTTCAATTTACTGTCATACTTCAAACTCTCATCAATTCAATCACATTCTATCTTGATTCGTTCAAATTCGGAATAGTATCAATTTTCTTCAACGTCACAATAACGACTCGAGTCGCGAAAATTCGATAAAATGGAGAGAAAATTGGGCAAAAAAGCTTTTCTCCAACAGCTTGAGTCGCTGATGAAAAATAAAGTATTTGTATTGATGTTTCGAACAATTAGTAGCTCTCTCGGGGGGAGGGAGGGGGATTTCATATCAACTATATAAGAAGTCAATATCACTTTTCGAGGAGTCGCGAAGGGATTCATCGATAGTTCGAGTTCGCGGGAGATGGTAAGCTACACGTAATATAAAGATGCGTCGAAAAAATAGTTTACACGTGAGATTTCAATATCGCAGGAAATCATCTCGACGAAAATCATCTTACAGCACGCGAAATCGAAACGAAAAATTTGATCAGTTCCAAACGGTTCTAGACATTTTTTTCGTTTCATTCGAAAAATCTATCTCTTCTGACAATACTTCTTCTAATACACCAAATCGGTCTAACTTTCATCCCGACACATCCTTCAAATATCGAACTCACGCCGTCGTGAAAATGCATTTCACCAACAAGTATTTTCATCTCGAAACGTTGAAATATAACCCTCGACGTTATATACGTGCATTTCGATTCTTCTTCGGACATTCCCGCCGGATCTTACCTCTTTTTCGGGTGCTTCGGCTTCTTCTTCGGCTGGTTTCTCTGGCTCGCTCGTTTCGGCGGCCGGTTCTTCTTTATCGTCATTTTTCTGCTCAGGTTTGTCGACTTCTTTTGAAGGTTCCTCTTTGGGCGGAGTTTCCTTTTCTTCTTCGGCATCGACCATATCGACCTGCAGCAAAATGACAAATTTAGTCATTGCTTAGAGATTGTTTTGACCAAACAGAGCAATAATCGTAATAATGTAACCTCAGTGATGGCAGCTGATTGCAGAAGAGATCTAATATCGAGAATAGTCTGCGACGGAGGTGTTTTCTCCCATCCATCGATCACTTTTTTTATGTCGTCTTCGGTTCTGCTGTGAATGTTACGTTTAACACACGTGCTCAGGTCGACATCCATTTCGCAAACGAATACCTGGCAAAAAGCATAGGTAATGTTTTCAAATTCATCAACCTTGAGGATAACTTTGAAGTTCGAAAATTACTTGGAATCCTTTGGAAAGCGCGAATGAATACATATCTTCGTATTTCTTCACTTTGTCGTTGACGCAATCGACGATGATGAAAGGGAAAAACCCATCGCCAACGTTTTTCTTGAACGATTTCACTAACGAATCATGATAGGTTGGTTCCATCTCAGCTTCGTATTCGTAAACCATTGCCTATACAAAAGTGACGAGAATGAAGCAAATTAGATTCTTTTTTTTTTTCAACTGAAAATGAAACGTCAAGAATTACTTTTTTCGTGATTTTCTTTCCGGTGCTCGGATCTGTTTCTTCGACATCATTTTCGACGGTAAAATAATCATCTAGAGATAGAATGCGAGGTGGGCCACCGCCCATTTCTACTTCTTTATCCTGTTCATGGCAAAATATGAAATTAAAAATAAAATTAACGAGTGTAATTTTTTTCCTGCAATTTCACATTTGCGTACCTTGATCAACTTGGCCGTGAAAGTTTTACCAGATCCAGGGGGACCTCTCATAATAATAACTAATTTAATAGGTCTGGAATGGCGACCGGGAGGTAGCAATAAATCGTCGATTAATTTACTAGGAGGAAGCAGTGTACTTTCAGGTACTACAGGCTTCGCAGGTGCTGTCGTCGTAGTTTGTTGGATTTCCATAGGTTCGTCTTTTTTGGCTGGAGTTTCCTGTGATGTATCGCGATGCCTATGAAATGTATCAAATTACAATAGTTGAACTGGGATGATCTTTCAAGAGTAATTTATCATCGTACCAAGGAACACTAGTGGATTTTTTCTCATCTGCGTTGTTACTTCGGGCTTCTTTCGGGTTTTCAGCGTGGTTTTCAGATTTATTTAATATGGCTGCGAAAAGAATGACAGAAAAATTATTGTATTGCAAATTACAAACGATAAGGGAATTTAGTTGAACTTCAACTCACCAGCTAACTCTTTAGTCAGATCAGTATTTGCTTTGGTACGTTGCGGTAAAGGCTCGGCTTTCTCTTCTGGTTTCTTCTCATCTTGCCAAGGTTCTGAATTCAAGAAAAAAAAATCAGTATGGTGTACTTTTCATCTTTAATTTACTTTTACAAATCATCAATCTCAATCTGAGCAATTATTACCTCCTTCCCACGTATTTTTATCATTAGCTTTAACTTCGGAAGCTAAACTCTCGATGAAATCTTTATTATCCACAGCCTTTTTCTTACCGTGACCGTAATCGAAAATATAAACCGCATCAAATGACGAAGGAAGACCTAAGCAGATTCGCAAACATTAAAATATTACATTCGTAGATGTAAGAAGAAAATTACTTCATCTTACTTTCGGCCGAAGTCTTCTTGAAATGTTGATAATCGAAAAATAACGAAGGTTTTAAATCTTCTATAATTTCTTCACGAGGCGCAGGTTTATCACCAACGCCAGCGCCGTCTTCACTTCTATTCTTCAAATCTGAAGCATTCGGTAAAGATTTCGGTGGAGGGAACGATCCTTGAGACGGGAAATTTGAATCTGGCGCTGATCTTCCGTTAGATCCATCGAAAAACGAGTTTGAATTTTTCGGACCAAATCGACTGCAAGAAAAAAAATTACGATTCAATTTCGCGAACAAAATACATGGAGTTGGAAAAATTAAAATACAGTTTTATCCTGAATTTGTTAGTAAATTTCCTCAAAGTACCAACCTATTGTCAGTGTCGCCGAAAGGAGGCCCTTTAAACGGAGGAGGCGCATTGGGTCCAAAACGACTGAAATTTAAAAATATTCGAATTTAAACTTTCAGACTGTTGGAAAGTATGAATTTATGAATTGAAAAATCTGTACAAACTACAAACCTGTCCTCACTTATAGGAATACCACCAGGACCTTTATCACTACCGAAAGGACCTTTGTCACTACCGAATGGACCTTTGTCGCCGCTGAATGGGCCTTTGTCACCGCCGAAAGGACCTTTGTCGCTGCCAAATGGGCCTTTGTCGCCGCCGAAAGGACCTTTTTCGCTGCCGAATGGGCCTTTTTCGTTGCTGAATGGACCTTTATCACCACCAAACTGGCCTTTATCGCCACCAAACGGACCTGTATCACTGTCAAACGGACCTTTATCGCCACCAAATGGAACTTTATCACCACCGAAAGGACCTTTATCGCTGCCAAAAGGTTCGCTAGTCTCATCGCCGAATGGTTTATCTGAAAAAACAAATTGATCGTACATCTTTGATTTAAAAAAACCAAACCAAAAAAAGAATACCCACTTTCAAAAGTATCGGGTGGCTTCATCATAGGCAAATCTAACAACGAAACTGGTTTACCAGGAATCTATTCAAAAAAAAAGAATAAAATCAATCCAAAAAAATCCATTTTTAATCGCAAAAATCCAACACTTACTGATTTGTCCATTGTAGCATTATCGAACCGTTCTGGCGGTGCTTTGGAGTCATTGCTCTGCCACGAATTGAAACCAGGCCGAGAGTTATCATTAGATTGACCCCTGCCAAATCCTCCATATCGATTAGAAAACGAGTTCGACGAATCCATGTTATTTCCATCACCATAAGGCGGTCTAGCACCGAATCTGCCACGACCTCTTCCCATTTCTTGGCGATTATTCGACTGATCGTTGAAATCTCTTTGGTAATCGTCAAATTTATTACTGAATCCTCCTCGGTTTCCGAAATTATTCTGTCTATAATTTGAATAATTATCGCGATCGTTGCGACCGTAATTGTTGAATTTGGACGCGTTATGCTGAGGACTTTCCGACGGTTCTGGATCTCTAAAACGACTGTCGTCGTATTCGTCTTCATAATACTTCGCATACTTTTCCGAATTGAAAGTCGGCTTATAAGTTGTACTACCGAACTTGGAACCTTTATCGAAAGCTGGTTCATTACGCGAGTCAATCGGAGGTCCGTAATTGTCGAATTTCGTATTCGCTCCGCGACGGTTTCCGAATTTATCTTCGAATCTATTACGATCATCTGGGTAGTCATTCGGTTCATTTCTTTGATCGTACGAGTAATTTTTCTGGAACTGATTCTGATTCGACGGTAACGTAGGAGGTGGTCGCGAAAGAGAGAAAGAAGAATACTGATTTCGTGACTGATCGTTATAGGTGTAATTGTTGGATTGAGGAGGAGCAGGGAAATTGAACGGTTTATCGTCGGACGTATGCAGTGGTTTGGTGACATCTTGATTATAGGAAAACAGCGTGGAAGTTGGTGGAATACTTGATACGGCCGGTGGAGCAGCTGGTTTATCTGAACCGACCAAATCTAATCCGGGTATAGATTTCGCATTTGTAGCCGAAGATGAAGATGATGATAAAAATTCCAACGATTGGTTGGTTTTAGAAGAGTCCATTTCCTATACAAAAAAAAAAAATTATCGATCGATTCGTAATAAATACAATACAAGAAATTTCACATTACTTTTTTTTGATCGTGTCCAGCAACTGGAGGCATCATGGGCAGAGGAGGCATACCCGTCGGTGGTGGCATATTATAAAGAGGATAACTGGCCATGAAATTTTGCGTCTGACTAGCCATTTGAGATAAACCTTGAGTTGCATACATGCCGGCCATCGGATACATCATATTAGAAGCCAAATAGGGATTGCTTTGAGTAACAGCAGCTGTACTGTAACCGGTAGCATTGGAACTTGTGGCTAATGCTGCTTCCTGAAGAAAAAAAATAAAGTTTAGAAAAGCCAACATTTTCTTAGCAACTTTTATAAAAAAAATTACGACATACTTTTGCTGCAGCTGCAGCAGCCGCGACTTCAGCTTCCTTGGTTTCTCGTTTTTTACGTAACTGTTCTCGTTTTTGAATTAGTTGTTCACGCCAACTTTCCCATTTTGCTTCGTATTCTTTATATTGTGTCTGATAATGAAAATAATAATTAATAATACGAAATTTCGAAAAAAAAATACCAACGTTGGGAATGCATACTTTGTCCGGGTGATTAGCATTCTGCTCTTTCCATTTTATAAACGACGTTTCCCAAGTTTTGAATTGCTCGTCAAACGTTTTTTCTTGTTCAACCAAATCCTCGACGGTTTCCTGTCAAACAAATTCAAAAGATGAATAAAAATGTGAGTTACTAGAGAGATTAGACCAACTTTACGTACTGCTTTTCCTTTCCCGGTTTTCTGCTTTTTAGTTTCTTCTTTTCCTCCATCTTGCGAAGCTCGTTTACCTGCTTCGGTGTCGCTCTATAATGAATAAAAAATATAAAAATCTTGTCGAATCTCCTATCGCACGTATCACGTAAACGCGTACTTTATCAGTGCTTGGTGGCGGTACGGTATCCGGAGGAGGTGGTTGAGCTGTAGGAGCACCGGGTGGCAGAGGAGGCATCGAAGAATAAGCACTGGGAACCGTGGGCATTGCTGGAGGTAACATATTGGTCGGCAAAGGTCCTTGGTACTAAAAACGCAACATCAGAACAAATTAATAAATAGTGTCATCATTTTTACGACCAACTGAACTTACTTTGTCGCCATACTGTTGATGCCACTGTGCATACTGTTGTTGCCACTGTTCCCATTGCTGCCATTGCTGTTGCTGTTGAGGTGTTTGTGACGGTTGTGGTGGCGGTGGAGGTTGACCATATAAAGGAGCTTGATACGGTGTACTGACCGCTGGTGTAGTAACAGGCGGGGTAGGATTAACTTGAAATGGATTCACCGAAGTAAACGGTGCTGCGGGAGGAGCGGCTCCTTGAGAAAACGCAGTTCCGTACGAAGGAACTTGCGGAGCCACCGATCCAGTCCATTGATTCCAAGAAGCGTGCATTTTATCTGCAGAATAAATATTATTTGTGAATAATTAGAAAAATTGAACTGAAGGGTACGAGCTGGTACGAGCTAATCGAGATACGAAAGCAGGACGCCAGCAAGCGGACATTCTAGAGTCCAAGATTTCGGCGCCATTTCCTAAGCCGGTAAACACAGCTTTTAGTACGTGAAATGGAGCTTGCTCGTATCAAACAGATAAAACAATGAAAAAGTACTACGAAGTAGAAATAACAAAAGTTGAAATACCTTGAAGTCATCTTACAGTTTACGGTCAATACATAAACAATAGAAAATATGTATCGTTTTCTAGACAAATGACGACAAACAATATTATTTTCGAACAGAAATTTACATTCGGGCAATAAATTTCATAACAGAATAAACTAAAAGTACTTATTCACAAAAATTTACGAATTTTACAATAAAATATCTTCGCAAAATTTCGCTGCCATCTTTGTTGTTTTTCATCAAGCCAAGCCGACGAATGAACGAAGATTCGAAAAATAAATCAGCCAATCAGAGAAGAGATGCGGAACAAGTCTACGGAAAATTTTATTTAAAAATTGTTTTTTACTTTTAAAAAACGAAGAAGAGAAATTTAGTGGGAATATTTTCATTTTAGAATGATGAAAAACGAATAATAAATAATTGGAACTTTCATTAGTATTAAATTGAGAGTTTTATCGAAAAAAAATTAAAAAATCAACTTTTTACCTATCTTTTTTACCTAGTTTGTTTTATTTACCTTTTTTCTCGGTGATAAGCGGAGTGATGAAATTTGATAAAAATTTTGAAGTACGATTTTTTTGGAAAATCGGGAAATTTTAAAGTAATAATCTGAAAATAATGTAATTTTATTGAAAATAACAATCAAGTGCAAAATTGAATAATATTCGACAGTATAAAAAATTTGAATTATTGTGGTAACTTCGTTGGAAATGAACTTTTTTCCGATCTCTGGATGTTCGCCAATTCATCATTAAACGTCCTCAAAACGTTAATTATTGTTTTGTATGATGAAATAGAATATTTTGAACATGATAGAGTATCCGAGTAAAGAGTAAACTGCTCGTAATCGTATGTCGTATGTGTTGTTACAAGTAGTACTATCTCGTTAGTGTGATCTTGAGCAAAAAATATGAATTGCCCGAAGGGTACTTACATTACGGGAGTTCTCAAAGGACTCCAATCTGTTCTCACCGAAGTGGCTAAGTTACAAGATGTGCAATGTAAAGAAGCTTGGAATCATTCGATTGTTAGAAGTGCTGTCGAACAGACTTCTCAAACCGTTAATGAAAAAGTCAAGGAATATTCTAATCTAGAAACTGGCCAAGTAAGTTCACTTTTTGAGTAGAAAAGTGATTAAAAATTGACTAAAACATCTTTTTACCATGTTTTCAGTTGGAAAAAAATTTGAATGAAATCCTCCAAAGAGGTTCAATGGTTTTCGAAGGATTAAACGCTGTCGTAAAGTATGCCCAAGGTTGGTGAATGTACGAACCATTTCAGTTTTCGTATTGAACTTGGATTGGAGTAATTACGTTCATTTAATTTCAGATAATGCGCCTGAAAAATCATCTGAAGACGATTATGAAATTTCACATGAATTCAACTTCAACGTAGAAGTACCTAAAATCGATTTTTCCGTTGATTCGATTTTGCATCCATTAAAACACCAACACAATACCGAGTTCGTTCAAATCAAAAAAGAGATTAATACTTCTGAAAAATCACATGATCTAAATCATCCTGGAATCGACATAACTCAATCAAAAATACCAAAGTATGAACCTCTGAAAATAGACAAACTGTCTCAAAATATTCATTCACCAGAATCGGGCACTGAGATTTCTTTGAATTCAAAAGTCGAGTCACTAGAGGAAACTAAAACAACACCAATTCCTGAGAAAACCGTAACTATACCAATTCCTACGGCAACTAAAGCAGCAAAAAAATTACCAAAAGTAATTGTCATATTTCTTTCTAATGGTATTCTGCATTCTCATATGTTGAAAATTATAAAATTAAAAATATTCCAGTTGAGTGAAAAAGCCAAAGAAAGAGCTGTACCGGCGTCCAGAATCGCTAGGGTGGTTTCGTTCGGAAGTCTTTTCGCCGGTTTGGGAGTCGGAACTGTTGCCGAGCTTACCAGAAGAACTCTAGGAATGTCAGATTCTAGTTCAGTAGCTAATACTTTGGATAGTGCTTTTATTACACCTGCCAACGCTGAACGAATCGTCAACACTTTATGTAAAGTGAGAGGTGAGCTATTCGAATTACAAATTGAACCAAGATCATCTTGTTTATTACTTGATTCATTTTTTTCATAACAGGAGCTGCTTTGAAAATTGGCCAAATTTTTAGCATTCAAGATAGTAATATCATTAGTCCAGAATTTCAAAAATTATTCGAAAGAGTTCGACAGTCTGCTGATTTTATGCCAACTTGGCAAGTTGAAGTGAGTCATTTGTAATGAAAAAGCTTCCAGAAATGCTGTACACTGAATTATAATGTTGATATTTTAGAATGTTATGCGAAAAGAACTGGGTGATGATTGGAAATCTAAATTCGGCTCTTTTGAAATGAAACCCTTCGCTGCTGCTTCTATTGGGCAAGTCCACGCTGGTACTTTACTTGATGGCACCGACGTAGCTATTAAAATTCAGTATCCAGGGGTAGCTCAGGGCATTGAGAGTGATATCGATAATTTAATGTCTGTTCTCAAAGTTTGGAATATTTTTCCTCAAGGTAAAACTTAATTTTGAAAAACCGTTAGTTCAGAATCAAGTAAAGAAGAAATTGATCAACATTCATGTTGTATTTCAGGAATGTTTATCGATAATTTAGTAGACGTCGCTAAAAGAGAACTCGCTTGGGAAGTAGACTACGAAAGAGAAGCAGAATGTACCAAAAAATTCAAACAACTACTTGCACCTTTTCCTCAATACTACGTTCCCGATGTTATAGGTACTGTTTAATTATTACCAAAGAATATTTTATGGACTGGTCTACTTGTACTGATAATAATCTCGATAAATCATTCGTAAAGATGAGCTTTGCACCAAAGGAGTGTTCACCACAGAACTCATAGAAGGAATACCAGTCGATAAATGTGTGGATTTGGACTACAACACTCGCTGTCATATTTCAATGTTAATTCACAATTTAGTACTAAAAGAAATGTTCGAATTCCGTTACATGCAAACGGACCCCAATTGGTCTAATTTTTTTTACAATCCAGCTACGAAACAGGTCAGCATTCGATTGTTTTCCTAAACGTATTTCTCATCTGTTTTTTCATCACATATTATTATTTTAGCTCATTTTACTGGATTTTGGAGCGTCGCGAGAATACAGTAAGAAATTCATGGATCAATATCTTCACGTAGCTAAAGCTGCTGTCGACGGAGATAGAAACAAAGTCTTGAGTTATTCGGAGAAAATGGGATTTTTAACTGGATACGAATCTAAAGTACATTAAATTTTCTGGTTCAACTTTATAAATACAGATTGCCTTCAAGTATTAATAAATTTACGTTATAGATAATGCAAGATGCTCATGTTGATGCTGTCATGATCTTAGGAGAGATCCTGCGTAAAGAAGGGTTCGATTTTAGTAAACATAATACCATTCATAGAATACAAGCACTTGTTCCTACTATGATCCATCACAGATTATGTCCCCCTCCCGAAGAAGTGTACTCTTTACACAGGAAATTATCCGGTACGTGTAGCTTTTTTTATTATGTACTTCTCGCTTTTGTGCATACTTATTATTGAAAAAATATTATTTCGAATTAATTTCAGGAGCATTCCTTTTATACAGTAAATTGAAGGCGAAACTTTCATGCTATGATTTGTTTATGGAGATTTACAATAATTACAAGTTTGACGAGTAAAATGAACTCGTATATTCGAAGATATTTTGTGCAATGTTTTCTTAAGTGTTTCTTTATGATGTAAGTTGTGATGTGAACGATAAAAATAAAAGTTTATAGTTCCATAAAACATAGTTTCAAATTGTTTCAAATATAACAAAACAAAAAGATTCATATGGGCAATGAAATAGATCATATTCGAAAATGATTCAATACATTGGTTTTTGAAACTCAGCAATGAAAATGAGATGAAAAAACCCATAATTGTCATACGGAACATGTATTCATAAAAAAAAAAGCTTCCACAGTTACTTCGACATGATAATCTACAAAAAAATGAATAAAATACCAATAATAAATTACTCAACGGAATGACACGATGTTCAAAAAATTGTGAATCAGGATTTGACGAAATTTATCAATAATTATTAAAGTGTTTAGACTGAATTTCGTATCTTGAAGAATATTGAATGGACTAAGAGAGATTGCACGCACATTTCAGCAACGAAAAAAATATAAAAACGAATGTGCTCGCTTCTCCTACAAAACCATACAACATCTGATGGATAAATTGAAAGTGAAAATTGTCATGCAAATTTACAATAAATAATTATCAACGGAAATTAATTTCTTTTGGTCGCTACATTCCCAAATCCAGTCAGGTAGCACGACAGGGGTATCAGATACATTCTGAAATTGGAACAATCTCAATTAAAAAATTGAAAATGAGATAATTTTAGAGTTTTTCTGCATGATACTTACATCTTTATATCGTGTATGTTCACTAATAATGTAATCAACGTCATCAACATCTTCATGAGGTTGTCTGAAATTTGAAACCGATTTTAGTACAAACATTTCGATTCAAAGGAAGTTTTTAAATCATTTCAGCTGATCTTTACCCTTTGTAAGCAGTGATATATCTTCGCAGAGTTTTAGCAGCGGATTGTAACAGATCAGTCCCCAAATAGAATTTTTTATTTTTAAAAAAGTCCGGCAATACTTTCATTCTAACTGTTTCGTATTTCAAGTCCAGCTGGGGGTCTTCGTGTTCGCTATCTACATCCGTTTCTGCATCATAAATATCTGTTTGACTAACGAGTTCTCGAGAACCTGGATCAAATTGTGTAAGATCGTCTGCACTGGTCAAGTCGTAAGATGGAGAATTTCTTGATGGTCGAGAATTTACTCTGAAAAATGAAATCAATTAACGAAAGAAAAAACAAATTTGATATCATGAGAGTAGATGTTAAATTACTTGTCCTCTTTGAGAGATGGTTTAGAAGATGGCTCCCTGGTAGCGTTTTTATCCAATTCCCAGATTTCTTCGTCGTTGGAATGAGTGTAAGGGTCGTTTTTATCCAGTTTGTACCTGAATAATATTCAATTAAAATACTTTGCGTTTTCTATCACGTTAATTCAAGAAGTAGGGATATTTACCCGGAGCTTCGAAGACGTTTTCTTAGTTTATAACAATCTTCAATCCAATCTTTTCTAACGATCCATCCTTCTCCTAAAACCTGATTAAACTTCGGTGTATTGGAGAAAGCACATCTGGAATGATTATTTTTCAATCAATAATGTATGATTTTAAAAATTGAGAAACGTAATCTGAAATACTAATTACATTAAATGTGTACAAGAATTATCCCAATCAGCTCTATACTTTGCGCCCATTTTCAAAGCTTTGGAACGTAATTCACCCCGAAATGGATTCTGATATCCACTTATCGCAAATACAACACCTTCGAGAAGTTTATTGAACGGTTTTCTTTTAGGTGCCAGATCCACTTTAGCTTTTTTCTGCGAACCAGTCGGTTGATCAGCGTTGGTACGCTTCTTAGGAGGTTCATTTTTGGGTGCTGTTTGCTTCGGCGTGACATCACGTTTTGGTGCAGGTTTGTTTTTAGGAGTCAAAGTAGTATCATTTTTTTTAGCAGGCGTGTCACGTTTTTTAGTCTGTGATAGAGGAGATTGATTTTTATTTTGCGATGTAGTTGGCGTAGTTGGAGTAGATATCGCGTGATCTTCTTGATCATCTTCAGCGTCATCCTGTGAGTACAATAGACGACCTGTAGTACTACGACGACAATCGTTCGGTAAAGCGTCATCATCAATATCACCATTTGTACGAGGTTTTTTTGTGTCTAAAAATATTCTCATATTAGATATGAACAAAGAGGAGTTACGAAAGAGTTAAATAATAGGTTACTTTTATTTGGTAACAAATCACTGAGTCGTTTTGTGGATGGGGTGATTTTATTCAATATCGAATTATTGGGATCACTTGACGCTTGTCTGATAGCAGTAGCAGCTGCAAAAAAAAACTCTTCTTATAGTCGCTCGTCATATTAGAAAAGTCAAATGAAAGAATATTTATTCACCTGATACGTCTTCCGTTAAGGTTTTCCTCTTAGCGAAAAAGCTACCCGTCGATATCGACTCTTCACCATTTTCATCTTTCTTCAAAGCAAATTTGCCGAAAATTGAATTACTCGCTGGAGTAGTTTCACTTTTAGCATGAACTTTAACGAACGATAATCCATATTGGGAGTATTTATTAAACGGTTGCGTACAGACGATTTTCAATTGATCCCATGATTGATTTGAAACAGGCTTGAGGAATTCATCGTGCTTGAAAAATCTCACGGTGTTTTTGTTCTTTTCATTTTTACAATCCAATACAGACATCAATGATGAAGCTACACGTAATATCTGTGAAATACATGCAATTTGGAATTAGGGTAAGGTAAGTGATGAAACTGAGAGCGCTTTTCTAATTACTTCGAAACTATCAGGAGTGATTGATTTTCCCACAAATATCTCGATGAAGGCGGAATTTTCGTTCCCAATGTCGATACCTTGAATTACACATGATTCTTCTAATTGAAGTATTACTGCTGCCTGTTTTTCACCTGGTTCTTTACATTTCCAAGGACTTACCACGTTCGAATTCAGTAGATTTTTCGCAGGGTATCTCTGCAAAGGAAACAGGTTCAGTAGGATTGTATTCTTAGGAGTTATCTATTAGATACATAAATATAATGATAATTTTACCGGATCTTCCGATGTGACGCTTATAAGGCGGGAAAATTTCACTGGAGGCATTGGTACAGATTACAGAAGTGAGTCTCACAACGGGAATATTGTTGAATAGTTTCACTTCCAGTTGAAAACAAAAAGGATAGAGTAATATTCCTTACATATAAATAATTTTGTAACCAATTTAACGAAGGATTCAAGTGTTTGTTAAAATTTTAAAAAAATTTAAGTTTCCAATCCAATGTGATAAAAAATTTCAAAACATGTTTATGAAGGTTCACAGATGAAATTTTGTAGATTTTTACTTCAATTAAAAAAAACTTCTCTAAATAAACTATAGAGTGCGTATATTGATGACATTTTTTTTTCATCTCAATTTCTCAAGTTTTTACTTTTTTTAATTTTTTTTTTTTGCAAAAAAATTTTCACATCAATTTTAATAATTTTTCATCAAAAATTTGAACTAAGTTAGCAGAAACCAGAGAAAGAACGCCTTTGTTAAAATTGCGTAACATAAGCTAAAAAATTATAAATTTAGATAAACATGTCCATAAAATCAAATAAAAATTGTACTGAATTAAAAATTTACGGTGATAAGTACAAGTACATGTATAAAAATTAAAACTAAATTAAAACACAATATGAATTTAAATTAAAATAACATGATGAATTTATTCAAATCAAAGACCAGCCTTGCAAAATAATTTCCATTTTCAGTCTTATTGTACGTTTATATTATCACGAATGTTTTCTGTAAAAATAATAATAACATTAATAAGAATTTCATTATTTTGCTATCAATTAACGAACACATGCAGATGCACACAATTACTGTTTCATGACTTTAGAATTTTCATTTACTTACGCATTATTTCGCGAAGTACTGAATAAAGATATTCATTACTGTTATAATTCTTGCGATTACTTTCGGTTATATTCAAAGTAAAATCAGGCCCATAAATGCTAAAGTTCTGAAAGGAAAATTTTAATTAAAATAAGTAATTAAATTCTACGTTATTTTGAAATTCCTCAGAATAGCAACCAAAAACTCTCAGATCTGAGATCTCAGTAAATTCCTAATCTCGCCAGAACACTAACAGTAATGCAGCATTCCCATCTCACAACGAATCCTCTTTTTATTCAACTTCCATAAACTCAATCACATAAAAATCCCTGGCAATTAGGAAAATCTTCTACCTTCCTGAAATTTTTGATCTCCCAATTCTGACTCCTTTGTTATTTAGTAAAGTAAACCTTGAGTCGATCAAATCTTATAGCTTTAATTCTTCTCGTGAGATGTGTCTCCAAACTACGAAAAATCCTCACACGTCTGAAGATTCCCCATCAGCCTCTTACCTTCCCTCGTCTATTTCCTTTTTCTCAAATTAACCTTTTCAAAATGATTCAAATTGTTTTTTCATAGTCTCACAAACTTTGACCTTCTTTTGAAATTGTATCAAATGACATGACTCACTCTACCTAAATTGTTTCAAACTTCTTAGAACAATCAATAGGGATTCCGATTTTTGGTAAATTGTTAAAAATTCATCTCTTGATAAAACTGTGATATTTTAGGAAAAAGTTTTTTTTTCGACCGACTTGATGAAATTTAAGCCCATACTACGCATAAATTTTTTGAACCCAGAGTCTGAATTGGATCATATATATATATTTTTTTTTTTGGACATTTTGGACTCTCAGCGAAATTTTGATTTTCTGCAACAATGCAAAATTTCGCTGGAATGCACTAAATTTAACGCAGGTAACTAAAATTGGGTTCTCATGCTACCTTTCTTTCAAAAAATATCACATTTTTGCGGGAAAAATACAAATTGAGTTCTGAATTTTCGAAATTTACAAAACATCGATATTTAAAACTTGAGCAGCAGATGGAGGCGTGTAAGTCCAAAGTGATTTCTTGATAAGTTAGCTCAATTACTCACTTCATTGTCAGGTATGTTATTTGAAATGTCTTGTTTTACACAGATCGAGGTCAAATAAGTCCAGCATCGAGCTACATTTGGAACATTATAACCACCTGGACAAAATATCCTTCGTTAATGCTTAGAAATTGAAACAAAATAAATTATTTCTGGTACTTAACCACTTACCTCCACCCAACACTAGTGTAGGTTTTTTCCAGGCCAGTACGTATTTCAAACAATACCCATACAATTCTTGCGTTAAATTAAAACCTCCTAATTTGTCTCCTGACAAGCCATCAGCTCCACATTGAAGTGCAATAGCATTAGGTTTATATTTACTCATTATTTCATTCATTATACTGAAACAAAAAATTTGAAAATCAATAGGCGTGTCATTTTCTAATTATACGAGCATTGAGCAAAAATTTAATCAATTAAATCACCGACACGAACCATTTGAATAAATAATGATATGAAACGTTATTCATGCCTTCTTTTAAAGGTACATTAACGGTGTAAAATCTGCCTTTACCGATGCCCACATCTTTTATACCACCGGTACCAGGATAAAATCCAGCTTCATGTTTATGAAATGATAATGTGAGTACTTTGGATGTAAAATTATAAGCGTTTTCGACTCCGTTGCCTAAACATATTAACATTCAAGTAGAAACATTTCAGTAGGTATTAAGTATTCGAAAAATAAGAAATATGATAACAACTTTCGTACCATGGTGTATATCCAAGTCTATATACAAAACTCGACCAAATACAGCTCTCAATTCTTCGATAGCTAATACGATATCGTTTACGTAACAAAATCCTTCAGCTTGATCTCTACCTCAACATAAATCAATCATTGGAGGAACAATACAAGCAATAAAATATCAACATAAGGCTAATTACCTTTGAGCATGATGCCATCCTCCGTACCAATTAATAGCAATATCAGATTTTCCTTCACATAAATATTTTGCAGCTGTTAAAGAACTTCCAGCTATCAACGATGCTAGTTCGAAAATATGTTCAACAATAGGGCAATCATATCCTGTACAAAATCATTCAGAATTAGATAAGCCTAGAACCAATTAATAACATGAACCTAAGCTTAATACCGATTCCATAATCTTCACTTTCACTCGAGAATTCTTCAACAACATCGTCCTTTTCTTCTTCAACCGTTTTGGTATAATTTTCCGATACATTTTGCAAGAAATCTATGTAAAGACTGTTGTGAAATTTACATAGATCTTCAATGGTCGCTGGTGTAACGTTGACTACATTCATATGCTGAAGTAAATCGTACGATTTGATCAAGCTATGTACAACAGAGGCCTGCAAAAATTAATGAAATAGAATAGTCTCGGGGGAATATTTATTTTGAAAACTTACTCGATTTTGGACGTTGGGAATTTTCGATGAAAGACGCATTAGTTTATCGTTATGCACGTAGGTAACTTTATGTTTTTCGAACGTTGAAGTATTACAGATATTATTCATACTTATTCAGAGCTTTTACACGAAGATTTGAAAGTTGAAGTTATTCAAGTTTATTTACTTTTCAGAAAGTTTTTTTTTTTTGGAGTTATAGGACTTGATCCCGCCAAATTCTTATCACATATTAATTCAGTGTTGCCAAATAACGAAAATTTAAGCTCAAAGTTCAAAGTCAAAAAGCTGTATACAAAAAAATCGAACAGGTCAATTATTAAAAAAAATTATTTAATTGAAAAAGGAACGTTTTACGACATGTTCAAAATAAGCCGAATAAAAAAATTCACAAAAATACCTAAGTATCTAAAAATTAAAAAAAGGATACAGAACAATCTCACACAGATGACAAAAAAACAAAAACGAGCTAGGCTATCGTTAAATTAAAAAATAATTTGTACTTCTCGTAGACTTGATTCATTTCGAGATCTAAATCATAATTAATAAAATAATATTTCTCCATCTTAAAATATAAATATCACAGCTTCAGAGAACCACAAACATCTAAAGATTATCGACTTCTGCAGCTCCACTCAGTTTCCACGAAAGATTTTCATCTTCTAATTCGCTGATTCTGGCGACAGCAGAAGCTAAAAGAACATTTTTCATTTCAAGTTGGTTTTTAAGTTCTTCGATTTCCGTATGATCATGTCTGTTATCATTTTCCCTGGAAATATGAACGTTCAAGAAAACAAATTATACCCTATTGTTCTAAAAAAGAGAAAATATTCAATAATTACCTTATAGTATCATCCAAAACAACTACATCTGGTTCTCGATCTCTTCCGTTTCTTCTCGCACTATGCAAATGCAATGTAATCATTCAATTATGAAAATACTTATTTCTTAAAATACGAACTTGCTTGAGTGTACAATCAACTCACCTTTGTAAATTCTCTTCGATATCATGTAACAGTTCAGGATCAGAATCATCTAAATTTATGATCATATCTGATGCATTACTGCTGCAAAAGAAAACTTACATGAATATACCTGTACCAAAATCATAAATCAGAACAGCATCGAAACTAAAATTTACCCAAAACGTTGTCTTTGCTGTCGTTCAGCAGCGAATTCAGCTTTCAAATTACGGTTTTCTTGCAATATAGTACATTCTTTATTTTTAGCGACTTTCAATTCTTCTTCTAATTTCTTAACTTGCAGTCTAGAATAAGAAACGAAAATATAGAAAATGCGATACTTTGCTATTCGCATCAATTCGAAGTTCATCTTAGGCACCTTAATCCTTTGCTTTGATCCGTAGCAATTCTAGCGGTTTCCTTCAACTTTTTCAATTCTATATCTTTCATGGTCAATTCAAATGACAAATTTCTTTGTTGATAATCTTCTAATCCAGTTCTAGGACCAGTCTCCCCTTCGAAGTACAAATTCAATCTGAATATATTTTTGTTTGTGATTTTCGTGCGGCAATGAGGGCAACTTTGAACTCTAAAAGAACCATGAATCGTAATGATTAGAACGTACATATGTATATAAAATATGCCATCATTACTAATTACCTTTCAATCCATTGAAGAATGCAAGGATGGTGAAAAACATGGCCACACGAGGTTGAAAAAATCACTTCATTGTCTGCGCCGGTAAATAAGTCGCGACAAATGGAACATATGATATTCATCGTTTTGAACGATAAATTCGATCAGCGATAAAATCAAATGAATAAATGATTATTTAACTTTCAAAGTTATGTGTTTTGTATAGAAATCAAAGCAGAATTTGCATTTTTTAACTATAATTTTTCAAGAAAACCGTTGTTTAGTTGATAAATGATAACGGAATTTAAAGCGATGGACGATCAGCTGTTGCAACGTTGCCAACATTCCTACGTAATAATCAGTGTAACCATTTCCAATTTTTTTCTTTCCCCCCTTGTTTTCCCATGTTTTCTCCCTTTTTCACATTTCCGGGGAAATTGCGAACTTCAATACAGGATCATAAAATACCTACTCGAAAAATTCATCAGAAATTTATTTAAGGAAATGCTTTCTTCGCCAAATTTTAATTTAAACTTCTTAGTTCTTATCCATTTTTAAATTTTTGATTTCAAAAGAGATTTTGTAATGGTTTTTGTTTTTGAAAATACTAGAAAATTTTTCAAAAACTTTGAACACAATTTTTGTTTTTCTCAATTCCTCGTGAAATTTCAGTCTATTGTAAGTACCTAGGTGAAACGATATTTACAAAAAAATAAAATTCGAAAAATATTGCTCTTGACAAGGATTTTTGTTTGTGTTTTTTTTCCATGAAATTCCATAGTCTTGTTTTACTTTTATGTACTTACTGTTAACGGTAGCAGAAAAAAAAGAGCACCAGAAAGTTTAAAAAAAAGCCAACTGAACATAAAATTTTGAGCCCAGACCAAAAAAAAAGTTGAAAGTACATCAAAAGAGAACTCATGTCCTAAATTTCAAATGCTGAAGTGCATTTCTCGAATTTTGACGAATTTTTGAAATTTCAAATCGATTTAAGTATAACCTGCAAAATATTATAATTCAATTAAATCAACGAAAAAAGCTGAAATTTGATTTAATTTTGGAATTTTCTGCTTAAAAATGCGAATTTGAACTCAAAGTTACAAATTTTGGACGAAGTGTTTTAATCCATCAAATATGTAGGTCACCAATATTGCTAATCCGAGATTATAGGTTCTGGAATTCAAATCAACGATTTTTATTGGTCTTTTTTCAGGGCTAGAAAATTCTAAAAATTTCTGTTAGCCTCGAAACGTCTCAAAACTGCTCCCAATCGATTTCGCGAGTCGAAAATAGGGTTTATATTAAATTTCAGTTTTTTTCGTTCATTAGAATAAATTCTGATAGGTATTTTTCAGACTATAAAGCAAATCGAAATTTCAAAAATTCGCCAAAATTCGAGAAATGCACTTCAGCAATTTTGAATATGGAGTCTCTTGTGGCGCACTTTCAATTTTTTTTTTTTCGTTGGTTTGTGCTCAAAATTTTACTTTGAGTTGAGATACAAATGTTTTATTCAGACACCTTTGATTTTTAAAAAAGCTTCCCCGGAAATAGACTTGAATAGGTATTTGTCGAAAACGAAAGATTTGATATATCTCTTGATTTTTTTTTTTCCCCAATCCCCTTTCTTTCGCTCCCGTAAGCCATGGTCAGAGGTCTAAATGAATTTTAAAAGTTTCGAATATCCTTTGGAAACCAATGTTTCAGTTTTTCTTCATGAAATTATCTACCATACTTATTTGAAATATTTTAATAAACTCGTATTTTTTTTTAGAATTTATTTGCAATTTTTCCTTTTTGATTCGTCTCATTCATAAAGGGGGAGGGAGATGAAAAATGTGAAAAATAATCACTGTTTCTCAAAAAGCTCGAAAAATTGAAAACAAAATCGGTGCCTTGATTTTATGAGCCAGGATATCCAAAAAAAAGGTCTCCAAAAATATTTCGATTTTTTGCTATGTGCTGAAAAAACATAAAAAGTGACTTTTCTGAAACTCAAAATAGTGCCATTGATAGTTTCTGCTACAAACATTTTTTTTTTTTTTTTCAATTTTTTAACATTGGCAGTTTTTAAAGCCTGGTGAAAATAGAAATTGTGAAAATGAGGAACAATTGTCCAGACACGAGTTCTCAATTTCCCTATTTCCAATATCCGGAAAAAATGCAAAACAATGAGTTCATGAAAGTAATTTGTGGATTTGAGTGTTTCAGGTTCTCTTTTTCTATGAGTTTTTATTTTTAATTTTTGATCGTAATGATATTAAATTATTTCACATATTCTAAAAAAACTTTGCTTTTGAAAATAAAAGGTTTATTGTGGATATTTATGTGACGTAAATTTTTCAATGTAAGTACAATGTACATAGATATGCGTGCGTTTTTTCATAGAGAAAAAAATATTTACCCTACGAAACTACATGGATAGGGACAAAATTAATTTTAAAAACTCTGATGTGCTTGGAATTTTGGCCCATAAAAGCTCAAACGACATTATTTCATTGAAAAGATCACGTTGAAAGCTCCTTTCAATCGTCAGCACTGCTGAAAGAAAGCCTACCACTTTTTACATTGAAATTATCAAAGATATCCTACCTACATATCTCTACCAATTCATGAACATTTTGTATTTCGTAGCTCAATTGCGTCCAGTTATCTCTTGCATTCTTTCTCCGTTTTTCTTGTATAAGTTTGCACATTTATTTTCGTGATTAACTTTGATGTAATCCGATTATTTCGGTCTGTTACCGTGCGCTTAATTTGTTTAATTTATCCTGAAAACAATTTTAATTAATTGAATAATTTATCTGATATAATTTAATAATGAATGTACTCGTGCAGTGCTCCATTTGCCTGGATCAGTTCAGCGGTGATCAAGAAGAAGATATGCATGCCACGAAATGTGGCCATATTTTCCATAAATCGTGTATTGATCCATGGGTTAAAAAGTAATTGGATTACTTAATATTGTCAGATTATTACCTAGATATCTCACTTTTTGCGTAAATTTTATTCGTTGAAACTATTTTTTAGGTCTAAAAACTGTCCTGAATGTCGTGTAACCCTGACAAACCGAAATATTTTTAAATTGTACTTGAAGTGTGATAAACAGACTGCTGTGAAAAGGAAGTCGACTGATTCTGAGAAAAATTTAACGGTACAGAATCAATTCCTCGAAGAGTCCAAAAAGAAACTGTTGAAAGAAATTGACACCTTAAAGTAAGAATTACATAATGTCATGTTTATTTATACCTACCTAGTACCTACTACATATTAAGTCTACAGATAGGCATTTGTGATTATTTTGCTCGAGTATTGAGTATCGCCATTTATTTGGGGAATTTTTCATTTGCATTTGTGTGGTGTTGGTTAGTCGTATTTTAGGTTGAATGAATGTCAGATCTCAGAAGGTTATGATATTTTATTTGATTACAGTGGCGTAGGAAAGTGGGGTACAAAGTATCATTTGTACCCCCCCCCCCCCCAAATCGTATGATATAAATTTTTCAGGGTATTAAAATGTGGGAAAAAATGATTTTTTGGCAATAAAAACTCAATTTTTTCAAAGCTTCGCCCTCGCTTCGCTCGGGCATATACAAAATTACATTTATATGAATTATTTGAGACGAAAGAGTCCAAAAATGCTTCTTTTTGCCCCCTCCCCTGAAAATCCTTCCGGTATTCGAAGTCTTGGTACTCATTTTGTACCCTCCCAAAAAAAAAGCTTCCTACGCCACTGTTTGATTAAATAATTAATTCAATTTTCTTGCTTTAGAATTCAGTTGGGAGAAGCTACGTCGGAATCAATGGCTGTGAAGAAACGTTTTGAAGAACAGTTAGCAGAAAAAGACGAAATTATTAAACGGTTGAAAAATAGGAATTCTAATCATGAATCAAACACTCCCAGTAAAAATAGAATACGTAAGCCTAATTCGGATTTCGAAAATTCCCAAAATCAGTAAGTGTTTGTCGATTACTTCAAGTCTCTAATCAAAAAAGCAAATACGAATTAATAATTATTTAGGTATGAAGTAGGTAAGTTTTTTTCCAAAGGAAGAAAAAGCAGTTTGATTTATTTTAGGAAATTTATTTTTTGAAAGAATTTGAGTACCTATAGCAAAATTCAGTGTAATTGAGCCATCAAAAAGTTCAATTTTTCAAGTTTTTCGACGAAATTTTTTCACATTTTGATTTGGGTAATGGCACGAATAATGAATTTTTCAATTTGATTGTTTGGAAAAATTTACTGGGAAACAGACTCGATGAAAATATTTTTCATTGCCTCCGCAATCTGTTAAAGAAAATTGAAATTTTGCGAGGACAACGAAAATAAACTTTTTTTGAGCAATATACTTTTGATTTTTGTTCCAAATTTTTAATGAAATTGTTTTAGAAATGTGTGCCTGAGACTTAATTTTAAAATAGATTGAAATTTCGCAAAGACTCGGAAAATTTCAATGATTTTTTTTAGCCATATCACCGACTTTGCCTCAAAATTTCATTTTTTGCTCATGAGAACAGAATGCTAGTATTTTGAATGAGCTCGTGACCTACCAAAGTGAATTGAAATTTCTTAAGGATCCCGAAAATGTCTATCATTTTTTCCAAGCAGTTGCATCTATGTAGATATAATTTGTTAATAGGAATAGACTTTCGTCTTATAAAATTGGTTAAAATTACCAAAGGAAACTGAAAATTCCGATGAAATTTTTTTCGAACGATGGGTACCATTGATTTTGAGTTTAAAATCTCATTCATTAATTTTGAGTTCAAAATCTTTTTCATTGATTTCTGGGTTAAAAATATCATTCTTTGTTTTCTGGTTCAAAATCTCATTCTTTGATGTTGAGTTCAGTTTCTTTTATTAATTTTGGATTTTTGGGTTCAAAATTTCATTCATTAATTTTGGGTTAAGAATCTCATTCAGTGATTTTAGGTTCAAAATCTCATTCTTAAATTTTTGGTTCAAAATCTCAATTTTGGATTTTTGGTTCAAAATCTCAATTTTGGATTTTTGATTCAAAATCCCAATTTTAGATTTTTGGTTCAAAATCTCAATTTTGAATTTTGGTTCAAAATCTCAATTTTGAATTTTTGGTTCAAAATCTCAATTTTGGATTTTTGGTTCAAAATCCCAATTTTGGATTTTGGGTTCAAAATCTCATTCGTTCGTAAAAATATGCACAAGAAAAGTAGGCATTTCATAAATGTGGGCTTGTGACTTAATTAACAGAAAAAAGTTAAAAAATTTTCAAGGGATTGAAAACTTCGCCTAGGTACTAGGTAGTAGATACTAGGTAATAGGTACTTGTATTGAAATTAATATAGATTAAATGAAATTTTGAACTCAAAATCAATAGTATCATGCAAATAATTTTCTTTGACAAGTTGTAGATTTTTCGTTAAATTTTAAGGATCTGTTCTAAATTTAATTAAAAAATTTTCAGACACCATTCATGGAGGAATTATCCAGATCATGATGATGATTACTCTTCGGAGACAGGTTATGCTCATCGATCCAAACGAGTTAAAAAAAACTGGCCTGAGGATAACATTGGATTTTCGACCCCTTTATCAGGGTATAATCGTTGGATGGGCTCAGATCAGTTGAATGAAGAAATACATCGGTTTCGAGATAATTGCCAATCTCAGTTGAATAATGTTAAAGGAAGAGTGATGAATGCTTGTGCCCAAATGCATTTTGATTACGATCGTGTGTGGTGAAAAAATCATACGATTATATTGTTCTGGAGTCGACAATGAATTTTTTTCTATTTTTTTCTATTTAGGTTTGTGTGAAAAAATGTGAATTTTGATTGTACATATTTTTTTTATTTTTTCACTTATTTGGTTGGTGTAATCCTAATCATCGTAGTATTTTTGAAATTATTTTATTGATTTAGTTAATTGAGAGTGTCTCGGTGTACTTTCGTTTTTGTTTGTTCAATTTAAATGTATGTACCAACTACTCTGTAATATCTGCGAAAAAAATTCGTTCAAAATACATTACCTATTTTTCACTGGAATACTACTTACCTTCTCGCAAAAGTATGCGCCATTCTTTTAATTAGGTATGCAGTGTTTTTTTCAAGGACGTACTAACCGTAAGTACGTCCTTGGTTTTTTCCCTTTTTTTCACATCTCCGTTGATCTTTTCTTGGAATGCTTCTGTTTCCATTTCCATCACCTTGACGGTGTAGTGGAATATGCACACACCATCAAAACACAGTACCGCACCAACTCCCGTACCAAAAAAACCATTTGGAGGGTAAGTGCGACCAGCGAGCCATCAGAGGGCACTGGGACAAAAACAGACTGCAGGCATATACGGACTCGGACAGCACTTGGCGTTGGCATTTGATGAATTGTTGTTGAATAGTTAGCTACTGTTTTCGGGTTAAAGATTTAAAATTAACTTTCGAACGTTCGATTCCGTGATTGATTTAAAACAATTTTCATTTGACCAGTGTCGTGATTGATTTTTTAAAACAATCTTAAATTGACCAATGTGTATTTCCAGAAGTAAGTGTTCGAATTTTTTTCTCAATTAATTGATAATTAAATTTGCAGTCTATGATTGATTCACGGTTTTTGGCAGATTGTGATTTTTTTCGGTAGTTTAACCAAGGTTAAGTAAGTAGTGCACCTATTTTTGAAAATTCATGGATAATTGCTCACTTGTCACTTGTGTTGATATTCTCACTCGATGAGAATTTTTCGCCAAAATTTTCCAAATTTTGAATACCTTCTTGTAAATTTTTCTCTCTCATTTTCATCACGAAGTATCCCATTTCATTGTATTTTTCATTTATGACGATTTTTTCATAAATTTTTGGATAAATTCATTCGATTTATTTGTGAAAACGAGTGATATTTTTTCAATTGAATAATGGCTTTTACAAAATCTCATACCAGGGGCCAAAAATAGCATCTCAATGCATTTTTGAAATTTTAAAGTCGTGATTTTTTTCGGTAGACCACGTAATAAGGTTATCCGTTTTATACAATACATTGTCGACCTGTCGACCAGTACAATACAGTACATAAGCATTACAAAAATCTAAATTATCGATGTTGAAGTGAATATCAAACGAAAAATCGGCATTTTTTGATGTGTGAAAAACTGCTCGAAAAAGGATACCATTTTTACCAATATCAAATTTTTTCGAACTCCAAATTTCTTGGAACATTTCCTTAAAGTGAATGTTTTTTCATCAATTTTTTTCTGTTCTAAGATTTTCTCACCATAATTTTAATCAACGCCAAAATTTTCTAAATGTTTCTCAACCCATTTTTTTCGAATTTATTACAACTCCAATTTTTTTCAACTACCTACGAATTTTTCAAACGATTTTCGAATTCAATTTTTTGACAGATTTTCTAAAATTTTTCCAGCTACAATTTTTTTTGATAAAATTTCTATCAAATTTTCAAATTTATTTCGACATTTTCGACTCACTTTTTTTCAACTTTGATTTTTTCAAAATATTATATGTAGGTATCAACTCCAAAAATTAGGCAGAAAATTTTTGAGAAAACAAGGTTTGAAATACTGAGAAAAAATGAATAAAGTGTAGTTTGAAAAATTTGAAAATTGAAAGAAAATTTAGGTAAATGAAACAGAGTTTAAAAATTCCTATTTGAAGTTGTTCAAGATTTTGTCGGATAAATTTAATTTCGAGAGAAAAATTGGGGTATTGAAAAAATTTAATACTGGAAAAAATATACCTAATTTCAGAAAAATAGTTTTGATTTCATGGAAAAAAGAACTCTGATTATTTTTGGCAATCTTATTCAAGACTTCCTCATTTTCAAAAAAAAAAAAAAAGAAAACTTATTCGAGTTGAATTTTAAAAAACAAGAATCTCTTTTTTCCATTTTTTAAAATGACTTTCAAGCTTCTGTTGGACTTTTCGAACTGAAATTCGAATTCAATTTTATTCTATTTTTTTTTTCGTTTTTTTTTGTAAATTAATTTTCGGGTATTTGGAATAAAAATTTGAATCTTAATTCAGAGAAATAAGTCTTATTACTTGTTGTAAAATTCATTATCATCACAAAAATTTAATTTATAGCGTTATCAAATTCTTATTTTTCATTCGATTTTTAGTATTCCAAGTCCATGATGAGAATTTCTTATTTAATTTCGATGAAATAATGATGAAATCGAAAGTGTTTCTCCTTCTCGTCTGAGCACCCATCCCTTTTTTCAATTCTCCAAAAGTTAGTCATCTTTGATCAAATTTCGTTCCACCATCGATTGTCATGGGAGTATTTACATACGATACTTAATATTTTCATTTTCCACCAATTATTGTATCGAAAAATTAATCATTAATTCAATTTTTTCTCTCTCTCTCTCTCTATTTCAGTGGATTCCAGATCCAAAGCAAACAACCCAGGTAGGTACCTAATCACCTATACAAATTCGGATCCTTCTTCCTAGACCATTTTACAAACTATCAATTCCACGTTTTATTTTCAGATTACTTGAAAACTTTGATTTTCACGAAGGAATTGGGTATTTTGAAATTGATCGAGTTGTTGCCCTGGATACAAGTGCATTCGTCGATGGACCGAGAATTGAAAATCGTGTACTTGAAAATTTTTCCAGTCTTTTTCAGCCACGTCGAACTCAATAAAAAATTTATCGAGCAATGTCTTTTTTTGATCGCTGAAATTAAAAGACATCCTTTGTTTGCACAAGAAAAAAAGTATGTAATAACATATTCATTTAATTTGATACATAGATAGATAGGTACTATTATCTGTTGAAATCATAGCTAAAGCCCAATTAACCCGAAGTGTGGCAAAAGGATCAATGGCTTAAAGGCGACAGTAAGGCGCCTGTATTCAGGTTTGTTGGAATCGTGATTGTTGTGTCACTGTGTGCGCGTTTGTTAATTTTTTTATTTTCACTGTACCGCACCGTAGCTGGTGTTTTTTTTTTGCTATGGACAGCTGCTGTTCTTATTCGTATTTGTACCTCACGTTCTAAAATTAGATAAAACGATGAATTGAGCAGATGGATTTATGAGTTTATAGGGACATTTATTGATGAATACGCCGATTTTTACTGGATTTTTACCTACGTAGACTGGTGTATCGGATTTTGTTTTCGTTGTAATCTATAGCCGAAGCGAACGACGAAAACGACCTAAATACGTGTCAACGGGTGCACAACTTATCGGCGAATTTTTCATTCGGTTGATAATATCGTCAATGATTCTCAATCTCAATATCAACGGGTTGAAATTTATTTTCGTTTTGAAAATTAGCAATCGTCGATTTTTTCTTACACCTTGAAACGGCACTAAATGTATTTCCTTAACATTTTAGTGCCGTTTTTGGCACGAGGTTTTTTTTCTCAAAAAAGCATTGTAGTGCCGTTTTTGGCACCAGGTGGTTTTTTTTTGGTGGTCTACCTAGGGTTAATATCAACGAGTTGAAATTTATTTTCGTTTTGAAAATTAGCAATCGTCGATTTTTTTTTACACCTTGAAATGAAAATATTTTTAATTCCCATATTTTTGATACTTCTTATATGTAATTCGCAGTTATTTTCATGCCTGTATGAGAACTTGAAAAGTTGAATAATTATATGGTATGATGAAGATACAATCTCCTCCATTTCGAAATTATTTCGGCTTTTTTTTTTTAAAAGAAATATACATTTTTCAAAATGGCGTTTCAATTTTTTGGTAATAGGTAAAGGTATTCAAGTTGGTTGAAAAAATTCATGGATATTAAAACATCTGAAAAAAATGTCAAATCCATTTATTGAGTAAAAATTTTGATGAAAATGAAAAATCCATTCCTATTAATTAAAAAAAGAATGAAATTTCAAAATTTTTCAATTACAACCGAATACGTTGAATTTTGAGATTACTTGAAAACTTTGATTTTCACGAAGGAATTGGGTATTTTGAAATTGATCGAGTTGTTGCCCTGGATACAAGTGCATTCGTCGGTTAAAAATGTTTGATAGGATATCAAAAACTAGTTAATCAAAGTTCGTTAAAAACATTATAAAATACCAAAACTGGAAATCATAGCCGGCGTTTACAGCGTAGCGTGTGTAGCAAATGCTACACATCGGAGAATTCGTGTGTAGCGACGCTACACATCGGAAAACACGGGGTTCGAAGCTTCTCCTTCCCCTCCCCCATGAGGTCAAAAATTTACGATAAAAAGGGCCTTTTTAAGATATTAAAAATCGAATTTTCTCTAAGCTTCGCCCT
This sequence comes from Pseudococcus jackbeardsleyi, assembly GCA_038380155.1. NCBI lineage: Eukaryota > Metazoa > Arthropoda > Insecta > Hemiptera > Pseudococcidae > Pseudococcus > Pseudococcus jackbeardsleyi. The sequence continues at coordinate 7,218,946 of CM076242.1, forward strand.
CGCTTCGCTCGGGCATAAAGAAAATCTCAATTATTTAAATTCTTTGCAATGATTATGCGAAAAAGGCTCCATCTTAGTATTCTACATAAATCTCCATTCCTACTTTATACCTTCCCAAAGAAAGCTTCTGACACTATTGCTTGAAGTTTCTGTTATCATTTTTGTTTTGTAAGGTCCAAATGATTAGTTTGAAAGTTGCTTGTTCCAAAATTACACCTTTATCGAAGTTTTTTTTTCTCTAAATATTTTATACAAATTGTATAAGAAGTAAGAACTTGATAACACCCGTGTACCTATTGTGATTTTTTGATACATTTATGAATGAAAATGTTTCAAACTATGAATTTACTGTTCTCATAGTGTATTTTTTAGGGGCGGGGGTGAGGGAGGAATGGTGAAAGGTAAACTAAAAATTTCTCGAAAAGGGGGGGGGCTAAGGGGATAAAACTTCCAAATTTCATTAAGCTCGGAAAAAAGATTTTTTTATTGCAGAAATATTTGAAAACGTGCATTCTTTTGTTTTTCAAACAGAATTTTTTCAAAAAATTTCCGCCCTCGCTTCGCTCGGGCAATATTTTGATTTTTTTATATTAAAAATTGATAAATTTTGACCAATGTTTGAGGCACAAATCACCGACCGATTCCTCAATAAATTACCATTTTGTTGGAAAAAATTAATAATTCTGAAAGATCAGTAAAAAAAATGAAGTAAAGTTTCCTTTGAAAGCTCTCATCCTGACTTCTGATATCAAGTTAATTTAATTTTTTTTTTTAAATTTAATTTAACCCTGCAATTTAACACCCATGTCTTAATATTGGCCGGAGGGGACGGAGCAGAAAAAACCTTGTAATTTGACACCCATTTTGTAATATTGGCCTGGGCTGAGCAATTTTTTGTTTGCTACACATCGGAGAAATTTACTTCGCCGGCTCTGCTGGAAATAAAAATTCAAAAAAGTTTTTGAGTTTTTGTAAAATTAAATTTGTGAAGATATAATTAATATCAAAATTTCTTGGTTAATTGTTGCCAAAACGTGGTGAAAAATTTACAAAAACAAATTAACCCTTAAAGACACAGGGCTATTCCATACTAAAACGGACCAAAAATGAAGTCTGGTCTTCCAATATCGCTCAATTTTTTTACGAGTTCCCTTTGATGGGCTACTCACTTTCCCTCTGCTCTAACCGAAAGATATGTACAATTATTTCGGGAGGGGGTCTATTAAAAAAGTACATGTCCACCTCCACTTGTCCAGTGTATAAAATTTGAAAAAAAATTTACTTAATCAGTTGGAAAATTTTGTTGAATTTTTGAGAAACTTATTGAAACTGAACTATAAAATATGAAAAAGTATAATGAAATTTTAGTAAATTATTTGCCCCAATTTAAAAAAAAAAAAAAACTAAAAATTTTGTAGAAAATGGTGAAGAATTTTTGAAAAATTTTCAGAACTTACGAAAATCAGGGACAATTATAAAAAATTTTATTGAAAATTATCCACACGATTAAAACTGTCAAAAGTTACAAAAAACTAGAAAATATTCGTAAAAAATCATATGAAGTAGGTAGGTACCTATCAAAACTAATGATCAATTTTTTTTAAAAAATTGTCTACATAATTTTAATAAAAATTGAGTAAAAATTTACATAACGTTGAGAAAATTTAATGCAAATTTAAAAGAACAATTTCGACATTGATTACCACAGAATTTCTATATACCTACGTATACCTAAATTAAATATCTGAGATGAAAGAGTATAGGTATAAAAATCAATTACAGAATATTTGTAGCTTTTTTTGTGGGTAATGTTTTCTTATTGCATTCCTTTTTTTCTTCATTATAAGCCTTTTTCAATATTATGTATATTTTTAAAATTTTTCATTGCTATTTTCAGTATGTTTGATGGATGGAATGTCCGTTTAAAAAATTTACTTCCCGGATATGTTTCCAATGAAGTCGTAAGTAACATAATAGTTTGGTCATCCAATTAATAAAATTTCATGAAACGTAAAATTTTTCCATGGTTTTCATATTTACCTATTAATACATGCGTTTTTATTTCTTATTTTATAGGTCAAATCAATCGAAAACAGATTCATAAACATACCTGGTACCGATCTTTACGATATGATTGGCTACGCCGAACTGGATTTATTTTTCCGTGAGTATTTATTTACCAAATATTTATTTTATTTCTGTATTTTTAACTCTGAAATGCGGATATAAATAATCATGAAATTCAATTCCAGGTTACCACAAATGGTTGAAACACCATAAGCTGCATAAATATCTTTACTTTTTTTCAAACCTTTCATTCTTTGAAATTCAAAGAATTGATTTTGACACTATTGAATATTTCGAGAGAAAAATCGATCTGCATACGATGACCACCGGGGCACGAAACGCAATCGTGAAAAAATTAGCGGAATTGAATCAGAGATCGGACAGATTGAGAGTTTTCTGTCAGGTAAATGAATTTATAACTTTTTCTCTTTCGTAGACGGAGTGAAATTCTCCATGTTGTATTTTCAATCGTGAAAGATTATACTGAAACGGCCCATATTGTCAGAATTGCGTTTGGAGGCTGGAAAGGGCGGTACTTGTTTGAAGTGGTACCTGTAACATCCTCTCGTAAAAATCTGGTGTTTAAATAAAAAATCTACCAATGTCTACTTTTAAATAGGAACATTTTAATTTCAATTTTTTCCAATTTTTTACAGGAGGATTATTTCATTAATGTTTCGAAAGTTGAAAAATGTATCAACGAAATGAAAACTATTTTGAAAACACCCATTAGAAGAAACCATGTATTTGCTCAAAGTGATTTGCCGGAATTGGTCAAAAATTCTATCAAAACAGGTTCGAAATTTTCATACTATACCTAGGTACCTATGCATATAATTTTCACTTAAAATTCAACTTTCATCTATTTGTTACAGTCATTTCTGCGGTATTGAAACTACACAGAGAAGAATTAATGAAAATGTACGAGCCAGCATTATCCTTGCTCAAAACAGCTTGGGGATGCACGTTCTTCGAAACAGAAGTAAAAAACGAAATAAATATTCTTCAATCGAATTTAAATTCGAAATATAAAAGGTTCGTGGCATTTTTTTTAGTCATTTTCTTAAATTTGTCAACTTTTTACTAAAAAGGGTGTATACCTATTTTCAGCTGTTTTAAAAAGAGAGCTGCCATACCGAAGACGAGCAAGAGTAACCATTGTTATCACCTCGATCGAAAAGATGTATACGCTCTTTATGTAAGATTTTTTAAAATTTTATTACTTAATTTGACATTTGTATTCATTTTCAGATAAAATCTTCATTTTTTTGTATATTTATTTTTTTAAATTTGAAATTTTGAAATACCGAATAATTTTTTAAATTATTTTACAGTTCGATATTGAGAAGGGCATTCGAGCAATAACTTGGTATCTTGAGAATGTCATTTTGCTGGAAGAATTTTAATCCTAATATTATTTTTACCCATTTACTCGTATATTTCATTTAGACTTGATTTGTCTTTTAATTGTTATTTTTTAGATACTTACGTGTTATTAATTTCTTTAGCATTAATAAATAAAAATATTTTCATATTCACCCCTTTACGAAACAGTTGTTACTTTATGAATATGTAGTGTACCTCTACATTTCTGCTTAATTTTAGAGAATTAGCCACCGACGTAATAATAGTTATGAACCTAGTTCTAGTTACCTAGCTTATTGTTATTACGGGCTTCCATAATTATTGTGTTAATTGGAGATTATCTTCCTATTTTTATCATTCATCGTGACAAATTTCGATTATGTACTTTTTTATTAAGTGTGTGTTTTCTATTGTTAATTAAATTTTTTACAGTATCAGTAGAGTTTCATCATCGTTTTTGTTTTATTCATTTCCAATTTCAAACCTTGGAGCAGGCTGAGAAAATTTACTTCGAACGTAAAAGGAAGATGAAAATTTTTTTAAAAAAACATCATGGACTATTGTTGCTATTGCATCACGTGAAAAAAATAATCAACTGATGCAAATGAGTGCCCCACCGGCGGCGGCGTTTTATCGGCGGCGCACACCTCTATTCGACAGTGATGAAAATTCATCTCATTAAAAATAATGAACTCAGCCTCAAATGCTCGGTTAAATTATTGGATGATTTCTGAGATGATGTTTCATCCCAAAATTCATTTCACTATTTCAGACTCGAAAGTTTGGAAAAATCTAGAGATGATTTTTGAGATGGAAAAAACTTTATCCAAATTTTCATCCCAGCTCGAAAACTCGGAACAATCATGGGTCCTCAGATGATTTTGGGATAAAAATTCATCCCATCAATTAAGCCAGCCTGAAATAGGCACTTGAACAAATTTTGAGACGAAAATTGTTTCTAAATTCATTCCAAAATTCATCCTAGCTTTTTAAAAGCTCGGAAAAACCATGAGATAAGTTTTTTTCTATCAATAATTTCAAATAAAATTTCAGGTAACTATTCTCTGTATGACGAGCGAGCAAAATACATTTTCGACAAAAAAGTCGTGGTATTCTTTTACCATTTTTCGTGGAAACTAAGCATCTTTTGAAAAAATTTATAGTAAGTATTGAATATCGGAATGGAGTGATCGATGAATTTTTTTTTCTAGAATTTTAAGTTGACTTTTGGAACTTTGGGTAAAAATATTTTGCAAACGCATAGCTATTAAAATTGTTTTATTTTTGATTTTTTTTTTTTTAAAGAAAGAAGTATTATTTATGTAGTATCGATTTTTCCCAAATTTTTCTCATGATCAGTATGAAAAATTTCATCAGAATCACTTAGCTGAAGATCAATTAAATTCTTCGAATTCTTCGAGAATAAATTAGAAAGAATCATTCTCGACCAACATGATAATCTGATCAAATATAAATCGCTCAAAATCTACTTGAATGCAGTACCTAAATTATTTAAGGCCAATTAATTTGATAAAAAACGAGTCATTCTCGAACGATTTCTCAGATTTCAGTGAATTTTTCCCAACTTATTTGATCAGTGTGGACTGAATCAATCCCAATTTCGATTTGATCGATTATTTGGTTCGGTATAAACTGTTCGAAAATTAAGATGCCAGCGAATTATTTGAGAACGATTTGATTAATATAAATTGCACTTAAGTGCAATTTATATTAATCAATTGAATCAATGAATCGTTCGCGATCGGATGTGTCATTTTACGTATTGGAAAAAAAATTAGATAAATTGCAAAACGTTTGAGAGGGGTCAGTTTTGAACTTTTAAGTCGAATTCTGTGGTAAATTTTATTCTATTTTTTTTTAAAATTTTTTAAAATATCATCTTATTTTTGCATAAACTGAGAAAATTATTTCGACAAACCAAGTGCACCCCTCCTGCTCCGTACCCTTTCTTTGTTTCGTACAACATTTTGCCGAAGTCTACTAGAAGTCTGATTTTGAATTTTTTTGAATTTTAGTCAAAAAAAATTTGGTATAATTGACTGTTTTCTAATTTTTAAGCACAGAATATTTTCTAAATCGTGGATTTTTTTTCTAACCATTCTATTTCGCACCTTTTTTCATTCAAGAATTCGTAACTATCAAAAATCACGACTGGTCATTTGGTCACGTTCAAAAGTACCATTATTATTGCCTTTAACCTAAGACCCCTCGGGACAGCTCCATGCACCAGCAACGAGCATCGGTGAAAATGAGAACTCGATTTTCAAAGAAGGGACAACTGTGTATTATAGATATCGCGAGTTATACCATTTTTAGCTCGGTTTTGTGAAGGTTCTCTTTTTCACAGGAAACTATTTAATGCCAGAATACGTTGAATAGATGGCGTTGATGACGGGTCATAAAAAAAAGGGAACTTATGGCATGAGGAAATGGATAGATAGCGGTACTCTTTCCCTAATTGATTATTTTTTTATGAAATAAAAATTACCTGAAAAATATTATGTTTTTAAATTATAAATAAATTAATTTTGAAAAAATTAAACCATAAAATCTGATTTTGTATTGTTTTAGGTAAGAAAATTCGTTTCAAGAGGAGATTTAGAACCCTACTTGAATATTTTATCGTAGGTAGGTAGGTACGTATTTTGTATAATAATCATAAAGTAAGTCAAATTTGAAACAATTGAATCAATATTGAATTTTTCATTGTAGTGTGAGTAAAAGTGCACTTTTACTCACACTCGCGAATCGCTCGAGTGCTCAAACTCGCCTTTTACTCACACTACAACAAAAAATATCGTATGCAACTCCGGAGATGAATGATTTTGGACGATTTTGAATTATTTCCCTCGCTTCGCTCGAGCAATTAACCTCAAAATTCGTCGAAAATCACTTCATCTCCCTCGTTGCATAATGTTGAAGTTCCTATTTCGTAGTTTACTACTACTCATTTCTGAAAGGAAATAATTTCGTTTAAAAATCAGCAAATATCTGATTCAATAATTTTGTATGTATATTTCCGGTCATATGCTCGTATTTCGCATCTCCATCTAATTCATAAGTACCTATAAAATTAATGGAAACAAAATTAAAGGCTGAAAAAAAAACGTACCAAACTAAATAATCCAAATGTGGAGGAATATTCATTGGAAAGCTAGCCGTATAAATTTAAATGTTACGTTCAAGGGTGAACGTAGGCAACCGTATATGCGAGTATAACATTAGAGCTGCCCATGTAAGTAAATACGGCTCATTCCATGAATTATTATAAATTATTCAACGTTTGTGTCCTGAAACGATATAATTTTATTCTCTCCTTTTTTTTCTCATAATAACAATTGTTTTATCATTTGATTTTTTTTTCAATTCAATTTTTTCAAATTAAATGAAAGGAATCTTGTTTCTACCTTTTTAGAAATTTTTGATCAATTTTTTTGTAAATTTCGGGAAAATTGATTCAATTTGTGTTACTCGTATTAAAAAGTAAATTCATAAATCATCAATTGGACGAATTATGAATTAATGGGAGTAAGTAGTCAAAAATTTACTTCAAACGTAGGTTCAAATTTAACAGAAATGAACGAATTTTTAATTAATGGAATTCAAATAGAAAATTCAATTTACGTGGGGAATTTTTTTTCAATTGTTTTTACTTATGCCTGTAATTTTTGTAAATTGATTGAATTTGAAAAAATGGGTGAAAAGTCTAGTTTTTTTTAATAAATAGGTACTTCCTTTGGAAGTTGAGAAAAAAGTAATGTAAGAAATTCTTATAATGATCAGACCAATCTTATAGATATTTTTATAGAACGCTTTTGAATTCCATGCAAATTAAGTTTAATAGAGATTCAGTGAAATTTTGAATTTTGAATTTTCAACTCATAACTAAGCAATGTCAAATACAATCTCAAAATTTGTTGTTTTACCCCAAAACATAAATTAATGAAATTTCAATATTCAAAAAATCTAATTCAAGTTTGGAGAGTAGGTATTTCAAATTGGATTACTTACATATTGTAAAAAAAATTGATTGAAATCTTACCTATTATGAGTTTGAAAAATTGGAGAATTTCAAAAAGTGAGTTACAATTTTTTAAACTATTTTTTTTTCAAATTCCCCTTTCTTCGTTATGTATCTCCTTCCAAAAATAATAATGAGATCATAGGTCAAACATATTTTCAAATGAAAAAAAAAACTAGACACACTGTGTCAGCTTGTTCAGACATCAATTTTTTCGTATGCTTTAGGTACCTAATATCAACTACATACATGATTTTTAAATCGATTTTGAGGAAATTTCAATCAACCACTTTTTAAAATGAAATATTCTAAATAATTATCTGCAATATCTTGAAAATTTATGAGTTTCTGCTAGCCTATCAAAATTTTCGTCTAATTCTTTTTCTTTTGTTTGTATTTTTATACTACTTACTCAAAAACATGAAAATTCTCGTTGTTGGGTCATTCTAAATTTAATACGAATTCAAAAATTAAATTTTCTAATTTTGGAATCAATTGTAAAAAAATTGGTAGTGGGGGAGATTGGAAGTTTTTCATCGAATATGTCTTGTTTCTTTCTCAGGAATAAGTAAGTATAAGTAGGTAGTTCAAAACGTGGTTTTGAAAAAGTTACAGCAAATATTTGGTATAAATTTAAAATTAGCTAAATGTTAAGTTAATTTGTTATATTATTTTTAATTCCTGAGTGAAATTTCATCTATTTTGTGCCTGAATGATGTAATGCTAATTTTCAAATTTCGTTCGTCAATTCTCCTAGCCTAAAAGTTTGTATGTAACATTTGCAAACTCACAATTTGTCAATTATACCTTCCCTTTTAGCTTTTAAATTGTTTTGAAAATTTCTGAATTTCATGAGTGATCATTCATTCATTAATTCATTCCTAAATTTCAAATAACGTTTTTAGAATAAATTTTAGGGGTTTCAAATTTTCTAGTGTCATTTTTTCGAAATTGAAAAACATAAACGAATGTGTTTTGATAGGTAAGGATTTGGAAAAATATCGAATTGAATACCTTATCATAATCTCGATGCTCTTTCTTCTGAAAACTTTCATTTTTTTTAAATTATCAGTTGATTCGTGATTTTTAGTTTCGTGAAGATCTTCCAGAAGGATGAATTTGACGTTTAAGATTCGAATCTTCATGAAGATTCTTATTAAAATCTACAAAGATTTTAAAATTATGGAAAAAATCAAAATGATTTTGAACAAATGAGAAAAAAAATATGGTGTTCATTTGTTTTTTAAATTTTCATTTTTCTTTGCTCGGGCACCCATTTTTGATCCTGCAAATTTTCAAAATTAAATATGATGAACAATTTTTAGTGTTATGTTGTTTGAAAAAAGTAAACGTCAAATGCAATTAGGTACAAACTATTTCATGAAACATTTGTCCAACAATTTTCGCCCTCATGTCTGAGCCCAAGTAAAAAAATCATAAAACCATCAACACTTTTACAACACCTCGAACCATGTCAAGCCTTTTTTCAATACCCAATTTATACCTTCATGTTGAAATTCTCCGCTGAAACGCAGCTTTAAAATATTACTGCATATTTTTTTCCACAAGTAACTTACATAAATTATCATTATCCTTACTTATGCACCGAAGAAAGCTCCGAAAACCATGTAATTCTTCAACCCCCTCCTCCTCCCCTTTTATAAAGTTACACTGTTGCAGGCAAAGTACTCGATGCGGGCAACATAGGAACGATATTATCTTACAAATTTATTTTTCATCCTAATCTGAAGACAGATTAAATGCTGCTAGTCGTTAATTTTGTTTTTTTGTTTTTATTACGATTTCAAATGGAATTTGAAAGCAAGAGTATTTCCATAAAATGTAACCATCTAAATGGTGATTCTTTTACAGTAGTTTTTACCAACGGCTCATAGGTACACTTTGTTGGGATAATTTAAAATGTATTTTACAACGCGATGACTTTTTTATTCGGACGTCAAATACAAGGTTGCATTGTAGGCCGATGTTTTACAAGTGATGGTCGCCTACCACCCTTTTTTAATGTAAATTAGGGATGATGGATTCCTTAAACATTGTGAATACCTAACAAGGTCATTGGGGTAGATGAAACCCTTCTGAAAAAGTGAAAGCGATTTTGGTATCCAGGCTGATCGAGTTTTTTCGCATGCTGCCTTTTAAAAAATTAGTTTTAGGTTGAACGATGTTGAAAAATAACGTCGAGTGGTTTAGATTTTTTCATCTTATCTAGAGTGATTTTAAAGTTATTCGGAGGAATCGTCGAATTCGTGAGTAAAGTCTTTCTTATATTGAACATAATTAAACTCGGAAACAGTAACGATAAAGTACCATCGGTTTGACGACAAGCGTTTCTAAATTACTGGTATTTTTTTCCCCCAAGGCTTATGTGGTGTGCGAGACACTTTTATGTACCCTGTCGCCGAAAGATATTCGGTTAATTTTTCTTTTGAAATAGTTTTCGTCATGCTTCGACTCCATATGTTTAGTATTTTTTCTTCGGGTTTCGTGCCACGCTCGACGGTTAGTTTATTTTCGGTAATGTGATATTCTGCTGTTTTAAACGTAGGCCATTTGTTCGGGGATACGGTATAGTCTTCTGGCTCTTGAAAGATTTGACGCTTTGAAAATTAATGAAGCAGGTTTTTCGACTTTAACGATGGCGATATGTGGTTATTACCTTTTGTAATCACATAACGCGAGTGCCTTTTACATTTCTTGAATTGTGGTACGCTAGTCGTAAAATCCTGTAAAAAAATCACGTTATTCGAAATTGGTAAAAAAATTAATTCATAATTGCGGGTTCGCTGAATAATAATAGGTAATAATATGCAAAGGGTACAGGTACCTGTAGGTATACTCGATGAAATAGCCAAATTGGCAAACGTTGGTAATTATACAAAATGGGATGTTTACTCGAATTATTTATGATAATTGGGTGAAATTGGGGTTTGTGCTGAGTATCTACGTCTTTATATTCGAGATTTTGAAAGAGACTGGGAGGTAAAAGAAACCATCGATAATTTGGAGCCTGTAAACTTAAGAAAGAAGTGTGTTTCAACGTGAAAGGATTTCTCAATTATCGCGATTTCTAAATTTTTTTCGTTGATTTTTTTTACGTCTGGTAATAAAAATCGTAATTCATAGAATGTATTTTAAAATCTGACGACTGGGGTTTTCTATATTTATGTCTCAATTGCTTGCTCATTCGGTGTTCTTGAATCTTGAACCTTTGAACTTTGAAGATTTCGACTTAACTGAGACGTATTATTTTTGGTCGGAGATTTTTGTATAATTTTGACGGCGGAAATGATCTATTTCGCTTTTAATATTGGATTTTGACAGGCCATATTTTAACACATTCTAAAATGTACCGCTTTGCAAGGTGTGGTTGTGTCGACAGGAAATACCGTTGATGATGTAAAATTTTCATAGAAATGGTTTGAATTGAATAACCTACTTACCATAAAAAAACTAGTTTTTTGATAATGCGTTATAAGTTGTTCAATAATTATAGATTTTTTACATGAGATTTTTTTAAGCCCACTTTTTCGATGAAAATTACTCGAAAATGCCCGGAAAAATATGAGACAAAAATTGAAAATCGTTTGAAATTTTTATTGAATAACAAATTGAAAATGTTTATCTGACTTCTATGGATGATATTGATTTTTATTCCCCTGGTACGAATGACTTGGGTCAATGCGATATGAAGAAAAACGGGTGAAATATACCTAAAATATTCTTAGAAATATGAAATTATGCTGAAATATTCTCTAGAAAACTTGTGTATCAAAATTTTTGATTTCTTTTTCAGAATTTAAAGATGACGTCAAATTGAATGCATAAAACTGTATATGTATACCTAATCGACTTCGAAAAAAAATGAGAAAGGTTTGAGTTGGAGAAGTAAAAAAAAAATTGGGGTTTTCCCGCGAATTTTATTTTAAAATCACATAAAAAATAAAAAGGCATGGAAAACTCTTTCTGGAAAAGGTTTCTACTTTCTCATTTGAATTACTGAAAAGTTTTCGATACAAATATTCAATATTGCAGCACAGAGAAATCAGCAAAATTCTTTGTTTTGCAGGAGATTATCGCTGATTTTTTGAAGAATTTCTTTTACAAAGAACGTCACTGATTTTTCAAAGGATTTCATTGATTTTCAGAGAATTTCAGAGATCTTACTGACTTTCTAGTAAATTTTTACTGATTTTCCAATAAGTTTTTTCGCTGTTTGATTTGGGGAAATTTTTTTTTACTGATTTATTATTGTACTGCAGTTCTGTCTGTTTTTCGGTGATTTTAAATAATTTTTAATATTCTGTATCTGTAGAAAAAAAAGTGTTTTTCAAAAAAGTGAATTTTTTCAAGCTTTTTAAAACGTTTTTTTGAAATGTCGTAACAGAGTGATTTTAATTTGAAATCCGAGAGAAATGAACCATGGAAATTTTTCTTCCTATTCTCTAAAAAATTCATCACTCGTCCTAACATTTTAATGAATTGTTGAGAAAACTGAAATGTCCTGATATGCGGTGTTACAGTTTTCAGTGTTTCCAAAATTTTTGAGTTTCAGTCCCATTAGAAAAAATATTAGGTATAGTTGGAAGTTTGACCATTCCCTCTCTGAAAAAATTTGTTAGTTTTTTGGAGGTTTTGAATCAGCTCAGAAGCCATTGAAATCAATTTTTGAGGTCGAAATATACTTGTAGGTACCCTTTTCCAGTTCTTTTATTTGATTCAATAAGATTTCTGTGCTTTTCAGAGCTGTGAAGTAATTTTGACATTTCTTCATTTTAAAAAGAACTGCGATATTTTCCCGGTCGTTGTCGATTTTTTTTCTGGTGTGGTATCAGTAGATTTTAGAGTCGATTTCGTAAAAATAAGAAAAAATGAAATTTTAAAGTGAAAAATTTCCAAAGAGATGAATCAGTTTAATTTTTTTTTTTTCATTCATCCAATATTTTGTATGAAATTATAGTGCTTGAATACCACTAATGAAAAGAAAGAATTCCGATTGGCAATATTTTGGGCCAAAAAAAAGTATCGAGATTATGTCGGAAAAGAACCCCTATGCAGACTTTCTTTTTCTGAAGTTCATTTCTTGAATTTTGACGAATAGGTATTTGAAAATTCAAAATTATACTTGCACTTGATGGTTCTGCAAAAGTGCAACTGTGATTAAACTAAAAAAAACTTCAACTGGAGGTATATCTTTGACCTTTCGAATCGATTGGAAATGGGCTCAAATCGATCTATGGAACCTTCAGAAAATTTCGCTTTTTAATCTTCAGCTTGGGAAAAATTCGACAAAAAATGCCCAAATAAACTTTGATACTTTCAAAGGATTTTTCTATATCAGTGTCATATACTATAAATTTGATCGATTGAAACCCAATAAAATTCGTGATTACAGGAGATTTTTGATCAATTTGAAACTTTTTCAGTCAATTCTGGAAGTCGAAAAAAAGGTGTAAAAACGTATCAACTCTCAGCAAATTACCTCGATTAGATCAAATTTTGATGTTTTGCATTTTTGCATGACCGTGGGGTAAGTAATTTTGAATTTTCAGAAGATACGTACTCCAGAATTTGAAAAAAAATGAACTCGATAGAGTTTGATTTTTGGTCAAGAAGCTCTTTTTGGAAGTACTTTGATATATTTCTGCTTGAGCTCAGACAATCCAAAAAAATCAAAGAACCCTCCCCCCTCTACTCCTTAAAAAAAATTTTAAAAAATTGTAAAAATTCATAAGGGTGAAAGGAACTTGAAAAGCGTATTTTTTCAATAAAAACGTCGTACAAATGCATATTAGACCCAATTTTATGTTTGAAATTCAGTTATTCGTCTTACAATCTGAAGTTCAATGTACCGGCCATTTATTTTGTGCGTGTGTTTGGAAAATCCTCCAGAAAAACGAAAAGGCCAAGAATAAATAGATCCTATAAAACATGAAAACTTGATTTTTTTTTCAACACAGAACTACAATAGGTATGAAATCAATGGATGAAATTTAATTTGTTTTTCGCAGATGGTCAAAAAATAATTTATTTTCTTCTTGAGCGAGGAAATTTTAAAAAAAATTGAAATACGAAAATCTCAATTTGTTGAAGAAAAATTTTATATCCCTCTCGCTTCATTTAAATCTTCAATTTTTCATTCTCAAAATTCAAGTTTTTTGAAGAGAAAATTTAATTTTTTTTTCAAAACTAGATAGAACAAAATTGAAGTTTAGTTTTCTCTGATTGTTTTCTAAAATGAATTTCCATGTTTGAATGCCTCATTTTGAGATCTCATGTAAAAAGATATAAGTGATTTCTCATTTTGCATTTACCTACAGAAGATTCGTAGAGCTGATGATTTTGCTATTTGAAAAATTTTTAAATATAAATAAGCACGAGTGGTGAATTTTTCAGTTTTTCAAAATTAATTTTATTTTTTCGATTCCTTTTTTCTTGTAGTTTTTCTTTTCTGAATCGTTTCTGACTTCATTCCTGCATTTCAAATCACAAAAATTGAATCTTATTTTCACCCAAGCCTCTTTTCTTCTTTCCCCAGTCATTTTCATTGTACTGAAATTATGAACAACCGATCAAAAAATATCAATTCTAATTTTTAAAACTATTTTTTTTTTAGGTGTGTAATTGTGTATATTTTGTTCCTTTCAATTTTCTTCGTTTCTGTTCCCAAATCACTTCATCTCGTCAATTAATATTTTCCGATCTTTCTCGTTCAATTAATCTGATAACAATTTTTCCCTCTTTCTATTCCATTTTACCTTTCTCTCCCCGTACTCCAGTTCCTTTTTCTTCTGTTTCCAAATCCCTTTCAACTTAGCCACGAACAAAAAAAACTACCCTCTTGTTTATATAAAAGAATGAAAAAGAAAAAAGATGAACGTCCTTGATGTTTCGTTTTGAAGACAGTTCCAAGAAAGCGCTCGACTCGAAGCGTATTAGTTTGGTATTTTGATCGCATCAAAAGCAAACATCGTTTGAATAAATTGAATATTCCATCAACGAATAAAAAGATCCGGTTAATTTTGTAAAGGATAAGAAAAAAAGGGTAACATATGTCGAGTATCTTTTACTAAATAAACACTTTGTACATCACCTGATTACTCTGTTTGAAAATGAACGATAAATTATGGATTCGAGGTAAACGCGGCACACAGCAGTTTGAAAATAATCTTGTAACGCGAAATAAATGTAAAAAGAAAAAATACGCGACGAAAAAATAATTTTTACCAATGTTTTTACAATAATTGAACGCGAAAGATAAAAATTATCTTTTAAATTCAATTACAAATTTATTAGGCAATTAACGTCATATACGAGTGAATTTATTAAACGCGAGACGGCTTTATAAAAATTTTACAAGAGTCGATCAAAACGTCATAAAATTGCGCAAACTAATATTGCTCTGAATATACCATAAAAATATTTTCTATGCGCAGAAGTTAATAAAAAGATTATGCGGTAAATCCGTCTCCGCGGTTAAGTCGGTTTGTGGGGGCAATATGGCGGCCACTCGTGGACCAATCCGTATTAGAACAACGGCTGACGTCATAAGCTGTGACATGTAATCTTAACGTCATTAGCGGACTTCCCGCCCTAGCGGGAATGTTTGTTGAAGCCTTTTCGTTCTAACGCGATTTCTCTTGTTAAACTTAACAGATCGAGCTGAAATTTTCACAGTAGGTGCAGATTATGCAGGAGAAGAGCTGATTATGTGCAGAGAAAGCTGAGCTTTTCCACTTTAAAGCTCATTTTTGGGACTTTTCTTTCTAACGCGATAACTCATGTAGAGATGACCAAACGACTTGAAATGGTGATTAGAAGGTGTATGGGAGAAAAGCTGATCAAATTTTGAAGTCGATCCGTGCTTTGAAAGTTGAGCTTTTCGAGTTCAAAGTTCATTCAGTTTTTCAAAAATATCTCGCGAACTGTGCATCGTAGGTAGAGAAAAACGGAGGCCAAAAGGATAGTTATAGGAATTTCATGCTCTACAACTTTAGTTCTTATGAATTTTTCAAAGCGCGCCGTTTTCGAAGAAATTGAGTTCAAAGTTTGAAGGCTTGTGATAGGTCAATTTTTCTAATAACGTTCTTTCTCCCATATTGAAATTATTACAGACTTGTGCATAGAAAGATGAACTTTTGAGCTTTAAAGCTCACTTTTGGGATATTTCAGGTGATTAAATTTTGAAGTCGATTCATCCATTGAAAGTTGAGCTTTTCGAGTTCAAAGTTTATTTCTGTTTTTGAAAATATGTATATTTCGCACAAGCGATGCTTTTTAGGGAAAAACAGAGACTAAAAGAATATTTAGGATGGATGCCAAAAGAAAAGAATTGGTCTGAAAAGCTCACAATGTTGGAGTAAAATGAATTGAAAGTTTGAATTCTTGTAATTTGACACCAGTTTGTATATAATAGGAAGTCCGCTCTTTTGACACAGTGTGTCTAGTTTTTTATTTCAAACTTCACCTTATTACCTTATAAACACGACAATCAGCTATTTTATACCGAAATTGCTTTCTTATTTGTAAAGGGTCTTGATCTCGTCGTTTTATTTTATTCCTTTCGGACTGTACAACGACCGCGTCGGTTTGGCGTGTTGCAACGGCGTTTTTATCGAAAATTCGACCGGGAAATCGAAGTAGAGCCGACGGAAGTGTGAGCCAGTGAGGTTGTGTACCTATTTTTCCTGCTGAAAATCGTACCTTCCAACAGGTGACACTGGCAAAAAATTGGGTTTTTGGAAATAACTCCCATGAAATAAGTTCTTCAGCACCGTCAGTAAGATTGAATTTTGGTGAAGTATCCTTTACCCTTCTCTAAGGTGAATTTTGATCATTTTTCTAGGTTAATATAAAAGCATTTTCAATTTATCCTGCGCTCTCAATTCGAATAATCAGCTTTATTTTATAAAATTTTTCGTGGCAAATCTAGATGGATGGGAAAATTCAAGCAAGTAGTTCGTACATGTATTCGTACTTGTAGGTAGGTAGCTAGGTACCTACATCAAAAAATATCTAAAAAATATAAATTCATCTCAGACTCTAAAATTAGAAAATAAGCAACAAAAGTAACCATGGAATAGGTAAAATGATAAAATATGTTCATTTCACAACAATAAATATTACATAGAATTTTAAAAAAAATCAATATAAATAATTCAGCCATCGAAGGCATTGTCTACATTCACAGCAAAATGTCAAAGAATTGAGTGGTACTGCCTCAGTTTCCTTTAATTATTTTTTTCAAGTAAGGTACAACCTACAACTTCCCGTAACGTAAAACATTTTTCCTGGAAACTATATAGGTACAAGAATAATTACAAATTGAAGAGAAAATTATTATCAAAAAAGTGAAGTAATTTACCCGTCACGAGTCAAGGTCAATGTACACAGAACAACTTCAATTTTTTCTATTCCTTTCAGGAATACTATGTAAGGTATCTTCATTTCTTTACAGTATCCTTTAATTTCTTCTAAATTCTGATCACAAACAGAACATGAAAGCTTTGAAAATACACCTTAAAAATAGTATATATAGGTACTAACGTAAAATAAATTTAATTTCACTTACTTTATGTTCGATGTATGAAATTGAACTTCGAATTTCAGCTGTCCATAATTCTTTAGCAAGTTTCAGCTTTTCATTTATTAACAATTCGCTTGGATTTATTGAGCAAACCAGAACCTCGAATTTTAACAACATTGTTTTTGGATTTAAAATTTCATTAAATTGATCAAAATTAATGGTAAGACTGACGACTGTCGGCATGGTAGAAAGTTCTGTTTTCGAATAATCTCTGTAAAATATTTTTTCGTAATTATTTTACATACTTAAAAATTTAAACAATAGAACAAAAACTGACTTATTTTTACAACGACAGTACCTATCATTTAAGGACTCTCAGCCTCGAGTCTTGGCGAGTCATTTTTTCGAGATCTTTCTTTGAAGGTAAAAGTTATACTTACAGATACTTCAGAAATTTTTTTCAAAGTCCAAAAGGTTCCTTTTTGAACTTCTTAAAAAGCCCAGATAATTTAAGTACCTAATTAGTTTCAAAATTTAAAAAAAAATCTTACTTGCATTGTGATATTATTGAGCTGTGGTATCGTCCACCAGCAGCTACTACTTTATTAGCAATCATCCCGTCAGAAGGAAGAGGGCGCTTACGAACAACTTGGAACATAATTTTCCAATAATGAATATCTTTCATCCTCAAATTGGGAGCAATAACTATCGGACACTACGAATCAATAGCACACAAATTCAAATTACACAAATCGACAAAAAAATTATTGCTCAGTGTTTCATTTCTCACATCGAAATTCAGATTATGGATGGGCATCAAAATTTATCACTCACTCATTCCTGGCATTCGAAGTTTGCTTTAGGCAGAGTTCCCTACTTGATTTTATAAAAAATTCCCAACTACTTTTTCTATGGTCCCAAAAAACCAACTAATTTTCATATTAATTTTCCAGCTTCATTTTACAAATTCCTCAACTTTTCATCATTTTTCCAATGTTATATCCTATAAAAATTGATTTTGGCTGAGAAAAATCTTTCCAATAATTTACAACTTTTTAAAAATTCTACAAATTTTGCATTTTTTAAAAATCATTTTCCGAGAAAATCTTCAATGCGTGGAAATGATTTTTTTATCCAATGCAAGACAAAAAGATTGGAGAGTAAAACTGAGCAGAGAAACGTTTAAAAAAAAGTTTATGTTGAAAAAATGTTGAAGAAACAACTGAGCTCAACTAACACTTTAGGGACAAAACTTGGTCGAGAATCTTGAGGGTGACGTGAAAATAAAAAAAATAATTACCAACCAATCCAATATTATTAAAAAAGGGAGAAATTGGCTGACTCGTAATTATTTATAGGAAAATAAAAATTTTTCGACCAGTCGTATTAAAAACAAAAAATAAAAATTCGGGCTTTATTGAGCTACTTTTTTGACTTCTAAAAAAACGAATTTCTTAATAGCACGATGACATCACACTCTTTAAGAAAAAAAAAATATTGGAAAATTCAATTCGAGATTGCCACCAAGTCTCTCGATAAAGAAGGACAAATTTTTCCTGTTCAAAATATCTAATTATCTGAAGTCGTATTAATTTATTGCTCTGTCCGAGCAAAGCGAGCACGAAAATTTTCTAGGAAAACATAGTATTGAGTAGCTAAAATGTCTTCATTAAAATTAGTGTTTTTTTCTAACTTCCAAAAAAAACGACGATCTTTGATGAGCTCCTCTCCTTTCAAAAAAATCGAAAAACTTATGAAAATTCCATTAAGATTGTCAAGAAGTCCCCTGATAATTGAAAAGGGCAATTTCATTTCATTTGAAAATATTCAATTGTCTGGGTTAGAAGGGAACAAAATTCATATCACTATTTTAAAAATAAATTAAGGCAAGTTATTGAGTCCGAGCGAAACAAGGGCGACAATTTTCTGTGATATTTTCAAATTTTCCCGATTTTTTCAACTTTTTCAAATCCAAACTTGGAAAAATTTAGGACAATTTGGGAAAAAGCTATAAATCCCAAATGACCCAAATTTTTCCAATTTTCTCAACTGTTTACAATTTTAGGATGATTTGGGGGTGTCACCCATTCCCATTAACCCGTTCGGCACGCCTCTGGCTTTAGGGGATAGGAGGTCAAAGAATACGATTTTTCAAAATAAACAAACATAAAAAAATAGATTTTTTGCCCATCTCGTAGAAAATTTTACAGTGAAACGAATGGAATAAATCGCAGACCTTTATCTCTTTAAGGAAAAAAAGTTACTACCCATCCTTTTCCAAAATTCTGTGAAAAAAAATTCATTTTTTTGTACCTTGTCTACGAAAAAAAGAAATTTCTGAGAAAACTAAGCGTTCTAAAACCATAATGACCATGATTAAAGTTATAGAAAATTAAATTTTCTATCGGGAAAACCAGTGAGATTTTTCTGGGAGAAATAATTTTCAAGATATTTTCTCAAACATTCGTGGAGGTAATCACGAAAAATGAGATTTTTTCACAGAATTTTGGAAAAAAATGAGCAGCACCTAACTTCTTTTCTGAAAGAGATAAGAGGTTTGCGAATTGTTCCATTCGATTCTTCGTGAAATTTTCTATAAGACTGAGCAAAAAAAATTTAAACTTTTTTTTTCTTATGCTCGCACTTATTGCTCCCACCCCCAAAAGCAAACACTGGTCAAAAAAATATAAAAGCAATCTAAATTTGACAATCGGAACCCAATTACAAAAAACGTGCCAACTTGTGTTATTCAAGTGCCAAAGTCAACGTGAAAAAATATTTCCTTTCATTTTGAATCGTAATGCAACGTCGAAAATACCTTCAAATCCAACGATTTCAAAAGATTCACGAAACGTTTCATATCGTCGTGTGATTGTCGATGTATTTCATTGCATTCCATCAAATGAAAAACATGAAAGAATAGCGGACTATTTCCTGGAATTTTCTTATTTTGAATTAATTCCCATTCTTCGATGTTTACGTCACGAATACAATCATGTGATGAGCATTCTCCCGGTATTTCAGGATTCTAAAAAAATAGATATTTTGTTTTTACCTACACCGTTTTCAAGAATCGTATTAGATATACCTACATGAACAAAATTTATATATTCACCAATAGACGTTGTATCAAATCAGGTGACATTTCGAGTTTTTCTCGAAGACACTTTTCGATTCTGATCGCAAATGAAGCGTGACTTAGACGAATTACGAAGTCCTTCATCTCCATCCTACCCGAAAATCGTTCCAGAAATTCACCCATTATCAATAATATTTCAGTTTCCATGGTGAAGTTTCCTAAAACACAAATTAATTTTCAATAATAAAAAATAAAAGAGCTCGTTTTTACGATAAAATAGGTACCAAAACTAACTCGAAACACGAACAGGACCAACGATATCGAATCTCGCACATTGGAACGGTTCAGAAGATTTAATTAAGTAGAATTCGGGAGACAACTCGTTGAAAGTATATCTTTTCATATGTGTAATATGAGGATTTTCAACTAGGTAGTTGGCGAATGACCATTTAGAATCGTTATTTATATGACCCTTGGGTCTGTCTGATGGTAAACAGCTTGGAGAAAAGATTCCTCCATGAAGTCGAAAAATTTCACGCGCTTTATCGCTCAAAATCTCCATGAAATTCGCTTTTTGTATGTCAACATCGTAGGATTCGAAACGAGGAGCTAATACATTCTGAAAATTGAAAGCTTAAAATAACATGATTTCCATCTTCACGAACCATTATACTTAATAGGAAAAATTTAAGCACAACCTCAGTAAGCCTGTACATTTTATCAGGTAAGTAGCCATTTTTTAATATTTCCGAAGCACTGGGACGTTTATTGGGAATATGATTCAATAATTCACTAGAAAAAATTATTCGATTAATAAATTTTTATTAAGTAAGAGATTACGGATTAGGACAGCGTTTGGGTTACCTTACCGAATTAATCTTGACAGATTTTCTCTAGAATATTTTCGCTCTTGTGAAGATGTGTCACGTTCCGTAGGTGTCAATGAATTAATATATTGGTCAACTTTTAAAGGATTTTTTCTCAAATCGCAAAGAACTTCCTTCCTCTCCATATATGTTTGAAAATGAGGATAGCACATTTCGAAAAATATGATCCCCAAACTGTACATATCAATTTTCTAAAATTTACAATAATTAAAGAACGATTAGCATTAAAATTAAACTAAATAAGTATTTTTGTTTAGTGTTATTTAATTCAACTTAATTCTCACCTGATCATATTGCACTTCATCACTCGAGTTATTCAGTTCAGGAGCAACGTACAGCGGGGTGCCAAAACGACCACCAGAATGCGATAATTTTGTATCACCGTGCAATGTACTGAAAATTATAGTAATTAATTACATAGGGACTATTCCATACTAAAATAAGACTACAATGAAGTCGTGTCTCCTGATTTCGCTCAAATTTTTCTTGATGGTTTATTCATAAATTTATGATTATTCCCCTTCTAACCCTCGAGGAAGCGGGGGGGGAGACCTCGTAATTTTTAGACCATATAAAATTTTACTGATTCAATCACTGAAATTTCATTTTTACTGATTCAATAATGAAAATTTGCTGATTTAAATGAGTAAACTTCGACTAATTTTAATCAGTTAATATTTTTGGTAAAATGGCAAAAAAGGCTCCTCCTCCCCCCCCCCCGAAATGTATAAATCGATATAATACTTCTTTTTTTCGATTTTTTTGGAATTTTGGTCAAAATTGTGGACCTTGTACCCCCGGAGGCCTGGAGATCCCATCTTGAAAATTGTTTGGTTGAAAATTAGGTAAAAAGGGCTACTTCCTGTAATTTTTTCAGATTTTTAAATTATAGTTTTCATCGATTGTTCTCATCATGAAAATTGAGCTTTCATCACCAAAGTTCAACTTTGAGCTTTTCAAAATGTGATTATCGTTTTAGAATCCCTATCAATTCTCTTTCGAAACCCGCAAAGAGTTTTCCTTCAAGTATGACTTATCTCAAGATATGAGCCCTCAAAGTTGGATAATTTGGCGAAAAATCGCAATGACCTAAAAATTACGAGACCTGCCCCCTCCCCCGCCTCCTTGAAGGTTAGAAGGTAAATGATAATGGATTTATGAATAGACCATCAAGGGGAACCCTTAAAAAAAATTGAGTAAAATCGGAAGACTAGAATTCATTGTTTTCTTGTTTTAGTATGGAATATCCAATAGGTAGGTACAACATACTAGGTATTTGTAATAGGTGGTTAAAAAGTAGAAAAAAATTATTTTTCGACCAACTTGTGTAGGGTTGCCAGACCGAAATCACCGATTTTCACTTGACCATGTCCATCTATAAAAATATTTTCCGGTTTCAAATCTCGATGAATTATTCCTTTTTTGTGTATTTCGGCTAATCCGTTAACTATTTGTTCGATCAAACGCCAAACTCGGTATCGATCTATGTATAAATTATCTTCAATCGCATTTCTATAAATATAATTGCACGTTCATTAATAATTACCAACTTAGATATTTTAATTATTATTATAAAGGCTATAACTTTGGATAACTGGCCAATTCGAACGTAATTGCCCAGAAAATTTTTTCATCGAAGATCTCGCGAGTAAAACCCTGATTGAACTTTGCAGAAAGAATCAAATTATTTTACTTTTCAAGTTTTTTCTAGGATCATAACGTGATATAAAAAACAAAAATTATGTTCTCAATCTCAAATCTAACATATGTACCTAATATCATTTTGTCTCATCTAAAATCATCTCATTTCCATACATTTTCTATGTCGATCTGTGTAATTTAAGAAAAAAACAAAATGAAAATGTAGAAAGGGTCTATTTTTGATTTTTTGACTTTTTTTTGAACAAAACATAAAGGGATAATAGTCCAAAAATTTTGGGAGTTCAATATGTATATTGAAAGACTTTCAGTTTCAACCTGCAGAATTTCGTAGGTATTCGTATAGATTAGGTACCCCTTTGCATTCATAGGCGGCTTCCTCCCCCTCCAAAAAAATCTCCAATGACGAATCGATTCTCAAAAATATTGCATATCTTTTCCTGTTTAAATCGGTTGGTAGTCCAAAATCAGCCCTTATAAACTTCTTTTTTTTAGTCAATCTTGAAAAATTAAAAATAGGTATCTACCGTAAAGTTCTTTGTTCACAATACTCCATTTGAATGAATAAATATGTACTATAACTTGGCGCATCGCTTGTTGAACTGGATCAGTCAAAATTATTGCAAACAGAATAGTGGATAAATAGAAAATATAAAATTACCAATTACCTATAGTTATTTCCTAAGGTACCTATACCAATTCGAGAAATATTTTCGAACCAATACGTACCTATTACTTTATTTACCTGGGTAGGGGTAGCTATGTATTACAAAAAGAGAACAAAGTAACCTACCTACGCCTTTTGGGGTCTTCATTAGTACCATTTTCCTGTGGGCGAAATAATCCGATGAAAAAAAATAGTTACTTGCTTACATTAGAAAATTGTTAGGTTATGATTTGAATGCGTGGATGGAGAGTGATACTGATACTTCTTTTTTGGGCACAACCGTTTACCCCCAACCTAACAAGAAAGGAATCCCAACTCAAAGTAAATTTTTGAGCTCAAATAAAAAAAAATTGAGATACACCATAAGAGCCTCCCAAATCCAAAATTTCAATTGCTGAAGTGCATTTCTCGAATTTTGGCGAATTTTTGAAATTTTCTAAAAAAAAAATCAAATTTGATCTAATCAACGAAAAAAGTTGAAATTTGGTATACACCCTATTTTCAACCTGCCAAATCGATTGGAAGCACTTTCGAGACGTTTCGGAGCCACCATAAAATTTTGGAATTTTTCAGTTTTGGAGAAACGTCCATAAAAACGGTCCATATGAATTTCAGAACCCATAATCGCGGATTACCTGTGTTGGTGACCTATTTGATCCGTTAATGCATCATTTTCTACCCAAAAATGTGGATTTGAACTCAAAGTTACGAATTTCGAAAGATGATGCGTTAACGGATCAAATAAGTCACTAATATTGGTAATCCGCGATTATAAGTGCCGAGAAGTTCATATGGACAGTTTTTATAAAGTTTTCTTCAAGGCTGAAAAATACCAAAATTTTTTGGTGACTCCAAACTGTCTCGAAACCGCTTCGAATCGATTTGGCAGATCGAAAATAGGATATTTACCAAATTTCAACTTTTTTGGTTGATTAGATCGAATTCTGATATTTTTAAGGCAATAATGCAATTTGAAATTTCAAAAATACGTCAAAATTTGAGAAATGCATTTCAGTACTTGAAATTTTGGATATGGGATGCTCTTTATTACTTATTTTGAAGCTTTGATAAATTTTGTTCCGAAGACTGTTCACCCAACATCAAAAATAAAGAGGTACGTGTCATTTAAAATTGAGAAAATATGTGAATGTTTTTCAAAGCTCTTACTTCGAATGACTCGAAGCTCCTTTATTTTTGACGTTGGGCAAAAAGTTTTCAGAACAAAATTAGTTTAGTTTTCAACGTACCATCCATTTTTTTAGTTTATTTAGTTTTTTAGAAATCGTTTCGAACAATTTTTTTGTAGTGTCTTCAATTTTAAGATTAGACAAAAAGTCATACGTTGATAAACTGTAGTTTTCAATGTAGAATTGTTTGCCCCTACAATTATCGAAATAGGCAACATATCTATTGAACTCGAGTTTTTTCTTAGCGCAAAAACGAAGTATAGGTAATCGTCCATTCCCAACACACCCTAAATAATAGGTATACCGACTTTTTGAACCACCACATCTTCCCTCCAGGAACAGAAATATCGGACAATGTTTGGATGATACAATTTCGACAAAAGTTCCACTTCCTTAGCAGCCTCTTGCAAGTCTGTATTAATTTTATTCTTGTCTGAATTTAATTTAATTCGTTTGATCGCGTAAATATGCTTGTCCAGTATTTTTTGAGCCTGTAAAGCAAAGGATAAACGGTACCAACAATAAATTGAACAATATCCATTTTTCATTACCTACTTATATTCGCTACACGTAGGTGAATAATATATTGGGCATACCCGATAAACATTACCAAAGCCGCCTGCTCCAATGCAATCTAAAATAGTGAATTCCTTCATCATAGGTCCAAAACTAAGATCTTCATTACGAGATTGCGTCATTATAGATTCCAAACTACGATCATCATTCTGAAATAAATTAGATTCTCAAGTAATAATTTCATTTCGATTACGCGAATCCTATACTTTGGATTATTAAAAAACAATAGGTGATTGGCTAGATTACTCACTGTGTTAGATTTGTCTGCCATCATTGAAAAATTATTACAAATCACGGTGAAATTACAAATGAAGCACACGTAAAATAATGTCCGTGAGAAATGAACAAACACATATGATAAAAATTTGAAAAAATCCCGTGCTAGGTAGGATGACCAATATTCCAATGTACTGATTTGTTCCTTGTTCGCAACAATGCAACATTTTATCTTTTTTAATGATAATTTCGTCCGCTGGCGACTGAATTTATGATTATAACGTTATCGTTTATTACAGTTATTGAGTGCTTGCAAATTTTATCACATCACTATTCAATCGAAATCGGATTCTAAATTTGTGACGCGTCCAGCGATATCAGACCTAATGGGGAAAAGTATATTAAAAATTTTGATGGCGTATGGCATATCGATTGTCACAAACTTGAAGGCGTAGAATTCAAATATCGACTTACTTTTAGATTTGACTCCCTTCCTCGTACTCAGCAAACCGTCCCCTCCCGAATTAATCGTACATCTTTCGGCTACAGCAGAGAGAAGGAGGTCAAATCAAAAAGTAAGTCGATATTATACGTCTCCAAATTAATGCCATTTAAATTTAGTATTATACTTTTCCCCAAAATAGGGTCTAGGGGGGCATTGAAGGGTCAAATTCAAAAAAAGTAACCTAAAATTCGAACTTAGCGTCCTCAAATACTTGACAAATTTTTCATTTTTTTCAAATTTTGACTCCTATTAAGGGGACTAATAGGGGATTCAGAGTGATCGAATGAAAAAACCAAGTACATATTCGAAATCAGCGTCTTCAAATCAATACAAATCAATGGTAAGGTGCATTCGAAGAGGAAAAAAAGAAAATCGATATAACTATTTTAGGTAAATTTTTTCAGGAAAAAATTTTGATTAATTGTAATTTTTGTATTCAAAGTTATCGAATCCGTTTCAAAGGTGATTTGGACTCTAAGCTTATAATCCAAAACCCAGAGAGACAGAGAGAACGCCGAATCATGAAAATACTTCAACAATATAAATTCTGTTATCAAAATTGACCTTTTTTCTCAAACCTGCTCCCAGCTGTATTTCATTATTAAAAAAATCAAAAACCATCGCCAATACCTACATTTTTAGTTATCGACTCTCGTAACAGTCAAACGTATTTTCACTCTTCGCCGGATAGAAAATCAGCAATTTTCAACTGCCTAATAATCGTCAAATCGTCTGCGTGCGTCGGCCAATTGTTATTGATTCTGTACGTACTGCTGCCAAGTTTATCTCATGTCAGAGTTTTTCAATATATACATAAAACAAAAACAATCGAAAAAGTAAAATGAAATAATTAAACACGTTTATTTCACGACAAAAACGTCAACGAATTACATAAAAATTAAAAAACAAAAATGATCAAAACCTACCTAGTTACAATTGAAGGTAGTGTCAGTGTGTTCTGTAATACTCACAATAAAACATTAAAAAAACGACAGTAACCTATCTTAATTTCCTTTAATTGTCTTCCTTAGATGATGTACAACCTCCAATAAAGTGAATTCTTTTTTCTGAAAACTTCACATTCGCACAATTATTGATAAATTTTATAAAATAGGTAATCATAATAAGCAGGTAAAACAAAATGAGATAATTTACCGGTCTCGAGTCAATGAACACAATACAACCTTACATGGTGCAGCTTCTTTTGTTTCTTCCAAAAACAATATATAAGGTATCTTCATTTCTTTACAGTATCCTTCAGTTTCTTCCAAACTCTGTTCACAAACACATTTGAAATGAAAAATTTGCGTATGTAGGTATGTATCGTGATAATACTTACGTAATTAAATTTTACTTACTTTATGTTCGACGTATGAAATCGTAGTTCGAATTTCAGCTGCCCATAATTCTTTGGCAAGTTTCAGCTTCTCTTTTAATAATTTACTTGAATTATCAGAGCACACGAGAACTTCGAATTTCAATAATTTTGTTTCCGGTTTCAAGAAGTCGATAAATTGGTCAAAGTAAATGGTGAGACCGACGGCTGACTGCCTGGCGTGGCGTTTCATTTCGGAATTGCGTCTAAAAATGAAAAATTGCATATTTCACTTTTTTTTTGTCAAGTACATACATATACAATAAAATAATATCCACAACGATGGATCGAAAAAAATGTATCTTGAATGTTGAGTGGAAATCCTCCCAAAAAATTTTGAGCCTTCATCTCAGAAGAGGACAAAATTAGGGAACCTGAGAGTGGGATAATTTTCCAAAAAAAAAACACCACACGTAGGTAGGTTTCTGCCAATTTTGATACGTCACTTGCAGGACACCTCCATCAACCTCCCAAGAATATGCTATTCGAGTTATCGTACCTTCATGAATGATGAATTATTGACTTCAAAATTGAATGCAACTTTGATCTTCAACGGTGAGTAGATTAAAAAACTGCAAAATTTTAATACATTTTTGATTTTTATAAAAATTTTATCGCTCACTGAAAAACTTTAAAATCCTTTTAAAACAATTTTTGATGAAAACTTTCAAAAATTTCCTTGGCAGTGTTGCCAACAGCACTTTCACTTCGACAATTTTCACAGAATTGAAAATTTTTATTAAAATGTGTAAGGAAAAAAATTTTTCTGGTCTTCGAAATAAATTTAAATTTGATTTGTTCGATTTTGCATGCTTTTAATTGCAGTTGGCAGCACTACCATGGAATTTTTTGGAAAATTTTCATCAAAAACACTATTATTCAAGTTTGAGTTCTGCCAACTTTCAATTCAGTAGCTTTATAGAGAAGAAGCCGAAGAAGCTTGAATAGCATGTGGGGGGGGTCCTAGCAGGTCGCAACTTTGAGAGGGAAGGTTTAAAATTTTTCAGGAGATTTACAGAGAGTAAGCTAAGTAACCAATTTTCGTTAAAATTTACTAACAAATACGTATACTTAATTAGATATCAGATCGTCCAGATCGTACAAACTTTATTTCACTATAAATAAAAACATCCTTACTTGCATTTCGCTATTAGTTTATCGTACCGTCCACCAGCAGCCACCACACCACTTTTGGAACCACCATAAGGAATAGAATCTTTACGAGTAACTTGGAACATGATGTTTGAATATTGATAATTTCTCATCAAACTCGGCGCAATGACTATCGGGCACTATCAATAAATTATTTCTCACAATCAACATCAGGAAAGAAAAGTATTTGATCTTTTTTGTCGTAATATGCAACTTCATCAAAGGTACCTTGATATCCAATGATTTAATAAGATCAGCCAAATATTTTAATTCGTCAAATGATTCTCGATAAAAACGATTCGAACGCCAAGCTCGATGTCTCAAATGAAAAACATGCGAGAATAATGAACTATCTCTTTCTACTTGTCCTTTCTGAATCAGTTCCCAGTCCTCGATGGTTATATCATGAATACAAGTCAATGATGCGTATTCTTTCAATGCGTAATTCATACAGGACATTTCAGGATTCTAAAACATAATTCGTAATGAAAAAAATGTATCATACCTATTTGAAAATTCAACAACAGAAATGTATAAAATAATACGTTAACATACTACCAAGCATCCCTTATAATCACGTTTAAATCCACATTTATCCCGAAGATACTGTAGTATTTTCGGTACCATCTTACTATGATTTAGGCGAATTACAAAATCATTCATCTGTATTCTACCCGAAAATCGTTCCAAGAATTCACACACAATCAATAATACTTCAGTTTCCATGGCTATCAAGTTGGCTGAAAAATTAAATTTCAATAGTAAAAAAAGAATGATCTCGTTTCTTCGATGAAATACCAAAACTTACTTGAAATAGGACTGACGATATCGAATCTCGCACATTTGAACGGTGTGGAAGATTTAATGAAGTAGGACTCGTGAGACAACTCGTTAAAAGTGTATCTTTTCATATGCGTAATGCGAGGATTATCAACCAGGTAATTAGCGAATGAGTGCGTAAAATCGTACGGCGCAGGACCCTCGATACTGTCAGATGGTAAACAACTAGGAGAATAGATGCCTCCATGTAGTCGAAAAATCTCACGTGCTTTATCAATCAGCATCTCCAAAAAATTAGCTTTTCGCACGTCGTCGTCGTGGATGTCAAAGTCTTCGAGATATGTCAGTCGAGAAGTTGAAATTTTTCTTTCGAGGGGAGCGTTCTGAAAATTGAAGGCTCAAAATAAACTACCTATTTTTGGACTTAAAAATCAGTAAATTTAAAATTGATGAACGAACAGGAATTATAGTTGATGTGAATGATTGCAAGTACCTATCAAGTACGAGGTAGCCATTTTTCAATATTTCAGTAGCATTTGGTCGTTTTTCAGGATCGTGGTCTAATAATTCTCTATGAAAAAAAAAAAATCATTGCAATAATTAGGAACATATTCTCCCATGAGAATTAGCACAAAGTTCGAAATATAACCCACTCAATTAATTTTATTTGACGTTCATTTGGACAGTACGATTCCTGAGATGATGAGCCACGATTCTTCGGCTTATACAGTGGAATTTTCAAAGGAATATTTCGTAATCTGCTCAGAACTTCTTTACGTTCCATAGTCGTTGAAAAAGGAGGACAGCACATTTCGAAGAAAATTACACCTAAACTGTACATATCAATTTTCTGGAAATACCAAATGAAGAATTACCCATCAATAATACTAAATTTCCACTCAGTCAGCACATTTGATCGAGATTGAAATCCTACCTGATCATAGCGAACTTTCGGACCAGAGCTTTTCAGTTCAGGAGCATCGTACAGCGGAGTACCCACTTCACCGGTGTGGGATGATTTCGAATCACCTTGCAATGCACTGAAGATAGAAATATAATAAGTATCAAATGATTCGCAAGTAAAAATATAAATTGAAGAGACTATTTTTCAACCAACTTATTCAATGTTGCCAGTCCAAAATCACCAATCTTTACGCGACCGTTGCCATCAATAAAAACGTTATCTGGCTTCAAATCTCGATGAATTATGCCTTTATCGTGTATGTAAGCTAACCCTCCAACACTTTGTTCCATCAACCGCCCAACTCTGTCTTGATCTTGAAATAAATTATCGTCAATCGCATTCCTACAAATAAGTATTAAGACGTTCAATACCAATCATTTGATAAATATTAACGTTTACGGTAGGTATCGAATTTCGTATTCAAAGGTGCCATAATCCACAGAATATAAACATAATTTTTTAATTTTACAGTTGAAGTTTCATAAAATCTCAAAAACTGAAATTACCGTAAAGTACTTTGTTCGCAATACTCCATCTGAATGCACATGTACGTATAACTGATCGAGTTATTCATAAAAGAACTCATGTTTTCACTCTTCAATTCGCTGGAAAATTAAGAAATATAATCATCTATAATAATCTACCTACGAATATCCATGGTCGTGAAAGACACACAACCAAAATATTGGTATTATGCAATCGAAAAATGAGAAAAACTAACCTATGCTGGAATACTATCGAATTTGAGTCATCATTTTCGATTTCTTCGTCAACATCATATTCCTGCAATTAAAATAATCCCAATCGAAGAATTATTAGAAAGCAGCAGTCATTATTTTAGATATTGACTCGAAACTTACGATAGAATCATTGGGTTGACACACTGAATTATTTTCCGACGGAGATTCGAAATCTTCTATCCAAGAATTATAATACCGAACTATATTTTGATGATTTAGTTTCGACAAGAGTTCCACTTCTTTAGTAATTTTTTTATCCATTTGCTCATTTTTGTTTAAATTTAATTTTATTCGTTTGATTGCGTAAAGGCTATTGTCCAATTTATTACGAACCTGTTAAAGCGAAGCAAAACATTTTATCAACTTGAAAAGAAAACATCTACTAGTTGACTATAGCTTAATTACTTGATAAACATTAGCAAAGGCACCACTTCCAATGTGACCCAAAATATTAAATTCCTTCATTAGTCTAGAACTGGGATCAAATTCAGAAATCGTGCTGCTCGTACTTTCGTCATCGGTTCCAGTTTCATCGGAAGAATGCATTTCGATCTGAAAAAATATGGTCAGTACTGAAAACATCGAGGATGCAAATACAACAATTGAAATTGGTTTCTCATCATCATACAATATCAATGAGATGAATAGAAAAAAGAAATACAGAAACATCGACCGACAGATGAGAGATTTCTACTATAAACAGATCAAAATTGATTTTTTTACAACCAAATTGAGTTCGAAAATCAAGATCACTTATTAGGACGTATTAACTAAACATTGTACGACCATGATACATTCTTCGATTGTAAAGATTCTATGCATCGTAGCCTGCAGGGTATTCTTGAAAAATAGGGACTTCCGTTAGCATAGCTTGAGAAAATCATTCTATCAAGCATCTGAGATACCTTGAGGTGAGTATTTCTTGACAAACTGTGGTTGAATTTCATTCAGTACTTCATATTTTTCCAGAAGCATCACGAACCAGCAGAATTCTCGAAGAGAGGGAAAGAAATCATCGAAAAATGTGTAATTTATTCAAAAATTAGGCGATGATTATATTCGCTCATTTACTTACTCTGAATTCGAATTCCTTCATGACAAATCGTTGACAACAACTGACAAAGTGACCACAGAATTATGGATCAAGTAAAGAGCATTATCTACATCCATACGAAAAAATGATCATAGGATCATACTTTCAAGTTCAACGGTATATTGAATGCCGATAATTTCATGTACCACTAGCTGCTATACAGCTACTGCACAAGATGAGTAATCGCGAATTTTATCACACGTTGTTCTGTTCAACTAAAATAAAAACATTGTGAAATTACTAAACAATTTATCGAGAACGTACTTCTATCTGCGTGAGGTGTAATCAAAATATTAGCACACTTGCATTTTATTACGATTTTACTGAGATAACGGGAGGGGAAACCGAAATCACGAGACTATAGACCGGAAGTGTTTGAAAAATATTCGTTAACCGGTTCGATATATCACGTGTATCAACTTGAAATCGTTATGATATGAAAAATGGGTGGGAAACGATTATCGCTGAATGTATGAATGTATGAAATTCTTGGGAGTTGGGAGATCGAAATTTGGTAATGACGATTTCTTATTGCATTCTTGCGACCTGATGTTATGAACTTCAGACAAATTGACATAATATCTATTGGACGCAATGTTTCTATAGTTTGTTTCGATCATGGCTTTTTCTTAAATTATGAAATGATGGTACACTTACGTAACGAAAACGAATGCCATCTTTCCCTTTCTACGTTGATCTGGTTGATCGCAGAATGAGTATTTCAAAGTTCCAACAGTTCATCCTCGGAATGATTCATTTGTGCAAAAAAAATTCAAAATTATCTTTGCAATACTTACTTAGTTCATCGATAGCATGAGACTAAATCACGCTGAAAATAATGCAGCACTGTGCTTCAAGACATCACGTGAAATGTGAAAACAATTTGTTCGAGAATTGATATTTGACAGAAATATTAATTTCAACCCCTTTTTAAGAAACAAAAGCAACAAAAGAAATAAAGGGATATACAAGTTAATACGTTTATTTCATAAGAATCAAATCAGAATAAAAACATTATAACAAATATATGTAGTTAGAAAAAATTACCTAACGTAGGTAGTTTTTTCTGGAGAGTAAAAACTTTAGAAGTTTAGATCACGGATTTATGCATGTATTTCAATGAAGGGGAAACTTTCTTCATAAAAAAAAAAAAAAACTCAAACGTTAAGTTACACAGAAACATTACGCTTTTCAAAATTTAATACTACCTAGGCTTAAACCATGTCCATGTCAAAAAAACAATAGGTACCTAAGTATAATTCTGTAATTTAAATTTACCTAACCACTGATATTCATCTTAGTTTTAGTTTCCTTTAATTATTTTTCTTAAGTAAGGAACAACTTCCCATAACGCAAAATCTTTTTTCTGAAAACTTCATACAAAAATGAATTGAAGAGAAAATGATCATTAAGTATATCGAATAAGTAGTAAAGTAATTACCAGTCCCGAGTCGATGAACACAAAATAACTTTAACTTCTTCTGTTCCTTCCAGGAATAGTAAATAAGGTATCTTCATTTCTTTACAGTATTTTTCAATTTCTTCCAATTTCTGATCGTAAAAATAATAACACGAAATTTTTAAAAATATACACCTCAAAAATATATTTTGATGGTCAAATTCAATTCAACTTACTGCGTGTTCCACGTATGAAATTGAGCTTCGAATTTCAGCTGCCCATAATTCTTTGGAGAGTTTCAGTTTCTCTTTCAACAACTTACTCGAATCAATAGAGCAAACTAAAACTTCGAACGTTGATAATTTCGTTTCTGGATTTAAAATCTCAACAAATTGGTCAAAGTAAATAGTCAGACCAACGGCAGACCGTCGAAAAACGCATTCTTTATCTGAATCACACCTGTAAAAATAAATAGGTATTCATACTTTACTTGAATAATTCAAAAAATGGGTAGGCATTAGGTAACTATTGAAGAAGATTGGAAAGTTCTGTCTTGATGTCTTGATTCAAAATATCTAGGTAAAAATTTCATCACTGCCAGATTACGCCAGAAAATTTTGAAATAAGTATTGCAAAAAAAATCAAAGTCTAGTCAAATTTTATTTTTATGAAAATCACTTATTTCTCATATTTTTCATAACAAGATTTTTTGTCAATCCTATTTTTTCTTCTTGTCTCACGAATTTGATAATTTTCCGAATATTAGAAAAAATGGGGTTCCTTTTTACTTTTCTATCAAGTTGAACAAATGATTGGAATTCATCGCCGATTATATTTTTTGGATAAAATCTATTCTAAAAAAAATCGACTGATTATTTGAGATTTTTACGATTTAAAAAACTTGAAAAAATTAATTTGCTAGTTAACAGGCCAATTACAGACTCATTTTTCTTGCAAAATGAAAGAAAATTTCTTACTTGGGTTCTGCTATTAGTTTATCGTACCGTCTACCAGCAGCCACTACTCCACTTTCTGACCCAGTGCATGAAATGTAATCTTTATGAACAACTTGGAACATGATGTTCGAATATTCGTAATTATTCATCAAGCTAGGAGCAATAACAACTGGGCACTAAGATTTAAAAAAAAAAAACATACACTTGTACTGTTAACTAAGTTCAGTATAAAAAAGTATTTCTCAATTTTTCGAAATATACACGACGTTAAAGGTAGGAAGGTACCTTTATATCTAACGATTTTATAAGATCCACTAATCGGTCCAGTTCGTCGAATGATTTTCGTTCTATATCATTCAAACCCTCATCCTGAAATATTAAATGCAAAACATGTGAGGTTAATGAACTATCTTCCTCCACTTGTACACTTTCAATTAATTTCCATTCTTCAATGTTTATGTCACGAATACAAGTATATGATATGAATTCTTCTAGCAACTGAAATAATGTAGAAAAATATAAAAAATTTGCTAAACCATTGACGGTAGAAAACGATTACAAACACAAAGTGAACAAAATACGCACAATTGGATGGTCTGTTTCTAATCCCGAATGTTCCAGAATATGTCTTTTGACTCTAGGAGTTAGTGAACCGTGACTTAAACGAATTACGAAGTCATTCATCCGTATTCTGCCCGAAAATCGTTCCAAGAATTCGCACACCATCAGTATTACTTCAATTTCCATGG
This sequence comes from Pseudococcus jackbeardsleyi, assembly GCA_038380155.1. Lineage (NCBI taxonomy): Eukaryota > Metazoa > Arthropoda > Insecta > Hemiptera > Pseudococcidae > Pseudococcus > Pseudococcus jackbeardsleyi. Next base: position 7,253,948 of record CM076242.1, read on the forward strand.
CTAGGTTTGCTAAAACGCAAAATATTCTGTAGAGAAAAATAAAACAGCTGGTTTTGACGATAAAATACCTAAGTAAACTAACTCGAAATGGAACTGACGATATCGAAAGTTGCACATTGGAAAGGCTGATTAAAAGATTTACTAAAGAAGGATTCGGACAACTCGTTGAAAGTGTATCTTTTCATATGCGTAATCCGAGGATTGGCAACCAAGTAGCTAGCGAATGGCTTAATTATAGATATGTTTTGACCATCGATCCAGTCCAATGGAAAACGACACGGATAAAAGGTTCCTCCATGGAGTCGAAAAATTTCACGTACTTTATCACTCACCATCTCTATGGCATTCGCTTTCCATAAATTATCATCGTGTAAATCGAAGTCTTGGAGATAACATGGTCGAGAAGTTGACATTTTTCCTTCAAATGATGAATTCTGAAAATTAAAAACTTGAAATGAATAATCTCCATTTTAGTGAACCAGTAGGTAAATTGATGAACGAACCGCAATCATAGGCAAAGCGATAGAAAGCCTGCACATTTTATCAAGGAGGTAACAATTTTTCAATATTTCTGAAGCACGAGGACGTTTTTCGGGATTATGATCCAATAATTCACTAGAAAAAATTATTCAATTAATCATTTTTTTACTTTGATAATAGCACAGTCGTTTGAAGTAACCTTACCGAATTAATCTTGACTGATTTTCTTTAGAAAAACACAGCTCTTGTGAAAATGGGTCACGTTTCTTAGATATTGTCAGACTAATATATTGTGAAACTTTTGCAGGACTTTTTCTCAAATTGCTCAAAACTTTTTTCTTTTCCATTACTGTTTGAAAAGGAGGGTAGCACATTTCGAAAAATATGATTCCTAAACTATACATATCAATTTTCTAAAAATTACAAATAAAGAATCATCAGCATCATGATTAGGCTAGGTATGTTTCAACTTGCTCAACTCAATTAAATTCTCACCTGATCATAACGGACTTTTGCGCCAGAGCTTTTTAGTTCAGGAGCATCATACAGCGGGGTGCCTACGTCACCAGTATGCGATGATTTTGTATCACCATGCAAGGAACTAATGAAAATTTAAATTTTGATTAAAAAAAAGTGTATCAACGATATTTGCAATATTACATACCTCGTATTAGAAAGAAAATATTTTTCGACTTACTCAATTAGTGTTGCCAAACCAAAGTCACCAATTTTTACGCGTCCATTGCCATCAATAAAAATGTTATCTGGTTTTAAATCTCGATGAATTATACCTTTCTCGTGTATGTAAGCTAATCCACCAACACTCTGTTCGATCAATTGCCAAACTCTGTCTTGATCTTGGTATAAATTATCATCAATCGCATTCCTACAAATATATGAAGACGCTCAGTACCAATAATTAATAGATAAATAAATACATACTGTGCAGAATTTCGTGCCTGAACATTCGAGAATAGGAACATTAAACTATTTATTATTACATAGGAAATTTTTGTGACACTTGTACCTACAACTGAAATTAATTACCGTAAAGTACTTTGTTCGCAATACTCCATCTGAATGCACATGTGCGTATAACCCAACGAAATATTATTGGAGGATCTTGTGTTTTCACTCTTCATTTCGCTGAAAAATTAGGAATTATCTACATTCGGCATATATCCATAATCGTGAAAGGCACTCTTGATATCGTGTTATTTACGTATCGCAGATCGAGAAAAACGGACCTATATTGAAATATTATCGAGTTCGAGTCATCATCTTCGATTTCTTCACCGACGTCAACTGCCTTTGATTTTGAAATAATCCAAAGCAAAAAAATCATTATGGAATTGTAGTCATGATTTCAGATAGTGATTCAAAACTTACGATAAAATCATCGGTACGATACATCGAATTATTTTCCCAGTGAGATTCGAAATCTTCTAACCAAGAATTATAATAACGGACAACATTTTGATGATTTAGCTTCGATAGGAGTTCCACTTCTTTAGTTATTTTTTTACCCAATTGGCCATTCTCATCAAAATTTAATTTGATTCGTTTGAGTGCGTAAAGACTGCTATCCAACTTATTACGAACCTGTTCACAAAGTGTCACAAAACATACGTATCATTAATTTGTAAAGAAAATACAAATAAAATTGGTCAAGTTTCCTGAATGTATTCTTACTTGATAAACATTAGCAAATGCACCACTTCCAATATGGCCCAAAATATTAAATTCCTTCATTAGCCTGGAACTGGGATCAAATTCAGAAATCGTGCTGCTGATACTTTCGTTATAGGTTTCAGCTTCATCGGAAGTATGCATTTCGTTCCGAAGAGATTGATCTGTTGTGTATTGAAAATGACTAAATCAGCATCAATCAAATATCGGTGAAAATTTCAAAGGGAGGAAAACAATTTGTCCGAAAATGTAAGTACAAAGTATACTTAAATCAATTCAAGAATTTAAGAATTCGTATTTATAAAAAACAATGTCGCTCATTTACTTACTTTGATTACTATCTTCGATCATAACAACTCGTAGGCAACAATTAGCAAAGTGGATCAACTGAAGACATCAATATTCAATCTGCTTCCACATGAAACGATGAAACGTAATCATATTTTTCAAAAGGTAATATCGAATGATTGGCGATAATTATAATCCCACACTTCATCACTGCTAGAACAATTACTGCCATAAATTAAGAATATTACTCCTAATCTAAGATAACGACACAAGATATATATAAGTATTCGAATTCGCAAATTTTATCACATGTTAAGTGTTATGGCGTGCTATTCTTAATTACTTACAATGTTTTCGAATTTCGAAATAGTGGTGTCATTAGTTAGGATATGCGTTGTACTCCATTGGTAATCGTAATCTGTTTTCAAGTGCTAAAGTAATACTCAAATCTTCATAATAAACTATTTTTACGAGATTTTCTTCGTACTGGAAAATAACAAAATTTTCTGAGGTTTCTTGATGCATGTTTCTGATTTACCTAAATTTTGATCAAAAAAAGTATTGAATAATTATAAATCAAATAAACTTAGGACGGACTTCTATTAGCATGAAAATCAAAATTAGCAAAGTAGGAGTAGGAATGTAGCAGAAGAAGTGGAATCCGAGACCACGAGAAAAGACAGGTTTAGACGGGGTAAAAAATCTGTAGAAAAAGAAAATCGTCAATCGTTCAAAGATATTTCGAGATCGAAATTTTGCATCCACTTCTTGCCAAGTGATGTGATGACCTCCCAGGCTCCCATCATCGACTAAACAGTAAACAAATCACCTCGCAAAATTTTAGTTCAATAGCAACATCTATGGAAAATGATTACAAAATATAAACAAAATTTCAAAACTTTACTGAAATATTAACAACGATAAAAAAATTAATTAAAAACAGCTTGATGTTTTATCAAGTTTTTAAATGGACCTTCCTTGGAAATTAATTCTTGGTAAGTTCCAATATCCGCAATCTGTCCTTTGTCCAGCACAGCAATAACATCTACGAAAAATCGACTCAAATTAGAAAAAATATTCTTAGAAATGCATTAATTGGGGAACCTGATCATTTCGTAAAGAACAAAAAAATCATAATCACCTGCGTTTTTAATTGTGGAAAGACGATGCGCAATAGTGAGTACGGTTCTTCCTTTCAGAATTCGTTGCATTGCTTCCTGAACTAAGTATTCACTTTCAGCATCTAATGCGCTGGTAGCTTCGTCAAGTAGGAGAATTTTAGGATTCTAAAAATTAATCAATAAAAGCGGAAATAGATAAAACAATAAACGAATTAAATGAAGTAATTCATAGGACTATACTGATTTTATTTTACCTTAATTAGAGCTCGAGCTATCGCTATCCTTTGTTTCTGACCTCCCGACAACATAATTCCTTTTTCTCCTACTTTAGTATCAAATTTATCTGGAAACGTTTCGATGAAATTTAATGAATTTGATTCTTTAGCAACAGCAATTATTTCATTTGAAGTTATTTGATCAGGATTATGATGACCGTAAATAATGTTTTCTCGTATTGTTCCGGAAAACAGAACAGGTTCCTATGAAGCAAAAATTATTCAATTCAATATTGATCGATGTTAACAAAAAAAAATCTGTTAAATTTTAAACATATACCTGACTAACTGTGCCGATATTCCCACGAAGCCAAACAGGATCATAATTTTGCACAGGTTTGCCATCCAACAAGACCTGCCCTCCTTGAGGATCGTACAATCTGAGTAGCAACGCTGCTAAGGTACTTTTACCGCTACCGCTAGCACCCACCACAGCAGTAACCTTGCCACTTTCTAGTATTAAGTTTAATTTATTCAAAATTCGGTGCTGATCACGCGACGGGTACGAAAATATCACATCTTTAAACGTTATTTCACCCTTGACTTCATCTGAAGGAATTAATCCTCCTGAAATGGGAATTTGAGGGACTCGATCCATTAATTCCCATAATCTCGACGATGCTCCGAGACCACGATTCATTTCAGAGTAAAAATTCGACAAGCTTCCTAACGATACTCCGATATAGGCCGCATATAACAAAAACGATGATAAGTTGCCGACTGTTATGTCACTCTCAGATACCATAACACCACCATAATACAAAACGCTGAGAATTATTGCGTTACCGCTGAAACCTGTCTGAATTATTATTTCAGTTAATTACAGAACATGATGAATAAGCATTAAGTAGAAAATTACCATTCCGTAGAATATTCCTTTAGCTAATGATTCTCGCTTAGCAAGTTCAAATACAGTTTCCATTTTATCTCGGTATCGATTAATTTCAGCGGTTTCTCTACTAAATGATTTTACTGTTCGGATGTTACTGATGCGTTCTTCGGCAACGTTATTGGCATCAGCTAATGTATCCTGAACGAAACAGTAATACAAAAAAGTAATTAGAAATTGTGACGGAAATTTCAAGCTGCTGCGAATGAGATACTTACTTGTACAGATTTTGTTATCTTACGAACGAATCTTCCATATATCACAGCTAGACCAGCAACAGGAGGCACAATTGTTAATCCGACGATGGCTAGTTGAGGTGACATGTAAAACTATTCGAATAATTCTGATTTTAAAAGAAGACCAATAAGGAGATGAAATTAAAAATTACACACGTACCATCATCGATACACCAGCAACAGCCATTATACTGGAACGTAGACCATCTGAAATATTCATGGTAACTGATTGACTAACCAAAGAAGTATCAGCTGAAAGTCGATTGATTAATTCACCGGTTCGATGACGATCAAAGAAAGCTGTCTCTTGAGAAATGATCGACTTGAAGACCTTCTCTCGTAAATTTTTTGTGATGCGTTGGCCTACAAAAATAACATTATCAATTGTACAATCTATAATATATATCGCAGAAAAACTGTCTTATCATTTACCTGATAAATTCATCAAATATACTCTGCCGAAATTACAGGCAGCTCCTAATAAAAACACTGCGGTCAAAGTGAGACATAATTTGTTCAAGTTTTCTCGCATTTTAGATGAATCTTTGGTGTAGATCACATCGATAACTTTACCCAACGCAAACGGAACTGCCATCGTTACTGTACTGGACACAAATAATAAACAAATTGCACCTGAGCAGTGCAATTTTATTAGTAGTTGTAAGTGATACAAATTATAGTTAAAATGCTTTGAATTATACCTGTCAATTTCCATTTTTCTGATTTCATCAGAGATATCAATCGTTTAACTTCGGATTTATTAAATTTTTTAGTATTTTTAGGGATAGAATTTTTTGAAGCTGAAGTGACCACATTTTTTTTACTAATGTAGAAATAAAAATCAGTTCGAAGTTTTAGTTTAGATATATGGTCGAATTCCGTTTTATTACTAGTTTGATGGGATAAATTGCGCGAACAATGCTTACATAAGTATTTCACCGGTTCACTAAAAGTGAATAAAGGTCGACGTAAGAGGTACCACATAATTGAATTTTTTACATCATACTACAAATAAAAGGGGATAACAAGTTACGGTTGGAAAATTGAATACGTTTATGAAAGTTTAGAGGTTTTCGTACATGCATCATAATTTATAATTCACAGCAACATTAATTAATTACAATAGCTATAAATTATGAATGACAATTTTTTTTTAAAAATTTGAATTTTATTTTTGTGTTATCAGATTATCAGAAAAAATTGTGATAAGGTATTTTTTAATAATCCCATCGCGATTTTACAGTGCCTCGTGTTTCGAGTGTATCTGAAAAAAATTAAAAAATTTTCAATTCGTTTTTTATTTCTATTTTTATTTATTATTTTCATTGATTTTCAAATAAATAGTAAATTTATTCAAATATTGAACTATTTTAAAATGTTTTAAAGTAAAAAATTGTTCAAAAGTTTCATCAATTTAAAAAAAAATTGAAAAATCAATTATAAAAAATGTTTTTTACCAATCAACGAAACGACAATATTTCGAAATTTATCTTATCAAGTCCTGCGCAAATTCAATTTTCTCATGAAGAAATCACAAAAAAAGTACGTTTTTGCGCAGGAGTTCTTCTCTGACCGCGTTGATTTCTAATGAAACGTGGGACATTTTAGTCAGAAGTTAAATAAATGTATTTCTTTACATTTTCTTAACTTTTAATCGTACAGTATAAAAATAAGATACAATCATGGTGAGTACTTTCATTATAATCCATATTTTTCTTTTCCGGTTCGTGCGTTTCTGAAATATCTAACACCGAAGTTTTCGTTCTCCCAAACACATCTTTCGGTGTGCCGGATTGATGATTATAGCTCTTCCACTCTGCAGTAAGTCACTATAATTTATGTTATTTTTCAGGCCCGTGGTCCTAAGAAACATTTGAAGCGGCTTAATGCCCCAAAATCATGGATGTTGGATAAATTGGGAGGTGTGTTCGCTCCTCGCCCCAGCACCGGTCCCCACAAACTCCGTGAATCGTTACCGCTCGTCATCTTTTTGAGGAATCGTTTGAAGTTCGCTCTTAATGGCCAGGAAGTGAAGAAAATCTTGATGCAGCGTTTGATTAAAGTCGACGGTAAAGTTCGTATTGATAGCAACTTCCCTACTGGATTTATGGGTGAGTAATGTTTCTCAATTAGCTTACGTTCTGATTCTGATGAGCGCTCATTTACGGTTGCATGTGTTTTAGATGTTGTTTCCATCTCTCGTATCGGGCAACATTTCAGAATGATTTACGATGTTAAAGGACGCTTCACCGTTCATCGTATCTCCGCCGAAGAAGCTAAAGTAATTATCAGTCAATTTGGTTTTGATATTATTGAATTTTCGTTATGATGATACTAGTGGTGTGAAGCGAATGCTGATGATTTCATTTCCTTACTCATCTGACTTGTGTTTCATTAATGTTTGCTTTATTGATATAGCTTTGCTCTTTGTAATTATACCATCCGTTTTATTGCAGTATAAATTGTGCAAGGTTAAGAAAGTGCAAACTGGACCGAAGAATGTTCCATTCTTGACCACTCACGACGGTCGTACTATCCGCTATCCCGATCCCGCTGTTAAAGTGAACGATACGGTTCAATTCGAAATCGCAACATCTAAAATTTTGGATCACATTAAATTTGAACCTGGTAAATTTTTTTCCGTCATACTATCGCATATTATTCAAACAAGCAGTCGCCTAATCATTTTTTCTCGTAGGTAATTTATGTATGATCACTGGAGGTCGTAATTTAGGGCGTGTTGGAACGGTTGTAAACCGTGAAAGACATCCTGGATCTTTTGATATTGTCCACATCAAGGATGCTACCGGACATGTTTTCGCTACTAGGTAAATTACTTTCATTTCATTATTAGAATGTTAATTTCTTTACACTAAATATATGTTTTTTTCAGATTACACAATGTTTTTATCATCGGAAAAGGAACTAAAACCTACGTTTCGCTTCCCAAAGGCAAAGGTGTTAAGTTATCGATCGCTGAAGAAAGAGATCAACGATTGGCCAACAAAGCCAAATCGATCGCCAAACGTTAATGGGGGAAAATCCATGATTTTAATTGTATTTTTTTTATAAATAAATCTGTTGACATGGATGTACCTTAATCAATGCTTGGTTAATTACGTACAAATTTTATATTTTAAAAAGTAATAACACGCATAACATGAGAGTTGTAGTATTAATGTCTTGATTTCATATGTCGTTCTAAGTCACGTTTCCTGACAAGAATTTTTCCACACAGTTCACATCTGAAATTTAGTTGTAATTAGGTTTTGTTCAGATTTTTTCATGTCCGTAAAGTGAAAGCCTACTTGTATGGAGTATTTCCTTCCGAATGTAAACGTACATGCTTATTTAAATTACTAGGATCGCCGAACGGTCTCAAACAATATTTACATTTCAAAGGTCTGAATCCTGTGTGAGTTCTACAGAAGAAAAATGCAATACAGAATTAATCGTCTGGTATAATTTTCACGTGTAATCAGGAATTTTGTTTTACTAACCTTGTATGTATCTTCAATCCATACTTTCGACTGTAGACTTTTCCACAAAATACGCATAAATGACCTTGTTTGAATCTTCCCAAATTGCTGACAATAGTTTCCATTTCGACTGCTTGTTGATAAAGTATGTCAGCTTCACTGAGTTCAGTAATATTTTCAGTTTTCTTGGGATTATCAGTTATTGAACTTGTTTTCTTTTTATCGAGTACAAGTTCATTGTTTAATTTCGGTTCCTCTTTTACGACTTTTTTGTATGGTTTGAAAGCTGAGGTTGATGTATTGATTTCTGATTTTTGATCGAAATATAGAGACATTGAATTTGGAGAAATCGGCTGTTCTGTAGAAGCTATTATAAGATCTCTGAGTCGATTCCATAGAATTGTTTTTGATAATTTACCGCAGTCTAAAGATAGATGAATTTTTATAGGATTCGGCATTTCGCACTGGAAACGACATTTGTGGCAGATGTATTGTTTCTCACCTGTAATTAATGTTATAAAAATTAGTGCTTTGTTATAGAATTGAATTTAACGTAAGTTTTTAAATACATATAAGGAAAAATTGCTTCGAGACCCACTAAGGAAGCTTTTTGAATGGTGAGTTTGATTTTGACTTACAGAGTTACAGATATTCCATTTTATTTTCTATTCAAGGAAAATAATTGTGATCCTTAACTTGATTACAATCAACTATTGCCATAATTTTTCAATTGCTCATATTATCAATTGTCATATTCCTCGTTTTCATCTTTTTGAGTGTGGTTTTCTTATTCCTCAAAAATTCTCATTCTCCTCATGTTTGTTAGATAAGTAAAGAATAACCTTATAATTTAATTTGTACGAAATTGACATGAATTAAAATAATTTTAGTTTGAAGTTTGAAGGTGTGAAATTAAAAAAAAATTAGATAATTAGGCTCGGAATAATTTTTTAAAATTCAATTTTAAAAAATTTTCAGTTTCGATTTCTATTTTCTAGTATTTTTTTATTTAATAAAATTAAAAAAAATTCTACTCAAAAATTTTTTAATTTAAAATAAATCATTTTATGGCAATTTTATTTTATTAATTTTAAAAAAAATTATGTAAATTTTTTTTCTAAAAATTTGCCTACACTGCATAAAAAATTTGTAAACATAAATTTGGCAACGTCGCAAACGCAATCTCCCTCGTAAAAAAAACAATGTGCTTTTTTAGTTTAAAAAAGCTTCGGAATCGGAATATCGCGAATTTCTTTTAAATTCAAACTAAAAATCGTCGATATGTGCTTATTTAGTGCTAAAATAATAAATACTGTGCAGTGCTACGATAATCTACTCACTTAGTATATTATTCGGTAACAAATGTGGAATTTGGAGTATTGATAGGAGTTCGCCGGAAAACCACACCACCAGCTCTTCTCCAGGTAAGATTTTCCTTACAGTTTTTATTTTAATGATCGGACTTGCAGATTCTTGGTATAAAATCACATTACAACTATGACAATCTTCAGCTAAAGGCACTTGTTTGAGCCATGACCAGGTTTCGGCGTCAGATTTCAAAGTCTTGTCTTCGGCGTACACTTGAATCTGCAGAAAATTTGACGTCGTTCAAATTACTTATCTATCGGTTAGGAGAAAGTTGACTCTTTATGATTAAAATTTTGTAAATAATGCTTGCAGGTATGAATTAGATGGGTTATTTAGAAAAACAGACTGGGGGAGATTTTCAGTCCGTAATAATTTGATTCATATCACATTTCAAATATATAACTGGGTATGGGAAGTGGTCTGTTTAGGAAAGTATTTGGTATTATTGTTGTATCAGATTCTTTTACGGAACTTGTGAAAATAATTTTTAAATTTTAAATCTGCAAATGATATTTTATTGATAAAGTACTGTATTATTGACAATTAATTTTGAAATTTGATGATTGATCGTTTAGTTTTATTTTTAAAAATCGTGAGTCGATTCTTTCATGTTTCGAAATCGAAATGAAAAATTCTACGGATCTACAGTCTACACCTGTAGATGACATTGAAAAACATTCATTATAAATAAATGACGTTAATGCAGAATTGATTGATGAATTATTTAAATATTGTGTTGTTTTTTAAGAACCAAAAATAAGAATGAATTAATGTGATTTTGTTGAAAAATTAACGTGAAATGTGAACGTTTGATTTTAATTGAATTTGAAGTTATTGTTGCAGTTTTTTTTTTCATTTCAAATTAAAGAAGCCAAGTAAGTGAAGGAGCACAAATATTTCAATAATTTTTAAAAATAAAATAATTACCATTAAAAACACCATTATTTAAAAATTAATATTAACACTTACTTCTTCCAGCTTTTCATCAACATTCCTGAGCAGTTCATCGACCGGAATATTCACAGACTCGACATCAACATCGACAACACTCGCGACAACAATTTTAAATTTTTTTCTAACCCTTGCAGGGCTTTTAGTAATATCACACACTTGATCGGCCACAACAGCAGAACCGAACTCGGCAGGTTTACTGAAAAAATACTGCGGTATCATCGGGAACATCATTTGGAAGCGACGTCCGATCGTGTTAAAATTACGAGATCAATTACATCAGAGAGTTAAAAACATATTTCAGCGAGCTATAAAAGTTGTATGATAGCAATTCACAAGTGATTATATATTACTTAGTGGTATTCTTTGGGGGAGGGATGTGTCAGGTTGACCCAACTTATTGTTTGGCAGAGTCAGCATCCACCTTGCTAACCCTCGAATGAAACCTCGAGCTTCCCTATTGTTCGGCGACGTATTGTCTCCACCCTAAAAATTATTATCCAATGGAAGTTTTATTAATTTTGGACTTTGTCGATGCTTGTGGATAGTTTAAATCAAATGTATTTTGAAAAATTTACATTTTTTTTTGTAGCAAATTACATAGATGAATTTTATTTTATTTTAGAAAAAAATATCTACCTACTTAAATTTCATTACAAATTATTTGATTTCATTCTCACTAAACGTTGATTAAATGTAAGTATAAAAAGTTGTTGGAAAACGAGATTTTATTCAATTTTTTTATCTTGATGAGGTCTCATAAGTGGGCACCTACCTAATGTGATCAAAAAACCAAAAAAAAAAAAGACGAGGTATGCTTACTTGAGATTGAATTTGTAATTTATCTTTCAGTTGGTAATAATACTAGTTTTATTATTACTATTTTTTATTTTATTATTTTTTTTTTGAAAATATCATTATATCGAGTACGTATTAGTGAGTTAGTTTCGTATGTACCCAACGTTTCTAGGCGAAAATTTATAAATTTTTCTCATTTTCAGATCCATAATCGTTATCGAACAATCACAATTCCAGCCTCCAGTTCCATTCGTCCACCTAAACGCATTAATCATTCCACCATCCGAAGAAACCAACCACACGCGGTCCATCTAATTTGAAAAATTAAAACAAAACTCGCCACAGTCAGCTGTTGAAAAACTACGTACGTCGAAAAGAAAACCAAAAGGGTATAAATGGATTTGACACGGTCGTCTACCCTGTTTCAGTCAAAATGACACCACCTTGCGTTACCCACAAAACCCCCCGATTTATGAACCTGTATTAATAATATCCCCTTAAATAGTACAATCAAAAGCATCTTGAACACCGTAGGGGAAGATACAAGTGTACGTTGTCCCAGATTTAATGCAATTAAAAGGATTCTTCTATTCAACTCGAATACTTATCTATGCCCAGTGCTCGTTTTCATCGAGGCGATCGCGATTTAATAATAAAAAATCATTCGTCCGGTATTTCAACGATATCATTCGAGGCTAATTGTTTGATTGTCATTGAATGGATGATACGATGGTCGTATAGTTTGGGCTCAGGTGCGGTGAAAATTCTCCGAGTTTTTTAGCTGTTGTAACGCTTGTTGATCATTCGAGATGATTATTTTTCAAGGGGTGTATTATGAATTTCAGTCTGGAGAAGGGGATGAATTGAATAAGTTGAGGTAATTTTCCATTTTCCATTTTTTTTATTTTTTCATTTTGAAATACCTTTTTAAAGAAATTAACGAAATTTTATTTTTACCAGAACATAGCTTTTCTTTTTCTAGAAGTGAAAATATTAATAAGTGAAAGTAAAATGTTATTTTTTTGTTTTTTTAGGGATTTTCCCGTGAAATTTTGGTGAGCATAATTTTCTAAACAGATTGTGAAATTTCATGTTTTTATTTTTTAATTCGTTGATAATGTTGAGGTTGTTTAAAAAGTGATTTTTAAATTGCAATTTAACTTGATTTTATCAAAATATTTTCGCATTTCTCCGTTTTGCGCTCTTTTTTGAGTTACATTTACTAGGTAGCTATATATTTTTGAAAAAATGGAAAATTATCTGAAAAATATGCAAATATTTTTGATGAACTGGCAAAAGTAATTGGTTTTTAACCGCTGAAATAGGGGGGGGGGGGGGGGGGTCGGAATTAGGAACACAAATTTTGAAAATCGATTTTTGACTTTCTTCGGAAAAAAATTGTAAAAAATATTGAAAATTATTTTTGAGCCCTAACCTTTCGTATACTTAGTTGAAAAATATTCCAATAATTGAAGCTTTAAAAATTCTTGAATTCGGTCCATCTTCAAAAAATAAATGATGAAAATTCTGGAAATGGAAAATTATTGAATTCTATAAGATTTCCCAGTTTCAATGATATTTTCAAAATATTTAGGATCGTTATTTCTTGAAGAATTTTACTCAGTATGTCGCAATTTCAAAATTTTTGAAAAACCAAGTCTAAATACGAGTTTTGAGTAATAATCTCTCACTAAACCTTGGAATTTTGAAAATTTTGAAAAAAATTTCCTTAGAAAATCAGCTATGTCCCTGTTTTCTTTGAATCAATGGTAGGTACGAGCAAAAAAATATCAATATTGTGCAAATTAAAAGTGATTGAAACTTCTTTAAAAAAAATCAAAACCTTCAGTAATGTAAGAGTACCTTATTAAGAATGTAAAATTCAAAGGGATTTTTGGTTTTGAACCCTTCAATTTTTTTTTTAATTTTCAAATTTGATATTTCACCAACGGACTTAAAATCGAAAAAATGGAGGATTTTTGTAGTAAGAGGTTACCACGGAATGAGGCCAATTGTATCAAAATCTCAGTTAGAGAATTCTTGAAGTTTCATTGAGACGTAAGTATTTAGAGAATATTATGGTCCCACACCCCCAACTTTGACGACAGAAGTTTAATAAAGCAGTGAAATTCAACCTCCTATCATTGTACAATATGCATACAACTTTTTATAAAATAGAACAATTTCACATCAAAATAGTGATTTGTTGGCTACTTTTTAAACCTGATTCATGACTACGAATTCATTTCCAAATTGGTATTTATTTTAAACTTTGGGAATTCCAAAATGAAATAATGATCAAAAAAATGTCCTAAATTTTTCAAACATCACATCGTGTACATTTACAAAATTTTATGCTAAGTATGAAGTTCATTTCGTGAAATTTGGCAAATTTTTGAAATTTTATGATTACCTATTTCATTACCATGCAAAATATGAAAATTTGATCAGATCAATTTTAAAAAATCTTAAATTCGGTTTGTATCCCATTTTCGACTTCCCAGCCCAATTGAAGCGGTTTTGAGACATTTTGGAACTTTCAGCAAATTTGAAAATTTTCTAGCCTCGGAGAAAAGTCTACGAAAATGGTGGATTACTCTCAGGGGCGCACCCAGAGGGTGGCTCAGGGAGCTTGAGCCCCCCTTGAGCTCAGAAAAAATATATTTTTATTACAAAAATGTGAAAAAGAGCATTTTTTTGCTCTTCAAACTGTATTTTTTTTCAATTTTTTTTGCCCTCTCTTCGCTCGGGAATTATTTTAATAATCATTTTATTTTAAAAATTGATAATTCTTTGGTAAAAAATCACCAATTTCTCAATAAATTCCCAGTTTGTCAGAAAAAAAATCAATGATTTTTGACTGAATGATCAGTGAAAACTGACCAATTTGAAATTTGACCCCCTTTCTCCAGTTTTTTCTCAAATTCTCAGCCATTCCTTTAATTAATTTCTGGGTGCGTCCATGAATACTCTTATTGATGACCTACTCTCTCATTTCAAATCAGTGAAATGAAAATTCACCGAGAAAAATCAGAATTGCAGAACAGAAAAAATCACTAAAATTTTTAATTTTCAGCGAATTTTCACTGATTTATTTTGTTTATTCTCAGTGAATTTTTCTCGTGGTTTTATCTATAGACACTGTACAGGAAGGCCTCAAACGTAGGGGTTCCAGGGAAAGAGGATTACCTAAAAAATTGATGAGTTTTGATCGCAAGTTTCTTTTTTTCAAAACCTGGAGCCAATGAATTTTTTCAAGTCGTTATTTCATTGGTTAAAATTTTCCATGACGTCTTAGAACTATCTCGGAACTGCACCCTGATTGGTGGAATTTACATCAGCGCTCCTACAGTGAAAAAAACCTACCTATTCCAAAACAAGGAGCAATTTTTGTCTTCTTGCCGTCTTCTGCAGTGTCTACAGTTTTATTAGGTACTACGCTGCAATTCTTACTTCATGTTTTCCAGTAATTTTCAATAATTTTCACTAATTTAAAAATGAGACATAGTATTTTTTCGTAAATGGGATAGGTACTTATCAATTTTCTGTTTTTCATTTCGATGCTTACTTGGTCTGTGTAGTTTTCAATTTTTTTCTGAAATATTTTCTTCCACTAAATATGTTTTAAAAAATTGCCATTCAATCGGTAAAATAGGGCCTCAAATAGGATAATCTGTGCTTATATAGGTCCTAAAGTTCATAATGGACCATTTGTATGGTCGTTTCTCCCATGCTGGAAAATTCAAAAATTTTCTAGGGCTTCAAAGCGTCTTAAAACTTCTTCCAATTGAATTAGGCGGTCGAAAATAAGATGGATATTAAATTTTAGCTTTTCTCGTTGGGCAGATTAAATTTTTATTTGCAGAGCTATGAGGTAGGTAATTTTAATAATTAAAGAATTTTCCAAAATTCGAGAAATGAACTTAGCACCCGAATTTTTGGATATGGGGTTCTTTATGACGCACCTTTAATTTATTTTTGTTTCAGCTCAAAATTTTGCTTTGATTTGAGTTACCTCCCTTATGAGTAACATAAATAAATCTCAAAATGTTTTTCAATCAGATGAAATTAGGTATTGAAAGTCAAGATTTTGTGAAATGATTTTTCATTGATAATTCTGATATTTTAATTAATTTTATTTTTTACAATCATTTTCATAGGTTCGGGATTTTAATTTTACAATTTTCAAATTACTTATGTATAATTTTTTCAGTTTTTTTAAACGATAGTATTTTGAAAAAAATTTGGAATTTATTTATGCTTTTTACGAAAGCCAGAGTCACCCCTCCCCCCGCCACGTATACTCATCTCAAATCCAAGTCTCAATTAATGGCACGATGAATCGATCAACCGAGGGGTTGAATTTCAAAACTGCAGGTGTCCGAAATCCCACTTTCTTCGAGTTCATATTTCAGGCCACCGCAATAACCCCTTTCGGATGACTTTTCGTCAACCAATAGTCACATCAGTCCATTAAAAGGCGATAATACCATTAAGCACTTGACTCGTTGTAATCACATGTAAACATCCGAACCGTATAGTGCGGACACGTGACCCAACAAAATAGAAACGTGCCCGAACGTCGTCCGCCTCTAGACTCGATTACAGCAAACCTCCGCAGCCGACACCATTGACTTCTTAACCCAGAAACATTTTTCCCTTCAGGATGCTACATTTTTCATCCAAACTACGATCGAAGACTTTCCAAAATACCTCGTAAGTTTCATCTCATTCCTCCCTTTTCAAATCCATCCACAAAATAGAAATTGGAATAAAAAATCGAAGCGAATAGAAATGCACCTTTAATACACGAGGTGTGTACTGGCAGATACTAAATTCATATGACAGACTTGGAGAAGATATGCAATTGACATGAGGGTAGGAAAGGGTTCCAAAGCGTGATTTTTTTCTAAACGCCACTCAACTCAACCCGATCATTCTTTGAATACGTACCTCGTATTTCCCTTCTCCTCACCCCTTCTCTTTATCCTTTCCGCGTATATACATTTGTTAACGTACGTCACAACTCGCAAAACCTTTATAGTACTGTACGCGTATTCTTTATTGAATGTGTTACGCTAAATTGAGATCAAATTATTGCACAATGATATTAGCGCGCACGCCGCGCTACGTTGTGGCCTTTACCATGGACCGAGGGGTTAGTAAACATATCGTGTAGCAGCTGTCTGTAGGGGGTGCATTTCCCAAAGTCAAAAATCTTTTTCACCGTCTGTATATGATGGTCGCGACGTATCATTCTGCTTGTACAACCTGTTCTAAAATTTCACCCTAAGATTTATTAAAATCATCTTTCGAAGAATTACTCGAGCCATGATCATTTTCACCATACACGATCCACATCAGAAACCTTAGGAGAAGTTTTGCAAAGGATGAGATCTCGAACGAGTATAAATCCGCTGCGATCGTTTACTTGCCCCGACCGAGGGTTATTTTTGAACCACCCTATAGCCAAACCACCGCTTTTAATGCGATGCGGTTATGGTATTATGTCATAATACCGAGACGAGAAGAGACATACAGCTGCTAGTTCTCGTTCTCTATCTCTTTTTCTGTCTCCGCTGTGTACGTACTTTACTCGTAAGTGCTGTACACAGCTTCGTATTGTACGTACCATTGTAGTAATATTGTACTTGCTTTGGGCATTGCTTTATCAATGAGAGAGCTGTATGGATGAGTGGAGAGGACGAGGACTGCGCAGATCGTGTTATCTATTTTTTTCGAATTACGAAGGCGTATCGTACGTACGATTCATTTACATTTAATTAATACCAGACACCCCGAATTTATCGGCGGTGATTTTTATCGACGCAGGTTGATCTTTGGCGTGCGGTGATGTGTTCCAGGAAGTGGGGATTTTGGAGAATTTTGCTCTTTTGCGATTGTCTCGTTGATTGTTGATATTTTTATTGAGAAATTTACTGTCGAATTTTCTTCTTCAAGTGTAAAAAGTCATGAAAATTATTTAAAATCGCAGCAAAAACTGTTTGGAAGAGTCTGAAAAAAATGAAGAAACTTTTATCGAAACACTATTACTTTTAAAATCTTCGTAAAAATGAATAAAATGTTATGAGTAATATTTTTGAAAATTGTGAAAAATGGATTCAAAAAAGAGGAAAAATAATCAATGGAATTTTCAAATTTCATGCTGAAAATGTTCAGAATTTGAGGAGAAACTGTATAAAATTAATAAAATTCTCATTTGATTGAAAATTTTCATGAAAATTGTGGAAAAAACTACGTTCAAGTTGTTGGTTATAAAGTATAAAATGGCACCAAAGTGTCAAAAATAGAGAAATCCAAAATTCCGCGACTTGAACCAGTTAATGAAATATCATTTCATTTGTCTCGAGAATTGTGAAAAATCTCCGAAACATTAAAAAAAATAATTGTTAAAAATGTATGAAAACATGTTGAATTTTCATGAAAATTGTCTGAAATGTACCAAGAGGGAAGAAGGAGGGAGGCAGAAGTGAGGTTCCAAATTTGTATAAGTTGAATGGCGGTTGCAATTTGATTTTTGTCCCTCTCTGTAGTATAGACATGAAAAATATCTTGGAATTAAAAAAAAAAATCACTCGAGAATTGAAAAATTATATTATTACTCTTAGTGATGATGATGAGTCACTGAAAAAAGTCAGATATGCTGCACAGGGAAAATAAGCAAAATTTAGTTTTGGGGAATTTTTGCTGATTCTTCAAAAAATTCCACTGATTTTTCAGCGAATTTCAGATGTTTTAGGTACTGACTTGTAGAGAAGATTCTGGCGGACGGGGTGGTAAAGAAATGGACTGTTTATGGAGGACGTTGGAGGGAGTGTGGGGTCGGTAGGGTTGTCCCCTTCCTCACGAGTCCTCTGGCCGTTGGTCCTTCTTCCCCATTACACTGGTGCGCACCAGGTTCCCGATCTTGCTCTACGGACTTACCTCCCGGAGGATATTTAGGAGGAAGTCCCTTCGCCGAGGGTCCGCGGGGCCCGTCTGGGGTCTCGCACGTTGGAACGAATAAAAACACGGTTGACAGATACATGCGTATATTTGCACGACGTATTTAATCGTACCTGTATGTGTGTGTGAGTGACGGCCGCGACCTACGGTTGCGGATGGATCTAAATTGGCGATGATCGAGATGATTTTACACTCAATTCGACGCCACGCCGCTGGCTGCGGAGGCGGCGGCGAAAGGAGCTATAGACCTCCCCGATCGGTGCCATCGTATTTTGCTGAACTCCATCGTCCCCTACTTCGCCGGAGCTGCAAGGGGGTCGATGGATCGTATTATTCTGAACGTGTGGAAGAATTCGCGCGGCGGGAATAGGAACGACGCCGCGGAGGATATCTCCGGATGGATATCTCCGCGGAGGGAACCGATCTCGCGAGTGGCGAATTCCACCGGGGTCCCAGGGTCTCTATCCAGGCCTAGGTGCACTGGTACCTTGAAGGATCCCCATGGGCCCCCATCGAAATGAGGGACCGGGATGGAATCGCGGGTGAATTCCGATGACGGGTAAATAAATCGAGCCGGATTCGATATTTACGCGTCCCCGGCTAAGTCCGATTCCGGTGACTTAGCCGGGCGTCGTACAAGCCGAAGCGAGAGATGTTAAAACGACATACGAATACTCGAATTAGGGGTAGAATCGAAACTTCGAAATTTAGCCTAAACGAGTATGTTTTTAGAACTCGTTCGAGGGTTGAAAACGCATCGAATCGAGCCTAAGCTCGATCCAGCAACGCATCAACCAGCTCGAACGTATAAATCGGAACTAGTTTTACTCCGCTAACGCAGAGTTTATATAAGGATTCGAATCAACTTGCTAGCAGGGTTGCCACCACCACGGAACTATAGTCGTTTCTCTTGGGTCGGGCCATATTCACTCTGACATATGCCCCATCGAGCTGTATTAGGGGAGCTGACCTCCCATAGTAAAGGTCGAACTTTTAGTACTGTAGTCAAAGTTAAGTTCCATAGAGAGGATATTGGTCCCTGCCCCATTCGACTTTTGCTGTGGGTGGTGGTAACCTAAGTAATAAATTTTGGTCCGGTAATTCCGGTGCGGCTTATTTTAATTCAATAATGATACAAATTTTGCGGTCTGCTGACCCTCGGAACGGCCGAAAGGGATCGCCGACGGGCCGAAAGTGCTGCTAGCTAGATGACTTGATATTGTGCTAAACAGAATGTTAAGCTAAACAGAAATTTTGACGCCGTATTTTGAAATGACAATAAAATTTACGGCGTAAGAACTATGGTGAAAAGAAAATTGATATTTTTGGTTAGACTTTGAATTTTGATTTGATGGTTTTTCGTTTTTGACAATTAAATGGTTTTAAACTTGGTAAAAAATGGTCCCTAAGTCATCTATTTGAACCCTTGTTAAATTTTGATTTGTGGTCACGGTACCACTGTGTGGAGGGGGAGAAATTTTGCGGAATTCGGACGCGAATTCTTCCATGCACGTACAGGGTTCAGCTTACGATTTTTATGGGGTTACGTATATACAATTATGTACAATTATATCTAAGTAATTATTCAGAGCTCAGAACACAGAAAAATGGGGTTGTGTAACATTATTGTCGTCTCGAGGGTTAATGTGGTTCTTGAGGTGGGGTTTTACAATTTATGAGACGTAAAAAATATCCAAAAGAAAATTTACAAATGATTTTTTGATTTTGATGGGGGGAAAGAATTGCAAATCTCTTTTTATAATTATGCTCACGCTCACTGTTACATTTCATATTTTTTGATTTTTTTGTTTTACTATTTTTATTACATTTTGTGTATTTTATTCACGCGCTCTGTTACATTTTTTTTTTTTTTTTTTTTTTTTTTGCATATTTTTCTATTTTTTTGTGAGATTTGCAGTAAAAAATAAGAAAATTTTGATTTTGTAGAGCTCTGAATAGGGAAATTTTTAAAGCTAGGTGGGTGGGGTATATGCGTGGTTTTTGGTACAGAACCATAAAAAAATATAAGCGAGGGAAACTTATGATTAATTTGTCGCAGCCGTCGAGTGTATAGGAAGACATAAAAATAACATATTTGCTGACATCAGCACAAGAAACGATCGTATAGGTATGTACATTGAAACTAAATATATGATACGACATGTGATCAGATACTAATTTAAATTTTTTGTTCTTGCAGGTGCCGACGATGGAATTTTTGATGGTCGAGGGTAAAATGGTATCGAATGGTGAGTATCGACGTGGTGATGATAGTGGTGTTATAATGTCCACTTTTTGTTACAGGTTGATTCAGCACGCCGATTCATGGTGGTTTCTGCGACGTTGATATGGGTTACTCAGAACATGGTGTCGAAAGACTATTAAAAAATCGAAAGGTAATTAGTAATTTTGTAATATTTAACCTATTAATAGGAAAAGCATGACGTGCAAAAGATGAAAGAATTTTTATCATATAGAATCATGAATAATTATTTTTCAGCTGTGCTGAGATACAGTTACTTTTTATTGGTTCCAGGTTTCCATGGCTCCGGTTGATTTGGTTCCAAATTGATGAATTGCTGTAAAAAATTTGATTAGTTTGCGAAAGGTGAGGTTTTTTACACGTCGTATGTATTTTGGTGCCGAAAAATGAATAGAAATTTTCTGGTTAATGTTCAAAAAGAAAAATAAAGATCGGTAGAGCGAATTTTGATTGTTGAATTTTGGTGATATAATTTTGTGGAAATTTTTGTTTCAGAATTTGGACGGTGTCGATAATCAAATTTGGAGTCCAAGTGCCCCATATGCCAGCGTCATTTGGGCTATTTCGAATTTTGAAAAGGTAAGAATCAATTTTTGATAATATTTTTCGAGTTTTAGAATATAAAATCGCCTATAAGCGTGCCCCATATGCGCGTAGGGATGATTTTGGGTTGAAATGATTGCCTATTGTAACTTTGTACGGCGCATGTATGTTTTAATTTTGATTGTGAGTTTTTCAAAGAGTGAGGTCGCGTGAATTTTTCTAACGTTTAAATTTTGGGATGGTAGTGGGTGATTTTTTGTATCAGAAATATTTTTGATTTTTGATGACGTCGAAAATACCAAGAAGAGAAAAGAAAAAAGTTTTGAATAAATGACAGACTGTTTCATTTGTTTTGCCGAATAGTAAAAAAAAATAAATGAAGAAAAGAAATTTTGGTTTTGTGAGTTTTATTGTGAAAATTCTGCCCCATATGAACTTGATGTTCGTGTGGGCTAAAATTTTCAAATTTTGGTTCCCATTCTTGATGTTTTCGATCATATCATTTTACCATTTTATTTCTGATGTCGTGGTAAATCAAATGTTCATAATTTTTTGGAAATTTTTGTATGTGGCCAGAAAGTTTTTCAAATTTTGATTGGAATTTTGCCCCATTTGTACTTCGTTTGAATTTTGAAGATGTTGAATTAAATTTTGAGGTGTTGATTTTCTTCTCCTTCGCTCTGTCTTCGTGTTCTTCGTGTCTTGATTTCTTGATGGTTCTGTATAGGATGTGATAAAAATAAAAGAGAAATTTTTGCATTTGTTTATGCTAACCTTTTGTATAGGATTAGTTAGCAATTCGTTGAGGTATTGATTCTATTTTTCTCTCTTCTTTCTTTTTGAGGGGAAAAAGAAAAAATTCGAGGTAGTTTTTGTATCGAATATTTGCATGTAATATGACCTCATATGTTTTTCGAAATTTTGGTTAAATTTTGATTTAATTTTTTGAATATGACGTCGAAATTGTAAATTGAGTTGAAATTTTGAATTTTTCGAATGATATTCTGCCCCATATGTACCAGGTGGCGAGTTTTCAAATGGTTTTGATATCGGACGAGTTTTTTGTAAATTCTAGAATTTTGGTTATGTGGTATTGATGGTTGAATTGTTTCGGTGTCAAAAAATCAATATGTATTTACGTATACATTGGTATTGATGTAAACAAAAATAAAGAGAAAGATAGTACAGTACTCGAAAAGTAGACAAGAGAAAAAGGAGAAAAGATAAAAAAGAAAGAAATAAAAATATGAGAAAAAATATAGTCGACACTTAACGAATAAACGAAGATATGGGGGAAAATTTAGAGGATTATTTCGAGGAGTCCTCGAAGGTGTTCGAACACTTCGACCGGCTGTTGCTTTGGAAGGAAGGCGGGCGATGATATCAATTTTGTTTTCTTCGCAATTGTTTCTGTGTACTCCTTCCATATTCTTCTGTTTTTGGGATTTCCAATCGGCGGCGCGAGAATTAGTATTTTTTGACACCCTTTAATTCTCAAAGTATCTTCCAGGATTTCGATATCCTGAGTTGTCTCTTTTTTCGAGTCGTGGACGTTGGGGGCGGCGATGGCGATGCTGGTGCACGGTACGGGTGCGGCCGCGATTATGTTGTTTATCTCCTTGAGGTTTATATCTTGGTGGTATAATCGTGTTACTTTCAAGATTTTTTCGTATGGTGACTTTTTTAATAATAGGTTGGCGATCATTGCCGCGTAACCGTTGCCAGCCAGGAGGGTGTTGCGAATGTACACATAGATGTTTTTGTTGTGTATTATGATCGAAGTTTGTCCTACGGTCTTCATTATTAAATTCGGCGAAAAGTATTTGATTTCATTAATTGTTTCTTCAACCGACTCCATTTCTTCTTTTGTTTGTTTGATCTTTTTCTTATTTTTAACTAGTTGTATTTCTGTTTTTTCAGCGTTTGTTGTAGTCCTTGAAGTTTTGCCTGTATAGAATAAAGAAAGAATTTAAGCAAATGTCGTTGGGAATATGTCTAGTAATTTGTGTTTGTTTTTGTTGTTTTTGTTTCAGGTGTTATAAGTTGGATAATGCGGCGAGGTGGAAATGTGAAGATTTTTTGAATTTTTTGCGATCGAACTGTTTTTTGGTTGGATGAATTATCAAAGTTTTGGTAAGTTGTGCTATGTCGATCTTATTTTGGTAGTTTGTTTTTGATTGTTATTGATAAGGGTAGTCGAATGTATTTTGAATGGGTTATTTTCGAAAGTAGAATTTGTGCTATGTTTTGGAGTAGAAAATGATCGGATTGAGTTACTTATTATTGCTGTTCATTGGCCGAAATGATAATATCTATAATTTTGAGGTCGTGAGTTTGTGAAAAGGTGTGCGTTTTGGTCGCCGGATGATTTTTGGAAGGGAGGTTTTGCTAAATTTTATGCTATCTGATCTAATGAGTGAGTAGTACATACCTCTAAATCGTAGAGCGTGTCTGACATGTTTGCGAATCGTCGAGAATATATTGCGAAAGCGAAAATAATAAAAAGGTTTTACAAATGACGAAAAAATATTGCAAGTTTAAAAGCCGGTGTCGCACGTATTTTTATTTTCTTGAAATTGATTTGGAAATTTTTTATTGGCTTTGTAGTTTTGGAATAAAAATTATATTGTTTTTGGCTTTTCAGAGTGTGCTACTTGCGTAGTTTTTGTGATAGGTGGGTTTTATCCTATCTTTTTTGCAGTGTTGCCAGAAGTGGGTTTTTGTAGTTCGAATGTTTTTTTTTTTTTAATTTTGAGTTCCTGAAGGGTTTTGTTTGGGATTTTTAATTTTGTGTTGTATTTTTTTTGAGACGCAAGGATTTTTAATTTGATGAATCAGAGTCGTTGGGGTAATATTTAGTCGAATATGCAATTTTCCGGTCATGGCGAGATTTTAGTTCGCTAAGTGGAAGGCGTCGAATTTCGGGTAGGGATTTCGATTTTGTTGGAGTTTCCAAATTTTGAGCATTTTGCAAGTCAAATTGTCGCCGAAATATGTATGGAATTTGTAGTTTTTCGAGAGTCTGAGTCGAGATGTGACCGATGATATCTTGTAGATCGGAGGGCGTAAATTTTATTGAGACTGGTCGATTCTCGTAGGTGAGTTCTATTTCTTTGATAAAGTCGTTACGAATTATTGCGCCGGGGAATAGTAATTCAATGGTTCGAACAATTGATCTTGAAATGGTGTTGTGCACGGTATATGGGTTTATGACTAGTGGTATTGTAAGGGTGTTATCGAGTTTGAAATAAATTTTGTCAAATGGGCGATAGGTTTTGTTTTTTGGTTTTGGTTTAAGGGTGGGGTTTTTTGTTACGTCGTCCGTATCTAGGTAAGTCAAATCGGTTTGAATTTTTATAGATTTCGTATTCGTATCAGGGGGGTATGAGCCAGAAGCAATAATTTTGGGATTTTCTAGAGCCTCTTTTTTTAGATTTTCGGTTTGGAGTATTTTTATCGATTTTTTACCAATATAGCACAACGGTTGGTGGAGAGGGATGATCGAAAACGGGATTTTTATTTTGTAGCCTTTTACGGTGCCTTTTATGAAAGCTTTACGAGTCGAGAGAAAAGGTGTTGGGTGGTCTTCGAGTAGAATAATTTTGTGGATATTCCTCACATTTATCTCCACCGCATGTGGTGTATTCTGCATTATATCTTGCAGCGAGTGTTCGGATATGATATTTCTGGTTTGTTCAGGTTTTGTTTTCAAAATGAGAGTCGTTTTGTTGGAAATTGTTAATAGGATCGAATCCGCTATTTCTGTGGTTTCTGGCGTCGTAGTATTTTTACTGTCGTTGTTTATATTGTCATTTTGTGGTGACAATATTTTTTCTGTTGTCTGTGGATTCGTTGGGCAGTCGGCAACGTCGGTCGAGAAGATTTTTAAGTTGTTTACATGTTTTTGGATTTTATCCAGCCTGTTATCGATGACGTCGGTGGAGAAGGTTTTTAGGTTTTTTATGTGTTTTTCGATTTCGTTCCAGTTGTCTATTGGGCATTCGGAAATGCGTATTGATTTTCTCATTTCATTTAAATCTGGCATTTCATCGCATGTGTCGTGAATGCTTTCGGTTGAAGATGATGAGGATTTTGAAGATTTTGATAGGATATTAGGTATTGTTTTCGATTTTGGGGAAATGATAGGTATCTCTTCGGGGGTTTCAATTATTATTCCAAAGTTTTTTATTGTAGTGTCGCCGATAGTGCAGAATGATTTGAGACAGGTATTTTGAATCGTGAATTGAATTTTTTGTTGGGATATGCCAAAGGTACAGTTGATGATAGCGGTTGGTTTGTCGTTTATGTATGTCGTAAGAATTTTTTGTGGGTATTTATTCAAAATTTCGTCTGATTGGTGTTTACTTATGATGTTTTCATTTTTTGAGGGATTTAGGATTGTTTCTATTTCTATTTCATTTATTTTTAGGGTAATTTGATCGTGAGGTAGGTATTTAGTTTGAGTTTTGTTTTGGTAGGTAAAGGGTACTAGGCCGTGATTATGTTCGCTGTCATCAGTTGTCGTTTTAGGTGAGGTGATTTTCTCATTTCTGTGATATGTTTTAGTATTATTGGAGAAAATATCCTCAATTTCGGAGTCAGTTTTGTCAAAATCATGATTTTGTAACTCTGTTTTTAATTGGTCCGAGATTGTTTTTGTTTGATCGTTGTTACTTTGTTCAGAGTTATTTTCAGTGCCCTGAGAATTTTTATTATCTAAATTTTGGGTTTGGGAAAAATTTTGATTTTTTAGGGTTTCGAAATTTGTGATGTTTAGGTGGTCCAAACGGAGTTGTTTTATTGCGTTTTTACTTATATAGCACATCGGCTCTTTTGATTCGATAATTTTGAAAGGGATTTTTATATTGTAGGTACCTATCATTCCCTGTACTATTGCAATTTCGGAGAGAGGGCTTGGTATGAATGGAGAAAATGGGAGTCCTATGTCTGAAGATGCGTGGTATTTTATTGGAACAGTTGCGCGGATGCTATTTAGGGTGCCTCTTGATATGGTATTTGCGTTGGCGTCGGAGTTTAATTCGATAGTTAAGGTTGAGTCGGAAGATATGTTCAATAAAAATGATTTTGGTTTGCCCTTTTGTTTTACTGGGTCCCAAAATGTGAAAAAGGTTCTGGATTTTATGGCTTTTAGCCATTCTGGTACATCGCTGTCTTCTACAGCATATTTTTGATGAATCTTGACGGGTAGGTGGGGGACCTCTGTGTGCTCGAATATTTCATCGTCGTAATTTTCTTTGTCCGAGTCTATATCGTAATCATTTTCGTTTTCTAGCTCGCATTTCTCAATTTTGTCATTAATTTCTGGAATTTCAAACGGAGATGAGGAGGCTTTAGGGTTGAGAGTTGGCGCAGGGGTTGAAAAATTTGAGTGTATCAGGTTTAGGTCGACGTCAATACTATCCTGATTTTGAGTTTTATTCTGGATGGATTTTATTTCAGAATTTACGTTATCTATTTCAGTTTTTAGGGTATTGAATTTTGAATCGATTAATTCGCGGATTTCTTTCAGATCGGAGGTAGTCTTGGTTTTTTCATTTGATGTGGCTGATTTAAAGTCTGCGAGTTCGTGCGCCAAGTCTCCTAA
The DNA here is from genome assembly GCA_038380155.1 of Pseudococcus jackbeardsleyi. Taxonomy (NCBI): domain Eukaryota; kingdom Metazoa; phylum Arthropoda; class Insecta; order Hemiptera; family Pseudococcidae; genus Pseudococcus; species Pseudococcus jackbeardsleyi. The sequence continues at coordinate 7,280,899 of CM076242.1, forward strand.
CCCTTCCGCTAATCCTTGAATTTCGTAGTCGTGATTATATAAAATGGAATCTGTTTCTGTTATTGCCTCTTGATGTTCTGTGATTTTTCCTTTCACTTCATCTATTTCGTTTTCGTATTTTTCCGCTGATGATATTAATTTTTCTGTCATAAAATCAAATTTGTTCATGCTTTCTTGATGGGTGTCCAAAAGGTTTGAGAGGCGATTTATGTTCTCATCGATTTCATCATCTTGAGATGAGGTTTCGTATAATTCTTTTTTAGTTTCTTGGTCGAAAATTAGGTTATATTTTGCGATTTCATCGCACCATTTCGATGTTTTGTTTCTTGAAAGATAGCGGTATTTATTTACGATTGATTTCAGTTCTGTTCGGACGTGAATATATTGTCCGTTGAGCCAGGATGGAAGGCTCTGCAGATGAAGGAATAAGCTTAGCATTTCTTTATTCGCTACAGAGTAGTTTCGTTGGTGGGGTAAGAACTGATAGGAGACGCGCATAATAACGTTTTCGGAGCCCCTAATGAGTTGGTAAAGGACTGACTGCATGGTGTCTCCGGTCACCATGGTGTCTAGGTACGCGTGATGTTTTTTCCTTAATAATTTTTCAGCTTCAAAGATTATGGATTCTGCTTGTTTTTCGTTTAAGAGGACGTCGTCTACATAGCAGGTTTTTGAATTTAGATTCGGGAAAGCCTTGAGGGCTGCTTCATTCTGTCTTAATTTTCGAAATTGGGAGGGGGAATAATTTTTTGTAATTACATTCGCGAGATTCTTTTCGATAATTTGAAGTTTTGAGTCTACGTTTTGAGCCCCGATGTCCAAAATTCGGTTTATATCATTTTGTTTTCCTTCCGGTACCGAGAGTACATTTAGGGTCAATTTAGCGTTCCAGAATGCTGTTTCTCTTTGTGATGTTTTTGAGATTTCGAGGGGGTTAAGGGGGCCTTGCGGAGAGGGTGTTTTATCCGAAATTTCGTTTTTAGTTTGTTCTGTAGAAGAATTTTCTATTTTTTCAGAGGGGTTTGTGATATCTTGAATGTAGGAAGCTATGCCTTTGCATCGTTTTTTAGATTTTGGTTCAAGAATCGGAGATTTTGGAGGGGTTTTGGATGTGGAAGGTTGCGGAGAAATTCGTTCAGGAGTAGTATCAAAGAATGGAGAGTCTGGGAAAGATTGTGGTACAATTTGTGAGTCGTCAGTATTTTGATCTAGAGAGGGGGAGCCTTGAGGGGTCGGCGTATTGGGAGGTACGTCAGACATTTTTGATGTAAATGTAAAACCAAAGCTTGTTGAAATTTTTTGATTTGGAGATTTTATACGATGTTTAAAATAGAATTGCCTTGAAAATTGTTGATTTTGAGATGATGATATGGGTTTTATTCAAGTAGCGAAATAAGAAATGTTTCTAGAATTTTTCGTGGCTCAGATATATTGAGCGGATTGATAGCGAGTTAGAATCAGTGCCAGTGGTATTTGGCGATTCAAGCAAGTTTTTACGACGTAAATTATGCGAGTAGTATGCGGATGCGTAAATTTGATCGAAAAAATATTTTTAATGAAATTTTTTTTTTTTTTTACAGTCAAAGAGTGAGAGATTTTTGAATTTTTATCCAAAGAGTTCGGCTAAAAAGGATTTCGAGTTGTTTTGAGGAAAATAAGGAATTAATGAGTCGTGGAAATTGGATAGAGGGGGTTTTTCGGAATTTTACTTTGTGATAACTGAGAAATTTTTAATTATTGAAATTTTGGATGAAGACGTGTGAATTTTTTGAGAGGTAGAAAGGTGTTTTTATGGTCCACTACCAGGAGTGGTGTAGGAAAACTGATGAATTCCAGAGATCAGCTAAGTCGGATTCGTAATCCCACGCTGACCAACTGGGCCTTACCGACTCTGCAAGCAGAGAGGGGTTTTTGTGTGACTTTGAAAGGGGGAGAAGAATTTAGAGAGCCTTTAATCCGATTAGCAATAAACTTCTCGTTTCAGGCTGGGTAATTTTTAGGATGGTATGTGGAAAAATTTATAGGATCTCTCAAAAAATCAGGAAGAGAAAGGTATAGGTATCAAGTCCGCTGTTTCCCAGTCGTGTCTGATGCCTGTTTTATTTTGGAGAACGTAAACGGATAATTAATTTCTCAGTTTATCTGGAAAATGTAATTTTCTTGAATTGCAGTCGTCGTTGTCCACGTACTGTCGCAATTTTCAGAAAATTGTAGGAATTAGCCGAAAATTTCCTATTAAATTTTGTAATTCTCTTTAATTGCAGTCGTCGTTGTACACGTACTGTCGCAATTTTCAGAAAATTGTTGAGTTTTGGCCAAAAATTTAGTTAAATTTTGCAAAATGAATTTAAATTTTGATTCAGAAAATTATTAGATCGAAAGTGACGCTGTATTTAATTCGTAAAAATTTTATTGTGTGAAATTATTTGCTACGGTCGTCGTTGTCCACGTACTGTTGTAGCTTGTAATTCCGAATTTTGATTTTTTATGACGCTAGACGGAAATTGTCGAAATAATAGGTCGTTCGTTAATTAATTCGCTAAAATTTTGATGGTGAGATTATTTACTGCAGTCGTTGCGCGCTTACTTCTACAGCTTTATAATACTCAAAAGAAATTTGCCAAAAAATGGTAGGTCGCGATGTATAGGTCGCGAAAATTCCGAATATGGAATTGTGTGCTGCGGTCGTCGTTTTGCACGTACTGTTGCAGTCCACAATTTCAAAAATTTAAATTTTGGATGAAAAAATCGAAATTATAAGTCGCGGAATTAATTAATTAATTTTGGAAAGCGTAAAAATGTGAAAGTATTTACTGCGGTCGTCGTTGTGCACGTACTGTTGCAGTATCTAAATTCACAAAATAATTAAAAGCAGAAGAAAAAGAAATACGAGATTGACTAAGTTAACCTTGGAAAGGTAGATCTAGTCAAGCGCGAGTTTTAAAAGCAGCGTTTAAAAGTAGAGAAAGAGTGTACCAGATAGCTAGGTGTACTTGGTAAACGTTGAAAACGGCAATCTTTGCTGATAACCAAATAGCAGAAAAGAAAGACGTTAAATGATTTCGAGTTTGAAAACGGGGTTTTATTTATTTGAGTTTTTGGGTAGCTTGATTTGCCGAGAATTAGTCCGGTTGTTGAAGTCGTGTATTTTGGGATGACCAGTTCTATTGTTGAAAATTCAATGGATTGTTCTTTTTTATGAATAGCGGACGCGATCCTTTTATTGTTTTGGGTTGGTTTCTGTTCGAGAAATCGCACGATAGTTTTGTTTTGTTTCTATACGGTCGTTTCCGTTTTTATAAGGAAAATCTTAAATCTAAATATACCGATGTATGTACATAGATTTCGAAGGTCGATTCCTATTAAAAGTATCAGGAATTTTTGTGATACAAGTGAAGACAATAGAATTGATTGAGTCAATTGATTGTGTCATTTAATAAATCGAAAAGGTAAAAGAAGTTTGCCGAAATCAATAGAAGCTGTCAAGTTTAAGATGACATTTATAAAGATTAATCGATTTTTAAATTTTGGAATATAATGGGGTGAACGTAAGTGTGCCAAAATGTGAAAATCTTGATTTCCGGAGCTGTCAAAGCCGTGATATTATGTAGGAAACGGTCGATGATTAATTGATTTTTCGATTTTTTGAAAATAATGGGGTGAAGATAACTGTGCCTAAATGTAGGAAATCTTGATTTTGCCAAGAAATGTAATTTCAATAGATTGAATTTTAATGAGTTAAAAGTATTGTTTGAAAATCGTAAACGGATGTATTTTTGAGTGAAAAAAAAGGTGCATCGATGTATATACATTTGTATAAACAATGGTTTACCGCCACCGTTAAAAATAGAAAGAAGCGTCCTTTGAATTTCAAAGGGGTGAAAGCGTTTGTACCAAAAAGTATGCCTTAAGCTTAAATAATGAAGCGGATATACATGGCGGCTTTTGCACATAAAGTCGCCAATATTTTTATTTACAATAGAATTGAATTAATTTGACAGGTTGCTGTCATTTCTACGGATTTTAAAGTAATTGATTCTTTGTTGTAAAGAATTGATTTACGATTCTAAGAAAAATATTTTGAAAAGAATTGATTTGTCTTTATCGTGCCTATTGTTCTGAATGTGAATATTGACTAAACCATTTGCGCATTGGACTTGTGAAGGGGAAGAAAGAAGATCTAAACTGAGAATTTGGATCGCGATGGATTTTTTGGTCTGAATGGGCATGTTGGGCCGGAAATCGTATTGGCGCCAACGATTTATTTTTCGGTTGAAAATGGAAACAGGGTTACCATTATTTTCGGCGAAAAATGTAATTTTGAATATCGAATCGAAATATAGATCGAATCAATGGGTTTTGACTTGGTTAAATAAAAGAAATTTTGGAGATTTTTCGGAGAGTTTTGATTTTATGGGTCATGAGAATAGTAATTACGTTGATTGAAGGTAATGATCGAAAGAAATTATTGAATTTTTGAATGAAATTGTGATTTTTGATATTTCCAAAGGAGAAAATGAATTTTGTTTATCGAAACGTTAAATTGATTTTTTGAGTATTGATTTTGGAATTTTGATATTTTTATGTCATGAAAAAGAGATTTCGTTGTCGAAATTGATTATTTGAATTTTTAATGTGAATTTTGATGATCAAAAGGGTTTATTGAATTTTTAAAAGGGAATTAAGAATTTTGATATTTTCTGATGTTCGAAATGAGATATGATGGCCAAAGGGTTGAGTTTTTGAATTTTGGATTTAGATTTGAAAATTCTGATTTTCGATGTCATGAAAAAAGATTTTCGTTTATCCAAAGTAATTAGTGAATTTTGTAATGAATTTTGGAATTATGGATTTTAATGTTTGATTTTGGGAAAGTATTTCGATGATCGATGGGGTAATTTTGAATATTTTAGCGGAAATTTGCAAATTTTGATTTTCTAGGACGTGAAAAGGGTTACCTAGTTCGAAATTGGTTATTAAAAATTTTGCTGAGTGAAATTTTGATGTTCTTGATCGTAAGAGAGGATTTGTGAATGAAAAGGATTTTATAGATCGGAGTAAATTATTGAATTTTCGGGTGAAATTATGAATTTTGAGATTTTCAGTTTGAGAAAAAGATTTCGTATCTTGAAATAGTGAATTTTGAATTTTTGGTTGAAAAATTTGAAAATTTTGATTTTTTAGGTGGTAAAAAAGGGGTTATTTGGTTCGAAAATTATGTCTATGAATTTTGATTTTCTCTTTTGCGAGAGGGTAGGGTTCTGGTGATCGAAGTGTTAATTTTGATATTTTTGAGTGGAATTTAGAAGATTTGAGTTTTTTAGATCGTGAGATAGATTGTTTTAATTGAAACTTGAAATAAATGAAAGTGGATGAATTTATGAATTTTGAGTGATGGTTTGGTGATTTTTGATTTTTTGAAGGTCGAAAAAATTATTGTCAAGATAAAAATGAGTGTATTTATGAATTTTGAGTAATAATTTTGGATTTCGATTTTCTAGGTTGTGTAAATTGATTTTGTAGATCGAAATGTTCGAAATGAGTGGTTATTTAATTTTTGAAGTAGAATGGCCTGAAATTTTCGAATTTTCGGGTGGGTTAGTCCATTTTGAATTTTTAGGGTGCGGGAAATAAATTCGTTTCGCCACAAATGGGTTCGTAAATTTTGGGTATGAAAAGAGTAGATAATGAATGCGTAGAGCATAATAAAAGGATTTCTTGCTGCCAACAAAAAAATACCTAATTATTGTGATCATCGCATTTTCAACTGGCGAATTAATAAAATTGCCATGATTTTACGTTACAACGGAAATGTACCGATATTTTCATTTGGCAGATGAAAAGTGGTGCATTTTTGGTTTTTTCACTTTATAGAAAGTGAGACTATTGGCTTATCATTAGTTTTCACATAAAAATGTGAAATATCAGATTATCAGATCGTATGATTGATAATTTGATATCGGATTATATACATAGATTTACATATCCGGAAATTTTCATCATTTCTGATGACGTAAGTTATTATTATTATGCACTTCGGGTGCATGAGATGTCGTTTACGTTAATTACGTTACGTTAATGGCCAGGAGGGGGGGGGGTCGTAGTTTTCTACTTTTTGACTCGTATTTTGGTGTGAATTTTTTATGACCTTGATTTTTCACACATTTTTGGCCGAAATTAATATTTTTTTTTGTGTACTTAAGGTACATAGTCCGAAATTTTCAAAGTGAGGAATTTATATTTTGCACTTAAGGTGCCTAGTTCCGAATTGACGTCACAATTTTTTAATAATTGTCAAGGATTTTTTATAGAAAAAAGTTGATTTTTGGGTGACGTTCTTGTGCGAATTTTTATGGCCTGAAATTTCGCAATTTTTGACATTTTTGCATTTATGATGCTTACAGCCAGTGATTGTGATATGGTGCGAAAAGGTGACATCCTAATCACATGATTCCACATCGTTCGGGGGGCCCAATATCCGGTACCATAACGGGGGAAATGCCGCGTTCCCTTCATCTATCATGTCGCCATCCCTGGAATTTTGGTGTTGTTTTTTACGATGTATAAAATTTTGTGGCTGTATTTCGCCATAAAGGGAGAGAAAAAATGAAGGAATTTGTGGTTTGACTGAGGAAATGGGTTGAGGATACACTGAGGTTGCCGTGTACGTCGCACGTTTCCGTCACGAACTGTTACAGTGGGGAAGACGTTTTAAGGATATTTGATAGGAATTACAATATCGTATTTACTAGATTTCCGCGTCACGGAAATTTAACTGTAGTTATTACTAGTAATTCGTGATATGGAGTTAAGGAAAACATTTTTGTTACATTTTTTCACTATTTACGGTGTCAGTTACGCCTAAATTTAATTTTTTATGCACTTAAGGTGCGAAAAATTTTGTAGTCCGGAGGCCTAGAGCTTGGGGACAAAATTTTGAATAATGATATAATAAATATAGACGTTACCATATGCGATTTGTACCTAATTTTGCGTTTAGGACGCCTAAATGGATAATTTTTTACCTTGTTTCAGATTTTTACGAACATATGGTATACTTCCGACTTGCGGATTGGTGGAAAATCGGAAGATATACATACAGGATTTTGTCCGATGTGCTTCCAGCCTCTTTATCCTATGCACAGGTGGCCATCTGTGGGAGTCGTAGTCTGGAGAGTCACGTTATTTCGGGCGCCATTATGTAGAGAAGATTCTGGCGGACGGGGTGGTAAAGAAATGGACTGTTTATGGAGGACGTTGGAGGGAGTGTGGGGTCGGTAGGGTTGTCCCCTTCCTCACGAGTCCTCTGGCCGTTGGTCCTTCTTCCCCATTACACTGGTGCGCACCAGGTTCCCGATCTTGCTCTACGGACTTACCTCCCGGAGGATATTTAGGAGGAAGTCCCTTCGCCGAGGGTCCGCGGGGCCCGTCTGGGGTCTCGCACGTTGGAACGAATAAAAACACGGTTGACAGATACATGCGTATATTTGCACGACGTATTTAATCGTACCTGTATGTGTGTGTGAGTGACGGCCGCGACCTACGGTTGCGGATGGATCTAAATTGGCGATGATCGAGATGATTTTACACTCAATTCGACGCCACGCCGCTGGCTGCGGAGGCGGCGGCGAAAGGAGCTATAGACCTCCCGATCGGTGCCATCGTATTTTGCTGAACTCCATCGTCCCCTACTTCGCCGGAGCTGCAAGGGGGTCGATGGATCGTATTATTCTGAACGTGTGGAAGAATTCGCGCGGCGGGAATAGGAACGACGCCGCGGAGGATATCTCCGGATGGATATCTCCGCGGAGGGAACCGATCTCGCGAGTGGCGAATTCCACCGGGGTCCCAGGGTCTCTATCCAGGCCTAGGTGCACTGGTACCTTGAAGGATCCCCATGTGACCCCAATCGAAATGAGGGACCAAGATGGAATCGCGGGTGAATTCCGATGACGGGTAAATAAATCGAGCCGGATTCGATATTTACGCGTCCCCGGCTAAGTCCGATTCCGGTGACTTAGCCGGGCGTCGTACAAGCCGAAGCGAGAGATGTTAAAACGACATACGAATACTTGAATTAGGGGTAGAATCGAAACTTCGAAACTTAGCCTAAACGAGTATGTTTTTAGAACTCGTTCGAGGGTTGAAAACGCATCGAATCGAGCCTAAGCTCGATCCAGCAACGCATCAACCAGCTCGAACGTATAAATCGGAACTAGTTTTACTCCGCTAACGCAGAGTTTATATAAGGATTCGAATCAACTTGCTAGCAGGGTTGCCACCACCACGGAACTATAGTCGTTTCTCTTGGGTCGGGCCATATTCACTCTGACAGACTTTTCAGTGAATTCGCCGATTTTCCAGAAATTTTTCAACTGTTTGCTTTGAATGAATTTTTGTCACTGCTTCAATTCTGACTGTTTTCCAATGATTTTCGATAATTTTCACTTTTTTATAATCATGCATAAATAAGAGTGTGCTCTCTCATTTATAAATCAGTGAAATTGATCGAAAATCACTGAAAAACAGTTAAGATTGCAGCACTGAAGAAAATCAGTGAAAAAATTTTCACTGAAAACAAATCAGTGGGGAAAATCACTGAAAAATCAATGAAAATTCAATGAAAGGTCGGTCTATGTAATTTATGAATTCAGCTGAAAAATCAGTGAAAATTGGTTGAAAAATCAGTGAATCTTGATGGTTTTTTCTTTGCTGCAATTCTGACTGTTCGTCAGTGACTTTTCACTAATTCAGAACGAGAAAGTAGGTACGTAATAGATTTTACCTTTTCTGAACAAATTGAACAATTTCCACACAAAAGTAATCAAATTCATGACTTTTTAAAACTTGGATCGAGTATCAGCTTAACAATTTTTCAATCTTGTTCATAATTTTTCATTATTAATTTCAGCAATTTTTTAACCGTCTAACCAATAATTAATTTAAAGTTTGATTTATGATATTTTTTGAATATTTTAGTCAATTTACTTTTTTTCCTGACAAAGATCTCATATTATGTATTTCTTATGCCATTTTCATTTTCATGGTTTTTTTTTTGTTTTTTTTTTTTTTTTACAAATTTGATACTTTGTGAATTGAATACGAACGTGTTTTAAAGTATACCTAATTCTAAAAAATTTTCAATAATTTTTTTATAGCTTAAATCACTGAGTATTCTTCTGTTCTAACCTTCGTGTTCTTTTTGAAGATTTTTGTATGTGTATGGGGGGGGGGGAGAGGAGGAGGACGAAGAGGGGGAGGGGGGGAGGTGTCATGAAATTTCGAGTCATTTCAAATCAGTTTTGTAAAAATTTTGTCTTTTTCAAAAAAAAGTGGGTGATTTTTGTTTTCTTTTTCTTAACCAATTTTGAAACGATTTTACTTGATACCAGTTTGAAAATGATTTTTGAAAGAAAGTGGTAAAAAGTTATAAAAATTGATGTGTGTCTTAAATTGTAATTCATCTGCTTACGATTCTGAAAATGAAATGATTTTGTCTGCCCAGATCAAAAATCGTGACAAAACTGAAATCTCAACCAATGGTCACAAGGTATGTTCAATTTTAATAATTCATCAAATAAGCCAAATTTTGAAAATTTCCATTTTTTTGCCCCATAAGTTTCACGACGAAATGATAACCACCCATATACACCCTTCCCCTATTCGTAAACCCTTCCAATTTTCATACACCACTAACCTAATTAAAATCATACACTCACATTCGGAAATTTCAAAACCTGATTATACTTATCGAGAGAAAACCACCCAGCACCCTTTTCTCCTTCTAATCCTCACTTGCTTGTAAAAACCATGGTTATAATATATAAAAAAATCGGTCTACGATTGTCATTCGTATATATAGCTCGAAGAAATAATCTGCAATCCTCAGATCCATCGCCCTATCCGACGATTACTACTCTGCTGACGCTTTATTAAAAAGGTGTAATGAAAAGCTCGCGTCCTCAGTACCCGTATTATATAGACTCGAAAACTTGGTTAAAAAAAAGCACCGCCACGCAAAGGGTTACTAATCCGGGATTAAATTTCAAAACGCAGCTGAAACATCGAATCGCGTTTTAAGCGTATAAGAGAAAAATCAAACGCGGAAATAGTCCATGCTCTGTATGTCGATGTACCCCGTCATCAAGATGGTCAAATATACCAGCACGGGTGTTCTGCAGATCTACGATGCTGTAGGATATATGTGTACTTTGTATTATGGACTTGGACTTGCACGACGAGGTTTTAATCTCTAATGTAAACGAGTTCGAATGTATTAGGAAAATAAACGCGAGGTAGATGGGAGGGAATGAGGGGTGAAGACCCTCCGCAGTGTAGAAGATCATCGAATTACAGGCATCAGTGGTTAAAAAAAATAATTACTTTTTAATATTCGGTTTTCGGCGGAGAATTTTTTGCTGACGAAATTGGGTAATTTTGAATTGAATTTTTTTGTGAGGTGGATAATTTTTGAGTTTTTTTAAAAAGAAATCTTGGTTTGTTGAAGTTCTTGAATTTTGGTAAAATCAGGTTAAGGAATTTTTTTTCAACCGTTTCGAGAAATCTTAAATTTTGAAGATGGAAAGATGAAAGTATAAAATTTATTTTTTCTGATAGAAATGTTTCGGTGCGGCAAAGGGTTCATTTAGCTGCTGGTATAACTTGATCAAAATTTTTATTCGATTCATTTTGTTAGAAGATAATTTGAGAGCGCATGAGAAAATTTTTATCGAATTTTTGTGGAGTACGGAATACGAGATTTCCAAACTACAAATTCTATCTCATCGATTTTTCTCAAACTTGGCACGTAGATAGAGATATTAGAGGGGAGTACCTACCCTGAATTTTTTCAGATTTTTTCCAATAATCTTAATGACCTTGAATTTGATGTTGACAAATTTAAAATCGCTTTTGGGGATACCATTTCGGTACTAGCAAAAAAAATATTTTTTACAAAGTTTTTCAGTGTAAGTATTTTACAACACTCAAAATTTTTCCGATTTTTTCCTGTGTTGCAAAATTGTTAAAAGAGATGTTCACAAAACTGTGAAAAATTGATGAAAAGGAGTAACTCTAAGGGGGAAAATGATGAATTACGTTAATTTTTTGAATGTTTGACCTACTCCCATCACTTGAAATTATCTGAAAAAATTGATAGGGTGATTTAAATTTTCATAGTCAAATTCAAGGTCATTAAAGTGGTTGAAAAAATTAAATAAAATTTTAAGGTACTTCCCTCCAGTACCTTTACCTACTTCGTGCCAAGTTTGAAAAAATTGATTCAAAATTTGTGAAAATAAAATTTTTGGTTTGGTAATTTCGTATTTTGGGGCCCAGCTCCCTTCTCCGGATGAGTTAAAAATTTGTCCATACATTCTAAAATCATCTGCTGCCTTGACAAATCGATTGGCTTACCTAAAAATTTTGATAAAGTTTTACCAGAGGTCAAATGGCTTCCTTACCACACGAGAGCTTTTTAAAATGATTATTTTTAAAAATTTTCATCTCGTTTAATTTTTGTTAATTTTTCATTGTTTGTACTCAAGTTCAATAAAAATGAATGAAAATTTTCAAGCATGTGAGCAGATTTACATCATTTTATTATTTCGATTTTTTTGGGTGGGGGGGAGAGGGATTTCCAAAAGTTCTGAAAAATTAGGTAAACGGTCTGGATTTTCGGTTGTTGGTGTCTCATATACTTAGATCCTGCAAAAAATGTTCTGCAGGTGGAAAAAGATATGAAAAATAACTTAAATTTTTAGGTATTGAAAATTCATTTTTTCATTTACTATTTCAAATGAGAAAAAAAGGCTTCAATTTTTTTTCTCCTTCAATTTTTATTATTCGATTAAAAAAAAGTTTACGTAAAATATTTCTCAAAAAATTTTGCCTTGAAAATTGTACATACCTACAATTAAGAAGTTGAAAAAAAAAGTACTTACTTGAAAATGCTGGGAACTATCAAGTTCTTCCGATTAATTTTTCATCCTACGAATTGTGAATTTTCTAAAATAGTATTCACTCTCACTTTGCTCGAGCGAAGTATGGGTACCTAGCTACCTACCTTAATCATCGCAATTTTTTTCATGAGTCTTTTTGGCAAAAATCAATAAAATTCATCCAAAAATTTGAATCTTACGTTACCTACATTTTTTTTTTGGATATTGAAGCATAATACTAGGTACTCGAAAAAATTAAAAAGCAAAATTTTTTTAAAAAATAGCCAGAAATTCCATATGAAAGAAGCAGTGGTGAGGTGGTTCAACTTAAAGATTAAAAAAATTGAATTTTTTCGGAATCGATTTAAATCGATTTTGTGGTACTTCAAATAGATTTAAATCGAATTCAAAATGTAATTCGAAAAAGCAAAAGGCATGGTGAAAATTGAAATTAATGGAAAAAATCGCCGGAATTCTAGAAAAAGAAAAATGATTAAAAAAATGAACTGAGGCTTATTTGTTTTTTCGGTGTGGATTTTGGAATTTCAAGAATTTATTTGGCTTGCAGATTGCAATTTTTTCACACTAAAAAAATAAATAGAAAACCCCTAAAACTGAAAACTTCTATCAAATAGAATTCAAATTCGATTTGGGAGTCGAAATCGATGTAAATCCAATCCCTTGTATAATATCTCGGTTACGAATTTTTAATTTTTCTAAAAAGGTCATATGTTTTGAAAGCCTTTTTTCCATTTTTTGTTAGCAAATAACTCCGAAGAAGATTCTGCAAAAATTTTATCAAAAAATACTTTGCATTTTTGAAAAAAAAAATGCTTTTCAATCATGCATTGATATAATTATGTACTTACCTCTAGGCTCTAACCTTCATCATTTTCATCATTTTTCTCCAATCCAAAATATGTATAAAATTTACGGAAGATCCCAATAACCTCCTCATCCAGACGGAATTTCCGGCTCCGGATCCTTCGAGTATCCGAAACGCGGATATATTTGTACAAGTGACAATAACGCCGATGAAAAGGACTCATACATAGCGAAAAAAAGAGGAAAGACCGGAGGGGCTAGTCGATATAGTAATGTAAGGTGAAAAGCACGCCTGAATAAACACGCAAGTGCACAACCCTGTTCGATGAACATTTTGGTACCGATTTATGTTTTCTCTCTTAGCTCGCCAACATTCTAATGATAAACAAGGAACAATTACATTCGTTTAATACGCGGCTCTCTTTAAAAACACTTGTCTACATTCCCAAAACTCGCGTGGCTCGTCGTCTGCTCCCTTCGTTGCCTTTTTTTTCATACGCTTTTAGATCCGTCATCAGTATTAACAATCTATCAATGCGTGGTCCCTGTCCCTCGTTCGAAGCGTAACTTTTCTTAATGCTCCCCCTGGCCGAGTCACAGAATACACGTTAATTTGAAGCCGAACCGTATCTAACCGCATCTAAATGACTATTTTATTTAAATTTCAGATTCGCGATAACTACACGACTTAGTTTTTTTCATAAAAACGTGATAAATGAAAAATCAATTTATTTATAGTTTACAATATGGTTTCCCGGGAACAAAGAAAAAAAAAGAGCAAAATAAATTACACTTGTTTTGGGGAGTGCAGTTTTACATCGATGCTCTAAAATATCCCGAGTAACTGCATTTCAGCGTTAGGGGCTTACTGCACACATCTTTACTAATATACACGTTCTCTTTCACTTGAAAAAGACCATTTTGAAGACGTCATTTACTCTCAAGTTGAGTTTTACCTGAATTTGGGCTCTCAAAAAAAAAGCCACTTTCGTTTCATACTTTTCTACATAAAATTTTCTCTAAGAGACATTAGACTCGTATGAATAAAGTGAGGGTGTTGATATTTACTAGGATGTTATCTCATTTTGCTTAAAATTAATTGTATAATTTAGTAAGAGTGTTTCGGTGTACATCTCGAATCATCTGTTCGTTATGACGTTGCCATTTTGTACAATTGTAGTAGGATGTTTGGATTGAATTTCCAAGTCGTTGTTATTAGTCTCCTCAGATCTATCAGTTTCTCTACCATCAGGTTCATTGTTGTTCCTCACATCAATATCAGATTGATTTGAAGAACTGTCATCTGGTTCAGTTGGACCATTGATAAGTGGTCTTAAGACTTCTTGGTTTTGAGAAGTTGTGGTATCAGCAACAGATGTGGGTCTTACAGTGACATCGAGAGAATCTGCATTTGAACTGTTTGACACAGTTTCGGCATTTTGTCCAGATCGATTGGTTTCTGTAGCAGATCCATTATTTGATCGATTTGATTCGTCTGATTGGTTATTTGCCAAAGAAATATTGCTTTGTGTGTCTGTTGGTTTTTCAGGATCTTGTATAGATTCATCTTCATTGAGTGGATTTTGAGATGTAGAGCTATTGGAATCCTTGGAGGCGGATGTACTACGTTGTAATTCATTGTTTTCCAAGCTTTCAGTGTCGGAAGGCCTGTCTTGAGGTGATTCTGGTTTAGTGGATGCTGAAGAAGCCTTCTCTAAATCATCATCAATCAATTTCTCATTATTATTGTTATCAATAGGAAAATCTTTGGGATCGTTTTGAGAAGTATTATTGTCTGGAGGAGTTTCAAGTTTGGTATTAGTCAAATTTGATGATTCAGAGGATTGTTCATTGATATTTGTTGCCTCAGAAGCAGGATTCTCTGTATGACTGGCTTGACTTTCTGCAGAAGGTTCTTCAGAGGATTGATGAATGGCTACAACATCATTATCATCTTCATTTGTAGAAGTGGGCTCTCTTTCAATTGGTTGTTCAGATGATTGAGTTTCAATGACTGTATTGGTTGATGATTCTACACCAGTCTGATCATTTTGAGTTGTTGGTTGTTCATTGGAAGTAGCTGTTGAATTATTGTTGGGATTGCTTTGATCAGATAATGGGGTTTGCTCATCTGTTTGATTATTGTCTACTGTATTTTCATCAGAATTATTTAATTCAGCATTATTTACATTATTTTGATCATTTTCAGGCGAATTTGTTGCAGGGGAAGCTGCTTCATCAGGATTATTTGGTTCAGCTGTAGTTGCAGTATTTGGATCATCACTAGTTGAATTTGTTGAATTTTCTAGAGAATTATTCTCAATCAAATTATTATCTTCGTTTTGATTCTCAGTTTTGTTGTCATTATTTGAAGGATTTGTAGAAGACTGTTCTTGTTCTGAGGGCTGATTTTGAGGATTGATGGAAGTTTCATCTTCTGGATTCGAATTATTGGTTGGTGGATTAAGAAGGGATGCATTCATAGCAGGAATGGTTGAAGTTTGATTGTTTGAGGTAGTTGCAGAATTATTTTCTAATGTTGGTTCGGTATCATTATTGATTCTTTGGGTTACTTCTGCGTCATTTTCTGGATTTGGTTCATTGACAGGAGGATCAAGAGCTAAAGCTTGTGTTGGAGCTGATTGATTACTTGATGATGTTGAATCACTATTCTCTAATGATCGTTCAACAGCATCATTTGTTGTTTGAGTTATATCTATATCTTGTTCTGGGGTTGATTCACCAATTGGAGGATCCAGAACTGATGCATTCAAAGTTGGAATTGTTAATGTTGGTTGGCTAGTTAAATTTATGTTTTCTGGTGATTGTTCTGCATCATTATTTGTTGTTTGGGTTACGACGATATCATCTTCTGGGTTTGGTGTGCTTATTGGAGGATCAAGAACTGATGGGTTCAAAGTTGGAATTGTTCGAGATTCTTGGTTAGTAGCAGGAGTGGTAGATGAAGTGTTTTCTACTGATTCAGCAACATTATCATTATTTGTTTCTGGTGATTGATCGTTATTTTGACCAGAATCATCAATTGTTTCATTTGTTGTTTCAGTGGTTTCAATTGTTTCTGCAGATTCTTCAGCATCATTGTTTGCCTTTGAGGGTTCAGCAGAATCGTTGGTTTGATTTTCCTCATTTCTCATAGATTCATTAGCTTCCTCATTTGGTTCAGAAATAATCACAGAAGATTGACCTTGCCCACTATCACGTTGTTTGTCATTTATTTGAGACTGGGAATCATTAGGAATATCTTGACCAGCCACATCAGTTTCAGAATTTATATTCTGATTTGATTCTGAATTTATATCAGTATCATCTTTATCACTTTGTTCCACAGCTTCATCGGCAGTATTAGTAGGTTCTTCTAAAATTTCACTTGGTTGTTGAGGAGAATTTACTTCCTCATTTGGAGAACTAGGTCGATTAATTGTTTCAACTGCAGGTGTAGTTATTCTCGAATCATCGACTGTGTCAATATCACGATTTACTAGATTTGAATCATTATTGGTGTCAGTTTGCCGATTACTGACCTCAATTTCGTCTTCATTGGTATCATTTAAGTCTTTACTCTCTTCTTCAAAATCATCAGTCTTGTAATCTTCAATTTCTGCATCCATTTGTTCCAATCCTTCATCAGTTTGGTTTTCTGGGTCATTTACTGCTGATAGTGACTCTCTTCTGAGACGAGTGGTTTCTGTGTCTGACATCGTTTCATTTTCTTCGCCGGATTGCTCATTCTCTGCTTGTTCAAATTCCATTTGATCATTTTGGTTCGTGTCTTTGGACCAATTTTCTAGTTGAGTTTTAATTATTCCTGAAAAATTAATTGCAAAAAATTATTAGGAGACACCGAAGAGACGTAACATTTAGATTTTGAGAAAATAAAAATAAAATTTTTCTCTAAATCATTTTCCTTTGGGACAAACGTAAACGGCCTATCTTTTCCCTTCATACAAATAATTTTGTTTAAAAAATGAAAACTTTTTTGGGATGGAAGTTGAATTTTTAAAACATTTGGTACACTTACTAGAAAAAATTCAATTTTTAAAAAAGATAAAATAAATGTGAATTATCCGATGATTGAAATAATTAGGTGCCTATTTAAAATAATTATGCCATTGTTTGAAAATTTTGATTCGAAATACAAAGTAACAAAATTTTATATGTTGGCCGTAGATCTACAGTGATGGTCTGATGGATCACGAAAAAAGAGGCCTTAGCACAAAAAACAAAATTCCGATAAAAATGTGTTTAAAGCAGTTTGAAGTTTTTACTATAAAAATCGGTGTGAAAAATGAAATAATTCGATTTTAATTTGTTGTTTTGGCCACTTCAACGCTGGTGAGCTGTTTTAAGCAAGAATCCGCTTTGGTTGATGAAAGTAAACAGTGAAAAAATTGCTGGAAAATTTGTCAAAATTCACTAGAAGATAAGTGAAAATTCCCTAAAAAATGAGTGAAAATTCACTAGAAAATCTGCAAAAATTTACTAGAAAATCAGCAATGGACCTCGGAAATGGTTGTAATCAATTTTCCAGGGTTTTCCGATCCCGCATCAGAAAAAAGTGACTTTGGCCAAAATGACTGTTGAGGTACCTTTTTTCGTGAACTACCTTTCTGATTCAGAATAATCGTGCGAAAAAGTAATTTAATAAAATTTAAATCGCGATTTTTTCAACTTTCTCCCTCAATTTGGTCGAGTTGTTTTATATTTTTTGAAAAAAAAAAAAATATATATAAATATATTTTTTAGAAAATTCATTGATTTTGAGTTGACACGATTTTGTACCTTTCAGAAAAAGTAGAATCGGGAGGGGGGGGCGCTCGAACTTGGAAGCCAATTTTTTACAACGGGGATTCTAAATCTATATCCAGGTTCAAATGTAATTTTCAATTTATTGTGCTGAAAAATGACATTTTAGTGACTAAAAATTTTTTCTCAAATTGTCCAGCTGATGAAACAAAATATACCGCATTCGATCCTTATTTCATCGATTCCTTCTTCCATCAAAAATTAAAATTAAAAATAATTATATGAGATCATGATCATTTTGGCAAAGAACCATGTGAGGAAATGAGGGCTCGGGGAGGGGAGCTCCTCAAGGGTTTACATCATCTCTGGAATCTGATAAAATAGCTTCTTCCTTCCTCATTAATTATTGAAAACTCACCTGATAGAAATTTGACATCTGTAACCATATTTTTAATTTGATCGAATATTTTCTCGAGCAACTGATTGCTATTAATATCGTCGTAATCTGAAAAAAAAAAAATATATATTTTGCATGTTATAAAAGCATTAACTTTGTTAAGAAATTACATTGGAGGCGTGGATCGTTCTTCTTTTCCAAGCAAGAAAAAGATAATCGAAAACGAACGCGTATGGCGCTGCCAAAATAACGAAACAGACCTTTTTAGGGTTGTATTAACACATTCTCTTGGAAAAGGGATGAATACAGATGAATGGTGGAGGTAAATAAATAGCATCTTGCATATGGCGGACGTTTGATAAAAGAATCCTCGCCCAAATACTTTGTAAAGGTTTCTACTCATAAATGACCTATTCATTTAGGTATTCGTAGTAGAAAAAGAAAACGATTTTCTCAACTTTTCCATACATAATTTTTTATTGCTGAAAGTACGTAGCATTGAAATCATAATGGTTTTTATTGCGAAGTAATTCCCCTTAATTATTTAAAGTAAAAAAAATCGATCCAATTTTTTTGTTGGTTCAATGTTGCATGCAAAATTCAATAAAATTTGCAATTCAGTCTGAATTTTTTTCCCCTTTTTTTTTTTTTTGCAAAATTTGTAATTTTAAGATAATTTTGGGTTGTGAGATTTTTCTAAATCAATATCGTAGGTATAAAAAGGAATGTCATTTACTTTTTTCGTTCGAGTCAGATTGTTCGGATTGTTTCAACTCGTTGATAGCTTGCTGAATCAGCATATGCAATTGAGCTTTAGTTATAACTCCATTTTCATCAGTAGGTAACGAATTGGCAGCCGCACGTTTCTGCTGTAAAACCATAAATTAAAATTAGTTCCATGGCACGAGTGAGACAAAAAATTATAAAAAATTACAAATGATCGTAGTCTAAATATAAAATGGTCAGTCTAACGTAATTTTTAAAAGGCCATGCCGTCATTCCCGAAGCAGTTTACCTACGTTTGCTAATTTACTTATTGGCGTGTGAAATGGGGCTACTGTTGAGAAAGCGATGTCGAGTACTCACTTCGCTAGCTAAAGTTCGTAATCTAATAACTTCGATTTCGTCATTAATTTCTAAAATAGCTTCTTGTAAAATTTTGTTTACGATAGAGCTTATTACAGAAGGTAACTCATCATCGATATCTGGTAACTGTAATGAATATAATTCGATTTTGAAAATACGTTGAATCGTGCACGGTTGCCGGAGTGATTGGCATGTTGCTGGGGAAGCATTGAGCAGGCTACGAGGGTACTTACATCTCCGGGGTAAATTTGCGTTTCGGCTTCGATTCCTGTCCTGATATTCGAATTCGAATCTAAAGAATATACTGGAGAATGTTGCTGTACTGGTAAATCAGCTTGACATGCTATCGATTTATCTGGAGGACGTTCGGTTAACTGTAAATGGTGCGATTTACAGTCAGCTTTGTTGGCCAATCATACCTTAATTTTTTTTCAACTTGGGCAAAAAACTTTCGACGAAATATGCTTTTAAAAACCCTGACACAAGAAGGGGAAATTGAGCTTGGGATGTCGACGTACGCCAACGATGCCATGTCAACCAAGTAGGTAATTAACGCAACGTAAACGAGTCTATTTTTAAAAGATTGACTCGAAAAGAAACACCCCCTTATGGGGTAAAAGTTCACGTAGTGGTTTTTACGACTCCGGATTTATTTTTTTGTCGATAACCTCGAGGTGAAATGTTTTTTGTGGAAGGTTTCACATGCACGGTTATCCGATTTAAAGTTATTACTCGCTGCAAAGGGTCTCGGTTTACACGTTGAATTTTTTATTTAATCAAATAAATCTCGAGATGGATTCGATTGACATGGTGTCTAACGTTCGCGTGATTCTCGAGCTAATTCATTATTTCAGCAATGATTGATTACTCGGATTGGTCTATTTTTGGTAAAAATTGTATTTCACAAGTTTTCCTGCTGAAAAATTCGCCTTCAATGGCGGTTCCGCAAAATTACTTATTGAGTGGAAGGCTTGTTTGTTTGGATGAAAAGTAATGATTCTCGAAGACTTTTTCATGGGGTAATAAGAAATGAACTTGGTTTTCAAGAAGGCAAACGGGCAGAATGTCTTGAAAGTTGTGTAATAATTGATGAACTTTTCACGATTTCAGTGCAAAAATTATCGAAAAATTTCATTTTTTTTTACAGTCACAGTTTTAATTTTTTAAGAAATTTTTGATTAAAAATTACAGAAATATCATGAAGTTGAAGTAGCTCAAACCTCATTTAAAATGTCCTAAAAATATTTTTTAAAATTTTTATCATGAGGAACAATAGTTGAAGGAAGCAATGAAGTTTTTGAAGTATCGTCGAAATTGTGTAAAATTATACAAAACATTAAAAAAATCAAAAAAGTTTCCGAAAATCTTACAAAATTGTTGAAATAGCATTTAAAGTTTTCTAAACAGTACCAATATTAGTTGAAGTTTTTAACAAAAATTAAAATGAATTTTTTTCAATTTTTCAATTATAGGTAATTTTGTGAATATTTTTTCAGCTAGCAAAAAGTTCAAAACAAAATATTTTTATTACTTATTTGAGTAATTTGATAATTTTTCATGTTTTTGCTTTTTTTTGTTGTGTACATTTTATGATTTTAGACAACTTTATGAAAATTTTCATGAGTTTTGAAGTTATTTTCAAAATTTTGATGCAAATCCATCGTTTTTGAAAAGGATTATTTTGAAAAATTTTCGAAATTATTTCGCAGTTTTTTAAAAAATATCTATGATTATTTCAGGACTTCTTATGATTTCTAATCAAATTTTATGATGTTGATCAGATTTGTATGTCGTTTTCAGCCATTTTCTCTCATTTTCCAAAATCTCTTTCCATTTTCTTTTACGGTTTATATGATTTTTTTTCTTTTTTCAGGATTTCAAACATTTTCCATAACATTTTCCGTACACTTATAAAATATTTCGCTAATTTGAAGCATTTTTTGTTAGTGGTATTTCAAATACATTTAATCGAATTTTTAATTTTTTATCCCAGTTTTCTGATTTTAATTTTGTTCAGTAAAGTTTACCATCTTAATGTTGCTCCAATTTTATTTTTTTCAGTATTTTTTTGTTTAGATTGATTTTATGGTGTTTTCAAGGATAAATTTTTTACATTTGAGAGTTGAATCATGAACTATGTAGGTATCTATCTACGTTTTTTGGTCATTTTTATGAAAAAATTGAATATTTCTCTTTTTTTTTAGAGTCGAGTTTAGTTATTTTTCCAACATTCCTCATAATATTCTTGATATTTCTTTTTTTTCAAATTATTGATTTGATTTTTCAGTCTGGCGAAATATCCAAAAATTGAAAAAAATTTTCAAATGTTGATTTTTCTGGAAAATTTTTGTTCGAGTCGAAAAAATTAGTTGTCAGTTAATTTTAACAAAATTCCATGTCATAAACGAATTTTTCTGATATTTTCCTCGCATCAGTATTCCGATTTTTGGTACCTTTTCTTTTAGTTTCAATATAAAAATTGATGATTTTTTTTTGATAATTATTCTTAATGAAAAGAAAACATGTTTCTCTAATTGCCCAGATTTGTGTCAAAACGAAAACAGCCACGATTTAAAAATCTACTCGACTCAGAATTATTGTCAAAGGGTGATTATGGCCCTGTCCGAGATTATTGGGAAATAATCTTGGGCTATGGTGTGGTGGCAACCCTGCGAGCAAATAGTGGTTGATCGACTCGCGATTCAATCTGCGATCGATCGAATCAGTCCTTTCGAAATCTCCTCGACAGCTAGGTCAGGCTCAGCACGGTTTTAAGGCTCAGGTCTCGCGCGTGTTTCACCAAGTAGGCTAAAGCAGTTTGTCGAAATTGCAATTAATTCGTAGTCGCCTCCGAATTTGCTATTTCTCTTCCTGCGTACCCCGAAACCTCGCGCGGTCCACACGTTCAGCAAAATTCGATATCGCGAGTTAATTGTTCCGAATTAATACGCGGTAATTTAGACTAATCGTTCGCGATAATTACTTTGTATTTTTTACGCCGCTTGTACTTTCTACTCGCGCCCAAATACATCATTATCGCGTACACCCGTTCAGAAACTTGTGTCCTTTATTTTACCCAAGCTGCGAGCCCGGCCTTCCGTCCGCGCAGCCCAGCCAGAAATATAGGTACACGATAATACGTCGCGCCAAATTCGGTTATTTACGCCGCTCATCTTGGTGCCGCCGTCGGTTCTCTCAGCGCCGCTCTGTGCTCGTCGTCAAAATCATCAGCCGAAGAGACACATCCGGACACATCGCTGGAACCGCCGCAGCCACCAATATCAACCGGCAACCCCGAATTTGGGCTCTGTACGCGACAGTAAAGAAGGGCCGGGGGCAGCCTTCAGGATCCACTGCCCGGAGCGTTCAACTCCCAAGCTCCCCGTGATCGTGCGAGATACGGCCGCGAGATATTCCCATCTTTACATATTGGCGCCCGAACCACGCGTGTCTTAATTTATGCCTGCAGATCGCAACTGCATAGGCCACTAAAAGCGGACAGCGGGGCCTTAATTGGCTAAAACGGAACCCCGAAATTCGCTGTGCGACCAGCCAAATTTCACCCTTTGGTATGTACGTAAATAGCCTGAAAAGAAAAATATTAACGTAAAATCATCAAACGTGAATACTTTTCATATTTTTCCATCTATTTCTAACGTAAAGATTAAAATTTTCGATTTAATATGTCATAAAATTCGAATTTCGATCTCTAAATTCGTAAAAAATCCAATTTTCGATCTCTAAATTCGATCATTTATTCAAAATTCATCTCATTCAGTCAAAAAGAAAATATATTTACGTCCTAAAAAATCGTAGATAAATTTTCGCCAATTTTGATATATTACATCTCAAAATTTAACCATTTAGAAAAATATTTTTGTCAAAAAGATACTTTTTATTTTTTGGTTTAGCCCAACCTGATCAATTCTTTTTCCCTCTAAATCTGTAACAAAGCGCAAATGGTCAAGTAAAATTTCCCGATTCAGATTCAAGGCTGTACCATCTCATTAAAATTCAAATCCCTTTGAAATTCGATAACAAAAAACGTTCCAAATCTTAAGTCCAGGTACAAGCTTACAAAGGCACCGCCTATCATTAATATTATTTTTTCGAAAATCCGGTCCATTAAATATCAAAATTTGACATTTCGGCACACTTTCAATTCTTTATTTTAAATCTTATTCTTTAGAAAACAAAAATCAACTAGACATTCTGTCTACATTTCGGCACATTATCTCATCCGGCCTATTATTTTCAAAATTTTTAAAAATCGATTAATCAAATATAACCTGTCACAAAACGTTTCGATTTCCGGACCAAACAATACACCTTACGATCACATTTTGGTACGCAAAAATCACCCCATTATTTTCCAAAACGATTAAACAATCAATAAATTTCCGACCAATTCTTACATTTTCGAATCGTGTCAATCAAAACCAAAAACCGGTTCGAGACTACGCACTAAATTTCGCACTTTTGATCGCATCTTAACCTACTTTCGTATCAATTCACAGCCTTATTAAAAGTCTATTCTTTTGAAAACACAAAACCAACGGAAACAAGATACTAACGTTTTGACACTTTCCATTATTCTTTTCAAAAATCTGTCAACTCAAAATCAATTAATTATCTAAATTCTCCAAAATCCTTTGTACTTTGTAAATCTAAAATATAACTTTTCGGACCATATAAAATCATCCCATTATTTTTAAATTCACGAATTTCCTACTTGACGGCTATTACCAAAGACCCCTATAATCCCTTTTGCGCGAAAAACGTAACGGCCAACGAATCATCCAAGGTCAATTACGAAAAATCGTGTCGCTTTCTCTTTTAATAACGCCGCCGATTCTTACAAAAAATCACTGGCGTCTTCACCCCATTGAATTAAAAGGAAACGACACAAACGGTCGGCTGGAACCATTCAGCCAATTACTACCGGACCGAATTCCAACTCATCGCATCAAGGGAAACCGGACAACGACAATACCGATTCATTTCAAACACAAGCTTACGCACCTTGTGAATAAACCTCGAACACGTCATCTCAGAAGCAGCCAACGGACGCAAATAGGCAGCAACGGAAGCCTACCCAAGCTACCTACTTCATCACGTAAACTGCTAATCTGAAATTTTTTCTCAATTACAGCGCTGCAATTACTAGTAATTACAGCCTAGAAAACATTCCCTGTCTAAATTCTCCTGTTTCTCCTTAATTTCCCCATCTCTCTTCCTAAATACCTTGAAATACTGCAATCAATAATTCTAAAAAATTGCGACAGTACGTGGTACAACGACAACTGCAATTTTCAGCGATTCTGATACGCAGTACTTCCCTCGACCTCCCCACTGAGACGGCACGAGCTATACGGCAACTTCAGTGTACCATCCTCTTACCCCCCGCAAATATTTTCAATCCGCTGCGACAGTACGTGTAAAACGACGACTGCAGCTATCAATTCAATTTTTTATTTCAGCTTTTCGATCCCAGCTACAACAGCACGTGTACTCGGCGACCGTAGCTTCAAAATTTTCTTCTTTTCAAATTTCCGCGACCTAGAAAATCAAAATTTAAATTAAAACATACATCAAAATTTTCGAAATCGGTTCAAAAATAGGATAATACCTACCTAAAAAATATAGCACGTTCATACACGACTGCTACTTCAAAATTCTCTTCTTTTCAAAATTTCTTCGACCTAAAAAAATCAAAATTCGACTGGATAACAACCAAAATTAATCAAATATCTAAATCGCGAAATAAAAAACTGAAAATTCATAAATCCGCGACGCGTAAATCAAAAATGAATCCACCTGATTCACCCGTCACCCCGAGACACTCTACAAGAGCCTCAACTTCGATTTACAAAAGACCACCAATACCGCTCGCGGCAACCACGACTTCGAAAACGAAAAGGAACTTAAATTCAACTTTTGAAAAAGAGATGAATATTCCTAAAAATCCACCAATAGGATCGTTTGAAAATGCCCCACCTCCCTTCGAGGCAGGGATCCAAAATCTGAGTGCGGACGCCACCCCGCAAGTCTCTCCCATACTGGAAGACAATAATGCGTCGTGTGCAGATCCGACTCAAAACGATCTTTCTGTAATTACGAACCCGCTAGATAAGACTATCATACCCACCGAAAATGAACCTAGTGTTCAAAACTCGTTGACGAATTACGTACCTCAAGTGAACAGTGGCTTAGCTCCCTTCACCTATGAAAATCGTAATAATGGCGCCTTCCAGCTCCCTACTGTCAATGCACACCTCATTAACCCTATAACTAACCAACCTAACGAAACTCAAACTGAACATGTTGAATCTCAACCAACTGTAACTGAAACTCAACAAAATACTGAAACAAAAACTCAACCCATAACTGAAACTACGTATGAACCCCCTTGAAGGAACTGACTTACTCCAAATAAGGGAGGCAATAAGGACGACCCAAAATAACCAAAAACATACGAAATTTACATAAACTCGAAAATGAACGACGTCGAAGTAAAATTTGACGACATAAGAATAAAAACGAGGTGGCAGAGAAGAAAGTCGAAGCTGTAATGGCACACGTGAACCATTTAGTACAATTTTCAAATGAGGCACGACCTGAATTAGACAAAATTCCCCAAATTGCGAACATTGTAAATAGACAAGCTGATAGACTCGAAGAAACGGCTGCTCACCTTTTGGAAAATCAAAACATAAATTCATTCAAAATTCACAATTTACAAACTCGAGTCTCTCATATCGAAAATTATGGTCCGGTCCCAAGCCAAAATTCGGACATGAAAAATTTACCCCTAACCATTCGAGCACTTACAGATGGTGGTATCGTATTTAATTGGGACAACCGCCATCACCCTTTCGATTTCATTGATAAATTTGAAAAATATTTAAGAAACATAAAAATGAATGGGTACGCCAAATGCCACCTATTTCGAGGCTGTATACAAATTCCCAACAAGAAAATTTGGCTAGAAACCCAAGACAAAATTGAGTGCTACGAAACCCAACGTGAAAATTTTATAAAAGAATTTTGGAATAAACAAGCCCAAAGGCAAACTCTTGAACATTTTAGACTAAAAACGGTAGTCCAGACCAACAGTGATATAGCCAACCTGTGTATAAAATGGCACGACACCTTAAACAAAATTTATCTTTTGACCACAGAAAAAGAGGTAATATCTGAAATGCTAGAAAAATTACCCTACGAAATTCATTGCAAATTTTCGATTTCGGAACAAACTAATTTATCTGAATTTATGCAAAAATGCAAGAAATTGCATTCTCAATTGATGGGGATGAAACTAGACTCAAGTTTACAAAACCTAAACTATCTAGATCACCCCAGCAAACATCTACCGCAAAAAGGCCATATGAAACGAATATACGGCCTGGAAATAATGACATAAATAATTTTCCTCAACACAATCGTATCTATAGTATACCCAAGAAACAATATGAGGAAATGATGAAGAAAAACAGAATGACAACTCGACTCCAAAAAACAATGACTACCCCAAATTTGACAAAAACCCAAAATCGACTTCGAACCCCGCACAACCTCCGCCACCCAAATCAGAGAATCCACCGGTCAATAAAATCGACGAGGAATTACACATCGCCGATACAAGCGACGACGAATACGTATTATACCAGGTAGACTCTGAATCAGCCTCCGAAGGGGAGGGGTCGGGAAACGAAGAAGACTAGGTGGTAATGGGCAACCCCCTAGTCCCGCTGCAAAGAAACCACCCCCTGATCTTCCGATACTCGATGAATACGAGCCCATAGGGGATGGATTCGCCCATTTTATCGGAACTATGAGAGCAAAAGACCGACTTAATCTACCCCCCTACCTAAAAGGACAAATTTCGATGTCAAATTTAATACAAGCCTTGACTGACGCGAAGCTTACTAAAACAAAAGTACTACTTTGCATAGGTCAACGCGAACTAAATTACATGAAAATTCCCTACGAAGCAATTCATAAAATGCTTCTCAAAATTCTAAATCGCATTTTCGAAATGGGCGCAACGAACATCATTTTACTTTTCCCCTCCTAAAACCACGCAAGCCTGATGACCGAAACGTCAGTTTGCGCAGATACATTCGATTCAGGCAAATATTTGCAAAATTCACTCAAGATAGACGCATCACATTCTGGCGACGCCCGGCAGAATTTTTCATAAAGCAAGAGGTATCGGAGACTTTTGCTGGAAAAACATTCCAAAGGCCCGCCGCAGATAAAAATCTGAATATGTTAGCGGACAAATCAAAATTCGTTTTCGCGGAAAAAATTCAAACATATTTTATGTCCATCAAAACATATCCTGACATTTTGAAAATTTTAAAAGAAGATTTTGACGACCTAAATAAAACAAATCAAGAAACTGACATCAAGGGCCCAGTAAAACAAATTTTCGATTCAAATTCAAAAGCTTTCGAAGAACTTATGAACCCCAACAATTTTTCGTTTAAGCCCGAAAAAATTTTACCCCCTCCCAAATACGAAAAATCAAGACATCTATAACAAAAATTCAGGAAAATCCTCAAAAATTCAACCCAAATCATGACAATTCTCCCACCCCGGACATAAAATCAAAATTTTCGGACTCAAATAAGAAAATGCAACCATATCAAAAATTAAAGTTCCTTAAATCACATTGAAAAAATCGACTCTGATCAAAATTTAGAAAAGGAACTCCAAAATGAAAATTTTGAAAAACTTACCTCTTCGGATAAAATCGCTCCTCCAATTTCGGACAAAACTGTCGATCTCTCGGATTCCTCTGACTCTGAAACAGAAAAAGAAGAAAACCAAAAATTAAATACCATTGATGCAATTGACAACATAAATAAATTACAACACAAAATTGACCCTATGATAAAAAATCAAATAATTTCGGAAAAAACTGAAGATCCCACCTGTGCCATACCTTTATTGATCGAGACCAAAACATACGCGGCACAATTAGACACAGGTGCCCTCCCCAACGTCCTCTCTCATGGTACAATAGAATTATTGACTCGAAACTGTCCCGAATCGGTAAAATACATCCCTTTATCTCGACCTGTAAACTTGAAAGTCGCCGACTCACGAATCGTACGTACTATGACACATCTTGTACAAGTGACATTTCAATTCGGCGACATCGTAATGTCAATGCCTTTCTACGTAATCGACATAGCCTCCCCCCTCTTCATCATAGGCAGGCTATCTATGAAAATCTTGAAAATTGAAATGAATCAAGGCGAAAGCTACGCTCATTGTACGCCAAATGGGGCAGAATATCGCACCATTTTACCATTTTTAACAACAGATGAATACCAAGGCGTAGAAACATTTGCAATTGAGGTAGAAAAAGAGTTCGAGCATGAAAATGCCCAATTGTATTACACAAAGACTCATATCGCCAAATTCACACAACTAGACGATGACGAAAAAGATAACGGCCCTGAATTATTTTGCAAAAAATTACGAGCTGATCTAATGGACGCCATACAAAAGGGATGGATCACCCAAAATGAGGCCGATGACGCCTACAATCAATTAATCTTATTCTCTGACTGCTTCAGTCGCTATCCTGGCAAATACACTGGCGACGAAGTACATTTCAAATTTATTGACGGAAACGGACATCGTGAAAAATGGAGAGGTGAAAAATACAAACCGTCTCGAAAATTAATGGTCCAAATTAAAAAAGCCATCAAAATAATGCTGGCACTCAAAATCATACAACCTTCAAAATCTCCCTATATAAATACAACTGCTCCCGTTGTGAAAAAGAATGGTGAAATACGTTTGTGTCTAAACGCAGACGAACTGAATACCTGGCTGGAAAGACTCCTTACCGAGCCGCGTGAAATCGAAGGTATTATCCACGGCACAAACGCTAAGTGGTTTAGTACACTTGATTTCGTATGCGGATTTTGGCAACTGGTCTTAAGCACCGAGTCAAGACAGTACACTGCGTTTCAAATAGACGGTCAAGTCTATGAATTTCTCCGAATGCCCTATGGAATAAAAACGGCCTCGGCGGAATTCATAGAAATGATGAACAAAGTATTTCCCGACGACATCGAGGGCGTACAGACTTTTGTAGACGACCTACTTATCACGGCTGAAACATTCCAAGAAATGCTAGAAAGAATAAAGAAAGTACTTTTGAAAATTAGGGAAAATGGCCTGAAATTAAATCCCACAAAAACAAATTTGTTCAAACAAGAAACTCAACATCTCGGCTATACTTTGGCAAAAAATGAAATTGGAAAACAATCGGAAAAAATTCAAAAATTTGAGGCCTTCAAACAAAAATATACCAAAAAAGGAATTTTTAAGCTCTCGGAAATCAAACACATTCAGACCCTCACAGGCTTAACTGGCCTTTACAGACGATTTATTCCAAATTACCAACAAATTTTGGCACCCATTTATAAATTAACCGAAAATAACGTTCCCTTTGTATGGGGCCCAGAACAACAAGAGGCCTTTAGACAGCTCGAAGCAGAATACAAAAAAGACTTTAAATTAACACCTCCGGATCCAAAATATGATGTATATTTGGACACCATGGTAACTGACGACGCAATGAACGGCGTATTATATCAGGTTATCAACGGCGCCGAAAATATACTCATGTTTACGAGTTACGCTTTTAGACCCCATCAAAAGAAATATACGATCGTAGATAAAGAAATGCAGGCACTAGTAACCACCATACGAAAATTATCTTTTTGGCTTCATGGACAAAAAATTCACATTCGATCAAATTTGAAACCTGTAGTCCATAAATTCGAGACCCTAATGCATACACACCGCAAGGCGGCAGGCTGGATCACCGAATTAAATGGCTACGACCTGACTTATGACCTAAAATCCAAAAAATCACTTTATAAAATTTCGGCCCCGTAATTACCCCTTTGTGCAATCGAGGCCCCCTTAGAGGCCCTAGTCCATCACATCGACTGTACCCAAATTCAACCCTACGCTGTCGAATTTTCGGAATGCTCAATAAAAGACCTATTTTACTATCTAGAAGAAATCCATACTTTTCAAAAAGAAGACCCTGCATGCAAAAAAATCACTGAACTCTTGGAAAAAGACCCTCAAAACGTAAACAAAATTATAAAACGACAGCTTGCTTGTGGCAAAAAATACAAAATTGAACAAAACGATCGAAAACAAGATATCCTACTAAGAACCTATGAGGACGGCAGTGCAGTACCTGTATTGCCAAAGGACCTCTTTATGACGTCGTAGATTATCTCCATGACGCGTATGGACATGTAGGTCCAGGTAAACTTGAATTAATTTTCAAGCGCCTGTACTACTATCCAAATGCAATGAAATATATACGCGAAATTTCCAACGCTTGCATAATATGCAAGGTAAATAAAAACTACGCCATGAAAAAGGTCCTAGAATATGCCCAAATTGAAGCCTACTCCATCGGCGAAGTAATATCAGTCGACCTCTATGGCCCAATTACCAATCCCATAGACGAACCTAGAAATTTAATCGTAGCTAGGGACGTATTTACTGGACGATGCTGGATTGAGCCCCTTGAGGACCCTAACGATTATTACGTCACAAAAAGATGAAATTTATCATCAAAGATATTCAAAAACACAACGTAAAAATCAGAAAAGTCATAAGTGACAATGGTTCAGTTTTCACATCAAAAGCTTGGGCTACTCTTTTGGACTCCTTCGGCATAGTGAGGGCCTTACCTCCAGTTTTAATCCCATGTCCAGCTTGGTCGAAAGAACGATGCGAATTATTGGTGATAAGCTGAGGATAAAGCTCAACACTTACCGAGATACTCAAAAAACTCATTGGGGATGGGACGAATTCGTTAGAGACATCCAAAACGAAATAAATAATACCCCCAATAAATATCAAATTAAGCCCAACGAAGCCTGGGGAATAACAGACAACATCTCAGAAAAATCCCCACCAAAGAAGCCCCCACCAACTTTCGATACGAACTCAAAAAGCTTCAAGAAAACCAGGCTAAAAATGAACCAAATTCGACAACCTCCGAAATTTTGTTATCTAAAACTTCCTCCTGATAAAATAATGACCGATGAAAATGGTTATGCAACCATCACCGCAGATGGAGCCTGCTCCAGAAACGGTGACACGGATGCGATAGCCGGAATCGGAATTTGTTTTCACCCAGAGAGTGAAGAAAATGTAAGTGAAAGAATTCAAATTCAAAATTACCCAATCTCAAACAATTTGGCCGAATTACAAGCGATTAAAGTAGCTATGCAAATAGCTCGCTTTAATGAGCTCAAAAAAGTAAAAATTGCTTCCGATTCAAAATATGCAGTAAATGCAATAAATGTGTACAGTAAAAATTGGGAAACTAATGGATACAAAAATGCAAAAAAGAAACCTGTACACCATAAAGACCTTTTCGAAGAAATTATAAAAATGGGTACTGAATTTGAATCCTTTCAATTATACCATGTGAAAGCTAGAAAGCTGGATCATGCGAACATAATCGCGGATAAATTAGCCAAAAAGGCCGTCTACACATGCGAATTAAAAAATCAAAAAATAGAAAAAATGACGCATAGAGAGGCCATAGAGGCCTATATCCGCGAACGACGCAGAATTCAAAGAATTCAAGACGAATATTCATTCAATAAAACTCACGGCGACCCCACCCCCCTCAATCCTGGCGACATGGTCATGGTCACAGAACACCAAAATCAAAGAAATATTGACCATTCATCAAAATTATTCCCCAAAAAACATGGACCCTTCATCATAAAACATCGCGTCACTCCAAACACCTATCTTGTTGCTCGACTTGAAGACATCGAAATGGAAGACCTCAAAAAACATACTGTAAACATTCGGCAACTCACCCTCTTTTTGACCAAAGAACAAATTGATTTTTTGAACAATGACGCTACCCTTAAATCAAAATTACAACACAAAACTGTTAGAGAAAAAATCAAAGAATTTTTGGAAAAACGATTCGAAATTTAAAACGACCTTAACAAAAAAGAACTCGAAAAAACAACAATTACAGTATCCGATGACGTCATTAAAAAGCAAGCGGCCGCACAACGAGCGGAACGGCTTGCAAAGCGGGCAAAAGAACAGGAAAATGTCCTACCTAACCCCCCTGACGAACGTTCAAAAAATAGGAAGAAATTCGACCAACTCCAACCGAAATTAAAAAAGACTAAGAAAACCGACGACCTCGCCAAACTAGAGGAGACAATAGACAAGGCCGCCGCCACCAATAAACGAAAGTCTGAGATTAAGGATAAGGCGAAAAAATACATTGAAAAACGTGACAAAAAGCCAGTTCTAGGAAACGACAATAACCTTCCCCGTCGTAAACGAGGAAGACCCAAAAAACTACCACTGGCTCTGGCAATGCTAAAATACATAAACAATGACGAGAAAGAATACATTGCGAGAGCCTACGAAACTGACTAGTTCGACTAAACGATCCTTTGAACACCATATCTAACTACAATAAACCTGTCAATATCCAAAATCTTCAATACAATAACCGAACTGAACTAGCGCCAGTCCCACCCCCCTTAGATAACCAACAAACGAAACCAGATCCATCCAAAATCACGAAAGCCAATCTGTTCTTTTTGTAACTCCGTAAGAGCAAGTCCTCGACTTCTCCTCCTCGTAAAATCGCGCATTTGCAGCTATTTCAATTTTAGACCGCATTATTTTTTCGTTTTCACATTTTAATTACTTCCTCGATCTCGACAATTAACTACTAACGCGAATCAACTTATCGATCGTATGCTAATTTCATGTACATTCCTTCGATTTATTTGTCATCTCGTCGACATTTTCGCTAAGATCTCAACAATTGACCACCATCTCACCGATCTCGCCAATTCCAATTTACTCGTTTCTATTTCGTCGACGTCGTATATATTGTAAGTACCATTCAGAAATACCTAACTGATTTTTCGCGATTTTTCCCTTTATTTTTTTTTACCATTATTATTGCTTGAATAGTGCAACCGGCTAGATGGACAAAAACCATCCCAAAATAATCATAAAAATAAAAACTTTTTGGCTACTTAAATTTTTAAATTCTTTAGCAAGTGACAAAACCATTTCGAAAAACATCTGCAAACCATGCAGAATAAAAATTCCGCGTCTTATTACGACAGAAAAACCACCGTCGCGCAAGCAGAAAACAAGAAGTGCTCGATGCAACAGTACGTGCAAACGACAACCGCATTGAGCAATTCTACATTTTCACGCGACGTCAAAATTTTTAGAAAAATTTGTAAACATAATTGTGAAATCAGATACTGTAACAGTACGTGTACACGACGACCTCAGTAAATGGCTGCACAATTACAAAAAATGAATTTCAAATTCCAAAAATATCAAAATTCAACACTTTCAAATCTGAAAAATATACAAAAACTCAATAAATTTTCTCTTGACCACGACAGTACGTGTACAACGACGACGGTGAACACGAGAAAATAAGACAAAAAACGAGCCGACGACATCATTCAAGCAATATGCCAAAACCTCCCATGCTTACAATAAAATCAATTCATAGGCGGTAATAAACGGCAACCGCACATATCCGATCAAAATGAAAATTTATCACACGAAATTCAAAAAATAGAAAGAGAAAAGAAGAAAAACCACCTTCATAAAAATAAAAAATCAAACATTCGAACCATTATCAAAAAATCAACAATCACACTCAAAACTCGTCACACTTCGATAATTCGACAACATCTAAAATCAAAATTTTTTGGCAAAAAATTCGAAATTCCATTATTCAAAATTTTCTCCCTCACTTTCTAAAATTAATTCGATGAAGTACCACGATCACTCGAAATCAACCGTGATCAGACAAAATTATTCAAAAAATTCGGACAAGTTTAAACATCACATAAATCAATGAATATTGATTCCGACCAAACCACACATTTACCCCCTATGAATTGCATAAAATAACACGACGCTATAATCAGAAATCTGATTGCTACATGGAAATTATCACCAACCGGCAGAAAATAATTCCACGCACCAATCAGACGCACCATTCTTAACCCTTTAACCCCTGGGACCGCACAAATGCTCATTGCCAATTCATAAATTGCTAATACACGCCGTAAAAAATCCATACTCGAACACTCAGCGCACACTGACACTTTCCAACGCAGACGAAAATCCAACAACTCAAGAAAATACATGAAAATCAAAAATAGATTTGGAATAAATACACTGTCGAAATTATTACCCACATATACATTCGTTCAAACCTGACGTCAAGATAAAAACCAATACGACGCCATCAAAATTCAAAATCTTCAGATATCTCTTGAATCCAAAAATAAACCATTTATCAGAAAAGAAATCGAAACCGACGACTTGGAAAATACCACCCGCTGAGTGTAACGAGAATAATCTGCACACAACTCCAACGCTACGTACCACTCCTCCCCGCTCACTCCTTAAAAACGTTCATACGTAACCGGTGAATTGAATAAAACGACGTACGAAAAGAAAACCTGATAAAAATTATATAGAAATACACGCATCGCCATATTCAAAATTTTCTATTTCAAATTTCACTCTCTGTTTTGATTGTATTCTCTCTCTCTTCTTTTTCATCTTCTCTCTCTTTCTCCCTTTCTCTCTCTTCTCATTTCTTTTCTTCGACTTCCCGTCGTCTCTACCGTTTCACAATTTGCAACGTTCCCCCCTACCGCAACCATTCCCACTTCCAGCAACGACTACGCTACACTCACACACACAAGTTCGACAACATAAACACGTCGCATCTACCCCAATTCACCGCCACGCGAACGACCTTCACAAAAATGCACCGCCTGACCGATTAACCCACTACGCTGCATTATCAATGAAACGCCGCAACCATTCAAAAACGCTCTCTCTTATCTAAACCGATGTGACATTTCTAAGAATACCAACGACCGTTTAATCGCCTCCAATTTAGTTTCGCTTTTTTTTTTTTTCATTCATTCAAACACCCTCGTTCATTGACCTATCTTACGTTCATTCGAAAAATACGTACCCAAATTTACATTTCATGACCAATAAATTATTAAAAATACACTGCGTATGACAAAATCACATCATCTTTCGATCTCAAAAATAATACGATACATTAATGAATAAAATACAAATACATTCTCCTTTCGATCTCAAAATAATTTCAAAATACTATCTTTTCGATTTCAAAAATAAATCAATGCTGCAAAAACTTCAAAATATCCATAAAAATTATGACTTGATCATCAAAATTAAAAAATACAACATACGCTACAATCTCGATCACAAAAACAATCCCCTTTCCAAAAATTAATTAATACCTCTAAAATTCAAATTCCAACCACAAAATTCTAGCGAAGTACAAATGGGGCAGAATTTCAACAAAAATTCAGAAACCCCTCCCTTTTCTTTTCGTCAAAATCAAAATACGACATACAAAAACCTCTACCATTCAAAATGCTATTTCTAAAAATTCTCACGACCTATCAAAAATCAAAAAATTTTTCACCACTTTTCTCAAAATTGACAGCCACAGCACATGGGGCAGGATTATCAAAATTTTACCACATTAGCACCACTTTCGACCTGTCGGCGATCCCTTTCGGCCGTTCCGAGGGTCAGCAGACCGCAAAATTTACCCAAAAAACTAAATAGCCGCACCGAATACCCGGATCAAAATTTATTATCATAAAAATCAAAATTTCACTAATCTTACTCAAAAATCGACAGCTACTGCACATGGGGCAGGAGTATCAAAATTTTATCAAGCCAATACCACTTTCGACCCGTCGGCGATCCCTTTCGGCCATTCCGAGGGTCAGTAGACCGCAAAATTTAACCAAAAACCCTGCATAAGCCGCACCGAATATCCGGATCAAAATTTACTACCATAAAAACTCTTTTTTTTCCCTTCTTTCAAAAATCGATATCCCACGACATATGGGGCAGAAATTTTTCACTCAACCAAATACTTCGTGGCACCTATGGGGCAGGGACTCAAAAATTCCAGTCAAAATTCCAAAATTTTCAACAAATAAAACCTTCCTACGACCTCTAAATTTGAAAATGATCACTTTTCATGTCTATAAGGCAAAAACGAGTAAAAACACTTACCATATTCATATCAGGATCCAAATAAGAAAAATTCCATATCCTTTCTGGCACAAATTCTCCTTACTAACAATACATAGGCCGCATCAACTAACCAATAATCTGCTTCCATGTCTGTAACAAAAAATTTAACACACTCTTGTAAATTTTTAACAAAAATTAACATATTTTGGCCATAAATAACATCCTAAAGTATATAAATATTTGGTAATTGCCATTTTTTCTAACCCCTTTCTTTTTTTTTTCTCTCCCCGTTCAAACAAATAGCAAAATGTCTGACAAAGACTACGTTCCATCGGATAGTGAATACGAGACATACTCGGAACATACCTGCACTAACCCGAATACCCCGATCACAATCCCGTCAGATGATGAAGATTTAATCGAAAACAACCAACCGACGTCGCCTATAATAATTTCGGACCATGAACAGACACCTCCACCCCAAAGACGGCAAACAAGAGCTAGCGGGCGTCCCAGGGGTAGACCCCCCGGTCCCCCGAAAGCATTTCCCACCCTGTGCAAGTGTCGGACAAAATGTGAATGTCCAAAATTCCCATCGCACTATTCAGGGTGGGAATGCAAGTTTAATAACAAACGACGTCCTAAAAACTCTCCTGTTTCAAAACAGATTATGGCAGATACGAAGAACATAATATGCTCCGGCTGCCGCAGCCTGCTTGGAATCGCGTCTCCTTATGCTACCAACGAAGTTCCGGCCAAGGGGCCATACACCGCAACGAAGTGTGGACATTTGTTCCACACGGAATGCATCATGTTGGCCCCACACATTGCCGATGGTCACGTGCAATGCACGTACGCGGGCTGCGGCAGGCCAGTGCGCATCGAAGAGCTCCTCCCGCTGCGGCCAATAGTAGTCGATCAACACCTCCAGCTGACCGCCCGGCAAGCTAACGAGACCATTAGCGCAATGGAGGCGCAGCGCCGGGCGGAAATAAAAGTTTATCATCTAAACAACAAAGTAAAAGCGCTGGAGATGGAGCTCCAAAACCTCCGGACCCAGCGCTACGACGATCTCGACGATATAATCGTGGAACCGCTGGATCAGAGGCTGCAGCGGGAAGGAATCGACTTCCTGCCGGACCCGGAGCCAATGGACCATCAAAATGAACCTCAACCGGGACCTTCACATCGGATCACGCCGCCGCCTCCGCCGCCGCCCCAGGAAAATCCACCGGTGTGTAATTTATTCACTATAAATTTGAACCCGGTGGATTTCCTAATAAACCAAACACTGGAATCCGAGGAAGGTGCTATGGCCGAGAACAGTGAAGATGCGGGGCGGAAATACCCCCTGCCCAGGATCCACCCCAGGCCATGGCACCAACCAACGGCGAAGCGATAATCTACGGAGACTTCCAGTTTACCCGTCTCCACCCCTCGCCTTCACGGTGAGGGAGCTTCGACCTCCAAGATTCCCAGCGACGCCGTACGCCATCTTTAGAGGGGACTTTTGGATTTGTGGAGACGGGTACCCGAGGCTGGCGGCGCGGATAGCTACAGAAAAGAAAACGTATCGAAATCGACTAGTTCCAGGGATCTTTCATCCACCACAACTAACTTTCGTGGACTTCCTATCGAAAATCGAGACGATGAGGCGCACCCCCCGACAGGTCATGTTGTCCTGCTCGGGGGACATCCATCAGGATTGGAATCTCCCATGGGTCATCGGGAAATACAAGCAAGTGGCCGAGACCCTGCGAGATAAAGGAACCCAGCTGCTGGTCATGTTTCCCCATCCCAATGGATCCAATCGAGGGGAGCATGAACCAATTTGCGACATCTTCAACCGGGAAGTGTTGGTCGACCCCGAGGTCCGAGGCCTCGAGGTCCAGATCGCCTTCCCGGTTTACGCAGAAAACCTGGGGGCCAGGAAACAGATAAATGGCGAGATTACTCACACCATAAAATCAGCGTTTCCGCTTCTCGCCTTCCTGGATCTAATCATCGCCCACAAGTAAGATCAGTTTACTCTCAATTTAATTAAATATTAAGTCCTGGTATCACACCCACATAAACTGGTACGTATTACAAAATCAAGGAACCAAAAACCACTTTCTACCATAACCTCATGGCTTGAAAACTAGCAAATCTCAAGAAAAATATAAAAATAAAAATCGTAAAAACCTAAAAAAATCAAAAAAAAATACTTGCAACAGTGAGCGTGAACCATAAAACCAAAATCAAAAAAAAAAAAATCGAAAAATAAAAAACTGTCAAAAATATATCAGTAACAGAGTGCGTGATTCAAAAATAAAGAAATTTGCGAATTTTCAGTCGACCAAAACAATAGCCACACCCAAAACCAAAAAACAATACTCTTTCGAAATTTCGACGACCTCAAAAAATTCAAAAATACAAAAAAAAAGAGGAAGAATCAAAAATCTGGAATGACAAAACATAAAATATTATATACAATATTAATTTTACCTGCTAACCTGTTCACAGTCCACCACGCCAATAATTCAATCGTCGAGATACGTTTGATGTTTTCTTCGCTGCCCAAAATGGAACTCGATACCGCCCGGCGACACCTGAAAGCATCAAAACATCGTTAATATTATCATCATCCTCGTCGATACCTACCAAGACTGTCATACTTACCGATTATGTAAAACTCTTCCCGATCTGTGATACCTATGTCTGTAAATAATGTGCATTTTTATATTTTTATATTTCATATTTTTTGCATCAACCCCTGTACATATGTCAATTATTTCAAAATCCCCCAAAATATTTTGTCCCTCCAAATTTTTACGTCGCAGGAAGAGACCACTTATGTTTATAAAACCCCAAAAAATTCTAATTTTGTTATTTTTTATACCCAAAATTTCTCATCTGAAAAATTACCCACCCTGTTTACTCTTATTTACCGACAAAAAAAACATAGAATTTTATTTTCAAAACCCAACCCAAAACCAAATAGCAAATCAGACTCAGTATAAATTTAAAAAACTACCCCTCCAAATGTCAAAACAATAATTCATCATGTTTAAATAATTCACCACAAACCAATTACCCCAATATTTTATATTCATATTTCTTTTTATACTTAATTCTTGTCATTATTTTTACCCATGCATGTTTATATTTAAGTATGAATCTCATTGTCTGCGTTTTCCACGACGTCCACAAAAAACTTACCACCTAGACACAGTCTACTCGGACACATAAACACATCACAAAAATACTGCGCTGACAACGGGCCAACCTGCCTACGAAAACAACCAAAAGCGCATCGCACACTTTAATGTGCAATTATTTTATTGTTTCTCATTATCATTTGTTATATCATAAGATTTTCATTTTTTTTTTTCATTTCTTTTCTCTTGTCAGTGTGTAAACTATTTCTATAAAATTAAGCTAGACCGCATAAATTCCCCCATTGTTTTTATAATGTCCCTTTTGTAATTTGCAAATTCGGATGCGACTCGTAACTGCCTATTAACGCGCCGCACAAAAAAGCATTTTTGCAAGGCAAGAGCCTGACCAAAAATTGTCAAAATTATTTACTACGCATTTCGAAATAACAAAAAGGACAACCACTATAAAAATGAAAAAGATGACTTGAAACAAATCTACGACGTCAAAATGCTAAATTTTTCGCATCCACAGCTGCGTCTGTGTTCAAAATTTAATCAAAAAAGCTCATTTCTTTCGGTTCAGCAAAATTTTAAAATTCAGATTAAAACTTCAAAATTTAGATCAAATCTCAAATTAAACAGTCATCTAGAGCTCGCAGTGCTTTCGATCACTGTCAAAAATTCAAAATTAAAGCCAGACCTACTTCGAATACAACTTAACACTGGTACTTTCAGGTTACCACCACCCATAGCCAAGTTCGATGGGGCAGGGACCATGATACACTCTAAGAACTGAAAGTTTGACCTCGAATTTGGGGTTCGAACTCGACTCTGGGGTGTGAGCTACCCCCTCCCCCTCATCAAGTCCGATGGGGCATATGTAAGGGTGATTATGGCCCTGTCCGAGATTATTGGGAAATAATCTTGGGCTATGGTGTGGTGGCAACCCTGCGAGCAAATAGTGGTTGATCGACTCGCGATTCAATCTGCGATCGATCGAATCAGTCCTTTCGAAATCTCCTCGACAGCTAGGTCAG
This sequence comes from Pseudococcus jackbeardsleyi, assembly GCA_038380155.1. Classification (NCBI taxonomy): domain Eukaryota; kingdom Metazoa; phylum Arthropoda; class Insecta; order Hemiptera; family Pseudococcidae; genus Pseudococcus; species Pseudococcus jackbeardsleyi. Next base: position 7,321,217 of record CM076242.1, read on the forward strand.
GCTCAGCACGGTTTTAAGGCTCAGGTCTCGCGCGTGTTTCACCAAGTAGGCTAAAGCAGTTTGTCGAAATTGCAATTAATTCGTAGTCGCCTCCGAATTTGCTATTTCTCTTCCTGCGTACCCCGAAACCTCGCGCGGTCCACACGTTCAGCAAAATTCGATATCGCGAGTTAATTGTTCCGAATTAATACGCGGTAATTTAGACTAATCGTTCGCGATAATTACTTTGTATTTTTACGCCGCTTGTACTTTCTACTCGCGCCCAAATACATCATTATCGCGTACACCCGTTCAGAAACTTGTGTCCTTTATTTTACCCAAGCTGCGAGCCCGGCCTTCCGTCCGCGCAGCCCAGCCAGAAATATAGGTACACGATAATACGTCGCGCCAAATTCGGTTATTTACGCCGCTCATCTTGGTGCCGCCGTCGGTTCTCTCAGCGCCGCTCTGTGCTCGTCGTCAAAATCATCAGCCGAAGAGACACATCCGGACACATCGCTGGAACCGCCGCAGCCACCAATATCAACCGGCAACCCCGAATTTGGGCTCTGTACGCGACAGTAAAGAAGGGCCGGGGGCAGCCTTCAGGATCCACTGCCCGGAGCGTTCAACTCCCAAGCTCCCCGTGATCGTGCGAGATACGGCCGCGAGATATTCCCATCTTTACACATTTTCCCGAATGTAATTTTTATTTTCCCAAATGCGATATCTACGAATGAAAATGATCCCTTTACTTGAATCATAGTATTCTTACTCTATGCTTGAATGTTTTAAAATTTCGTGTTTCATCAAGTGTATTTTTCCTGTTTTGTTTTCTTTATTTTCATTCAAGTAATTTTTAAGTTTTCGCCCCAGACTTTTCTTTTTTTCATTATTTTTTTCTTTGCTAGACCTCTTCTTTTTTTCAAGGATTATTTATTTGCATTCAATTTTTTTCATGAAATGAAATTTCTTTCCTTTTTTGATTTCTAGAACAGATTGAAAGAGAGTGCATGGCAAAGTTTCAATTAAGAAAATGCTTGGTGATTTTTTTTCTCAATTTTTGTGATTTTCCCCCTCAATTTTGATGATTTTTTTCTCAATTTTGGTGATGTTTTTTTCATAATTTTATTTCGAATTCTAAATTCTGCCTTCTCTTTTATTATTGAGCTGCTACCAAAAACATCACCTAGACTTATATTCAGCACTAGAAATTAATTTCGGATCTCAGCTTAGGGAAAAAACCCTCAGCAGATTCAATTGTTACGTTGCGATATGGCGGATACAACGTCAACTGAGAAATCCTCGAATTACTTCAAACATGAGCTTATAACATCGTTTTGTAAAATTAAAAAAAAAAAAAAAATGCATTTCTTATCCACCTCAAAAAAAAGGATTCGAGAATAAATTTTTCGGAATTTTTTGAGAACCCATTTCTCCTAAAATCTCATATAATTTTTGTTCATTCTGCATGATTTCAAGATAGATGCCTAATTTCAGAAAATATCCATCATTTATCAAACTCACCTCTTCTAAATATTTATCAGTCTGAATTTGCCCATGTCTTCTTCCATCTATCGGCGGCGGCGTCCCTAATCTCAATTTCCTAGCTCTTATCTGCGCTCTCTGTCTAACCGCTGCTCTTCTCCGAGCTTCTGCTTGCCGACTAAGCACGTGTTCAGTCTAGAAAAAATTCACATTGGAATTACGATTAGTCTACTATAAAATCTAATATGCATATCGGGGTTTTCCTTTTCTAACCCTTTTATTCAAATATCCATGTCAACTACAGTCGAGACTTCTTTGATTTGGGAACCTTGTCTGGTACCTCCAAAATTACTATTTTAACTACAGGTCTAAAAATACTAAAAAGGAAAAAAAAATGTCAAGTACGCGTTTATTTAATTTTTCATCATAGCGGAATATAATTGAAACTTTCAGTTACTAAGGAAAACATGTATACGTACACGCAACGGCGATTTCTGGCAGTACAGCGGGTTCTTAGTGGGTTAGTAAGATTAAAATTAATGTTTCAAAGTAAAGTGGTGACGTTTTTAATGGGTCAATATGAAATTCATAATAAACTCTCGTATCGATATTATTAAAACATCATTGTTAGCGATTTACTTATTATTTATTTCATTGTATGGGAATATGTGGAGGTCTGGATATCTTCGTGATTTATGCATCGTATTTTAGGAAAAGAGTCGACGGGTGAACCAAAATTATGCACATAGATGACCTTAAAATACGGAAAGGCGGGTTTATTTATTAAATTATACTCGTATTTATTTTTACCGATATCACATTTGGACGCTGCGCTGCGAAATTACTACCTCGTGCCACTCTTCTATCGAACATGGTGTTTCCGTAAGAAGGTGCTCCATCGGACGTATCATTCCTGCAATAATAAAGTCATCGGGGTTAGAATATGTCGCACGATATTGACCTTGCACAAAAACCCCTATCCATACAAACAAATGACGTCACAGTTGTTATTACAAGTTTACGGATCGAGCTGCGTATTAAATACTTGCTTATGAGGTCTGTAAACGAACGATGAATTAGGGAAAAGTTGCGGGATTTCGGCTGTTAAAGAGAACTTTTTTCGTACTACGGGTCTTGGAAATGAATTGCGAAAAAGATCGGTACGATAAGTCACCTGTGCGGGTACATCGAATGATGGTAAAGTTCACGCGATATTAGCATTTAATTTGAATTTCTTTCGGGTGAATAGTTTTTCACCATTTTCTTTTATGGCTTGTAGGTACGAAAATCTCATGGTCGTGTGCTTGTTGAAGGTGAAATACCGCAGCAAAGTCTGAGCTCGATCGATGGGTAATTATATACTGGATGTATTGGGTGATCGCTCGAAGCGTAGACAGATGTCCGACTCGATGTCGTAATTGTCACTTAGCGATGAATGTCTCTTTTTGACGAGACAATTTTGGTCGATTTTAAATTCGAATTCAGATTGTAGGAAAGTATTGTTTGAAAATATTATTGAAAAAGTCCTGATCTGGGTCAAAATATGATTTTCAGTTTAGTAAAAATGAGTTTCTACTTCAAATGCATTCATAAGCATACCCAGAAATAATGTAAGGGAGGGGATAAAAATTCAAGAAAAAATTGAGAAAGGGGCAATCAAAATTTAACAAAAAAAATGAGTTTTTTTGTTTCATTGGTGTACGTGAGGGTAGATATGGTTATGAGATGGAAGATGGTTTATACATTTTTTCAAATAAGCAATAATTTAATATGCCTCAAATTTGGCGAAATTCTGCCTTTTGAATCATTGAAATGAACTTAGCTAAAAATCAGTGATTTTTCTCCAATTTTTTAGTCAAAATTGAAGATTTTTCTGACTAATTGGAAATTGATTATGAAATCAGTAATTTTTAATTTCCAAATAATCATTAAAAAGTCACAGATTTTCGGTGAAATTTGTTTTGGCGATTTAAAAAAGCAGAATTGCAACAAATTGACAAAATTGGGATCCACCGAGTGAAGATGTTATGAATATTTGAAGTTTAATGTCGAAAAAACATAGTTTTGAGATAAAAACGTTCGAAAGTTTTTGCATTAAAATTTTCTAACAAAAACGTATTTATGGGGCAAAAATTAGTTGTTTTTTTTTCATATTAGAATTTTCAAGTACAATTCGAAAAAATGGGTTTCGGAGTCCCATCAGGCTTGCTAACGTTCCAAAAATGGTAACGAAATTCCTAAAAACAAGTTAACAAATTGAAATGTATGATTTTCTAAAAAAAAAAATAATAATAAAAACCGTTTCATTCCTCAATATTTATTTCATTATTTTGGTTAAAAACTTCATTCATTAGGTCTGGATCATCACATCCGTTGGTCGAAAGATCATACTATGAAAATCGGTGGAAAAAAAATTAGATTTTTGACCCAAATTACGTTTTTGAGTTTTTCTTGAAATCAACTTTGTAACCAAGTAGCCCTTTTTTTAAAGACGTCCAGATATAAATAATGTTCAATGCTCATTTTAAAAAATGGAAAAATTTGTTTAAAAAGCAAATAAAATGCACTTCTTAGGTACTTATAACATTTTTATGATGAAAAATCTTTCTAATGAACTTGAGGAGGTGACTCAAGTCCTTAAGCACATCCTTAGGTGCGCGTATGAGTGGATTTATAATTTAGTTTTTTTTTTTTTTTAATTTTGCAAAAAATTCGTCATAGAGATTTTCAGCGGATTCAAAACTGTTTTGGCGAATGCGGAGAGGGGGGTTGCAACATGGATATGGAAACTTGGAATAGGTATCAATAGGATTTTTTGGGAAAGAGATGAACGGGAGCCAGAGGCGATTTTCCAAAGGAAGTTTGGGAAGTTGGATTTCCATTAATTTTTTGGAAGAATCTTATTTTTTCATGTATCAATTTTTTGGAAAACTGTGATACTGTGGCCAAAAAATAGGTAAATCAAATTCCATCTTCAAACAATAAGTCAACTGATCTCAAATTTTCTTAACTCTGAATTTTTTCAATTCTGAAATAGTAAATATACATTTTTTTCCGACATCATTCAAATTTGAATTTTTTCAATTCAATTTTTCAAGATATTCTTTTCAATTATTTAGTCAGAATACATTTTAAAAAACATGAAGTTGAAATTTAAAAAAAAAGAGGATTATTTTTACTTAATAGAAAAGTTTTTAAATCAGAAAAAATGACAAGAAATACTCAACTTATGAATTTGATTTTTTTTATATCCAGATTGGAAACATGCATTCAAATTTTTTTTATTCTTTTTTTTCAATTTTGTTCAACTCAAAAATGACTAAATGAACGAAATTTTAAAAAATACTTGATAAAAATACAAGAGAACTGAATCGATTTGAATTTTGCGCTTTTTTTTGATAAATTTGTCTTAAAAATATTTTGACTCTTCCAAAATTGCCACTGAAGGGAACGTTTCTTTCGCATTATCATCTTAATGGTTCATTTTATCAAAATTGTGTTCATTCTCGAACTTAGCTCCGAAAAAGCTAAATTTTCAATGCCTACCAAAGGCATTTTTTTCATCCCTATCTTATGTACGAGGAAGGGGGATACAGTTGATATTTTGTACTCTAGAAATCGATTAGAAGAAGGAAGGTTACAAGGGTACAATGTACTTCTATTTTACAAAGCCACTGCTGGCTTGATGGTCTGAATACTCATTTAAAATATATTTTTAAAAAATGGATCAGGTATAGAAGTATCGTGGGTATTGTTTTTATATTCGTGTGTATTTCTACTTCATATTTTATGGAACCGAAAAAAAAAGAAAGGCAGAAAGACAGGCCGAAAAAAACACGAAAAAATTGAACCAAAAAAATATAGGACATTCTTTTCACTAATCGTCGAAATACGAGCACACAGCGTCGAAATGTTTTTAAAAATTCATTTCATTACTCGCTTATGTAGGTATGTGCCCGCCACTCGCGTGCCTTTTATTCGGTAATCATTTTTGTAGCCTAAATCAGTGATTCTCAGATGTGCGAGCCAATTTATATGGCTAGTTTTTGTCGCGTTGTTGGTCAAATATTTAAGATGTGTATCGAAATTTAAGTTTTATATCGACGTCATCGCGTCGATTTCAACATAAATAATAGTTTTTACGTGGTCTGCGTTAAACCACAAATTAAAATTTTATTACTAGGATCAAATTGTTTATTTAATGAATAATAAATTCCTACGATGAATTCGAGTCCGAAAAATTGACGTTTTCAGTGGATTTTGTTGGTGATGGAGTATTTCTATGAAAATTAACGAGAAAGAGAAGTTCACTCTGGAATTGAGTGAAAAAGTGATGGTACTCAATTAGGTTGCATTTTTAGTAGATTGCTGCGTTTCAGTGAGGCCCTCGTCTAAAAAAATTATTCATTTTCTGAATTCGACTCGCAACATACTACTCAGAATTTTTGATTTTTTATCGAAAAAAGGCATTTGTAAGGACTAGGTCTTCAAAGTGACTTCATTTCCGAACTCAGAGTTCTAAAAAACAATTATTTTTTGAATTTTGACCAGAGCTGTTGTTGTAAAGACTTCTCCTTTTTTTTAAAAAATGCAATTTAAATTGGAAATTTTCTTATCGGAATTTCATTTCTGCTTTCTTCTTGAATCGAGTTTTCAATAAAATTTTTCACCTTCCTTTCACTCTTTTCTTTCAAAATTGAAAAATTTTGAAAAATCAGTTTCTCTGATGGAAAAAACTCTTAACAGTTCTATTCTGGAAATCAGAAACTTGAAAATAATTTTACTCCTAGATTTATTTGAAATTTTACGTAGTATACCTAATATTGATTTGGGTGTCTGAAAACCGGTGAGGAACTAGTTTTGATTCTTTTGATTTAGCTTTTCAAAATTTGTTCAAAAAAATACCATTCCCTAATTTCTAGGTTGAAAAGTAAATATGAATTTATTCTTTTATTTGGTTTACGTGCCATGTACAAAAGTTTTTAAAGGATTTTTTACCAGATTAAAAAAAATAGTAAATAGTATTATTGTAAGGTTTGGTTTTGTTTTAAAATTTTAAACACTTTGAAAATTTACGTAATTTACTTTCTAGAAACTCAATTTTCAATATATATATTTTTTTGCAGTACCTAATTCAAGTCTACTGTAAGAAATTAAATGGCTTCACATATTTTCTCCTACTTTTCAAAGATTTTAAAATTCTGAATTAGGTGCCTCAATCAGTAAGAAATTCTAACAGTAATTTTATTAGGGGAGATGATTTCTTTGATGTTGACATTTCACTAATTTACTCAGGGGAACATGCAAGTGGTAATGATGACGTCCAAAGTCATTTGACACCAAATTGTGCAATTAAGAAATTTTTTTCAACGAAAATATTTTCCTACTTCAAGTTTTCTCACAATTTTTCGTAAGTCTTAGTTTGTTCAAGATTTAATTTTTTTCAAGTGCTGTCAGCTCCAAAAATAAATATATTTCAATCAATCACTTTCGTTTCAACTAGAAATAAAAAAGACATCAAAGCTAAAGTGAATTTGAATTGAAAAAAATTATTAGAAAATTCAGACCTGAGAAACTTTTGAGAAAATTGTGGAAATTTGAATTTATGGATACAACTTTAATGAAATATACATTTAGGTTTGAAAAAAAACATAATTTTTTACACATTTTGGCGTCGGATTCCATCTGCTGATGACTAAAAAATTTAAGCGTAGACTTGTGCGATGCAAAATTGGAAAATACTCCATTTTTTGGAAGAATTTTCCAAAATATGTTTTCAGAAATTTTATGCAAATGGAGATCGAAAATGTTGAATTTTTTGAAAAATAAACATGTTCAAAAAACGAAACATATTAATTTTTTTTAGAACATTTTACAAAATATGTATTTTTCACTATACAGGCACTTTGGAATTTTTGAAAGAACCATGAAACTTTTCAATTAAGTATTTAACAAATTACCTAATAAAAAAAGGTTCATTTTTATGAGGTATTTCTAAACCATAATTTTTCTGCATTTTTTCCCCTATTGATAACATTGCTCATTTCTCGAACCTCTCCAATCAAGAATCTGGAAATAACTGATACTTCGAAAAAGATCTATTTAACATGAGTATATCATTGAAGAGTCAAACGATGCTCATACTGTGCCATGGCGCAATTGTTTTTCGCCAAAAAATTTTGATCTTTGATGGTTTGAAATTCAATATAAAAATTTTTGTTCCACAAATTCATTGCTGGTGTAGAAATGAGAAATGACTAAAAAAAACACAGAGAAAATAATTCAAGTGCTGTGGCGTGGCATGATGAAGATTTGAGAAATGTCAAAATAGATGGATTTGATTTTCTAAAACAGTTTTTCAAATAATTTTCATTACATTTCAATGAGGAGATGAAATTTTATTTGTAACTAATCAAACAACTTTTGTTGTTTTTTTGTTTCAGGTGAGTAACGAATTGGATTCCATCGTTGAAATCGAAATTAAGTACATTACCTAATTATAGTAAGTAATTCATATTTTCTTTCATGATTCTTTGGAGAAACCTCGAATCATCTGCAGGTAGATATTGAAAATTTAAAAAAATTAATGTCGTGAAAATTTTCCCAAAATCGAGTTTGAAAACTACATCGCTCGTCACATTTTTTTCGATTTCTCGTCATTATTTTTCTGTTGACGTCTCCTCTCACTCCCACCCGCCTATCAAAACGAGACCATTAAAAAGAGTTCAACCTGTCCTTTAATTTTTCACATGCTATTAATAAACAATCACTTTTCATCCCTGAAAGCGAAAAACGTCATCGAAAGGTGCACCTTATCACCTTTTATTTCACTGATAAGCAACATATTCGACTCGCACGTGATTTAGGTTACGTATCGGCATAATCGCAGGCATATTTCATTCCAGACCGAAGGTTTGAAATTACTGTCACGAAACCAAACGAACGTTCGATACGGTGGAAAAAAACAAAGCTTTAATTCGTTTTTACGTCTCAAAATTCAACTTTCAAAACATCAAATAAACGATTTTCAATTTTCCAAACGTACTTACGGTATTTTAGGCAGAGGTTCGTTTAAGGTTTCGCGTTTCTCGCGTCTGGTTTCAACTCTAAATAAACTTCTGGAAGCGAAATTAGTTTGCAGATTGGATTTGAGTATTCTAGGTTTACTGGCGAACGAATACATTCGATCATTATTTTGAGTTTTGCCTCCAGACGAATTTGACGAATTGGTGTTACTATTAAAGCTATTTTTCCTCAGACCGAGTAAAGCTGCTACTTCCGGAGGTGGTTCCAAAAACGTTCCCGATTTCACAGTCGTTATAAACATAGGCCGCTCCATTTTCGACAATTCTTCTTCTTTCTGGGTAACTTTTGGCCGGAGATCACGCAATTTAGAGCTCACTTTGTTGAAAAATTCCTTCGAAGGGGAGTACAAATTTTTATTCAAAATGGTAATTTGCTGCGACGGTGGTTGTAATTTACTGGCGATCGAATTATAAAGTATGCTGAAATCTTCGTTCGGTATTACGCAATTCTGATGATATACGCTCTTAATTTTATTCGAAATAGCTGGCAGATTATTGGTAACTTTGGAGTTGAAACGATCGTTCATTGAGTCATCGTCGTCGGCAAGAATGGTAAACGATTTACGAGTATTATTGGTATTGATCAATAAACTTGTGCACATAGTAATCGAAAAATCACTCTATTCGCGTACCATTTTGTACGAAAAAAAAAACTCGCGACCGTGATTGCCCGAGAAACGATCCAATTCAACGCATTTTACAACCACGTAAATTAATCGCGTGCTCGTCAGCGAAAACTGACCACTTGATTCTATACCTTTATATTTTTTAACCATCGTATTGTTCAGGTTTTTCCGCGCAGGTCCACCCCGAACGACCTCTTTCCAGTCGCTATTGCATACCTTTGGAGTTGGACATGACTCGGACCAGAGTCAATTCCCTACTCGGCTATTAAACGTTTAACTTTATGAATGGTTGGCACGATAGTTGTGATTTGACCATATGGTCCTTACAATACCGGCGCCTGCATTATTCCAAGTGAATTGAAATTACTCGCGCCTTTATTACCCAACTTTCACCTTTTAACGGCCACTCGAACCTTTGAAAACCTCATTTTGGTAATTTTATTTTCATTTTTTGGTATGTTTATTTTAATAATCGATAATCATTACGTATTGAATTCTCAGACGGGGAAAAAGGGGAAAGAGTGTATATTGCATGACTTTTGATATAATGATGAATAGAAGGCCTTTTTAATGAAAATCTGATATCATATGTGTACGTATAATTTTTCATCGTACTGTAACGCTGGTGAAGAAAATTCAAGGAGGTGTGATTATAGGGTACGAGTTTTAGGCCAGCCGAGTGTCTGTATAGAAATTAGACAGCCGGGTAATTTTTTCCCAGTGGAATTCCGTACAAAACTACCTATTCATTTTTCAAACTTGGAAATTTTTCGACCTGTAAATTGAAGGCTTTGAGTTTTAAAATTTTATAATTTTCAGGAGTGTTTTACTCGTCCATGACCTGTCTTTGTTGAATTAACGAAAATTAATTTTTAACGTGGTATAATGTCGATTTTTGTCGTCTGATCTGAAAATTTTGGTGTTGACCAAATATTGTGTACTTACCAGTAATTGACGGTATTATTTGTTGTAGATCGTTACTCAATATCGGTTCGATTTTTAAATGATGCCCTAAATTTTCTGTGGAGATTTTCTCAATTGATGCCTAAAAATGATAGGTCGATTTATTTTTTCGAAAATTGATGAAGATTATAGTATGTCACTAGTTCACTCCACAGACCACAGATCCACACCTACTCCTTTTTATCCAAATTTAAAATTTGACTAGATTCAAAACATTTACTTTTTGGGTTTTTATAAAATGGGTTCTGTATGGATATTTCTACACAAAATTACCATTTTTTTTGGTTTTTCATTTTCATCGTCACTTTATTTTTCAGGAGTCCTTAAAAAGTATCACCTTTTGTAAGAATTTTTTATTTGTAAAAAAATTTTAACGCAGTAAAATCATAGACTACGATTTTTTTTCATGCTGTGTCCAATTTTTAAAAATCGTATAAATAATTTCTCCTTATTTTTAAAAAATGGCATGGAGGAAAATCAAGTCAATGATGAAAAATTTCAGTCGATGATTTTAATTAGATGGAATATTCATATTAAGGTCATACCGGAAGAAATTTTCTCCATTTTTTTTTTTAATTTCTTACTGGATAGGTATTTCAAAAAAAAAATTACACGAAAAAAGATCAACTTTAGGAACCCCTTGATATAAAACCTCCAGAATTTTCAAAATTTTGCCAAGTTAGGATGTAGGTAAAAATTTATAAATATTCCAAAATTTCATAGTGATACTAAAAATGTGATTTCAAAATTATACCTATGAGGAAGCAATTTTTTAGACGTTGAAAAATCCATTCCAATTGATTTGCTGCTCGAATCTGACCATGGCAGGAAGTGAAGAAATCTTTTTATCAGTTACAGGTTCTCGAAAACCTCATTTTTCGACCTCCATTTTCTCCCCGAAGCAAACTTTAACACCCACGAATGAGTATATTGGAGTAAAAAACCCTTACTTAAGTGAAACGATCGCGAAAAGGGTGTTTATCGAGGTGTTTTGATTTGCCCCACTTGAAAATTTTGTGTAAAAAGTTATAAGAATAGTATTTATTATTTTTTTTTGTTTTTTAAACATATTTTTTTGCTTGAAACAGAACTTTAATTTTTTTTCACTTTTTCAAAATTATTGAACAGTCAGATAGAAACAATGGGTGAATTTTTCACCACTGGACAGATTTTTTAGCTACGAATTCTTTAATTTTCGTTAAAAATTGACAAATGATTACTCCTAGGAGGCACCCTGGTGCTTTTCCTTCTGTAGCAGAACGTCGTTTTTCAGCGATAAAAAAAATGTTCTGACTTTCCCAGAAACGTCAAAAGGTCAAAACACGTTCACGATAATAATTTCTGAAATTTGAGTTTTCAACCCCTTAATTTTTGCTGGGCGATTCCTTCCATTGGCGTTAATAAAGTTGCATACCCAGTTCACCGTAAATCCCTACGTTCATGGTGAGCGATCCCTTTCATCGGTGTTGATAAAATTGCCTAATCGGTTTGCCGTAAATGTGATACATTCCATCTAGGTATATTTTGTAATTTTTGAATGTGCAATTATTGTAAATTTGTTAGTTCTGGTGCTAGAAATTAGAATCACATCATTTTATTCCAATGATTCACTCGTCTGCTTTTTCTGCTTATTCTAGTAGCTTGTAAATAATTTTTCCGCTAATGGATTTTCGACAATGGATGTTCAAATTTATTTCAAGGTCAACCTTTTGGGTTTCTAAACTAGTTTTTTATTTTCTTCAATTCTATTTTATTTTCAAAATTATTTTCAAGCTTGAAATTTTTCCAATCCTGAATTTTCTTCAACTCAACTTTTTAAAAATTTTTTCATTTTGATAAATGTTATGAGTGTTTGACCAGTTTCTGGATTTTCATACTTTCAAACGCATTCGTGGCAATTTTATGCTTTTGCCCCTTAATATTTCAGTTTTGGCATTTTTTTTCCAACTTGAGGAATACAGATATCTTAGTTTTTTGTGACCTTTCTGCACGCTTGTACCTCAAATGTAGCGATTTTGCGCTTTTCTTCTTTTGAACACTTCAAATTTTTGCTCATTTGAAAACTATGACTATTTTGGCTCTGTTGTCAGATGTGGCATATTTTCTCCATTTTTATGTGCTTGAATTTGTGTACTTTTCACGTCACCATTTTTGTAAATTTTTCAAAAATGACTAATTAGTCATTAGCCATCTCTTCATGAAGTTAAGAAATATGACAATTTTTCAAGTATGGCCAATTTTCGTCTCTTGCGTGAGAAATTTTCTGAATTTTGTCATTTGAACTTTTTCATTTCATCTTTTTTGAACTCGTATAACCCTAGTTTTTTGCACATTAAATCAAAAAACATTACTTTTTGACAAAGTGATCAATTTTTTGTGTAATTTTGTTTGTCATTTTTTTGCACATTTTCTACCCAAATGGAGAAATTATACTAATTTGTTACTCGAAAGTGTTTTTCCCCCCATTTTTTATCAAAAATATTGTCAATTTTGACACCCAATTTCAACGAATTTGTGTGATTATTGTCTGCACCAAATTTTCAGTGTACGAGTACATATGTAAATTTTTGTGTAATTGTTCAATATATCGCTTCTTTTGCCTCTTTCAAAAGGTATCAAATTAGGAAAAAAAAGTTATTTCTTTTTGAATTTTGTCTTGTCATTACATCGAATTTCATACCTGTGTATTTCACATACGATGTGTTTGACAGAACGTCACTGAACTTGAACGATTCAGTTGATTGAACTTTCGACAACCCTTTTTATTAGAAAATTTTGAACTTTACGACTTCAAAAGAATTGATATCCAAGGAAAAATCAGACGAGGGGAGTCTCACACCAATTTCACCTTACCTTGAATTCGAAATACACCTGCATATATTATACGTAGTTATCTCGATAAACAAACACACCTCGAGGGGGCGAAAAACAATTAAAATACAAATGAAAAATCCCTTCACAAGTATACCTACATGTAGAGAACGTTGCCGAAATTTTTAAAACCATTGTTTACGTACAACACGACTAAAAAGTCGAAATTAGCCACGCGATCGTGTTCGATTATCGCCCGGGATCAGTAAACTTTGGATGAACTAACGTAAGCTAATGGTACGGTGCGAGGGCGAAGAGTATGATAATTTTATTCGCATTTTCGACTTTCGTATCGTCGGTCACGTAAAGTTCTAATGACATAATTACCGGAATTTTTTCCTCATTGGGTTACCGTCGCGTCGAACCGTCGAGGAAATGTAAAAGTACTCAAAAAATGTGATAGGATTGTCGGCGCTATTTTTCCCCAAATGGTCGTTCGTATTCTTTTTCGATCTTATCCATATGGACACTAGTTTTATGAATTTTAATGTATGTACTTTTAACTTACACAAAATGAATTTTCAATAATTTATTTCGAGGGCGAAATTTTTCAGGATGTAAAATAGGAATTTCAAAAAAAATGTTCACTTGTAGGTAAGTATCTTTTTGAGAACCGAAAAAAATTAATTTCAGGGAGATTTTCAATTACTGTTAACATTTTAAAAACAATTTCATTAATGATTATTTTGAGTCACCTGAAAATATTTTGACTTGACTGGCGAGGAAAATTTATTTTCCAGCAAAAGAAAACATTCCCCAATCCAACAATATAGTTTCGAATTTTAATTTTTCTTCACTTCAGGTTATTTTAAGACTAGGAATGCCAAAAATCATTTTTCGTTTGTAATTGCAAAAATTATCCCATTAATTAAATTATATTTCAGAGCAGAAATTATCTAGTCTTTTTTGTAAAATATAGAAAATTTTGACCTTTTTTCTATTTATTTATTTATTTATTTATTTATTTATTTATTTATTTATTTATTTATTTATTTATTCATTCATTTTAGTGATGTACTTAAATTTTTATGATATTTCAATTATCTCTACCTATGTTTTAATTTGAAAGATCTAAACGTTTAAAATTAAAATCAAAAAATGAGGGCCTCGGGTACTTTTGGGGCTTTAAATTTTGGAGTGTAGAATTCGAAGTATCAAGAGAAGATTTTTATAAAACCATTTGAAATCCTGATATTTTTCTTCAATTTTTGTAAAAGATACAATTTTGCACACCAGCCAGCAAAAATAGTAGGTATTTTATTGTCAGTTTTTATCTAGCAGAATAATTACAGAAAATGGCAGAAATTCCTGCTTATTCGGTTCCAACATCTTTTCCAAATTTCTTTTTCTCTTTGAAAAAATTCGGAATTGAATTCAACCACTGAAATGTTTTCAGCATTCTTTTTGGCTCGTATTAAAATCTTCTTTAAAAGCTTCTTGGACTTCCTTATTCGGAAAACCAATTTTAAAAGTATCTCCATCCAAAGTTTCCTTAATTGTAAAATATCCAATTTCAAGTAATAATATTTGTAATTCCACATCGTTGATATTATACGATATTCCACGCAGTGTACTCAGCATTCCATCAGATAAATTGGAAAAATCGATATTCCTTCTCTTCATTTGATCTCTCAAAAAACTTACTCGTCCATCGTCTGTCCAATAAATGTTGGCCAACTTATGCTGAAAATAGCTAGTTACAGATTGCGAATTGTATAACATATTCGTCGTATTGATGGGAAAATTGTATCCACCATACCATTCCTCTACTTCTAGCTGAATTACTTCTTTGGTTACGTTTCGTTCAGTGGCAATTTGTTCAACGTACTCCTTAAAGTATTCTGCCAATTCCACTTTTGTAATTCCTGCAAGTTCACAATATTCAGGATCTTTTGAGATAAAGGAAAAATCACTTACTGGCGAACCAGTTATCATAGGTAACGAAGATTCCGTGATACCAGTCACAAAGACATATTTAATTCGTTTAGTCCATCTCTTGATTTCTCGTAAAAAACACTTCAGGAAATGTGTAACCGCGTCCAAAGCTTCTGCATCGTTTGCATTTTTAAAAACATGATGGTCGTATTCATCAACCAGTATAACAGTTGATTTCCTTTTAAATTCTTTCATAAAGCACAAAATTTCAAAAAAATGTTGCACTTCGACTGGTGGCAATCGTATTCTATTGTTTGGCTTGAAAACACATCTGTTGGGAATACTTTCTATTTTTTCTTCCTTTTTAAAACGCTCTAATTCTTCGTTCAAAGCTATCTCTAACGTTTCTAAGCTCAGATCAAAATACATTACTGGATATTTATTCCAATCATATGTTGAATTATCGTAAATGTCGGTTCCTTTTAGAATTTCTCGATCTCTATTTTCATCAAAAACTAGTTGCAACGTACGAAGAAACATTGTCTTTCCAAAACCTTTTGGACGAGTAAAAAAGTACCTTTCCATATTATCATGGAATAATTTAGAGATGAATCGTGTTTTGTCAACATAAAGATAGTCATCGGTGAAAGGACCAGATGCTTGGGAAATCACAGTTTCGTTGATGAATGGTTTCAGACTTACAATGTTGCATCGAATTCTGGCGAAAAAGTAAAAATTCACTAAAGCAATACTGAATAAATTCATTGAGAAGTGTTCACTTGACATTTGAAAAAAAAACTCGTACAGTAACTTTACGGTATGGATTTGTATCTGTAATACACGCAAGCTTCTTAATCAATGGTCTAGGTGTCAAGAATCTATCTCTGTGTAGATAAGAATTTAATTATTATTGATTTTAGTTTTTTTAATAAATGATAATCTAGTCTCATGACCTGATTTAATTTTCAGTAGACTTATTTACTCTGATTTTGATAATTATCTTTTCTAAATTTTCAAGTTAGAATTTTAAAAATACCTGCGAAGATGTTTTCAGAATTACTGAATCTTATTTCTCAACAGAAAAATTCGATTTGTTGTGAATCTCGAATCATTTTTTAAAGTATTACTTTTTTTTGAATGGTCAGTTTTAAAACTTATTGTATGAAAGGAACTTTGAAAAAATTAAAAATTCAGCGCTGCCAACTGCATTTCGATTCGTGCATGCAATTTCTGTGACAGTAGATACCTATATTAATTTTTTCAATGACTTGTAAAATATGCCAAAAAATTTTCAGTATTAATTTAACGATTTAATCCAATATTTTGAAAAATTTTTGTAGCAGTGCTGCCAACTGAAATTTTTTAAATTGTGTTAGTCAGATTGCAGTTGCAATCCTGTCATACGTTTTTTTTTTTTTTTTTTTTTTTGAAAATGTCATCGAGAATTGTTTTATTCTCTTAATTTGAATCAGTCAAAATTGACTGATTAAAATCGACAAAATTGAGTCACTGTAGGAATCAGTGAAAAAAATTACTGATCCATCGGTGAATTTTCATCACTGAATCAGTAAAAATAGAATTTTACTGATTGAATCAATATCAGTAATTAATTACTGATTCAATCAGCGGATTTTTTTTACTGATTCGATAATGAAATTTCATCGATTTGAATCAGTAAATTTTTACTGATTTCAATCAGTCAACTAATTTTTACTGATCCAACAATAAAATTTCACTTTTTGAATCAGTAATTTTTCACTGATTGGCAGTAAAATGACGCTGATCAACTGGGGAATCAGTGGAATTTGACTGATTATGAGTGAATTGATTTTCTCTATTTCATCAGTCAATTTAGGCATTTTTGTCTGATTCAAATCAGGAGAGTATGCGAATGAAAAAAAATTGACTTGATTTTGAGATTCTTGAGTAAGTAGGTAAACTTTTTGAAGTTGATGAAGATTTCAAACATTCAAATTTCACAATTTGTAATTTTTTAACTCTCTTATAGAGGGCCAAAATGGTTTCTAATTTCGAGGTTAATAATTCAGGGTGGTATGGAAATTCAAATCGCACCTTTTTGGGGGGTAGGGCACTATTTAACCCTTTACCGCATGTCTTTTCTCCAAAAATTTCAAATTCAAATTTTCGTATGTTTAATTTTAGTAATTATAAAAACTAAAATATAAAAATAAATTGTGAAGTATGATATGCTGAGATGTTCATAACACGTTCAAAGTAAGTTTTGTTAATATTCTTAATTTTTTAAAAAATTTCTAAAATTTTTCAAAATGTTGGCATAGCTGTGGGGATATATGACCACTTATGCTGTAAAGGGTTGAGGGAAAAACGAGGATTTTAGCTGGACAAATCTACTCAAATTAACAAAAAATTTTTAAAAAAAAATCACGTTTTGATGTCTTTTCGTTTCGTTCCTCTTCGGACTGAAATCTCAATTTTTTTGGACCCCCACCCCCATCCTTAAAAAAGCATAATTTTTTAAAAAAATCATCTTGATTGACGCAATGGGCATCATTTCTTACAAAAATTCGCCCATCAGAGCGGAAACAATTTTTCACTTGTGATTTATATAAAAAGTGAAATAATGAAAAACAAGAAAAAATGAAAATTTTTAAAAACCTCAAAATGGGAAATGGGGTGAAAATTTTCTAGTAATGGATTTAATGGGTATTGAAAAAATTTATACTCAGCTCATTCTGAGGAGAGTTTGCTAAAAAACAATTTTTCAAAATTTATGAAAAAAATGCCACTTTTAACCTCGGTATTAAAAAGGGGACGGAAGAGGGGTCTCGAAAATAATTTCCAATTTTATTTTTGGGCTCAGCTATCTATCTATGCCAACTTCTCGAAAAATAATTTCAATACGATTTTTCACAATTTTTCAGTATTTTTTGAACATAGACAGATTTTAAAGCCTGTGCGAGGGGAGGGGGTCAAATGTGGAGTCAAGGGGTGAAGTTTTTACCATGTGTTTTGAAGTGTGAATTCAATTTTTGTGCCAATAGCCCCTTAAATTTCGAAAAAATTTGTTTAAAAGTGTCAAAACTCCAGTTTTTTTTTCTTGTTAAAAATGATTCTACTTTGAGGTTGTCTTAACTTCAGTAGCTTCGTCTTTCTCTGTATAGAATACCTAAATATTTTTTGTGAAGTTTTCTTTTCAAAATGAATTATCTAGGACCTACCTCTCCAATTTTCGTCAAAATCTAGCTTTTTTTAAAAAAAATTTCAACCCTCCCTGATGTCCTTGGTAAAATGATCCAAAATCGAATATCTACTTACATAATGTTTACATTACCTTCTACCATTCGCACCAAGATATTATTGTTCCGTGTACAGTCTCAAAATAACACGTAAACTTTCGACTTTATTATTGAGTATAAATAATAAATACTTACTCGTCGGTCACCTGTTTGAATCGATTGGGATTCGAATACAGAATTTTCGGCGTACTTCGGAATACGTAAGCGGTCTTGTTGAACGTCGTGAAATATGGGGTCATATTTTTAATGCACATATTCTAACACTTGGCATTTTTTCGGACCCGATCGCGTGCTTTTTTTAATACGTCTTTTTATTTAGATTACAATTTACTGCTAAGCAAATTTTTATCCCAAACGTTATTTATTTTACAAAATAAACTGTTACCGTTGTCATGGGTTACTTATTGACACGTTTCCAAGCATTTAGAAATTGAGAAAGTGGTGCTATCTGAAGTTGAAGCAGTAAAGAGTTGTGCGCCAGGAACGCTATCTAAAGTTGAAAACACGATCAATTGAATGAAGTGTGCAGAAGAGAGCGAAGTTACTGAAAATAGGTTTGTTGAAGAAGGGACAGAGTGCATTACTTGGATATGTTTTCAAATTTTAGGGTATACCCAAAATAGAATTTTTTTCTACTGATAAGAATCTATAATTATTTAAAATCCTATAGAGTCATTTTTAAGATCAACGAATTCATTTTTTTTCCCGAAAGTTTTCATTTCCAAATAAAAAATTACCCTACCAACTGGTTCCTATGTATAAAAAAATTCAAATTATCAATTGTCAAATTGCATATCCAGCACTCGAAAGTATGTCAATTTAATAATCAATCAGTCTGCTGCATCTCACGTATTATTCACAAATCCAAGACAAAAATAAAACGACGAAACAAAAAAAAATCTGGAATAAATGTATAAATAAAATCTTCGATATAGGTATTGGTATCGAGATAAGAATAAATACGAAGGTAAAATAGGCGAAGAATTCAAACAGTTGTCCATCAATGTTGGATTTTATAATAGGGCTGCTGGCAGCGGTGGTAATCTCGTTCACGATGACCGATTTAATATAACAATCGCCTCGAAGTTGGCTCATTTCCATTATGTATAAACGTACCATACAGAATGGCTATATGCTTCAATAGTCTGAACCGTCGATTTGACGTAGGTATCGAGAGAAAAGATTTTTTTTAGGAAACGAGTACCTATGTATAAAAAATTTCATCGAACCAGTTCGATTGATGACGCAGAAAGAAGCTGAAAACCGGTAGCTAAATGTGGTCTTATGGAAGTACAATCGCAAATGTTCGCAGATAGATGAATCGATATATTTCTTCTGCTATTTCCCCTCCCAACTTGGTTGGATCATTCAGAGAGAATTTTTTTTTTTTAGATTTTTTGGGTGAAAAAATTTTCTCCATAAATAGAAAGAAAACAGATTCCAAGAAGTAGAATGGACTACAAAGAAAAAAGTTTGTTATAGGAACTAGTTGTCTGTTTCAAGGATACACGATCATAGGACTTGGGTCTCTGCTCCATAAGATAGGTTGTGTACGAGTATAGGTAAAGGTTTATATAAAATTGAATCGATTTCAGAAAATAAGCGAGCCCGAAGCGAAGCTCGATAATATTATGGGAGGTATAATCTAGAAGTTATTGGAGAAGCAGCGAATACTCCGGTAGATGCTCGCCGGCCGGTGTATCTAGTTTGAATGATTTTCCCCGAAGACACGGTATGACTGGTGCAACCGATAATTTAGTGATAGTCTCTTCAATTACTAGTAAACGGGACCAATTAGAGTTGAGACGCGCCTAGACATGATTCTTCCTTCAAACTGAACCACGGCTTCTACAATACTTGGACGATTTATTACTTACCATTAAAGAGATTTCATTGCGGTTACCGAGCCCGCGGTTATACCTTACGCCGAACAATACGATATCCGATACTATACCAAATATTAAATTGTTTTTTGTAATCGATTGAGAAAAGTTAATTGGTTCAACTGAGATTTTTCCAATTTAAGGATCAGCCAGATATATCGAAAAGAAATTTACATGGGTTATTTTTTCCTCTATGGTGTATGAACATTTGTGAATAATTGTCGATTTACGATCTTAATTTTGTACGTACACGGATGTTCGAGGTTGCAGTGAAATAAATGAGATGTAAGTGCGAGGTGTGCCATTTATCTATGTGTGTGGTTGAATTGTTCAATGTATGTGTGCCACAGAGCCCGGTTCTGTCAGATTGGGTATTTTTTTGTAAGGCTTCCGAATTCTATAATGTAACGAGGTAGATTAAATTATAACGGCTTGGCTTGGTTTAAAATATTGTAGATGTCTGATTTTCATTTTGTGAGTCGTGTAAATCGCGTATTAAAAATTGAGTGGGATGATTTGATATCCAGAATTTATTTGTTTTGAAGCCTCAAATAAATTCAAAATTGTAATTTGTGGTAATTTCACATTCATTTTTTTTGAAATTTGACGAAGAAAATTTATCGAATTTCAAATCATTGTAAAATTTCTCTCTAAATCTGAATCAGTCAAAAAACTGAAAATTCACTGATTAAACAGCGAAAAGTGTGCAACTATTAATCAGTGAAATTTGACTGTCAATCAGTGAAAAATTACTGATTCAAATAGTGAATTTTCATTTTTGAATCAGTAATCTTTTTTTAACTACTGAAATGAATCAGTAAAAATTAAAATTTACCAATTCAATCAGTGATTAATTACTGATTCAATCAGCAAATTAAAATTTCTACTGATTCGATCAGTAAATTAAAATTTTTACCAATTCAAGAATGAAAATTCACTGATTAATCGGTAAAATTTTCACTGATGTCTTCAGTTGCACACTTTTGTCTGATTAATCAGTGAATTTTGACTGATTCAAGTTTAGAGAGTTGAGCTGAGGATGTTCCAAAATGTGGGAATCGAAGGAGTATTTGATGTATTTTTGGATCACATTGAAAGAAATTGTTCAAAATGAATTTAAAAATTCTAATAATTGAATTAAATGTGACAATTTTATTCAATCAATTTGCTTGAAATAACCAGAATTTTTTTTACTGGTTGAAAAAGTTGGCAAAAAATTCAAAAAAACTTGAACTCAGAAAAAAATTCAAAATTTTGAAAACATTCTATTTTTAAACCTGAATTGAGAAAATTAAAAAAATCTTCACCTTCGTTGGCTCAATTTTTTTGGGTTCCATAAATTCATCTATTTTCGGATAAATCCAATGTAAAAAATATGAAAATGAAAAAAAAAATCATTAAAAAATCTCTTACGAAAAGACTGGTCAAGAATTTTTGTTTGTAACCAGGTATTCCCTTATTTTACCATGCAATTTGAATATTTTGAAGCTTGTAAATTTTTACCCTCCTCCCCTTCACATTTTAACTTCACTGAATGGATTTAGTCGAATCCTAAGACTTTTGAAAAGGTTGATTAAAAATCTAGAGGGTCTCAAAGAATAAGAAATGTGCATAAATTTTCAAAAAGTGGTGTAGGTATTTCATTTTTTGAATTTTGGTGCACCATACAAAAATATTCCTGAAGTTGTCGTATAAAGATTTGCTGAGATGCTGGATCTATTGAACTAGCTGAAAAATACGTATAGCTGGAAAAAGCTTCATGAAAAAGTTGAGAAGTAATCAAAAAACACATTATAAAGCAACAATTTTTTTTTTAAGTCAATACAGAGTAACAATGTACAAAGATGTCACGAAAACTGTTTGAAATGCAAAAAAACTTGTTAAAGTAATTTGAAACGACGTTCTCATGTCCAAGTTGAAAAAAATATCCAAACTTGCGAAAAATATTTGAAATGCATTAAAAATTATATTTTTGATAATCGGTCCATGAGGTCAATTAGAAAAGCAAACTGCAAAAATATAGAAAAAATGGTGGAAAATTACTGAAGTGTTGATAAACTATCTTTTAAAAAGTCAAAGATCGTCTAAATTTATTAAAATAATTGTTATAATGGAAAAACGCCAAAAATTTTGTAAAAATTTGCTGAAAACTAAAACAAACACAAAAATTATTGAATCATCAAAATTTTTTGTGAAACTTCTAAAAAAACTAAGCGTCATGTCATAATAATTATTTAAAATCCAAAAATGATTATGATGAAATATTGCAAAAGTTGCTTAGAATTCCAAAAAAAAAAAATGGCTAAAAAATTAAAAAGAAGTCGTTTAGATTTTACAAAATTTGTTTAAAATTGATAATGAATGTAATTTTTCAAAAAAAAAAGAAGGAAAATTTGTGCATTTTCATGTAATTTTCATTCGGATTTTTAATTGACTAATTCGTTTTACTGGTGGAAGATCTACTAATTTAGGATTTTAAAGTTTGATTTTCGAACACGAGTTTCTTTCATAATATTATTATTATTAATAGATATCTGACTTTGAGAACCAATAAGGCTGCTAATTTGTTTTGATTGTGATGCTTGTAATTTTTCAAACTCTCCTATTTCATTGACTTTTTTGAATGAAAATTTTCATTTCCTGAACATATAATGTTCGCTTTGGGCTTTTTTGAAAAGGGAATTTCGATTTAAAATATCTATTGAAGTGATTCCATTCATTTTGATTCTTATCCCAAAAAGCCCAAAAAAGTATAAGTATAATATTTTGAGAAGTTTCGATGTATTCTGAATATTGTTAAACCTGATTTTCTTATGAAATAACGAGTTGGAAAAAATGCAGAAGTACTAAATTACCATTTTATTCTTTAGAAAATTTGAAGAACCTTTTATTCTATGTATATCCAAAAAATTCATTCTTGAAAAAAATAATCAATTTTTACATCGAATGATTGAATGGATTTTATCGGTAACAAGGGCTAAAAAAACCAAACCATTCCTCCAAAAGTCGAAAATATCTTGCCAAAAGCTAAAAAAAATTCAATTTGTTTTATTTTTCCACACGATCACACGATATATTTCAAACATTTTTATTCAATTTATAAGACGTGTTTCTGGGTTTTTTCTTTGGAAAATTTTGAACTAAATATTGTTTCTGTTCAGAGCCAAACAGTTGATATGGCCAAAGCAGAAAAGTATAATTTTTAAAAAATTTTTATTGTTTTTCAACTGTTATTATCTGAAAAAATACCATTTCGTTTTAATTTTCTGAAATTATTTGCAGTTTATGTAGTCACATTTTGCGCTTCTTAAAAGGATCTTGATCCTGACTGTATCACTGAAATGAATATTTAGATAAAATATTGAAAATCAATGACTCATTTTGCAAGACTCTTATGACAATACGCTAATTCAATTTATCAAGCTACCGTCAAATTTTCCAGACAATCCGTAAGTAATTTCTGAACGCTTCATTACAAACCATTATCAACCTCAATCTGTCGGCAAATTAAATAATACACACGTCAAAAGACGGGTGCTCGAGGTTGAAGTTGAAATACGCATTATCACACTCTCAACCGCCACTTTCGACTTGCTTTCAATTAATTCGATAATTTTTGAAAAACCAACAAAACCCTCTAGCGTAATTCCTTTTGAACACCAATTGCCTCATCAATGTGCCAAATGCGAAAAACCTCGCCAACAAAAACAAAACGCGGTGAAACGCAGAAGACAACGACGTGCTGGAAAAAAACCCTTAGCATCACGATACGCTTTTACAACAAAAAGCAAATTGCCATCCTTTGTATTGGTATATAAAGTACGAACCAACGAACGAAATCGCGTTAAAAACCAGAATAGTACGTGCTCGACGTCAATAATTCCGCTTAATTTGATTACTATTCGACGTCGGTTCTTTTAATAACCGGCGGCTTCTAATTAGCGATTCGAATAAATGAGGCATGTTCAAGTTGTCAACACGATTCGAGGAGTGGAGCGCACGTCTGTGTGTATACACTCGCACCACGAGAATAAGGCTTTTTCTCGCGCATCAAACGAATTCAAATGCGAACTGTATGAGGATGCTGAGGGTTTTTTCAACTTTTAATTAAACACCGCAGCAACAACTCGGTTGACAAATTGGAATCGTAATATTGTGCAAGTACCGATAGAGAGGTAATTGCAGAAACATTGGCGGACCCAGACGATTGACTTGAACATCTCAGCACATTTTTTTCAGGCTTAGGATATTCTGATAATTGGATGATAATTGGATGATCTTTCTCAAAATTTAAATAATTTTTCCAAAATGTAAGATGATTTTCTAGAACATGCATACTTTTTGAAAACGTGCGAGAATTTCTTAAAATTTGTGTAATATTTCAGAGCTTGGAGAATTTTCCAAAATCTGAAGAAAAGGTATTCTAAAAAAATTCTATAAAGCATAAAAATTCAAAGATTTTTTGAGACTGGACTTTTTTTCACAACCTAAAGTAGGGCGTTGGATCTGTTCAAATATTTCTAAAAAACTTGAACAATTATTTAGGTGAGGTTTTTTTTTTAAATTGGGTATGTGCCAAATTTCAGATTTTTTCGTTAATTCGATTAGATTTTTATACTTTCTGGGCGATTTGAACTACCAAAAATTCGAAAAATGGACTTTTTTGGTTGGAAATTTGAATATTGGGCTCTTTTATGATGCTCTTTCAGATTTTTTCTTCGGCTTAAAATTTTACTTCGAACCGAAATACCTTCCTTGTTAAATTCCAATACTTTGAAATGATCGTTTCTGGTACTTCTTTCTTTTAAAAAATAACGAGAGATGATTATTTTGTAACATTGTGAAAAAATGATTGTTTCTAATCTTTTCATTGAAAACGACAAGAAAAAATCATTTTCCAAAGTTGTGATATTGTCATTTCCAATCATTTCATCGGAAACGACGAGAAACGATCATTGACGCACCCAGAAATTTCCCGAGGGGGAGGGGGGTTGAAATTTTTAAACAAATCAAGTCTCAAAAATCTGTTTGATTTTTTTTTGTATTGAAGGCTGTTGTACATTCAGAAATAATTTAAAGAACAGACTGAGAATTTGTGAAAAAATGGGGGATGGAGAGATCAAATTTCAATGAAAATTGGAGTAACTTGGCATTTCAGTAGTACTGACGTAGTGAGAGTGTTTTCAGTAAGCTGATGAAACAAAAACAGATTTGAGCAAGATGAATGAAATGAATTCAGCTGAAAATCAGCGATTTTTTACTAATCCCTTACACAAAATTATTGATTTTTTTCTGACAAACTGGGAATTTATTGAAAAATCAATGATTTTTGACAGAAATATCAGTGAAAAATTGATGATTCCCCTAATTTTCGTAGCTAGAATTTCGGACTGATTCAAATTCAGATTGGTATGTCAATTGAGAAAATAGAATGATAAAAATATTGCCCAAACGAAGCAAGAGCGACTTTTTTACAAAAAATTATGTTTGAAAAAAATGATTTTTTTTTTTTACATTTTTGTAGCGAAATATCTTTTTTTTGAGCTTAACGGAGCCGGACTGAGGGGAAGAAGGGAAGGACTGTAGCCTCTGCAGCCCTTTCATTGGAAACACCACAGGAAACAATTTTATTCTTGAACACTATACGAAATGGTAATTTCTGATCATTTCATCTGCAAAAACCACGAGAAACGATCATTTTTCGTTACCTTGAAATGGTGGTTTCTGATCATTCCATCTAAAACGACAAAAAACAAATAAAACAAGATGCTTATCTACTTAATTTCAAAAAAAATGAAAAAAATGTAACAAATAAATTAAATTTTGAGTAAATAAAATAAATTCCTGTCTTTTAAAAAATTAGTGACCTTTTACCAATTGGAAAAGTATCAAAATTTAAAAATAATCTTAATTCATTAAAAATTATACTATATCAGAAAATGGGAAAATTTAGCAAACGAATTTCATTTGTAAAAATCGCAAAAATTTCAAGATAATTTGTTGAACGATTCGTAGTTTAAGTAAAATAAGAAAGTCTATGGCTCTCTGATTTTGAATCAGTGAAAAGTCATCGATGAAAAGTCAGAATTGCAGCACAGGAAAAATCGTCGGGGAAATGATTTGATTTTCAGCAATTTTCGAGATTTTATTTTTATTCCACTAAATTTTCACTGATTTTCCAGTAATTTTTTTTCATTTTTTACTTTCAGTGAAATTTTTCACTGATTTATATTCAAGAAAGTGGCTTGTATTTTTTTAAATTATTTTTTAAAAGCCTTTTTAAATCTTGTTCTATAGGAGTCACTTAGGTCACATTTTTTTAGAAAAAACCTTGAAACTGTTATCTCAAATTTAACTCCCTAACTTGAATCAGTCAAGATTTGAAGATTGACTGATTAAAAGAGACTGAATCATGTTACTGATTGGCAGTAAAATATTTCTGGTTCGATTTTCGATGATTTTTCAGCTGAATTCATAAATTTTACAGACTTCAGTGAATTTTCACCGACTTTTAAGTGCATTTTCACCAATTTTTCAGTGATTTTTCTCATGTTTTCAGTGAAGTTTTTTCACTGATTTTCTCCTGTGCTGCAATTCTGACTGTTTCTCTGCGATTTTCGATAATTTTCACAGATTTATAAATGAGAGAGTACAGTGACATAATTCTGTCGACTTCATCAGTCAATTTCGACTTATTCAGATTAATAAAGAACCCATCCATCGTACTGAATACTCACTTTCAAGAATGAATTTCTGTACTCACCTTCACACATTGGTCACATAGCCGGATCCGCCACTCGCCGAAAATATTCAGCACCTACGTATAAGTTCAAGTCAGTGAAAAATCAAATATCCCAGTGTCACAGGCTACAGGGTGCTTATTGCTTGTATCTCTGTTTACAAAATACTCGACTAAGTATAGGTTTTATTTATGTCAGCACATATCGAGAGGATGCACTTTAAAGCGGAGCAAAACGCGACGTCGTAACGCAGCTGCCTACTCCCTACATCCCCATTCTTTCGGGCCTGCATCGTGGAAGGAAAGAGTTTTTTCAAAATTATCTTACACTCCATTAACACGAAACGGTCGGTCTCAACAAACAACGACAATATCGCTGTCGCTATCAATACCCGACAAAGGAGTCGTCACGAGGACGCACTGTAAACAATTCGTCGTTCGTATATTTCTTCGCTAAATTTCCGCAATAATATGGCACGCGACGTAATGACGTCACACTTGGTTTCTCTTTATTAACGATTCGCCAACTTTGGGGGGCTCGGCTCGAGTTAGTTTAATGATTAATCGAGCCGCTTCCAAAGTCGCTCTAGTTTATACCGAACCAAAAAAGAAATCCTTTCGGGGTGTATTAATCATTTTAAAGATTCGTTGACGTTTTCGTCGTCGCTGGCTGGTCCAACGGAGAAAAAAATACACTCCGGATATCTCCTGGTTACTCTGCGATCTCCCCATTGCGAATAAATCCAAATCCAAGTTGAATCGCAGACAAAGAACCATTCTGCGTTCGTATAATCCGGATATCATGACATAGGAGCAGAATCGGCCAAGACTCCTGACGCTGAGTATTTTTCAAACGCGTACCCCGAGAGTCTTCTTCGGGCACAAGAAATTCACTTAGGCGAGACCGGATTCGAGCACGACAAATCTGGAAACCGTGTACAGCGAATTTTACTCCGCTTTGT
Organism: Pseudococcus jackbeardsleyi; assembly: GCA_038380155.1. Lineage (NCBI taxonomy): Eukaryota > Metazoa > Arthropoda > Insecta > Hemiptera > Pseudococcidae > Pseudococcus > Pseudococcus jackbeardsleyi. The sequence continues at coordinate 7,348,966 of CM076242.1, forward strand.
ACATCTTTTGTCGGTATTGTTTGCCAATACCTTTATAAGTATTATCGGTATTTAATCCGTGATTCGAGTACGTGCTATTTCTGCCTATTGTTTTCGCTACTGAATCACGACCTTCCTATGGGTACATACGTATCATGTGCATGAACTTCCCTTCATTCCGACATAAGAACTTAGCAGTAGCCCGAGAACAAGACGATGGTGCGTATGCGTATAATCTGTTTCACACACAATCTTCGGCTGCGTAGATAAAATAAACTCGCCATATTCGCAGCTTCGCTTACGTCTTCGGACCAATCGTCGAGAAAAACAAATTTTTCACGGTGCCTATCGGGCATAAAAATCATGAAAACCATGAAAATAGCGCATGCATTTTGATCATTTCCCCACAAAAATCACGAGCTTTCAACAGTTTCCTATCAATTTTTAAATTAAAAAATTGCTTTTAAATCATTTTTCAACTAATTTTTTTATTGAAAAATGTTTTGCCCTCGCTTCTCTCGGCGTCTCGGCCAGGGCTTGGGCATTAATTCGGATTCCAATAAAAAAGACCAAAATTCAAATCGAACGGCCGATAGAAATATGCCAAAAAACGATGTCCCAGATTCAAATAAGAAAGATCGAAATTTTAATCGAAATGAAAATGATCTGGCAAATGATGTCGAAATTAGGATAATTATCAGAATATTTACAGTAATTTACCATAATTACTGAAATGTTTACGGTAATTTACCGTAATTACTGAAATATTTACGGTAATTTACCGTAACTACGGAAATATTTACGGTAATTTACCGTAATTACGGAAATATTTACGGTAATTTACCGTAATTACGGAAATATTTTCGGTGATTTACCGTTATTACGGAAATATTTTCGGTGATTTACCGTTATTACGGAAATATTTTCGGTAATTTACCGTTATTACAGAAATATTAACGGTAATTTACCGTAATTATCGACATGTTTACGGTAATTTACCTCACCGTAATTATCGACATATTTACGGTAATTTACCGTAATTATCGACATATTTACGGTAATTTACCGTAATTATCGACATATTTACGGTAATTGACCGTAATTATCGATATATTTACGGTAATTGACCGTATTTATTGAAATACTGACGGTAATTTACAGTGACTATGAGAATATTTACAGTAATTTACCATAATTACTGAAATATTTACAATAATTTACCGTAATTATCAAATTAATTACGATAACTTACAGTAATTAATAGAATATTTACGATAATTTACCATAATTACTGAAATATTTGCGGTAATTTGCAGTAATTATCAAAATTTTACTATAAAATTGTGTCAACCGGACATGAAAATCATGAAAAACATGAAAAAAATCACGAATTTTCATTTTCTCAATCCAGTAGACCCTACGAGAGAAACAAAATTTTCCATCGCCGATGTCAATCGATACAGGGCTATTGAACTTGCTCAACGCGAAGACGTTTTGGCTTATCAATCCGCCTAATCACAAACCCAATTCTCCTTTCGTTCGTTTCAAAGACAATATATGGAAACTAAATGGAAAATATTTTCCGACCGATATGAATTATTAAAATTTACTAAACCCAGTCTCCGTATACCGACGAAAAAAAAGTTTAAAGCGGAACACTCGTCAACGTCGACCACCTATAAATATCAGTCTCTGTCTCGTCACAACCTTCATCCTATCAATAAACGTCTCTTCGGTTGTTTGAAAAATCGACCTCTTTATTATCACATTTTATCTGAATTTTTCACCCTATTTACACGAGAAAAAATAAAACTACGAAAACCTTCGCAATTATACCAAAATAACCACACGATTACGTAACTTTTCATTGTGTTCTCTGGAAATTCTACTGTGGAGAAAAATAATAGAAAAGACCCGCGAGACCGCAGGCAATTCTCTAAAATTCGATGTAATCGTGATTGAAACGTCTCAGTTCAAAGGTCAACCGGCTAAAAATGTAACGAAACAGCAGGTGGCCGATGTCGTATTAAACGATAGAACCTTTTCCGTATCCTTCTCCTTCTGTATTGGTAAATGATTCTCTGAAGAAAATCGTATCTTCGTTAACCGGTTGATACCTCTGATGTTGGTAAATTGGCAATCAAAACCGTTCCGTAATATTTATAAACTTTTTGACGTTCGTATTTAGGCGAATAGTTCGACTGTTAACGAAATTAATCTTTTTGACTGTGGGATCGAGAGACTGATGTTGGCCGATGCTCAGCAATGATATTTTTATGTTGCAGTGGGTTCCCTTCTGCCTTCTCGAGTGTGTTTTACGTATTGAAACATTTCTCGTAATAAGACCGTGATTAATTTTTTTTCACCCTAAAACCAATATAACGATGTTTAGATTTTTTCATTTTTAGTGAGTAGTTTGGGTTTTAACCGAATAGCTGGATTATTGAAGCTGTCAGATTTTTCGAGACGATATGGTCGTGAAAAATAACCAAAAATTATAGCCCTTGTGCGGTTCAAATGTCTCGAATAGGGCTCGGGTCATCGACTGTTTATCTTTTTCAAGTCGTAGGTATTGAGATGAATAGGGCTATCAAGTCGAGAATTCGAGTCAACGAATCATGAAGGAATGTTCGAGGAAAATAGTTGAAAAAAATTGCTGAACAATCGTAAGAATTCATGTACAAAAATAATTTACATACAAAATACTCGTATTTTTGGAAAAGAGTTATTTTTGTAATTTCGTTCTATAAAATTGGGAATGACAAAATGAAAAAATACCAAGTACCATAATGACTAATAAGTTGAAAATGAACGACATGCTTATCATTTTTTGAGGAAAAAAAATGCCTGCATACAAACTATTCTTCATTGTTGAATAATTTTTTTTGAGGAGTTCCGATTTTTTTCAAAATAAAACTAAACATCATTGAAAAATGAACATTATTTTCATGTTTTTCTGAGGCATACTCAGCTCTCATTTTGAATCAATGAAAATTCTATGAAAAAAAGTCAAAATTACATCACAGGGAAAAATCTAGGTACCAAATTCTTTGATTTTCGGAAGATTTTTGCTGATTCTTTCAAGTGAATTTTTTTTACTGATTTATTACTGGGCTGAAATTTTGACCGTTTTCTAGTGATTTTTGGTAAGATTTTTTTTTAAATGAGCGAGTTGACATCGTTTATATGATTCTTTTCTTAAGAAATGATATCATTTTTATTATTTTATTTTATTTTTTTGAAAAATCCCATAACATCAAGACCATGTTGTCTTGAAAAATATTTTATTGATAAGGAATGTCCTTGTTTTCATGGAAATTGAACTCCATTGTCCATATTTTTTTTTTGAAAATTGAGCTCAGGTTGAAGTGTTTTTTTCAAAAATTGTCAGGTATGATTTCTATGATTTTTTTCGAGTACCCAGGTGGAGTTCATTTTCTTGATGATTGTTTTGATCACTTGGACGTCACTTCCATGAATTTTGTGAAAATAGACACATTTTCACTGTTGAAATCACTTGAAAATTGTTGTGGAAATGAGATTGAAATTTCCAGATAATTACCTATGTTAAAATACCTATTGTTTTAATAATATTAAAAATGTAACAAAATTTCGAACATTTATTAAAATTTTTCCATTTTGATGACTTTTTTTTCGTTTAAATTTTAGATAAGTACGACAGTATTTTTTTTTTTTAAAAAAAAAAACAACATTAAAATGCCTGATAGAGTGAAAATTTGCAGAAATGTCAGATATTATTGTCATTATTTTTAATTTATTAAAATGGCTTAGAAAATTTGAAAATAAGAATTTTTTAAATTTTTTCTCAGCCAATGACTTTTTGTTCAAGTGCCAGAAAATTTTTTCAGGCCTTTTTAGGTCTAAAAAAATGTTTTCGTATTTTGACGTTTCCTGTGATGAAAATTAGGTCGCCAAAATTTGATGTATTGGGAAATGTTTGATGACCATTTTTATAGATTGATCTCTATTCTCTCATTTCGAATCAGTGGGAAGTCCCCGAAAAAAGTCAGAATTGCAGTACAGGAAAAATCAGCAAAATTCTTCGATTCTCAGTGGATTTATGTTGATTTTTAAAGAATTTCACTGATTTTTCTTCTAGATGCATAACTGCATATATTATTTTTTCACATTCTCACGCTATTTTTCAATTTTGTGTTATTATTTTCAAAAAAAAAAAATACCTAACATTTTTTGATACATCAACAATTTGAGCGTTGTTTGTGTCGATTTTCATAAAAATTCAACCGTTTTTTTGGCACTTGGAACAATTTCGTGTTCTACCTTTTTAAAAAATTTGATGTTTTGGACATTTTTATTCAATTTTTCAAAAACTTTTTCATCAGTTTTTCGAACAAATTGGAAAAAATTTTCACATAATAGTTTTTCCAAATTTTTAAAAAGTATCATTATTACAAAAAGTCGGTAATACTTACGTTTCTATCATATTTCTTCAATTAACATTAAGTATTTTTAGAACTTATGAAATTTACCTCAATTTTGTTCACGATTTCTTTGTTTATTGATTTGTAATACTTACAAATTTTAAATTAGAATTCCTTTCGTGATATTTATCTCACAATTTCAATAGTTCTTCTGCTTTAAACATTAATATAGAGAAATTATCATTTTTTTCATCATTCAAATTCTTATCAAACATTGATTTTTTTTAAAAATGGTCTCTACAGTAAGCATCTGCAGCAGAGAAAACCCAATTCGAGTTTTCTTCAACCTTGAAATTCTTGCCCATCACACAAACTCTCGCCTATCGGTTCGAATACGTTGACCACAGACAATCCTCAACCTTATATACCTTTTACAATACATAATCAATAATTCAACTTTCCACACACCGTCTGCTCATACTTTATTCCACACATATACTATCTGGCTGAATGAAAAGGCGGTTTCAACGTCGAACATAGAAAAAAAAATCGGCTACTTCAGTAGATATATCAGCAAACATGAGAACATGATCTACAACACGAATTTGGCCTATTTTTATCACGTCCAAATGTATCGAAGATCAGCCAGAAGCATCTCATACATCTTAATGTTATGTCGTCGATACGGTCCGTAAAAGAAGAATTTCTGACTAAGGGAAGACGGAGGACGGCAAGACGCGTAGAAGTGTTCGTATAATAAAGAGGCATATCCTTCACTTAATAACATCACGAAACATCTTTTAGCCACGAGCTAAGTAGCCAGATAACATCAGAAAATAGCAACCTACCTGCTGGCTGGCTTGCCACTTGATGAAAGGGTTTCGTAGGGTCGAAGGCGGTACGCGAAGCTAAGCCACGCTAATAAAAAAATTACACCTTACTTCTCCCGTCGCGTACACATACCACCAAGCAGCTCTGTAGCACTTGCTGCGATTATTTTTTTTCTACTATGGTTCTTTCTATTTTCTACGCTTTTTTTTTCCATTTTATACATTGGTAACCGCGTGCAACATCACTCCTTCTTATGTTCTGAAGAATATTATGTTACGATGTACATAGTGTATGGTGTGATACAGGTACATATACGGTTATGGGTATATCATACAACTTGCAGACACCGAGCATATAGGTAGGAATAGTCTACCAAGATGGGACAATCTGAGGCACAATATATTGCTGTATAATATGTCTATATGTAATTAAAATACCTTCGGATAACAGGAAATAATACTGATGCAATTGCAATTTATTTTCTGCTTAGCGAAAGCCTTTCAATCTAGGATGTTTTACTAAGAATTTTTATTAAAATATCTGATGTCGATTCAAATTTTCTCAGTTTATGACTTTTTGTCGAAAAGTCGTATATTTGGCAATTGGCACTTTCTTCATTTTCAATACTGCTAAAAAATTTCTGACAAATGTAAATTTTTCCCTCTTTTTTTTTATTTTCAAAATTGCAAAGTAATTGAATAAACATAAAAAAAGGAAAAAATTTCAAATTTGACGATTCTGTAACATCTTATGACATTTTATAGACTTTTTAAAACAAAACATTAGTGTAAAAATTATAAAATATGTACCTTGATGTTCTCTTATGGATGGCAACGAGAAAGGCAAAAATCCAATGGACCTAATTGGTATTTATTTTAGTTATTTGGTTACTAATTTCATCTTCGGTCACTTTTAGTCACTATTTTCACTTTCGGTCACCTTCAGCCATTTTTTTCAACTTCGATCTTTTTCAGTCACCATTTTTACCTTCGGTCACTTTGAGTCGCCATTTCTACCCTTGGTAGCTTTTAATCATTATTTTCACTTTCAGTCACTTTTGGGAATTATTTTCAATTTCGGTCACTTTTTATCACTATTTTCATTTTCAGTCACTTTTAGTCACTATTTTCACTTTCAGTCACTTTTTGTCATTATTTTCACTTTCAGTCGCTTTTAGCCACTATTTTCATTTTTAGTCATTTTCAGTCACTTTTAGTCACTATTTTCACTTTCGGTCGCTCTGGGTCACTCACTTTTTTTCATCTTTGGTCACTTCAAGTCACCATTTTTACCTTTGGTAACTTTTAGTCACTTTTTTACTTTGAGTCACTTTCAGTCATTATTTTTACCAACGAGTCACCAAAGTCACGTTTAAAAAAAAAATCAAAAAAATGTCATTGCACGTAACGAAATACATAAAACTGAGTAAAATTACCTAAAAAATCAATTAAGTACTAGTTATCTCGAGAGTTGAAATATCTCTTGGAAAAAGAATTCAAAATTTTAGATTTACCTAGATGGACTGTTTTCCCCGAAAATTTACGACCTCTATTCGCTCCGGGACAATTTCATTCTTGAAAAATTTTCATTTCTTGAAATCCCTATGAGTTTCATTTTCAAGGTTTGAAGGGACAAAATGACACTTTTTTAAAAATCCAACCAAAAATGATTGGTTGGTCTAATTTCTTTTTTTCAAATATTTCGTTTCAATTTTTGAAGAATTGAATAGGTATGGTTCAACGTTTGAAAGTATCATTATGTTTTGAAACATTTCTCAAGTTTGAAATTTCGCCCCAGTGATTAAAAGTTGTAAAATTTTTGCAAAGTTGTCCACTGTCCAGGATATGAAAAATTGTCCACTAGTTTTGAAAAAATGAAAAGTTTTCTAGAAAAATTTGACCAGGTTTTTAAAAATTGTATTATTGTTGTTGGAAAAGTTGTGCTACATACCTATTTTTGGTTTAAATTTTTGAATGTTTTTCAAGTTTTGAAAAAAAAATTTCCAAGTTGTTTGGAAAGTAACCTTCGGTATTTAGTAAAATTATTGGAAAATTGTTCACATTTTAAAAAATTCTCAAATTTTTAAATTCCAAATTTTCGCGAATAAAATTTTTTTGTTCCAGTTTTGGTGGACTTGATTTTAAAAAATTTCCCAAGATTTGAGAGTTCCTTTAATTTTCAGAAATCCTTTTTTTAAAGCATTTCAGAGATTTTGGCTACTTTCAAATATTTTTTTTTGAAATTTTATTATACTGGGTGGCTGGACGTTTTAATTTCCAGGATTTTTGCGCCCAGTGTTAGTGAAAATCTAGATTTGATGTTGAAGTATGATTTTTTAAAAATTGGTGTTAGCATTTTTTGTATTTCTATTTTTGAATTTGGGATGGTTGTGGTTACTTCTGTTGTTTTTTTCCATATTTTTTTTCCAATTCTACAGCTTTTTTTTTTCTCAGATTCAACCAGAATTCTCGCGGTTGAAAACTTCGGCCGTTTGAGAAATTTTGCTCATCTTAGCCCCGACAACCCCTAACAAAAATCAATTCGCGCTTTGTAACTCGTAATACGTATTTTATAACGGAAAATGAGTCCCTGCTCTGCTGCGGCTTGTATTCCTACGAGAAAATAACCGTCTAGTGTAACTTACCAAAGTGGACTTGGAAATTATGTTAATTGGCGTTGTTAATTTGAGTTGGAGAAACTGTAACAATGTGGCATTTGTCGAGATCTTTTCAAGTATTAACCTTTTCTTATCGGGTTTCGGCTGTGTTAAAGTGTTGTCCATCGAAAGGCTGCGAAATTCAAAGCATTGTATTTCTGAAATTCATCTCCGGCACATTGAACCGCATAATTTTTCCCACCGATTAAAAATTTTCTTACGTAAGTAACTTTTGTTTATGACTTTGAAACTGTTGAAAAAAATGACTAATTATGCAAGACGAATGCGCAAGTTACATGTGTATCAATTCGAATTCTATCCTATGAGGAAAGAGGGAAGGAAATGTCTTCGTGTAAGCCATCTGTCGATATAGGTATCGTGATTTTATTCGTGTTCATATACATATAAGCAAATACAATACCAGCCAACTGAAATATTTATGACTGCGAGGTATATTCGTATAGGTGTATAAACGTCGATAAAAAGCTTATTCGTATAGGTGGATGAAGAAAAGAACCAAAGAGAGAGAGAGAAAAAAAGAAAACAGAACCCACGACTGGCTAAGACTAAGGCGTGTTGTTTGTGGTGGTAGCTCTTCTCTCGCTCTTTTCATTGCGCTCCTATAATCAAATGTCCATTATTGTTGGAAACGCGCTAGGAAAAAATTAAGAAAGAAGGTCAGTAAATTACTGTAAAATTTCCTTCCGTGCCTGCGCTGCCGACAGACAAAGTTGTGCGTGTTCAGCAAGTATTATAAAGCTACTAGGAGATTTTTTTCCACTCCGCTTTTATACTCTGTGTGCATGTGTTTTGTAAGGTGTACTCGGATGTGCGGATGGTGGATAGGCCAGAAACCTTAATCTTTAAACCCAAAGGGTAAACTATTCGTGTGTGCGTATTATACATCAGAGAACGTGGTTAAAAACTACGTTTCTCGGAACCCGTATATGCTACGAGCAGTCAATCCTTTGAAAACTTTGAACGGTTTACTCCCACAGGCATTTTGCGCGAGGTAAATTAGGACTTGCCGGGTTACGTTGGTAGGTAGTTTTACTCCTGCGATGTCTGTTCGAAGCCTATCAAAAGGGCATCCAATTTAATCGCGTCACGAATTGGATAGAAAATTTCTACCCCCATCGTAGATAAAATGGATACGCTTGTTTTTTGTGTCGATGTGTGGGTTGGGAAGTGGATGTCTGTGACAGAAGATTGTCTATGATGAAAAACAAACTTGTTGTCTGAATCAATCAGGAAAAAAAATGCCTTGTGATAGAAGTGGTCTTTGATGAAGTGTCGATGACGAATGAAAAGTGTCCCATGATGGAAAACAATTGTGAAAAGTTCGCGAAAAGAACGTCACGGGTGTTTATTGGATTTAAAAAATGAAAATTTAAAGTGTTTTTTGGATTTTGTTTGCCTTTTTTGTATCAATTTTCTTATTTCAAATTTTTCAAGTTTTGACTGCTTTAAAAAAAATGAAATTGAACCCTCCAAAAAATTTGAATAATTATAAATTGAAAAAAAGTGAACTTCGAAAAAATTTTGGAATCGATTTTTTTTTGATTTTGGGACTTGAAAAAATTTGATACTTCTTCCTGCGAATTCCTTGTACGAATTTCAGAGAAAAATTTCGGAATTTCATTCAAAATTGCTAGAAATGTCAGAGAATTTTTAAAAAATCTGAAACAATCGAGAAAAGTCGAAAAATTGAAATTTTTATTGGAATTTTGTTAAAATTCAGAAGAATAAAATCTCATCTAGAAAAATTGTTTCAAAACTTTGGTACATATTACGTATAAGAATTGTTTTAGATACACTTTTTACTTTTGTATCATGGGTATGTTCAAAAAGTTCCCAAGTTTTTTCAGAAGGAATAAAAATTTCCGAAGTAAAATTTGTTTTTTTTTAAATTTTTTTCTGCAAACTGGGGAAGAGGTTCTAGGAATTTTGACAAAAGTGGTATATACTTCAAGATGAATAATTTGTTGGACTATTGTACACGGCAAGAGATACTCATTCTGATCACGAGAAAATTTTTTGTCAGAGAACTAATGGCCGATATCAAATGATGAGCGCTCTGTGAAAAGGAACAAATTAATATTCTGATCATGAATAAGTTCATACAGTTGTCCCATGGCAACCCTGAGACAATAGGACATGCATCTGTGACGACTCTAGGGTTAAGGACTAGTGACCGTTCTGCAAAATTTTAGGACGAAGAATTTTGAGACAAATGTTTTGTGACAATTGTAGTACAAGGACAAGTGTCCCGTGGTAATCTGAGTTAGAGGAAAGGGTCCATTGACGTTTCTGGGACACAAGATAAGTGTAAAGTGAAAATTCTGGGACAAATGTTCCGCGACGGTTCTGAGACAAGGGACAAGTGTTTTGTGCTAATTTCAGGTCTTGAGCAGTTTCGTATGGTTATTCTGGGAGGTGTCCTGTGACAATTCCGAGACAAGAGACGAGTGTCTTGTGCCAATTTTGGGACTTGGACAGGTGTTCTGTGACGATTTTGAGACAAAGGATAAGTGTCTTGTAGTAATTCTATATGGAGGGATATGTAGCTTATGGTTTCTCTGAGACATCACGTGTCCTGTAACAATTCTAGGCCGAGAGACATGTGTTCTGTATCAATTTTTGGTCAGGGACAAGTGTCCTGTGCTAATTTTGGACCAGAGATGAGTGTCTCATGCCAATTTTTGGCCAGGGACAAGTGTCCTGCGCCAAGTTTTGGCCAAGGATAAGTGTCCGGCGCCAATTTTTGGCCATGGATAAGTGTGCGGTGCTAATTTTGGATCAGAGATGAGTGTCCCATGCCAATTTTGGGTCAGGGACAGGTGTCCAGTGCCAATTTTTGGCCAGGGACAAGTGTCCTGTGCTAATTTTTGGCCAGGGACAAGTGTCCTGTGCCAATTTTGGATCAGAGATGAGTGTTCCATGCCAATTTTGGGTCAGGGACAGGTGTCCTGTGTCAATTTTGGGTCCGGGACAGGTGTCCTGTGCCAATTTTGGATCAGAGATGAGTGTCCCGTGCCAATTGTGGGTCAGGGACAGGTGTCCTGTGTCAATTTTGCGCCAGGACAGATGTTTTGTGCCAATTTTAAGTTCGGGACAGGTGTCCTGAGCCAATTTTGCGTCAGGGACAAGTGCCCTGTGCCAATTCTGGTCAAGGGACAAGTGCCCTGCGCAAATTTTGGACAAGGGACAAGTGTCCTGTGCCAATTTTGGGTCCGGGACAGGTGTCCTGAGCCAATTTTGCGCCAGGGACAAGTGTCCTGTGCCAATTCTGGACAAGGGACAAGTGCTCTGCGCAAATTTTGGACAAGGGACCAGTGTCTTGTTGATAAGAGAAAATGCTTAATTATCCAAGTATCCCTGGAGACCTCCCTGCCCAATAATATGTCACAAATATCATATAAATCTAGCTTCCAAACAGTAAAAGATTTTTAGCACCCTTCTCCCCCCTTTGTCCAACTAATGATCATTCTCTCGCTTTCGCTTTAGCACCAGTCAAACGAACCAGTAAAATTGATTCTCAGTTGACGAATGATAAACATCATAAATAAATGACTCGGTAACATGTACTCGTATTTTTGTTACAGGCCATTAGTCTCCCTTTGCTCGTTGATTTTCAATGCGTATAGTTTTTTCTCTCCTCGTTGCGACTCTCGACGCCCTCCTTTCTTCTCCTTTTGTGTCTTCTATTTTTCTGTATGCTAATTTGTCCCGAACGCGGCGACGATGTAACCGCGCCACCGCATTACGCGATATCGAATAGCTCGATTAATTATTCTCGAAAAATATATACGTACGAGGTACCTACGACATACGTACTACGTATTACGATAAAAATGTAGCCATATAATGCTATAAAAACTATAAAAAGTTTTTCCTCGCCATGGGTACTTATCATCGACTCTACGGTGACTTTTGCGAGAAGCTTATCGAGCTCTGACAAAAGGGGAGGGATGCAGGTAGCCAGAACCTCGCACTATCGTTAATATATTCCAAGAGAAATTCTAATTAAGTCCGGTTCGTTTATTTCAACAGATAACCCCGCCGGTTTATTTATCTTCTAGAGTTTTGTTGTTAATGGTAATGTATAGAAAATTGTTGTATTGTTAAGTGGTGTCGAACATGAGCGCAGGGGGTCTTACCTGCGACATTAGGCGATGCATCCCCGCTGCGTTTTTTTTTCCACCCAACCAAACTCACCCTTGTTACGACAATTGACACATTTGTGAATTCTGTCGCCTTTTTTTCGATCCTGATTGACGTTTTGGAGCCAACGTAGTGTTTTTTTTCCTAGTAATACGCGAAAAATTACTAATGCGGGTTAACGGATTTGCTTCCGCAAAGGTACCCTTTTTTTTCCAAAGAGGTGCTGCTCTCTCGATAAAAATTAGAGGAGTTGAAGGGGTTGAAGATAGATAGCGTTAGGTTATGAGTTAGCCAAAATTGTGGCGCTGAGAGAAATTTTACAAGTAGGGTTTTATGGGTAGACATAGGTAATAGGTACGTATACTAATGAGGATTCGTGCGTCAATTAAAACGAATAAAAGACCGATTTAATTTCCAAATCAACCACCGTTTGTGGCAAGTTTACACGCGGTTAAAATGCTCGTGTGTAATTTGTTTAATGAATATTATTTATGTACCCTTGATACCTATGGGTATGTACCTACGTAAGAGATTCTCCTTTTCCCCTCGTTTCGGTTTGCAGTAGATACACCTAACATTTGAAAATTGCGCTGAAGGAAAAAAAAAAGTTGAAAAATTTAACGAAGGAAAACAGTAGTTAATAAGCGAACCATTTAAGAAAATTACCGTACCGTACATTGGCGCTGGGCGCGTAACTCTGTACAATAATTCATATTGTATTTTTCATAGTCGACGTGTTATTATTGTTACAGAAAGGTACCACTCAAATAGTTTATCATCGTTTATCCTTGAGAATTTTAATTAGCTATGATAACCTGTTTGTGGGGTTATGCGAGTATATTTCCTTTAATTAATTTATCCAACTTTAACGTGTACAGGCCATTTAATTACCGTTATTGTATTCTGCTCGTACCTTTAACGTGTACGAATTGTTGCGGTGTGTTGATGTACCTGATGTAGACATACGATGCGAATAGTGTAATTTTTTTCTTATGCTGATTTTTTTTCCTTTTTTATTTGTTCTAGGTACGTGGAAATGATACGAGAAAAATTGGTGCTTGGGTTCTGGGCTGGTGAATGGTGATAACGGAGTCTATGATTGATCTGGTTTGGTGAGTTTGCATGTATGAAAAGGGTGGAAGTCTTGGATGAAACGAGTTGTCTGGGTATTGAAATATGCTTCTTATGATATTCCATCGATTATTATGTAAAGTCTGGAAAAAAGAAATTTTCTTCATTGGTTATTTTTTACACGAAGAATTGAAAAAGTTGTCAAATTTTCTGCTCTATCTCTACTGCCTGCCCATTATTCGAAACTCGTGAAAGACCTGAAAGAATCAGAGAAAAATTAAAAAATTTGTAAATGCAATGTAATTTCGTTATTTTTTTTATTATTTTTTTTTTCAATTCAAAAGAATGATGAATATCTAATCTCCATAGAAAACATTTCTTTGCTCATTGTATTTTAAATTTTTCTATAAAAAATAGCTTTTGTTCTATTTACTTGAGACCAAATTATTAGATTTTAAAGAAAATTCTGCCCTTGCTACACATTCTACCAGGCTCGTGTTGGGAAAATCCGGGTCCGGGGGAAAATTTAAGAGCAAAAAAGGTCTCACAGCACAAGGGAGGGGGGGGGTCAAAATTCCAAGTTTTGATTTTTGATTCAACTCAATTTCAAATACCTATTATAAGTATTTTGTGACTAAGCAGACCAAAAAGTATCTACCTACAATTTTTTTTTTTTTGTTGCAAAATCAGTACATATTTTATAGCTTTTTTACTCTCTTCTATTACACTTCACTTCATCTAATTCAAAAAACGTTGTAAAATGGCGATTTTCTCGAGGAATTGTATTTTTTCGTCTATGTGACCTTGCGGGAAAGAAGGGACTTAACGTATAAAAAAATCGATGTCTCATTTTTCACGTTTTCGGTTCAAATGACATCGAATCTGGACGAAACACATGAAAATGAAGACATTTACACAAGGTCCCTTCTTTACGGCAGGATCACCTATACAGTCCCTAATAATTTCAATTTTCGAATTTTTTGAAAATATTGGATTTTCACAACTTTTAAGGAACTGAAGAATGTTTTTACTGAAAGAAAGGAGAGGGAATGAAACAGAAAGCGATAGAAAATTATTAAACACTTTTGAAAAATCTTACTTCGATTCCAAGATGAATAAAATACCATGAAAAATTCATCAAAATATTGCAAAATTTAAATCAAATTAGATCGTAAAGTACTCATAATTTTAAGGAAGGAAAACATTTGAAGGTATGATAGGGAGAGATGTGGTAATTTTAATGTTATTCGAAGTAATTTTTAAGGTTTTAAAAATTTGTTGAATGTCATAAAAAATATAAATTGAAAAAAAAAGTAGAAAGTTGAGAGTTTTTGACTGTTCATGTGAGAAAATTTCGTTTTTATGATCCAGGTTTTTTTAAGGGGTATTTATTGTAGGAAGACTTTTTATATATTTTTTTTCAATACTGGATTTTTCAATATTTAGCCTATATCGTCAAAGAAAAATTGACCACAGCAGGGAAACACTTGAGGAGAGAACTCAGGGGGCTCAAGCCTTTTTGTAAGGCTCATCAAAAAGGAGATTTTTTCATCGAAAAAAAATGTGAAAAGAGCATTTTTTTGATTTTTTGACAAATTGAGAATTGATTGAGAAATCATCGTATGAACTTTGGCACCCAACTTATATTGGTGACCTATTTGATTCATTAAAACCATTTTCTGGAATCTGTAACTTTGAGTTTGAAGTATTATATTTTTTTGGCAGAAAATTGTCCTGAAAAAAACTGAAAAATCGAGGTAACAATTTCTGACCACTTGGAATCATTGGAATTGTTTTCTTGGTCCAATCTTTCAGGAGACTATAATTTATCTATAATCGATTCGGTACGTCAAAAATAGGGTATAATTTACCGGTTTTTTTTTGGGGGGGGGCAAATTAGATCAAATTTTTGTATTTTTCCGGACGATGAGGAATTTTGAAATGCTCACAATTCACCAAGATTCTAGAAATGAACTGTAGCACTTGAAATTTTTGATTGAGTTTCTTTCATGGTGTATTCGTTTTTTTCGGCTTAAAATTCTATTTCGAGTTGAGATACTTCCAGTTCAGTGAATAAAAATTGGCAGTAAGGTTATGAAAAAGAAGCATATGTGCTTACGTCTGAATAAATTCAAAAAAAGATCTCTAGAACGTGCCCATTTATTCAAAACTTGAAAAAATTCAGCAGCATAACTTTTTAAATATTTGATGACTAGTAAAATCTTCTAAGCTTGTTTGGGGAAAAATACCCTCTCACCGAAGCTTTCAGACATCTCGTAACGAATCTTATATGCTTCTTTTACTCTTCGGATAATACACGCCTGGTTAGAGGACTCGCTGCAACACATATGCACGATTGCCTTAAACTCTGCCTACCCTCTGCGATATCGAAAAAAAAGTATAACTAGATCAAAACCCCCGAAAAGCTCCCAGGCGATGGAGCTTTTCGGCAGCGCTACATCGGGCTCAAAAATACGCTGCCAACGAAAGAACATAAGCCAAGCGAACAAACTTTAAATCCAGACTAGATAGAAATCGGCGTAAAGTTTAATCCTGTCGTCGTTAGGAATGACTTAAACGATGATTAAAGTTGTTGAAAAACGAGATGAAAATCTTAACCTTGACGAAATAAGAATCAAAATTTATCCGCGAGATATCCGTCCTCTCGGCAATATTTCGCTGCAACTTTGTACCGATCTGAGTGCGGGGTCGCAGCAATGTACTCGTGAAAAAGTCACCGAGAGTGGAAAAAAGTTCAGGTGGCGCCTGATGTGGGGTGAGGAAAATGTAACCGTGTCAGTGGTATTTGCGAATGTGTTTGCGTCGTTAAATAGCGCGCTCGCGTTGATACAGTTGGATCACTTCGGGCTGAGGCGATTTGCATATTCATGTGGAATATTCTTCTTCATCAATTGGTAAACGATTCGTTGAAGGTATTAACAGCTATGCCATATGGATAATTTGATGGTACGTTAATAAGCGCGCGGTTTTTTGGTATGGAAAGAGGTGGAGGTAGAAGGGTTGTTCATAGGAATACTCACTTGTAATGGTGAAAGCCTTTTTTTTTCTTTTTTTTTTTGTACTGATGCGTAAACGTGGAAAAAATATTTTTTCAAGTTTGTATTTCATAATTAGAAATTTTTTGGGGTTCACGAGCAGAGGAAGAATTTCTGGAACTATTGGGAAGAATTAGTTTTCAGCAGAGTTCCAATTTTTTGACTTTGACCTCAACTTTTATAGAAAAAATGAAATAGATGCAATTTTTTGAGAAAGTTGATTGAATTCTTGAAATCTCTCACCTTATTCTGAAAAAAAATCACCTAACTTTAATTTTGCTGGATTATCGAATTCAGTGGATTGAAAATCATCTTGAATTCTTCGGGTTTTTGAGAAATTTTTGTAAAAGGAAGATGTTAGGTATGATTTTATTATTATTATTTTTTAAAATTTCAATTAATTCAACTAATTGAATACTTCGTAGAATGGAAAAATTGTTGTGGGTAAGTATAAAGGTCAGTTTCTAAAATTTTTTTCATTTCTACTCTGAAAAATCAAAATAAAAAAATTCATTCAGAAAAGTAATAAAAGTGCCCCCTCCACAAAATTGGTAAAATTTGTTCTGAAAAAATGATAATTTATTGCAAAATTGGTAAAATTTATATCTATGCAATAAATTTTATCAAATTTCACCATAATTTTTTTTCTGTGAATACTATTTTTTTTTTTTTTTGGAATTCTATCAATTTTGTTGATGGGGCGCTTCTATTATTTTTTGGGGGGGAGGGGGGGGATAAAATTCATCATTTTTTGAATAATTTTTTTTAGACATTTAGTTTTTGTAATTTCCAGTGGAAGAAATTTTTTGAAATTGACTTTAAAAAGTCATAATCCGCCTGAACATTTATAAAATCAAAATTATTAGATTTTTCAAATATTTGATCACCTGTTCCAAATTCAAGACTTCCTGAAGGAGAACAAGAATATCATTTTAGGGCAAAAAATTAGCTTCTATTGTATACTTGATTCATTTCGAAAGATTGTTTTTGAAAATGTTGCTGCTTTTCTATTGGTCTATGTTTTTGGGTTCTAATTCGCATTTTTGAACAGAAAGTTTTTATGGTTTGTGTTCCCTCTTTCTGAATCAGTGAAAAGTCACTGATGAACAGTCAGGTTTGCAGCACAGGAAAAATCAATGAAATTCACTAATTTTTTAAAAAATTTCACAAACTTTTTAGCTATGTACATTCATGAATTTTATTTTCCTTGGTGAATTTTCACCGATTTTCTCGTGAATTTTCACTGATTTTCCTGTGTTTTTTACGGATTTTCTCCTGTGCTGCAATTCTTATTATTTCTCAGTGATTTTCAATAATTTCCCCTGATTTATGAATGAGAAAGATTTCGTTTTTCGAAGTTTTTGTTACAAAATTTTGTGTTTTATAATTGTTATCTTTGGTTGTTTTGCTGCATTGTGAAAATTTGTGCTTTCAACCTATTTGATGCTTTTTCGTACACGTTTGTATTCAAATTTTCTTACTATGTTTAGAAATTTTTTTCAAAAAGTTGTCAAAATGTGCATTAAGTCTGCAAATTTTCTCGAAATGTCGAAAAATTTCATTGAAATTCGGTAAATCATACGAATTGAAACGAATAATCAACTGAACGTCGGATTTGAATTTTAGAATGGAATAATAAAAAAAATTATATGAGCCCAAGAATTTTCATAATGTTCTAAATTTTTCTAAAATTTCCAAAATTGCTTCTTTATGGAAGGGGGAGGGGTGCACACCCTCACATTTCTACCTCAGTCCCCAGGCACCCTATCCCCTCGGTGCTAACGCTCATGACAATATATCTTTGGAACGTCTCTGGTATCAGCGGGCTAAACACAGAACGTTTTCAAGACTTCGACTGCATCCAGCCTTTGGTACCACGTTCATCTAGTTTTCCTATGGTATCCGCACATAACACATAGATAGAGTGAGAACACAGTTAAGGTAGAAAAGAGTACGGAACAGTCGAAGCGTGTTCAGTGCGTGCTGGTGAAGCGGCGTGCCGTTGCCTTGACTACCTGTGTTTACTATAGTTTCCCCTCCGCAGACAGCTGACTGCTGGGAGGTGCTTGATGGAGCACCAATCGCACATCGTATCGGCGCCTACGTCACAGGTCGGATACAATAGTGGTTCGTTCGCCAATCCGGTGTGTTTGGCCGGGAGGGAGGTGAACAAGTAAGTCAGGAACTCGGCTTGCCACTAACGCTAGTCTAGAAGGCAGTAGTTGCAAGTTGCTCGACATGCATAACACATGAGTTCTACAATCGGTTTCGATGTTTACAATTCAGATCAGTGTCGTATAGTGCGCGCGAGGGGGTGATTTTTTTCGCGGTTTTGGTTTTTTTTTTTAAATAAAATAATTCTGTCACCCGCCGCATTATAATTGTTGTCGGTTTTTTTTTTTTTAAGAAAAATAATTGGTACATCGTGAACGTGCGTATAGTATTTTTTCTCTATTGGAGAAGGTACCTATATTTTTAATGTATTTTTCTCGGTCGATTACATGAAATTTTTGTTATAATTCGGCGCCGGTATTGTGGATAAAACGCGAGAAATATTGTGGTGTCGCGTGGATCTGCATCGGTGGACGACGCAATGGCTTTGGCGACAACCGCGTCGTACATGCCGTCGGTCAGTTCAGCGGTGTCGTCCGATTTGGACGGTAACGTGCTCGGTGGTATGAATATCGTGAATGTGAACGCGTCCATAGGCGGATACCACACCAGTCCGTCGCCCCGATCGATAGCCGATAACGAGATGAAATATTTATCCAGCGGCCAACACCATCACCACCATCATCATCATCACCAGCTGCCTTCGTCGCCGTCGCCCAACGGCCATCCGGTGC
Source organism: Pseudococcus jackbeardsleyi (assembly GCA_038380155.1). Classification (NCBI taxonomy): domain Eukaryota; kingdom Metazoa; phylum Arthropoda; class Insecta; order Hemiptera; family Pseudococcidae; genus Pseudococcus; species Pseudococcus jackbeardsleyi. Next base: position 7,367,972 of record CM076242.1, read on the forward strand.
CTTTGCCGACCACCCATAATCCGTGGCTGAGCGTCCAGCACGGCGCCCCAGACTGGTCGATGGCCGGACTGCACGGCCACCATTCGCATCACCATCATCCGCATCAGACCAGTCTGGATATCGGCAAGCATCCGGATATGCATCGGGGCCCGCCGTCGCACCAACAGACGGGCACCGGGTCGCCGCATCCGTGGCATATGCCTACCGCTCATTATAGTTTATCGACGAATAACGGGGCCGCGTCGCCGCTCCAGCATCATAGCGCTTATCACGCCATGAACGGGCTGCTAACGCATCACCATCAGACCAGCCCCCAGCTGCATCCTACGCTTAGAGATATGCAAAATCATAGTCCTTCGTATCCCTCAAGTCAGCATCCCGACGTGCCATCCGGGGGCGAAGAAGACGCTCCTACTTCCGATGATCTCGAAGCTTTCGCCAAACAATTCAAACAGCGAAGGATTAAGCTAGGATTTACCCAGGCCGACGTCGGCCTCGCACTAGGTACCTTGTACGGTAACGTTTTCTCCCAGACTACCATTTGTAGATTCGAAGCGCTTCAATTAAGCTTTAAAAACATGTGCAAGCTGAAACCGTTGCTGCAAAAATGGCTCGAGGAGGCCGACTCGACCACCGGATCGCCGACCAGTATCGATAAAATCGCCGCCCAGGGTCGCAAACGTAAAAAACGCACCAGCATAGAGGTCTCGGTCAAAGGCGCCCTCGAACAGCATTTTCACAAGCAACCCAAACCATCGGCCCAGGAGATCACCTCGCTGGCCGACAGCTTGCAGCTGGAAAAAGAGGTAGTCAGGGTATGGTTCTGCAACCGAAGGCAGAAAGAAAAACGCATGACGCCTCCGAATACCCTCGGCGGACCTCCGGACGGCATGATGGATGGCACGTTACCTCCCGGAGGCCCTCACGGACTCCATCACGGATACCATCACCAAGATATGCACGGATCTCCGATGGGCCATCATTCGTCTTCGCATAGTCCTACGCCTCTCCTCTCTCCCCAGACGATGGCGCCCCATCATTCGCTAGCGGCTCATTAACGTTTAGCCCAGTGGGATGTTGAACACTCCAGAACTATCTCCAAGATGCAAGAAGAATTAAATTATTTATGAAAAATTCGCCTACCTATCTGAACGCAAATCGATATCTAGGTTTTTTAATTCTTACGCATCTGAACCACCAAAATGTACTAAGCTAAAAAAAAATCACCATCATCGTACACGAAACTCCCATCTCTGTGGCACATCCACGTCGAAAAATTGGCACCACAATTTCAAAAAAATGCCAACTCGATTCAATTTCACCTGAAACGTGATTATAAATGCCAATCCAACCGAAATACGATTTTTAATGATCTCGAACGTCGATTTACCACCATTCGACTCAAAAAAATTTGCCATTTCGTGTCCATTCTTAGTACATTCGATACCATCTTTAATTCAAACGGAGGTGTTCGGAAAACTACTAAACGTGTTTCAATTTCCCGCTGTAGGGCTTTACTGATCGAAATTTCAAAAAAAAAACTTGTATAAAATTTATTCGGCCCCGGCCTGACTTAACTGTGGTAATTTGTTTTTACGATTTTTTTCTTTCCTTTTTTTTGTATAATGTTTCGTATATAAATTGTACATTGAACAAATTGTAAAGTAACTGTTATGGGAATTACGTTGTTTTTTTCTCTATTTTTTTTTTTTAGTTATGTGGCCCGTATTATGGTTAGGTTTTTGTTTCCGTTTTTTTTTCAATATGTAAATCTTTTTTTTTGATAGACTTAAGAATTTTTTTTTACAAATTGACCTAAAATTGGTTATGCCGCGTTTGATTCTCGTCGTAATTCGTTTCGCGCGCCAGTATCCACTTTTTTTAAATTTTTTTTGTCAGAGACGGTGGTGTAAACAAAAATACGTCTGAAATGAAAATACCTTGGTGGAAAAAAAAAATATAGGTAAACAAAAGTCGCATTTGTCGTGCTTCTGCAAGTGTGGGAATGTAGAATCGGCGAAAAAGGGAAGAATTGTTCGGCGTGTCGTCGTCTACCTAGTATACGAGCTGGCGAGCAAATAATAGAGAAATTCGGACCACATATGGGTTCGAGGATTGGAAATAAAAATACCTTTAAAAGAGGCAGATTGCTGCATCCCAGCGAGTGATTTTTCAACGCGAACGTCAAATTTATCCGCAACTTATGAGCCGGTATTGTTTGCACAACGATGGAAAAAAAACATCATGCTGGATGGTTAATTTTGCATCGGTCGATTGGCAACCTCTGGGCATTCCTGGTCTATGGAAGCAAATCGACGACAGTTCGGGGTTCGAAATTCTAAGGTAAGAGAATATTTTGCCTTATTTTACCAATTTGATGCTCGCTCGTATTAGGGGCCTCGATATATCCGCCAATTTTCCAAGGGAGGGAATGCGCGACTTGAACCCACCGAATCATGACCAATTTTTTGCTTGTTGTGTGAGTCACAATGTGACCGATTTTTTTTCTTTCTTTTTCTCTTTTTTTTTTGTTGTGTTGATTTGTTATGTTTTGTTTCTTTAGTTTTATCGCCTTTGAGGGTTCTTTTTTTTCTTCCTTATGGTCGAGTATATGACTAAAAAGTAATTCCCGCGCCAATTATGTCCGCATGTGTAAAGAGAGTATTTACCTGGTACACGTTAAGTTGTGAAAATAGTACTATAAATTACGATATATGACGATTTTTTTTTCTTCTTTTTCATGTAAAGTTTTATTTAAAGAATAGTGATACCAACGCTGTGATTAAATTAGTCATATAGAAAAAAACGTATAAAATTTAATAAATAATTTGCAAAAATTTTAAATATTGTGAGTTTATTTTTCGCCAGATTGAGAGTAGAGCGAAGAAGAGGATTTTTCGGTGGTAGATTTGATAGAAGAGCGGGATAATTTTTTGGATATTTTTCGCGATCGAAATTGTTCATTTTTTTTTTGCGCCGATAAAATTTTTTTTCAAGTTCCGCGATTTTTAAAAATTTTTCAACTGAGAAAACTCATCAATTTTCGCTTTTAAAAAAATATTCTATTTCGCGATGGAAAAATGTAACATGTTTTTTTGCTGAAAAATACGCTTAATTTGCCGAAAAATTTCTATTTCGCGAAAAGTACTAAAAAAATTCACCATTTTTGCTTTAAAAAAATTCTCTTCGCGATAGAAAAAACGCGTTGTTTTTTTCCTGAAAAATACGCTTAATTTGCCGAAAAATGTCTACTTCGAGAAAAGTTTATTTTGAAAATTTTCATTCGTCGTACTTATTACGCTTTTAAATGGAGTTATGGAATTTTCCACAACCCTGATGTATTTTTTGGCGGTATTTTTCCACTTCGAATCGGAAAATTGCTTCGAAGCGTTGATTTTTCGGAAACTTTTCCGTTACATTCATTTCGTCAGATCGTCAATTTTACATTTTCTCGCGTTAAATTCGAATCAAATAGGTGGAATATTTTTCTTCGAACGTTTTATGTACGAATTTAATTGTGACGAGATATTCGAATCAAACTTTGGTTGAATTTCGATTTTACGACGCTTATTAGGGTATTTTTACGAATTTTGCGAGGGTATTTTTTATTTATGAGATTTTATAGGAACAACGGACGATTTCGGTGTAATTTTTATCGGCTTGAAAATGATGGTGAGGTTTTTCATTCAGAAATTTGCTCGTTTGTGGACGGTTATCGAGAATTCGAGAGAAATGAGAAATTTTTTGCGAGACTGAGTTTTGGTGAGGTTGATGATGGTGTTTGTTTCGAATGAATTGAAGGTTTTTATCAGCCAAATGATGATCTGATGATGGTAAATATGAAATACGAAGAACCAGCAGAATGGAATTATTTTTCAATATTTTTGTATTAGGTGTTGGAGATGTAGGCCTGTAAGCAGTTAAGTACTTATGATAGAATTTTTTCCTGCTGTCAAAAATGAGAAGATGAATCCTTCGAAAAATATTTTTGAAATGTGATAATTTTTGAAAAAATTAGGTAGGAGATAATTCGTGTACTTAATTGAAAAAAAAAACAAACAAAAATTAATGAAAATTTTGAGCATAAATATTGGCACGTTTTGAAGGGGAAAAAAATGAAAAATATTTATCCCAATTTAATTAGGTAACTTAATTTTGTTGAAATGATTTTTTCTGTAACAGAAATGGTTCGTTCCTGGTTGAATGAAAAAATTCTATGAACTTTTGAGAATCACTCGAGAAACGAAATTAATTTTTCAGATAATTACCTATTAAAATTTTCAATTCTACTATTTAGGTGTTGCTAATTGATGATTTTTTCTCATCAAACATCTCATAAAATTTTGCATAAAAATTTTCACAAATGTGGTTACTCATTTTCAAGACAATTTGTTTCGGTTTTATGGATTCGAGTTCGTTGAGTTTGTCAAATTTTTCTGAATATCTTTGCCTGATTTTTTTCCAAATGTGATATCTTCATTGTTTGAAAATTTGCAAAATTTAAAATTTTTTCTCGAGGAATGATTGAAATTTTCAATTCAGTTCAGATATTGTAAAAAAAAAAATTTTTGATTAATAATTTCTCAACTTTTGTAAAAAAAAATTAATGAATCAAAACTAGATACCTAATAACGAAATGATTTTCAATTGTTTGAAATTTGGATTTTGAATTCTTCAAAAATCAAGAAAAAGTAGTAATTTGTGTGATATTCTGAAACACTTTCAGAGAACGATTGAAATTTCTGTATTGATTCTGATATTCTATAATTTTTTATCAACAATTTCTGAATTTTTAATCTTGAATTTTCGCTGAAATAATCCATAATGATAGGAAAACAATTTTCAGAATGAAAATTAATTTCATTTTCGTCGTCTCAAGTTTCTTTTATTGGTTAGATTTTTTAAAATGCTCTTATTATAATTTTTTTTTAAATCTTGAATCATTCAAAAAATTAACAAAAATTGTATAATATTATACTTACAAAAAATTTTTCGGAGAACGATAAAATTTTTTGAAAAAATTCAGAATATTCCCAAAATTATTTCTGATCAATAATTTTTCAATTTTCCAATTTTTCTAAATATTTACTTCAGTTTTATCGCCTCAAGATGATTAATTTTTTTTTTAAATTACACCTACCTAAATCAGTCGTTTTACTTTTCAGTACCAGACTTCGAAATTCGAAATTCAGATTTATAAAAAATTATTGAGCAATATTTCGAAAATTCTGGGAAAAAATTTCAGAAATTCTTGACATTTCCGTTTTTTTTTAAGGAGAAGAAACACATCAAAACGAATTATCTCTGCCGAAGTCATAATTAAGGGCAACAAATCTCGCATTTGTAAACCATCTCGAAATGATTTCTATACCCTGCACCAACAATAACAACAATATCGACATCGACGACATACACATACACACAGTATAATAACAATGGTAGGTAATATCAGATTATTACACTATTTTTCGCATGTATCAAGTTCCACGTGATCTAATCAATGCTGTATAATGCTCTCAGGTAGCATTTATTTACATCGAAACCATCCGCAGGTTAATCCTTTTTCTATTTTTTTTTTCTCTCTGCGAACTCCGTTGTTATTCTATTCATAATACCGAAGTACTTGCAGTTTGTTATTGTGGGATTGACGATGAGAGAGAATACGGTACCAACGACCTACTAAAAAAAAACAACTCTCGAGATGTTGATTTTTGAAGAGCAGAGGGCGATCGAATTAAATACGGATTGAATTTTCATCCACACGTGGTTGCGTTTCCCCCCTTACCCAATTTTAGACTCGAGTTTGATCAGATTTCGAGTATGGGTGTTGGAAAAACAAGGTAATATTTTGACGTCGCGTCAATAACCGTGCATTTAGTGGCAGCAGGTTTACACTTATATTACATAGGTACATTAATATGGCAAGGTGTTTGAAAAAAAATGCAGCAATTACAGGTCGGTTGATGGGTTGAAATATTACAATATCGGGTGATGATGTTTATTGTGACGGTGTGGAGGTGAAGAAAAAAAAAACCAACTATAAACGTGCTGCATACCATACGAGTATTCTGCTTTGCTAGTTCTTTTCCAAGGTGTACGTATTTATGTTAATGATATAAACACACGTGAATTTGTGAATCATACTTATACCTAGATTTTGCACCGTGCATTCGATTCGCGATTATGATAGCCCGAAGCTATGGGGTGGATTATACGCAATATACGTCGACGTCGTCGTCCACGAATTAATCACGTTGTTTGCTCGAACCGTCCGTCGATTCGTCTCGCTTCTCGATCCGATGAGATTTTTTTTTTCGTACAGAACTTGGCGATTTGTGAAGTATACGAGAAGAAGATGTCTTTCACGGTAATGTTATTTTCTCGCCATGGGACACGTTTGCTCGTATGTAGGTAATTAGCGCCTATTTCTTCGGCATACGTACTAATTTACTGGCAGCTATGCTTTTTTTTCGTGCCCCCTTTGCCCGACCAGCGAGCTCCTTGAAGGTTCGAGTCGAATGTGCTGTACAATGGTCGGCTAATAAGACTCGTTTCGTGAGGTATTGTTTATACCAGATTCGAAGTTCTTTTCTTGAGCGGATTTGTCGCAGGTGGTAATTTTCTATGTGGGATGGAGTGGGTTCGAGGTATGTGGCTTGAAGTATGGAAATCAGATAGATGAGGTGGTCGAATTGTTGGAATTTTTTTGTTAAATGGGGTTTGGGATATTTTGAGATGAAAAAAATAGTAAAAGGGAAGCGAATTTCATCCCTCGAAGGTGAGAGGAAACATTAATTGGGATGAAGTTGCCTTTTTTTCTTACCTGTTCTAATTCTTTACTAAAAAGATATACTAATGCTATTTTTCCTAATTTTTTTTGAAGTTTGTAAGAAAAATTACCTACTTCAAATTCGTAACAAGTTTTTCATAATTTTGTGGTAGATGTTCATGTTTTTCTTTTATTTTTCGTAATTCGCCATTTTTTTGCTCTTTTGTGATATTTTATTTGAGAACCATTTACTCAACAATTTGAAAATATTTTGTTCTTTTAATATTCTAAGGGGTAAAACTTGTACCTAAATGTACGTAGCTGACGACTGACGAAATTAAAAATGGTTTGCATCAATTTCCGTAAAATCGGGGTTTTCAGAAAAAATTGTCCGCATCTGAGGTACCCATGATGACTGTTCAATTGTTGTGTAATTTTTTTTTTAAGTGAGTAGAATTCAAAGAGTTCTGTTTCCTAATTGATCATTTGAGTTGGATATTTCCCTGTTATGAATTCATTAGATCGATCAAGTTCTGAAGATTTTAAAGCTTTGTTGCATGTCTAATTTTATAGGTAGTTTGATTGAATTGAATTCATTTGATATGTAATATTTTATAACGAAAAATTCAAGTTTTAGATGAGCAAGAAGTCAAGTTCTGAATTTAACAGAAAAAGTGATAAAGTGATGACTTTGGGTTTCAAAATTATGGAGAAAATTGTGTCACTGGAAAAAGGAAGCTTTTCTGGATTGATTTCTCAATTCGTTATGTACGTTTTTTTTTTTTTTTCAAATTACTTTTTTTCAAAATTCATCACTAGGTCATATTTTCTTATATGATATTTCTTTCAAAAATAATACCTATTCGAGAAATTATGTATTTTTTTCCAAAATCAAAAAATTTTTTACTTATCAAAAAATTATTGACAAATTCTTCATTTTTTTCTCTAAGATTTCAAATTTTTCGATTTTAAGCCCTCGGTTTTCTCAAAAATCTCGCTTTATATTTTCAGAACCGAATAAAGAGTTATGAAATTTCAGCTTTCGAATAATTTTTTTTCCTAAAAATTCATTTAAATGTGTCAATAATAGAATCCTGTCTCTTCACGATTGTATATGCTTAAATCCCCTTCCTTTCCTCTCCTTCCATTGTCCTATCCGGAAATTTTGAATATTCTGAAATAGAAAAAAAAATGCCTATAAGAGGCATTCTGTCAGTGAAGGAAAATCATTTTTGAAAAATAATGGCAATCAAAATTTTAGGTTTTGTTTTATAAAATAGTAAGTATCTAATTGAAAATTTTGAGGTCACTTTCTGAGCAATTTTTTGATGAAAAAACGTTATTTAAGAAGTCTTTTTTTCCAAAATTTATTCAATTGAGATATGCCTGTTGTCTCGGAGTTGATTCGTGAAAAATATGCAGCACGAAAGTATTCGGATATAGTAATTTTCAGATTTGAGTGTTTTGCAATAATTCATGTCCTTTTTTTTTTTTTTTTAGATGAGACTACTGAAATATATTTTGAAAAAACAATTTTTTGATTTGGTGCTGGTTTTGAAGAAACGAAAGGTTTTCTTTTTTGACTTTGAATTACGTTTTTAGTTGTTCTGTTTTGAAAAACGAGTTTTTGAATTTTCTTTTTGTAATTTCTAAACCTTTTTGCATGAATTCTTTTCAACAAATCATTAAAAATTCGTGAAAAAAATAATATCCATTTTTTAGCTATTTTTTCCTCATATACTTATCTTGTTCTGATTTCAAAAAATTTCAAATAAAATTGATTTTTGAGAGCCGTAGTAAAATGATAGCGTTAAAAGTAGTTAAAGGAGTAATTTAACTTGCTGAGCTGTTTTTCCAGTAGGAAATTTTTTCTCTGAGAATTAGTTCTTTTCAAATGAGAATTGATCACTAAATACAGGCAACGAAATCGTACGTGAGACAAAAATGAATGACAGATTTGTGTTCTGCAATTCAGCGCGATTCAAACTTGGTTAGAAATTGACATATTTTTCTGACTTTGAGATTGTTTTTCTTTGAATTTTTCTGCATAAAGTGACCTTTTATAAATAACTATATATTAAATTTTTTTACTACTTACGTTAGATGAGTTTTAAATTAGACTGAAGAGTTTCAATTTGATTTTTGTTTTCAGAATTTGGTACTTTTTGGCAAATTATCATTTTTTTTGGCGAATACAAAACTCTGAATTTATGAAATACCTATGGGATTTGATTTTTACGCGAAATATTGTCGTCAATCTTTTAGAATAAGTATTTTGTAGAGATCTCATTTTCAAAACTCGATGCCGTTTTGAAACCCCCCTCCTCAAATACCACAATCAGATTAAATTTTAAATTTTCGCATCGTATAATCATCATAATACATTGATATCAAATTAGAATAATTAGACGTAAATAAATATAGGTATCCGAAGACGTTTAAGCAAACGATGTAATTAGGTATTTTGAAAATAATTGGCCGATATGTGGCTCCTCGTAGGCAGAATCGGGTAAACCTGTTGAGACCAAATGTGCCATGTATTTGGCAGCGACGGTAGCTTCCGAAACGGTGGCCTGATTTCACTGCGCGCGCGCTCGAAAGGTTTTAAAAGAAGCGTAGGTATTGGTATTTTTTTTTATCCGCTGGAAGATGCTGGATACGAGGCGAGGTGGCGACCTTCTAATATGTGCGATGAACAGCAGGTGTAAACATGGACAATGTTGCCAGAAAGTTACGAAATTAGGTGACGAAGAAGACGCACGATCACGAAATTGCCAAATCTACATTTTAGAAAAAAGTGAAGTTTTTTTTTTCTCCAAAGGGAAAGAGAATAAATGGAGTTGTCGGGATGTTTATTTAAATTAGCGTAGAATTAATTATCGTGGACAGATTCACTCTGTAGGATTGGTTTTTATACACTGAAGTGGATATAGATCGATATTGGTGTGATACAGCATCGCTCACTTTTCGCTCGATTCTTTAATCAAAAAGGTTTGTTTCTTTTTTTTTTTCTAAATCTTTAAGTTCTTGGCCTATTTACGGAGTTTTGATGACCCCGGTTGACCCAAAACAGGAATGCGTATAGAACGCGATGGTCGAAGATGTCTTGTCGTAATACCTTGTCAGGTAAACCAGTATGAATATGTGATTTGTGAAGTAGATTCCATTCTGCTTGCTTTTAGTTAGCCGTTTTCGCCCAGACTAGCCAAGCCCTCAAACGAAGAACGGTACTATCGATGACAGACACTTTTTCTTTCTCTCGAGTGTATTTTTTTTCACTCTACGATTCTTTGGCCTCCTCCAGCCCCCCCTCCAGCGTCGAGCTGCTTGTGTGCTCTTTATATGTGTATGTGATATTCCACCCCGTGTACGAGTTCGCTTCTCTTAATTTAATATACGTGTGGTCTGGTTTTCTATTAAGTTCGACGCTCGAGCTTCGAAAGGCGCGCTGCTTCGATTATCCGTTCCACGTAGGTGTTAAAAGTGTTCGATAAACAATACCGTGGTCCAAGTCGAGAATCGTACAGATTGTTGTTTTGTATGTGTTCACGCCTGTTAATGGTGTTCGAGCTTGTCGACTTCCAAAGTGTCCTTTGGATGTGGTCGTTTGTACCATCTGTAGGGGGAGGAGGCAGCAGACAGGTGATCGTAGGGAGATAGGTGTATTTTGAGGTTGAATTCATGTCGAGGGTTTCATTTCTTAAGACGACGTGTATGAAAAATACGATTATTTTAATAATTTTTGATATAAAATCACTGTGGGTCTAGAGTTCTATTAATTTGATTACTTATGTGGTAGAATTTTAGAGTGAAATTGACCAGAAAGAGAAGAAAGGTGGTATGAAAAATATTGATGGCGAAGGGGGGATAAAATTTGGTCCAATCCATGTCGAAAAACTTCTGAAAACAAGAAAATAAACCTAGGGTGGAATTTTGGAATGAAAATTATCAGAAAGAAAAAAAAAGTAATGTGAAAAATATTAATGATAAGAAGAGGAAAGGGGTAAACTTTTCTATCAGTTCCATCGAAAAGTAACAAAAAATCAAGTATTTCAAATTTCTGTCAATTCTTTGTTTTAAAATTATCAAATTTCATTTTGTTTTTGAATTCTGTACCATGAATCTGATCCTTCATTTTTCAAGAAGGGAGAGAACTTCTAACTGATTTTTGTCTAAAATTTTTCAAGGAAAATTGGTTTGAGAGGGATCTTTTCAAATTTTTAGGAAAATAATGAAAAATATTGATGGTAAGGGGGAGAGGGGGTGTTACAATTTCGCCCAACTTGTGTCGGAAAACTTCTGGGAACAAGAAAATAAACATGTGGTGGAATTTTGGAGTGAAAATGACCAGAAAGGGAGGAAAAATGGTTTGAAAAACAAAGATGGTAAAAGAGAGAAGAGGGGAAAGGAATTTTTCCCAACTCTTGTCGAAAAATTTTGTAAACAAGAAAATGAACATGTGATGGAATTTTAGAGTGAAAATGATCAGAGAGTAAGAAAGAAAAACTGATGTAAAAAATAAGCAATGGTAGGGAGGGCGGGGGTAAAATTTTGTATCAAAAAGTAACAAAAACGAAGTATTTTAAAGTATTTCAAATTCTTGTCAATTTATGGCTTTTAAAAAATGATCAATATTTTCTTTTGTTTTTGAATTCTTTGATAAATCTGAGCTCTCATTTTTCAAGAAGGGAGAGAATTTCCCACTGATATTGTCTGAAAATTTTCAAAGGAAAATTTTAGGTATTGAAAGGGATGTTTCCAAATTTTTTGGAAAACAATGAAAAATAAGGATTTTTGCAAAACTTATGGAAGTTTTTCTTTCGAAAGAAGATATTTTGAATCATGAATATATTTTTAAAGAACTTGTCAATTTTGATTTAAAATTTTTTTATGCTTAAAATTGTGATATTTTCTCCTAATTTTTCTCGTTTACGAAGTTATCGAGGTTTTTTTTTTAGATTTTTTCAAACTTTATTTTTTCCAAGTTTTCTACGTCTGTTTATCATTTTTTGATACTAAAAAAGCCGCAGAAATGACCAGCTACACTTTTAACTTGAATTAGGTAGTCAAAATCTGAAAATTGGTTGATTTAAATGGACGGAATCAGTAAAAAATTACTGATTTAAGAATTGAAATTTCACTGATTGAAGCAGTAAACATAATTCTGTTCATTTCATCTGTGATTTGGCTGATTTAGATTAAGAGAATACTTTTTAAAGATACTTGGTCGATTTCCAAAAAAAAGTAATATTCGAATCTTTCTCATTTTGAATCAGTGAAAAATCACTGAAAAAATTTCAGAATTGCAGTACAGGAAAAATCATTGAAATTTTTTGATTTTCAGCTAATTTTTTCACCAAAATTTCTATAAATTTTATTGATTTTTCAAAAAAATTCGCAAATTTTGGATATTTTATTAACTTTTCAGTGAATTTTTACTGATTTTCCATGCGATTTTTTTCAGTGTTTGCTTTATGTTGAATTTTCCCATTGATTTGCTCTGCTACAATTCTGATTATTTTCCAACGACTTTCGATAATTTTCATTGATTCATGAATGAGGGTAAAGATCTTTCAAAAGGGGTCCGGAAAATGATTACGTTATGGTCTGACTTGGCTCTCGTCGTCACCGATGAAAAGGAACGAAAAACTGCAATATGATCATTAATGATCCTTAAAATAACCTGATAACAATGTGACGAGATAAAAATATGACATTAATTTTAAAAAAGAAAGTTGAAACTCAGAACAATTTCAATTTACGTGAAATTTTTCCTGTTTTAATTGACTTAATGCAATTAAAATTTTTTTTATTCAAGGAGGCAAAATTTTCCTAATTAAAAAAAAATTAATTTGAAAATGTTTGCACTCGATCGTGAAGGTAATTGAGCCCTCTACCTATCTCTATCCAACCCTGGATTGAAGCACGAAGTAATAAAAAATAATTATCGTTCATCATTTGCATAGAAATAAGAAATTTTTTTAAAAATTTCTTCCTGATGGTAATGTCAAATTTAGTTTCCCTTAGATTGCTCAACTTAAAATGAAATAAATGGTAGAAATGTCGTTTTAAAAATGCTTCTAATTTTTCCCTCGTTTCGTCCTCCCCTTCCCCTCTTCATAAGCAATAAAGCAACGTCGCCAATTAACCGTAGAAGTAAAAATAAACGCAAGTTAATTTTTCAAACGGAGTGCACCACTTATTACGTACGATTTTAACCCACAAAAAATTAAAATTTTTCATTAAAGTAGGGGGTAATGGAAAACGTGGAAATTTAATCGCCCATTAAAATTTCCTAATGGGACGGTTGAAAATATTACTCTGGTTGGCTCGTACGAAGACAATTTTTCTCTATAAATCAAAAGCATTTCTCTAGGTCAATTTCTGCGACATTAAGAAATTCGTGCGTCAATTCAAATCAACAAGACCCCATTACGTGGAGGGTATTCACGAAAAAATATTCGTTTATTTTCTTTATTAATTCGAAAAAAAGAGAGAAAAACATCGCCATAAAATTAGAATAAAACACGGCTCGAATAGCTCGTTAGCGCATATAAATAAGCATACGTATGCCATTAGATACGATACCGAAATGCACCGATACCGCCGAAACTCGCCGTAAATCGGGGGCAATCGCGAACCGCCGCCCATGAGAATCATCGAGCCATCTAAACGCCAAAACGACGGAGAAAAAAAAACCAGTTGAAAAATTTCCTAATTCGTGGCTGGTACATCGATGATTGCTTCATAAGCAGCAGCAATAACGATAGAGCTGTGCAGTAGTAGAAGATGAAACGAAATAAAAAATCGACGAAGGCGACGCAATGACAAATCTCGGCCATCATTAGCACCTGAAATTTCTCGCCCGTCAACCAAGCCCAATGATATCTGCCAATAACCAAGAGATCGTCGATGTTACGCCTGTACAAATTCTGGCTGCGATCCAATTCGATGACCATTTTGATTCCGACTACGTTCAAATATCGAGACGAAGAGTATGTGGAAATATTGCCAAAAAATAACGATATTGTACCTGGAACGAAGTGTGGGGTGAGTTTGCTGAGGCCTTAGGGGGTAATCCGAGGTAACGAGTTTCTCTCGAAATCAAAACTATTTGTTTGCCATTTTGATCCGCAGAATGATTTTTTTCGAGTTGAAGTGGAAAAAAACATACTGTAGATTTGAATTTGATGAATACTCGAGGAAGAAAGTGTCTACCTGAATCTATGGATGATGTAACTGTACCTAGGCTGGCCTTTGATTTCACTATTGCCTTTGCCTTTTGTATTTGTGCGTTCGTATGTAAATATCAACGGACGTCGGGCATGTCTGAGCTGAGCCGCGTTGGTTTCATCTATTGAAAAGTCGATCCGCTCTAAATTGACCGAATGTCCGGGTCCGACGACTACAAAACGAGCGGTCAATCGCTTCCCTTTTTCGATAACGGTTCCACTATGTGTAACAGTAAGAGAAAAAAGTACAAAAAGGGGGCTGAACTAACGAGCACGTCAAAAAGGTAGCCCCGATTCTCAGGTATGATGAGACGAACGATCCCATCATCGCAGACATATGGAGAAAGACCAACGTCGAAGAACACCACAAAAGTGCGAGACAATCGTATACCAAATAGAATGGCAGAGGGGAAAAAAACATACAAACATTTACCTCAAACAATACCGATGTTTGTCGATGATGTTTCGATACTTATGTATTAGAGCAGGCTGAAAGCAAACCATGTCAATTATCGAATCAAGTCAACCGAAACGATCTGCTGTTAAAAAGAGGTTCCTACCCTTTTAAACGCCTCGAGTAAGGGCAACGACAAGAGATACTCAGCACTTGACTGGTTCAGAGATGTATTGGTGTGAGGCTGAAATATCTACTATTGTGAGGGTTTTTCCTTGGGATTCCGATGGGCTTGAGTTTTCCAATTGGGGTAGTGAATGAGATGAGGGTAGGGACAGGTTGTCCCGGGTTGACTGTTGTGAAATTATGAATACGTGTGTTGTAATTTTAACGAGCGGATTAGAAAATAATTACGAGCTTGTTTGGAATTTTTTGTGCGTCGATTTTTTTTCATATTGTGAGGTTGCTGTGATGTTTCGTTTAGATTTTTTTTCAGATCAGGTGATGAAATTTTTCGGTGGAGAGATTCTAATGATGGTGTCGTGGTTTGAAATTTTTAGATATCTATCTATGTCTTTTTTTCTTCAAAAAGGCCATTTTTCGATGAAAATTGAATCCAAATGAATCAATTTCTTGTAGTTTTATCTACTCTGAAAGACTTTACAAGACAATTTTTTTTAAATTTACTCCTTTTTAGGTATTTTAGAAGTGTAATAGGTTCATCATCAGGGTCAGGGCTGATCAAATGAGGAAAAAATTATACTGGTTCTTTTTCTCTCTCGTAGAGTCAAATTGCGTACATTTTTACTCCAAAAATGAGTTTTGAATGTAATAGGTAATTTTTGAAAATTATTGACGGTTTTTGGAAAATTTTCGTTTCGAAATTTAAAAAAAAAAATCGTATTTGAAGTTGAGAGGAGAGAAAACGATGAAAGAAATTTGAAGATACCAAAATTCAACTCAAAGAGAAACTGATGACATCTGAAATGACTAAAATTGACCATGAAAGGTGTAAAACGAATCCGAGGAGAAAATTGAAATATAATTCTGAATTTCAACCTGAAAAGTGCTGCCCAAAATGTTTTAAAGTTTAGATTTTCATAAATTGGCATATTTTATGGAGTAATTTTATTTCAAAGTTGAATTAGATTTCTGAAATGAGGTTCCCATACTTCCCAAAAAACCTTTTTTGGGACTTGAAAATTGAAATTCTAATATTGAAAATAATTGAAAATTCAATATTAAAAATTGAAAATTGAAACTTCAGTATTGAAAACTGAAAAACCAACATTGAAAAAAAAATCGATTGAGAATTATGGAAGATGGAAGAAGAAAAATTCGAAATTGAAAATTCAGTACTAAATATTGAAAATTCAGGGGTGCTGAAAAGTAAAGAGAGGTCGGTTATTCCAAGTTTTTAGAAGAATGTCGTTTTTACTTCGAGATTTCAAAAAATATCACCAACGTAGTAGAAAAGAATTTGTAGATAAATATTATAGATTATGATTTTTCTCTGGAATACCAGATTTTAATTTTTAAATTTTGATTTTAGATGAATGATCGAAAATTGAATTTTCTATTTAATTTTGTTATCTTTTAATCAAAAATCTATGATTTCTACTGTCAAGAAAAACAAGAATGTCCAAAAAATGGCAAGAATTACACCTTCAGCTTAGCAAGAAACCCTGAAAAATATATACCAAGAATTTTAATGATTTTACTGCCAAAAGCTCGAATTTTCAACATTCTTTTTTTTCGCTGAACTTTTCATTTGAAGATTCAAAAGGATATGAACGCTTTTTTGGAACATTTAAAGCAAACAAATCTAGAAAATAGCAAGAATTTTTATTCCCCAAATCCACTAGATAAATCTTGAAAAATTATGCATTCTGCCATTTAATATTTCATATTCAAGAGCTTCGAAGTTGATTTTTCTTTGTTTTTGCAATAGATATTTTGACAATTTTTGCCATGGACAATGATTTCGATGTCACATTCGATGATTTTTGCAGAATTCAAAGTCGAAACTTGATAAAAATTCTGAGAAGATACAAACAAAAAATTACTCAATTTTCTAAGAAAATCTGTAGATTTTTATAACAAAATTTTAGTCGATTTTGAAAGAAAATTGTAAGATTTTCATCAAAATTCATCGATTTAGACTAAAGTTTGCGGCTATAGAGTGAAGGAATGGGATCGTGCCTCCCCCCCACTCTTTATAGTTTGGTCTTGTCAGGACTTTTAACCAATTTTTAAGATTGATCAATTTAGGTACACAATTTTTTTTTTTAAATAATCTACTTTTATAAAATTGAAATTATTTGCGGAACATTATTGATATCTTCGAACAAAATAACGTTTGGAATTTTTCATTTTACTTGCTCAATTCTTTTCCAAATTCTTGATCATTTTTCATAAATTTTTTAAAAGAATCATTAATTTCGCTAAGTATTTTTATTTTTAAAAAGTTGCGATACGTTTAAACAATTTGTCACTTTTTAAAATACTTACTCTACTGGACAATTTTTTCAAAAATTTCACATCATTTCTGATCATTTTTGGGCAATTGAACTTTTTTCCAAATTAAAGGTGCAATAAAAAGCAAAAAATGGGTCCTATCGAGAAATAATTAACAGAAATTCTTCTCCACAGTGATTTGATCACAACATTTTTTCAATTCAACATCTTCAATATGTACTTTGTTCCCACATTTGTCTGCTTCGAATTAATATTTCTATTCGGTTTTCTTCTTTTCTAAACCCATATCCCCCTGCTCCATTTACCTCTCCGAAAACAAAATCGAAATACCCCACACACGTATACAAATCAAAACCAAAAAATTATCACGGTCTTTTGGTACTCATTCAATCATATCCAATTTTCTCGTCACCGTAAGTTTTGGAAAATAAACCCCTCCGCCTCGTTCCTCCTTAACCCATCCCCACACCTCGATACATCTCCAGCTGCATCTCGATTTAAATTACGAATCGTACAGAATCTGGTCGGCATCCCTGCAATCAATTTGTAACGGGGGTGGTAGAGTGCGAGTGGGGTAAAAAGAGAGACAAATTGAGTTAATAACGAGAGTAACATGTCGACTACGTGCGGTTATACTTATCAGACAAGGGGATCGGGGAGGTGAAGGCGGTTACGACGCGATACGATGCTGTATACTCAAACCATAGAGACCGAGACCCTTCGTAAAACGGAAATAAATTTGAAACAATAATTTTATATGGCATCTTGCGGGGTTGTAAAGTCATTACTTCAATCATAATTTCGTACTTTCCTTATGCTTGTAAAACGCGAGCTCAATTTCGTCGCTGTGTATAGCGGTAATTCGTTCTATCGCTGGGAGTCGGTGAGGCCCAAGCTGTTCGCAGTTGAATGTAAAAATTCCATCGAATATTCGTTTCGCCAATTATAAGGGTTGATTTTACTCCATAGTGAGTCTAAAGTATAAGTGTACAGATTCAGATTGTAAAATATGCTTCGTACTTCGAAGTCGAGAGCACCTATCAAAGTCCTTTTTAGGTTCGTTGTTTGTTTTTTTCCTCTCCCCCAAGAACGTCGTCGTTGTCCAATGCAAAACGATGTAGGTACATCCGATTTAGATAAATATTAAAATGAAGCTTTCAACGTATTTATATAGAATTTGTACGCCTATATCTCGTATTATGTATATGCCTAAGCGGATATATCGATGGTGCGGATAATTCGCCGCTTGTTCGCAACACGTTCTGTATAGTAAGTCGTAAGACCGCCCAAGCAGACAGTACACTATTTTGCATTCGATAAAAAGAACTGCACAAGTACACCACTCGTTGTAGGTACATCGTACATAGATCGAACATACACGCATTTTACACGATCGATACATCGTTCAATAAATACACCACCACCAATAATACATGCAAACGGTATTTTCAACATAAACGTTTACTACAATAATTTTACGGTACACGAGTCAACTCGTATAGATATGTGCTCTGTATAAAAGGATAAGAGTGTATGTGTGCTCGATATGTTAAGGTCTGGCCTCTTCGCCAGCTATCTTGTCGTAAGTCTGCGTCTGTGTGCGTAGATAATACAAAATGCACAAGCCACAGCTTTGTAAATTATTCAGCCAGGAATCGATGCTCAAGCTCGATCGAATTGATTGTATTGTAATCGAATATGGTCGAATAATTAGACTATGTCAGGTTTACTTTATTGGCAGATCGGTGATGTTATATTGAAGTTTCCAGTTTCTTACATTTCTATCCCTATTTGACGATATTTTTTTTTCAGTTCAACAGTCTCGTTGAATTTTTAATAGATTTTCGCAATTTTTTTCAAGCAGTATTCAAATATTGTAAAAGTGGTCAAAATTACACGAATCATTGAAAAAAACATAAAAATGATCAAATCAGCAGAAAAAATCGATTGATTGAAAATAATTTTCAAAATATCTACTGGCAATTTTAACAACTTTTTGTAAAAAAGGAAAAAAACAAATAATTTCAATTTATTTTACATAAATTATATAAATTTGAATCGGGCATATTTCTGCCTTTTTTCTGAAAAAAAAGTTGACATTTTGATATCATTTCAAAAATATCATATGTACTTGAAAGGAGAAAGTTCTTTTGAAAAATACACGAAGATGAAGAAATTGAAAATAATTTGAAAATTTCTTACCTGACTGAAATGGAATTTTTTTCTACCCCAAAAAATGAAAGTTTATTCACATTTTCTAAAAAAAAAAGAATCGAAAAGAAAAGGAAGACATTGATTCTATGTACCTTGGTTCGATTTTTCATACAAAAAATAAAAAAAAACTCAACCTTCAACACGAAATTTGAAATCCTTCCTTTCAACCTCCTCACACTGGGCGTTAAAGTCTTGGTAATTACACACGCCCAGTATTAAAAAAAATTTAATGAAAAAAATTAAGAGGTGTAGGTAAATCAGTGAAGAAATCATTCCCGCCTCTCGTCCCTAGTTCAGTCCAAACTTTGTTAAAATTACCTATTTTTTGGTTAAAGGATGAGATTCCTTTGAAAGAAAAATTTTCCTAAACCTTTTGGAGATTTTTTGATGATTCCGAATCGATTATGATTTCATGACTTTTTGGTATCTATGAATAGCTCAAAAAAGATGATATCAGCAAAATTTTTGATTTTGGTTTAATTTTATTTGGTTTTATTGAATAATTTTCAGCTTTGTATTAAGATTTTATTCCATCAAAATGAGTAAGTGTGAGTACTTCTGCTTTTCAAAGCTACCCAAAAGTTTTTCTGAAATATAAACCTCAAAATTGATCGATTTATGTGACTAATCAATGAAAATTGCTTTCCTGTATGCTATCTTTAAATTTTAATTTTTTTAGGAAATTTTGGGAAAAAGGGAGAGAAGGATAGATATTTTCAGTGTGAGGAGAAGAAAAGACGTATATAATTTTGGAAAATTATTTTTCTGGCACGAATTTTCCCAATGTTCCTGACTGATGGTGGAATGCTAGGGGAGGTGGGATAAGAAATAAAATTACAAAAAATTTTTAAAATTCAATTGAAAATTCTGCCTTTTTGTATTATTTGTGGCTGAAATTATCAAATTTTTTCATAAATTCTTGCTGATATTTTTTTTTAAAAAAACGAAAATATGCTCTTTCATTTATAAATCAGTGAAGCTGATAGAAATTCACTGGAAAACAGTCAGAATTTCAGCCCAGGTATACATTAGTGAAAAATTTTACTGAAAGCAAACGGTGAAAATTTTTTTTCGGAAAATCAGTAACATACTTGAAATTTTTTGAAAATTGGTGAAATTTTTTGGAAAATCACCGAAAATCCGCAGAATATTCAAGATTTTGTTGATTTTTTCATGTCCTTCAATTCGAATTTCTTTTCAGTGACTTTTCATTGATTCGAAATCAGAGAATAAAGGATGAAGAAAAGAATTTGAAAAGTCGTGAAAATTCGTAAGATCAATTCACTTCACCCCTGGAAAAATGTGTTCATGAAAAAAAAATGCAGAGAAATTGAGAAAAACACCCAAAAATTGTTCTCATTGGAAAATATTTCGTTTATTTAGAAAAGAAATAAAAGCTTTGTTCGCAATTCTACTCGTAAATCTTATGAGAAAAATCGACGTGCTGTCTGATTCAAAATCAATAAAAAAAATTGCGATTTAAAATCCAAATTGCATCACAAAGAAAACTCTTGAAATTCTCTGAAAAATTCGTCAAATTTTTCGTTTTCCATCGAGTTTTATTGATTTTTCAGAGAATATTTGTCGATATTTTTATGACCTCTGTGTGCTTCCAGCGATTTTTTTTTGTAAATTTTTCAGAGTTCAAGTGCGTATTGCAGTCGTTTAAATCAATTTCCAATTTTTCGCTTCAAATTCTTGTACATTGGATGTATTTCTCAAGCTTCACTTTCCACCAATCAATCTATCAATCTGTCCTGAGTTGGTGCTATTGAAGTAAATTTTTTTACTCAATTTTATACGATCAGTTCTCACTCAGATTTTTTTATCCATTAAATTGTACTCTCTTAATTTGAATCAATGAAAATTCACTGAAGAAACAATCAGAATCAAAGTTACTGAAGAATCAATGAAATGGGGTCAATTAGTGAAAACTATACTGATTTAATTAAGTACTTGATGAATTTTTATTTTTGAATCAATAATTTTTCAAATTCACATTCATCTACTAATTGAATCAGTATTGTATGAATCATCATTGATTTTGCTGCAACCAAGCTATTTCATCACTGAATTTTTACTAAGTAAATAATTTTAAAAGAGTAGAAAAATCTAGAAAAAAATCAAAATTTCAAATCTCGAATTTCCTTCTAAAAACATTCACGGTTTTCTACAAAATTATTTAAAATTCCTCTAAATTTCGACACCTCAAAAATCTTAGAAATCCTTTCAAAACTTCCCAATCGATCCGAAACCATCAACTAAACGATTCACTCGAAGCCAATTCGGCATCTTCCAAAAGCGAGTCCATCTAAAAGTAAAACCAATTTTACGAAAAAAATTACTAGTTTTATTTCGTTTGCTCGGGTAATTACAATCGAGCGGTTGGCTTTTTACAGATTTTCCCGTAAACCGGTTTACGATCGAAACGCGTGCTCATCCAAAGCTTCTTTAAAATCTTGGTACCGATAAATACTACGTTTATTTTTTTATCTTTACGCGCCAATGTAGCGTGGCTCGCACTAAAATATTCACATTTTAAGTACCTAGCTATCGATTTAATGGTAATTTTAATGTTCGGTTTTTATTGGCGGCGCGACTACCGGTAATGAAAATTATTCTTACTTATTCGCGCGCGACTCGCGTTCGTCGTATGACCGTAGCACGAGGTGTATTTGTTTACGGTTAAAAAAAATACTATACCTACGTATATGGACAAGTACCTCGCGGATATGGCATAGGGTGTTAAATATTATTTAATTTCTCCGCTTGTGTACTTGAAATAGTACACGGTCGCGAGCGAGCTCCATTGTCACGCGATCTTTCGCGATGCCCTCGATGAGGGCGGTAGAGGAACCAGCTGCGGGGTCGTGACGTCGACAGGGGGCAGGGTATTTTGATTTAAATCTCTATGGCTCGACTGTGGTGGAATTTTTCGAGGCGCATATTTTTTTTTTCGGTAGAGACATTCTGCGGGTGTAGCAGGACACGATTTTAGGTTGATTTTTTGTCGTCGCGTAATATTTTTCATAAAATATGGTTATGGTTGATACGTCTGCTCGAATATACGAATTGTTATTTGGCAGGTGGGTTTACTTTGAAATTCAAAGATGTACGCCGATAAAATACGGTTTAGTTATTTTTTCCACTCGGTTGTTCGGTTCGCCTGTTCTGGCTTTCTTGTGCACACGTACAAGGTATATTTTTCTAAATGTGATAATTTATTTCAGTTCCGGAACTCTTTAAAAGAAAAAAAAAACTATGTAATAAAAAGTCCGGTTTTTTCTCTACATTCGATTTAGGTTATTTATCTTTTAAAACGTCCAACATGGCTTTTTTCCACTTCGTTCTCGGGTTTAATTATCGTTCGTTGTTTGTGGATTTTTTTCTCTCGAAACTTTTACCTACTCTGGGTACATCTGCTTGTGTGTGCACTGACCCTGGCATACTGAACTTCTAACCCTTTCTTCATCGGATAAATTCATGGTGTCTACCGGGCATGAAAATCACGAAAAACAGGAAAATAGTATGCATTTTGATCATTTTCCACAAAAAGCGTGAATTTTTAACATTTTCATCTCAATTTTTAAATTGAAGAATTTTTCAACTTGATGTTTGTTATGAAAAAATTTTTGCCCTTGCTTCTATCGGGCAGGGCATTAACAATCCTTCTAATCGAATAAAAAATACCGAAACTCGAATCAAAAATGAGAAAGATCAAAACATAGATCAAAATGAAAATGATCTAGCAAATAATCAAATAATGTCAAAATTAGAATATTTACGATAATTTATAATAATTATTGAAATATTTGCGGTAATTTACCGTAATTATTGAAATATTTTCGGCAATTTACCGTAATTATCAAAATATTTACAGTAATTTACCGTAATCATTGATATATTTGCTGTAATTCACTGTAATCATTGAAATATTTACCGGAACTTACCGTAATTATTGAATTATTTACGGTAATTTACCGTAATTATTAGAATATTTATAGTAACTTGATATAATTACTGAAATATTTCCGGTAATTAACTGTAATTATTGAAAAATTTCCGGTAATTAACCGTAATTATTGAAAAATTTCCGGTGATTTACCATAATTATTGAAATATTTCCGGTAATTTACCGTAATTTTCAAATATTTACGGTAATTTACTGTAATTATTTAATTATTTGGGGTAATTCATTGTAATTATTGAAATATTTACGGTAATCTACCGTAATCATTGAAATATTTACGGTAAATTACCGTAATTATTGAAATATTTCCGATAATTTACCGTATTCATTGAAATATTTACGGTAATTTACCGTAATTACGGTAAATATTTACGATGATTGATCGCAATTATTGAAATATTTTCGGTAATTTACCGTAATTATTAAAATATATGGCATTTCTCGAGCATGGAAATCATGTAAAACATGGAAATAGCACGAATTTTCATTTTCTGAATCCAGTAGATACCATGATAATTTTCTTTTCAATTTGAACTTATTATTACGTTCAATTCGTTAACGAAAAGTAACATTATTGTGGATCGAATCTATCGAGTTTATATCGACAGACCCGTGAAACCATATAAAATATATACGATCATGTATTACACATAGGAAACGACTCTTATCGAATATCTAGCTCGTATTTGGACCATCAGGACACTTATAACGCGCCTATGCACTGTTAAAGAAAAGGAAGTAAATGATGTGGAACTGTGAGGTTTTTAAATTGGAAAATCGTGTAGTTTTGTTGTGTTAACTGATAAGGCGTTAAGATAAAAAGCCCCTCCGTTGTTATGATTCCGCCATGCGTTGCTGAGAGGTGAGATTTTTATGTGCGTTTTTTTTTTTCATTTTGGCAGTCGAAGCCCCGAAGCGGTTGTGAAATTATGGGGCTTTTTAAGAGCTCTGTGTAGGCTTAAAAGTACATACCTAATAGGTTTGAATTTTTCTCGAATTGGTGCCATATAAAATACTAAAATTTGTACAATATTGAGATTTTTATGGATGAGAAAATTGTCGATAAGTTGATTTTTATTTTTGTTGCACAAATTCTAATAATTATTCTTTTTTTTCAAAAAATTCATTCATGATTTTGCGCAAAAAACAGGTGAAAAATTATCATTAAAAATTTATACCGTCATTAACAAAGAGATTTCCACGAGTTTTTATTTCATCGACGACGTCGACGTATTTGCATAATCATCCGATACCTTGCCCAGAAAAGAAATCTGATTTACATTTGAAAACGATGCCAATTTACAATGTTTAATCAGGTTTATTACTTTGCAGTCGTCAGATCGTAAATATTTTCTAGTTTATTTGACAAATTGAGAATGAGAATTTTTGCATATCTCGAATAAAATCGCCATCTTTTTAGCGATTTTCTGGGTTTATTTTTGTTTTGCTTGAACTGTTGCAAATGTCGTTCGAAATGGAACAAAAAGTTGGGAATTCGATGAATATTTCAATGTCGTTTGTCGTGATTGCATAAAATTGCATAGAAATTGTAGGAAATGCAATGAAATCGTTGAAATGATGTCAATTTAGGTGTAAGAGTTGTGAAAATGGTGGTTCAAAATACCATAAAAATTGACTAAACTTCGTTTTAAAAAAACTACAAAAAATAATAAAATGTTATAAAATTTGATATTTCGAATTTTTGTAAAACTTGCTTTAAAACTATCGAAAAATTGTTGGAATTTTTTTAAAAATTTATTAGAAATGTTGTGATTAGTTGAATTTTTATGAAAATTATCAAAAAGTGATACAGATTATTGAAATATATATCTTAAAAATGTTTTGAAATGTCGAAAAATTAAAATATCACAAAATTCTGAAATGTGAAAAATCATCCAAGAAAATGAAAATATTTTTATGAATCTTGTTTTTTTAAATTTCACCTCAAAAATGATAAAAATTATACAAAAACATCAAATATCACAGATTTTTTCAATTTTTGCGTCATCTTCAATGCAGTTTTAAATTATTTTATCGAGTTTTTTCTTCTATTTTGAATATTTTTTGCTACACTTCGCGATTTTCGATAATTTTCAGCGATTTTTGTGATATTTTAACCAATTTTTATGACGTTTTGACGAGTTTTACGAAATATCTAACATTATTTTCTCACATTTCCAACATGTTTTAGTCGAATTGTTCCCTCTCTTTTATGCCACATTTTAAACGAGTTTAACGATTTTCAAAACTTGAGTTATGTTATTTGGATTTTTAAAGCACATATTGAAACATTGAAACCTTAATGTGCCATATTGTACATATTTTTATTTGACCACTTTTTCAATACTTCTTCCCTTGTGAAAAAAATTACCCATCTTGTTCTCCTACTCTCAAACTAGATCTTTTATTTTATCTAATTTTCTCATACATTTCTCAATTAAAACCAGTATGACTATATGTATCTAAATCTTTTAGAAAAAGAAACAATTGAAAAAGAAAAAAAACAGCTTCGATAAAAAAATCTTCAAACTCACCGATCCGATTAACATGTAAAAAAAGCAGCGGTTAAAAAATCACATTATAGTGGGTGAGAATATAAACAGGTAAATAACACCCGCTACGTATTGTTAAAAAAGTAACCATTGTTGTGCGTTCGATTCGCCCCCGAAAATTTGTATTGTCGATAAACTACGTGCAAAACAAGTATAGTGAGTTTTCTTCATCATAAAGTATGTAAAAATTATGGCAAAACTTGAGGGTGGTTAAGGGTTTGGAAAAAAGTCGTATTGTCTAATTCATCTTGGGAAGATAATTCTGAGAAAGAGTTATCTACTTTGACCAGATGCGAAAATAAAAATCTTTTTTTTGCGAGGGTGAGATTTGCATGTGTACTTGAGAGCAACCAGTTCCAAATGGTAATTTTGGCTACAGATTTAATTATCAAGCTGAGAAAGAATTCGGTGAGATTGTTGAGGGGGATGATATAGATAAATTGTTCACGTAATATGGCAGAAATATGTGATTTTTGTGAGCCAAGCAGTCGGTAATATGTAAATTAGTGATGTTTTATTTACTTTATGTACGTGTAATTTTTATATGGGTGACCATTTGTTGGTTGGCGAAGAGAGTGGAAAAAAAACGTAGATACGTTAATGCGCTTGGACACCTATTTTTACATATTTTTACATTAGTTAATTTTTTTTTCAAGATGGGTTTTCTCAAGCTGAAGGTGACTATTGTTTGGTTTATGTGACTTGCCACAGTGATGTGGGGAGTTACTGAGAATTGTTATCTTGACTTCTTTGAAATGTAAGTAAATGGTTTTCTGCGAGTACTGCTGAATCGGTTAAATGTTAATTTGTCCAGCTGAGTCGTTTTTTTTAGAAGTTTGAGATTAACAAAAGTCAACAATGAGAAGGGGAAGAATAGAAGTATGGGTGGGAAATTTCAAACTTGGATGAAAAATGATTAATTAGGAGTGATAAGAGATTATCTAGATATGGTCAAGATACCTTGATTTGAATAAAAATCTCGTAGATCTCTCCTTCACTGAAATTTTTTAGGATGAATTTGAGTTTTAGATTTTTGGAATATTTTGGGATTTCAATTTTGTGTTATTTAGCAACAGTGAAATTTTGACCAAGGTCATGGTATCAGGTCTGCAGATCGGAAATCGAGCACGGATCCGAGAATCTTGTCAGATAATTATCATTTTTTGACAAGCCTTTGAAAAGGTATGGAAATCGTCATCATGCATCTTATTCAAAAAATCATCCGCAGTAGCTGAAATTTCACGGAGGAATTTGGCATAGAGCCTTTAAATTCTACTCAAAATTCTGTTTCAGCCAAATTACAACTTTTTGGATTTATTCAGAATCAAAAGTATGGTAATCGCCTGATATAAAATTTTAATCCATGACTAATTTAAGAAGGAATTTTTCGACAAACGCACAGAATGACGATAAAACATAGCCGTATTTTTTAAATTTTGAAGTAAATTTTTATTTAATTTGGAAGAACGTACTTTTTACCACTTACCTATTTTAGAAATTAGTCAACTTTTTGCCTGAATTTTTTAAAATTAACGATAAAAAAGTCCTAAAATTGACAAAATGGTGCTGAAAATAAAAAAATTTCCAAACAAGTCCTAAATCTGGTTGAATTTTCCAGAATTTTTCATAAAAAATTGATGAATAAGATTTTCAAAAAATTATCAATAATTTAAATTAATTTTACTTCGTTTATTTTTCACTGTATTGATGAAATTTTTAAAATGATTTGAGCAGATTTGCACAATTTAAAATTAATCGAATTTTTTGAAGAAAAACTGGTACGTATATTTGGGTTGAACTTTCTAATGAGGTCAAAAATTGCTCACACCGAAAAAAATGGAAGTACAAAATTTGATAAAAATTATCCAAAATAATAATAAAAGTGCCCCATTCAGAAAATTTGTACAATTTATTCTGAAAAAATAAAATCTACTCATCGCGAAATCTGGTAAAATTCATTTCTATGAAATAATTTCATCAAATTTTACGATAAATATATATTTTTTTAGAATAAGTTTCATCAATTTTGTAAATGGGCACTTCTACTTATTTCATTGAGTAAAATTTATAAATTCTTGTTATTCGTTTTTTTTCAATGCGAGCAATTTTTAACCTCATAATTTCAACCCAAATTCACCTTTCTCTTTTTCTCCAAAAAATTCACCCAATTTCTACCTACATCACTTCGTTTTTCCTCATCAACCAATCCGCCACAGTGAACCCCCGAAATAACGGTACCATTCGCTTTAATATCCATTGTTATAGAATCAAAGACGACACGATTTTCACACAATGACACCGTCCGGTCATTGACACCGCGTTACGTATAAAATTTAGTCCGATGCATTTTCCTGATCATCGTTGATAACTCTACCTGTTCTACGTGCACATCTAATACGCTGGCAAATCCATCTCGGAATCTTATACGCGATATAATTACACGTTGTGGGTTGTGGGACGATTAATAAGTATCCATCTTTGGTTATTTTCATCATACCACAGGCGCAGGAAAACACTTCATCGTTACAGTTGGCTCTCTGGTGTATAAAAAAATAAAGGAAACATAGCAAAAGGGAAGTCTCTCATTAGAGTACGAACTATCAACGCAGATATAAATCTAGTTAACTTTCTTCAAAGCGTAGGTTATCCTGGTATTCGCGATTCGCAGGCGACGAAAAATCATTAACTCGAGCACTTCGCGGTTCAAAAATCTTCCATTTTTTCAAGACTATACTTTGTACACGCGGAAGGTGTTACAGTACGGATGAAATTACGCCGCATCTCGGGGAAAGGGAACTGGCTTAGTGAGAGGCACCTAAAGATGATCTCATTGGTATATTGTAACAAATCGGGCGCGCTTCGATGATTAATGAAAACTCGCGAAGGTGTAACCGTCGCGTGAATAGGTGTGACTAATATCACATCACGTTCATACAGCTTCGAAAAAAAAGAGAGAGTATCGAGTCGAATTGTTTCCATATTTTGGACGATTTTGCCGCAGAGCGTCGCGTAATGCTGTGCAATGGCCTGACGACGGCATCAGAAAAAAAACTCTTGAATAGAAGTCTCCTCCGGTTTTATACTCCCCAAAAAGTTAAGCCATAGTATTGAAAAAGCAGCTGTCCTTTACGTGTACCGTATCTATCTCGACGTATACGTGCCACCTCACACCCCACCTAGGCACCCAGAGAACGACACAGAGATCTACGACCCTTGGAAACCTTGTTAGAAGCAAACCTTCCGGCTACAAAGGACCATAAGTCTCTCTTTCCCATACAAAACTCGCCCAATATAACAAAAAAAATAAAAAGATACACCCTTACATTCTTATATAAAGTATATGTACCTTTTACATACGTGAGCATTGAGCATACCTTGGTATTCTACCTTGCCACCTATATAATTCGTATCATTCAGTGTATCGCAAACACGTTTGTCCTCTGCTCCGTACAAAAGTTCAACCAATCTTACCCCCTTCGAACCAGCCGAGTAATTTTAACGCCCTGGGCCCATTTACGAACCACTTGGATGCTGCGAAGTAACCAACTGTCGATACCTGAGTGTACTGTAATCGTACCTTATACTTTGGGGTTCGAATACTTCCGATTTTCATCATCTCGGGCATTTCCAATCGTCGACGACATAGCAGATGAGTTTCAAATAGCTTTATAATACGCACGTAATATGGTAATAACTGAGAACAGGTTCATTTAGCGTTGTTATATCTACGGTGGTGTAGAACATTGGTACTATATGATGTTTTTACAAGTGTTCCGGTGTATGTACTTTTTAATCCTTTTGTCGGCTTTCGGCGGGGTCCGTCTACTGAATTTATATCAATATTGACGCACGACCGCGAGAACCAAAAAAGATAACAACGGGTAAAAAGGAATCGGCCAGGGCATAAACAAACGTAAACGGAGACTGCCTGATGAGGGTGCTGATCGACCCCTGATTTTGAATCAATCCTATTATGCATAAGTTTGTTGATCCTTGGCTGGATTCGAGTAGAATGTGAAGCTGGGCGGTTATGAAAAATTAAGATTGGCTGGTGTTGGGAAGTAGAATGAGAGTGGATTGATTTTAGGTTTGAAAAATAGTTTTAGAATGAACCTAAAATTTTTCAAAAAGACACTTGTAGTGTAGGCAAATTAGAAAAAAAAAAAACATTTTTAGCCAGCCAAGGTTTTATTGCGAAAAATTGTCGGGAGTGGTCCCCTGACTAACCTCTAGAAAGTCCGCACCCCCTAGACCCCTTGCTAAATTTTTTATGGAGGCTCCACCCCCCTCAAAAACGGTTTTTCGCAAATAACTCCTCAGGGTTTGAGTTTACAGCAAAAATAACTTCGTATTTGGATTCCACACTCAATTTCCTACAAGTATTGTCCAGAATTTTTTTTTGAACGATCATTAGAGAGGAGGTGGAGGGTCCTGAGAGAGGGTGGTTTTAGGAAACATGCTATAATACGAGATTTCTCGCTTGAAATCATTGCAAATGGTGAAGGAAATTTATTTTATGAAATTCATTTATGGTATGAGTCCTTTTTTTGAATTTAGTGTAAATCGCACCCCTCCCCCTCCCCGGCCCCGGTCCCCACCCATCATTTATGGAATTATTTCCGAGAATGGGACATCGTTGGTAAACATCTTTTTTCTCGAATTTTTGCGCAATCTTCGATAAGATAGATTGACGAAGTCGAGTGCATCATTCCTGTGGGGGTTACACACCCCCTCCCCCCAAGTTTCTGTAGATTGAATTGAACATTGGGGGTGGAGTGAAAAAAAACCATACTATCTTGGATTTCGACCAAATTTGGTTGGTGTGTTTGGTTTGGGTGGGAGACCTCCTAAAAAAAATTTGAGCCCCCAAGGGGCAAGTGGAGGGGAGCAGGGGGTGCTCAAAGTGCACCTCCTTTTGAAAAAATACTGTTTTTAGTGTTTTTGTGCTTTTTTAGTCAAAAAAAATTGTGTGAGAAGCTGTTGTAGCACTCAAAGTTGCGATTAGAGTTTCTACATCTCCTTAAACCATCGCCATCCTTCTCCGATCGAAACACAGAGCGCTACCAGGGGGGTTGAAAAGTTGCGGATTTGCAATATTCCAATAATACGAAATTTTCACGATGCTGGAAAGATTTTTTTTCATCGAATAATTGAAGGGAATTTTTTTTTCAATCACTAAAAGTGAATATTGAAGAAGAAATTTTAAAATTTTAAAATTCTTTTCGGCGAAAAAATAATCTATTCAAAGTCGATATAAATTCCATGTTTTGGAATTTTACGATTCGCTGCTGGCTGCACTGGCGTGTAAAATTTTCAAATTTCTTCTTCAATATTCACTTTTAGTGATTGAAAAAAAAATTCCCTTCAATTATTCGATGAAAAAAAATCTTTCCAGCATCGTGAAAATTTCGTATTATTGGAATATTGCAAATCCGCAACTTTTCAACCCCCCTGGTAGCGCTCTGTGTTTCGATCGGAGAAGGATGGCGATGGTTTAAGGAGATGTAGAAACTCTAATCGCAACTTTGAGTGCTACAACAGCTTCTCACACAATTTTTTTTGACTAAAAAAGCACAAAAACACTAAAAACAGTATTTTTTCAAAAGGAGGTGCACTTTGAGCACCCCCTGCTCCCCTCCACTTGCCCCTTGGGGGCTCAAATTTTTTTTAGGAGGTCTCCCACCCAAACCAAACACACCAACCAAATTTGGTCGAAATCCAAGATAGTATGGTTTTTTTTCACTCCACCCCCAATGTTCAATTCAATCTACAGAAACTTGGGGGGAGGGGGTGTGTAACCCCCACAGGAATGATGCACTCGACTTCGTCAATCTATCTTATCGAAGATTGCGCAAA
Organism: Pseudococcus jackbeardsleyi; assembly: GCA_038380155.1. Lineage (NCBI taxonomy): Eukaryota > Metazoa > Arthropoda > Insecta > Hemiptera > Pseudococcidae > Pseudococcus > Pseudococcus jackbeardsleyi. The sequence continues at coordinate 7,399,437 of CM076242.1, forward strand.
AATTCGAGAAAAAAGATGTTTACCAACGATGTCCCATTCTCGGAAATAATTCCATAAATGATGGGTGGGGACCGGGGCCGGGGAGGGGGAGGGGTGCGATTTACACTAAATTCAAAAAAAGGACTCATACCATAAATGAATTTCATAAAATAAATTTCCTTCACCATTTGCAATGATTTCAAGCGAGAAATCTCGTATTATAGCATGTTTCCTAAAACCACCCTCTCTCAGGACCCTCCACCTCCTCTCTAATGATCGTTCAAAAAAAAATTCTGGACAATACTTGTAGGAAATTGAGTGTGGAATCCAAATACGAAGTTATTTTTGCTGTAAACTCAAACCCTGAGGAGTTATTTGCGAAAAACCGTTTTTGAGGGGGGTGGAGCCTCCATAAAAAATTTAGCAAGGGGTCTAGGGGGTGCGGACTTTCTAGAGGTTAGTCAGGGGACCACTCCCGACAATTTTTCGCAATAAAACCTTGGCTGGCTAAAAATGTTTTTTTTTCCTCAAAATATCGCTAATTTGCCTACACTATTGTTATGCGAAAAGAAAATTGAAATATTCGAAATGAGGATTGGAAAATTAAAGGTAAGTACGTAGAAAGGTCACAAAATTAGTTTTCATCCTTAAACAGCGTTTTACCAAAAGATAACGTAAAAATGAGCACAAAATATTAAAATTTTGAAACAATTTTTTTTGTTGTGAAATTAGCCATTACTTTTGAGGACTTTTGATATCTTAGAAATTAATTTATGGCTTGAAAATTTTTGCTTGATTGTAGAATTGAAAGAGGGTCCGGAAATTTGGTGGAAAGAAGTCGAAATTTTGCTTGAATTTTAGATCTTAAATTTCATGGTCTTAGAAAGTCACCGGAGGGGAAGGGGGAAATTCAAAATTTGAATTTTGGATGATTGAGGTTCATTTTTAGTGCTGGTTTACACCTTTTTGAACGAGCTATTTGCCTGTCTGTTTTTTTAGGTACCTCATTAAGTTCCTTCCTATTTAAGATCAAAATTGCTGTTATTTCTTTTCTCGAAGGGTTTCAAGAAACTTTGAGAATGAAGTATTGAAATCTTTACGCAGATTTCTCGATGTTCCTTAAGAAATTTATTAATAAATGTGTTGACCTTAAATTTGAGCTCGGAGACCTCAAAAACAGGAATTTGATGGTTTGAAATTTCAACATAAAATTTGAAAATTCTCAATCCATTCTGAGATTTGTTGGGTTTAAAAACCGGTTTCTTATTGATATTTGTTACGCTTTTACCTTTACCATTTTCCAGTCGTTCTGGAGCCTTTAAATTTTAGTTTATTTTTGCAAGTGCTCGTGCTCGTGCTCGTGTCATCCGAATTGATGAGACAGTCCAAATGAAGAAAAGAATTTTATAAAATTTTCTGTCAATCTGTCAAATTTTTGTCGAAATTGTACCATTTTAAAAGAGCAGTCAAATTTTCACTGTGAAATTTATAATTTTTTATTCAAACAGAACAACAATTTCTAGGAAAAAAATTTCAAAAAACCTTCAGATTCATTTACGTTGTCTTTATCAATTCTCAAACCTTCGAAAATATCTGTAAGAGGACTTTTTTATTTACAATCATATTCTCACACTTACGAAATCTAAAGAAATGATTCATTTCAGGTCCTAATTGTATGATCCAGATTACCTAGTCACGTTTTCAAGTCAATATAGAAACGTGAAATTCTTTGATGGAACCCCTTATTCCCCCTGCCAACGGGTACAAAATTTCATTTTTAGTTGAAAATTTTGAGAGAAATCTTACGTTTTGAGCTGGAAAAAATTTTAAAAATAGTATTTCGGATCAAAAAAATTTAGAAAAATGTCGTTTGAGTTGAAAATTTTAATTTTTCACCTCCTTTTCCTCGAATTTCTTCAATTGATAAAGTGTCGCTAAAAACGGAAAAGGCACCGAAGAAGTCCTTTATTTTCATCTTATAGGTACATTTTTTGTTCCATTTCTGTCGTGTTGATGAAATTTTCTGAAGAATTTGCAAAATACTTATTCATAGATTATTTGAACTTTTCACAAGAGGAGTTTTTATTTTGATAAAAAGGGGACATCCTGCCAAAAATTCTGCAAAAATTAAAGTTTTGGATGTTTTACAAAATTCTGAATTTTTTTTTTTCGAAAATTTTATTAAGTAGTCATTTTAAAATGATTTTTGTAACGAATTTTTTCAAAAAATTGTCTCATTTCGCCTTCGGAAGGAATCTCTTTTTGAGAACAGAAGAATTGTTCAAGCAGTAATCGATAATTTGATTTCAAAAGACAAAATTCCAAAATCTTCAATTTCTACTCACCCTTTTTCCTCTCCCACCCTCTAAACACTCCCAAATTCAGTTATCTCGGTACAAAATACGTTTTAATTTTAAATCCAATATAATAAAATAAATGAAATCAGCTCGTTTAGCTCCCGTCGTCGTAAAACCGTTTTCTGCAGCTCTCATCTTTCTCCATATCTAATCCGGAGAAAGCTCCCCGCGGCTTCGGGAGCTGCAAATTCCCTTACGTGCAATCATGGCCAATTCATCGCCACAACGACGACGATTCCTTTCGCTCGCTGCTTCTCTGAATAAATAAGAGTGAAAAAAAAAAACAAAACAAAACACCTTGCGTAATAATATCGCACCCTTATCTCTTCCCTTCTGCAGGCGCATTTATAGGTACGTTGATGTTGAATTTTCCTATATCACGGTGTATATGCATATTCCCATATTCCCATCGAAGCCTTCCTTTGCGCCGTATTACGTGTGGCTGTATTTTTTGCCTCTCTCTCACTCTCCAGCTCGTTTTATTTTTTTATATGTATTCGGTTTTTAAACATCTCCGGCGCGTTTACGTTTACTTCTTTTGCGACTTTCCTTGATTGAGGTTAGTCCCTTATAAAGAGCCATGATTTCTTTCCCCATCGTTTTCACGACGATGGCAGCGGCAGAAAAACAGCCCCTGCGGCTCACGCTGCGTTCGAACGTTTGTTAACCTGCCTCTGGCTCAAAGCGTCTAATACGTGCTTGGAATTCGAGATCGGCTAACGTATAGGTAAGGGTACCGCCGGCCTGCTATGGGTACATAGCGTTCGATATAGATAGACGTTTTGAGCTTTACGTGTGCTGTAGTATGATGCCGGTGCAGCAGAGCACAGAGCACTCGCTGGATTAAACGGTAAATCAAGACAAATCATCGTTTCTTAGCGAAAGCCCGGCACGATTGCAGCATCGTGTACTGCCCCCTTCGACCCCCCCAGTCCGCTGTACCGGGGATTTATACCCCAATATATGTATCCGTGTAGTATACTTTAAGCTGGGTGAAAATTTCATATTTTACGCTACGTAGCCGAGTAACCACGTAAATATAAACTGGTGCATGTGGCTTTCTCGGTCTTTGTGGTATCTCTCAGTTTGATTTTGGTGCATCTGTGTTGGTAAATGTAGTTCGAACATTGCAGCAGGGTTTGTTTATTATTTTGAAGTCGAATTGATCCAAGGAATCGATCTAGCCATAAGCTCTCCCAAAAATTTGGGCTGAAAATCTAAAAATAAAGAAAGGGAGGTCAAAACTCATCAGAATTTTTATAGGAGATGGATGAAACATCTTTTTGAACAAGAGGAGCAATCAATAAACGTCAAATTCGGCGAAATTCTGCTTTTTAACCAATTAAAATGAATTTGGCCAAAAATCAGTCATTTTTCTTTGATTTTGTAGTAAATTTGGAACTGGCTGAGAAATCAGTGATTTTTTTTAATGCTGAACATACGTGAACAATCATAAAAAAGTGATAGTTTTTGTGATGAAATTTGTTTTGCTGATTCAAAAAAGCAAAATTTTGTCAAATATCAGTGAAAATCATCGAAAATCACTAAGGAACCTCAACAGTCAGAATTGCATCACAGAACAAAATCAGTAAAAAAATTTTAAGTAGTAAAAAAAAATCAGTAAAATTTTTTTACTGAAAACAAATCAATAAACTTTTTTTTACTAAAAACAAATCAGTGAAAAATTTTTACTGAGAACAAATTAGTGAAATTTTTTACTATTAACTAATCAGTGAAAAATTGTTTACTGAAAATAAATCAGTAAACTTTTTTTACTAAAAACAAATCAATGAAAAAATTTTCACTGAGAACAAATTAGTGAAATTTTTTTTACTGTTAACTAATCAGTGAAAAATTGTTTACTAAAAACAAACCAATGAAAAAATTTTCAGTGAAATTTTTTTTCTGAAAACAAATTAGTGAAAAAATTTTCACTGAGAACAAATCAGTGAAATTTTTTCACTGTTAACAAATCAGTGAAAAATTGTTTACTGAAAACAAATCAGTGAAAAAATTTTTATTGAACGCAGTTCAGTGAAAAAATTTTCAGTGAAATTTTTTTTCCTAAAAACAAATCAGTAAAAATTTTTTACTGATAATAAATCAGTGAAAAATTTTTCATTGAAAATAAACTAGTGAAAGTCAGTGGAAGTTCACTGAAGAATCAGTGAAATGTACCTTTGAATCTATGTACATATTTGAAAAAATCGGTGAAAATCTTTGGAAAATCACTGAATTTAGCTGATTTTTCCTGTGCTGCAATTCTGACTGTTCACCAGTGACTTTTCACTGATTCAAAATAAGAGAGTAGGTAATATGTTCAATTATTCATTCAAAAACTAGCATTTGTTTGGAAAGTGTAGGAATGCTCTTCTTTGTGATATTTTTATGATGCAAAATCTCTTTGGAGAGCTTAAGGAAGGGGTTCCAGCCTCCTGGCACCCTTCTTGAGTATCGCTGTGAATCGAGTGGTATAAAAATGACGCAGGGCTACTTTTTTCTGCCTCTTACGCTTACGTAGACAATGCAAGATGGTCGTAGATATCCTTGAAACGATCTATCCTCCAGCACAATATGATTTTTTTTATCACCTCAACTTATCGACTTGGCGGAAACAATACCGACTGCGCAAAATGGTAATGGCACGTGTCAGAGAGTTGTACACGACTGACCCGAGGCTATCCATGTACCCACCTTCCTACTGTGGTACGAGTATGTGTAGCGTACGCGCGATAATGTCTCGGAGCAGGCAAATTGCGAGTGTCCGCGCGCCGCAGCCATGATTTATCGCTCGACCGAGGCTGCGGAGTGGAGATCTCTCTTTCTCGGCGACGAATTTGACGCCCGCAATGGTATCATCGTGCGATGAGGGAGTACGAGTGAACGCGGCGCGGTATATGGCCAAGTGTTGAAGAAGAAATTGCGTTAATTATTCATGAATATTTATCGCGCGGGCCTGTGCGCCAACACCATTATTAGGAAGTATTTATTGTTTTCACCAAAGTGTGCAGTCTTACAAATTTATTCCTATAATTAGCGCTGTAACGTGTAATTTAACGTAGAGGTATCTCTAATGACTATGGTCGTCGAGAGGATTTGGAGTTTTCCTCTTGTCTCTTCGACGGGCTGGAGTAAGATGGTTGTGTGATGGGATGCTGTGGTGGCGGAGGCGATGTCGTCGATGAAGTTGGGAAGTGAAAGAGAAGAGAAGATGACGAAAGTTGAGGATTGGTTTTGGTTGTTGTTTGGGGAATTGGTTTCGAAAATTGTGGGTTTTTGGTGCTTTTTACGGGGTTTTCAATTTTTCATCATTGCATTTCTTAAACCTGTTAATTTGCTGAAAATTGGGAACCACTAAACTGGTTTCAAAAATTTATGAACACATCAGAATTCATTCTTAGTGCTTTACAATTTTATTTGAGACTTTCATCGAATTTTTATATTGTATCTGAATTTTTTTAGAGAGATTTACTAGCAATTGTTTGAGAACCCCTGAACCGGTTTTTAAAAAAAAATAAGTAAAATAGGATCATTTCTTTATAATCTCATATATTTTTATATACATACCTAGGAAAATTTTCAGCTTCTCTTTTTAAAAAAATTCATTGCAAGAAAGTTGAGAATCCCTTAACAGGTTTTATAAATATTGAAACAGCTTATGATATCAATATTCTTTTTTTTTTTAAATATCTTTTTTCGAATTGTCATATTTTTTTTTAGCATGATTAAAAGAGATTTAGAAAAGGAAAGAGTGCCTTCCAACCGGTTTCAAAGGTGAGTGGATAAAACTGAACCGGTTTTTTGACACCTTTTAATTATTTTTATTGGAAAATATGTGTTTCTTCATTCACTTATTGGAAGAGGATTTTGCTAACAGACTGAGAATCACTGAACCGGTTTTTAAAAAAGGGTAGATTATTCAAGATGGAATTTTCATTTTTCTGGAATTTTTTCACTTTTTTGAGGTTTGTTGGAAACAGGTTGAGAATCATTGAACCGATTTCGAAAATATGTAGTTTTACAAAACAGGATCAATTTTTGGATCATCATCAATTTTATTTGTAAAATTTTCACTTTTTTACCTTCCGTGACCAAGATTAGGAATCACTGAACCGGTTTCAAAAATAGGTAGATGGATAAATTGGAATCATTTTCAATGTTTCACTATTTTTCTTTAATTTCTTCACATTTAATCAACATTTTAAACTATAGATTAGGGATTCCTGAACCAGTTTGGTTAAAATATTAACACTCACTTTTTTATAATTTTTTTTTTTCATTTTTCGGAAACTTGCAATGCTTTTTTAGAACTAGATATTTGATCTACAATTTTTGAGTTTAGTTTATTATTGACAATAGATTTGAGATCATTGATTAACCGGTTTTGAAAATGAGTAGTGGCCCGAAATATCATCATTTTTTAGATTTTACCTAATTAATCAGTTTTATTTGTGAAATTTGCACTTTTTTACCTTTAATGGCTAGAATTTTGGAATCACTGAACCGGTTTTAGAAATTAATGGATAAATCAGAAATAATTTTCAATGTTTTACTAGTTTTGTTTTATTTTTTTTTACCTGAACCGGTTTCAAAAATAAAAGCTTACAGTAAAATAAAATTTCAACATTCGCTTTTTTAAATTTTTCTTGAATTTTTTGGAGCCACTGAACCGGTTTTACAAAGTTATTTACGGCATAATTATTGATCAATTTTTGGAAATTTTCAATGCTTCTTTAGAACCAGCTATTTGATCTCCAAATCTTGACTTTAGGTAATTATTGACAACAGATTAGAGATCATTGAACCGGTTTCAGAAATAGGTGAATGGAACAAGAGTTATTTTTTATTTAAATTTCTCATCGAAATTATCAGCAACTGATTAGGAGTGATTGTTCCACAGTTTCAAATACCTATAAATGTTCAGAGATTGGTGTCTAATTATTTTTCAATTCTTATTGACAAAAATTGGGAATCCCTGGAAGATTTTCAGGTGAGTCGACTAACTAGAATAAATTATTGATCACTTTCTTATTTTCGTTCGAATTTTGCGAAATTTTCTTGGGGTTTCATCCCTATCGGTTAAGAATTAGTTGAAAGGGTTCTAAAATATTGGTATGTATTTTCCATATGCTTGATTTTTGGCAACATAATGTTTGTTTGTTCATTTTTTTTTAATTTTAGTTTTTTTTTTCATTTCACTGGAAACTGGTCGAAAACCAATGAACTAGTTTTAAAAATGAAAAAACATGAGGTGAACGGAGTGATCAATTTTTGATGCAATATGAATTTTATTTGACATTTTTTCAAATATCCCTCGTTGAGGGGGGGGGGGTGGAACGAAACAAGAAAAATTCACTCGAACCAAAAAATACATAATTATTAAATCTGATAACAGAAAGCTCTTATTAAAAAAAAAAAACATTTGATACTTCTAAATCCTCGTGGTCACAAATTTTTCACAGAATCTTTTAGGTGTCTTAAAAAATGCCAGAAAAAACACCTGAAAATCCTCATTAAAAACTTTGACATGTTTTTTTTTTTTTCAAAACGAGCCTCTCTGCTGCAAACCATACAACAAAAAACTCCATCTTTCAACACCTATTCAACCCTCTTATACCTTGAAAAAAATCTTTTCGGTGGCAAAATACAGCATCGAATCTCAAAACAAGCGGATTACTCAATATTTCGGCTTCTAAACAAAGGACCTTATGCCAAGCCGGTAAAAATCTATAGAAAAGATCATCTCGACAAGTGTTGCGATTCTTTGAATAAAAAAAAAATACGTATAAAAAACCTGTTTGTTGTAAATGCGCAGAAAAGGGTAAAATCGCGAACCCGCGACGACGAATCGATACTTGGTATATCGATAGACCGAAGACCATGTATACGACATAATGGAAAATAAACAACAACAAAACGATTAAAGAAAATACTAGTTTTTTTGTGTGTGTTAGTTTCTTTCTTATACGTACATGGAATAAAAAGGACGTGTATTTTTATACGTAAGTACAAACAGTCGGAAAATAAAAATAAAGAGAGAGAAAAGGCCAACGATAAGGGAGAGGTGTGAAAACGAGCTACAATCGCGGAAGGTATTCTTTAGCGGGTATAGGTATAGTGTGCAACAGATGAAAGCTTAATCAGCAATAACAATACAACTACCTGTTAAATATAAACTGCATTAACATTACTATAATATTGTTCGCGTATTGATGATTTTTTCTTTGTGAAGCCAAATCGAACGAGTAAAGGGTAATCAGGAATTGTATTGATGTATGTCAGATTGCGGTCGATATTGAGAAATAACCCCGCCTTCAGGCGCCTCTCCAGAGGACGCTGTACAGCCATTGTGTACTATATATCCAGCATCGTATATTATAAAAAGGTGTTAACAACGTTGGGGATATAGACGGCGAAGCGCAGGCGACGTAGCTGATTTGAAATTCTAATTGGAAATTGCGCTGCGCCGCGCCGGGAGAAGAGCAACCGTGTGCGCGGATTGTCTGTTTTTCATAGCGGACTATCGTATCGTATACGATACCGGTGAGGTGTGTGTCTGTGAGCAGAAAAAAGCAACAGAGGTGCATATATTTGTGGTATTATTAGCATTAAACAGAAACAGCAGGTTATTTGCACGATGCCACGTGGCTGTCCTATGCCAACATTGACGTTACCGATGTACCCAGCTCGGACGTGAATGATGCTGGTGTGGTCGACTTCCTCGAATCTATGAATCGCTCAATTGCCAGTTGTGAGATAAACGACCATAGAGATGAATGAACTAGAATAAGTTGTCGGTTGTTTGGGATTTTTCATCTTTGAGATTGGCCGAGGAAAAATATAAATTGATTGATGATCAGAGTAGAAATGATTTCGTTGGAAAATTTTTTCATGTCCTGAAAAAATCGATGAAATTGATTGATTAAAAGTAAATAAAATTGGAGAAAAATCAAAGAAACATTGATGAATTGATGAAGTGCTGAAAAACTAATTCGTAGAAAATATTGGAAAAATTGATCGAAAGCTGCTCAAATTCGATTCGTAAAATTGAAATGAAAAACCATTTTTTTATATTATACTGATTAAAGGTATATTTAAGCTGGGAGAGTTGGATGGTCTAGATGGTCCTTAGTGTGCATGCATTTTTTTTGTAAGGAAAAATTGTAGTTTTTGCAGACATTTTTTGGAATTTTTTTACTCAAGCTGAATGTTGAAAAAAAAGTACCTCACCTAACCTAACGAGAACAGAAATTGGCGAGAATTCAATTTCAATAGCAAGAAAATCAGAAAAATGGCAAGAATTTTGATACTTTTACCGAGAAAAGCATGAATTTTCAACATTTTGCTCTTCTTTTAATTTTTTAAACGAAGAATAAAGCAGAGAGTTCCTTTTTGGACAAATTCGAATCGAGGAAAATGGACCAGAAATCAGAAGAAAAATTCAGAAAAAATGGCCCAGGATTTTCATTATTGAGATGGAGTAGACAAGATATGCTCTGAATTGATAACAGTTGCATAAAATTTTGAGAAAATTGGTCAAAATGCACAAAAATGGATTAATTTTCATGAAAAATCATTGAATATACCTACTTACTGGTGACAAAAAATTTCCGAAAATTATCAAAATATTGTTTTCGTAATGAGTTGAAACACTATAAAAAAATTGGCCTGGTTTTTGATTTTTGGACCATATATTCACGATATTTGGAAAACATTTCACAATTTTCTTTGAAATAATTTTTACGGCGTCAATGGGCAATTTTAGTGAATTTTTCGATGTTTTTTCCCTTGAAATTATGATTTATTTTGTAATTTCAATAATTTGGACTAATATTTTGAAATATTTTTATAATGTTTTGATAAATTTTTCTTATCATTTCATTAATTTAATCATTTTCATTGTGTTTTGAAGAATTTTTACCTCACATTACACAATTTTAATTCAACTTTTATGAATTTTTAGACGATTTAAACATTTTAAAATCAAATTCAATCAATTCTAACAAAGCTTCTGATTCTTTAATGGCCTTTGAATAGTCTTCACTTGATTTTGTTGAAATTTTGCGGAAAATATTGAATGGTTTCGCTAGAAAATGAATTTCAATTTTCCAAATAGATTTTGCAATTATCAGAGAATAGTGCTAAAAGTGATACGTGTGCTGAAATAACGCTAGGTACTTTTCATTTAATCATTTAAATTTCATATTTTTTCTCATTTTTTTTTCAGAACCGTATTCAAGTTTGAATTTTTAATATGTTTTCATTGATGATTTTTTTCCCCCACAGAATTCGAGTAGTTTTACAAAATTATCTAGAATATTTCTATTTTTGGCGAGGATTTTTTTTTTGGAGGGGGGGAGGAGGAATTTTGCCAAACGGCACTCGAAAATTCTGAGAAATTCTACATTTTGAGTGAGAAATTTTTTTTTTAGATAGGTACTCACGATTTTAAAAATTATTGATGAATCCGTAAATATCTTCATTTGATAAATTTCATACAGCTGAGAAATTTTGGTACAGTTTTCACAATTTCTTGATATGTTTTCACTTAGTCAGCCATTTTTCTTAGATATGACTGTGGTACGTTTTGAATACATTCTATCAGATTTTTCAAACCTTTTGAAGAAATTTTAAATTATATTTTGGTGATGATTTCCTGAATTTAGGAACATAACAGACTGAACGAGAAAGGCAATTTGAGGTGTTTGGCTCTTCTCCTCTTCTTTCAATAATGGCAAAATTGCATTTTTATTTTGAAAAAACTGTCACAAGGTGAAATTTTTTGGAAATTTTTAAATAAGAATGTTGTCTACTGTAAGTTGAAAAAATCAAGGAAAATTATATTTTAGAGGGAAGCTTTTTATCGCTTCAATGACCCAGATTGATTTGGGTTCGTCTTTAATTCAGGTACAATTGAATTGAAAAAATTAATTTACTAAGCAAAAAAAATATCGAGAAAGAGGAGAAGAAGAAGAAAAAAATTTTCATTTTCTAAAAAAAATTTGGCCTTTCTGCATAATTTTTCGATTTTTCTTACAAATTACAATTTTTTTTTCTCAAATTTCTGAAAACGAAAATTTTTTTCACAAGTTTACGAAAATTGTAAAAAAAATGGAATCCAATCTGCTAAAACGTTATCTATTTTAACGCATCTTCTCTAAATTAATTTTTTTTATTCATACTCCAAATAGGTACGTCCAGATTACCAAAAAAATCATTTTTCTTCTCAAACAATTAGGTACTTCGAATTATTGTTTTTTCATCTGTATGGATACCATTCCGCTAATTTAATTAATTCGCCTCATCCTTCGCTTTCATTGAAATACAAAAAGGACGGAAAAAACATCGATAAAAAATATACCTATTAAAAAAATGTTTAATTACGGTAAAGGCCAAGTTAAGAAAACTGTCACCGCGTTGGCCACCGCGAGTAATTCAATTTAATTACTAAAAAATTCTAAAGGGACAATATAAACACGCGCGCATAACCGCGTATATAAAAAACCGTATAAAAAAGTTGCATTTAGATTTTTTAGCCAGACCAATTTATATAAAGATATATGGAAATTGACCCGCATTTTAATACAATTTCTCGCCCATTAAAGTGAAATTACATATTAATAATGCAATTATATTGTCGGCTCGGCGCTGGCGGACGAAAGGTGCAATTTTTTAAGCTTGCTGAAGGTCAGTTGCACCTCGTGTATGAATCGTATAAATTTTATACCGTTATCATTTCGCGGCACGAGTGAAAATAACGTAAATTTAGCTTTATAATTTTTTTTCCTGGGTATAGTTTTAATAGGCTACGCACGTTGCAGTCGAAAGTAAAAGTACCTGGGTAAAATTTTTAAAAAATTATTACGTCGGTTGGTGAGTTTATTATGGTTGAAAAATAGAGGGGGAAATTATGACCATAAGTTTACGATTTTTTTTTATTTCGGTAAATAAATTGGAATCGATTGACCTTACGGTTCGAGTAGACACCTACTTGACATCAGTTTGATTAATTTATCGTGGCTGGGGCGACGGCGGCGGCGTGTTTGGAAGATATAAAAATTACGAGTTTGGAATGGACGCGACACGGTCACGATGGAAATTGGCGCTTCTGCCGGTCCGGTAGGATGATAGAAAATGATCGAGTATGAGTGGTAAATTATAATACTTTGGATCACGACGGTCGTTAGTCGGTTGCTCGGACGATAACGTGTAATTGGCTCGAGCCGAAGTACGAGGCGCGAGGCGGCGAGATTTGAGATGCTGAAGAGTCTCAGATGCGGGATTTGGGTCTTTGGATGCGGCCAGCACGCGCGAAGTTTTTTCTGCGCTGTTTTCGCGGCGTTAATAATGGAAAAAGAGAGAAAAAAGACAGCGCCGATGTGCACATAAAACTTATTTTATGTGTGGGCGCAATACATGGTCGGTTTTTTAGCGCGTACTGGGTTAGGCTCTCACTCTCCGGCCGTCGTATTAAAGTCGTGCCAACCATGTCTAACGCATAACTCTTAAATCCGGATAGTACCACGTACAGGCTATTGTTTTTCAACAGTACGCCGTTTCCGGTTCGTCTTTTTTTTTTCTTGCTTCTCTCTCTGCGATCCTCTCCGTCCGTTTGTACTGTTCCCATCAAGCGGCGCGATAAGGTGTCCGTAAATCGTCAATCGAACGTTTTGAGAAAGTTAAACACTGGCAGCTTCTTGCCACCTTGCCCAGGTACCTCTCGTGCTCCGAACGCGAATCATGTGTAATATTTAACGAAAGAAAACCAACGCAACGGTTACGAAATTGTACTCAAGAGGGTAACAACCAAATGTAAGTTTCATAGGCCTTCATGAACATGTAATTTCGTTTGTTTTACCGGATCCCAGATACATTCAGCTGGAAAACCGCCCAGCGCCGCAGATATATACCAAATGACGCGAAACTTTCGCAAAGGGGAACCAAAACGGTCGTGGTTTAATTTTTAAAACCATGCACGTCTTTTTTCTAGCGTCCGGGCCGGAGCGGAGACCGCAGAGTCGTTTCGGTAAACGAGCTAGTTTTCGTGTTAGGTGCGGTTAGACTGTATTTTGCGTCGTAGATAAAGGGGTTAGAGGTAATTTGGATAAAGCTTTGGGGGTAATGGAGGTGAAAAGAAGTGTGAGGGGAATTTTGACCTGGAGATGTGATTTTTTTGGAGTGTGAACGATTGAGATGGTCTAAGAGTGTGGTTAAGTGTTTTAGGTGATCAAATCGTATGAAAGGAATGTGAAAATTAAAGTTGATGTGATGGCAGAATTTTTCGATCAGTTTGAAAAAATTTTTAGTCGTTTATTCAGAGTTTCAAGAAGGGTTAGATGTCAAAAGTTGAACTTTGAGCTTGGCTTGGCGTTTAGAAGGAAATATTCATTCCGTTCGTAATTTTTAATGAATTTTAAATCAATCGGTGGTATCATTTTGGGAAAACTGCCAATTTCCTTCTTATAAGAGAGAGGGGGACCATCTGTATGTAAATGTAAGTACATACAATGTACAATTGTACATGTAGGAAAATGTAAATTGTTTTGATGTCTAAGGTTGAAATTTCATGAATTTTGATGAACTGCCCGAGTCCAAATTCAAATCTGGTTCTAAATAAAAAATCAATTTGAAAAGTAGTATGTCGGTACTTGAATTTTGTGTCTTTTTTGATTCCCCACTACCTTCCTCTTCAGCACTAAAATATTCATAAAAGTTTGAATTTTTCAATCCAAAAAAATTCAATTCTGACTTGGTATTCAAAAAATCTCAATTGAGGTCCAAAATCCCCAAAACTTTTTTTTTGCCCTTACGAATGCCAATCAGATTTGGACACGGTGTCCCAAAAACTTCAATTTCGAAACAATGTCTCAATTTCAGTCAACTGCTCCAGAAAATTTGATTGGCACATAGTGTGTCCCAAAATCCCCAATTTGGACAGCCCTAAACACTTCAATTCAGACGTTATACCTATTCCAAAAAAATTCAATTGGACTGTTGTCCTGAAATTGATTTGGGTATGGACGTAATGTCACGAAACCCCTCAATTCCAGAATTAATGAGAACTTCACTGGGACATAGGGTCCCAAAATTAATTTGAGGAAGAACATGTTGTCCCAAAACCTTCAATGTGGACATACTGTCAAAAACTTTCAATCTCAAAGCCCAAAATATTCCAATTTGGACGTTACATTTCACAAAAGTACACTGGGGCATGATATACTGAAACTAATTAGGGCATGAATTTAGTATTCCAAAATCCCTAATTTTGGAAATGATATCTCAGAAAACTTCATTGGAACATTGTGCCCCAAAAGTAATTTGGGCATGGACATGAAATTCCAAAACCTCCAATTTGAAAGTTATTTCCAAAAAATTTTAATCAGAACGTCCCACATTACTTGAATTCAAATTCTGAAAAATTCAACTACTGAGACACGTCATCTTGAAACTTGGGTATCGACGTATAGTGTCCGAAGTCCGAACCCCCAATTTTTGAAATAATATTTCAAAAAAATTCATTAGGACATGGTATCTCAAAACTAGTTTGGGCCTGGACATGGAGCCCCAAAAACTTCAATCTGGACGTAATGTCCAAAAATTTTCCATCTGAACGATCCAAATCCCTCAATCTAGACTTTACTTTCCAAAAAATTCAATTAGGATAGAGTGTCCTGAAACTAAACTGAGCGTGGACATAGTGTCTCAAAATCCCCAATTTTGGATATTTCTAAAACCTCAATTTAGAAATGACATTTGAAAAAATTCCACTGGGACATGGTGTCCTGAAACTGATTGTGGCATGAACAATTGGACATGGTGTCCCAACTACCCCAATTTAGACATAATGTCCAAAAATGCCCGATTTAAACGTTTCTGATGCCTTAATGTAGAAATAAAGTCTCGACATCCCTCCTTTGGACATGATATTCTGTAACTAATTTGTGCGTTGAAATAGTGTCCCGAAATCCCCAATTTGAACGTTTCTAATATTTAAGAAATAATATCTTTGAAAATTACACTGGGACATAGTGTCCTGAAACTAATTTGAGCATGGATATATAATGTCTCAAAATCACCTATTTTGAGAAATTTCCAATTCAAACGTTCCCAGTGCCTCAATTTAGAAATAATATCTCAAAAAATCCTGTGGGACATAGTGTCCTATAACTAATTTGAGCATGGGCATAACGTCTCTAAACCTTCAATTTGGACATGATGTCCAAAACTTTCAATTTGTGGATTCCAAATATCTCGATTTAGACTGGATCCAATAATTAAATATGATGTCTCAAATACTCAAATCTAGCCCTTGTTCGACATAGTGTCCTCAAAAACCTTAATTGGGATTTTAGTGTCCTAAGAATCACGAAAATTGTTTCCAATTTTTTTTCGATTCCAACAATTGGAAAAATCATTTTGTCAGTAGTATCCAAAATTTGTGGATTAGTCTTCAGCACAATAACTTATCCTTGTTCAAAAAATCTTTTTGTCATTATTCGATCTATGATGTTGAGAAATTTTAGCAGGAATTGGGAAGTTTAGTGTTAGGACGATATCATGCTTGAAGTGTTTCAAAAAAGACCAAAACCCATAGTGCAAAAATTTTAATTCCTTTTTTATTCAACTACATATTTTTTAAAATTCTGATATTTTTGAGAACAATGGAGGGCATTATTTATACAGTTTTTTTAAACGAAGTTTTTCATAATTTTCACAAAATCTCAGGTGATGTATACGACTTTTTTTTTCAATTTTGCATGATGTTCTTAAACGTTCTTACTCATTAGAAAATTTTAAAAACACGAAGTTGATTTTTTTTAAAGTAAAATTTAAATAATTGAATTGGTGATAAGAATTGAAAAAATTTCTGAGAAAAAGACCTTTAAGGCTTTGAACCAGTTTTTTTTTTCATCATGAAATTCACTCGCTTTTGTATGTTTTATTTAAAAGTTTTTGGCAAAATTCAAATATAGGTAGGTACATTGATTTCGAATTTCGTCAACATTCTGTTTTGAATAATTTTTTGAGTCAATTTTCACCTTGAAATTTGCGTATCGTAAATTTTCAAATTATTCCTTCCTTCTTTTCTCCTCACTTTGAAAAATTATATACCTTATTTCTTCGCGAAAAATAGATATCCTGAAAATGTGTTCAAATTTCAGAATGAACTAAAGATTTCAAATTTTCATATCAAATATCACCTTCAATTTTGTCGCGATCCTAAAATTTTAGGCACAATTCATCATCTTCCTGCGTAGATATTTTTTCAACTCTCAAGCGACGATTTCAACCACCTAGTTTTGATCTCTCAAAAAACCAATTCGATTTCATTCTTCGTCCAACTCTCCCAAGCTCCAATTCCTACATCTATAGCCTTACAAACCCACCCCAAATAAACTCTTAAGCTAATAACATCACGACTTAACTCATACCACAATCCTGTCCCGAGACATACACTCTTAAGCATGTACAGACCTCACATTCGGTATACCGTTGACAACATTCGTAGAAAAAAGAAATAATAGCATTTCAGGGGGAAAAGATGCTTAATCACAATACCTCAACCATCACCCTTGGCAAATAGGTCACAGACATCGAAACCTCCATTAAGGAGACAGGTAAAACGTATAGAATCGCAGTCTTGCCTTATACTCCTGACAAAAAAAAAAAAAAACACGCTACAAGACTTTCCTAAAAACTCCAAGCGCAATAAAACTGTCACACAACAAAGGTTCACGAGGAGAAAAAAAGGTAAAAAAACACCGAGTTAATTTTCAGGTGTTCCACTAATTCGGTAAAACGCCGACGCGGCTGGAATTCGTAGACTTCGTATAAGGCAACAAAGAAAAAAAGGGTTCGTTGTACTGGCATTTAAACCAGTTCGTATTTTCTACCCCCAAACGTAGCAAAAGCAAGTTTCCATATTCTAGATTTTTTTCACTTTATCGAAACAAACTTTTTTTCATTTCTGCAAACTGTGCGAATAGAAATAATGATTTTTGGACTCGTTGCGAAGTAAAAGGAAGAGGTTAAAACGGTGCAAGTCCCGCAGGAGTCGTAAAAATATTATAACTTGGAAATCGTTTCTCTGGCTCTTTTAAAAAGGGGCGCGTAATTCTCGATGAGTTATCCCCGCCGCCGATCTCGACGCAGTTTACGAGACAGTTATTAATTAACCAATCTGCATATTAATCTAGAACGCGAGGGTCTTGTTCAACACGTAGTTCTTTTAACTCTTCGTGGCGATAAAAATTTCGCCAAAAATTCCGCACCGTTGCCCTTTTCCTCAATACCCTACCTCCGTGCACCGAGTATAATAATTATTTCAATTCTAACAGGTCGCGCGAAAGTAAACGTAACGTTGCTACGATGGTACCGTATAATAACGCGCCCATTCCAATCCACCATTATTTCTGCGTCCGCGTCCGTCCGTAAACGCTGAGAAGTTATTTAATCTTGGGAGAAAATTTTGGCACGCCTTAACCAATAAAATAAATTTCTCACTCGGTCGCCAAAAATTGTTTACGCCGCCGAGAACTCGGCCTGCTGATACGTAAGCACAGCACAGCACAAACACACGTTCGCGTTTGCGTACGTCGTATATTTTATCGAATGAAATGTGACTTTGACTTCGCTGCGAAAATATTACCGACGACGGTACACCGTGGTCGGAAAATTTCGCTGTGCCGGAAATACCACAGACCTGTATAATTTTCAAAATCGATTTTTACATATGAACTCGGATTATATCGCATTTGAAAACTTTTTGCTGGCTCGATGATTTTACAGGATGTGAGAAAATATGCCCAAAGTTAATTGTTAGAATTTCGACTTTGAAATGGAGAAAAATGGAGATGAAATTTGAGCAAAAAATTTAAAAAATCGGAGAGATAAGAAATAATTTGAAAATGTATCTTGGCATAATATTGCAGGGTTCGATAGATTCAGAGAATTTTTCAAACATCAGCACTAATATATTTATATGGACTGGAGGTAGATTGGATTAATTTGAGTTCAAAAATGTTCTGATAAAAATATCATTCTGCCAGAGATAGAAAAATTAGGTAAATTTTTTCATGATACACTATCTTGGTATCTTTGACTTTGATGTAAATCTTTAAACACGAAACTGCAGCATGAGATTAGTCATTGAAAAATTTGGTATCAATTCAAAGATCAATCAGAAAAAATTAATAAAACCTTTGAAACTCAGAGAAAAGAGTTGTAGATTTTTTGCTTAAATGAAAAACTTAGTACGAGGGTATATTGATGAATTTCTTAATCATATCATCACTGCATGACGACTTCAATTTTGAATTCTGAGGAAAATTTCAAATTGATATCTAACTTTTTTGATAAATATCGAACTTCATACTTATGTAAATATATTTGGAAATTATTTAGAAACTAAACTAGAAAAATACGATTTTTATTCTTTCTTCAAGACGATGGGAGGGAGGAGGGTTTATTCGATATTCACAAATTGTCCCTCTGAAATTGATACTGACAATTTTTCAACTTGAATTTTCTCATGAATATATATTTTTTCCCAAATGATCCATCTTTCTAAACTGTTCAAGTGAAATGTTATAAAATTCTGCTTGCTTTAAATCAGTGAAAAAATCCCTGAAAATCAGTGACTTTACTACATCTATTTCTTTAAAAATTACCAATTTCCAGAAAAATATCAGAAAACTGAAAGCCGATTTTTAAATTTTAAAAACAAATTTTTATATTTTTGGAATCAACTTGATATTAAAAGTCAAGATAAGAAGAAAAAACATTGCCATATTATCAACATTTCCTTTCAGAGAAAATTTTATTTATTACTTGATTTTTTTCCTTGAAGTATGGTCTGTCTCAGTCTTGTGGGTTCTAAAAAAAAAACTGTTTTTGTGGTAGCTCTCTCATTCTGAATCAGGGAAAAGTCAGTGGTGAACAGTCAGAATTGCAGCACAGGAAAAATCATCAAAATTCATTAATTTTCAGCGAATTTTCACTATTTTTTCAAAAAAAATTACTGATTTTTGGTGATTTTTTTCACTAAATTCCAAATAATTTTCACTAACCTTCTAGTGATTTTTTCACGAAATTTCCAATGATTTTCACTAATCTTCTAGTAATTTTCACTAATTTTTAGAATTTTCACTGATTGTTTAATGTTTTCTACTCTATTATTCTGAATTAGTGAAAAGTCGCTGATGAACAGTCAGAATTGCAACACGGGAAAAATCATCAAAAGTCACTAATTTTCAGCGAATTTTCACTATTTTTTCTTACTATTGAAAAATGTAACTGATTTTTAAGTGATTTTTTTTCACGAAATTTATAATAATTTTCACCAATTTTCTAGTGATTTTCACTGATTTTTCGGTGTTTTCTCTGATTTATAGAATTTTCACAGATTTTTAATGTTTTTTTTACTTTATTATTCTGAATTAGTGAAAAGTCACTGATGAACAGTCAGAATTGCAGCACAGGAAAATCAGCAAAATTCACTGATTTTTCTACGAATTTTCACTGATTTTTCAGCTAAATTCAAATTTTGCTACTTTTCAGTGAGTTTTTACTGATTTTCCAGTGATTTTTCGCGCTGATGTGCTTTCATTGAAAATTTTTAAACTGATTTTCTCCTGTGCTGCAATTCTGGTTGCTTTTTAGAGATTTTTCTTAATCTTCACTGATTCATGAAGTGGAAATTTTTGAGCTTGATTCATGTTTGAATACAATTTCTTTCTCTGCAGTGAATTTTGTGGAAATAGCCATTGAGCTTTGGTAGGGCTACTGATTTGTAAAACCAAAGTTCTGCTGGATTTTTTTTTTTTGAAACCTATTTTATCGTTCTTTTTTCTTTTTCTCAATTTTGAAACTGATTTTCACGTGGTCTGTTCTGGAAACACATTTTTCTACGTTTATAGTTTTTAATACTTACTTTTTATCCGATTTTTTTAGTGATAAAAAATTAGTGAATAATATTTGAGTATTTCATTGAAATTAAAATGTAATGTATGTTTACACAATTAATTTGAGCTCGAATACGAATTTGTCATTCGGCCATATTTTCTCGAAAGTTTGTCGTTTTCATGTTAAAATCAATAGTCACGAACAAGGAAATGTGGCGAGAAAAAATTATCAACAAATTTGCATTCCAAGATCTAAATTGTTCACAAATCGATATTTTTTACAAATTTGAAAATTATGGAAGCAAATTTCATAGATTTTTCTGAAATACCTTGAATCTTTGTTCTAGGGGAGGAAACTAAAGACTTTTTTCCCGCGTGATTTTGATGTTTTTTTTGCCAGCACTTATGAATTACTTGACTCAGATAATTTCAATTTTTTTTTCGATTTTGTTGTTTTTTTTGAAAAATAAATTTTCTTCATTTTTTTGTGGACTATTATTCTGAAATAGCGAAAAAAATGTTCTTTGATTTTTTTTCGGACATAGCACACATTTTTCTAAAAAAACTCATTTTCAAGCAACTTTTTTTTTGAAAACCCATTTTTTCCTTCCCATTTCAGTCTTGTCTACCTCTCCTCAGTAATCCATACCTTATTTATCTTTAAATGACAGTTCACTCGAGCAAAAAACCAACCACCGCCAGCTTACCCATCTTCATTACTCAAACTCCATTCTTTTCCTAAAAGATGATTATCTCCAGTTGAAAAATAACCCTCAGACGTAGCAACTTTCACACAGTCTTTTTCCGGAATCCACATTCGGGAACACCACTAGTACCTACACATAAGACGATTACATCTCATCCCATCGTACTGCTGGTCACTCGGTGCAACAATTGAATATACGTTGACCCCTCTGACGAAAAACTCTTAACGTCAATCATCCCTTTGAACATTCCAGGGGTATCGGTTGACCTAGTAGGTATCCTAAGTACAAATAATGGAACCAGTACCCATAGCTATGGAATGGATCGCAGTGTCTACGCATGGTGTGCAATACCACACATTGAATATGACGAGACGTCGTCCACGGTTCATCTATCCCTTTATAGGTAAACAATAAAAACACTCGGTATAGAGGAAGAATAGAGGCCTTACAGGAGCCTCTCGCATTGACGAGTAATGCGCGCGCGTTCGCGATTATATCGTATCGACTGTAAGTTGTATACCAGAATGAAAAAAAAAATAGGTATACGTAGTGACCCAGAGAGTAGACGTCCTTGGGGGCGACGCCAAAATTTCGCATACGAGTATCTCTATCTACCTATGTGCGAAAACCATGCTATTTTATTCGTATCGATGTCGTCTCCGCAAACTGTACGTTAATTGGCGAACCTATTTCACGATTAGAACGAGTGAATTCCTCATCGCGAATTTAGCCAGGTGGCTACCGACGGCGTTTATTTACCTATTCCGAGAGCCTCGGGAGAGGGCTGGTGCGCAGGGGAGCAGATTATTAATTACAAGTAGCTGTATGCGCGTATCGCGCGTAGCCTATTATTGCCTTATACGAAATCTGGTACTTAATCAGTTTTATAAATGGACAGGGAATCCGGTGGCGTCAGTTAAAGAATTAATAACTGACAAGATTACTGACCGTACATCAATCAAATACCGAGTACTGTATCAAGCCTTCATTATAAACGTCATTCTCTCTTCCACGCAGGATATCTCCCGTCGATATAAACCTATCCTCTCGTATCTCGCGGTCAGGTACACGTATACTACCTTATAATACACCTTGCTGCCGTCCCGACGTCCTAAGGGTATTATTCCATACGTCTTGGAAATCCTGCCTCGGATATTTCCTCGTCTCCGGGTGAATTATTATACGTAAATTTTATAAGATATACGTTCCAGCCAAGTAGCCAATTTCGCGTTAAAATAGTCGCCGAATGAAAATACACGTAAATTACCTTTTTATACCTTCCAAACACCTACACTGGTTTTTTTCTCAAATCGAACGATGTACAGACTCTGGCTCGTCTACATTGATTATCAAAAATTCCTAAACCCATAAATAATGGCTCGAGTTTTCCCCCTCGCGTTTCCCCTTTTTTTACCTCTACGATAAAATTAACTACAAGTTTTAAACGTTTTATTATAACAGTTGTTTGGATTGAATGAAACTTAATGATAATATATACTCGTTCATCGTGTACAATACACCGAACCAGCACAACATTCGTATTGGGCGTAGTACTGGTTTTTTTTTTACTCTTCCTTCGTCGAATAAAACCAGAGCTGCTGAGAGTTTTTCGTTCATCTCTTCGACGGTATGTGGATGTTGACGCACCTTTAAATAGCAGGGGTTCTCATTTAGCTTAATCTTGGCCTTTTGTACGATTGGGACCGAATTACGATTTGGCACCTTGGGCTCGTTGGTCGTAAAAATACACACCCTTGTATTGTCTAATCAGTTGGTCGTTTTGGGTCGTACGTTGGACGCCCTGATACGGTATGCTTTTGTGAAAATACCGCGTTGAAGAAATGGTAAAATTTCAGAGCTGAGGCTTTCACCTTGGTGATAGTTTTTCGTTTTCGGTTTAATTGGACACGTGTAGAGCGTGATTACGATTGAATTGAGACGACTTTCGGTGGTGATAGCGTGTGTTAGGAGATGGTCGAGAATTTTAATCAGTCGAAGAAGTTGAGTGATTTAGCGATGGTTTTGCGACGGATTTCTATCCGTGGAGAGGATTTAAAAAAGATCTGAGGTATTTTTTGCTGAAATAACCGTTTTTTCATTCGTAAATCAACGACAATGATTGAAAATAAAGGGAAAACAGTCAGAATTTCAGCACAGTGATGAATCAGTGAAAAAATGTCATTGATTACAAATAATGGAAAAATTGCTGGAAAATCAGTGAAAATTTACCAAAAAATTGATAAAATATCGATATTTTTTTGAAAAATCAGTGAAAATCTGCTGAAAATTGAAGAATAGTAGTGATTTTTCCTGTGTTAAAATTTTTACTCATTTTCAGTGAGTTTTCACTGATTTGATGTGAGAGTGGTTGACTAGAAAATATCAAGTTGTTTACTTATTCTGAATCAGTGAAAAGTCACTGATGAACAGTCAGAATTGCAGCAAAAAAATCAGCAATATTCACTGATTTTGAGCGATTTTCCAATATGTTCACTGATTTTCAGCTGTATTTATAAATTTCACTGACTTTCCAGTGATTTTTCTCATTGATTTGTTTTCAGTGTATATTTTTTCACCAATTTTCTCCTTTACTACAATTCTGACTGTTTTTCAGTGATTTTCATCAAATTATTATTGAATTTTCAGAGGTTTTCACTGATTTTTCAGCTAAATTCATATATTTTACGGATTTTTCAGTGAATTTTCTGTTTTTCTAGTGATTTCTCTCATTGATTTGTTTTCAGTGAAACTTTTTTCACTAATTTTCTCCTATGTTTCAATTCTGACTGTTCCTTAGTAATTTTCGATAATTTTCACTGATTTATAAATGAGGGAGTACGGCAAAAAAACCCAGAAAAATCGGGAAATAGCGGGAATTTCTCTGTGAAGGCAAAAAAAAACCAAAAAAATAGTACCTTATTCTCTCTTTTCGGATCAGTGAAGTCACTGAAAATGGTCAGAATTACAGCACAGGAAAAATCAGCAAATTTTCGTTGACTTTTCAAAGAATTTCATTAGTTTTTCAGAAAATTTCAAATATGTACTGAAATTTTTGTGAATTTTCACTGATTTTCCAAAAAAATTTCCAGTATTTGCTTTCAGTGAATTTATTTTCACTATAAGTATTTATTACTTACTGTGTTGCAATTTTGTTTGTTTTTCCGTATTTTTGATAATTTCACCAATTTATACGTACCTAAATGTGAGAGTAAGAATTTAAGAATTTTTATTACAGAAAAAGTAAGTAAGAATTTTCCACATTTTTCTCCTAAAATTTTCAATTGAAAAGGATTTCCTTTAAATTCTGTTCCAATTTTACTTTTCTTAAACATTCTTGTTCTTGCTACACTCGGGCAGGACTTCTGTATTTTTTTTCTTCAAAATATCATTATTCGACTTTCTCGATCAAAATTTCCCAATTTTGATTCTTCTTCCTGGAATTATCTGTAGTTGTTTCATATTTTGACTTCCTTTTTTGGAAAATCCTGACTGGACTTTGCCAGCAGACGCACTGGTTGATAAATAAATACTATAGCTGCCATGATTGGACAATGCTAAATTCTTCAAATTTGTTAAAAATTGATAAATTTCGTCTTCTGGAGTTTGGAATATTAGTGAATTTAAATGGATAAAAAAAATCGTGAAATTCACGTGGGTATTTTGTGTTGAAAAATTTAATTTTTTTTGAATATTTCACCTTCTCTTTATTCGTGTTAGGTAATTTTGGTACCTAATTGGCAAAGAATTTATGAAATTGTCCCAAGCGGCCTGCTGACTTTGAGAATTTGTTGTATACTCAGACATCTCGAAATTTTTTTTATGCCTGTCAATTTCTATTATTTTTCTCCATCATCAAAATAAATTTCCAAAAAAATGCTTCAAAATTCTCTATAAAACGAGTATACACAAGGGTTGGGGAGATGTGCTAAAAAAGTTGTTTGAAATTTTCTTTAAGAAGAGTTTACACCAAGGGGCGTCTTTTTGGGCAAGGAAAGAAAAAAAAACTGTATAAAAATAGCAAGAAACGCCTCAGAAAACGGCAAGAACTTTCGTTTTTCAGATCCATCGGATAAACTTAAAAATTGCAAATCTATCGAAAAACCAGCTAAAATAACTATACTACCGAACCAAGATTTAAAATCAACCAGAAAAAAATCCCAAGATAATTATTGCCTCTCGCTGCAACCGAGTTATCGTCGATTAACTCCTCGCGCACTACAATAACGCGACGCGAGGCAGTATAGCCATTAGGATTCATTTGAGAAGTCTCATTAGTGGGTCGTCAGTCAAGTGTAAAGTAATTAATTTTCATATGTTTACTTGATAAATAATTAATTTTAAAAGTGACTTGAATTATTCATGATATGATTTTCGCCGTGTCGCGCGCCACACGCTTAAAAATCCGGATAAATAATTTAAAGTATAATTTCACACGTTTAAGCGCCGCTAATTACTGGTAACCGATTTGGAATTTATTATACGTCCGCGTGCCATCATCAGCGGGTTGAATGGAGATGATTTTTTTTTTACTGGGTTTTCGTCTGTGATTATTTATGCGATGGTAAAGGTAAATGATGAGGTTGGATTGTCGATATTAGGTATAGGGGTTCGGAATGCGAGAGAAAGAATCACGGGAGATCGATTTTTAGATGATTAATTATGTGTAAAGCATATTATCGATCTGGTCTATGAGAGAAATTCGCTTCGAGAATTTCGTCTGGAAAATTTTTCAAAATGTGAGTTTGCGTCATCGATTGAAATCGTTAAAATATGCATTTCAGAATTTGCTGATTAATATCTTTCAAAAATTGAGAAAAAGTTTTTTGAAATTATCAAAGATATTGGGAAAATTTTCTAATATTTTATGCGATTAAAAAAATTTTGATTTTGAAAATTAGGTTTATATTTTTGTCAATCTTCTGTAATGTTTTTAAAACTATTCTTAGGTACCCATTCTGCAGAAAATTTCAACGTATTATTCTGAACCTTTTTAAAATTTTTTTAAAATTCTTGTCATTATTTTTTTCAAAGAAGAATTTGAAAGAAAATTTTCTACTAGTTTGGTAGGTGCATGAAATAAACTTTAATTCTGATTTTTTTTTTTAAAAAAAATTCATTGGTGATGTTCCTGGAAGTTTTGGTTCTTTTTCCATCACAGTGCACAAATCTTGAAAATTTTTCAATGGCACCGAACACTTGAAATCAGGTACTCACTCATCCTGAATCAGTGATAAGTCACTGATGAACAGTCAGAATCGCAGCACAGAAAAAACCAACAAAATTTCCTGATTTTCAGCGAATTTTCACCGATTTTCAAAAATTTTTACTGATTTTTGATAATTTCACTGATTTTTCAGTGATTTTCACTGATTTTTTTCATAATTTCACTGATTTGTCTGAGAATTTTCACTGATTTTTCAGTGTTTTCACTGACTTTTTGAAGTGATTTTCACTGAATTTTTAATAATTTCACTGATTTGTCTGAGAATTTTCACTGATTTTTCAGCGTCTTTCACTGATTTTCAGTGATTTTTTTATAGTGATTTTCACTGATTTGTCGGAAAATTTTCACTGATTTTTCATAATTTCACTGATTTGTCTGAGAATTTTCAGTGTTTTCACCGATTTTTCAGTGATTTCTTTCAGTGATTTTCACTGATTTTTTCATAATTTCACTGATCTGTCTGAAAATTTTCACTGATTTTTCAGTGTTTTTCACTGATTTTTCAGTGTTTTTCACTGATTTTTTAAAGTGATTTTCACTGATTTTTCATAATTTTACTAATTTGTCTGAGAATTTTCACTTTCATAGTGATTTTTCAGTAAATTTTCAGTGTTTTCACTGATTTTCACTAATTTTTCAGTGATTTTTCTCACTGATTTGTTTTCAATAAAAAACATTTCACCGACGTTCCCCTGTGCTGCAATTCTGACTGTTTTTCAGTGATTTTTGATGATTTTCACTGATTTGTAAATGAGTGCGTAGGTGAATTTCGTTGTGTTGCATCTGTAGTTTTTTTTTTCAAGTTTGATGCGCTGCGCTGTTCAAAAATACGTAGTCGAATAATTTGTTTAGTAATTTTTTGAGTTGAGGATTGATGAGAAAGAAAGTCAATTTTTTCATTTACACCACATTTTTTGATATTTTAATCATTTTTTACTTCATTTTGAGCATCTTTCGTCTTTTTTGAATTTATGACGATATTTCAAATAAATTTTCAGATCTCCGAAGGAGTCGCAGTGAGACATACCACATATTACAACCCCCAAGTGTCCTTGGTAGGAAGAATTGTGAGGATACTGGGCGACAAGCTACGTATCAAGATTTCAAAAATTATTTTTCATTTATTGTTAGACCCTCTGAATTATTTCGATATCTTCAACTTCAAAGTCAAAATTTCCTCAAAGTGAGAAAAAACTTTCAATAAATCTGACTTGAAATGAGAAATGACCTGTTTTGATGATTTTTCACCCAATGAGTCATCTGTTTTCAACCTTCCAACGCCACCATTGCCAAGAAACAACAACAAATCAAAACAATTCGACGAAAGTAAACGATCTACGTGCGAACAAATTGGTTAAATTCGAAACAGTTGCAATCCGAATGCAAATTAACCATTGCCTGGTAGGTGTTCTTTTGTACATTCTATTCTGATTCGAAACGACTACTCTGTCTCGGAAAAGATAGCGAATTGGAAAAAAAATGCGACCATCCGTATAATACGAATGCTACCTTCGAGTTTCGGACCCGGATAGCCGAGCCGGACGGGTTCTGACGGTCTTTGCGGGCCAATGTGTTACGGTGCGCTCCCATATGTCATTTAGAATACACGGTATTGGATATAGGCGGATAAGTCGTTATGAAGTCGAGCGCGTCTAAGTTGTCGTGTAAATTGAGAAGACGAACAAGTGGATGATTTTTTGGCACGAAGTCGACGACTCAGACGAAGGGTTAGGGAATAGGTAGAAAAAATTCTTCGAACGGGCATCACGAATGCCACCTGAAACCGCAATATGCTCGGATACGATTAAATGGAAAAAATACGCGTCGATGTAGAAAGAGAGAAACGAGCAGCGGGAACACAATAGCAGAGTAAACTATGACCACACACCGATATAAACCTGATCAAAAATTATCGGGAGCTGAGGAACCATCGACTGGGTGACCGAACGGGGTAACTACCGAAATCCAATACCTTCCATATCGAGGTACCTGTGCGGCTGTGGATATGGAAGCATCGTCGAAGTCGAAGGTTTTTTTGCCCTTTTTTTTTTTTGTATTCTTTATTGCCAAATCGATACAACGTCTCCGGATCAGGGAAGGGTTCCGGGTCCAAAACTAGTTTGCACGTGACCGTGCGGCGGTATTTTTTTAGGCGGGCGTTGGTGATTGCGTCGCAGATTGCGGAGAATAATACGCGAAAAAATTTATAACTTCGCATGTGCTCGCTCGTGGTAGCCTTTTTTTTCCTCTTTGGTTTTTTTCCTGTTTTTCTTATTGTTCGACGAATCGAATCGACTTTGTTGCGGCTCGAAGGGTCGTTTGGCCTCATATACCTCGCACGTAAGTCTAATTCACGCGAATTATTACGGAAATGACCTAATTATCGGTAAATACGCGAGTAATTGCGAGTTTTTCCAAGTGGAATGGAAGCTCGGGAGCCACGCGATCGAATGGACTTGGCTGGTAGGTTGGCTTTGGTACGTGTGGCCTGTGCATGTGACTTCTCAGCACAGCGGAGCGATTCTTTTGCGCTTTTCTTCTCCATCGTCTTTTATGCTCTAAAAACGCTCTGTAAGCTCGGTACCCGTAACAAAACAGCACATTTTGCCATTTCACTGTTAGATTATCGATTCCACTTGGTTGTGTGCCGCCGGTCGCCGGGTTTATCCCCCGACATCCACCCGCTTCTTTACCTTCACGTATTTAGAAGACACTATTCAGTATCCTTTCTTGCAATATCGTACCGTAACAACGGGCGAAGTGCCACCCGCCCCGTAGTCGAAACGTGATGCGTATACAAAATAACCTAAAACTCCCTCCAGGTCGTTCGCTGTGCTGCTATCCGTACGCCGAAAAAAAAAGAAGCCCGAGTGCCAGCAGCTTAAATGTATTCTCTTTCTGCGCTGTATTGTACCGGAGTACGAGTATATCTCGTCGACGAACAAGCTTGACGTAGTATATTTCACTACATGTACATGTATTCATTCGGTAAATCTCTTATTCGACGGTATTATAGCGTAAAAATTTTCATACCGGGATCACTCTCACTCTTTTCGATGCGGTTTTTTATACGCTGTTTCGCGTTCACCTTCTCGTCATATTTTCCAAAGACGTAAGCCTTGAATGCGCGTGATGACTTTGACTCATAGGGTTTGGTCTTCGGTGGTGGGCTTTTGACTGAGAATTCAACCTAGTTACTTTATGAAGGTACCTACTATTGTGGAAAATATTCGACGTATGGTGTTGCGTGTACATGGCAATTTGAACCAACCAACTTGGTATGTGATGAAAAGGTATGTAGCTTTGAAATTGAATGGAAACGTTCAGCTCCTTCGGTGATGGCTTCGGGCGATACGAATTAACTACCTGGTAATACTTGCTCGAGTTTCGAGTGAAATTCCCATAAGAAAGGGTGCCCTTTTTTGGATGGCTTTTGTCGGAGTTCAAGTATGTAGACTTTTAATCGAAATTGTATTAGGGCTTTGGTACCATTCACCGTTGTATTATGGTTTTAAATGTATGGAATTTGCCTATGGCTGCGACGATGTTGAGAATTTTCTTTGTAGGAGGGCGAAATGTGTAAAATGGGAGAAGAGAGGAGGGGAGAGAAAAAGAATTTGGTGTTATTTTTCGAGTCGTGGCAGAGTGAATGGTTATGATTTTGGTCGAATTTTTCAAATTTACCTAATCTTTTTAATATGGCAGAATTGAATATGGAATTTGATCAAATTGTCCTGATTCATTAATCACCTTGAAAAAATTGTTTCAGAATTTCAATTCATTGCTCAATTGATCAAAAGTTTAAAATTGAGATATTTGTTCCAATGGTAGAAGTTTTTCAAATGCCTAGTTGCTTAACAAAAAGAAAAAGTCAGAGATTGAATGGAAATTGTCAAAAATGGTTTGAAAAATTTCTCAGCATGAGAAGTTTTAAGTATTATTGTGATTAAAAGGGAAGAAAAATTCCAAACGATGCTACTTTGCAAATTTCAGAGTTGCTAATCAATAATTTTACCAAAAATTACCACCAAGGCACCAAAAAATCCTTTAAAATATTTCCTCAACCCTTTTTTCCATTTTTTTTTTTAAATTTTAGTCAATAATACGAGTATTTGAAATAAATTGGTTTTATACTTAATGGTCTTTTCAGTCAAAATTTGAAAGAAATGGGCTTCTTTTGATTGAAAGAAGGGTAAAATTTGCTTTCTATTTGCAAAAATTTACTATTTTGAAAGTGAAAACCAGAATTTTCTACCATATTTTTCAACACTCTGAAAAGGAAAAACATGATTTTTAATAATTTTTAAACATTTTTTCTAGAGAGTCGAATCAAAATAGTTTTAATTTTGTACGATTTTTTGGAAGATGATGAGGGGGCGGGGAGTGTGAGGAAAAATTCATAAAAATATGGTATGAAAAATTTTGAAAAAACAATTCAAAAACTCTCGACTTGTGACGCAGCAAATCCCGACGAATGTTTTATTGTTTTTTATTCAATGTTTACTGTTTCAAGAAAAGGAATCTTTACATACAATTGACTAAAGTTTCTTCTAAAATGTTCATTTATTTTGTTGGATTGAACGTACCGTTGTTGAAAATTTTCTAAAAGTAGCAGTATTCAAATGTGAAAAGAACTGAAATTCACCGGAAAATGAAATGCACGTGCTTATTGGATCACCAAAGGAAATCGCCGATCTTTCAAAATCGCTGGAAAAATACCAAAAATATCAGATCGAGTGATTTTGAATTTTCTTAATGATAGGTAGTTTGTGTGTTTAAAAAAACTCTCATTTTTCCATTTTTGAAGAATATTTCAATTTTTATAAAGTTGAACAGGTGTGTGAGAGTAGAGAAAAACTAATACCATACCTATTTTGGGAATGACAAATGAGTCATGAAAATTCGATTTTCATTTTTTAAGTGGGAGGGGGGGATTTTTGTACAAAACTTGGAAATCACTAAAATAAAAATTGGTGGTCTATATACTGGGTAAATAAATTGCACAAAAATTCAAAATTTTCATGAATTTTTGAAGAAAAAATCCAAAAATGAAATTTTAACGAAAATTGATCAGCAAATGATGCATAAAATTTCGTTTGCTTTCAAATATTACGATTTCTTAATCATTTCTGGTCAAATTTAATTCAAGTTTGAAATTATTATTTTTTAAAAGAAAGATGTCCACTCCTAATTTCAAGACTTTGCTCCCCCCTTCTCAAAAAAAGGAGAAAAAACCATAATCTTGGTTCTGAATTTTTATCCAACAATTTTCGATGAAAAGGTTCAAATCAGAAAATTCATGCTCATTTTTTCTCCCAATTTATTAATTGTTGTCCTTTTCCTCGTACAAATCAGATTTGTTCGAAAAAATCAAAATAAATCGTATCAAATACCCACCTGCTGAAAACCGAATCCTTCGAATAGAAAGCAGTTCTGGGCGTTTAATTTTAAGATAGTGCTGAAATTTTAGCCAAATTGACAAATTTTTTCATTGAAAATGAGTGAGTAAATGTAACTGGTACCTATTTCTGTCAATTTCACCGTTTTTTGTGTGTGTATGTTTTTTTAAATTCATCACGAATACCAAAATCGTTCTAGATTTGATTGTTTCTGATTTGGAGAGAAAAAAGATAATCTTAATTTGATTCGTTAGTTGAAATTGAGAATATTAAAAATTATTCTCATTTCTTTCAATAATTTTGGCCATCCAATTTTGACAATAAAAACGTTGAGATCGAATTTCTAAATTCAAATTTTTATCAGGTATTATTTGGAAATCAATTTTTATCCAATTTTTGGGTTCAAAATTTTATTGTATTTTTGAGATTTCATCAAATTTTTAAGATTTATTGATCGTTAAGCCTAAAGGCACTGTTAAAATTGAAAAAACTTGGAAAAAATTTTACGAAATAATTCAACGACTTTATTGCACTTTCAAAAAATTGGAAAAATAATGAATCAGCTGACATAATGACTTTTGAATGATTGGAAATGCTTGAAAATAGAGAAAAAATACTTCCACAATTGAAAACTTTCACTCTAAAATTTGTTTTCCTCTCTTCGCCAAGTCAAGAAAAAACACCACCTTTACAGGTATTCAAATACGTATATTAATCAGATTCTTTTATTCCACTAATCAATTCAAACAAAGCAGGTATACTTACGAACCTTCACCCAAGGCAAAAGGCATCCCAAACATTTCAAGCCAGTCGCAAACCAGCTCACATCAATTCAACCCCTACATTTCCTAGTTCAATTTCAATATAGGCCAAGTCCAATCCAAATCCAAATACCTCACCGTGATTTACACATACGCTAGTGGCAAGTGAAAAAAAAACCAGCTTCTTCGCTGACCCTCTCATCACCACTAAAAAAAATCCACCCACCAGGTTACACGTTGACGAGAAAAGAACCTGCCGAAAAGAGGGGCTAATTATTCAAATTGATGTAAAATAGAAGGGTTGGAAATTAGCATAAGATGAGTGGCGCTTAATAGGTCATCCATTAAACCAGTTTATTGTATATGAAGTAGAGATATACATAATGGGTTGAATTTTAATTAATCTGCGTGGGGTATATTCTCCAGATAGGCTACCGGTGGCACACGACACCGTATAAAAAACCAGACCCAAATACAGAAATAGAATTCCATCTGTACCGAAAAAATCGACCGTTTGATTTTCCATACGAATTTTTTACCGTTAGAAAATTTTTTTTCCAGCTGATGAAGATTTACGGATGATAGAAAAGCAGATGAATTGTATTCCAAACGATCGATATTTATAGCTTATTATTTCTCGTTAACGGTGGTTTTTTTTTCGCCATTGCGAATCAGGGATATAGGAAATTATGCAAATAGTAAATAAGGTTGATTGGCCCAACGACGATATTTTTTTTCACGTACGTTGATCGAAAAGGTTTACTGTATGCTAAAATCCGTTAGCGACGATGAGTTTCTTTCTGCCAAGGTTGATTTAAATAAAAGATGTTATAGGGAAAAAAGGGTTGAAAGCCGTTAAAAATTTTAATATTAAAATTATCGATGCAAAATCAATTGAAAAAAGCGAACCGTTGCCTGGGTTTTTTTCTAACCATTCTGTCGCCGTGTACACTTGGCACTGCGATGAGTTCACAGGTAAATTTTTCCACTGGCCTAGGCTGGTTTAAAGGGCTTATGTTAATAATAAAACGTCGATAAGGTACTAATACACGTAAGATGTTTGGAAAAGGAATAAACCAGGCAGAGAATGGTCGCTTTGAAGGTATCCGAAGGGTGGAAGAGGCAAGCAACCTGGCCCCGCGTATTGTTAGATTCAATAATGATATATGGATCGAATTTGAATAAAAAAAATATTCGAAGATAGCTATTTTGAATAACACATAGTGTACCGAATTATACTGAACGGTGTATCCCGGAACAAAATTCAAATGAACCCTTTTTTTTTCCACACGACCATGTATTTAAATTAGGGGAACGTTTCGGGTTGCTTTTTTAATAACAATAATGACCACCCTTTTTTAAGGTTTCCTCTTATTTGGCAGGTTAAAGAGAAGAAATAATAAAGGTGGGACAGGTAAAGATTAAAAGGGTATATGCAAAGTACGAAAATTCACACAGCTCTGGGTGTATTAAGATTGTATGCATATAAGATTCACATGCGTCGGCCCAAGTATATGCGTAGATTCTCAGAGACCAGTATCATCCCCAATTTAAAGGTTACATTGTTCGGGCGCTTTTCTAAATGATAGATGTCTAATGGTATAAAAGGGTTATAGCTCATGCAAAAGATTCATCTTTTATCATTAGAGAGCTGAAAAATTTTTCTCGTCGAGTTCTATGCATACGAGACCGTTAACTGTTAATATGTTATTTTTATATTCGTTTACCTTGGTCCTGATGGTACCCAAAGCTAGACAAATATCGCCATAAATATCTTTAAGTAAAATCTTACTATGTCGGGGGACTCCGCAGCGATCCTCTGGGTAATATTATTAGCATCCTCGAACCCAATATGCCATCTGCATATCTGCATGTATCGTATTTCCGGATACACGACGAACGCATCACGTCAACGCGTTTAACGGTCATCAGCGAAAAATTTTTCCACAAGCACGTCTTCTGGCTCTCGTAGGCTGCGCAAGATGAACGTGATGACGCAATTAGCCCGAGGACGTGAGCGATACCGACATCATACGGGGGTTCATTACCCTGCCTTATTTTGGTAGACTCTGGTCCTTTTTTTTTCTACATGTTGTCTAACCCCGAAATTAATAACGCCCCTCTTTATCTTAATTTGTGTATGAATGCCAATTATGCTCAGTGAATATGCTAAGTATGGACCCCAACAAGGTGCCGACGTTGACAACGATAATACACAGGTGTATGGGTTTCTTTGGCGGACACGAGGCAGTGGCGTCGTGCAAAGTGTAGGATTGTCGAGAAATTTTTTTCGAGGCGCCTACAACGTGAAGGCTGGTACCGGTGTGTAGGATTATTACCAGCGTGATGATGCCGGAGTGATTGCGGAGGTTGGAAGTGTAATTGCGCCGGAGTAATGGATGTTGGGTTATGGGAGGTCTGGGATGAGGTGTTGGGGAAGGGGGTAAAAATCGGTGAAAGGCGTGGAAAATGATTTTTTTCCAATTTTTTTAGTGGATTGCAGTTTTAATGAAAATTTGCCGATTTTGAATGAGACGGTGTAAAATAATTGGTATAGTTTCAAGGGTGTAGGAGGAAAAGAAAATCAGTGAAATTGAATGGAATTTTTTTGGTGAATTTCAGTGATTTTTCCCTGAGCTGCATCTTTTGGCTGATAAATGAAAAAGCGAGCATTTGGAAAGGAAAAATAGTTACCTTGATTTTTTCTCCTATTTCGAATCGGTGAAAAGTCACTGAAAAAAATCAGAATTGCAGTACAAGAAAAATCTGCCCATTTTTTGATTTTCAGTGAATTTTTCTGAATTTTAAACGAATTTTATCGACTTTCAGCAAATTTTAGTTATTTTACACTCTCTTATTTATAAATCAGTGAAAATAATTAAAAATCACTGAGAAACAGTCAGAAGTGCAGCACAGAAGAAAAATCAGTGAAAAAATTTTCACCGAAAACAAATCAGTGAGAATAATCACTGGAAAATCGGTGAAGGTTCACTGAAAAGTCAGTGAAATATATGAATTCAGCTGAAAAATCGAAGAAAATCTTTGAGAAATCAGTGAAAATATTTGGAAAATCAGTGAATTTCGTTGATTTCCTATTCTCCAATTTTGACATGTTCATCAGTGACTTCGGTGACTTCACTTATTCAAAATGAAAGAGCAGACTTTTCAGAGAATTTTCACTGATTTTCCAATGGTTTTTTCACTGATTTATTACTGTGCTGAAATTCTGTTTTCCTGTGACTTTCGATAATTTTCACTGATTTTTAAATGAGTGAGCATTCTCTAAAATCTGAATTTGTAAAATTTACTCTTTCAATTATAAATAAGCAAGTAAAAATTATGTACATAAAATTACTGGAAAACAGTCAAAATTTTAGTTCAGTTACAAATCAGTGAAAAAATTCTCTGAAGTCAAACAGCGAGAAAAATTCCTGAAAAATGGATGAAATTCGTTAGAAAACTCGCCATAAATCAAAAAATTTCGCTCTTATTGATTTTTTCTGACAAATTGGTAATCGATTGAAAAATTATTATAATTTCTTGAACTTGCTCTTTAATTTTGAATCAGTGAAAAGACAGTGGAAAAGGAGAGAATTTCAGCACAGGAAAAATTAGTAAAACTGTTCGATTTTCAGCGCTTTTTTTGCTGATTTTATAAAAAAATTATTGATTGTTGTAAAAAATTCAGAGATTGTAATGACTTTGCAGTGAATTCCACTGATTTATCTTTAATTATTTCACCGTTTGCGTTAGTGATATTTTCATTGATTTATTACTATGCTACAATCCTCGCTGTTTTTCATTAATTTTTGATCATTTTCACTGATTTATCATGAATTAGAGCGTGAGTTTTAAAGCATTGAAAACTTGAGTTTTGAAAATTGACCTTTTTTTCATCTTTCTTGTTGCTTTGTAAAGAAAAATTGTTGATAAAAAAATTCCATCTACTTACCTAACTGAATTTTTATTGAAGAATGAGAGTGATATTTTTCCATTTCTACGAGAAATTGAGTAAAAAATCCGGAAAAAAATTGGTTTAATGTGTCCCTCAAAAAACTTGGAAAATTTTTTTTCTTAAAAAAAACTCTTTGAATTATCAATTCTGATGGAAAATTTTGCATAAATTCAAATGAGTTGGTGTAAAAACGTGTACGTCCTAGTCTCCTTCCTACGTTCCTAGGTATAACCCAAGTCTTCGAAAAGGGCTTAAACTTCGAAAATTTGAATCTTGAGATTTATTTTTTTCATTTTGGCCTTTTTTTTTTTTAGAATTTTGAGAGTAATTTGAGAATTTGGGTTGAGCGATTTAAACCTAGAAACTGAAGGAAACCAAGTTGTAGAGCAATAATTTTGTAATCGTTGATTTCGTTGATGTATATCATTCGGTTTTTGATGCGATTAATATATTTTTTACGTTGTGTACTAGTAAATGTCAATCTTTGATTTTATGGCTTCTCTGCACTCCAATAATATTTTGAAAAAATTTATTAATTAATATTTCTCAATATTTTTTGAATTTTTTTTTTAGATTTTTCATTGAAATGTTAGAAGTTTGGAATATTCAGTGTAATTTTCTATTAAATTTGAGGATTTTTTAAAATATTTATTCATTGTAGGTATCACGTAAATTAAATTTCTTTTTTTGTGGAATCAATTTACCATCACTAATCATTTTTCTGCAAAAAAAGTGAAATTTCAAGATTTTACTTTTATATTTTTTTACAGATTTTGAAATTTTTTTCAATATTTTAAATTTTTGGTTCACTTATTTCATTAAAATATCTACTTTCTCACAATTTTTGAGACATTTTTCACCATTGTTTGACTTTTTCAAAATATCAAATTTTGATTTTTTTTTCAATATTTCATATTTTTTATCAATTTAAATTCTTTCAAAAATTAAATATTTATACTTACGCATAAATTTTTTCATCCTTCGAAAATTTTTTCCAAGTTTTCAATTCATACTGTTCTAGATAGAACTGCGAAGAAGTCTAAAATATCATTCTAATCAGTAAAATCACCTAATCACCTTGCGTTTAGCCACCTACCTCTTCAGATAATAAATTTCATGTTACCTATCGAAATACTCATCCATGTACCTAACTCGCCAATCCTTTTAAAAAGCTCATATCGTCATATCTATCTCACCTCGATAAACCTCATACTTCCACCTACGCTACCCGATACACCGCTGGAGACACGAGACAAACACACCACACGTACTTCTCATCAATTTCTCGACTTTATTGCGGTTTCAAGATGAACTCCACGCAATAATAATGGCGGACCTGTGAAAATTCTGCCATCAGTCTCTCAGCCCAGCAGAGATGGATACTTTACGTCGTTTTACTGGTCTCAGTCTGCACCCTTCCACCCCTTACCTTCTCGTTCCCCCTACGCAATCACACGGGTAATTTGAACTGCGAACGTGAAGCCTGTGCCTACATCAACATCCCGGGATCATCATTTAGTCACACGACGCTGCCATCTCGAATGACTATAGATATACTCGACAGAAAAACCGCAACCAGTAAACGGGAAATTGTACGAAAACCGCTTTACGCGAACGATCTCGCGGACGGTGGCGTCGTCAGTCGTCGGCTCGCTAAACATGGTAATATGCGTAGTCCTTGATTTACGTTATAATCTGGACGGCATCTCTATGACCTATTTGTATCTATAGAGGCGAGCTCGCGAGTGACATTCGAGCTTGAAAAATGACTAGTGTCATTAAGAGAAACGCAGAAAACGCCGAGATTTTTTTTTCAAAAAGTTAGACTGCTGCAGGTTTCTCGTGTGATGTCTAATTTGCATAGGACGATTTGTGTATTTTTTGGTGAAAAAATTCTTCCTCGGCGAGTTTTTTTCTGTCGATGAAGATGATTATCGAGGAACGGTGTGGGTATTTTTAAGATTCTCCTGTTAAAATTACCTCGGTTCTTGCTTTTTCTCTCTTTTTTTTTCTTGATTGCCAAAACAGCAAGCGTGCCATCTTATCATCGTTTTATGTAGTAAACCAATCAGGAGAGACGAGAGAAAAAGAGAAAAATAAGTTCAGAACTTTTGGATACTTATTGACTTAATGAGTAGGTTTTAAAAAAAACGAAAAATGCTGACTATTTTTTGTTGACTGTGATGGTCGAAAAAAATTAACATTTAAATGCACGACTTTGTCAATTGGATTATAAATTGAAAAAATTACCTCGTTATGTTGGGGAGAGTGAAATTTACATACTTATTTTTTTTCACAAAATTAATTTAAAATACTCTTACATTTTGAATTAGTAAAAAGAGGAAAAACCAGCAAAATTCACTGAATTTTCAAAGATTTTCTCTGATTTATCAGTTAAATTCATAAATTTTACCAATTTTTCAGTGAATTTTCACTGATGTTTCAGTGATTTTTCTCACTGATCTGTTTTCAGTAAAAAATTATCAAAATCTGAAAGATTTTTGCTCTATTACATTTCAAAAAAGTTTCAAGAGCTTTGAACTCGCCGATGTATGTATTTTCAAGGTGAATTGGTACTTCGTCCTAAAATATCAGATTTCGACCATTTATTCCACCTTTAAAATAAACGGTAAGGCCATTTTTCCTTCATAGGAGATCCAAGTTTCGGAGTTGAGGTGAAAACTGCATCAAAAGTAGACTCCAGAACCTAAAAAATAAAAATTTCGAACCCCCAAAAAATATTTTTGAAAAAACATGATTTTTTAAAATTTTTGGACCTCCCTCAGGGAACCAGGTGTGTGACCTGGGGTCAAAATTATTTCAAAAATGAATTCCAGGACCTGAAAAACAGATAGGTACCTCACAGTATATATTTTGGAAAAACATATTGTGT
Organism: Pseudococcus jackbeardsleyi; assembly: GCA_038380155.1. Taxonomy (NCBI): domain Eukaryota; kingdom Metazoa; phylum Arthropoda; class Insecta; order Hemiptera; family Pseudococcidae; genus Pseudococcus; species Pseudococcus jackbeardsleyi. The sequence goes on from CM076242.1 coordinate 7,438,615, forward strand.
TTTTAAAATTTTTGAACCTCCTTACAGAGCTGGATTTGGGATCTGGGGTCAAAATTGTGTCAGAAATGGATTCCAGGACCTAAAAAACATAGATTTTGACACCTTACAAAATATTTTAGAAAAAAAATTACATTGTAAAATTTTTGATTCTCCCCAAGGAGCCAAGTTTGGGATTTGGGGTCAAAATTGTGTCAAAAATGGATTCCAGGACCTAAAAAACATAGATTTTGACACCTTACAAAATATTTTAGAAAAAAAATTACATTGTTAAATTTTTGATCCTCCCCAAGGAGCCAGGTTTAGGATTTGAGGTCAAAATTGTTTCAAAAATGGATTCCAGGACCTAAAAATCGTTAATTTCGACACCCCATAAGATCATTTTCCAAAATTTGTAGTACAATCCTCCTTTGGAGAGTTAAGTACTACAGCCAGGGTCAAAATTATCCAATAAACTGATTCAGTGCATCAAAATACCCCTATCAACATATTGTACTTCAAAAACACTTCAAAATAATAAGAATTTGATTTATGAAATGCTAATTTCTACACTTTCTCATTGTGGAACAGGCCGAAACGGTTACATGGACTTTTGTGTGGAATTTATGAATTTGAGGCACATGATTTTCTATTGAGGGATGGGGGAGGGGAGAGGGAGATAGACACCTTGACATAATTATTGTTTTATTTTTCAAATTTTATACTTTTGATTTAAAATTGTTGTTTTTTTTTCTAATTTAAATTTTATTCTAAAATAAATTTAAATCCTGATTTTTTTTTTTGGGGGGGGGGGGAGGGTCATAAGAAATGTTTTAAAAGTTGAGTCGTTTCTATGGCTAGAAAAGTGGAATCTGAAAATCTCGTAAAACTCTTGTATATTTTTTTCAAAAATTCTCCTTTTTGTAAATTTTTTAATGATTTTTTTCCCACTTGAAGCATAGTAGGTACATATCTACAAATTATTTCATTTTTTTCATGCTAAATTTCAGTTTACGAGTTTGTTTTTTTTTCAATTTTTTATATAATATTCATCAATTAATTCGGTTTTTTAAATTTTCAAAATTCTTCATTTTCTTTGTTAGTTTATGAAGTTGAATTCTCTGGAACTTTTGTCAGAATTTCAAATTTTTTCAAAACGATTATACACATACCTTTCTTTAAAGTTATTCCAACTCAAAAATTCAAAATTACAGTATTTCATGACCTTTTTTTGTTTTTAGCGAGAAGAATGTAGAAAAATCATCTGAAAAAATTGAAACTTATTTTTAAAAAATTGAGACAATTTTACTTCAGAATTTTTCTGAACGAATGGAATGAAGAAAATTAGAGATTTTGGAAAAAATTCACAGAATATTTGGACTATACTGACTTCAATACTCCTTTTTTGGTGATTTCCTCATTTTTGTCAGTAAATGTGGTCTTGGAAAAAATTTCCTCGCGAGAATCGTCCTTCCCTCGATCAAAAAATTCCCCCTTCTCGCCAGATCCTCCGAACTTCGCTTACTTCACGTAAAATAAATCCACGAACCTCTGGCTCAACTAAAAAATAACGAAATAAAGAACAGGATACGCGCGTTTACACGACGTATTAATAATTTTATCGCCGAGACCGGGCTTAAATATAGTGATTATGGGTTCGCGTGATGCTCATGCTCGGTGGATGATGCGGCGATGGTTAAACGTTGTCATATGTAACCGCGTTTACACGGTTACCAAAGCACGAAAATTTATTAAAGACCGGTTCGAACCTTTGCTCCGGGTACGTCGAGGTGTTAAGGGGCGAAGATCGTGCTATTTCTCGGTTGCGGTTTGTTTTGTATAAAGTGCATAGCCAGAAAAGGGGCAAGACGGGGCAGACGGACATGTAAAATAAAACAATCAGCACAATAATAAGGATAATAGAATGACGTGTTATCAGCTGTGTTTTGGTCGTCGTCGGATAAAATTAATGAAGTCGTTGGTAAAGAGAAAGAATCGGTGAATAGCATGTTATGGTTGAACCATCAATCAAAAGCGCGGGCCTAAATTACGAGAGATGCGCAGGTTAAGTACCAGATGATGGGAATGAGAGACTGGACCGTGATGTTGGTTTTTTTTTTTATTGATAGAAAACCATAGAGCCACGTTTTGTTGTTGCTGGCGATTCATGAATGTGTTCGTGGTCGTGTTGGCGCGGAGATGTTGTACTCGTCTTCTTACAACGTTATGTTTATATTTCTCTCTCTCCGCATCGTCCTAGCACGGTTTTATAAAACCATTGTGGTTGTAATTATCAATGAAATGTCGTTTACATAGAGTAAAAGAGAGACTCGATGTGAAATACTCATCCACCTTTCTCCGAAACTCCTCATATTCTCAGCATCGTCTCTTCCAGAGAGAGATAAAACGCCCACGCCGATTGGTAGATACCAACTTGATATTTTTTTTAAGCACAACCGAACCGGTGCTGCGGTGCAACTGTGTTACGACGATAGAGGGTTTTTAGGTCGATGACATCTTCGATGTCACCTTTAAACCGGGGGCCGCCTACTTGGTGAATTTTTAGCATCGAAATAGTCGCTCTGGGAAACATTGTATATCTTGGAAACTATCTAATTACAAAGAATGTTGCCAAACGTTAAATGTATGGCGCAGGCGACCGCGCCGGACCCGAACGGCGGAGGAAAAAAAACCAAAAGTAACTAGTTGGAGATTACTTATCTGTAAAACAACCTTGTAAGTTAGATGAAGAATTTATCTAATTCACCGGCTGCTACCATAGAGTGTTGTAAATTCGTAGATGCAGCCAACAGTAAAGGTAATGTCATCAAGAATTATCAGCAAATGTTTTACAGTTAGCCAAGTGCTGTCTTTCCAGAGGTATAAGCCAAAGATGAGGCGAACTGAGATGAAAAAAAGCAGAAAAAAACCAGTTTATTTTATTAGTATGCGTGGATTCTTCTTTAATGTCGTTAAAAAAGATGGGATTATGGTTTGAAGTGCGAGAATTCCTTCAGGCTTCATCTATTAACCGTAAATTATTAAAAACAACGAAATTTAGATTATATCTGGCGAGGTGCTTCGTCTCTCTCTTTTTCTCCAATCTGATGCTGATGCTCGTTCGGCAAGTATTAATGTAAGTCTTCGTGTGTATATTTTATTTGTCAGAATTTTTATGAACTTAGTTGCAAAACACTTACAACATGGAAAATGCACCAGCATACATAGCACCGGTTCAATTCGATCCAAGTGGTACCTCTAGTTCAGAAGGTAACCAAAAAAAAAAGTGGTTTTTGAGAGATTTTTTTATAGAGCGAACGTCCTTTACACGTATTCGATTAATATATTTATTTTGAGGAGAAAAAAATTTTAGAAGGGGGTTACGAAATGATTATTTTATTTTAATTAGGTTACCGTATCTATTTTGTATTGGTATTAAAATGATTTAGTTTTTTTTTAAATTGAAGAAGAAGACTAATCTGTCGAGTATATGGTATAATATGAAAGGACGAGCTATATAAAAAGATCATGAGAACATTCACCTTAATCGTGCCTCGTCAACTGTCCAAATACGATCAGATAAAAGTATACGGACAATTGACAGACGCTGAGAGAGTTCTCCTTTTGCTGCTTCTGTCCAAGGAGTTGGCAATCTGAGAGCGCGATGTGACCATCGTAAACTCACGTATTGCTTCTCATCCGGATACCTTTAAGGTCAAATGATGACAATGTTGGTACTCGATGTATACGGTGGACTTGCCGTATAGAATGAAACGTTCCGGAAGGACTTTTTTTTTTTACGAAACACGTTCGTAAAACGACAACCGAGCTTTCCTGTGTTGCTGGTGCTGTGCTGGCTCGAATTTGGAGATGATTGTGAGAGTTGCGAGCGAATGGAGCTGAGTTCGAGGAAGACGTGTTCCGGTGTCTACGGATTTCCTGGATTGTAAATAAATGTATTTGCGAGGTACCGCCGGCGAGGTGGTGTTGTGTTACAACGCGCAAATTTATCAGGTTTGGCAGATTTGGGCTCAAAGTGCGGGTTGAAGGACGAGAGGGAGGAAATGATCGATTGAAAGTATGTTGATAGAGCGAGGAGAAGAAGGGGGCTCGAAATTTTGGATTTTTGTGAACTTTTTCGAAGCTGGTTTGCTCTTGTTTCTTTCTTGTTCTATCTGAGATGATTTTTACACCAGAAAATGAGATAATACATTTTTTAAATGATGAATTTTGTGTGAAAATCTTCATAACACAGGTTTTTTGAAACGTAAACTTTTATGGAAATTCGTATAATTCGATCGAAATGTATCAGTCTGGGTCCTCTGGATATAGAAACAATCGTTAGGAATCAAAAATTAGTTTTTGAGGTGGGTTTTGGTCTTTGGGCCTTTCAGTAATGGTGGAATCAAGAGAAAACCTCGATTCGAAAACAAATTTTTCACCCCATCTCAAGGGAAAATCGTTGAAAATCGCGAGAATATGTGACCCTGCCGGAAAGAAGAGACCTTGTGTAAAAAAGTCGATGTCTTTATTTTTATGTGTTTGGTCCAGATTGGATGTCATTTGGACCAATAATGTGAAAAAAGAGACATCGATTTTTTTACATAAGGTTCCTTCTTTCTGGCCGGGTCACATATGCTAAATTGCTAAAAAAAATTGTAAGGATTTAAAAATTTTCTGAAGCATAAAAATTGGTTATAAAAATTTTAATAAAATCGTCGAAATCAGATCAAATGAGAATAATGAATTTTGGGGAAAAAATTGGGAGAATGCAGCATCTGGAACTTCTGGAAGTGCTGGGAAAAAGTGAAAATGTAGGAATTTTTAATTAAGATGGTTTTTCTACTACTAGGTACTCAAAACTCAAAAATATGTACATTATTCCCTACTTTTTCTAACCTTCCAGAAAAAATTAGATTGCATTGAAAAATTTTCATCTTCAACTTGATTTTTTTTTCTTAAATTAACATATTTTTGATTTTGGAGAGGAAGAGGAGCTGCTTTTTCCATTATGCATACTGCGTAGTATCTCTGAAAGTTTCAAAAATGTGTTTGAAAATGTTTCTAGAAAAGATCTAAAAATTGTCAGTAATGGTGGAGGGGGAGGGAGAATTTAAAAGCAAAAAAAAAAAGGTCATTTGACCGTCGATACGTCTTGATTCTGTCAAATTTTCTGTTTGAGTGTCCTCACCATGGCGAGACAAAATTTTTATAGCTTTTGCAAGACCTTACAGACTCCTTAAAGAAACTCGAATCCGAGGAACCTCCCCTCCCCCTCTCCCAACAGTCCTGAGATTTCTTGCTGAATGTCAGTGAATGTTCGTGGAAAAATTTATAAAATAGATATTTTTGAAATTAGTACCATTAAAAAATGTAGACTGAAAATGTCATTAAAAAGGTTCAACGCGATTTTCAATGTTAAGAGAAATAAATCGTTCGATTTGTGTCGGAAAATTTCAAAAATTGTTTGAAAAAAGAATACTTGAAAACTTTAGAATATACCTACCTGTTTTACTTTTCTACAGTTTTTCAGGTTTTATTCAAAATTTTGGCAGTTTTTTAAACATTTTTGGTAATAACATCAAATTTTGAAAAGTTTTGAAAGAAAATTTCAAGCTGTTTTATAACTCTCTGAATAATCGTTACGAAAATTCAAATTTTTTAAAATAATTTTTATAGTAATTCCAACTCAGTTTTTTCACATTTTCAACAGTTTTCGAAACACTGGACCAGTTTTAGACTTTTTTTGTCAATTTTGATGAATTTCCTAACAATATTTTACCTTAAGTTAAATTATTTTTATAATTTTTTAAAAAATTTGTAAGTAAACTTCATTTTTTAGATTTTTACAACGTTTTGAAGTGTTTTTAATGCATCTTGAGAATTTGAAAACATATTTTTTGCAATTTTTACCAAGTTTCAAAATATTGTAATGATTTCCAAATTATTATCAACAATTTTTTATTCGACTTTCAATAATTTAAAATTTTTAATGATTTTTACATTTAAAAATGTTCGTAAAAGTTGAATTATTTTCAATTTTTTAACAATTAAACTTACGTCATTGTTCTAATTTTTTACATTTCAAGCAAGTTTTTAACAATTTCAACGATTTTTCGATGTCCTCTTATTTATAAATCAATGAAAATTAGCCAAAATTCCTGGAAAACAGTCAGAATTGCAAAAAAGCCATGAATCAATGCAAAAGATGCCTGAAAAAACAGTGAAAATTTATTAAAAAGTCAGTAAAATATCTGCAATGGGCTGAAAAATCAGCAAAATTTGCTGAAAATCAAAGAATATCGTTGATTTTTCTTATTCTGCAATTTTGACTTTTTTCAGTGATTTTTCTTTGATTCGAAATCTGAGAGTTGATTATGTAATTCTCATTTCATAATCATTTGAAATTTTTGTGTAGTTTTTCAGTTTTTACATTCTTTTGATGGTTTTATAGAATTAATTTCTTGATATTTCATCCACTTTGAATTTTTCAAATTAATTTTTCAGCCATTTTGAGCGGTCTCCAAATTGATTAGTGTAATTTTTAAGGCATTTTTATAGCATTTTCACAAGTTTTTGATGTTTTCATCAGATTTTTTCACTTTTTCAGAAATTTTAATATTCTTTAGCTGATTTTAATGATGTTTTATGAGCTCTTTCATGCTTTAATCGCAATTTCACTAAGAAGCCTACATAATTTTTACGATACCTATTTTTGAGATTTTTTGATTTTCTGAAAAATTTCTTCTATTCACTAATTTTTTTGACATTTTGACCAAAGTTTTCTAATGGCATTTTAATAAATTTCAAATCCAATTTAATTTTTCATTCTTTTCCGCAAAATATACACATTTTCTCTTTTTCCTTCTCCCCTCCGCATCATCAACTACTTCTATCCATTCTTCAAAATTCCTCCATAGTCTCTAATTCTGCTATATGCGAAAATTTTTTCAACTTTCCCTGCGGTCTTTACGACCATATTAGCTCTTCATTCATGCGGTTATACTCGGTACCTGCCATATATTTACCAGCCAATGGCTAATCACAGCGTTTATACGCTACAAATTATGCATGTAAATTATTTAAACACACACACCCATTCAAATAACAGATATTTATGTACACGTGACATCAAAACATCGCATCGTACTCGCTTCCAGGGATCAAGTTCACAGATTGCAAACGATTCTCGGTATGTCTCAGAATTGATAAAGATATCCCGTCGAACGATAGATGGTTACCTTACATCTACCGAACGATCGTAAATTATAAATCACCAATAAACACGTTGGTTGGTTGGTGAATTATAAACGAATACATTTAAAGCACGATGAAAAAAAATATGCAACATTGTCGCGTATTAAATCGCTTATTATACATACTAAAAAAATTTATAGAAAGAGATAATTAAGTACGTATGGAATTGAAATAGGAAAAAAAATTACGGCAGCCGGTTCTCTTTACCTTTATGGGATCGGTACTTGTATGTAGAACCCTGATCATATAAATGTGGTGGCGCTGTGTTGTAGTGTAATTTGTCTACGCGAGCTTGGCGCAAATCGATGTTATACAAAAGGTAAACATTAATTAACATAATGAGTTACATAATTATTTTGAATTTTAATCGAGTTTATTGTACGCTGAAGCGAGGGAGCGAGAAAGAGCATACATTTTATGTGTACCCGGGTATATGGCAGAAGTCGGCAGCGAGAGTAATTAAATGGAGGTAATTTATTACTTATTGAAATGCGAGCGAAACGAGAGTGAGGAGTGCGCATATAAATTCTTCATATTCCTTTCGAGTCATTCATCTTTTTTTTTCCTTCTCCGGCGTGTATTTTATGATCGAGATGTAGGTATATAAAATGTACGTTGTGTACATAGGGACGTAGGAGAAGACTGCGGTAGCGAGAGAAGAGGCGCGAAACAAGTACTCGTGGAATACTAACCTTCATTTTATTCTATTATTTAATTCATTATCATATTTTTCTTCCTAATTTCAATACCCGTTTGTGTGCTAGAAGCCGGTTTAGATTTAATTAAAAAGCGGCCGTAGTCGAACACGTGTCGATGAGAGATAAACAAGTTTTTTTTATTTCGCGCCTTCTCTATTGTTTTTGCTTAATTTTTCAACCCTTTTTTTGCAATAGAATGAAGAAAAGGATCAAAAAGATTAAAAGGGAGAGTGGGAGGGTTCGGTGGTGGAATTCGAACAAAGATTCGCGGTTTCTTAGGCTTGCTCTCTCATTCTGAATGTGTGAAAAGTCACCGATGAACTGTTAGAATTGCAATACAGGAAATAACAGCTAAATTCACTTATCTTTTAAAAATTTTCACCAATTTTTCAAAAAATTTCACTGATTTTTTAAAACATTTTATTTTATTTTTCGAAACATTTCGCCAATTTTTCAAAACATTTCACTATGATATTTCAAAAAAGTTAACTAATTTTTTAAAAATAAAATCACTAATTTTGAAAATTATTTGTCAATTTTTCAAGATTTTTCAAAACATTTCATTGATATTTCAAAAAAATGACTAATTTTTTAAAAAATCAAATCATCAATTTTGAAAATTATTTGTCAATTTTTCAAAAAAAAATCAGCAATTTTTCAAAAAATTTCACTGATTTTTTAAAACATTTATTTTATTTTTTAAAACATTTCGCCAATTTTCAAAACGTTTCACTGATATTTCAAAAGGCTCACTAATTTTTAAAAAATCAAATCACTAATTGTAAAAATATTTGTAAATTTTTCAAAAAAAATCAGCAATTTTTCAAAAAATTTCACTGATTATTCAAAACATTTTATTTCATTTTTCAAAACATTTCACCAACTTTTCAAAACATTTCACTAATATTTCAAAAAAAAGTTCACCAATTTTTAAAAAATCACTAAGTAAGTACTTTAAAAAAATTCACTAATATTTCAAAAAATTTCACTGATATTTCAAAAATTTTCACCGATGTTTCTAAAAATTTCACCGATGTTTCTAAAAATTTCAATAATTTTTCGAAACATTTCAAAAATGTTCACTAATTTCAAAGAAAATCAGCAACTTTTTAAAAAAATTTCACTGATTTCTTAAGAAAATTCATCTAACTTTTAAAACATTTCACTAATATTTCAAAACATTCTCTGATTTTTTTTACTAATTTTTAAAAAACTATCAATTTTTCAAGAAAAACTCACCAATTTTTCAAAATAATTTACCAATATTTCAAAAAATTTCATCAATACTTCTAAAAATTTCACTGATTTTTCAAAAAACTCCCACCAATTTCTCCAAAAAGTCATCCAGTTTTTTAAAAAAACACTAATTTTTCAAAAAATTTCACTAATTTTTTCAGCTAAATTCATAAATTTTACTGATTATTGAATTTTCACTGATTTTTCTCACTGATTTGTTTTCATTGACAATTTTTTCATTGGTATTCTCCTGTGCTGCAATTCTGACCGTTTTTCATTGATTTTCGATAATTTTTACTGATTTATAAATGTGAGAGTGGGGCATGATTTCGGGTTCGTTTCTGAAAAGAAAATGTCAAAGGGCAACAATGACTATGACAGGATCCATATGGACGCGTGTTTCTTTGAACGGAATTAGCGTGAAATTAATAACTCATTAATTACCATGCAATAAAAATTTAATGACTATATAAAATACCTTTTAGTACGTTTGGTAGTAGTTTGACGACTATTGGATGTTGCCCCGAAGCGTAACGTCTCTTCGCGGTCTCGATCTCTCAAGAGGAGGATTTCTTCTGTGGCGACCGCAGCCACAAATAGGTAGGGAAAGAGGAGACGAGTAGCCTCCGGTTTCACGGAAACCGGCGTAGCACGCGTGGAGGTAAATCGAACCGCCTCACGTGGCCTAATCGGCTAACGCAGCATCTCTCAAGATGCTCAACGAAGATCGACCGAAGCAGGGGAAAAAAACTCTTCGAAATTGTTTATTAAACGTAGCCAGGGCAAGGAGAAAAAAACCAGCGGTGGTCATACTACGACGCGAGGAATCAGTTTTTCCACTTTGAAGGAATTGCGTGCATAGCTCGTGTATCCGTTTCGATGTCACATTCTTGAATTGGTCTTCGGTATGCAGGCAAAAACCGGCCTGAATTTTTTTTCCATTATGTTTCAATCATCCCGGAATGGATGACAGGCCGAGCCTGAGCCAGGGTGTCGTTTATAAATTGCAATTTCGTCGGGTTGCCGCAGATAAACGAAAATATCCGCTGGTTTTTTTATTCAGGTTCGTGCCCCGATTGTACCATTGTTATGGGTTTTGTCCGGTGGCTCGCACAAGCGAATGAAACCGGTTGATGGATCGGTGGAAATAAGCAACTTTGAAAAAGTCATATTGAGGAATTGAACAGCAAAATCGTCTGGAACATTTGCTGATCCTGTTAGAGAAACTTTGATTCGGTGTGGAATTCGAGTCGCGATTACGAGGCCCCTAATTTTAGAATTGCTTGTAGCGTGTAAAAGGCCCAAAGAGCTAGATTAGTTATTAATTTTATACATGTACGTTGTTTCAGATCGATTACAAATAGATCTAACTGGGATCAGCATCTGTTTCCTCTGACGACCGAAGATCAATTCTTCTCTGGGGTTGTTACATTCCCCGGCCATGGGATTTTTCCTCTACCATTTCACCATCGTCCTCGACGTAATCTTATTTCTATTTCGTTCGAATCTCTATTCGGCGTACCAATTTTAGGCTATAGATGTGAATCTTTTATGTGACAAGTCGAGGGATTCTACTAGTCGCTAGTTTTTAAGTTGTATTCGTCTATTTTCTTCTTATTTTGCCCGGTTTTCGTGATGTGTGATGTAATTTATCCAAAGTGAAGATTTTTTATGGCGGTTGGGTCGAGTGAGGATGATTTGTGGTGTAAAAAAGTAATTTTAAAAAAATTTAATATGTATGGGCATTATTTAGATTCTGAATCAGAAAATTTTTGTAACCAGTTGTGCACCCACTTTCTAGAAATTTCCTAAGTTTTGAGAATTTTATGGAATGAAAGGTTTCAAAATTCTAAAATACCTAATCGTATCGAATTGATCTCTAGCATTGAATAATTGTGATTTTTAAAACGTTAAAAAATGTATGTGAAATTTCTGTTGGTTGTGCACCCACGTTCTAGAAATTACTCCAATTACCTACTGCCAAATATTTCATTGTGGAGTTTGAAGATGATAAATGATCGAAAAATTGTGATATTTTGATATGATTATAATTTGGAGCAATTCGTATAATGTTAAAAATATTGGAAAAATTTTGTCAGTTGTGCACTCTTGTTTTAGAAATTAAGCTTCAAAAAAATGTATTATTGGAGAAGCAAAAATCGAAAAATACCAACTAAAATAAATTTTCTTCCAATTTTTCTCTGATAAAGCACGATTTCTCTAATTTTTTCAACCCAACCAAAAAAACTTCCATAAAAATTCATTACTGCAGAAAAATTTCACTTTTAATGCACTAGACTCAAAAAAATATTTTATAAAAATCCCCACTCTGAATCAACTTATCCCCCCCCCCCTCAACTCTAAAATCTAACTGCTAAAAAACTTGAAGTATTTTAAAAATGGTTTCAGTACTGATACCGAATTCCCCCCTCACCTTCGACTTAGAAAATATTGACAATCATTTTCCAATTGTACTCCATTTGTCAAGGGTTCTTTTTCTAAATTTTTCTCTTAATTAGGTACCGTATTCATTTGTGGTAATTTCCGATCACCCCCTCCCCTTTCAATCAAGGTAATTTTTTCAAATGAACTAGAAAAATGTAGTTACTGCACACATTTTTTTTAAATGGGAAATTATGGAAAATTCTTACCGATGATTTTTTAAGTTAAAAAATTGACCTTGAAAAATATATATATATTTTTTTTGAAAACATGACACAGGGTAACTTATATTTTCTTAAGACCATTGAAAAGTTGAGGAAGTATGAAAAATTGGTGGCAATATTATTACTTGGTAAAAACATTCATACTTACCTACTGAATTATTTTTAAAAAAAAAATAATAATACAATTTTTTCCAATTTAAAGAAAGTATTTGAATAAGTATAGTCAGATTTTTCAACTCTGAGTTCATATACTTAATTTTTTTTCTACAAAAATTGTAGTACACGAAATTGGAAATTTGATTTCAAAATGACTGAAGGATGTTTTTATAAATTGTAGAGTTGAAGGGAAGGGAGGAGAGAAGAGGAGATATTTCTGATGTGTTCGTTCGGGACAATTTTTCGAATAGAGAAGGAGAGAAAATCACATTGAAAAATTTTTGTTCATTTGTGGATCCATTTTCTAAAGTTTTCTTCTCAGTCGTGAAAAATTATGAATTAATTAAGAGGAAAATTTGAAAAATTCATTGTTAGTTGAGCACTTTTATCTCATGAAAAATTTTTTCTTGCGAAGAAAACCATATAAAAATTTTCAGAAATTAACAAACGTTTAAAAATGTTTGGGATATTACATAATGAATGGATATTATTTTCTTTGAAGAGAAATTGTCAGAGTTTCTCAGAAATTTTATATGATTCAAGTCTTAGAACTTCAAATCTCAAAAGTGCTGGCACCTTCTAAATTTTTTCAATTTTTTTTCGATTATAAAAACTTGTCATGCTAGAAAAAGATTATTAGTATTTCTTGAGAATTTTTTTCAAAATTGTTCCTTACAAATCTATACCTTCAAGATTTGTATCACCGCATCCATAAATATCGCTTCGATCGACCCATTCTCGAAATAACACTCGTATGGAAAATTTTCCCAGCATGTCTCAACAACTGTTATGCAAAACCTTCCAATTTTGTAAATTTCCATCAAAAAATTGTCTCATTTCGTTACCAAAAAAAACATCACACACACAACGTAATTTGGACCAATTCCAAACCTACCATAAAAATTAATTACAATTCAACCGAATGAAAAAAATATTGAAACTGAAAAATTCGTTCCCTTCGAAAAAAAGAAGATAATGAAGGATTAAATTTAATAGTCATTTCGTGGACTCAGCTCCCAGAAGAAAACACGTTTTAATAAAATAATATATTTTTTTACTTCAATTTCTCGTTTCATATAATAATTATCGCTTTTACATGCTCGCGTTATTTTCTTAGAAATACCACATCGCGCGGTTCGAATTGCCTGGAAGCGATTTTTTTCTTCTTTCAGCTTGCTCCCCTTCGTTCTCATTCTTTGGTTTCTTTCGTCCCATCAATTTATCTATGTTATCGATTAATTTATGAAAAATTCTGAAACTTGACGTTGAAATATGCGACCAATGTTATGATGCTATGAATATTACGATTATCAAGGATCGTCGTAATTAATTCCCTTCTCCCTTTCCTGCCTCCTCTCTTCATTAAAGTGAGGAATCTTTATTTCAGTTGGTCTGAATTCTTGAAAAAATATTTTTGGGGAGTGAGTAGAGCAAAGAAATGGTCAGAAGTTTAAAATTCGTTCAATGAAGAAGAAAAAGAGGAGGAAGTGAAAGGTGGAAATTCTCAGAAATATTCTCTCATCTGAATTTATGAAAGAAATTTTCAACTCGGAATTTCTGCTTGAGAGATTGAATAAAAATATTATTAATTAAACACCTCTGTTTTCACTTTGTAGATTTATAGCTAAAGGTCAATAATCTCATTTTTACCTATACGAATCGATTAATCTCTTGGTATTTGATTTATCCATATTTTCAATTTTCAATATCAACGCTGGTTCACTGCCACAATTTGATCTCACGTATGAGCGAAAAATCGTTGAAAACATTTTCCACTAAATTTAGGCACCACCTGGGTATTTTTTTTGGCAAGTTCGTAAAATAAACCGCTTATACAACGTTTAAATTATTATAAATTGTGCACAACCGACGTACGATAATCAGCTTATTTTACATAATTTTCTTTTACATTGGATAATTCAACGTGTCGGGTATTTTTTTTGCAAATTAAATAATTTATACATTTTTTTTTCGATTTTGTAACCTTTGGTCGGCAAAACCGCGATGAAAAAATCTTCATTATGAAAAATACTTTTATTAGTGGCTGAACCGATTTAATTTCCAGACTTGTTACATTCAAGATGAATAGCGACAATATGAACATTCGTTTAATCGTTCCCCTCCCGTTTTTCTAATTATTGTTGTAATTAAAAAACCCGAAGAAAAATCGAAAAAATTTCTTAGTATTTTGTGTACACAACAAATCGACGATTGTTAAATTTTTAATATCTGCTGGTATTATAAATCGAGTAAATTGGTTTTTTTTTGTGTTGTATATATCGATGATGTAATAACGTAAATACGTATACCATTAAATTATTATTTTTTTTATTAAATGGTTTATTTTTGTGTTTTTAATTTGAGTTTTGTTTCGTTAAATAGAAAACATTTTGAGTAATACACTATTGTGTTGTGTTTTAATGGTGAGAGCGTCAGAACCCCTTATTTCTCATTTTGGCAGCGATAAAAGTTTCACGTTATGAGACGACCTTGCCCGATACGTTGGAAATTTACGAGCCAGACGCGACGATCGCGTTCGTATAAATAAGGTAATTAGTCAAAACGATTTACCTGGCTGTTCTGTCCACAATTGAGATTGGAAAAAAGGATAGCGAACAATGCATCGTGTGGAGATAGGAACGAAATCGAGGAAAAAGAAAAAGGACCCAGGAAATTAAAACGTTTTGTGACCACCTGCTGCTCGATGTGACATTTACAATCTTTAACGAGCGTTAAAATGGCAAAACAATTAGACGTATCGATAATGGAGCTCGAAGATGTTGGACATGGCGACGTTTTAGGGCGATTCGTACGAATTTCTTTATGTAACAAGTTGTCGGCGGCGGTGTAATCATCGAGTTGTGCAGAGTGAATTGACCAATGGTCATTTATCTGTTCGGATCCCGAGTTGCATGACAGATCGTGGATAAATGAGCTTGTTAGAGGGTTTCGATGTGTAGCCGTAGCTTGTTTTCGCGCCCTTTTATATGGTCCCGGCGAGCGAGTTTTTCTATACGATACTCTTTCATCCCCTAGGTTGTGTATTTTATCGTCCATATACGAGGGTGGATGTGAACGGTGTCGACGGTGGCGGTTGTACACAATATTAGACCATTTAGTGGTCCGTGTTACGTCATCTGTTGTCCTTTGTAATGCTGAATTAAGACGCAAGATAAATAAGTTTGGGTTTCGGATTTTGGAAAAACATGCTAACAGTTGGTATCGTGGGTTGAGGTGGAAATGAAGTGGAAAACGGGGCTCGAAAAGTAAATGGGATCTGGTTGTTCGAAAATCGTGTCAAAATTTTAAAATTTTTGATTTTATGTCAAGTTTAATATAAAATGGTTTCTTCATCTATATAAATTCGACGATTGAGGAATAAAATTATATTTTCAGAAATTGACTTCGATACATAGGCGCACTCAGAAATTAATTAAGGGAAGGGTTGAGAATTCAAGAAACAAATGAGAAAGCGGCCAAATTTCAAATTAGACATTTTTTCATTGCTCTTTTAGTCATAAATCATCATTTTTTTGAGAATTTATTGAGAAAACAGTGATTTCTGGCTGAAAAATCAGTCAAAAAGTATCAACTTTTGAAATTAGGCGAAATTTTTTTGAAAAAAATATTGTTTGAAGGGCAAAAAATTCACTTTTTACAAAAATCTTTTTTTTGGGGGGGGGGGTGATCCCGTTGAGCCCCCCCCCTTATATGCTTCGATGTACTTGAGTGAGAAAGAACGTAATTTTCTAATTTCATTCCGCAATTTATTGGTGAGAATTCTCTGCTTCCAATTGGAAAGCTTTCAAAAATATGTGCTTTGACTGTGATTTCAATAATACTTAGACATCCCAACTGGTTAAAGGTAAGTGGTATGAAAATTACCTTGAAAGTTTTGAAAAAAAGAAATTCAAAAAAAAAAGTCACAAAAATTATTAAAATTGTCGAAGTTGGATATTTTATGAAAAAAAATGCCAAGTCGTTAAGTCCAAACTTCAAAAAAGGCATAAGTCATAAGTGCACATGAATTGTTATAAAAATCACAAATGTCAAAAGTGTCATGAAAAAGTCAAGACAGAATGTCAAAAAATTAAAAGGATAAAAAGCCATACAATTTGATAAAAAGTCAAAAAAGAGTTGTAAAATGTGAATTTATATAGTTTTTATTTAGAAAAAAAAAAAACGACAAAGTAATGAACTTTGGAGGAAAAGTTTAAAAACCCCTAAAAAGTAAAAAAAAAGTGTTGCAATTTGGAGGAAATATTGAAAAGTCATGAAGCTCAAAAAAAAATGTAAGCTAGAAAATTCAGAAAGTTTTTAAAAAATTATGAGAAGTAACAAAAATTTGAAAAAGTCACAAATGAAAATGATGGAAAAATTACGAAAGTTTGAAAATTGAAAATAACTACTTACATTAAAAAGTCATAAAATTTCAATGCACCTACTTAATTCATAACTAGAGTTGTAGGAAAGTCATGAAAATTGAAAAAAAGTCATAGAAAAAAGTATTCAAAAACCATGAATAAGTGAATTTTTATAAAATATACTGATAAGTCATGAAGTTGAAAAAAAAGTCTAAATAGTCATAATATTGGAAAAAAAAATATAAAAAGTTATAAAAACGATGAAAATGCCTAAAAAGTTGTGGAAGCCAACAGTTTTGAAAAAATCTCCAAAGGTGAAAAAGTCACTCATACGTAATGAAAAAATTATGGGAGTTTGAAGTTTAAAAAACAATACCGAAATGTCATATTTCAACTTCAGTTAAGTCATGACATTTTAAGGAAAAAGTCATCGAAAAGTCATGCGAAATTGAGAAAGTCTGGAAAATCATAGGTAAAATTAAAAGAAGTCATAAAAGTTGTGAAACTTGAAAAAAGTGGTATATGTTATGAAATTGGAAAAAAGTCATAAATGTCATAAAAGCCATGAAACTGAAAAAAGTCATAAAAGTCATAAAAGCCATGAAATTGAAAAGAAGTCATAAAGGTCATAAAAGCCATAAAATTGAAAAAAGTCATAAAAGTCATAAAAGCCATGAAATTGAAAAGAAGTCATAAAGGTCATAAAAGCCATGAAATTGAAAAAAGTCATGAATGTCATAAAAGCCATGAAATTGAAAAAAGTCATGAATGTCATAAAAGCCATGAAATTGAAAAAAGTCATAAAAGTCGTGAAACCGAAAAAGTCATAGAAGTTATGAAACAGAAAAGTCATAAAAGTCGTAATATTGAATAAAAGACATAGTCGTGAAATTGAAAGTGTAAGTTATAAAATTATTGAAAAAAGTCATTAAAGTTGTAAAATTGAAAAAAAGTCCGTAAAGTCATAAAAGCCATGAAATTGAAAAAAGTAATAAAAAACTTAAAATTGAAATTATTAATGATAAAATTGAAAAAAGTCATAAAAGTTGTAAAATCGAAAAAAATAATGGTAAAAGTCATGAAAATCATGATATTCTAAAATTTAAAGAAGGCACGAAAATCGCAAGTTTGTTAAAAAGTCACGAAACTCTTGGAAATCACGAAATTTGAAAAAATCGTACTGTATTTGGATAGTTCCTTTTTTTTGGTACTATTTTTTTCTCAATTTTGAAACCTGAGACCGTCCTCAGTGTTCTGCTTCTCCCATGAATTTCAGTCAATATGACCTAGAACGTGTTGGAAAAACAGTCCCATATCTAAATATAAATTTTCTAGATACCTACCTATTCGCTTGTGGTGGAAATATACCTCTACCTACCTATTCGTTATGGTTACCATCATCGATAGATACTTTTAATTGGTATGATGTAATTGGAAGCGCACGGTATTATAATTGACATCAAGGATGTTCTCTACCTTTGCCAGCAGCAAAGTATCTATACGACCGAGATACTCGTATCATCGGTAGTACCTGTTTATCGTTCAAGTATACACAGCATACTAGATGCTTGTTGTATCTCGCTACACATATCTGGTTTTTCTTGCGCAAAAAAATTATAAAAAGAAAAAAATTTCACCCTCGGGGTATCCCTCATCTCGTCGTATACCCAGCATCACCTATCGTCAGCTCAGCTGACACGACGACTTCGCTATAACTGATGTGTTTTTCATATCATCATAATACGTGTATTAAAAGTATCTACCTATGAGATGAAATTTCGTCCCAGGTATTTTTTTTTTCTCCCTACAATATTACACTTGTGTGGGTTTTTTAAAACCCATACTTACTTTGGCGCAGCAGCGATACAAACACGATGACGTACGACTAAACTGGTTCCACTTATTCCAATATACCGGTGACAATGTTCGATGCAAATTTCCAAACATGTAGAATTATACGCTATAAGAATATATCGAAGCGGACTGGGACTGGTATCGTAAGTATATCTAGGTGTACAGAAGAACTGGTGCCTCGCCGATCCCGATGCGATGGTGTTAAACGTATGCAAGTTCTAAAAAAAAAGATAAAAAGATGTATTTCGTGGTAACGGATTATACTCCTTCGTGTCGTATCTCACTCTCTCTCTGTCTCTTGTCCCCGATGTTTTCGCGACTGCTTTTCGTTTTTTTAACCGAAAAATTCTCGATAAGATACGGTAGCTTTGTACGGATCGGCAATTGGGATATGCTCAGATCCTATCGTGTGTACTTGTCTACTTGTCAAGGTGATGGCGTAGGAGGGTAGAGAAGGGAGGTTGTTTTTAAGTACCTACGATGGATTTTCTAAACCTTTTTTTTTTTTGGTAGTAGATGAAGATTAGAAGAACATTGTGGGTATTTTTATACATTTTTGCCTCGATTGGTCGATTTTGCGGATTTTTGGAGATATTTTTGAACAGAGATGTATGTATAATTGACAACTTGAGTGATGCAGAATTCAGTAAAGGTGACAAAATTGTTCAAAAAGTCATAAAATTGGTTGAATATTTGTGAACATTGCTTGAAAATTCGTTTGATTTTTAATTTTCTATGTTTCAAGTTTTTTTGCTCGTTCGAAATTTCCATAGATCCGCTTCCCTCGCCCTTCTTTGAATAGCCCTATTGAATATTCGTGAAAATTTTTTGGACTGAACTCGACTAAAAATGTAGATACTTGAATTTGTTGAAGATCCAGATTAAAAATTCTTATAGGATTCTATAATTATAAATTATGAAAGTCAAACTTTTTTCCAAAATTCCTTACTTTTGAATAATGTGATTTGAAAGGTGATTCAATATCCTTGATTATTCAACATGTTGAAATTTCTTAAGATCATTAAAAATCAATGGAATGGCATTACAATTTTTAAAATGCATAAAAATTATCGAAATCCAATGAAAATTATGCAAATTATCAAAAAAATTCAATGAAATTCAATGAAATACCTACGGTTTAAATATTTAGTTGAATCTGAAAAATTGAATTAAAAATTCGCAAAAATTGTGTTGGAAGTATAAAAGTTTTGAGAAATCAAAAAAAAATGAATTAAATGTCTCAAAAATGATGTCAAAATCAAATAATTGAAAATTTGGCCAATTAAATCAAAACCTCAATAATCAATAGAATACAGAAATCGTGAAAAGTGCGAAAACTAGTGTCGAAAAGATTACGAAAATTTCTCTGAAATGATGCAAAAAATTGATTAGAGGTCCTAAATGTTGAAAAATAAAAAAAAAAGGTCGAAATATCAAAAAAAAAACTCATTAAAATATTGTAAAATTTGGTAAAGAATATTAAAGTTTTTGAAATACAATCGAAATTTTACGAAAATTGTGTATCTAGGAATATCAAAAAATTGGACCAATATTTTCATTTTGAATGAAAAAATATCAACACAAGTGGTGTGAAAAATGCTTTAAATATAAAGTTTGAAATGTTGGAATTTACGAATGAAGAAAAGAAAATAGTGAAAAATCACGTAGGTAAATGCACAAACGATGTAAAAATTGATGAAATATTATTAAATCACGTTTAATGTCATATTTGCTGAAACTGAAAAAATATCTTGCTTAATTGAAATTTTTATTTGAAATTCTGTCCAAAAATTCTATTTAAAAAAATTTCAACTTTTTTTCATTTTTTTGCTGTGATTGTTAGAACAAGAGATGAATTGTAATAGCGTCTAATAAAAGGGACCCAACGACCAAAAAATTGCTGTACACTCTTCCGGGCAATTTTCATGTAAAAACTTCTCGCTGATCAGCTGGAAGTGGCGCGAGGTTCTAAAATTCAAAATTACCCGATGTCAAGTAAAAAGAAAACTTGTGGTCAAAAAATAGATTTTTGCCTGCCTACTTTTTTGAAGAAGTAAATTGGCGATATGGAAACCCCTCGAAAATCCAATTTCAGGTCCCTAAGTCAAAAATAACGCGAATATTCTTTTTTTAAAACCAATTCCAGGATATGAGAGACTTGAAATCGAGGAGAGGTTTAATTTCTCTCAAAAGTTTAAATATATGATGAAGTCTAAAAAAAGGGGACAATGTGGATCCAAAAACTTTTTTTTCATGTGAATCCTCCTCAAAAATCTTCTGGAAGTGGTTTCAAAAATCATCTTCAAACTTTGACTTTTCCTGCCAAAGGATCTTTTTATTCTGTCTCCTTAGTAACTCACATCGATAATTGAACCCACCCAAACCCATCAACTCATGAATAAATCACCAACCAATTTAATTATCCAACAAATTCCCGAGACACCTAACATTGTTTTCGTATTTTTTTTTGTTCATAAAACTACTGAGCGATCATCACTTTGAAACTGACTCATTAACCACCGGTCATTTTGGCATCGTTTTTAAACTCATCTTTAAATCTTCGATCTCGATAAGAACCCGTTCAATTACGAAAATAAATTTTCATCGAACGATGCTTTTAACAACGTTAAAGGTCTCGTAACTCCGCAGGGTGTACTTGGTTTTGAAAAGCGTATAGAAAAATACCCATAACCATTACCATCATCAGCAACTTGTGAGACTCGTACGCGGTAAACTTGTCGTTTCGATGAACGCGGTAATCACATCCATACGAATACACGGTTGTGGAGAAAAATTACTACTCGCAAGAGCCATCAAAATACCAATTAACCTTTGACATTAGTCTTCATCGGTATAACGCAGCAACAGAATCGATACCGAATCCGAGAACTTTCCATAAAAAACGGATGTTACCTAAAATCGTAATTTCTCCAACCTATTAAAGTCATCATTAACGCGAAGTATTCGGTATTCGTTTGGATTCGGACTCGTTTGCGATAAAAAATTTTCAGTTGGTGATACTTGGGTATCTGCGAGGCGACGAGTCGACTGCGTGTACTATTTTTGGCATTAGATATTATACAGATGGATGAAAAAAAAATGATGATCGCGGAGAGCCGGTTTGCGACTCGAGATAGACGACGAAGAAGAAGAAGGTTTTTATATCAAAAATTCGTGACTACGTTGTCCACTATGTGTTAGGAAAAGAATGATGACTGCAATTAAATACGGGTACGGCCTTGTGCCCTATAGGTATATTAAGTAGGCCATTTGTACGGTGGCATTGAGAGAGCTTCTGTGCGGATTCTACCGGTTTACACGATCACCATGCGACAAATTTTTTTCCAGAAAATTTTCTAAAAAAAATATTGAGTTTGCGTATAAGATCTGTACCTATACTGAAGTGTCTGTCAGGTTATGCTAGTCTTGCGAAGTGTTGCTTATTCTACATATTTTCTATATCGAAAGTCCTGATATTATAAAATTTGAAATGTCACCATCACGAGCGAAAATTAAATATTGTGTTCTTTACTGGCCAACTACCGGCATTACTGGCAAGAAAAACTAAAAATAGTAATAAACAGAAAATAGCAAGAAATTCAGAAAAAGCTAGAATTCCAGAATTTCAATCATTTTATTTCAAAAAAAGCAAAAATTTTCAACATTTTCCTCTTTTTTTGAACTTTTAACTTTTTAATCACATGATGGAAATGATTTTTTGGGAGAATTTGAAGTGAAAAAATTACATGAAAATGAAAAATTACAAGAACAATCCTGAAATGCTATAGAAAAATTTTCATTTTTTAGATCCAATAGATACCCTGAAAAAACGTTTTGGTAATTCATTTGCAAAATCACGTCTGAAACGCTTTTTTTTTGACATTTTTAAGATAGAAAATCTCATTGACCTGCTCAGTTGAGAAAATCGAAAATTTCAACACATCGATTGGGAAAATTGGACAGTTGGTATTAATTTTTTAAAAGAAAAATAAATAAATAAAGTATCAAAGCATTTAGTTATTCACAAAGTTGAAAATCTAGTCATTTTTCCCAATTGAAAATTGATATCTACTTTCACAACTGAAAATTGATAAGTAGGTAATTTTCTCGACTGAAAATTGATAAGTAATAATTTTCCCAACTGAAAATTGATGCTTATCCCAACTGAAAATTCATACTTTTTTCCAACTGAAAATTGATAAGTAGGTAATTTTCCCAACGGAAAATGGATAAGTAAGTAATTTCCTCAACTGAAAATTGATAAGTAATATTCTCAGTTGAAAATTGATGCTTATCCCAACCCAACTGAAAATTCATACTTTTTTCCAACTGAAAATTGATATTTTTCCTAACTGAAAGTAATTTTCCCAACTGAAAATTGATAAGTAATTTTCTCAGTTGAAAATTGATGCTTATCCCAACTGAAAATTCATACTTTTCTCAACTGAAAATTCATACTTTCCCAAATGAAAATTGATAAGTAATTTTCTCAACTGAAAATTGATGCTTATCCCAACTAAAAATTCATACTTTTTTCCAACTGAAAATTGATAATTTTCTCAACTGAAAATATTGATAATTTTCTCAACTGAAAATATTTATATTTTTCTCAACTGAAAATATTGATAATTTTCTCAAGTTGGAAATCAAAATAATTTTCACTTCAATTTGGGAAAATTAGTCATACTTACCTAATAATTGTCGGTTGGAAAATTGAACTTCTTGTATCGGAAAATGAATGAATAAAATGGTTATTTTAAAACTTGGGAATCAGAAAAATTTCCACTCGTCAATCCCCTCCATCTCTTGGGTGCGCCCACATGTGTAGTTATTTTATTACTTCTTACTTCTCCTCTCAGTGTATTCTATTATTGTAAGTAAATGAATTGAGTATTATAGCGTGTCATGTGTGTATGTTCATAAATGGTAGGTACATGTATCCCATGTATCGTATGATGACTTCTGAGATTGATTCTGATTGTTTGTTGGTCGTGTTGGATGAACAACAGTAGCGAATTGGTGAGCTTAACGATGTCTCGGGTTCAGGTTGCACCGCCACCTCACCTCTGCGCCCTGCGTTGCGGTTTCCATAGATGATGCTGCGTATAATGATAGGTGATCCATTATCGAGTTCGTGATTGAATCTCGTTAAGTTTCGATTTGTTATGTAAAACGCTCTCAGACGTCTGTTGAGAAAGATCTTATTATAGAAAAGTGCTTCTGATGATGGTAGGTTAGGATGAGTCGAGAAAAATGGATATTTCTGACATTGAAAGTTTTCCAATTCTTACCTTAGGTATGTAAGAAAAGTATGAAATTTTTTTTGAAAATTATTGAAATCACATTTTTTTGTTTTTCAGAAAAGTTGAATTTGAAAAAAAAATCGAAATCGAGAATGAAATCAATAAAATCATTTAAGAAATTGAAAAAAATTTGAGATAGAAAATTTTTTTCTCATTATGAAAATTTAAAATTTCTTAATCTCTAAATTTTTACGATTTTTTTTAGGCAATTTTCTCATTTTTTAAATTTTTTTCTGATTTTTAAAATTTCTTTTTTTTAGTTTTTTTCTAATTTTCTCAATTTTTTTCCAATTTTTTCTCGGTTGTTCATTGTTTAATCATAGAATTTTTTGTGAAAAAAATGAAAAGGTCAAAAAAATCTAATAAAACGAAAAAAACAACAAATTTTATGATATCAACTTGAATCTCAACCACAATTTCAGCATCTGCCACACTAATTCCATTCACCCCGAGAGCGCAAATGAGAAAAATATGTGCAATATGAAGCCCAAATGAGGCACAAACGAAAAGTTTAAAAGGTAACGATCACTCCCTCTGTGGGCGGGTCTGGTACCTAATTACTTCTGACAAATTATTTTAAAATTTGTTCCTTGAACTGGTTTTTTTGAATTTTTTTACAGTTGGGGAGGGGGAATGCATAAAAAGTCCTGCTGAGGTTCTTCAAAGGCCCTGCTTTTCGTTTTGAAATTTTGTTAGACACCCTGTATTCAAAGCAACGCAGCATCTCGACGACCGAATATGTTTTATAATTCAGTACCGAGCGTATTCGCAGCCCGGTTATAAATTATATGACGAGTGTATAGCGATTTAAATGACGTACGAAAATAACTTCGCAAAAGTTAAAACTTTTATTTGACAATATTGGTAGTCGGCTTTTATTTGTGGGTTAAAATTTACCAAAAAAAGCTTAAGTCTACCCCTTAACTCTGTACGATATGTTCCCAAGTTGCAGATAAAACCAAATGGAATATCTTAAAGGAATTTAACCGGTAATGCAAACAACACCCTTCCGCCCTTTTAGCCGATAATAATGGCAATGGATTCGGGCGAACGTGTGATTTATAAAAATTGATACCGAAGTCAATCGAAACATTGCCAGCTTTAGGGTAAGCTTTTTCTCTCTTTCTCTTTTTTTTTTTTTAATAGCCTACGTCCCAGTCCCTACCCTTATTTTACATTTCACCGTTACGTTTACCGACCCTCAAGCTGACTATTTTTTTATTACTTGCAACCGAGAGAACCCGATGAGGAGCGGCCCGCACACCCACACAGACGAAAAACACACCGAGCAGAAAGAGTCTTATCATTATACAGCGCAGAGGGTTACAATACAGCACCGAGGCGAAATTGTCGATATATCTTAAAAAGTTAAATTATATTAAAAGCGCCATCGAAATTGATGTTATTTACATTTTAAACGCATACGTTTTTGTAGGCTCCTTGTAAACATTTATTAGTAGTTTATGGTCGTAATAAAAATACCAAATGTTACCTTTTTCAAATTAAACCGAATTTCCACATCCCGGACCTCGGAGCGATTTAATTAAAACGACCATGTTAGCTGGAAATTGAATATAGTATAAATAGTTGCGCACGTTTATGCGGGCCGAGGCAGGGAAGGGGGAGCCGGCTAAAAAAGATTTTTTCCTCACAATTTCAGTGTTTTAATTGTACGAAAAGGTGCCGACACACTTTCGTCTCAATTATTTAACGACTATGTCTTTTAAGGATTTTCGCCTTCTTTTTTTTTTACGAGTGGAGCCGCCCAGGACCCCTCTGTTTTTCGTTCTCCATTCGTTTGCACGGGTTGATAAGCGAAGGCGATACGATGGTATCTTCGTTTTATGGCTTTCTGATGGATTTAGCGAGATTCCTGTAGTAAAACTGCACCTCGGATGGGTTATAAATAGAAACAGGATCAGAAACATCAACGAAGCTTTTTTCACCTTCTAGCAGCAGGCTTGCTAGATCATAGATACGAGGAGATAAGATATACCTATAGGTTACCAGGAGAATTACGTTTGAATGAATTTTTTACATGGTTTCTCGCACTTCGGGAAAGGGATGAGATACGTTTTATTAGAACGATTATTTATTATTATTTTTCGATTTTGATAGGAAATCAGATTTGATTTTAATTTTCATTGATGTGGATCAATTTTATCCGAACGAAAAATAGTTATTTTTATAAAATAATCGTCGATTGGGTCTGGCCGGATAAGGGGTGAATTTGGCCCCCACTCCGATTTTCCCTCTAACCCCCTTAAATGGTGCCCCTTGATGTGAAAACATTCTAGACGAGTTTTTCATTTCCAAGAATTATTAATGAGTTTGGATTGAAAACTGATAATGGTGCAGTTTTTGATTCAGAATTTCCATGTTCAACAAATTTGGGTCTGGTCAAATAAGGGGTGAATTTGGCCCACGCTCCGATTTTCACTCTAACCCCCTTAAGTGGTGCCCCTGGATGTAAAAACAGTCTAAAAAAAAATTTGACCCCCCAAGCCCCTCCCTTTCGGAGATATGGCCATTTTATTGGCTGATTTTCAAGAATTTTTCATTTCAAAGGAAGTGAACGAAATTTTCTGTTCTTTGGCACAAAGTTACATTTCGTAGAGGTGTATTTATGAAAATTTTTTCAAAAATTTTGGTGCAGTTCTTCATGTTTTTTCGGCTATTTGAATTTTTCAATCGAAAAAAACACCATATAATCGAAGAGCGACCAACCTAGAAAAATTACTTAAAAAATGTGTTTTTAATGTAGAATTTCGCTGTGTATTCGGTATTGGCCGATTCTTTGAACTAAGGGTCGAAAAATGCGAAAAACCGTACAGAAACATTGTTATTTTAGCAGATTTTTCAAATTTTGAGCGTTTTATATAGAAAGAAATGACCAAATGAAAAAACCAATACCATATTTGTGTTCAGCAGGTCAAAATACCCCGATAGACACCCTTTTTGTGAGCGTTTTGCTTGAATTTTCAAAATTTACTTTTTTCATTGATTTTTTATGGTAAAAATGCTGAAAAAAATGAATATCGAGACCTCGAGAGAAACAATCGCGAAAAGAGTGTTACTCGGAATATTTTGACCTGCTAAACACGAATATGAGATTAGTTTTTCCATACGGTTGTGTCTCTTGCATCCCTCTTCCCCACATCAATGATATACTTAATCAATGAATTAATCTTGTACAATACAACAAGATGCCAGAATGAAAATTCAGAATTTGAAAAAAAATCAAATAATCTTTTATGCCCTGCTCTTGTTCTCGTGAAATTTTTTCGATTTCGATCTGCTGTGTTACTGTTCGTTGAAAATTTTCAAAAAGTTTCTGATCGAGTGATCGAGTTCCGGTCGCGCAATATTGTACCTAAGTACCGATACCTTTGGCATGGTTCAATGCCAAATAGATGGAGGATTCGTGGATTAAAATTTTGTGTGATTCATAACTACTTGGCATACGCAAACGTAGATATGTAATGTGACTCTAGCTAAAATCAGAAAATGGCGAATTCTGACTAATTTTGGGTCGTAGAATAAGAATATCGCATTAATTATTTTGCATTTTAATTTTATTGCTCAAAAAACCCAATAAATTTTAAAATGGTGGATTTTCCAGCGAAGAAATGGCCAAATGAAAAAACCAATACCATATTCGTGTTCAGCAGGCCAAAATACCCCGATTAACACTCTTTTCGCCATTATTTCACTTGAGGTCTCAAAATTCACTTTTTTCAGCTTTTTTACCATAAAAAATCGATGAAAAAAGTAAATTTTGAAAATTCAAGCAAAACGCTTGCAAGAAGGGTGTCTATCGGGTTATTTTGACCTGCTGAACACGAATATGGTATTGGTTTTTTCATTTGGTCATTTCTTCCTGTATAAAACGCTCAAAATTTGAAAAATCTGCTAAAATTACAACGTTTCTTTACGGTTTTCCGCAATTTTCGACCCATAGTTCAAAGAATCGGCCAAAACCGAATACACAGCGAAATTCTACATAAAAAAACACATTTTTTAGTAATTTTTCTAGGTTGGTCGCTCTTCGATTATATGGTGTTTTTTAAGATTGAAAACTTCAAATAGCCTAAAAAACATGAAGAAGTGCACCAAAATTTTTGAAAAAATTTTCATAAATACACCTCTATGAGATGTAACTTTGTGTCAAAGAACAGAAAATTTCGTTCACTTCCTTTGAAATGAAAAATTCTTGAAAATCAGCCCATAAAATGGCCATATCTCCAAAAGGGAAGAGGTTGGGGTCAAAAATTTTTCTAGAATGTTTTCACATCAAGGGGCACCATTTAAGAGGGTTAGAGTGAAAATCGGAATAGGGGCCAAATTCACCAGCACTTATCCGGCCAGATCTTTGAAGTCCGATTTATCAATTATCCAAATAATTGATTATTCCCTACACTAATCAAGAGGAAGATGAAGTTTCCAAATTTCAAATTCCTATATGGGAAAGGCAACATACCTCTGATATTGGTCAGTTCAATCCCACCTTCCTTTTTTTCAGTCATTCAGTCAAAAAGTTTTGCTGATTCTTCCTGTGCTGCAATTCTGACTATGACTATTCATCAGTGACTTGACTCAATTATGGTGTCTAGAGATCTTAAACATTGAACCCAAGGAATCATCTTTGGAGGATTGACGGGGTCCTCAAATTAGGTTAAGATGACTGAAACATTCAATTTGAGTGTTTTTGGTCCCATTTGATCCCTTGTTTTGTTTTGAATTCTTAGTCTCTCCATTACATAATTTCTGGATACGCTTATGACCACGCTAAATTTCTACCTTTACCCACATTCCCTTTTAATGAATGAGTGATCGAAATACACCGAGACAGAGACTGCCTAGCTTTAATATCAATATGCCTAACCGGCCACCACACATTAGGTCATCGTATAAATGATAAGATAAAACCCATGACAAAATGCCATAGAGCAGAAACTAGTCCCGCCCATCCATTTACCCAGCTAATGCGACATTTATCGATGGAACGTAGCACGCTGGCAATCACATGCATCAGAACAGGGTACCCAGAGTCCATAATGGATACGGGCCGACAGCCAAGTACCTACGTTTCGATATGCGAGATCATATGCCCTTGAACCTATCACAGCGCACGTCACTTAAAGTACAAGAAGTCTCCAGGTAGATGCCAATTCTCGGATGTCAACATTTGGCTCATAAGGATAGAAGGGGGTGGTCTCGAGTAACCGGTAAATTCGCCAAGATGATTCTGTCCACGATGGAAAAAATAACCAGTCAGAGGATCCTCTAATTTACGACCGGTTCGGGTAAAATTTTTTCGTAAAATTAGACCTTTAATGATCGGTAGTCGTAAAAAAAAAAATAAGAAGCAAACGTGCAACTTTGGCTACATCCAATTGGAACGACTACCTTGTATTAAAACGACCGCAACAAGCTTACTGGTAATTAACGCTCGATTTATTCGCGTTTCTTAATTTTGTGACAAGTTGGAAAAAAATTTCCAGCGGTGATTGCAATTCGATTCCTCTTAATCTTGATTTCACGTCGGTACGATCGGACGAGTCGATTACTTATTATGCACCGATGCTATGATATAGTTGAATTTGTAAAATATTTAAATTCGCCGGTCCTGCGGCCGGCCAGATACTACGGCTCGCCCTTGCTCTTCGTCAGTCCGGCCCACTCGTACATACAATGAAAGTATCTATATCTTTACACATATAAACAGCTACACCGGCTACTCTATCACGCTTCCGGAATTTAAATCAGTTTCGTAGCATAATAAAAGATGGTCGTAATTATTAGCACAAGTTACATCGTCTCTGGACGAACCGATCGTTAAATAAAATCCGCGCGTAAAAAAATAAAAGACGACATACGAAGCTTGTTTTTTTTTCCTCCGCTATTTCTTTTTTCTCGCGCCTTCGAATAATCGGATTACGTATCGTAGCCAGAGTTATTCTATAATAAAGCAAGGTAAATAAATATACCGAGAAAGTAGAAATTATTAGACGTTAATCGAATTCTACAGACGCATCGGTGTATATTGAATTTAATTTATTATCTCCTTTTTATTACACTTATAGATATACGAACGTGGTACGGAGAGAATCTCCCATTCATTTAGGTTTCATTCACAAGATTCCCCAATGGATCTTGTACTACACCCGAAGACTCGTGTTATAATGAGAAAAATCCACCCCGCACTTGGCCGGCAGTACATTAAAAGAAAAACAAAGTTGCCAATTAAAGAATATAAGCAAACATTACTATAGGTACATCTTTACCTAAGCTCACAACCGCGAGCAAACAGAAATACATAGAATAAGGCGAAATCTGATTAAAGCGTAACGTGATTTATCCAAACAACTCTGCGTATAGTCTTCAGTCCTCGGTGTAATTGTCAATACCGCTCTATTGGCTCGGACCTCTTTTAAATGAAAACCACTTACAATTACAATGTTGAAAAATCTAATAAATAAACCGACCCCTTTCCAAACGATGCGATTTTATTACCATATGTTACACTTATGTACTTTGGTGGTTCGCGGTTTGCATCGGTCAAACGATTCGTTTCACTGTTAAATCGATCCGAAACGAATAGCGAGTGACCAATCTACGACGTACTGCGATATGATCTTAATGTATTTATTTTGTCTAAAGCTGTGTCCGGAGAGGTGCTTTGGTGTGGTCTGGTGACTGTAAACGAAGCGTCCAATTTTTGCACACATGGTGTGTGAAAGACTGTATCGGAGAGAGCAGACTGTAGAGATGTCAATTGGAGATGTGGGAAAAGATTAGGCCAGGATGGGGCTAGTTATGAAATTTTCATTGAGTGTATAAATTAGGGCGATTAGAATGAATCGCGATTACTTTAATTTCAAAGGATGAGGAAATCAGATGAATAGAAATCTTGTTTCTTAAATTGACTCGAAAACTACCTGGAACCTGGAACATTCTCTAAAAATTTGGAAAAGTCAAGAATTTTTGAATTTTTCTGAAGTTTTTTGAAATTTTAAAAGAGGTGGGAAAATGTTTCTTTAATTATTGACATGGAAAATGTCTTATGGGGGTTGTATCAAGTTGAATGGTAAAGGATGAAAGATGAAAAATGAAGGATGAAGGATGTAGGATGAAAGATAAATAATGAAGGATGAAAAATTAGAACTCTATGGCCCATAATTAGTTCGAAGTCATGTTCTGGTATTCTTTTCCATTTTGTATGATTTAGAAAACGGATGAAAATTCAGTAAAAAATGCCAGCAAACTAATTGTAAGGTGTTTCTATTCAATATTGAAAAAAATCTTGTTCATGACTAATTATGCACTTTGAGGTAACCTGGAGGGTGTTTCTGAATAATTGGAGGTCGCTGAACTCTATTATGATGCCAGTTTTATTTCCTGAAGTGTTTTTCAAAAAGTTGACGAATTAACTAAGCATGCTAGATTGAGAAAAAATTGAATAAAACCAGACTTCAAGTCAGGTAATATTTAAACGAAAATTTGAATTTTCAAAAAAAAAGAAAATTCGAAATTGAGGAAATTTAAATGTTGAAAAAATGATAAAGATGTGAATTATGAATTTTTCAAAAAATTTGGGAGAGTTTCATTCATTCCTCATTCTTTTTACAAAATTCATTTAAAATCAACTTTTTTTTGGAAACCTACTTTTATTTAATAAGCTGCGATGAGAAAGAAATGCCATAATGCCTTTGCCCATGATGTTGAGGGGGGGGGGGGAAGGAGAATTTGATATTATTGGTCAAGTTTTGAACATCCTCAACAAGAAAAAGGAATGAATTTTCAACTTCTAAAAGAATTTTTTCTGTAAAAATTTTTAATTCATCAACTTGAACCATGCAAACAGGTAATTGATATTTTACGTTTTCAAGTTATTTATTCATTTTTTTTATTTGTACCGAGTCACGTAAATTTTTTCTGTGTTGGAAGGAGGGGGATAGAATTTATAAATTTGAGACTTTTCCATCATTTTGTTTTTAAATGAAGTGTTTTCATTTTATTTAAATTTTTTAAATCTTGTGGTAAGTCCTTAGTCTCATATTTCTTTTTAAAAAAGCGACACAGCAAATTTCCAATCAATCTTCTGCTCCCCCCCCCCCATTCATTATGAGCACTCTCTTAATTTGAATCAGTCAAAAATGCCTAAATTGACTGATGAAATGGAGAAAATCAAGTCACTGATAATCAGTCAAATTCCACTGATTCCCCAGTTAATCAGCGTCATTTTACTGCCAATCAGTGAAAAATTACTGATTCAAATAGTGAATTTTGATTGTTAAATCAGTAAAAAATAGTTGATTGATTGAAATCAGTAAAAATTTACTGATTCAAATCAGTGGATTTTCATTATTGAATCAGTAAAAAAAATTTCACTGATTGAATCAGTAATTAATTAACGATTGAATCGGTGAAATTTTATTTTTACTGATTCAATAGTGAAAATTCACTATGATTGAATCGTAATTTTTTACTGATTCCTACAATGACTTGATTTTGTCGATTTTAATCAGTCATTTTTGACTGATTCGAATAAAGAGAGTAACGAGTTTTGAGTTTTAAAGAATCGAAATTTTGAAGTTCTAAAATCAGGTATCCAGAGCGCAGTCAGTCGGAGAGATGAGGCCCCTTTTCGGATGATTTTTTCAGAACTGTAGCTGGAGCAAGAGACATATTTTTGAAAGTTTAGGAGCCAAAGCTGGAAGAACATGAATTAAAAATCGTATAGCTGTAGCTGGAGAGACTTCAATGGAAAGTCTTAAAGCTGCAGCCGCCAAAAAGACCAGATTCTTTCCCTCCGAATTCGTATCCAAAATCTCAATTTTATAAATCTTATTTTTCAACACTACATTCCTCAAGTCACGGGTTATTGTAAGGAAATTTCAACACTATCAGGATTTAAACTTCGATGCAAAAAAAAATTGGAATAAAAATTTTTCGTGAGAATATCAAGTTAGAAGAGGTGAAACTAATTGTTGAATCAATTGAAGACTATTCGAAGGCGTCGCGTCGCCGGAATTTATTTGGGAAGAGTATATAAAGTGGTATGGTGACTTGAAGCACCAAAAGGATTTTAGGAGAAGGGAGGTGAAGGGATCCTTCTTTTGCACTATTGTTTCAAATACTTAGTTCAAAAATATATAATGATTTTGATTATTCTCGAGCGAAGCGAAGGCAAAGATTTGAAAAAATTGGATTTTCAATGCCCAAGTAAAACATTTTTTTGTTTTAATGCTTTGAAAATCACTGAAAAAATTTCTTGCAAGTAGCTGAAAAAAAATTGAAGCAATAATTTTTGTGTTGGAAAAAGTTTTGAAAATTTCAAGTTGAAAAAAAAACTGAAGAAATTGAAGTTGGAAAAATTTTTAATACCCCCTAACTATATTTTCCCTACTGTGAATTTTCTAATTTTTTTGATTTTTTTAAATTTCCGGCAACTCCATTCCAATTTTTTTTTAATTTCTTATTTTTTTTCAATTTACAATTTCTGAAGAAAATTTTAGTCCCATTTTTTCAAGATTTCTTATGACACTCAACTCTATACAGGCAAAATTTTAATTTAAAATTGAAAAAACTGGAAAATTTTTTACTTAAAATAAGTTTGGACGTCTATTGTGAAAATCCTAAAAGCTAGTCCATCAAGCAATTTTGAAACTACCGAACAATTTTGGAGCTGCCGACATGAATTTTTGGAGCCACCTGAACAAGCTGGAACTACCCCTTAGAATAACCCTTGGCTCAAGTATTTCAATTACAAGATCGGATCGATCGAAAATTTGGTTATTTGAGCTCACTTGATGTTTCGAATTAGATAGGTGGTAGGTCCTTGAAATACCTACTTATGTATTTGCAAAGAAGAGAAGAAAAAAGAAAGAAGTGCGATCTGCAAAGCATTATTCATTGTAATAACAAAGGCACTCGAAAATAATCGTCATTTAAAAAAAATAAAATAAAATTCATTTGTGTGAATGTATGATCTGCATACATTCTTAACATTAAAATGATGATTTTTTTGCAAGGTGATTAATTTTTTATTATTTTTATTTTTTTTGCAGGTAAGAAACCTCATCCAGATTCAATTAATGTGGTCAGTTTGCATGGTGATTCTTGCCATCAATATTTTGTGGCAGGTAAAATAAAACACCAAAATCAAGTACTTACTTACCTTTATTTATATGTATTTATTAGGTATTTGTGAACATCGAAATTTCTGCTAAAAACCACTCAATTTAGAAGATCGATATTTGGCTAATTTTTGATAGTTCTCCTTAGCCCATCATGGTCATTTCGATAAAAACTGATTCATACTTTTTAAGAAAAAATATAATTTGAAAACTCCAACGCTAGCTGGCATCTCTACCAACAACAAAGTATACTCTGCGTGAAAGCTTCTTCACAGAATCATACTTCTCCACTTCCCAGAACTCGATCATTAGACCCGCCTGTGGTATATGCTATTAGCTGCTCTACCTCAGCCATCTCACCCACATCTCACGTATCTCTGCCTTATAAACATGCCACTCGGTCCATTACCGCAAACCACTCGCATATCGACATTTACCCGGTAAATCCTCATCAAGCTCGTAATTCACCCAACGTACGTAATAATTTCACACTCGTGACTCGATTCGGTTCACAAGGTGTGAAAGCTCGTTCTAAAATTAATCAATATTTTACAAATGCGCTAAAGACCATACTCGGCTATCATCCGTAGCTTGTCATCTCATATGAAAAATATGCCAAGATCGGCCCAGCTCGCCGAAGATTTACGATTAAATTTCGTAGCATCCAAGCAACCAACTCTTGTCAATGGCTTGTATAATTACACCGAGCGAATCTTCGCCTTTTGGCCACTTTCACGACCTTACCAGCGCTGTGGCGGCGCTTATGTAGATAAGCCAGGGCGAGGCGACATTCCCCAAGTATACTCGTATTTTCACCTATTGATACTCGTAAATTCGGCCGATCAGGTCGAGTCGAGGCGATTTACAGATAAAAACGTATCCTCTTGGATCTCATAAACGCAACGACACCCAATTAAAAAACTACTCTTTTGGTTGGAAGAATGCTCCCTCAATTCCGCGACATTTGAGACAAACTTAGTCGGACATTAATTACACCTTTTTTCTATCTTTACTTTTCTACGTTCTGGCCAACGATTAGTACGAGTGTAACGGCTAAACCGGTTCATCAACCTTCTAATTAATTTCGATATTATCACTTATGGTTGGTCTTTTTTCTCGACTGTTTTCAGCTCGCGATCGTTTAAATGCATCTACAACATTTGGCAATTAAACAAAACTATTATTTTGAGCGTACAGAAAAAAAGGTAAATATTATACCTAGTAATGTCCTATTTAACACTTCTACTGTTGGGACCGGTTTGGCGCGAAAATTTTACCAACTTTTGGCCGAAAAATTTTGCAACGTTCAATTAACGACAGCAAACTCGATGTTACGCAATAAGTTTATATTTTTTATTAACCACGTACTCCGCGAACATCTTCCAATTCAGCCTCTCGGTACCTCGCGAAAAACGGTGAAAAAAATTAAACAAAAAATTCCCCGATGTAGGAATGTTCGCGAAACCAGTTTTTAAAATGATCTTTTCTTCTATCTCGAACGAAGGTTATTATATAAATAAATTCCCGAATCAATTAGCGTACTGCAGGATGTAGGTAAATTGAAAATCGTATACTTTAACATACATTTTACAAAGGAACTCAATTAATGTATAGGACAGTTCAACGATGGGGCACAGAATCGTATCGTATATCAGTAGGTTTTAATGAATTTCACAAAAACCTAACCATCCAACGTAATAACCATCAGTCGTGTCGTAAATTTAAACGTTTTTATACAAAAAAAAAAAAGTTCTACCAAAAATTAAACTCGAATATTTCCGTCCATCTCGTATCTAGGTACTTTTTCCTTAAACACGTTTTTGTTTATTATTGCTCGTGTGTGTCTTTTTACTTCGTATTATACAAACAGTTATTCCGACTCGAAACTGGTTTCCAAATGATTTGACATTTTGGAAAAAAAATATTGATTGCAGTTATGATAGTTTTAGGTTTGGTTTGTATAGTATTTGAGAATGGGTTAGGTTTTCTTGGCAGAAATATTTCTATGATTACTTTTCTAGCCCTGGTTTCCAGACTTGGTAGCCTGAGGTAATTGGAAGGGTTCTAAGGGGTTGGTTTCTATGCTGATTAATTTTAATGATCGGATAGGGTTTTGCTCTCTGCTGGAGAGTAACAACCGTAATTACGTATTGGTTTCACTTTCCATGGTATGGAGGGTTTTTTCGTTTCGAATATAGCCAAATATACGGATTCGAATTCCATGCCGTTTTAAAGGTTCAAAGGGTTGGGCTGATGTAATGCTGGGAGCTGGTTTCATTTTAATGTGTTCTATTAACTTGGGTAAAGACTATGGTTATAGGATGGATTTGGTTGGGATATGGGAGCCCTTATAGTGGTGTTTTGGCTGTTGCGTAGATGGAGTAGTGTTGGAAATGGGTTGAAAAATTAGGTAGTCGGAATGAAAAGTTTTCAGATTTTTTTTTTCATTTCTGGATCTTCGGATGGGGTAAATGAGTAGCTGAGAAAGGAGTAAGGTGCTAATTATGTGAGATCGTATGAGGTATTGAGACTTATAATTATGTTTACGAATAATTGATCAATTTATATTTTCGATCTTTGATATTTCACATTTTTTTCGAATACGTCTGAATTTCTTCGATTTTTCGGTTTTAGGAATGCAACGAATGAAAAAAATTAAACGGTCATATTTTTCAAAATGATATCACAATTTTTTTCGAATTTGTCGAAAAATTTGTTGAAATTGGTCAAATTTTTGTACTTAAACTTGCAAAGTTGTCAAATATTTATTCAAAAATGGAATAAAAATCAAAAATTCTGAAAAGTTATTAAAATTATTGAAATTTTTTTTAAAAAAAATTATGTTTGTAAAAATTGTTCAAAACGTAAAAAAATGATGAATTTTTAAAAATTGAATAAAATGTCATGCAACTTGTCAAATTTCATAATTTTTTCGACGTCGAACTCGGACAAGGTACTCGGATGTTGATTTTTATCAATGGTTTGAGAACAGTTTCAACATTGAAGCTTTTGCTCTTCGGAATCTGTAGTATTGTAACATTGGGAATGTGTTTTCCTCGATAAAATTTCCAAGGGTTCGAATTTTTTCAAGATGATGACTCATTTTTAAAACGATAAAATGCAAATCGAATCGGAATTTATCCAAAAATAGTTAGGTACTTCAAAGAGACAAAAAATTTACAGCGAGTCACATTTTTTTTTTTTTCGTAAAAAGAAATTTTTTTAAAATTTTTTGAGCGGTGGAAATTGGTTAAATGTTTTGAAAAACCGCCATAAATAATTATTTTTGTTCCTCAAAATTACCAATTTTTATCAGTTTTTCAGTTATTTTTTTGTGAATATGAAAAACCTGAAAAAAATTTTCTGCTTGTAAAATAGGAAAAAGTCTCCGATTTTTTATTAAATTTTTTTTGCAAAAAATGATGAATGTTCAATTTTATACCTACCTACTACATAAGTTTGAAATATCTCACTTATGCATTGTTTGAAAATGCAGTCAGGGCAAACGAAGAAGGGAGAAATGGAAACCGCTTGTTTCCTCCTCTCTATGATGACAAAATTACGATTTTTATTGGTGAAATTCAGTTCAAATGAAAAAATTTTCCGAAGTGATATTACTTTTTGAAATTTTTTTTGAGTTGATAAAATGAGATGGAATTGAATTTTAGTCTGAAAAATTGGAAAAATTTGATATCAATCAAAAATTATTGTTGATTTTCTGTCTCCTCAATAATTTCAATTTCGATTTGTTTTCAATTAAATGATCATCAAATGTGTAAAAAAGTTGAATTTTCTTCAAAATTGTTGAGTATACAAATCATAAAAATCATGTATAAGGTTAAAATTATCTAAAATAAAATTAAAGTTGATCAGAACACGAAAAAAATCCCTTCAATTTATTTCAACCATCTTCCCCTTTTAAAAATGTGACGTAAAAATAACTTGAAAAAAGGAAAAAAATGTTATTTTTTTGTAGAAATGGATAAAAATTACGAAAATTGGTAAGAAATATCGTATAAAAATAATCTAAAATATAGCAGAAGTTCATCAGAAGACCGTGAAAGTTGATCAAAGTATCAGATAATCGGTCAGTTTTGTATGAAAATTGAAATGAAATTAGCCCTAATAAAATATTGAATCGTTGAAAAAAAATGAGTAAGAATAGTAAAAAAAAGTCTAAAAATCATACTTATATGTTTTTTCAAAGAAAAATTAATTAATTAATTGCTTTGACAATAGAGAAAGGATTTCTAGGTATTTTCCTACCTCCAATTTGAATTTATCCAGTTTTAGGTTAATTTTTACGATTTTTTTCCCACTTCCAATTCAATTTTTTTCAGGAATAAATTGGTTTATTTCAGTTTTTTTATTTTTCTTCCATCAGATGTCAATAAATTCGAACTTTTCTCATAGATTCGGATAATTTTCGAAAAATAGTCATTCTTGGAAAAAAACGATAAAATCGCACAATTTCTCATTTCTCCATTCAATTACACCTTCAGTCCGTTTTCACTTCGCAGAAAACTCGCACAGCATTTAGCATGGCGAACCAACCTCTTACAACAAAGTGTAAACACCGCGTCCAGCGCACTAATTTGCCCACAATTGCGACGTTTTTTTCTTCACCCGACAGTCTCATCACTTCAGATCAAATCACCGCATCCGTTTCAAATTTGATACAACGGTACTGGACACGATTTTATCAGCGATCTGCTGGAGAGTTCGTTAACACATCGTCAAGATCGCAACGGTAACTATAATGTAAGTTTTAAAGAGGAAAAGAAACTAAAGAAGGAAAAAAAAGAACTGACCACTTTTTAATTACTTTTAAAGCGAACGCCGAGCTCGGGCTACCAAAGCGAGGAAAATTTCTTATAATTATAAACCGTTTTGAGAGGCAGCAGTAGGTATTTTCTAGTCAGATATCATTTTTCGCTCCATATCACCTTATTTTTTCGACTCTCTCTGGTATCTGCCTAAGCT
Source organism: Pseudococcus jackbeardsleyi (assembly GCA_038380155.1). Lineage (NCBI taxonomy): Eukaryota > Metazoa > Arthropoda > Insecta > Hemiptera > Pseudococcidae > Pseudococcus > Pseudococcus jackbeardsleyi. The sequence goes on from CM076242.1 coordinate 7,477,250, forward strand.
TCAGGGTTCGTTGATTTTTACGCACTGATTTTTGGACTTTTTACGTCATGCATACGAGCATATTTTGGTAACATTGGGTCTCTGCTGCGATCATCGTCTCGTACACGCAGTTTAACGTTTTTATTAACGAGAGAGATAGAGAAGGCAGGAGAGGAGGGTAAAAAACTCGCACAATTGAGATTGCATGTGTACGCTCTATAAATAAGATGGTATAGAGATTAAATCGAAGCATTGGCGAGCATTTAATGAATGTTTTTAATGTGTTGTCGTGTCGCGCGATTTCACGTACACCTTATAATTATTGCCGTTATAATATCTGCGCCGAAGATCTATTTAATTTACTGAAATTTATTATCCACTCGGGATCATTTTTTTTTCTCCTTTTTTTTTCTGAAAAAAAAAGCAAAGGGGCAGCAAAAGTTATTACTTTGGCGATTTAAAAATAAGCAAGAGGCTGAAAAACAAGAAAAACTAGAATTTCGCTGACGTGTCTGTGTAAAGTTTGCAGAAATTCGTCAACTTGTTCGCCACTACCAGGGATATCGCAATTGATACGTCATCTCGTACATGCGACTGGGACTTTTCTATCCCCTGATATCAGAATTGTGCCAATTAATCGCAGAACTGTAACGATACAGCACGCAACGGTCAGTAGATGCGACAAGTACAGCGTCGTGGTGCGAATGATAAACGCACGATGACCTGAGATCGCCTAAACGTTCGATCACGAATGGCAAATTACCTTTAATTCGCCAATTGTCATTGACGTCATCTATATTATAAAAGTGAACGGTCGTATGATTTTTTTTCTACGAGTTCTGCGGTATTATGACGAAGGTGAACGGTTTTAGGGTATTGCGTATTCATTTATGAATTCAGTGTGAAACCGTGACGATTTATTGGTCCGTTTGGCTTCATCGTACGGCTAATGCGACGCGTATGGAGCCGTCAAGGTTTATGAGTGTCATTAGCGCTGTGCCATGTTTCACGTACATGCGGATATTTGAGCCAAACCTGGAGGACGTCGGTTTAAGGGAGAGACTGCCACGGACATGATTATTGGACGCCATTTTTTTTTTGGCTGAGTGGATTTTGTACGATGACGCACGGTGGCAATTGCTCGGGAAGAGGTGAAGATGATTTTGAAAAGCGAGGAGACAGTTCAAGGATTATTGGGGAAATTTTAGATGCAGACATTTATCAAATTGAATGGAAAAATCTGAGTTTTTCATTTCCAAGAATTAATGAGTTTGGATTGAAAACTGGTATGGTGCAGTTTTTGATTCAGAATTTCTATGTTCAACAAATTTTCCTCGGGTTTTGCCAAAAATTTTTCCCACTCCCGGAAAAATCCATCAGTCCCTGCGGTTAGCAAAAAACTACTTCACTTTTTGAACACGGGTTGAAGTGTGGTTTTTATTTTAATATGACCCAAAAGAAAATTTTTGAGAAGTGGACCCATCAAAAATGTCCCTTAGGGGAGGAATGGGGGGTCGTTTTAGGGGAGGTTTCACCCCCAATTCTCCAAATAAAGGTTTTGGGGTAAATTTGGTGTCATTTTCGTATAATTCGACCCTCCTGAACACGAATATGCAATTAGTTTTTCGATCGAAAGCATAGTACTTGCACAATCATAGAATTTGTGTCGCAAAAAGTGGCCAATTTTGAGGAGAAATAGGTAAAATTTCGATTTTTTCCATCCTGACCCGAGTATTGTCGATCAAGGATGGTTTGGAACCAGTTTCTAACTTAATTCGAACCTCCTAAATTCGAATTTGTCATTGGTTTTCAGATAGGAAGTTATTTATGTTCTCAATTGCAAATTTTCGGTAGTGGAAAACGGCCGATTTTCGTTAAAAGTGACTCAATTTTGCAATTTCTCACTTCGTCAGCCCTTTACCTCCAACCAATCCTTATATTAAACATTTCTTAGACCTAATTTGAACCTCTTGAACACGAATTTTTGGTTAGTTTTCCGATTGGAAGTAGAGAATTTTCTCAAACGCGATATTAATGTGGCGTGAGATGTTCGATTTTTGGCAGAAATGGTATGAAATGAAGATTTTCAATTTTCTTGAAGCATTTTTATCCTATCCAGTGCTAAATGAAATCAAATTTTTGCCTCATTCGAACATCTAGAGTACCTGCATAGAGAGCACTAACAATATTTTCAGCTTCATGCCAGTTTGGTGAGGGGGGGATGAATCATGGCTTCTCAAAATAGGGACCCCTTTTAAAACAAAAATATTTTTAAAAAAAATTAAATAAAAATTATATTTAATTATTTAAATAAAATTAATTTAATTTTTAAAAACTAAAATTAATAATTTTATTTTATTTTTTTAATTAAAATTTTTTTTGTTAAATTTTTTATTTAATAATTTTTAATATAATAATTATGGCTCAGCATACCCAGGGTTTCACGTTCAGATTTAAGTAAATGGTTAATAATGAGTTGAGAATATTCCAAACAAAATGTCAGCTACTTGAAACCCTGAATAGCTGAGCCATTTTTTTGTTTTAAGAGGAGTCCCTACTTTGAGAAGCCATGATTCATCCCCCCCCCAAACTGGCATGAAGCTGAAAATATTGTTAGTGCTCTCTATGTACTCTAGATGTTCGAATGAGGCAAAAATTTGATTTCATTTAGCACTGGATAAAATATAAATGCTTCAAGAAAATTGAAAATCTTCATTTCATACCATTTTTGTCAAAAATCGAACATCTCACGCCACATCAATATCGCGTTTAAGAAAATTCTCTAATACTTCCAATCGGAAAACTAACCAAAAATTCGTGTTCAAGAAGTTCAAATTAGGTCTAAGAAATGTTTAATATAAGGATTGGTTGGAGGTAAAGGGCTGACGAAGTGAGAAAATGCAAAATTGAGTCACTTTTAACGAAAATCGGCCGTTTCCCACTACCGAAAATTTGCAATTGAGAACATAAATAACTTCCTATTTGAAAACCAATGACAAATTCGAATTCAGGAGGTTCGAATTAAGTTAGAAACTGGTTTCAAACCATCCTTGATCAACAATACTCGGGTCAGGATGGAAAAAATCGAAATTTTACCTGTTTTTTCTCAAAATTGGCCACTTTTCGCGATACAAATTCTACGATTGTGCGATTACTATGCTTTCGATCGAAAAACTAATTGCATATTCGTGTTCAGGAGGGTCGAATTATACGAAAATGACACCAAATTTACCCCAAAACCTTTATTTGGAGAATTGGGGGCGGAAACCTTCCCTAAGACGAGCCCCCATTCCTCCCCTAAGGGACATTTTTGATGGGTCCACTTCTCAAAAATTTTCTTTTGAGTCATATTAAAATAAAAACCACACTTCAACCCGTGTTCAAAAAGTGAAGTCGTAGGATGATTTATAAGATTGTTTTTCATTTCAAAAATCATTCTAGCCTCAAAAACTCGAGAAATTCATTCGAACCTTAAAAGCTTGAAAAAGTCGTCAAATAATTTGTGAATATACGATTTCCATCGCCCAAATCATCTTTTACTTCCAGAAAAATTATCTCGGTATGAAAATCTTGAAATTGAGATTAATTTTCATGGGTACCAAAAATTATCTCTTGAATTTGTCAATTGTCGTAATTTTTTCAAGAATTAACGCGCTGATTTCTCTTCTTTTTTTTTGAAGGAATACGCATCTTGTGAAGTTTTTCATCCATTTTGAAACCTTAAACCCGGCGAAATATAAGGAACAGAGGACTAAGAGAGGAAATTTTCAAAAAAATGATGAAAAAATCGAATCGCATATTTTTTGCATTTTCAAGGTCCCACATCCAAATCCAACATCAATTCCACCTTCAAATAATTTTTTCTCACTCGGCAGTATTTCCAACTTCTACGCCAATTTTTCGACATCCCCTCTCATTCGGCACCCTCTGCGATCATTACATAATCTCCCTTAGGCATTTCTGGTAAATAAACTCGTCTACGTACCGTACAACACGCCTTTCTAGTCGATTAAAATGCGAATTTTGCTGGCACCGTGGGTCGTACGACTCTTCTGCATATTTTTTGTCACGCGAAATTCATCGCCAAACGCATATTGAGGAAGATTTCAAGAAGGAAATGCGACAAGTTATATTCGGGAACCGCTTCTACGGTACCAGTCAATTTACATATATTAATCGCTCGCGCCCCGGTATACTACTCGATGCAAAAAAAATTTCATCTGGAACACGTTCAAATTTTCTCGAAATTTCGCTAATTACCATCACCGCAGCATGAAAAATTTATTTTGTAGAAAATGCGAATATCTAATTATAATCTCTCGCGCCAAAAGCGCCAACTGCCATGTGATACGTTCAACAATTCAATCCTCGAGGTAAAATTATCACACTGTACGGAATACTGTGTTAAACAATTACTAAGCTTAACAAGCATACTTTATTAATTACTGTAACCAAGATATATCAACAGCAGCATCCATTAGAGAAAAAAATCGCATCGCCGAAGCTGAGCGAAAATATCAACCATGAGTACAGAACGAAAAAGAAAGAAAAAAACTCGTAGAAAAAAATCTCTCGACATCGTTCTATACATAACGACGAGATATCAACAAACGAGAAATGTTAACTAGCGCACGGTAGCTGCGGTAACTCTATCCGCTTGTTAGTTACTTCATTACCAGCAATTGTTTTCTTTTAGGTTTTTCATATAGCGGAATGTACCTACTTACGAGTATGTATTTTTTCAAATACTGATGCGTTGGCGAGTCACAAGACGTTGCTGAATTCCAATTCGAACCGTGTTCTTGAGAGAATCGCGATGAGCTGGTGATTGATATTGGCGAAATTTCTGCTCGAGTCGCGTGGTTAAAGGGTTATCCATGCGACTGGACGAAGAAAAAATATTGTTATGGCAAGACATTGGCGCAGGTGTTTCAGGCACGTAGAAGATATCGACGTTAAAATTTATATTTTTTGACGTTGGTTGGCCGGTATTAAAAAAAAAGAGTAATTACTTTGTATTATACTGCGCCAGCAAAGAAACCTTCTCGTACTAATAGTATAAACGATAATAAAAAATAATTATTTGAATAAAGGCAGACGTTTAAATCAGCGATAACGTATGGAGACGAAAAATTGCACCTGACTTTTCGAAATTGTATTTAGGGTACGGTGCGTAACCAACAAATAGGTTTAATTAGTTCAAGACCGGTTTTTCCATCTATACATTGAAGTTACTGTAGACCAAGGTGAATTGACCAACGAAGGCTGAATTTGTACGGAAAATGCATCAGACTCCGAATTTAAAAATGTTGCGAATGGTCGAATCGTTCATACATTTTTGTATTTGTAATGATGGAAGGGATTTTTTCTTTTATTGTTTTAAAAAATGAGTGATAATTTGTATCGCTAGATTTTTGATTTAGATTTTCTCAAAATTTTTAAGCTCATTTTTTGGCAAATTTTCACTTTTTTGCGCTTTAAAAATTTCCAAGTTTTTTATAATTTTCTCAGATCGTTTCACTTTTTTTCAAGTTCGAATTTTTCGGTGGATTCGAAAAGTTTTTCAACTCTGAATTTTTTCGTGCTCAAATTTTCATGACTTTTTTTAAAAAAACCTTCATTTTTATACAAATTTTCTTAAATCAACGCGTGCCTACCTAATCGGTATTGAAAAGTAGTGAATTTGGCAGTGATAGAAAACTGGAATTGGAACTTGAACTAGAACTGAAACTGAAACCTGAAGAAAACTAAAACTAAAAAAGAAACACTGGGGAAAAATTTTTAGGGTTGGGAGTTCGGTAAATTGAATAATTTGTAACTTACATAATTACACGAATCTTTGGATGATGAATTTACTTTTTTATACATATTTTTTAAAAAACAATTCATCACCAGTGAAGAAAAAATGGAACTAGAAATTGCAATTTGCAAACTGGAATTTGAAAACTGAGAAAATTTGGCGGAACTGGAAATCGGAAACTAAAAAAACTGGAACTAGAATTTGAAAAAACTGAAAAAAATTGAACTAGAATTTGAAAACTGAAAAAATTTGGAATTTACCTAAACTGGCATATAAATTCAAAACTGAAAACCAGAATTGTTATAATTTCAGTTTTCCAGCCCTGGAATTTGGTCAAAATTTCATTATGGCGAAAAAATGAAAAAATACGAACTCACGAAAAATCACTCTCTCTCTAATAATAAAATTATAAAATTCCAGTTTTTTATGGCATTTTAATCACAAAATTTTTCGTCCTTGGTTTGCTTGGGCTGAATAAATTTTATATACCTAAATTAATATATTCCTGCAAAATGGTTCACACTTTTCCAAATTATAATTTGAAAGATCTTCTCATTGAATCTCATTCAAATTAGGGAAGCTGGAAAAATTGCAAGAGCTTTCTGAACTTTGTCAATTTAAAGCATGCGTGTGTGTGCCTATGTGGGGAGGGGGAGGTGGAGGTAAATAAATGAAATATTGGACAAATTTTCGTATAGGTAGGTCTATGGTAGAATTTCTGACACAATTTGTTTCATTTTTCAAATTTTTGTGTAATGTTTCTTCAAAATGAGTTTTTGCTTTGATTTGAAAATTTTTTGTTTGAAATTCAGGTTCTCAAGTTTCTGTGTCTAATTGGAAGGAAAAGAATAAGTTTTAGAATTGAATCAGAATCATTTTTGTGGGTTAATGAGGTTTCTGTTGACTATTGATAAAAGTAGCATCTTATTGAAAAGAAGTAGTGAAAAAAATGATGTCTTTGAGAAAAAATTCGTTTAATACCACGTCAAATTTTTATTTTTGTCCACATAAAATTTGCAACTTTAGATCTTTAAAAAATAATTCTGATTGTTATCAAATTTCTTGTTTTTATTTCATTCACTTGTGTTTTTCCCTTTTTGCAAAATGTTCTCAAAATTTCAAAAATTGTTTCTATTTCATGACAAAATTTTCAATTATCAATTTCCTAATATTTTCAAATTTATTCAAAAACCTAGAAAACATTTTTATAATTCAAGAAAAAAACTGAAAAAATTCCAAGAAATGTGCAAAAATGTTTACAAAAAGTGGAATTGAAAAATTGTGAAGACGAAAAAATGTAAATTTGAAGTTGAGAAAAGTTGAACACAAATGAAAATTTTTTCAGAAAAATTTTGATTTTAAAAATTTTAGACTAGAAAAAAAAAATGAAGAAAATAGGCAAAAAATTGATTTTGAAAAAATTGTGAACAGTAAAAAATGAAACAGTTCGGAAATAAAAAATATGACTCTAAGAATTATTGGAAAATCATAAAGATACATATAAAACAAACAAATTTGAATAAAGAAAAAAATGAAGAATCTACAGAGAATTGTAAAAATGAAACTTTATTGATCATTTTTGTAGTTGGTTAATGGAGGAGAAAAATGATCCTGAAAAATTTCAGAGTGGAAGGAAGGTACTCTGTCACTCTTAATTAGTGAAAAGTCACTCATAAACAGTCAGAATTGTAGCACAAGAAACATCAGCAAAATTTACTGATTTTCAGTAAATTTCTACTAATTTTTCTATGAATTTCATTGATTTTTCAAAGATTTTCATTAATTTTTCAGATATTTTTATAAATGTTACGATTTTTCAGTGAATTTTCACTGATTTTTCAGTAATTTTTGTCGCTGATTTGTTATCAATGAGCTGTAATAAATGAGAGGGTAGGTAATAAAACTGAAAAAGTTTGAAAACACCATGAAAATATGAATCCGAGAATTTTTGAAGTGGAAAAAAATTCAGGAAAATGATGAAAATTAAAAATATCAAAAAAATTATAATTGAAAAAGTTTTTGGATTGTTGAAAAAAATTGAAACGCAAGATAAAAAATACAGATTGAAACCACTTCAGCAGAATTATGATTATAAAACTTGAACTCCAAGCATTTTTGGAGCAGATTAGTTAAAAAAATTGAAGAAACGTCAACTTTGGAAAATTTTCATTTTTCAAACATTGATTAAGAAAAAAAAATCTTCCAATTTATAAAATTGATCGATTTCGCTCATTGCAATATTTTCGAATTCGATGCCTGATACATTTTCAGTGTAAAAACCTTCAATGTCAATAGACCATTTCTGCTGGGAAAATTTCCACGAGATGCAAATCCACAATCGAGAGATTTCCGGTTCCAGACGATGCAGCTTCTGATATTACGCTTACAGATCGGAATTCGCTAATGCATTTGAACTATAAAAAAAATTCTCCTCTTAATTTTTCATTAAGAGTTATCGTCGTTTATACGGCGAGGTGGGGAGCGAGACGTATACGATTTAAATGATAGTGGTTAAAGGGGCAACATGTAAAATATATATCAAGAATAGCGTAAAATGTAGTTACCTGTTTGATGACGGGTATTTGATCAAGTTCCTATCATTAAGTTAGTCGTTTATTAAAGGTCTAATATTCGGTATTAGCATATTTAAGCGCGAGAGCCGCATGCATTGTATTAAATTATCATCGCGAGGCTACCTGTACCTAAAGTATACTTGTACGTAGCAGATGTATAGAGACCTAGGTACATTTAACTGTATTTAGAAAACCAAAGTAATGGAAAAAATGCGTCCGATACAAGTTGGAAATTATTTTAGCCATTATACAAAATTACGTGCCTTCCATCTAAAAACTTATACGCGTTTGTTTGAAAACAATGACGCATCCAGTATATAATTTATCGTCGTCACGTTTACCAATTTAACTCCATTTTCAAACATACCTCTCGTAGTTTTAGCTTCTATCTGTCTCTCTTTTGCACTGTCTTATTTGTAGTTGTACTTCTACTTACCGTTTACCGTATCCCAACATAATCTATAGATTTTTAATAGGTATTCATCGTATTCGATGATCAGATCAGTAGACGAAGGGGTACCCCACCAACGTAGTCGTCATATTGAAATGTTCAAAAAAACGCAATCCAATCGAGACGAAATCTTTATTAAATGGATAATTTATAAGACGGCGGGTACTGTTAGAACGCGAATGTTTCGATATCGATGCGGCGATGAATGAAGGTTTCTTTAATTTGAAATGCCATCTTATGGTGTGGAATGGGATTCGGAATCCTTTACATGTGCGGTATTCAAGCTCGTAAATCATCCGACCAATCGTAAAAGTCGAATGTAATTTTTTCGAGTTGTGAAAATGAAATGTAAAATTACCTGTCAGAGGAGCACAGATCAGGTGATCTCTGATCTGCGATAGAGGTAGCCTTCTGTGTGAAATTTTAGATTTGTGGAGGGATTGATTGGGTGGGGAGAGTCGTAATGTGATTTTTTAATTCGCAGCTTTTGATAATTTGTGGCTGTTTAAGTATTTGATGTGTGATGGTGGTATTGCTGTTTTTTCAATGAATTTTATCAGATTCAATTTCCATCTGCGAATCAGCTGTTTTCCAAAGATCAGAAAAATCACGAATGTTGAGAAATCGTTGGAAATTTCTGGCCTTGCCAAAAATTTATCAAATTTGACCACCTATCAAAATTTTCGGTCTAATTTTTTCCTGCATAGAAATCTCAAAAATGCTCGACAGATTCTGCCGATGATTTTCAGGGGGGAAAGCGAGGATTTGGAAGCCTTGCCAAAAATTTATCGAATTTGACCACCTGTCAAAATTTCCGGCCTAATTTTTCCTGCATTTATAGAAATCTCAAAAATGATCGACAGATTCTTCCGATGATTTTTAGGGGGAAAGCGAGGATTTGGAACTTTTGATTTTATTTGTTTTGATTTTTCTGAAAATACGTAGGTACTTTTGAGTATTGAAAAGCAGAAATGGCGATGTTTTCGACATTTTATGTCAGTTTTGACTTTTGGGATAGAATTTCCTTTCATCTTCTTCCTCTCTCTGCTGATAAATCGGCACGTGAGATTTAAACTCAAACTTGAACATTGGCTCAAAATTCTTGATATTCGTAGAGATGTCCACTGACGTCTCTGAACGGAATTGTGGTTTTCCTACCAAAAAATTTTATTTTGAAATCTCAGCAGTTTTCCTTTGGTCTTCTATACCTATGTGTCTTCTTAAAAGCGTTCAATAAATTATGTCATTTATTTATGGACATCTAATCTTTAAGAAATGTTCAAATTAGGTTCGAATTTTTCTTGGTTTATGAATCATACTTCAGGTAATCACCTGGATTATGATTCATAGGTATTATTTTCAATTGAAACTAACTTGACCATTTTTTTTCAACGTTAACATTTCATCATCTTTTTTTTTTTTTGATACCTACATGTGTACTCGCCTCAATTATTTTTGTTGCTTTTTGAGAAATTGATTAAAATATTTTCTAACGATTTTGCTGTATAATGTTTCAAATGATTTTTAGGTACTTTTTCAATTCATTTTTTAGCAAAATTTATTTGTTTTTTTTTTTCGAAAAATTTTCGATGTGATTCGCATCAATTTTAACGGTGCTTTGCCGAATTTTACAACATTTCGACCAATTTTTCAGGCATTTTGCAATATATACCTACTTTCAGAATTATTCTTATGAATCTTTCATATATTTTCGATAAATTCTCTCAATTTTTGTAGGTAAATTTTTGAGCAGCTGAACCAATTTCCAAAATAGGTAATTTAGTCGTGTTCTGAATAATTATTTCTATCATTAAAGATGAAACAATTTTTTAAAATTTGCATAAATAAAATCAAAAGTTGTTTAAAATGTTCAAAAAATTATGAGAAAATTTGAAAATTTTGTTAAAACATCTTCGAATTTTTATCAAAAAGCCTCAAACTTTGCAAAAATAGTTGGAATGTTTTTAAATTTACCAAGAAAAACGCAAAAAAATTCGAAATTTTTAATGCTTTGTCATTATTGTGAGCATAACTTTTATAGATATTTGATGAATTTTGTCAATAAGTAGGTAGGTAGGTAGAAGATAAATTGATATTTTAAAATATTTTGGATAAGTAATTTAAATTAAAGTTGATCCTTTTTGGGGTCATTTTTTTTGCATTTTCCCCCATGTATTTTAATGAATTTTTAGAAATATTTTGTTATTTTTTTGCAACATTCTACTTAAGTTTTAAATACCTAAAAAGTTCTGAATCAAAAGTTACTTTTGCAAAAAAAAAAAAAATTATTTAGGAACTCTCCCACATCCTAGGATTCTTGTTTTTCTCTCAACCTTTTTTCACTTTTGATATTTTTTTATCCAGTTTACTTTCACTTGAAAAAATTTTTTTGTTTTTTTTATGCATTCCTAGTAATTTTTTCATCAAATTTCGGCGAATTTTTGTACCAACTTCATCAACCAATTTTAATGAATTTAATGAAAAGCCGATATTTTTGACCTTCAATTATCAGTTTTTATGATTAAGGGTAAAGTTGATCATTTCATTTATTTTCATGACATTTTGAGTTTTCCAATTGAAATAATTATAATTATGCCATGTTCAATTTAATGTTGAATCACGAAAAGAGTCGAGTCATTGGTTGAAAAAAAATCTGCGCAACACTGCTTGCATTAACCTAAACTCAATCACGATAAAGGTGAAGTTGTTTTCTACCTATGTTTAATTGTTCTGTGAAAACACGGTATTAATTACACGTTGTTTTCGCCAATATTTATATTACTGGCAACACGGGCACACATTTATATCTACACGGTACCTGTACCTAATATACCTCTTGTTTAAACAATGAATTAATAAATTGCAATAGATCATTATCATATAGCCCCGTCAGCTTTGTATCAGTAGGGAAAATATTTGTATACGTGTATACGAGTACCTATCGATTTGCCTTTTTTTTTATTTTATTTTTTTCATATCGATGACCTCACCAAAGTCCGTTATTACTCCGAAGAACACCCACATCGGCTGTACGGAAATATAAGAAAAATATGCCTAATGGTGACGTTCTAATACCGGGTTTTTCGAATGGGCTGAACTGTTGCTTAAAATGCACTACGACCGCGATTTAACGCGCCATTTAAGCTGATTTAATGGCTAACTCGTACAGTGGTCAGTTTCTAAATGGTCGAACTTACGCCAACTTTCTGCATACCCTTTGAACTCCATTTTAACGTTATGCTTCGTAGAGTTTCACCAATCAGTTTACAATTTGCCTATGAGGTAGAGTGGACAGGAATGATGCATTGATGGGGGTGGGTATGAAATTTACCGCCGTGTAGTGTGTACATTTTACTATATTATTGCGGAAGTTGTAGAAAAGGTTAGAGAGGGAGGGTGGTTTATTTAATGGGGTGTATTTATGGAAGTAAGACGAATTTTGGTCTATCGGCGGATCTTGCGAAGGTTTGATGTTTGATCTTTTAGTGAAGACGTTTTTTTTAAAAATATTTTTTGTGTGAAAAACAAGCAGAAGAGGGGTGACTTGCTCAGGCACAGTAGTTGATCATTTTTTTTTCATTAAAAGTCACTTTATTTGGCCAATTTTTCTCCAAAATCACAAAAATTAATAATAATTTTTTCCTTGAAAAAATAAAAACAAATGCCCCTAAATCATGGCATTCTTAAAAACCCTGACAATTTATCTATTTCATCGTTCAATGCTTTATAAATTTTTTTCAGAATGAAGTTTTCCTTTTTATTTGATATTTTTTCTGTAAAAAATTCAAATCCTCAAGTTTTTTAAGAAGGGAGGGTGAGGAGACGAAAAAATTTAAAATTAAACATTCCAGTCGTTTTTGTGGTTGGAAAATGGGCATCTACACATATTTCAAATTATGTTTCTACACAATTTTGAGTCGTAAGTACCTACTTCAGTGGAAAAAATACCCCTCCTCTCCCCCCTCCATCGTTACTTCATAAATCTCCTATGTATAAAATCTGGAAAATAGTCACCTTTTTTATTAGTTAGTCTTTTTTTTCTTTTCCAAAAGTCATCACAGTCAATTATTTTTTTAAATTTGAACTATACAGTTCCTGATTGCTTTCTTAAATAACAACATTACAGTTTTAATCGATGAAACAAGATAGGTAGCTAGGTAGCGGTAGGTACCTGAATTTAAATTGAAAATGTACTAAAATTTATGACCAACTAGGATTACTTTCTCTCTCATCACGTCATCATCTTGTTCGAAGATCACAGTGGAAGAAATTCCTCACCCAAAAAATATGCTTTCCAGTATTTCATATTTATCAATTTGCCAAAAATTATTATTTTTTTTTTTAATTTAAAAAATTTTCATTTTAGGTATTTTTATTTATTCATATGCCAGAATTTCTTCCAAATTTTTTCAATATAATGAAATGGTTTCCAGATTTGGTCGTGAAAAAAAAAATCGAAAAAGTTTTACGTAAGTATGTGAACCAAAAATATTTACCTTTATTTTTATTTTTAACATTTTTTTTCCGTTTTCCGACAACGAATTTTTGATCGTAAAAATTCATTAATTTTGATCAAATTATAAAATTTGAAGATTTATTTTTCCAAATATTCTTCAAAGAATTCGACCTTTTTTTTTTCAAAACCATCTCGATTTAAGGAGAGGTCATAACTCGGTCCTCAATTTCATCCCTGAGGATTGGTAAATAATTTCAGAAAAAAATTAATTTTTTTTCTTGAAATATTTTTTAATATTGCTTCTCAGAACTTGATGAGTAATTGTAATTTTTGGTAATTACAATTCATTTACGGTAATTCCCTTTAATTCTTGGTAATTCCTAGTCATTTGCGGTAATTATCTGAAATTCCTGGTAATTACAAATCATTTACGGTAATTACATGTAATTCTTGGTAATTACTAGTCATTTGCGGCGATTACCGGTAATTAATGGTAATTACCAGTCATTTTCGGTAATTCCGCGTAATTCATGGTAATTACCTATAATTCGTGGTAAGTAATTACTAGTCATTTACGGTAATTACCAGTCAATTACGGTAATTTCCTGTAATTAATGGTAATTACCAGTCATTTACGGTAATTACCTGTAATTCATGGTAATTACCAGTCATTTACGGTAATTACAAGTCATTTGTGGTAATTTTTTGTAATTAATGGCGATAGTAAATATTTCAAGAGTCATCTGATTGAGTTGAGTCGTCCGAATTTCTCACAATTCACGCAAATTTATTAAGAAACTATTCAAATTCATCAAAATTTGCGAAAATTTGTCACAATTTTGTTAAATTTCGATCAAATTTTAATCGGATGTTCAAAAACATAAAAATATTTTTAAATTACAGTGAAAGTTCCTAAACTGAAGAAGTACTTACAGAAAAATTGACAAATTTTTTGAAAATTGTGGTGCCTCAATTGGATAGCAATTGCTTCAAATTTCACAAAACAGAAAAATTCATCAATTACAAAACTTCTTTGAAAATTTTATTTTTTTACTTTTTTCGTACACTCAAGGTTAATTTAAATTTGTATAATATTGACGACCAAGTATTTCCTGATTTTAACTCTTCACCTTTCCTTCATTCTCATTTCTTCATAGTGAATAAAAAAACAATAAATTATTTTTCATTCAAATGAACCAAAAGTTGGCTCAGTTTATAAATAATTTTTGTTGGAAGTTTCTATTGGTACATACTTGATACTTGACTTGGTGAATCGAAATTATCCAAACGAACCGTTAGGTATGTTTCGATTTTTTTTCCAATGTCAGTAATGCTACTTGAAGTTTCACTTCAAAATTTAACCTCCAGTTACACCTATGACTCTGACAAAACATCCCAAGGTACCTACAGTTGATAAAAGCCAGATAAATGGCAGCACGAGGACTTGGGTGGTGTCTGGTGTGCGACAAAGAGTATAAGCGCAGGTTTTTTTTTCTAAAAGGAGAATAGGTGTACATTCGTACGGCTGAGTTCAAATTCAAAGTGATTCTGCGTAAAAGACAACACCGAAGATAAGTACATATATAGGATTGTATATGACGTTTAATCTCCATAACCTATTCTTTTCACTATACGCTTCGGGTAGAAAGATCAACAAAAAATAAAAAAGACTGAAGATTTTTATCTCGGATGGGTTAAGTCGATGAATAAAAGGGTTACCGATACAGGTAGACAGGTTCATGGTAACTACCAAATAGGATGTTGGACGACGTCTCCTATGGTGCGAGTTTTTTCCTCCGATATTCTCGTATTTTTTTTCTCGTTATTTGTTACCGCGCGCGTAAATCTTATTTCGTTTCTGTGACCAGCCTGACTTCTTTTTTTTTTTTTCGTTTCCTTCTCTATTTTCTACTGTAGGAATTAAATCGAGCCGATGTGCTGCCCGAAAATATACTCTCATTTACACGCTTCGCGCCCGTAATATTTTTAATGGGTTCTTCGGCGTGTCCATCGATATGATGCGTTCGAACCCTCGTACTCGGCATACCTAACATATTGGTATAGATGTCTATCCCAAGAGCCCAATAGACCTGCCAATTTATCCCGTCACCAATCATAGTTTCCCTTTGCAATGTCGCTGATAACCTAATTTGTTTCCTGGTTGCTGTTTCGCCTTTATATCATATCTCATAAAATAATAGTACTGATTTATAGCTTTCTTAATGTAATTTACGCGATGCCGAGAGAACCTCGGCATAAGCGTCGTTTTCACGCATCACCGAGTTCCGCTCCGGCATCCCTTGGCCTTTGACTGTGTCGTACTTTCATGGATTCTGTTTCTTGTGCAGCTTGGGTTATGAATAACACACGAGAGAAAGAGAAGAAAGACAGTTTTCAAATTTCGATCATTCGTTTACACGAAAATCAATTTTTCAAATGCGAGAAAATTCATTCTCTGATTTTACGAGTGGCAGCGCCTCAGTAATATGGGATTCGCTATTCGGACCCAATCTCGATACCCGGTCGCTCATGATTAAGTCAGAATGACTCCCGAGTTCGAACATCTTGATTCTGTGGACTTCGTTTAAACTTTAAAATGAATATTGAATATTATTTTGTACTATTAGAAAAAATACTTGGAGGAATTAAATGATTACAATATACATAAAATCATTCTGCGGAATGCAGATCATTGAAAATTGAAATTGACTAAGTCGGACTTGATCAATTTCAATTTTCAATGATCTGCATTCCGCAGAATGATTTTATGTATATTGTAATTATTTAATTCCTCCAAGTATTTTTTCTAATAGTACAAAATAATATTATTCATTTTAAACCTTTTTTCTTCTTATTATTTGAAATAAAATTCGTCTTCATTTACCATAATACGTAATATACGTAAGCAAAATTCAATATCTCAGCTTAGCTATTATCGGAAAGTAAGCAATTGAAGGAAACGTACAATAATCGTAATTCGTAAGTAAACTAGAGAAACGAAGTAAAAAAGTGAAACGTGTTTCATCATTTTCGTTTTAGTTTCATAATTTTTTTAAACAGAAACAGATTTTTTTGAAGTGTTTTCTTTCGATAGCGATAGCGACATTCAATGGAGATAGAGATTAGTCATTTTGTTTTGAATCGTTGAATAAAAAAATGTTTGGAAGGAACAAACTTTATTGAAAAATTGTTGATTTCTGTTTCATAATCGTCAACTTCGGCGCATTAATTAATAATTAATGCGCCGAAGTAATTAATGTAAATAGCAATCATCGCCGAATGCAGTAGTACTGATAAGTGATAAGGACTTGAAAAAATTTCAGATGAGTAAAGAATTGAATCGTTCACGACCGGGTATCGAGATTGGGTCCGAATAGCAAAACCCCAGTAATATTCTTTGGGATCGAAAAATTGGAAATTCTCTATAAAAATGAAATTTTTCTCTTTGATCCAAAGTATAATTTTTTTTCAGTTTTTTCCTTTATTACAAAAGTTCAAAAGTTTCAAAAAGTTTCAAATTTGAAACTAATTTTTTCATATTAAATACAATTTTCCATCGTTGATGAGAACCAAGTTGCTTTCTGCCCCGTTGGATCTACTTAGTTTTTAATACTTTTTCAAAAATGCTAAAAAAATGAGAAAAATTAAATATTTTCATTTTTCATCATCAATCAATTTCGAAATTTAGCTTGAGATGAATATTATAATGAAAATTCAACCCAAGTTCATCTTAGACTTGGGAATTTGACAATCAGCTTGAGATGAATACTCATCCCAAATTCATCCCAGGCTCAGAAATTTAAAAATTCAGCTCGGAGAATATAATGTTGATAATCCATTCCAAGTTCTACCAAGGGTTAAAAATTCAGAATTCAGCTTAAAATGAATATTGGGATGAAATATGTTCATCTCAGGTTTTAGAATTCCAGAATAAGCTTTTCATTCCAAATTCATTCTACGCTTAAAAATTCGAAATTCAGCTTGGAATAAAAATTGAGACGAAAATTTATCCCAGATTTACTTACTAATTCAAAATTCAGTTTGAGAAGAAAATTCATCCAAAATTCATCTCAGGCTTGAGAATTTGACAACCATCTTGGGATGATAATTCATTCAAAGTTTATCCTAAACTTGAGAATTCAAAAATCAGCTTGGGGTGTATATTCGTCCCAAATTCAACCCAAACTTCTGAATTTGAGAATCAATTTGGCATGAATATAATATTAGGATGACGATTCATCCTAAATTTATCCCAGACAGATACAACAAAGGTGAAAATTGGAAATTCTGAACAAGATTATTTCGACCAAAATAATGATTTTTCTCAATTCATCTCCAGCTTGAAACGATAATTTTTCAAAAAAGTTTATCAAAAGTGCTTTATTCATAAAACTTTTTTGGCATGACTAATTTCTTTGAAAGGTTTTATACTTCCAACATTTCTTTTCAGCTCAATGGGTAGGTAGCTAAGCTAATTGGATTTTTTTTTAAATTAAAAAATAAAAATATGTAAATGTTAAAAAAATTGAGAAAATTTTGAAAAAATTCAAATTCAAGAAAATTTTGCTGATGAAAATGGGATTTGAGTGATAAAATTGCAGCCAGTTTGAGGTTTTTGAGCGAAACCAAAAATTTGAGTAGAAGATTAGTATGCGGATTTTTTATAAAATATTGAAAATTTTTAAAATGTAGAGTTTTTTTTAACTTCCTGATTTCTTGAGACTCTCATTTCCAAAATCACCGCTGATTCTCCATTTTAATTTCATATTCAAATTTTCGAAAATCTCTTCAACATTCTTGTACTCCTGAAAATCTAAAGGGAAGCACTCTCCAGGAAGAACCGAAATTGGCTTATGGGAGACTGGGTTCACCACTTATTTTTACCCTTAAGAAAAAATTTCCTTCATTGGCCCTGCATGCAATATTTTGATTCAGCCAAGTACCATTGAACACCGAATCCTGTCTTAGGAAATTATAACTCTACAAAATAAAGAAAATTACCTCTTCATATGTATTTTTCTTCTCTTATCGAATCAATATTGTCACCGAGTAGGAAGGTGCGGGACGACTACGACATACCGCATTTAAAAAGCCCGTCCAACCGTATAATAAACATCTTTATAAGGGAAGTGGTTACTACCTGCTGTTACATCTAGTTTAATGTTTTAATTAAGGGCACCATCTAACCTATTGGTTTGGTCTAATCGGTAAGAATCTCACCGCGTGCACCACGGCTCTCGACTCGAGACTCGGGGTCGTGCAGCACAAAAATCACAGAAAATTTCTACATACAAATACGTTACAAGTACGTATCCACTAAGTCACTCTTAATTGATTTTTTTCCTCCCAAGCTTTCAACCGACACAAGAAGTTTGTCTCGGAAAGCAGCAGTACAAAAAAACGTGTGGTCAATGTTCGTTATCTGCTGATGTAGGTTTTGCATTAGATATACCTGCGAGAGGACATGACGAGCGCGAATCTCGTTCGCAGCACAGCACGACTCATAAGTGAAAATTTTTTAATCCGCAGCTAAGGTCCTGGTACGCGGCTGATTCTGGGATCCGGCTGTACGGCTGCGACTCCATGGGCGACCATATGGCTTATCCTTGATTTAAAAAATATCCTCGAGCTGTCCAAGATACCGAAGATATGGCCACGTAGTTCATTGTTATTTATAATACCCGAGGGCCGGAAATCAAACGAAATTGAAATCAACCGAGTGAGCTCTTCTACCGACCCGTGCGTCTCCGCAGATGAGCTGAGAGCTCGGCCAAGTCACGTAGTGAAGAATCGTATGGTTGTGTGGGGCAATTTTTTCCAACTGCGAGTCTTCGATGAAGAGTCAGAGGAATGGTAAAAAATTGGTAGGAGTCGAAATGATTTTGAGAAATATAAATTTGATGGAATTTTAAAATGATTTCCATTTTTTGAAAATCAGGTTGTGAAGTTTTTTCGAAAATCAGTCGCCATGATATTAAAACAATTTGATGAAAAATTGATCAATTTTTACATCAGTTTAAAAATTTTTCAGAGTTTTAGATTTTTATGGACAACCAATTTTAACAATTTTTTTAAATCAATTTTTTCATTATTTTTCAACTTTTTCTACTTGTTATCAATTTTTATGAAAAAATTTGAAAATTTTTCAGATATTTTGTAGCTTTGGTCTTTTTGAGCAGTCCTGAAATTTCATGTACTCAAATAATTTTAAATCGAATTTTCTTCTTCTGGTACCTTATTGCAAAATTCAGTAGAAATTTTCAAAATTTCAAAATTTATTTTCGAAAGAAAATTTTGAAAAAAAAAAGTTTCATGTCCAACTTTTCAACTCGTATTCAAAATATTATGCGAACACCAGACCACAAACACCTATTCCTCTCACACATACAAATTCTTACTACCGGAATTAGACAATTTAATTTAATCGTGGGCGAGTTTGACTATTAAAATAGGTTGATGTCTGCGGACCTGCCCTTATAAACCTAATTCTTTATTGCCGGCTCAAATCGCTTCATCTTCCTTTATGATACTGAGATATAGCCATATCATAGTTCATTGAAGTCGTCCCATTATATACACAATGCTTCACCTCTCGTACCTCTTTCGTTTGTTACGTATACTATTTAGGTTTGTTGAACTTGAGTCAGATATTCGTTTACTATAATATTATACTGGTACAATGTCGTAAACAGGACACGAAACGCATGTTAAAATTTGCAGCCATTTATGTACACTTATATTAGGTATCTATTCTTAGATAGAGGTACCTCTACGTATAGGGATAGACGTAATCGAAATAGGTAAAATAAGATAAAGATGGCACGATTTTTATTCATTTATTAGTATTCATAGGATTGTTTGTGAATGTTGGCAACATTGCCGTGTGCCATTGATGTTGCAAGTGCCAAATGTTTTTTTACTTACATTTTTTTTTTTTGCGAAAGTGTCACATACTTACCTGCAAAGATTAAGGTGTGTCTTAAATTGAATTTTTAAGGTATCTGCCCCATCTAGAGGAGGGTTATTTTTCGAAATTCTTAAAAAAATTTCTTCTATTTATGGAATTTAACCAAAAAAATGAAAAAATCCGTGTTGAAAAATTTGAAAACATTATACTTCAAAATCTAAAAATTGAATTATTTTTTTTATAGATCAACTTCGGGCTCAAGGAATTATTTTGGAGGGTTCAAAGGTCCCTGAAATCGGTTGAAAATGATTGAAATGTAGATACGATTTGAGCCCCCACACCCCTCCCAGACCATCCTAGAATGATGCCTCGAATTCAAAATTTACAATTAAAAATTAAAATTCAATTGGATTTTTAGATTTCTCAGTAGGTAGATACCTATTGGTACCTACTTCGACCTTTCTCATAGCAAATTTTGCATCAAAATAGATCCTACCAAAAATTGAATTCTTCACTCCCTTAAAATTTTCATTTAAATTTTTCAATTTCTTCCGTTCTATTTTTTAGGCATTTCAAATTTCGTGTAAATTTAAGAGAAAAAAATAATCTGGAAAAATAAAATTCTCAGGTGTGTAAATCACAAAAATTAACTCTTTTAAAATCGTGATTGAAAGAATATTTTTTGAAAATTCATCAACTAGGGAAATACTGTTTTGATATGAAACCGTAAGTCTCTGCGTTAAAAAATTGATTGCTAATTTCAAGTTTCTTTGGTACTTCACTTCAAATTGAATTTTGGCCATCTCAAATTTCTCCTGCGCCTCTTTCAAGCTGAAATTAGGTAATTTCATGCCCTAAAATTTTCTTCGTTATAAATTTCATTAATTTCAGAATTCTCTACTACATCTTCATCTTCTTCAAGATGACTTTTGATCATTTTTAGTTTGTCTCCCCCCCCTCCGTCTGAAATTTATTAATTTAAAATTTTCCCATGCTCCCCTCCTGACCAAATTTTTTCAATTTCAGATTTCTCCAGTATTTCCCCATTTCAGTCTGAATTTTGCTAATTTTCCAATTTTTCAGGCTGAAATTCAGTCCGTAAATTCAAACTTTTTTTGAGTACCCCTTCAAATTGAATTTTGGTAATTTTAAGTTTTTCCTGCACTCTTCTCCTCGCTGAATTTTACTAATTGCAAGATTTTCCATTTTTACCTTTCTTTGGACTGAATTTTAGTTATTCCAGATTTCACTACACCTTCCTTCAGGCAGAAATTCAAGTATCTTCTTTCCTTAGGCAGAGCTTCAAACATTCCATTTCATTTCTGTCAAAATTTTAGTAATTTTAAACTTTTGTGTACCTTCATTCAGATTGAATTTTGGCACTTGAAAAATTTTCTTGTATTGTCTTCCAATCTTCGTGTTAAAATTCAGTAACTCCAAATTTTTACCTATTTGCTCCTTTACAGACCAGACTGAATTTTAGGTTTTTCCATTATTAAATCATTATTTTCAAATTTTTCTTGTACTTCTTCCGAGGTGAAAGTTCATCTGTGTCTCCGCACAGAATTTTGAAATTTAATATTTCAAGGTCCTCTTTCAGGTTGAATTTAGGTCATTTATTATTTGTTCGCTGTACCATAATACCAACCCCTCTTCTCTTCTCTCCTCTTCCAATCATGAGAAGTTTCTAGTCTTAACAAAATTTACTGCAGTTATTCTGATCTAAAGTAAAATTTTGAGCTGAAATTAAAAAAAAAGTGCATCATGAAAGAACCCAAAATGCAAAATTTCAAGTGCTCCATGTCTCGAATGTTTGTGAATTATTTAAATTTCAATATTACCTCATTGCTTTTTGAAAATTTCACCATAATAAACAAAAAAAACCACAGAATTTTGGTATTTATTCTATTTTAGACCTCCTGAATCAATTATAAAAGCAGTTTCGAAAATGTTTGTAATCTCCAAGAAATTTTAGATTTTCCCAGCACAACAGAAAAATTTATAAAAACGATCTTTTTGAAATTCTGTAGCTACCTAAAATCCGGATTAGCCACATTCATGGCCAATTTAATCGGCTAAAGCACAATTTTCTAAAATTTGTAGTTTCAAGTTAGAATCCATAAGGTAGGTAATTTTTTTTAAATTTCCCGGTTAATTTTTGGCCAAAAAAAAGTTATAACTTGAAGTCAGGGTTGGGCAGGATTTAAATCCTTCTATGGATTTAAAATGCAAAAAATCTTAGAATTCTCTGCGACGGATTTTGAATTTGAAATTATAATTTTTTCGAAATCCTTTATTTCAAAACCCAAAATTTTTTGTGTTTTTTGCTCAGAATGGAAAATTAGTATTCTGGTCCCGGTTGAGCGGTTGTTTTCTTTTTCCAAAATGATAAGAGCTTTTAGGTTAGCTTTTTGGAGTATTATGAAAAAAAAATTCCAAGTTGTAATGTTGTTTTTAATTTTAAAATAGAAACGCTTCGAAGTTCAGAATTGTTTTCATTTTTTCCCATCACCTTTACACTTCGGGTTTGGATTTCAAATTTGAAATCTGTTTTGTGGCAGGATTTTGGATTTTAAATCCATTTTAGCAGAGGATATTGGATTTCGGATTTGAAATACTTTTGTCCCGGATTTTGCCCATCCCTGTTTAAAGTTATTAATTTTGGAAAATTTTGCTTCAATCTAGAGGTGCTGAAATTCATCATAATGTGGATCAGCTGAAAAATTCCAAAAATTTTTGGAGGCTCTGAAACGTCTCAAAACAGTTTTCAATTGATCCAAAAGGTCAAAAATAGGGTACCTGCTACCTACTTTCAGTTTTTTTTTAATGATAAATTTCGAACTTCTAAAAATTCATTAAAATTCGAAAAGTGAACTTCAGCGTCTGAAATTTGGAATAAGAAGTTTTTTTATGATGTGGATATATACTTTCAATTAATTTTTATCCTAGCCCAAAAATTGGCTTTGATTTTGAATACCTCCCTTGTTAGAATACAAACAGGTGGATCTATCTTTTATATCTATTCGTCTCTTTTTTTTTTTTACAGATGGAAAGAACAAGAAGAGGGACCAACTAATATCCACGTAAGTACCTACATATTAATAGAACTGTTTAAATACTACAACAATAGACGACAGCACGCTTCTATAATTTAATCGATTAAAAGAGAGAGAAAAAAAGGTCGTCTAGATTCGAGACGCGTGCGTACTACAAGAAGGCACATTCGGTATAGAAAAAACCCGGGGTTAAATTTTTATTAATCCATTAACTTTTATATAGTTCAACATTAACATATTCATTACAAGTGTAAAAATATTATGTAAACGAAGTTAAGTTGTTAAATTAGATGATTTAACGACGACATCGGACGAGTATCAGGAATCAGCATCCTCTCAGCGACGACTGCTTCGAGCAGGAGAGCGAGGCAGGTCATCCAGGATGCTCTTGGGTGATGATGCTCGATACTCTACAATGTCCCCGAGATAGCACGCTTCGCTCTCGGATGGTAACACTATACAGTGAACAATATTCACACACAGTATTAGTGAATAAATAACGAGCAAAGTGACGGCGCAGGAGGCGGACGAACAAGAAGCGGCGGATCGAGGTACCATACATAAAATTTACATAAACACTGCATGCCATGCCGCATACATTTTGTATACTGACCTAGGCCAAGTTAAAGCGAAGACCCGCCATCGATCCCATTTAAATTTTATTCAAATGAGTACGTAGTAACTTTGACCCACAAAACCCTTCTTGAATACGTAAAAGATATGTTCAATTTAACTTTTATTTTTGCCATACCGATGAATTTTCACACGCCAGCGTCTTAAAGCTTGGTCCAGCTTTGATACAGATGCGATCCCGGATCGCCACGTGCCCGAGAAATTAATCGTATATCGCGATACTACGCGTAAATATGGGGGTTTTTTCATCATCTCGAGAGTAACGCGAGAAGAACGTCAACCGGAGCAGGAGGCGAGTCGGGCTCGCGCCGCTATTATTTTTATTATTAAGTATTCCGCCGCTTCTGAAACTCAATTTATAAATATATGTTAATTGTTTAATAAATGGGGTAGACATTGTATTATTAATATTCATGAAGACAAGGCTACGCAAGGTCGTATATAAATATGAATGAACTTTACTCCGCGCAATCGAGCCGGAGCAGTGATTCGTAAAATATACGAAATTTTTTCCTATCTTCCTCTTTCGTTATTTGATCCATTATGGCCCATCTAAATTGAACGATGAGCTACCTGAAATCAAATTACAATGTAGTCCTGACAGACATACCCGACGGTTTAATTATCACGATATTCCGCAGTCTGTGTGTATTAATTCATGTAGCTATGGTACTCTATGTGTATTCAATCTTATATGTAAATTATATTTATCTAAACGAAACCGGTATATACCTCTGTGGATAAATGAACATTACATTATATCGCATTAAAGTACATAAACTCTCGTCTGGATTTTGTATTTGCCGAATCTTAATTGACTCACTTGCTGACGGATACGGCTAATTTTATAGTTTATGGTATCCATCCACTATCGTATGCCGGATATTTTTATATTATATGCACATGCACAACATAATATAACGGATGGACTACCAAGACACGATTTTTTTTAGTGCCTGGGCCGAAATAGGCACTACGTAGGAAGTGCGATTTTTCGCGAGATAATTTCCGCTTCATGAGACTACATGGTGGTGTGGGAAGTTGTACATGGTACGGTAGCCGGCGCGATCTACTCCTACGATGGACTTGCGGAGATGCAGTCTTGCTAGGTGAATTTATAAGGGTCAAGAGATGAAAAATGTGATTGTTTGGGAATACTGGAGTGTTGTAAATGTGTATGGATGGAGGGGAGGATTGGTGGATGGAAATGGCGAAGAATGTGAGGAGATGAGGTGATTATTGAGATGAGTATTGATAGGTAAATTTATTGATTTTTTATTGAAATGGTGTATAGGTTGGACAATTTTTGATTTTTGGGTGTACGATTTTGAGGAGATTGTCTTCTGTCTTGTGTGATTTGGTTTCATAGGCTCTTGAACATTTCAAGTGGAGCATATTGAGTGGAAAAAATTTTTCATACAATTTTGGACCCTTATCCCCCTCTCTACTGAAATTATGGCCAATTTATTGTATAAATATAATTTTCAGATATTTTTAATTTGAATGAAATTGTAGGAGATTTTCTGGTATTCGAGACAAAGTTATATTTTTGTTGAGGTCTATATTTATAATAACTTTTTTTTGGACAATTTTGGTTAAATTCTTCGCGTTTTTTAAGGCTATTTGAAGTTTTCAATCTTAAAAAACACCATACCATATCTACCTATAAATGAAGAGAAATCAGTTTGGAAAAATTACCTGCTAAAAAATACGGTTTTCCTAAAATCTTGATGTGTATAGTTTGAGCCATTTCTTCGAACTGAAACAATTGTTTGGTAATTTAAGGGCCAGTGACAGTCACAACGAAGGCAGATCGAGAAAGTGAGTTGATAATCGAGCTCAGCATCCTCAAATCAGTAAAGAAATCGATATGCCACACGCTATTTTCATTTTTTTCCATGTGTTTTCTCAAAATTGGAGAGGTCTAAGGGGGTATCAAAAAGTCAAATTCAAAAAATAAGCAAATATTCGAACTCAGTGCCCTCGAGAACCCAATAAACGACACGTCACACGTTATTTTTCTTTTTTTTTTGAATTTTGACTTATTATAAGGGGTTGATTGGGAGGAGGGGTTGAGGGGTTGGAGGGAAAA
This sequence comes from Pseudococcus jackbeardsleyi, assembly GCA_038380155.1. NCBI lineage: Eukaryota > Metazoa > Arthropoda > Insecta > Hemiptera > Pseudococcidae > Pseudococcus > Pseudococcus jackbeardsleyi. Next base: position 7,503,197 of record CM076242.1, read on the forward strand.
AATTGAACACGTATTCGAACTCAGTGCCCTCAAGAACCCAACAAATGACACGTCATACGTTATTTTTCATTTTTTTGAATTTTGATCTTATCAAGGGAGCTGATGGGGTGAGGGTCGGGTCGGAGGGGACAGAAGAAAAAATTGAACACGTATTCGAACTCAGTGCCCTCAAGAACCCAACAAATGACCCGTAATACGTTATTTTTCATATTATTTTTTTTAAAAATCGATCTCGTCAAAAGAACTTAAAAGAGGGGTGTCAGAAGGGACAGAAGAAGAAATTGATCACATATTCGAACTAAGTGTCTTTGAATTGGTAAAAATCGATGCATTATTTCAAATTTTTTATTTTTTCTTGAATTTTGACCAAAATTTAGGATCCCCCCTGTGTCACGTTGGGGTATTGGGTATTGAAATCCCATTTAAAAAAGTAATTGGTTGAAAAGCACATAAAAAGTTGTTACTGTAAAAAAACTGCATAGGGTCAATAAAGTTGAAAAAATGGTACCTAAAAATCAAATAAGTAAATATAAATTTTCCAATTTTTTGTACCTTTTTTCCACGCATCAATTCATTTTTTGAGCCTTTTTTTTTTAATTTTTGAAAGAGATTTTGTGAAAAAATGTCAAATTTCTTGGAGTGTAGTCCACATACGTAGGTCGTCTCTATTTTCTTATTTTTTCTTTTTTTCTTTTTTTTTAAAATCATTCACGTTTTGAAACATGGTTCAGATTTTTGAAAATCGTCCAATTTTTATAGAAAATCATTCAAGTTTTGGAAAATTGGCTAATTTTTAGAAAATTGTTCAAGTTTTGGAGAATCGTCCAATTTTTAAAAAATTGTTCAATATTAAGAAAAGTGTTCATGCTTTTATCGCGGAGGAATTTTATTCGTAGGTTTGGTTGGTGATTGTGATGCTTTGTAAATTTAGTCGTGTGAGAGATTTTTTTTTGTTGTTCAATTTTTGAATAAATGATAAATTTGTGGATTCGAATCAACAAATAAGACGAAAAACAATTGAATCCGATTTTAGGTGGATCTGTATCAGTCTCAAACTCGCTCAAAGCATCAAAGCAACCAATACTTACCTACGGATTTTAGGGCTTTAAAAGTCAATTTTTTTTTTTTTAGCAATGATTCTATTTAGGGTTCTTGCAGCAGCTTTTCCCCAGGGTCGGTAAGGGCTCAACATTTTCAAGGAAGGTTTCGCATTTCAACTATGCAACGTATAGAAGAATTACCCAAATCATTAAACCCCCTTCCCAGGATCTAAAAAAACTTGGAACGATCGATATGAAAAATCTGAAATGAGTAGGGGTGAAAATCATTCATCTGAAATCTGAATTATTGTGGAAACTATTTCATGTTGATTTGAGCTAAAACTGGTCCTTTTTTTTGTGTAGACGATTTTTAATTTTTTTTTTTTTTCAAATTGAAATACATATGTAATGTACCACTTTGACTTCATTCCTGTTCTTTTTTTCAGGTATTTGTTATATTTTCTACCATTAGTTCCGATGGTTTTATTATTCATTTGAGATTCAATTCGTTAATAAAATGGAATTTTGAATTTTTGAGTCCATTAGGTATATCCTTCTCTCAGTACGCATTTTAGAGAAGTCTGAAACGAAAATTATTTGGAAACAGGGAATTAAAATACTGGAACGAGTATCAGTTATAAGATCCAAATATCAAATTTTCAGACTGATCGTATTTAAATTTTAAATTCAATTTAGATTAGCGATTCAAAATACCTGAGATCGTAAGTTATTTTTAATGACTAGTACATTTTCAAATTTTGAATGTTGGAATAAGGTTAAAATGAAAAAAAAAAAAAAAGGTAAAATTAAGATACAATTATCAAAAATATTCAATCTATTATCAGTTCCTGAATTTGATCTTGCTAGAGAGGGGGAGATCCTTCAATTTACTTTTGTGATTCCTGCCTATTTCATCGAATACTGATAATTATCCCAAACTTGAACGTAGAGACTTAAAAATTCAAAATGAAAACATATGAAGAGCGATCTTTTAGAAAACTGAAAGTACACAGATTCATTTCCAGTAACACTTTATTTACTATTGTTACTGTCAAAAAAATTACAAGTTCAATGGGTCATTTTTTGTACCTCGAAAGGCGTAATTACCTATTATTGTCGTTAAAAAGGAAACATTGTTTTTTTTCGTTTTTCCTGTCTACTGTCTACGTCGAGTCGCCGATTGTATCTTCATATTTCGCTTTTCTGCTCGTACGAGTTCATTGTGTTAACTTATCTCCTCTTGTTGACGCTGTGATCCTAAACACCTTTCGTTTCTTCAGGTCGGGGTTCGTTCCTAGAACCAACCGTACGTCTGTACCTTTAGCTTTTATTTCAACCTTCTAATAATAAAGTGTTCGTTGAAGCAAAAGAATTGATAGATAATGTTATCAATGGGGTTTCTTATCGTTGTTGCAAAGTTACTAGCTACTTCCAAGTAGGCAGTTCATTTTTCGTCTGGTGTTTCGTACGGTAGATGAATTCTTTCGTTGAATTGTTTCCTGTATTTGTTTATGGTTCTATACAATGTGCAGTTTTAGTTTCATTAGTGAAGATAATCCTCTTGGGAACATAACGATAGACTGATGATTGATTGGAATAAGTTAGGTGGTCGTGGCTGTAGCTGAGTTTAGACGAGCTTTCGAAGATGTTCCCATATTTCATTGCGATTGACGTTGGGACATCGAAAGATTTCTCTTTGTCTGAATTTTTCGTCTGAAAAAAGTTATCAAATAGATGAGCGATGAAGTAGTGATAATTGAAGATAGCAAAGAACAGGTAGTCAGGTACAGGACCAGGAACACGACTTGCAGATAACTAAACTACCTACAGCTACGATGGCTATATTGCTCTATTGTTTCTCACCATATTCGAGGTGGAGTAGATGCCTAAATGGATACTGAAACATTCCTTCTATTCTCCTGTTCCATTTTGTCACCACGTTCCTCAACATTTCAGATTTCAGATCAGAATGTTGTTTTGTCAGCTTTCGAAGTGAATCGTTCTGCTACTTCTAGTTTTTATCTTGCAGTGTCTTCGATATCTACATATACCTACGTACAAAAAATTAATTTAAATTGAGAGAAGGACGTATACCCACTGAAAATATTGTACATTATTTGGTTATTGTTTTCTATTTTCAATCCTTTTTATCCTTGAATCGTAATAACTTACCGAAGAAAAGTTCAAACGATACGTGATTCCATCGCAATATTGGATTATTGGAAGATAGATACGTTGATCAAGATTTTTGACGACTGATGAGAGTTATACATGTACATACTCAAATACGATGAAATTTAATTTAATATTTAATTATAAGAATTAAACTAGAAAAATTGGAAAAACCGAAAAAATTTTCTTATCAGCTAATCAATTTTTTTCTCACTTTAAAAAATATTTTTCAAGAAAACATAAAAAGTTGCTAATTTGGCTACACTGATTAATCAGGAATGACGAAAAATTACGTAAACAAAGCCAATTTTTTTGCAAAAAAATTCAAAACAAACACGTTTCCAATTCTGTGATTTTTTTGCAATCTGTGACTTGACCGAAATCCATATCCCGCCAATTTTGTGTTTATTTACAGTTTTCCGTTTTCGTTTTCGCCGATTTTTTACTATTTTTCGTTTCGTTAGTGTTAAATTTCAAGAATATTCGTATATTTTAAATAGTTTTTGTGCAGATTTGAATAATTTTCCAACGAATCAGACATCTACCAACTTCCATTGAAAGCAGAATGCAACGGTACCGAGGTTTTCACGTCTAATATCAGCAATCCACCGAAACCTTACTCCAAAGTACGTATTCGCATCTGTAGATTATTTTTCATTACCCAGTCATCTATTTACCGCGATGATGTTAATTAATGTTTCTAAAATAGCTACACTAAGTGCCGCAGAGATGGACGCAGCTAAGTACAGCCGTACGAACGTGATATCTCATATGTGTGTATGATTAATATACAACAAAATCTCAATTACACGTTCCGCCAGCTCCTCCACCGTCGCCAGATTATCGTGTATAGACATAGAGACGTACTCGATGTTTGTGTACTACAAAGACGAAAAGTCGGTTATCACGGATAGTTGAAGAAAGAACGAATTCAATTATAAACTCAACGAGTATATAATGATACGACGAAAGAGCAAAGTGAGTATGGTTAATTTGACAATCGGCCGCGCTATGATAAATGTATATCGACTACTATGATTAAGATTTTTTCATTTAGTTAAACACACGGATCTTAGAAGCGGCTGCGGTACCGCCGCCAACGTGTGTACGCTAAATTACAATTATTAAAACGACTTTTATTTTAATTAAGCAATTGAAGAAAGAGAAGAAGCGAATTTACATTTATGTGTAAATACGTATACGTACGGCTTAGACATATACGCTGGAAGACCGGTATTATTTGAAATGATAATATCGTTTATTCAACACCTTAATCTTTTTACACTTGTTTGATTCGCGTGTCCGTGTAGACGCCGAACCCTGCGTGCGTTTAAATTAATACTTTAAAATCGGCATTAAAACGATTAATTAATAATTATGTAAATGAATCGAATAAATTGATAAGTTGTTAACGTATAATCATAAATAGCCTATGAGTAGATTTTTTTCGTCGATGGGATGAATTGTAACCGATAGATATGCCGATGCTGGTGTTGAATTTACCAGTAATTTGTATTTATTGATTGAGATTTAAAATATTTATTTAACATATTACTAAGTTGATTTTTTTTTCATTTTTATAGAATTGTCCGACAATGAATTCGCGCCGAAGTTACGCTCCAGAGTATAGAACCAGATTAAATAACGAGGAACTGGTTTCGGATTGAAATTTTGGCTCACGTCGATGTTTTTCTCGCCCTGGATGTAGTATAATTAAAAAAATTTCCCCTCAACGAGAAATAGAAGATGTACACCTTAGTTTTTTTCGTCGAACGCGTATGAGAAACTACAATGTCGTCGGTATACGCGTAAGATAAGACAGGATTGTGGAAGAACGAGGTAGACGTTTAGTCTGAAGTAGCTGCGGGGTCTACCGACCAACCTGTCAAGTTGGTCTTGCATTAGATGTTATCTAACTAAATTGATAGGCCTTGTGTAGATATTTGGTAATGTTTTCAGGCAACCTAAACAGGTGATGGAACGAACCTGTTTTTACGATTACCACCGCTGCTGGAGCTGGACCCCGGTTCGAAAAAACCTTAGTTACCGTCGAGGTATGTCGAACGAATTTTACGTACATTTTTCCACCACGAATACGACGAATTCTTCGGATATAAAATTGGCTTGTGCCGATATCGCGTTCATGATGAATGGTGCGTATGCAAAATATGAGCCGCGGAGTCAGCGAGACGAGTTGGGAAGAGATTGAATGGATTTTTTTAACGAACTGACAAGACGATTGTAAGCAGATATGATTAATTACCAGAGTATAGACTGGTAGCTAGCTGGCATTTCAACTTTGTTCTGGGTATCGTCGATCACCGAGCTGGACCAGCTGATCGGTATCGAGAATTTGACAAATTATCCGATATTCATGGTAAAAGAACTAGATCGCGATTTGTTCTGCAGTAACGATGGCTAGAGATGGTTTCGAGTATTACCGCTGTGGTTTTCTTTCGTGTAGCGAAATTGGTTGTCGCCGTAACCGCAACACCGAATCTCGAAGACTCGTGATACCGAGTTATAACCGAGAGATCGAAATACCTCTAAATATATCATTTCCTCGCATCTCTTTCACGGACACCGTCGTTCTCATATGTATTAACCAGTACATACTAGATAATTAGAGAAGGCAGAGGCGAGGAAGTCGTAGCGTCCACTTGTCTCTCTTTATTATGTTGTTGTTAAGCATATCTTCTAGCCATAGAAGATAAGTAGCACTGCGTGGGCTATGCCAGACGTTATTGCTATATTAGCGGGACCAGGCTATATCCGAGGACATTGTAACCACACTAACGACTAACATTTGCTTAAAGTAAGTTTAACAATCGTTACAGAGGAAATGTATAAATGAAACCCGTAGGAGTTGTAAACGTTGCTTTTATTTAATACTGGTACAAATCCTTATTTTTCTTCATTCGAATGGAGTTGCTCTTGGAGTGAGTTTTTTCCTTCTTGTTTTGCTGACTCTCGAGTGTTGCGTGTGTTGTTGCTGGTTGTTGCGAATAGGTGTAAGAAGTTGTACGAATTTTTTTTGCTTGATCGAAATAGAGGTTGCGATTTGAGAATTTGAAATGATTTGGTTAAAATTTGAACCTTAAGCGACTAGAAATGATTTTGAGGGAAATATACTTAAGGTATAATTTTTTAAATAGAAAAATCATGGATATGAAAAATTCAGCTTCCAGTTAAGCTACAGTGCTGCCAATTTTTTAAAAAATCGAAATATTTGAAACCTTGAAGTACTATGTAATGTGGTTAGTTGGTTTTAAGAATGAAAAAAAAAACGCAATCAATTTTTCAAATTCCACCTTTAATTAATTCGATGTACTGATAGTCGTGATTATTTTCTTCCATTCATCAAAAAAAAAACTTAATTGTTTTTTTTCCTAAAATTTTCCTTATCGCATTTTTCACTTTTAATTGAGTTGAAAATTTTTTTATTTTTTTTAATAATGACTTTAACGAATTTTTGTAGATTGTGACAATTATTTAGCAGTTTTTTTTTCTTAATTACTCTCATCGTGATTACTTCAGATAATTTGCATTTTTATTGCTCAATTTCAGGGGCACAAAAGAAAGGTCGAGTGTAAGCGGGCACGTGGCGCTTTTGAATGTCAATAGTAATTAATTTTGAGTTGATAAGTCAGAATCGAGTTAGCAATTGTGAAATTTAGGTATCTACAATTTTTTAAAAATTTATTGCATCGAGTTCATAGTTTTTATACATCGCTACTCCTTTTTCTAAAGCTTTATTCATTATTTTTTTTCAAATACAGATTAACACTATCAATAATTTTCGTGAAAATTGTTTCAGATACTTTGAAATAATTCTAAAATGTTCCGAAAATAAGAGCTCAACTTTTTAATAATCACAACAATGTTGGAAATTTTTTAAGGCGTGCGAAAATTCAACGTTTTTAAGCTATTTAATATTATAGCAAATTTGTTCGAAAATAAGTATACCTACTTACGAACAAGTCATGAAAGTGATGAAATATTTTAAATGTAAAAAAAATGTGCAAATAATTATTCAAAAAAAAAACCAACGAAAAATTGAAAATTTCTGAATTAGATTAATTTTTTTCTAAATTTTTCTGCTCAGATTAACTACAGTTTTTTATCAATACAAAACTAAAATTTTCCTCAGCAATTTTAAGATGTCCAACTCATGTCTATTTTTTTTTTGGCTGTATGATTTTTCTATTACTTATTGAAGAGAGTGGATAAGTCACTCGCTCTGCCCCAAGCTCACAGAATTTTTTTGTTGTGATAAAGTGAAAGGAATTTTGAGGGGAAGACGGTGGGAGTAAGATGAGAATTAAAATCAATACCCTGTTCAACTGAAAAAATTGAAAAATTTGAGCATAAATATAAACTGAAAAAATTGAAAAATTTGAGCATAAATATAGAACTTACCTTGAGGTGTCAAATAATTTCTGAGTTGAAGTTTACCCTTCATTCTACCCCTTCTGAAAGGCCCAAAATGTCAAAATTAGTATTAATTCAAAAATCAATTTTTGCACTCACGGTTTCCATAATTATTCAAGTTTACAAATAAGTACTTATTTTCACTATGAAAAAATTCGTAAAATTTTCATCAAACTCAAAATGCCAATTTATCTGAAAAGAAGTCAAAAAATGTGAATTTTATGGAAAAAAATGAGAATTTTAGTGATTGGTAATCCTGTTTATCTGAATTTTTTAAACTGAATCCCCGAGTTTTAGGATTCAAATTTTTACTTCATCAAATTCAAATAGAAGCGATAAGAAGATGATAAAAAAATGATAAAATACAAATCGAAAGTATTCATGAATAATGCTGATTGTATAATGAAGATGTGGAGGGGTGATACCTCTTTTCTAACGAGTTTCTGTAAACTGCTTCAAAGAAAGCTGATTTTTCTTTTTTTTTTTTTTTTAAAAAAATGAGAATTTTTATAATAACAATTTTAATGAAAAATTTGTTCTGTTTTTGTTTGTTTCAGGTAAGTTGTACAATTTGAATTTCCATCGTTACAATACGAACGATTTTTTGCATCCAAATGAGTGAGTCATTTTTCACAATTTTTAGAAAAATTGTATCAAAGATGATACAATTTTTCTATTTTTTTCTCAGATTTTCATATACCTATTCCTTTTTTTTTTTTTGCATATTCATCTAATATGACACGAACCTTCCCGAAAATACGTATTTAACTTCAATAGATATGATTTTGATTGTGTTTCTCACGTTGGTCGTGGTAAAAATATTGAAAAAAATCCATTATCTCAGGATTTTTTATAATTTGAAATGTTTTCACACTAGGTAATTAATAATGTTGACACTTGAAAGTCAGTTTTCTGAATAGGGGGAGGGGGTCTACTAAAAAAATAATACCTAGTAAGTAGATACAAGAATTCTCGAGTATGAAATTTCTTTTCTGTCACGTCCATTCAGTTCATTTCTAGAAAGCTGAGTTTTTGAGCTATAAAGTAAAAATTTATTTTTAAACTTTCAACTGAAATTTTGAATATTTCAAACCCCAATTTTTTTTAAATTAATGGATCTCCTCCAAAAATGAATTTTACACTTTGAAATTTACGTTCTGTTCATTTGTTTCATAAATCCCTTTCTTTGTCCAGATAATCGAGATTCCACTCTCAAAAGTCATCGAAAAGTGTAAAACAAATTTTCAACAAAAAACATCCAAATGATGAAAAATGATACCTTATAATATTTGAACTCAGCTTTGAAAAATAGACCACTCACTTATTTTGAATCAGTGAAAAATTACTGATGAATAGTCAGAATTGCAGCGGAGGAAAAATCATCAAAATTCTTGGATTTTCAGCAAATTTTAGAGATTTTATTTGATTTTCTAGTCGATTTCGCCTAATTTTTCAGTATTTTTTACTCTTGTTGTCTTTCAACGAAATTTTTTCACTGATTTATTGCTTTGCTAGAATTCTGACTGATTTATAATGATTTTCGATTAATTTCGCTGATTTATTAATGAGAGAATGGAATCAAATTTTAGTGTTGATCAAACATCAGAAAAAAGGTTACAAAAATTATTCAGACCTGTTTGATTACCTGTATTTTTCTCTTCGATTTTTTTGGTAGGAGAGGGGGTTATGGAGGAAGGGAACAGAAAACTCAACCAATTTGTAGATTTTACGAATTCGCCTTTTTTCTTCAGTCTTATCAGTTTCATTTTATTATTTTTGGCTTATTTCATGTAATACCTACATTGTGTAACTTTGAAATCAGTTCACAAAATGAAAATGGCCAAAAGATTTACTGCAGACCTTAATTTTGGCGCAGGTTTGAAATTTTCGACACTTCCTTCCTCTCTCCATGAAAAATAAAAAAAGCAGCTAACCCGTGATCAAGTCATTCCATAAATTTCAAATGACTTCACGACCTAATAATCGAAAAAATTTCAAAATTTTCTAAAATAAGCGAAATAAATCGTGTGTTATGGACCTCTGATAGAAAACTGAGTGAATATGAAAACCCCTCACTAAATCTAGATTTTCGAACCCAATTCGGTATTCCCCTTCGAACCACCATTTCCACTTTCCTCTCCAAAACCTCGTCAGATCACCTCAAACTTCCTCATACGTGACTCCTTATCTTGCCTACGATCTTAAAACGCAAATAACCCATACCCACGCCTACACCCTTCTCGCCTCTATTCTTCATCAGATCGATCATCTCGCCGCAGACCAGCTTTTCGTCCAGAAAATCCGGCTAATAAAGTACCCAACGAGCGTAAAACCGGAACGCGACTCGAGCGATGATTTTTATCGTCGCATCGCCACAGACATAGCCGGGCGTCTGGAAAATCATAGGTTACGCGCGGTATCGTCGTCGCGCCTCGCTCGTATAATTAAAAAGCCTTATACTAATTAAAACCAACGACAATGTAATGAGACCTATAATACCAGCATTGGCTCGCGGGGGAGGGGGCAAAGAGAGCGAAAAATCTCGCCCGGATAATTAAAAAATGTGAAACTGTGCGTGTGCGAGTGTGTAATAAGTGTATAAAGCTCTACCATAGTGTACGCTGTACTACCTCAAGTAATAAGATTTTTTTTCCTCAGGTTTTTTTTCCATCTACTTGTCTATTACCACTTTTAATTAAACGTCGCCATTATTTACCTTGCAGCTCGCAATCATATCTCGCGCGACAATCCCACAGTAACAATAAACAATCATAATTATACAAAAGGAACGAAAACCTACAGAGAGAAACGTCGACGAGAGAAAAAGAACTAGATAGAGACAGAGAAAGACCTATACAGCTAGACTCTTATAATACTTATACGCTGAAAAAAAAACACCAAAAAAAAAATAGAAAAAAACGATAATAATCTCTTTGATAGCGCGACGGCGCATAAGACGAACAAGAAGAAGGGAAGATAGTAATTATATTTTTAATTATTAGTTATTTTTACCGGCGCGACTCATTCGAGTTTCACACAGAATGTGTGCTTTTTTACTAAAACATACCTATGATATAGACAAATACACGCACAACCACACAATTGTATACATGGGCGAACGTCATCATCGATGGAGGGCCATCCAAGACGAAAGAGGTATAAGACGATACACTAGCTCGAAGAGGAGAGAAAAAAAAACAAGAGCATCGGCGTAATATGTGTACAGGTGCGATAGAATCAAAGTGTCGTGTATTACGGTAATTAAATAATACCGTTTAGAAGGTTTAATTGGATTGATGCGGTGCGGCGGTACCAGCAGAGCAAGAGGGAACCAGGGAGACGAAAATTTCCAACTGGACAGGTTTAATTAGCCGATAAACGGTCGAATTTCCGATGACCCCTAGACCGGTAGCGGATATTAACGATGTTTTTTCGTACCCCCTTTTTTTTCAATTTGACGACGAATCTTACAGTGCTGTGGGGTCGTCGGTGGCTAGACAAACAGAATGGTGTTTAATTAATCGGCGTAAGTGTCCTTTTAAGTTTTTATCTTTGTCGTATGGTTTGCTCGGAATAAGACAATGCTTGGTGAGGTCTTGGGAAAGTTATTTGTGGCTTGAGAATTGATCAAATTAGAAGTGTTGGGTTGTAGGTCGGCTTGTAGAGGATGTAATTATTTTTTCGATGGTTTCGAAATTTCTCGGTTGTTTTAGATGTAGGATTCCAAAAGTGTATCGAATTGGGTATTTTTGATGAATTTTTGGAGAAATTCTAAAGATGGATTGTGATCGAAGTCAGTGGTGTAAAGGATTGTAGATCACTGTCCGAATTTTTTTATGATTGAAAAATAATTCGAACCTTTTGGGCAAGAAATAATTCATGACTTGTATTTTCCTTCTAAATCATTTCTGTAATTGGATATTTTTGTAGGTACTTATCGAGTCGTTGTGCGAATCATTTCATTTTCTTTTTGAAATTTTTATTGCTTTTTTAGCCTTTGAATATTTTTTTAATGTCAATTTTCGGTTCAAAAGTATAAAATACACAAAATATTGAAAATTTGTTTCAAAAATTGTTAAATTTTAGTCTCAAAAATTGATATTTTTTTTTGGAAAATCATCAGTTTCTTAGTCAAAAAGTGACGTTTTTTGTGTTTTCATACTTGCTCGCAAAATATCCGAAAACTTGGATCAAAAACTCTTACGAATCTCGAATCATTTTCTGGAAAATGATTCGAATCCTTTTATTGTAAATAATTCGAGATTCGTGATTCGAATCAAATCAAAATAAAGGGTATTCGGTAAAACTCTGGTGGCGTAGTTGTGAATTTGTTGATGGGGTGGGGGGGAGGGTATTACTTTCATAATTTTTTGGAAAATTTTTCAGTTTATCTTCAAGTGAACCTAAAAATTATTTCGAAAAATAGGGGGAGGGGGGAGTCGAAATTGAATGAAAAAACTGAGTAATCTGTCATTTCAGCGGCGTAGATAATCAGGAAAATATTTCAGTCGATGGATGATACAAATACCTAAATTATTGGAGCAAAGTAGGATTTTTGAAATCAAAAATCAACCATCTCTAAATCTGAACCGCTCAAATTTGGTGAAATTCTGCCTTATTGAATCAGTAGCTGAAATAAAAAATGTGATTAAAAATCAGTGATTTTCCATTCAAATTTCTGACGAAATAGAAATTAAACGAGATTTGATTTATTTTCGATTCAAATATCAGTAAAAAAAAATCACAGATTTTTTGTGAAATTTGCTTTACTGATTCAAAAGGACAAAATTTAATCTGTTTGATTTAGATTCAGCGAATTGTTCTTTGAGAAATGGAAATTGATTTGATCACTGACCAAAAGAAAAGTGAAGGTGAAATTATTTTGAAAAATCATATTTTTTTAAAAATTGAAAATACCCTACCTTCTTTTTGTAATTTTTATGATGAAAAATATTCAGGAGGGGGTTGAATTCTGTAAGCACCTCCTTGGGTGCGTTTATGAGTTAGGTCCCTGCTCCACTTTCACTAAATTAATTTTCTTCATAGAATTTCCATGAATATTTGAGAGTCGTACAGGATTCATTGATTTTTTTTTGGGGGGGGGGGGTCGGACTGGCACTCAAAATAGCCCATAAATCGTACTTTTGTTTTTGTTCGACCCTTCGAGCAAACCTTTGAAAAAATAAGTTTTTTAATGTCCAAGACGACACCATGTTTCAATACTTTGAAAAATCCCTATTGGATGCAATTGTGGGGGGGGGGGGGTATGTTTGGAACAAAATTCTATGCCAATTATTTTGAATTTGAGAACTGAACAGATGTAAAATAACATTTTTTCTGCCAGTTTATGAAGGCACACTGAAGTCAGGTCTTCCAAATATCAAGAAATCAAGATTATCTTCAAATTCTGGGGCTGTAGATCACTCAAAACTTGTTCTTTTGGGTCTAAAATTCATCAAATTTACTTATTTTCATTTTAGATTTCAATGACAGAATTTTTAATTGATATGATAAGGTTACATATTGATTTGTCCATTCCCAAATGCATTTTATAAAAAAAAAAAGTATTTATTTTTTTCATAGAAGAAAACGAATTTAAAAGGTGGCACTTTGCCTCACTCAAACTTTGAAACCTTAATCACGATTCACAATATTTAACTGGTAGAGAAAAAAGTAAAAGTAGTGATTCTAAAAATTGATGGTAAAATTGATGAAAAAATAGTGAATTCAGTCAAAATTTCAGGAAAAAAGAAAAAAAATATGAAACGACTGGAGTTTGCGAAATATTTTTGAAAATTGTACAATTTTTTTCTTAGTTACTTGAGCATTTTTTCATAATTTTGATTTAAATTTAAAATACAGATTTTTCCATTTTTTAAAATTTTTCTGTTGTAAATTTCATTGTCTCTTTTTTTTTGGGGGGGGGGGGGGTTGTCGAGCTGAGAGATTAATGAAAATTTTATAGGTATTAATGGAAACTTTTATGGTGAAAAGTGGTGATTTTAAAAAAAATCCGTTTGACTTCAGGTGAGAAGATGGGTCTAGATCGCCTGGTAACGTTACTAAGAAGTGTACTGCAAAATTCCATTCTCTCGATTTTTTTCAAATACTGTAACTATACTTGCCGTTGAACTGATATTAGCCAAAGCACGGCCACCATATTATGCAAAAACGGAAATAGGAAAGAGTAATGACTCGAAATGATGCACCGACGCAACAACGATATCCCATTCGATTCGCAAATCGGAACCTGATGCATGATGCACCGCTACGCTCATTTTTTCTTTTGCAACCGTGATGAAGTAATGCCGGGGATCGTAGGAGAGACCGATTATGTAAGCAGTTTAGTGACGCTTCATGGGATCGCAGATCATTGTGTACTGTGCGCAGTGAGCTCGATTTACTCCTGTGTTGTGTGTCTGTCTCTGTGTACCGTACGCGTGTAGATATTTACAATGTATAAGCAGGATGTTGACAAAACGGAGATCTGGTGCAGTTTGTTTGGAGAATAAAGGGTTCATGTACGTTTGTTCTTAGGCTGGTGGGTTGATTTAGATGCAGATAGTGGAGTATTTTTTTTTGAACTAGGAGATGTTTTGGGTGCCTCGATGGGGTAAAATGGGGTTTCGAGATTGTTAGGTGTTGGAAACCCTTCGATGATCGAGGTAGGCAACATTTTCGTTCGTTGACTGGTATCACTTATTGAAATCTGTGCAATATTCGCACACCTATGAATTCCGTTGAGTTGAATTGAATAAAACGACAGGAAGGAGTGCGCTGTGTACCTCTTCCTCCTTGGCAGTGGCAAACATCAATTTTGAGTCCCAAAAATATGGATGATGGGGAAAGGAGGGGGGTCGAATCATTTCCTCAACGGTTATGCAAAAGTTTTGAAAAAGTCTCGCAAAAATTCTACATTTTGATCCGAATATTTTGTTAGGCATCTTAGGGAAAAAGGATCAGAATTTATTTCAATTCATTTCGGATTTTTCTAATTCAAAATATCATTAAATTAATCGTAATTTTTTGAAAAAAAGATGATCTTTTTTTCCCCTATTGGTTGTGTTCTTGCCTTGCAGAAAGAACGTTTTCAATCTGTGAAAGTCAATTTCTGCAAATTCTGTGGTCAGAGAATGAATTTTTGAGGTTTTTTCAAGCTCTTGGATTTCTTCTCGAAGTTTTTATTCCAGCTCATCGTTTTATGGTGCTAGCCTTTTGAAATCTATAATTTTAAAAATTTTATGCATATTATACCTCAAATTCAGTTACCTTCTGTATGTAGGGTAAATCATATCACAGCTTCACTTCTGTTCAATTTTAACCCTCATTATAGTTGAATATTTAATTTTTTCACTATAAAGGGTAATTTTCATCATTTTTTTTTTTGAAATAAATACGTTGAGACATGATTTTTTGAAAGAGGAAGGGGAAAGAGGAGGAGGAGAGATGAAAAAATCAGTATTTGTGACCCTGCCGTAAAGAAGGGACCTTATGTAAAAAACATCGATGTCTTCATTTTTACGTGTTTGGTCCAGATTTGGTGTCATTTGGACCAAAAAACGTGAAAAATGATTCATCGATTTTTTTTTACACTAGGTCCCTTCTTTACGGCAGGGTCACATTTTGTCTTTTTACAAAATAATGAGTCTTGATGAAATTTCTTCTTGTTCTTTGAAGTTTGGATTTTGAAAAATTCATCCCTCCACTGTTTTTTAATTTAATTGGGCAAACTGAAAATACAAGTGAAAATTTCATTCTAAAGAAAAGACTGAGGTAAAAATCGATTTTTTTTGCAGAAAATTGCATGAATTTTGGTTTTTAGATGACAGATTTTGATACCAAATCTGCGTTTGCTAAGCATTTGAATTGGATTACACTTACTTTTCAAATTCCTATTCTGTTGAATTTGGTGAAATTTTAAATTTTTTGATAAGTGAAATTAATTTTATATACTGAAAATCTAGTTATTTTTCATTCAAACAGTCATATTTTTTGCTGATACATTGATGAATTCAGAGAAAAACATTGATTTTTAGTGAAAATACTTACATTTTGATGAATCAAAAAAAAAAAAAAAAAACAGAAACAAAATTTCTTCAAGTCTGGCTGACTTAGATTTTGAGAATAAATCTAAATAACTATGTGAAAGGTTGTGAAAATTCGATCCTGAGCCCAATTATTCATACTTACCTTGATACGAAAAATTTATGATTTTTTTATTTAAGATTAGAATTTTGAGGCTGGAGGAAGTTTTTCTCCCGCAATCAGAATTTCGTTCGAAGTCAAAACATTTGAGTGAACATGTATGTAGTTTTTTTTTCAAAAAATTGTATTTCAAGAGTCAAACAATTGGAAATTTTTAATATTTTACCCTTCGAACCATACCGAATTCAGCTCATGCCTGATTTTTAGTCTCCTTTTTTGCATAATTAGGCAACTAAAATCACTTTTTTGAAAATATCCTCTAAATCTTCTACGCTAAAATCTGTCCGTTCAAACTATCCCGCGTACAAATTTTTAACCAATTTCACGTTTCGAAGGCGTTACCAAACCCCATCAAAGATTTCCCCATTAATCCAGATGCCATAGATATTTTTATCCCGCCGGAGTAATCGATCAAATATTTGCAATACTCGTCTCCATCCACCCATCCACCCATCCTATATCTCTGTTCCGTTATCTCGAACGTCGTGTTATCCATCCCGGTACATTAAATCAATCAACAAGTAGCAATTTGGCGAACTTTAGCCGGCCATAAAAATTCTCTGCTGTAATTACGCGGCGTGCTCGCAATCACGATGCCTGCAGTTTGCATTGGTCATCTCGCTATCGCAGGTAGTAACTTATCCCGAACCAATAACACACGTCACTAGTATATAAAAAGTATCAGTTTAATTGTCTAGTGACGTGTTTTATTTGCGAATAGAGGTGCTATAAACTATAAAATGTAGCTGGCAGCGTTACCAGGTGGCCAAGGCAGTAAAATGAAAAAAACCGCCTCGCTGCACCTTCCGATCTGGCCCGCAAATTCTCCGCTTCCAAGCATCATAATTCAAGCGCCGCGCGAGCGGCCTTAAAAAAAGACGAGATAAACCATCGAATGTCGTAATAATTTGCCGCTTATGTTACGTCACCTTGTGCCTCTCTTATCACCAGTCCAAAAGTATATTATTTTTTCACCTCGCTTATACGTGGCGGCGTTCTTTGGATATTTGATTTTTTACTTTTGATAACTCTCAAAGGTGGAAATTTAACAGAAAAAACTATTTCTAGAGACCGAGAGCCCTTAGCAATACGGATTGTTAATATAGGTAGATCTTGGGTAGACATATGTAATTTCATTTCGGACCATAATAAAAATGATGAAAAAAGTATTTTAGAGGTGTCTGACAATAAATTTCTCCTAGTGCGGTGCCATGGTTGGATTCTTGCTTCCTCATAACAAGAGGAGAGGGATTTGTATACCTACCGTCAGAAAAAAACCAAAGCGTTTAATCCTTCCTCGAGTATCATTTTTGGTTACCTTTTTTTTCTTACCTCATATTCGAGACGTCCTGCTGAGAAAACGTTTAACTTATTCGTCTAGGGAACTTTGTACCTGTACGTAGCTGTAGCATCATCTGTCTGTTCGTCTCGTCCCCTCTACCAATTCCCCAGCCCAGTATCACAATTTCCATTCATTTCTTCGCGCGTACCATGCAAGAGTATTGTAGTTGGATTCGTTATATGAAAATGAACGAGATGGACAGACGAACGGACGCGCGTCCAATTTTTATAGTATCTATTTTTCTATCGGCAGTTTTTTCATCTTTGTTGTTTGTAATCTGTATTCGTTTGGTCTTTTTCTATCCTATAGTTGCTTGCGTTTAGTTCACCATGATTTTCATCGATCGAGTTGTAAGATTATGGCATATTGGGGGTGAGCTTTGAATTTGAAGTTGCCTAGAGTATTTCCTGTATTAGAATATCGTTTGTAGTGTGCTACAGAGCTGTAGAGTATGTGCACAGGCTGTATTACCTACAAGGTGGTTTATCGCCTTTCTTTCTCGCGCCGTTGTACCCATAGAAATACAACTATGTGGTTGGTCTGGCACTGGATCCCAGCGTAACGTACGTACACCTATATCTTTTCGAAATCATCAGATCGTAACGAATTAGGTACAGATATGAGATAGATATTTTATTCGGAAATCTGGCATGTGAGAATTTTTTACATGTGTGGAAAGTGAGAGGAATTTGTAGACGTGTATGGTATTTTGTATTGGAAATTGGACAGATTTTGGAATTTGACGCCTGTGTGGAAATACTGGCGAAGGCGGAGAAAAAGTGGATAGTTGATTTTTGCTCAGGAAAGAGGTAAATTTTTTTTAAATTCAAGTTTTTAGAAAATTTATTTTAATTGATGGTAAAGTATTCCTGAAATTGATTTACGACTATTTTTCTTGGTAATATTGAATTTTTTTCGAATTGGTGATGCGTGATGCTCCCTTTATCAGAATTTTTACTAATTTTATGGACTAGAATTTGGAAATTTTTTAAAGAAAAATAGAACTTCAGACGAATTTCTGAATTGAAGTGAATCTTCTCGACTAAAAAGGAAATTCTGCAATTTTGGGATGATGTCAGTTGTCCTCTCTTTCTATCTCTCTTGTAATCCAAACTGGCTCTTAATTACTTTCATCATCAGGGATCATAATCAAAATTTTTAAATGAAAATATTGTTGTTGTAATACACCGTTTGCATTGAAAAATTCGTGATTTTGTTTTTAAAATGAAAATTTTTAATTTTTTTTACACCGATTATAAATATAATTGGTTGAATTAGGAGGGAGAGGAGGGCAGTGAAAAAATTCATTTAAAATTGTATTAAAAAATTATTTCAAAAGGGTCTGGCCGAATAAGGGGTGAATTTGGCCCCAGGCTGGATTTTCGTTTTAATCCCCCCAAAAGGTACCCCTTGATGTAAAAAAAAATTGGAAAAATTTTTGACCCCCCACCCCCCTCCATTTCGGAGTTATGGCCATTTTATTACCCGATTTTCAAGAATTTTTAATTCCAACGGAAGTGAACGAAATTTTTTGTTCTTTGGCATAAAGTTACATCTCGTAGAGATGTATTTATGGAAATTTTTTCAAAAATTTTCATGCACATCTTCATGGTTTTTCGGCCATTTGAAGTTTTCAATCGCAAAAACACCATGTAATCGAAGAGGTACCACTCTGGAAAAATTACTAAAAAACGTGTTTTTAACGTAGATTCACGTCACGTATTCAGTTTTGGCGATATCGATGCAGCAAGGGCCGAAAATCGCGAAAAACTGTACAAAAATGTTGGGTTTTTAAGCATTTTTTCAAATTTTGAGCATTTTGTGTGGAAAGAATTGACTAAACGAAAAAATAACGCCGAATTCGTGTTCAGCGGGTCAAAATACCCCCATAAACACCCTTTTCGCGATCGTTTCATTTGAAGTCTCGAAATTGTTTTTCCACCGATTTTTCATGACGAAATAATCTGAAAAAGTGAATTTCGAGACCTTGAGCAAAATAATCGCGAAAAGGGTGTTAATCGGGGTATTTTGACCTGCTGAACACGAATATGAGATTGGTTTTTCCATTGGATCATTTCTTTCCTGAGAATCCGCCATTTTCAAGTTTTAATCAAGTCTTTGAGCAAAAACCTGAAAATGGCGGATTCTCAGGAAAGAAATGATCCAATGGAAAAACCAATCTCATATTCGTGTTCAGCAGGTCAAAATACCCCGATTAACACCCTTTTCGCGATTATTTTGCTCAAGGTCTCGAAATTCACTTTTTCAGATTATTTCGTCATGAAAAATCGGTGGAGAAAATCAATTTCGAGACTTCAAATGAAACGATCGCGAAAAGGGTGTTTATGGGGGTATTTTGACCCGCTGAACACGAATTCGGCGTTAGTTTTTTCGTTTAGTCAATTCTTTCCACACAAAATGCTCAAAATTTGAAAAAAATGCTTAAAAACCCAATATTTTTGTACAGTTTTTCGCGATTTTCGGCCCTTGCTGCATCGATATCGCCAAAACTGAATACGTGACGTGAATCTACGTTAAAAAACACGTTTTTTAGTAATTTTTCCAGAGTGGTACCTCTTCGATTACATGGTGTTTTTTTGCGATTGAAAACTTCAAATGGCCGAAAAACCATGAAGATGTGCATGAAAATTTTTGAAAAAATTTCCATAAATACATCTCTACGAGATGTAACTTTATGCCAAAGAACAAAAAATTTCGTTCACTTCCGTTGGAATTAAAAATTCTTGAAAATCGGGTAATAAAATGGCCATAACTCCGAAATGGAGGGGGGTGGGGGGTCAAAAATTTTTCCAATTTTTTTTTTACATCAAGGGGTACCTTTTGGGGGGATTAAAACGAAAATCCAGCCTGGGGCCAAATTCACCCCTTATTCGGCCAGACCCTTTCTATGTT
The DNA here is from genome assembly GCA_038380155.1 of Pseudococcus jackbeardsleyi. Lineage (NCBI taxonomy): Eukaryota > Metazoa > Arthropoda > Insecta > Hemiptera > Pseudococcidae > Pseudococcus > Pseudococcus jackbeardsleyi. Next base: position 7,523,300 of record CM076242.1, read on the forward strand.
TGTTTTGGTTATTCCTTTAAAAGTGAAAAAAAAATATTTACAATGAAAATTTAATCATTACCTTTTATTGTTTTTCTATCGACATTTTTAAAACTAGAGAAAGTGGAGAACAAAAATTTAGAGTTGATTTAAGGATACCAAAATTTTAATTTTTATTCCAAAAATTGTTCAACTAATGGATAATATTCGCGACTGATTGCTTGTTTGTTCATTTTGAAAATCGTGAAGCGTAAAAGTAAGAAAATTAGAGAAGAAGTCTTCTTGGTATTTATTGAAATAATTTTAGGGAAAATTGTATAGTTTTTCAAATGTTTACTTTATCATGAGTTCGAAAAGTGATATACTTAATTAGAGAATGGGTAATTGATCAAAATTTAAATCAAAATGATGATGATCTGCCAAATAATGTGAAAATTGGAATATTTGAGATGATTTACAATAATTAATAGAATATTTACAGTAATTTATCATAATTACTGAAATATTTACGGTAATTTACAGTTATGATTAGATTAATTACGGTAATTTATCGTAATCATTGAAATATTTACTATAATTTACCGTAATTATTAAAATATTCAAGGTAATTTACCGTAAATATTGGATGATTTACGGTAATTTATCGTAATTATTAGAATTTTTACGGTAATTTTCCGTAATTACTCAAATATTTACGGTAATTTACCGTTATTACACAAATATTTACGGTAATTTACCGTAATTACTGGAATATTTACGGTAATTTACCGTAATTACTGGAATATTTACGGTAATTCACCGTTATTACTGAAATATTTATGGTAATTTACCGTAATTACTGAAAGTGAAATATTTACGGTAATTTACCGTATTTACTAAATGTGAAATATTTACGGTAATGTACCGTAATTACTGAGATATTTACGATAATTTACTGTAATTATTAAAATATTTACGATAATTTATCATTATTACTGAAACGTTTACGGTAATTTACGGTAATTATCAAAATTTTCACTATAACATGGTGTCTATCGGGCATGAAAATCATGAAAAACATGAAAATAGCATGAATTTTCATTTTCCCAATCCAGTAAGACATCATGACAATTGACAGCTCTCAAACCTAATTTTTCGAATCTTGGATGAAATTTTTTCAACAGAATTAATATACGAATCAATATTTTTCAAAATACATGTTTAATTGTTCAGGTTTTCCACGATAAGTTGATTTTATGACACCTCTCTTCCCTCCGAAATCACTGAACATATTGGAAATAATTTTCATTCAAGAGAAATTTACATCGTTCTTCGTCTTCTCTCAATTACTGATCCATCAATTTCTGTCAAATACATATCTTTCAAAAATGTGAGCAACCTTCGTTTCATTTTCCTGCAGTCGCAAACTTGACCAAATCATTCTCCATCAAAACCATAAATTGGATTAAAATCGTCTTCATTTTCACTACCGTTCTAAAAATTCCAATCCTCGCCTCCCTACTGTGCCTCTCCATTCCATCGAGAAGTCTTATAAAAGATTAGCCAGGCTGATATATGAATATCATACCTCATCGAACGTAACACAGTGGTCTTTTCTAACGCCGAAGATTTGCATATTCGAAAAACCACACTCGCACATACGTTCCGGCTTGTGCTTTACCACCATCTCGAATATGATTTAAGATATTTCATTCGTCTTCTCCATGTTTGCGGTTACCAGACTTGGACCTCGTCCCGGTGTGCTGAATCATTAAAAACCATCGTCATTTTTTGATCAGCTCGTAATGTAACGATTCGTACCAATGTTACCGGTTTAGTAGGGCGGTAGGTGGTGGAGATTTGGAAGTTGATTCTTTGAATAGCACTGGTCGATTTCTTAAGTGCTTGGATCTTCCATAGACACCAAAAAAACCTGCCAATTGTTTTCAATCGCAGAGTCGTATTTTTAAAATTGAAACTTTCTTCTCGTCGGGTATTCGCTGGATCGCGACTCTGGCTGACTGTTATTCTCTCGTAATACGAAACACACCACGCACGAAGTATTTTATTTTATAGATGAAAACAAATATACAAACTAAACCGAATACGCTTTTTCAACGGCCGCGGTATTATGTATTGTTCTATTGTGTAACAATGGAATCGTCGTATAGCGACATTAGCAGCACGGTGCAGTGCGGCTTATACACATACTCGGTACAGCATATATGCGGAGAAAAATAGGAGACAGAGAAGGAAAAAACCTTCTCTCTTAAGTAATTGTACTTAAACGATTTGCCCTCAGGTGTGTAAGCTTGTAACGGACGCAAAAGGACCGCCTTTTGTCATTGTGTATGTGTCTAGATACCTCTAGAGCTCTGTCTACTACGTGTGTAGTATTTCGACAATCCGAACAGAATCGAGATCCTTGTTCACCATTTCCATCCGCGGACGTGGCGGACGGATCTGCCGGCTTGTCACCTGGATTATAAACTACATCCTGAGTATAGTGTCGGATAGCCGGATAGACACGTCCTACGGTGCACAGGACCTCACGTCTCCCATTTAGAGGTATTCGCATTCAAAAAACCAAGCGTCAAATATCACTCCTACGTTATCACCCCGTTCCTTAAACGTCTCCGATCTCGTTACACCCCTTGTCGAAGATCCAGATCCTGGCAGTGTTTTCCAAAAACCCAACTAGAAGAAAAGAAAAAGAAAAAAACCGAAATTATACACTTGGCTGGTAATTCACTGTAACGGGTCGCGGGCGAAAGTAAACGAGAGAAAAACAGAGAGTAGATTTATCACCTATAAAATAACTGGCGCTTTCGTTGCGGATGCTTTTCGAAAGGGTTGCGTTGCACCGACTGCTCGACTGTGGTACTTCAATCGAGCGCGAATATTACCCAAATAAAACACACAGCCGAAGAATATTAAGAAGTTACTGTATTCTAACAACCCTCATCAGCGTGGCAACCCTTTCCCCTGGTGTTTTCGCCTTTTTTTTCGCACTCGAAGGCGATTGACGAAAATGAAAATTACCGAGGAAGAAGTCACCGCGATGGATGGGTGTTTTTTTGGGTCGAATTTTCCGTGTAAGAGTGGATAGTATTGGAGGGATTTTCTTCTATTGAGGTTTTAGTCGATGTGAGAAGTTGGTTTTTACTCATTTCTCGAGTACAGTTTTCCGGACGATCGGATTGGCGAGTAGAAAACCTCTTGAAATAGTTATTCCGAATTGAAAGAAAAAAAAAATGAAAATAACGTCTAATTCAGAATTTTTCATAAAATTTTATCGACAGTTAACGATCGAATGGATTTAGATACATTAAAAAATTGTTTAAAAATTCAATTTCGGTCCCACCCTGCTTCCCTACGAGTTCAATTTTGCATCTGATGGAGGCAAAATGACTCGAAAAATGGGCTGATGATGAGGGGGAGGAGGTGTAAAGCAGATTTAGATACCTTACTATCACTCAATAATCGATAATGTTGAACAATCTTCAATTTTGAGCCCATCTCCCCAACCTCAAGAGTCAAATTTCAAATTGAGGTCAAAATGCCTAACTCGAGAAATACAAAATATAGTCAGAAGCTTTAAAACCCCCTCCCTCCATTCAACTATTTTTGAAATTTTCAGCTCTTCCCTTTCTTTGTTTACTATGGTTAGTAATTCAACTCACCTCCCCACCCCTTTTCGAAACAGAAAAAATAGGAAAAATATTTTTGCGGTCCAAAAGCCTTGATGAAGAATGGAACATTGGAACTCTATGTTAATTTCTCTATTTCTGTGATGATTTCATTCGATTTTCGAAAAACCTTCATTCCATAAAATAAATTGAGAAAAACTTCATTCGAAAAAATAGATTTATTTGAAAGTACATTTTTAATTTGTTCGATCAGGACATTGTATTTGAGAAATTGACCCGAAATCGAAATGATAAATTGTTGAATTCCTTTTAAAATGAGTATTTATGCTGGTTGGTTCAGAATCGTGCAATTCATTGTTAAAATCGTTCAGCATGATATTCATATTCATTAGAATTTTTTATAAAAATTGTTTCTTTTTGCGAGTACATGTTTTTAAAAAATTTTCAACAAAAATTTTGGAAATTGGTGAAGTTTTAAAAAAATGATCCCTGAATTCAAGTTTCAGATTTAGTAAAAATGATTGAAATTGTTGAATAATTTTGAAAAAATGGTCAAAAAGTAATGAAAATTCATTAAAATGTGGGGAAAAGTGCAGGAATATTATGGAATTCTTTTGAATTGTTCCAAAAAAAAGCGTTGAAATTCCAAGAAAATCAATGTAAATGGGTTAAAGTCAGAAAAATTGAGCTTGAAACAAAAAATCTTCGAAAAAACTCATTTCATTAAAAGAAAATCGATTTTTCAATTCCGGTTTCCCTCGTTAGCCAGTCATTCGTGATTTATCCATATTAAAATTGTTGAAGCTTTGCAAAAACAATGGAAAATGTGATTCAAAGACTCAAAAATATTACGACATTTTTAAAAATCTGTAGTGCTTTGAAAATTCAAATTTTCAATTTCTTAAAAATTTTTGCATGCAAAAAATATTGAAATTTTGTCTAAAATAAATATTTTAAAAATTCGCGTGAATATTTTGAATTTTCTGAAAACTTTCAACGAAATTTATGATATTTTTTAATGCTTCGTAAAATTTTAATGATTTGAGTTCAACTTTGAATAATTTTTATTGATTTTTGTTACTTATACTTTGATGAATTTTGTTCATTTGTTTCTTTTTGTGTAATGTTTTAATAATTTTTGTTGAAATTGTTACTTTATACGATTTTACCAAATATTTTGAAGTTTTTACAAATGTTGATTAGTTTTTTACCCAATTTTTATGCAATTTTCTTTATTTCTATTTCTTTTACCGTTTTCAATTTTGATCAGTGTTTTACATTTTTGTAGAATTCAAAAGTGAAATTAATCAAGTAACAATTTTCAACGACAGAATTTCAAATACCAACTTAATTTTTTTTCGATTTAAATTATTATTTTAAACAATTTTTCGAAACTCATAATGTTTTTAAACGACTCCTACAGAATTTTTTAATCGATTATTAGAATAATCGTTTGTAAAATTAATTTTTCGAGGAAATCGTTTTTGCAAAAATGTTTTCTCTTTTGGGAATGGATATTTTGAAACCTATTGATCAATTAAACATATTTTTATTGTTATTTTAATGGTAAGTTCCATCAAAAATCCATCAAAAATTCTGAAATGTTGATTTGAGGGTTATCTCATTCCCCCAATTACCCCAGAAAGGGCTTCAAACCTCAAAAATGCATGTGTAGTTTGCAGTCAAGACTTTTTTGGGGGTCTGTGAGAGCACGATACGATATTTCAGGCTGGAATCAACCTGATTATGACTATTTTCTGCACTTTCCAAACATAAATCAATCATTTCTAAGATTTTCACTTCAATTCACCCTCATCTCCATTTCCAATATTCTTCCATACTCTGCAATAGTTGAAAATTCGCCAAGCAAATCCACCTAAAAAGTAAAAGGGTTAAACTTTCTCAATTAATATATCAACTGCGTAAAGAGCCTTCGAGATTATTACCGTATCGCGTTTTCCAGCATAGGAAAAAAAATCTTTTAATAAAAATCTCTTAATGACGAGTATAAATTCACTTCCCTCCTCCTGCATTTGATTCTTTTTTCTCACCCATCCCTCATCCAAATACTTCGTACCTCAAATCGTAAATTACCCTCCAATTACCGAATAATATTTCAATTTAAATTACACTCATCTGTCCGATTTTTGGAACACCTTAGTTACTCAGCACGACCTCCTTGGCACACTGCTGTTGGCACCGCCGCCTTTGCAAATGCTGCGGCGCGTAAATGAGAGAAAATATTAAAACCAACCCTTTTATTATACCCGCCGAAAAGAAAAAGTCCGCAACAGTTGAAGTATAGCGCAGCAGAGTGAAAAAAAAAAACGCAGAAAAAAAATCTCTCGGCGAATTTAATAAACAACGCTATAAATAACGATGGAGGTTGCTTTTATAATTAAAAATATTATATACATCGTTCGCGTTAAGGACCAAGGAGTATTGTACGCCAAATGTTGACCTCCCTTTACAGTTCCTCACATCTCGAAAGCTCGCCGGTACTCCATGGCGGTCGTTTTTTCCCCCTGCCTTTGTGAGGATAGTGGCACCGGCAACGATGGTCATAATGCATTATACAATGCTTATGCAGAAGCCAAGCTCGCGGAGGTGGCTTAAAAGACGATATAGGTATACACACGCCGTACCGTATCTCTGACTATTATCACATCTCACAGAATCGTGAGCATCTTTGCCGATGATTCCAAGAAAGGCGGGCAGAAGAGTAGAAGGCGATCGCCGCCGAGTTGGATTTATTAATACCTCGTATCCCCGATTGCATCCCAGCAGAAGAAAACATATAGTATGAGTACGTGAGGAAGTTGTAAGCATGCGGGAGGAAGAAGGAGGTAAAGAGTAAAAAAAAGGTAAACGATAGGTAATAAAATGCCACTGGCGTTACGCAATCGGCTATCATACAATAGACGCTATCGCCTGTGTACAGAGATTTTTACCTTTTAATGTATCGTCGTCGGTTGCGGTAGCACGCAAAGATAATTCAAATACCATGTATCATCTCTGCGTATTATACGCTCTATCTGCTCGTCGTTGCTTTTTTTCCTGCCTCTGGATCGTCTGCAGGTCTTCGTGGTGGATGCCTTTGCCTGCGTGCTCATGATCATCGCTGATTGACTGTTGCAGCCAGTTTTATTGTATGGCTTTGCTGTGCAGAGTTGATGGTCGTATCTCAGATCTCGAATAATAAAACGTGTATAGTGTAATTCGTACGTATATTGCGGGCTTACCTATGTAGATGTGAGAGCTACGAGTACATTGATATGGGCAATACGAGTGGTAACTTTATTACATGTGCTGTTGGCTTCTCGTCTTTGATGGGATATTTCCATATAATGTGTGAATGAAGTGTAAATGTGGGTGTAATTTTGGTGTCCTTGCTGAAGGATTATTTGATTTTGCCACTGCGGGTTGAAGAGAGGACGTGAATGAAGGAAGCCGAGTGGGAAAGTCTAGTTCTCAAATTACGAAGAGCGTTTGAAGTCATTTCTCAGTTTTGATCTTTGTGAAAATTCTACGAAAATTGTTTGTGAAATCACGAAAAAAATGTTCAAAGTGCAGCTAATACGTACCGAAATAAATATGGTAGTGGGAGGGGGGTTGGTGGTGAAATTTTTGCAATAGTTTTCAAAAAAGTCAAAACATGAAAAACGAGGATTAAGTATGCGATAAAGTATTTTTTAAAATGACTTGATTTTTGAAAAAATATTTCCAAGTAGGTACACTATCGTTTTAAAATGAGTGAAAATCGTCAAAAATTAGTAAAAAAAATTTCTTTGTAAGCAAACAGTGAGAAAAATTGATGAAAAATCAGTGAAACTTCACTGAAAAATCAATATAATATCTGAAATTTGTTGAAAAATCATTGAAATTCTTAGAATAATCAGTGAAATTTTTTGAAAGATAAGCAAAAATCTGCTGAAAATCAAATAATTTCACTGATTTTTTTCTGTGCTGAAATTCTGATTTTTTCAGTGATTTTTCACTGATTCGAAATGAAAGAGTACAGGAAACATTGGCAAATTCAAATTCATAAAGTAAAAAAGTAATTAGGTTAGGTTAGGTTAGGTTGGCATTTTCGACATTTTGGAAGATGAAAATTATTTATTTCTCTCCTACCCACTTGTCAATCTATTAAAAAAATCTCAAATTGTTAAAAATGAAAAGAAAAGTGTTGAATTGTATGAAACTTGCTGTAAATGGTGAAAACGTCGATGAAATTTTGATAAAATTGAGTAAAAAATTTCATAGTCGTTTAAAAAAGTCTGAAAATGTTGAAAATGTACGAAAAATGGCCCGCAGTTTGTTTCCTTGCGTAATATAATAAAATTAAAATCACTTGAAGTATTATTAAAATTTTTCTAGTTTTGGGAAATGTTAAAATTTTTTATGAGAAATAAAAAATTGTTTAAAATTGACGAATCGGATTATTGCAAAGAATTATTCAAGTTTATTGTTGAAAAAAAAAAGTTGAAAATCGATTAATTGAGAACCAAATTTAAAATTGTGCTAAAATGGGTCAAAAATGTTCGAAACGTTTTCAAATGTGAAGTTCTTATGTATGTTGTAAAAAAATCAAGAATTAATAAGTGTCAATAATTCGTATTTTTGTTGTTTCGAGATCAAATGTCTCAATAATTTTTAAAAATGAAAGAACAGTCCAATTTTTTAATATTTCAGTACGAAAGTATAAATAAAATTTGTAAAAATAATGGGAACATCGATTGAATTTCATTTTAAAAATGATAAAAATTATGTATTTTTGCCAAAGTTATTCAAAGTATCAAAAAGTAAATTGGGTTTTAATGAAAATTGGTTGAGACTAACGTCAAACAGTGTCATTTTTTCGAATTTTTAACCCATTTTTGACACATTTTGAGTGATCTAGAAGTAATTTCAATGTTTTCCAAGACTTTTGAGAAATTTCAACTGTTTTCATAATTAATATATTTTTGTGTAATTTTTCTAAACCTTGAATGATATTTATAATTTTATTGTTTTTTCACTGATTAAAAAATATTACTTAACAATTTTCCAACAAATTCTATGTTTTTTTAATTATATTTTTCAATTTCTTAAATTCTTTTAAACGATTTTAAACAACTTTAATGACAATATTTCTCGAGAAACAAAAATATTTTGAAGAGTTTTTTAACCAATTGCAAAAAATTTTTTCAACATTGAAATGAAATTAATTTTTCAGATTGTATTTTTTCCCCAATTTTAGGATCAAAAATACATTCACAGCATTTACCTACTTAATCTAGCAATTTTAGTTTTTTTTTTTAAGGTCAGAAAATTTGAGCTCTTTCTTCGAATATATTTTTTCTGTTTTTCATCAATTTTTTTCTGTAAAATTCAAGTTCCTTATGATTCAAAAATTTCCTCTTCATGAAAGAAAACTTCCCGCTCTTCCCCTCTTCTCCCTTCCCTTCCCCTCTCTCCTTTCTCCCCCTCCTCTTGTTTTCCCTTCTCTCCTTTCAGAAATAATACCTCAATTGCAGAGCTTTATGAATGCACTAATCGAATGCTTCATTTGTGAAGAAATTGAATCAATATATTTGACTTGATAAATTTTTATTTGTTTGAATTAATTTATACTTAGTTCATTTAAAAAAATTTAATGTTGCTTGTGTAGCTTGAAAAATTCAAAGTTTCGATAATAATCAGAAAATGTGTTGATTCAATTATAGAAAAAAGAGGGGCTAAAATTGAAAAAAAAAATCAAATTTTGAATTGTATTTGAGAATTTTTTACTCTTTTAAAAAAATCAATGATTGGTCTATTTCAAACCACAATGTTGATAAAATATCATTCAAAGTTCTGATGACTATTTTAAAATTACAAAAAGCAAAATTGTTAATCTCTTGAGAAGTATGATTATAATTTAATCGTATCGTGCCTTAAAGAGACAATCAGCAAGTATATTTATGACAAAAAAATTGTGAATCTGCGATGAAAATTGTTGAAAGAGTGAATCTAAAATTCATACGATATCGATATGGTCATAAAAGAACCCTGAACGCTTGTTCGTGTTATTTTTAGCTCGTTATATTTCTTTTCGAAAAAAATGAAAGTTGGTAAAAGTTTAAGAATTAAAATGTCAATTTTTCAAGCAATATCTTTCACAAATTCGCCTTGAAACTGTTGGATCAAATTTCAGCAATTTTTTGTTTTGAAAATTTCTTAGATTAACTTTCCAACTTATGGAAAACTTTTTCTAAAGTTTTAAAAAAAAAATTCGACGAAGGAAAAAAAATTTGTTTGCAAAGTTTTACAAAGGAGTATAAAATAAAAGGAAACCGCGTCTAGGAAATTTTACCGACGAAAATTTCCTTATTTCCGTGTGACCGCGATGATGACTCATAATATTGTGGAATCTGAAATACACTCGAATTGAAGTACCATACATATCTCACAAACCCCTTTCTTCCTTTCTTCTGCACTCCCACACGTTCCTTAGGTCATAACCAAAATCGCCTATGAGGCTACGATACATTCTCTTATCACGTATCCGCGCACGAGAATTCGAAATAAAGAACCATCCGTATACGTAATTATTTTAAACAGAATTTCAACGCGTTCAATTGTTGATTATCTTTTACATCGGTTTCGGCATCATCTTCTTTATTAATGTTTCTACCTCGGAGCGTTTGGAATTACTCAATGAGAGTTATCGAGGTTCCGTTGATCCATTCATGAAAACGTTACGTACTGTACGGTATCATCAGCGCACGAGTATCTTCATGCCAATTATCTACGCGTAGGAGAGAGATGATCTATCGCCCAATCAACGATCGGGGTTTTTTTTACGCGCGAACCATCATCGCCAGTCGATTTCAGAATTTACTCGACTAAAAATTGAAAATACGGGAGGGAAAATTTTCTCGAGATATCCTTTCTGCTGAAACGTATCGCCCTATATTTTTATTGACGTGAAAAAATTCTTGGCGAGCCCGAAGCCTCCTTCGACCACTCTTTTCAACACCTCCAATGGCTGGAAATTTTTCACCGTCACCTCTGCTCTTGTGTACCTAATAATTAAGACGTATTAGCTCGATTTCTCGTATCAGTATCTCTGAGAGATGGAAAGATACGCCGGAGTGAAAAATAAGCAAGCGAGAAAGAGAACGAATCGGGAATAGGAGAAAAAAATACACCAACAACGGTATCGAGAAAATATAGTACATGGTGTCGAACATGTACGCTTTATCTAGATCCGTCACCGATAAAAAATTACATGTTAATTCCGTTCGACGTTTTAGGCGAAATACGAGAATATTAATGAAATAATTATACCCTTTTAAAATTCCACATTATCCACATACCGGGTTATACTCGATCGATGTATGGGCGAGCTCTCGCAACGCTGCTGACAATGTGAAGACAACCCGTGTACCACACCGATACCTTCGCTTCGATAAATGCCTCTTTCACGTGAAAAAAAAATGAGAAAAAAACAAAACCTCCATCTTTTATATGATTTATTGGCGTAATCCAACGTAGTCGGTTGTTCGTAATGCTGGTGCCCAATGTGTATAGGTCGCCGTCGTATAAAACGATACAAATCAATTCTTCTGTGCTCGAGTTCGATAAACAACCGTATACTTGGATCGTTTTGCATTCACGTGTAACCTACGTCTCTACGGTATCCATTTATTTCTCAATTAATACCGTAGACATATTGCATGATCGTCGTAATTCATTTCTTGTCATTTTTCTTTTAATATATGGCGGAGTTGTGGAGTGAGAGGGAAGGAGGGTATGTCGGGATGAAATTTATTCACGATGAAATGTGCATTTGAAAATATACTAATTGATTTTACACCTTTGAAGGGTCAATTTAGATGGGTGATGGGTATCTCGATGGTTGGATTATTAATTGTCTCCTTATCTTTATTTTTTTCTTATTTTTTCTCGAAAATTTCCTAAAAATTTAACTGTAGCCAATTTTTTTTCTTACCTCATCAATTTTCGAAATATTGAGATAATCACTGCAAAGGGTCCAGCTGGATGAGATGATAAAATCGGCCCCAGCTCCAATTTTCATTCTAATCTCTCAGATGGCATCCCTTAATGTAGGTTAAGAAATTGTGGAAAATTTTTTGACCTTCTCCCCCTATTTTTCAAAATAATTGCAATTTCATTAGGTACCTTATTTTAAAAAATTTTAACCCTATATAGACCACCAGTGCCAAAAACGGCACTACAATGCATTTTTCGAAAAAAAACCACCTCGTGCCAAAAACGGCACTAAATGTATTTCCTTAACATTGTAGTGCCGTTTTTGGCACGAGGTGGTTTTTTTTCTTAAAAAAGCATTGTAGTGCCGTTTTTGGCACCAGGTGGTTTTTTTTTGGTGGTCTACCTAGGGTTTCAGCAAAAATCGAGGAAATTTTCTAAATTCCTTCAAAATTGGGTGAAAGCAGATCAAAATATGTGACTCTGCCGGAAAGAAGGAACCTTGTGTAAAAAAAAATCGGTCTTCATTTTTATGTGTTTGGTCCAGATTTGATGTGATTTGGACCAAAAACGTGAAAAAAGAGACATCGATTTTTTTTTACACTAGGTACTTTCTTTCCGGCAGAGTCACATATATTTTTAAAATAGTTTGAAAATTATTTCGAAAGTGAAAAAGTAATGAAAATGCAGACAAAAAAATTGAGTAAAAGAATATTGCTGGATAAGGGATGAATTTGGCTTCAAGTGCTTTTAGGTTTCTGAATGCCTCAGATTAGACAACAATTTTTCGCAAAATTTTTAAATTCCTTGTCCCCCCCTCCTTCTCGGAATTGTGGCCATTTTATTGCATAATTTTCAAGCATTTTTTTGCATCTTGTAGAGGTGTACTTATCTTTGATAATTTTTTCATCAATTTTGGTGCACTTCTTTTCGTTTTTTTAAAAGTTTTCAGTCGTATGAAATGCGATGAAAAATTACTGAAGAGTTTGTTTTTCAGAGTAGAATTTAACTGTGTTTGTTTTTGGTAATTTCTTTGAACTAGGGACCGAAAATCGCAAAAAATCGTGTAGAAATGTTGTTCAAATATACCGAATGAAATGGCCCAATGAAGAAATTAACGTCGGATTTCTGATCAGGGAGTCAAAATATCCCGAAGAAAAACCATTTCTGCGTTCATTTCACTTGAAGTTGGAAAATTTCATTTTTTTGGTAATTTTGAATTTTGAGAATTCGAGTAGAATAATCTCGAAAGGGGTTTTTATTGAGGTATTTTGACCTACTGAACTCAAATATGAGATTGATTTTTAATTTGGTCATTTCTTCCGTGAAAATGCGTCACTTTTAAGTTTAAATCGAAGCTCCACAGATGAAGAAAATCACGATAGACAAAAATAAGTCGGTAATCAGTGTCTTATTCGTGCTCTACAACCCAAAATCAGTCAGAAATTGCCATTTTCCTTTTTAAAAAATGATTAAGTCTCAGTTTGAAAATTGATGAGTTATTCCATTTAATGTGATTTACAATCCAAAATTGGCCAGAAATTGTCATTTTATATTTCAAAAATTGTCGAGTCACATTTCATATATATCTTTTTGAGCAGCTCTACAATCCAGAAAAGGAGGGAAGCTGCGGGGAGGGGGTCAAAATCTTTTTGCATTGAGAAATTCTACCCTAAGAATTTGAAATAAAAATCGGATTTGAGGTCAATCTAGATTAGATTTTCATTCTAACCCCCTCAGATCGTATCGGTTGATGTAAGTTGAAAAATTTCAAGGTAGAAGAATTCTGGAAAAGATTTTGACTACCTCCCCTTATTTTTCAAATCAAAATCATTGCAATTTTATTGCCTTATTTAAAGAATTTTTAATTTCAGCAGAAATATGAAGCATATTTTCTGATTCCTTCGAAATGGGGAAAAGCTGAAGGGTACTCTCTCATTCTGAATCAGTGAAAAGATACTGATGAACAGCAGAATTGCAGCACAGAAAGCATCAATGAAGTTCGCTGATTTTTCAAACGTTTCCACTGATTTTTCAGCTAAATGCATAAATTTTACTGACTTCAGTGAATTTTCAATGATTTTTCAGCGATTTTTCTCACTGATTTGTTTTGAATGAAAATTTTTTCAGTGATTTTCTCTTGTATTGCAATTCTGACCGTTACTCAATGATTTACGATAATTTTCACTGATTTATAAATGAGAGAGTATACTGCCAGATAAGATTGTGTAAGATGTTATTTTGGCCCTAACCTTTTTTAAACTCATGAGGTTGAATCAGAAAATAATTTCTGGTGGATTTTCGAATTAAATTTCACCTTTTCCCCAAATTTTGATACAAAATTAAAACATTCTTTTAGGAACTGGTTAAATTTTCTTCAGTTTTATTCTGAGCTCTAGACCAGCAGTTTTCGCCAACTGATTATCACTTTTGTTTCCAAATTCTCGCATATTCTCACCATCTGTACTTTTCACGAACCACAAATCGCATTCTCTCGTCATTTTCTCTCACTGCTCGTCTCGTGTCATGCTATTCAAGGCGCCAAAACCAAAAAACCAACAACCCAGCCATAACGAATAAAACAAACGTTCGTTAGATTATTTTGTACTTAAGAAGTTCATTGTCTCGGTATACACAGTCGTCGATATTTGCGATAGAATGTGTAGTATTTACACGGGTGATAATGCAAATTAACACAGCTTCGTTAAACAAGTTATATACATACACCAACTACACAAGATGAGCACTTTGGCCTGCGATACGTGAGATGAAGATACGTACAAAGAGGCACACATGAGATAGGACAACTTGTCATCGACGAAAAAACGTCGTTCTGCCGAAGAGATTTTTGATACGAGAGTATCCGTATTATAAATATGTTGTGGATGGACGGTTGAGAGAAGGGATGTTGAAACGTTTGAAGATAGAGAGATGGATTTGTTTAGAGGTATTTCGAAAAACCTGTCTGATACGAGTGAAGAAGCCAGGTTTTTTCGAAGATTTGTGGTTCAGCAGATCAAAATCGCTGTCGTATTCGTATCGTATGCGTATTTCGTAAATATGTATGTACATTTTGGTATGTGTGTGTTCTCTGCTCGGTCATCTGAAAGATACCAGTTCTTCCATAAAAGTTCAACTGCGAAAAAGGTCTTGTGGATTTGCCTGTTGAAATTTAATAGTGTGTTGGTATTTTAGATTTGCTTAAAAATGTGTTGCATTAGGTAGTTGAAAATTTCAACGAATAGATAAGCAGGAAAATTATTGATGGTGGGAAAAAATTCGAAAAATACGAAATTCTTTCAACAGTATTTTGAAATTTATTAGACTTGTGTAGAAATAGGATGACAGTTTTTTCTCAAAAAATACTTTAGAATTTTCTTTCCAATTTTTTGGAACAAATTTTGATTTTTTTCTTTCAATTTAAACAATGAAATCGATATTTAAAATATTTCCTAGAAATTGTATAGTTTTACAATTTTTTTTATACTTGAGTGCTATGATAGCTTAAAAATCTTGTCCAGACCCCCCTCCCCAAAAAAAACAAGTCTTTTGACTTAAACTGCGTGTTGAGAAAAATCTAAAAAATTATGCAAAAAGTGGCATTGCCATGAATTTTACCTAAAAACACATTCCTTTTGACTTTTTTTTCAATCACCTCAACCTCCCTGCTTTTTCATGAGTAGGTAGATACGTATCATTAAAATATTTTTTTCGCATTTTTAAATTTTTCTCTGAAAAATAGAAAAAAAAATCAATTTTAATCGAATTTTCAATGAAATGGTCACTGAGTTGGTGATTTTTCCATTGTACCCTCTCTTCTGACCCCTGTAAATTTTCAAAAACTGATTTTTTTTTCAAAGTTTGGTTGCAGTTGTCAATTATTGCTACCAAAAATGATTGTTGTTCATGAAATATTTTCATTGAAAATTCCAATTTTCAATTTATTTCTGGTACTCGAACTTCATAAAAATTGTTCGAAAAACACTCATAGAAATTTTTCTGCATTTTGGATTTTTTTTTTCGTAAATTATCTCCATTTTTCTTTTTTTTTTCATCGTAGTTTTCCATTTCTTCATTTTTCTTTCATCTTTTCCAAAATTTTGGTTTTGTTCATATATCCTCTCTTGCCCGCTTTAAATATCAAATAGGTACTTTTAAACTTCCGAAAATCCTTCCCGAATGTTTTATTATGCCAGTGAAATCGCTTTCATGCCTTCTATGTACTAGACTTTTTGTCCCAACACTTCGCAGCATTATTGATTTCGACATAATTCGTGTCCCTTTTACAATTTAATTTCCAATTGTACTGAACTGGAAATTCGTAATCATTTCATATTTTGAATCTCGTTGCGTTGACAGCTCGTTCGAAAGTCATTTCTTCCGCCTGTTGGTATTCCCACTTGTTTGGGTTTTACTTCACTTCCCATTTACTTCGACTCGTTATATTGCATAAGTGCATATCCCTCTGCTCTTATCACTTTCAACTCTTTGAAATCTCATTTTTGGCCTCGATCATCGCCTTCCAAAGGTGGAAAAAATCCGAGAATTACGAATTATGCTAATGGAATCATCGATATTCTGATAACTTCACGTATAAAAATCGATAACCTTTCCTTATTTCCTTCAAATATTATATTCGAAACCAAGATGGGACTACCAGGGTAAGAGGAACGATCCTACACACTTGGCCGTTGAAAAGACGTGGTCTCCGGCCGATCAATCCCGACAATCTCGAATCGTTACCAAAATCTCACCCACGCTTCTCTCGATTCGGCTCCGAGCGTGGCACTTTTTCATAATTCCTTCCATTTACCGTCATCTGCGCCCGGTAATACTCGAAACTATTACAGGCGATAAAGAAACAGCAATGAAAAAAAAAACAAATGTTCTTTTAAAAGCCGAGCTATTATCGTAAACCAAAGTGAGGAAAAAGAAACACGGCGCGGAGCCGGAGAAAAAAATCGTTCCGCAGAAAGTCTCTCTCGCGCTCGACGTTCGCCGTATACTTTCTCGGGTTTTATTTTTTTCTTGCGCGAAAATATAAACGACACGTTCCGGACCATCTAGAACCCTCTCCGTCTTTCGTTGCTTGTCGCAGCACAACACAGTCAACTTCGAAATGAAATCAGCTCGACTCAAATTCCAATTCTCATTCCTATCTTTATAAATGATACTCCCCTTCATTTCATTTGCGCACGAGTTATCATAAAATCCCAATGGAAAAATTAATTGAATAGCTTTCCTTTTTATTTTCCTCATTTCTTTCTCCTCGGCTTCTCTTCTAAGCAGTGTGTTTTTTTTCCTGCGTGCAAACTCGACGTCTCCTCGGTCCTCTCATTCTGGGTATTCCCATATTCGACGTCTTTATCCTAAACACGCCAAACTTCCAGTCGCGTACTCGCGGCCTCTCTAGGCGCGTACCGAATTTCATGGGTAGTTAATAGCACCCATTATCCTCGCTTCGGTACCGCGTTTTTTCTCTTCGTCGAGCTTTTTTTTTGCCTACGACAGATCTTCGAGCTCTCACCCTCTCGCAGGACGACGCCGCATAGCGGCTTCAAATTACATCTGCAAGAATTTTATCCCATTTTGAACGACGAACGCATATCGTGTCATAAAAAGTGGATTTTAATTAGCCCAATAAAGTATGTAACAAGGCGTCGTTCTTCTTTCGCTATTCCACAGCCCAGGAAAAAAACCTCGAAGCCTAAAGAGAGATCCGAGCTATGGTCGTATAGTAAATTAAAACGCCGACGAATAAGTTTCGTAGCACGCTTTGGGATTCCAAAACGTATTTTATTCCTAACGCTTCCCTTCTTCGATTCTCCATCAGTCTGCTATGCATCAGATATAGCTTATATCATACGTAGTACGTATTACCAACGAACTAAAACGAGGTGTCTACCGGGCAGGAAAATCATGAAAAACGTAAAATTAGCATGTTTTCTGATCATTTTCCACAAAAAGCACGAATTTTTAACATTTTCCTCCCAATTTTTAAATACTGAAAAATTGATTTTAAATCATTTTTCAATTTCATTTTTTTGAAAAAATATTTCCGTCCTCGCTTCGCTCGGTCGAGGCTTAATCAAAACATTGAAATTGAAGTTCGAATAAAAAAGACCAAAATTTGTTTCAAGCTGCAATAAGATAAGAAAACAATAGCCCAGATTGAAATGAGAAAGATCAAAATTTAAATCAAAATGAAAATGATCTGGCATATAATGATCACTCATAGTAATTATAAGAATATTTACAGTAATTTTATCACGATTATTCAAATAATTACGATAACTTACAGTAATTATTGGAATATTGACTACAATTTTCCATAATTATTACTGAAATATTTGCGGTAATTTACCGTAATTACTGAAATATTTACGGTAATTTACCGTAATTATTGAAGTATCTACAATAATTTACTGTAATTATTAGATATTTGAAGTAATTTATCGTAATTATTAAAATGTTTACTATAATTTACCGCAATTACCGAAATGTTTACGGTCATTTACTGTAATTACCGAAGTTTTTTCGGTAATTTACCGTGATTACTGAAATATTTACGGTAATTTACCGTAATTACCAAAATGTTTACGGTAATTTACCGTGATGACTGAAATATTTACGGTAATTTATCGTAATTACCGAAATATTTACGGTAATTTATCGTAATTATTAGAATATTTGCGGTAATTTATTGTAAATATTAAAATGTTAACTATAATTTACCGTAATTACTGAAATATTTACGGTAATTTACCGTAATTACTGAATCATTTACGGTAAATCACCGTAATTATTAAAATATTTATGGTAATTTACTGTATATATTAAAATACTTACGATAATTTACCATAATTACTGAAAAATTTACGTTTACCATAATCATCAAAATTTTCACTATAACATGGTGTCTACCGGGCATGAAAATCATTATAAAAGCGCATGAAAATAGCATGAATTTTCATTTTCTCAATCCAGTAGACGCCGTGTAAAAGTGAAAATGAACTTGATCCCGATTACAACGCGTAATATGTCGCCTAAGTCGTAGTTTCTTTCAACGAGAAAAGAAAAAAAAACTTGGAAGAGGGCAGGAAAGAGTAAAAGAAAAACCTATAACTAATAGGACACCAAGGGTTAGCTATGTTTACACATTCGTACTATTCAACTCTCGGCATTATGTTAACTTTTAAAACAATAGATTTACCAATAGATTTGACACATTGTATGATAATAAGCTCGGGCTAACCTTAATTGATGTCCCGTGTATGAAGGACAATGTATAAAGCTAAAGAGAGAAATAATAGAGGAAAAAAAACCGCCGCGTCATTTTTGTTATACTCGTACATATACCTACGTGTATGTGTGAGATAGTGTGTTGGTATACAGTTGAGTACACGACTACATGTACAATTGCACTTTACGTGTACAGTCTTTGATACGTAGGTATAGTCTCTGTACAGTCAGACACGTAGCGTAGCTTTACGAAACACCGAAATAGATAATCAAAATTAGTGCAAAGGTCGCGTTTCCGTTTACACACGTTTGTAAGCCCAGCCATTGTTACATTATGTCACAGATCGATTTTTTTTCATTTTTCGTTCGTTATATTTCGGTCACTTTATGTGTAAGATCTATCGATAAATTTACACCTGTGGGTTGAAATAAGTTTTGTGTCTGGGGAGAGAAGAAAGGAAGGGAAGAAAAAAAAAGTGTGAGAAGGGTCAGAGGAAATGGTTTCCGGTGATTGAATTGTCGTATGGTTCAAAGTAATGGGATTTTCGAACTTGTGTTCCTTCCTACGTATGATTTTTTTTTTTAATTGAAGGAAATGTTGGGAGCGAAAATTGATCAAGAAATTTGAATAGAATCTTGCAAATTTCGGTAATTTGTTCAAAAAGTAGATGAAAAACGAGTTTATTATGATTTTCTGTGACATGGTTTGGTTTCAGTTTTCAAAATTTTGAAAAATTATGAAAAATTGAGATTTTTGTCATTAAAATTTTATAAAAATGAAAATATTAATTTACTCCATTTTTTTCAATCTTTTATCGATTTTTCGAATAACAATCTTTAAAACGATAATGATGTTTTCGTTACTAGGGAGTAAAACGCTACTTTACTCCCTCTCGCGAATTGCTCGAGTGCTTAAATTCGCGTTTTTCTCCCTCTATAACGAAAAATATCGTATGCAACTCGGGAGTAAAATGATTTTCGACAATTTTGATTCATTTCCCTCGCTTCGCTCGGGCAATAAACCTCAAAATTCGTCAAAAAATCATTTTACTCCCTTGTCGCATAATATACTATTGTTTTTCAAAATTTACTGATTGTTCAATTTAGTTCAGTTTTTTTTTTTTTTTTGAAAGACCAGATTCCTTTTTGACCTCTTATATGTACTTAATGACCCTTTGTTGAATTTTTGATACCTTGTAGATGGATGTGACATCTGATGAAGTATCAAAAAGTTGTAGAAATATTCGTAGAATATTGATAAAAAATCAACAATTTTTTACGATCGTTTACTTGGTAACTTTTCGAAACATTTTGTTAGACTTGAAAAAACTTGAAAATTTCGAAACATTGTTTTCATTATGACATGACACGATAAAATATAATTTTCAAACAATTTCAATTGTACTTAATGAAAAATTATGAGAGAATGTTATCTTTCCACAATTTTTCAACTTTTTCCCTAGAAATTTTAAAAAATTACAATAGAAAAAAAAAGATCAGAAGTTTTGCTGCCAAGCAAAACTTGCACAATTTTCTGTTTCGTAAAGAGTGGAAAAAATAGAAAAATGAATGCATTTTTTGAAGCTATTTGCAAATTAACGTATAAAACTTAAATTGAAAAATTATTCAACCGTCATGCGTCACTGAGTTGATTCTTTTAAAAAATGCATTAGGTACTTCTAACTTCTTTATAATTTTTTCCCCCCTTGGAATTGAATATTCTTTTCGTACGAAACTCATTTGTAATTTCTCTATAGTTTGTGGTTTCCATTCCATGCAGTGAATTTTGAGTAAATTGTTGAGTAAATCTCATTGATATAATTTTCATAAAATCAGACCACATTGAAAAAAAAATTCTGATGGTACCAAATCATTACAAGAATAGAATGAGTTATTGCGTTCTGCATTCTAGGAAATGAAAAAAATTAAATGACTCATCTTGAATCGAGTATTAGAATCAAGCACTTGAAAAAAATTCAGGACACCTTATAATTGAATTTTGTTGAAAATCTTTACTCAATAATTGACCATGCCTTCATTTGAAACTGGTGCAACAAAGCACAATTTTTTTGATTTACATTTTCTGTGCACGTGGTTGTGGAATATTTTGTTCAATTTTTTTCAAGGTTTTGGTTTTTGGCCTCTATTATTATAATTTGTATCTTTATTTTCAGATTACTTCGATTTTATCTGTTCTTAGGCAGCTTTAAAAATTTGTCAATATTTCAATCTTCGATGCTTGTCTGAAAAATGAGAATTTATTAGTATATTTTGATCAGAAATTTTACTGATTTAGGGTTTTTAAACATTCTAGTTCTTGAGCGGCATAGGTACATTATTTGAACAATTTTTATAAAAATTTCCACGTGTTTTTTTCAAGTTTTTTTATCCTAAAATAATTTTTCATTATTTTCACCAATTTCTTTTTTAGTTCTTTATGGAAATTTCCTATCACATCGTAATTTTTCGGCTTACCCTTCCTTGACCAAATATTGTCTACTCAATTTATCAAAGGATAATGCGAGTTTTTTGCCTGGTCGTTTAAAATGGCTCGTCCTTGACCCAATATACCCCTATTCATTTTGATGAAAATTTTTTTCCTAGGATTTGCCCTTTTTTTCATAATTTTTTTCTACACCCCTCGGTTACCTATAAAAACCAAACACATCTCGGTTTCACGTTCAAGCCATCCATCCAAGGATTTCTCTCCTGCGTCGATCATTTATTACATCTCCCGTCCACGATAAGGACGTGATCTCAGAAGGAGAAAAAAAAACAAAGACCTAATATTTAAAAAAAGGCAGGCGGAAAATACAATAAGATGTGAAATGTTGAACCATCAAAGGGTCTGATACCGCCTCAGATCGTTAAAACTGTCCTATAAATAAATCTCTCCATATATTCCTATCGTCTGGCCGGATCGAAGTTAAAAAAGACACGCGAGCACCAATTGTAATATTTTTTTCAATTAAGACACAAGGATGTTTAGAATCCAAACCGAAATAGAAAATAAGGTGATGAAAAAAGGCATAATGCATTTAGGTTATAAAGATACCATAAAACATACCGTTGTTCCTTTTCTTAAACTGCACGCGGCCAATTCGATTCCGTTATTTTTCTCCAGACGTTTTTCAAGAAAAACAATAATTAACCCGACAGGGTAATTTTTTTCCCTTTTGGCCTACAAAAATTAGGCTTTCGAGAAGCGAAAAACCTATTGACAAGATAAACGTATTCAAAATTCCATCACATAAAGGTCGTTTTTTCTGCGACCAAATCACCCTATACCGAGTGTGAGCCAGCCGAACCGAACCGTAAACGACCCTTTATTTCATTTCAACATTATTTTTTGCTTCCCCTTTCACTGTACCTAAGAGTCGAACGCTAACAAACGGCGTCCAAATGACCGTTCCAATGACTTCTTATATGAGAAAAAAGAATTATTGACATCGATATATATTATTCAGCCTTTTCTTCGCCTCGTCCTCCCTCCGGTTCGTTGTTCGGTTTACTTGGAACTCGAATTTAAATTGTTTCCTTTTTTTTTCTCTCTTTTGAAAGTATTTTTCGAAGGAAGAATATTTATATAAGAGACGGTACTTGGCGTTCGGTATCCATTACTCTTATTCTTGTAAGTGTCCGAGGATCGGCGGGGACATCTTTAACCGCTATATTAAAAAATTTCCTTTAAATTGCTTTCTCGATTATGGCCCGCGATTTCAACTCGAACCGCGTATAATTTATACCTCGTATGCAAAGGACCTTTGAGAAGACCCGACTCTCGAGTATGTGCGGGAAATGTGAAACTAATTCAAAAAACGTGAACATTTTCTAGCCGATTTATACGTACACGTGAAAGTATATAAAATGCACACGTACACGCCATCGCCTCATGTACCTCCGGTGTTCCTATACCGCGGGCTCGAGCTTTGGAAAACCTTTGGAACTTGGGTAGGGGGGTCAGGGGGTCGAAAAAGGAAGTATAAGCTAATACCATTCAGTCGCTAGGCACCGACGATGACGACGACGACCATCAAAAAGACTAAGATACTGTGTACGTGTGCATGTGGTGTGCTCTACTGTAAAGGAGGGTGCTGTAAGTTCGCTATACCGAAGGGGTGTACCACTCTATGTCTCTGGGTTTTCGTGAAAGCCTTATTTGTATGCAGGACACAACAATTTCACGTTAGGTCCGACTTTACTCCGCTGTTTCGCTGTTTCTGTCTTTCTCCGTCTCTTCCATAGTCTTGTTTTTTCTCTCTGTGTTTCGGGTTGTACGGCTGCCACATCGCAGGCAGCATCAACGACCGTGTAGAGGCCGAACACTGACGGGTATAAAGTCAAGCCGAAGCTTTCTCTGGTGTACGTAGCTGGATGTACTTGCTGTATAAAGCAAAGGAAAAAGTTTTTGAGATCAATACTGTATGGATGGTTGTTGTTATAATGCAGCTTTGCTTTTTTCTTTCTTTTTAGTTATTTTCTCTCAATTTGGAAATTTTTTTACTCTTTGTGTCTGCACGAAACGTAAGTACAGAACAATGGCTCTAATCTGGTTGCTAATACGATACCTAATTTGGTCACTTTTAGGATAACCAAGTCGTAGGAATCGAATGTGAGATTACTTTTGGTCGATTTCTTCACAGGAAGTCATTAATAGTATATTATGCAATGAGGGAGATAAAGTGATTTTCGACGAATTTTGAGGTTTATTGCCCGAGCGAAGCGAGGGAAATAATTCAAAATCGTCGAAAATCATTTATCTCCCGAGTACCATACGATATTTTTTGTTGTAGTGTGAGTAAAAGGCGAGTTTGAGCACTCGAGCGATTCGCGAGTGTGAGTAAAAGTGCACTTTTACTCACACTACGATGAAAAAGCTGTTTTTCATTACATTTCAAAAAGATTTATATTTTTTTTTCAAGTCTTTCATTGGAAAAAAATATTATTTGATTTGGTTGTAATTTGCAGTTCGACGATGTTTCTGAGCCTTCAGATATAGAATTTCTAATCCCCTATTAGATTAGAAAGTTGAAAAGTTGTCAAATGTAAAAATTATTATATTTTTAGTTATGTGTCGAAGAAAAAAATTTCATGCGTTGAAAATTCATCTCACCAATTTCTTCCCAAAAATTAATATTCGGCATTAAATAATAAAAAAAAATTATGGGCTAACCTTAGGTTGTAAATTTTTCGCTCCAGAATATCTGTAGTATTGAATTTTTTTTTAGTTGGGGGCGAAATTTTTCGATGAGTTGATGTGTTTTAAAATTATTTGAAATCTAAACTTGTGAAAATAATTCAAAATTGCGTGAAAATTTATGAAGTTCCCATTAAATTAAATTTTAAAAAATCATTCAACTTGCTCAAAAGTCAAATTTGCTTTGAAAATGCTTGTAAAATAGTAAATATTATTTAAAAAGCTTTGAGGAAAAGTGTAATGGGACATGAAAATGAATAGCTTGGTAGTCGTTGATCAGCTGGTCAAAAATGCCTACACTGAAACAGCTCGAAGTTGACTTCTAGACTTTGAAAAACAATAGAAATTTATGAATTGGGAAAAATAGTTGAAAAATGAATAATTTTTTGAAGCATGAAAACTTCACTTAGTATTTTTTATTAATTCGAATAATCGAAGGGGGGGAGAAAGTATTCTTCAAATGTCCGAAGGGGTAAACAAAAAAAATACGAAAAAATAATTTCAACTTTAAAATTTTTTCCCATGTGAAAGTTGCACAACAATGTTTTTTCAAAATATAAAATTCCTCCATGTCCCATATTCTATGCCCCAATTTTTGGAATGAAGAAAAAAAAATACTTGAATTAAAATGTAAAAATTCTGTAAAAATTTTTCAGATTATGTGAAAATAGTTTTGAATGATTCAAAAGTGATGAAATATTGTTGAATCTATTTGAAAAAAGTTCATTGTGTAAAAATGTTATTCGAATTCTCATCTGTTGTTCAACCTATAAAAAAACTGCACCTAGAGATGAAATAATTGAGAACTTTTTCTATATTTTATTCAATTTTCAGCTTTGTTTTGGAATTTTATGGGCCATTTTCAACGACTTTCTTGGATTTTTTTTAAAAAAAATTGATTTTACTTGTTTTTTGAATGTTTTTAAAACCACTATATTATGATAAATCGTCAATTTCAACTTTTTTAGTTTTTTAAATTTTTTTAAATATTTTTTTAACGCCATATACATCTCAGCGAGGTTTTGACATTTCCTCAAAGTATTTCCAACTTTTATGATTTTTATGCAATTTTTGTAATTTTTCCGTTGTTTTTCAATTTTCTTCTATCAATTTTCTTTCTAGTTTACGTAGTTTTTTCAACAATTTATCAACTTTCTCAAATTTTGAATGATTTTCAGATTTTTTTGTTCTATTTTTACGACTTTTTCACTTTTTAAGTAATTTTTAATCAATTTCATGAATTTTTTGCTGTATTGGTGAACTTTTACCACCCCCTCCCCAATTTGAAAATATTTAATGGAAGTATCTTTTTTTGGATTTTAAGCTCGTGTTTTACATTGTTTTAATGTTTTTTTCGTGGCCTTTGAACGGGATGAGTGAGACCAAATAGATGGGAAATGGTATTTTAAGCTTATTATTTTTTACCATTTTTCAATGAAGGTTCATTTTTTTCTGATCCATTTTCAACTTTTGCTTTGAGATAAAAAAAAAATTATATATTCTTTTAATTGAAATCAGTTCAAATTGACTGATAAAATCAGTGAAATGACTGATCAATGATGAAAATTCAATAATTAAATTGAATGGGTAATGTTTCATTGATAAGACAGTAAAATTTCGCTGATTAACTGCAGAATCAGTGGAATTTGACTGATCATCAGTAACTTAATTTTCTCTATTTCATCAATAATTTTTGTGATTTTTAACTGATTCAAGTTTAGAGATGGCTCAATTTTGTATACCTATTTCAATTAGTCAATATATTCAGTTTTTGACTGATTCAAAGTAAAAGTAGTATTTATGAGTACAAATTTTCCAGTATCTTTTTCGGAGTGATTGTATGTACTGTGTACTTCGTTTTTTTGCTCTTTGAATTCTTAATCTTCAAATATCAAAACAAAAACACGAATGAGTGAATCAAAATGATGAACAATTTTTTGAATTTTTACTGAAATTAGAAGTTTTTTGAAAGTAGTGTAATGAACGAAAATTCATCTGAAGGAAGATAAAGTGCGGAGAGGAGGGTCGAACGTCCTACGTTCGTTTTTACGTTGGTATAGACAGCGTAGACACCTTCTTGGGGATTTGAAAATGAAAATTTTGACAATTTGAACCTACAGGTCAAATTTCACTCACTCATTAGTCCTGATCCTTTGATTGATTTCGATAATTCTGTGTAATATTTTGTTCCAGTGCTCTCTTTTTTTTTTTTTTGAAAAATCGAACTCCTAAAAATCTTGTTTTTCATTTTCCCACACCATTATCTTTTAAAAAAACAGTCCCTAATTAATAAACCCACTAACCATGGGACATTTGAAAATTAGTATCGTGTTTGGGGGGCTAATGTGACCTCTCGTAACATGATTTACACTCGAATACGATCGTATTTCGTACACATATCGCGATAGAAGCGAACCTACTGGAAATATTTATTTCTCGATTTTCGGAAACACGCACTTTTTTAATATAATAATTATACACACGCCGCCCGTCCCGTCCAATTGCATAGGTCTAGCTGACTCGTCGTCTGTGTCAAAGGCGCCTCCACACCCAGCTCACCATATCCCAATGCAAACACACCCTCGATACGAATAATCGTATTCATCGCGTCTCGTATCCTGGTGCGAAAACTTGCGAGTGAAAATTCATCGTTACATGTCCCTGGTACTCACACGATGCCCAAAACGATGACAATATCGTATAAAATATCTATCTAATTGATAGCACATGTACTTTGTCGTTCGGTATCCGGCTTCGTTGTACAATGGAACACCATCGGTTAATTTCATTTCCAATTTCAAAAGTGTTGGGAAATTAAATATTATACCTGCGAGTGAAACCCGTAGTGAAATTTCGCTCACGTGAGAATACGCCTTCCTAATGGTGGCGATGGTATAACCGATTAAAAATTAAATTTATTTATTAAATAGCCTAAAATGAATATTCATAAATGACAGTACATTTATACAGCGCGTAAACGCAATTAAGTTGCATATTCATGAATGATAAAATGGAGAGTTGCGAGTTGTCGTATATGTATTGTGTTTGTGTACCTATATAATATGGTGACCACTACGACGTATGTATGTACATATAAATAAATAATATACCTGGATAAGTATACTAGGTAATACGGGGCGCGGTTTCGTGCATAATCGAATTACACGAATGTAGCAGTACATATAGCGAGCTGTATGTTTTCGCACAATCGACTCGTCGGTCGTCGTGTATACGACGAATAAAAACAGATACCAATTTGCTTATGGCGAAATGATTTATATTGTTTAATTTAAATTGAATTTTAATATTCAATTTTACTGGAATTTATTCGTATTGCGATGAAACGATCTAGAAGCTGGAGTCTTGAATCTTATGCAGGTTCTGGGTGTCGAATGAGTGGTGCAGAATTCGATGAATTACAGAATGGTTTGTTTACATCACGATTTCGGCAAATTTCTCAATTTTTTGGTGATTTTCTAAAAACCAAACGTGAAAAAATTGGATTAATTATTGGAAATGTAATGGTTGAAATATTGGACGATTAAAATGTAATGTTTATTCATTGAAAAAACTTTGAAACTGCTTTAAAAAATTAATTTCATTGATTGATTACATAGTTTCATAACCTATCCTCCTATGCCGAAGTCGAACGGAAAGGGGGGTCTGAGGCTTCAAAAAAATCTCAAAAATTTGGAACGAAGACTAAAAAAATTTTTAAACGGCATTGAAATTGATTATGATGAGTTGTTAGATTTTTAAACTAACCAGTGGGGTTGGAAGGTTTTTTTGTGAAGGAGAAGTATACAAATTAGGTTTATGCATTTGAAATATCAGAAGGTCAGGAAGATTTTATTGGGAAAAAATGAATAAGAGCCTTATTCTTTCAAACTGTCGCCTCAAACCGAAACGAGGACGAAGCTAAAAATTGAATTTTTAATTACCAAAAATGCATTTTTCAATGTTTCAAAATCTGTACCTGATACTTTGCAATTGGGGGGAGGTGAATTTGATACTTTGTATTCCAACCACTAATTTGTGACGAGGGTAGAGAGGGGGTACAATTTCGCGTTTACCCTACTTTTTGATGTCACTGAAAATGTCTCGAAAAAATTATTATCGACCATAATTATTCGAAATCTTTTTTTTAAGAATGTAAAATGGCTCGAAATGAACTAAAATTGTTGATATATCAACAAAACTGTATAAATTGGTTTATGAATCCTGCGTGAATGGTAAGAATTGAATTTTTTAAAAATTGTAATTCTATAAAAAGTTGTTCAAAATTGGGTGAGATTCATGAAATGTTGAATTTTTCTCAAAAACTGTAAAAAGGCAAATGAGTGAAACTGTACGAAAATTGTTCGAAATTACCAGAAAAATTTATCAAACAGAAATGTTAATAGAATTGTTCAAAAAGTTGTGACAAAGGTTCGAATTCCCTTGATGATTCGTGAAATTTTATTGAAAAGTCACTAAAAATGTTTTTATCTATCCCACAGTTAATACTTTCTTGAAATGATTGTTAAAATACAGAAGATCGCGAAAAAATGATAAAAAGGGTTTTAAAAATATAAAAAAGTATACTCAAATGTAAAAATGACTCGAAATAGGAAAAGATTAAATAAAATCGTTGAAATTGGATGAAAAGTCTTTTAAATGTTTAAAAATTGCTTGAAAATTTTTGGCAAACTGTTCAAAATATTGTGTAAAAATTCTTCCAGTCAACAAAAAAATTGGCCGAAAATTTAAAATTAGACCCTGTTAATATTTTCATCATTTCTTCTTATTAAATTTTACTATTATTTTAGATTTTGAAAATTTAATTTTTTTGAACGTTTTTTGTAAAAATTTTACTTTATAAACAATTTTTTTTAAAATTTTTTTTAGCAATTTAAACAATTTTTAAGACCATTTTTAGATACTTACCTACATTCAGTGGCGTCAGAAAGTGGGGCCCAATATTGGTGCATTGCACTCCCAAAAATTCTGAGGGGTGCAAATGATACTTTTCACCCCTCAAATTACATCAGAGAAGGACTTCCAAAGCATTAAAAAATGGAAAAATGTCTTTTTCGAGCATTCAATAACCAATTTTTTCTATTCTTCATTTGGGTATAAAAAAAATTAAGACAGAAGTACCAAAAAAAACTCGTTTTGCCCTCTTCCTCCTCTGGAAACCCTTCTGATTTTCCAAGTTCTTTCTGCTAATTTTGCACCCACCCAAAAAAAGCTTCTGACGCCACTCCTTATGTTTCAACTTTTAGTTTTTTTTTGAGGGCGAGGGGGGATTTTAGGGAATTTGAAAAAAAATCAACCATCTTATGGTGATTGACAATTTTTGAAAAATGTTGTAATTGAATTTTTTGCGGAATCTCAAGTTCTCCACACAATTTTATTCCAATTCCTTATGCTTTTTGGGCAGTTCTGGAAATTTTTTATAATACCTATTTACCAATATTTTTTAAATCAAATTGGTACATAATTTTTGCGTTGTTTTCCTCACAATTTTTCATGTTTTTTTTTTAAAACAGTTTTTAAGTGAGGGGCGATGACAATTATTATGACATTTCAATTTTTTGTTTTCTGTATTTCGAAAAATTTTGGAACCATTTGTAAATTTTTATTTTTCATCTTAATGATAAATTTTACAATTTTTTACATTACTTTAACCATTTTTGTGATGTTTCATCAATTTTTTTTCCAAATCTTTGTGATATTTTGAAGCAGTTTATTCTATCTATGTTTTACTAGATGTTGACGAATTTTATGTTCTTTTCTTCAATTTTTTTCTTTTTGATTTCTACGTATTAATCTAGTTCAATTTGATTTCTGTTTCAAATAATGACGTCTAAATTATTTTTATTCCTTTTGTGATCAATTTTTGAATCGTTTTGATTATTATTTAGATTTTTCACGATTTTAAAGTGTTTTTAGGAACTCTTTTTTGTATTTCAATGGTAATTTTGTGAGGGGGTACACCTTGGATCATTTTTTCACAATTGCTACGAAAATCTAACAATATTTTTACTATTTTCTCATGAGAATTTAAAACTGCTTTTTCAAATTCACTGTTCAGCATTTCTTTCTGTTGCAATAAATATTTTTATCAGGTAGGTGTGTATGTATTTTGTTTAATAATGCAACAGTGATTACGAGATCTGGAAAATTTCAGGCAATTTGATTGATATTTTTGACATTTTAATCAATTTTTTTACAACTTTTACTTAATTACGCATTCCAAATTCGTGATTTTGTGATATTCGAACAAGTACGATACTGCTGACCGAAATATACCTGGTATCAAACTAATTTCCCTTTCCTTTCTCTTTCGAACAAGACAAGACTTCGTCATTTTAAATGAGTTATGAAAACAATACAGGGCTACTTTTTACGACATCTCACCCCTCTATCCATTTCGATTTCGATCCTGATCCCTTTTCAGTTCTTCGGCGGGCGCGACACGAACACCCGAAGAACGCAACGCGTGATTCTTATCGATGAAAGAAATCGATCGTCGGCAATGACCTTGACGTGCGGCGACCGCCTGCGCCTCTCTCGTGCGAATTAGCATAATTACCTAATTATTCAAACATTTAAAAAGCAACTCGCTGAATATTTATAGGTGTATAGTGTCTGCGCCACAACGCCGGTGAAATGATTAAATTGTCGCCTTTCATCCTCCTCATCCCTCTTGTCTGCGGCCACGATGACGAGAGTTTTCCTCCATATCGCACACGACCCGACCCGGTCCGAGTCGACAATGTTTTCGCGTCGCGTTTTCTTCATCGATTACGCACTTTTTCCTTATTTTTCTCGCTGGTCGTCGTCGTCCTGGGTACCATGCTTTACTTCTAGGTCGCTGTACGATTGTGTACCGCATTTTTACTGTGTCATCTGCCATTATAAACTTTCTCCGCGTGCTAATGATTTGGCCAGAGGCTTGAAAATGAAGAATTGTCGTATAATCGTTCTTATAGCGCCGCTATATATTCTTTTTTCATTTTTATTAATTTTTTTTTTTGTTTCAACGAGCCCATTAGACGAATTGCGAACCCCGGAGTCCTATAGTACCACAATTTATTCCCTCGTTTTTGTTTCCGCCTTCCGCCAACAATTACACATGGCCGGTCAGTCTCCCATGTTGAGGTTATTTTCTATGGATATGAACGTAGTTGTCGTCTACACAAATAATGCAGCATAGTACTCCATTTGTTTTCCTCCTCGTGTACTATGAAACCGTTCCGAGCCAGTGATCAGCAGCGATATCCCAGGGCCATATTATGCCATAGGAAGCCAACGCGATACGATGTTCGTATATGAAAAACAATCGTCATAGGTAGTGAAAAATTCGCACCGATGTTTTGACTTGTGACTACTGCGGTAATACCAAACGATTCTCGAGAAATTGTACTTGAAAAATTTCTACGAAATGACGATACCTGCTTGAATTCCTACAGATTGATTCGAATTTGCAGCGAAAACAAGTATAACGATATTGCTTGGGTCAAGTAGGAGTGCATTCGATGCGGGTGAATGGTGAGGGAAAGGGAAGGGTGAAGAAAGATGAATTTCTGGAAAATATTTTGTTGTCTTTCGTTTCGTCGAATTGGTAAATATACGTGGAAAGAAAAACAAGTTGGATTGCGATATATTTGAAGGTTGGATGAAAACAAGTGCGGATATTTTAGGGAAAGGTGTGAACATTTTTTAATGAAAATGTTCAAAATACGTAAATATCAGAATTGAAAGATGATCAACGTGTTTTATAGTAGTCAACACTAGAATGAGTCATTTTATACAATTTTTTTGGAGGATTTGGACGACTTCAGCAGAAAAATCTCTCAAACTGAGGTTTAGATTATCATTTTTTTTTTTCAAATTTATAAGATTTTTTGTTGATGGTCGAATAAATACCATAAAGAATAAAATAATTTTGACTTTTTTTTAAAGAAGGCAATTCACTTGATTTTTGTATGAAATGTTGCTTAAAAAAGTTGATGAATATTGCGAACTGTCTACCGGCAACCTCTACCCCTCCCCTCTTACACACACAAAACAGATTAGCAAGAATTTTGTCTTGGAAGCAAAAAACCAGAAAATGGTATGATTTTCAATCGTAACGTAAAAATCAAGAATTTTCAACAATCTATTAAAAAAAAAAAATTCAATAATAAAGGAAAGGAAAGAGTGGATTTTTTGAACAAATTCGAATCACGAAAATAATATGAACGAGGCATAAAAAGTCTAGAAAATATCGAAAATTCTCGATTTTTTCAGATTTAGCGGATGCCTTGTTGTTGAAGAGTTGATCTTCATCCTTAGTGAAGATGAATGACGACAGCTTACGCCGTTTTCCTGTTCTCAGGGTTCTTTGATTTTTTAAAAAAAATTAATTTCAAAATATTTCTGAATGATACTTTTTTAGCCAACGAAAATCAAGTAAATCCCCTCAAAAAAAAATTAATTTCAAAATATTTCTGAATGATACTTTTTTAGCCAACGAAAATCAAATAAATCCCCTCCTCCTCCATCGCCAAAAAAGTCAAGGAAAAAACGTTCTTATTCGATGGTATAAATTATGTTGTCAATTCAAATCTGAAAAATTCAAAATGTTTCATTTTGGACCTGTTCTGGAGACTAATCATTTTTCATTTTGTCTGTTCAAGTCAATTTACATCAGTTCCTTGGTAACAAATTTTTTCCACATTTGTAAAAAGTTGTAACTCAGCTGTAACACAATTTTCCAAAATTGCTCAGAATTTTACAAAAATTTTGTCAAAAGTAAAATTTCATCCTTCTGCCTTGAAAACTGTTGTAATTTATTATAAAAAAGTTATGGTATCAAAGTACCAATTTTTGAAATTGCATACGATGATGATGCAAAATTGTCCAAAATGTTGTAAAAATATCATTTATACTTAGACTTACCTGATGTCTTGAAAATCAAAAAATTTTTGAATTGGTTCTGGTTTCTCAGAAATGTTTGAAAAATTGAAAATCGTTGCTTCAATTTTAATTTTTTCTCACCTTTTTTTCTTCTTTTTTTTCATCATGAAATTCCCTCCACAGATGTCTGGAACTTTTATTGTATGAAAAAAATTTCATTAATTTTTAACCATCTTAACAATTTTTAAAATATATTGCTTGAAATATTTTAGATTTTTTTTTCTCAACATTTTAAATATTTTTTCAAGTTGTTGAGTTTTTTACAACTTGTTTTGTAGCTTCTGTAAAATTTTTACCGATTTTCATAACTTTTAATAATTTTTTATGATATTTTGCCTATTTTTCCACTATTTGCAATGATTTTTATCAAATTTTCAGCAATGTTTTCAAACAGTTTTTCTGTGAAATTCAAAAAATTTTCATCAGGCTTAAACAGCTGAACTTTGTTTAAATTTAAAGAATTTTTCCTGTAGGAATTCAAATTTCTTGCGAATAACTGAATTGATAATTGATGAAGCAGCGAAAAACTTGTTCCAGGGGTTTTCATTAAAAATTCCTCTTTTATTAATTTTCAAAAAAAAAATTATCCCTTTTGTTTTTCGTTCGTAATGTAAATATTTCATTGAGTGTTTGAAAATGATTTTAAAATGT
The DNA here is from genome assembly GCA_038380155.1 of Pseudococcus jackbeardsleyi. Classification (NCBI taxonomy): domain Eukaryota; kingdom Metazoa; phylum Arthropoda; class Insecta; order Hemiptera; family Pseudococcidae; genus Pseudococcus; species Pseudococcus jackbeardsleyi. Next base: position 7,556,918 of record CM076242.1, read on the forward strand.
GAATCTTCGAAACATCAGGAGTTCATTTCAATCCTTACAAGTGTAATAAGGCGAGAGCTGGGATTAAAAAAATTGCTAAAAATTTTGAAAAATTATATAATATCTCGATCGATTTAGAAATTTCGTTTTAATCCGTTTCAACATCCTTTTATCACTTGGCACCATTTTTCACAATTTTAAAACTAACTGTCCCGATATTACACCCATTTTGACACAATTTCAACAATTTTTACTGCATTTCAAACGTTGCAAGTATTTATGCATCATTATAAAAAAATAATGATGTTTCAACTGCTTTTACACAATTTTAATGATCTGGTGATTGCTGATCAAGTATGGTGATTTGCTCGGGCATTTTGCCAATTTTTCTCGATATTTAATAGCCGAAATGCTCATTAATGAATTGCTAGTCTCAGAGATGAGTAAAATTTCAACTAATGAACAATTTTTTTCATTTTTTTGTTTCAGGTGAGTTCGCAAATTACCATCGTTACCTAAATGAAACAAGTATAAGAAGTTGAAATGAATGAGTAAGTCGTTTTTTTTTCTGTTTGTTGATATGGAAATCTAATTTTTATTGATGAAGTGATTGTCCATTCAATTTTCGGTTTTCTTTCTCTTTCCCCCACCCCTCCCCCATTTAAAGAAATTAAAATTTTATGATTTTTTCAATTCGAATTTCAAAATTTCCTGCTGCTCCCTCTCTCCTAATATCATGTTGGCATACAAACCTAATAACCAACTTGGGGGTTCATTAAAAAAGTCAAAAGGGGATTCTAGATGCATCTGGAAATCTAATTTGTATTGATGAAATGATTGTCCATACAACACTTCACCCCCCCCCCCCCCATTAAGAAAAAACCAAAGCTTTATGATTTTTTCATTTCGAATTTCAAAATTTTCTACCGCCCCCTTCTCCCCAATCGTATCAACATACAAACCCCAAAACCAACTTCGGGGTCTATCAAAGAGATCGAGCGGGGGCACCACATAAATCCGTACAAATTAACAAATTACGAGTGCAAACTGTTAACAGCATTAATTGAATATAACGTTACGCGTTTACATAGTTTTTACGACGTCCCATAAACATTTTTACGATTTAGATAAAAATCGTCGTAGTATACGCGGAGCTCGTTGGATGGCCATAGCTGCAGGTTTTTTTCCCCGACCTCATCGGGGATTCGGGGAGAGGAAAAATATGGCTAAAAATATAGCAATTACCCCGCTGGATTTTTTTTTCCAACCACAACGTTGTTATAGGGTTAAAGCATTAAAAGTTAGGTCGTCAACAAGGTGGCACCGTATCGTGACGGTTACCGCCTACTTATTATGCGTAATTGATTGATGGATTACTTTGGCCAGCACCTGCTTTTTTTTTCGGTTGTCGTGGCGGTATTTTTGGCCATTCACCTGGCTCTCTCGATATGTTACTATGTATCATTTAGCCATGTTTATATGTACGTTTACGATATGCTGGCTGACCAGTACGTATGTATATTTGGCCATAGCTACTCGTATTCCGAATCTGCCATAGATACGGTGTCATTTTTTATTTCACGCTTATTTGCACCTCTCGACTGTTGGGCGACGGTAGCTCGAAATGAGAAAGAAGGTCGTTGACGTTCCGATGCATCGGGGTCCGGGATGTATACGACCGATGCGATGGCCCATCTACACATGGGCAAATGATAACTCCTAAATTCTCACACGCATTGTACTGTGTAAAATTCGCGCCAGCCTGGTCCTACGTAATAATACGTTAATACGCGTAGAGCGCCCGAGTAAATAATGTAAAATAGGTACGCGCGTGTGTGTATTTTTTTCCTCTTTAATTTCTGCCACTTCCTCTATAGGTCTAACGTTGCTTGGGTAAACGTAATTACCGAGATACGGTTTTGATAATCGGTACGACCTTTTTGATGTAAACGTTTAAAAATATATCGGTCATTTTAACTACCTCGAAGATTCTCCTTAACGAGCATGGTGGAGAAAAATGGTCAAATGGATGGGTAGGGGGACGGCTGCAGGGATATGAGAAACAGTTTACATTAGGTTTTTACTGCCTATGTGTTGGGTTGTCGCGAGTAAAATGAAACGATCGTATAAATAGTATATTTTTGTATACTACATAGGTAGGTTTTTAGGTACATTAGGTACATACGTTGTTGGTATTATTACGAGTAGAAAATCGCTGCGTAGGCGTTACGTGAGTGCTTGTTTTCTATGGTGTTGTTGTTTCTTTTTGGCGAGGAGTGCGGAAGCACGCGATCTGTGTTGGTTTTATTGCATTTCGCTGTCTTTTTATTTGGTTGCGGTTTATATTGTTGCATGTCTTTGTAGCCGAGTGATCAGTTTAATGCGTCGAGTTGTAAAGTAACGATTTATATGGGTGTGTTACTGTGTTAGGTGGTATTAATGAACGGAGGAGGTGTACAGGTGGAGACGAGATATCGGGAAATTGGCAAATTTTTGAAAAATGTGATAATTTACAATGTAAAAGTACGAAATGAGAAAAAATTATAAATTTTTATTCCGAAAAAATGGAATTTTTTTCAAACAACAAACGAAGTATATTTATTTCTGAAAAAATTATCAATTTTCAGATCAAGGCGCTTCATTTCCTTTTAAAAAGAAATGGACGCGTCAAATTTTCCTCATTTAGTCGTCAATTTCGTGAATTTTGAGTAATTGAATTGAATAGAAATCTGAAACCATTGATACATTGATATCCGATGCCCAAAGCTGATGAGAGCAAGTGCAGAAATCATAGGACAAACGTTTTCAAGTTTCCTTATTCTGTGAAAGATTAATTAAAATTCCCAACTCCCTCTTTTTCCCCACTTTATTCAAAACATCAAAAATTGCTGTTTGCAAAAATTGGACTCAGTTTTTTTTTACCTCAAAAATTGTACTCAATATTTCACCTCAGAAATTTCACTCAATTTTTCACCCTTAAAATATTACTCAATTGTTCAACTCAAAAATTGTACTTACTCAATTTTTAACCCCCAAAAATTGTGCTCAATTTTTCACTCTAAAAACTGTACTCAATTTTTCACTCCAAAAATTGTATCCAACTTTTCACTCCAAAAATTGTACTCAATTTTTCACCCCCAAAATTGTACTCTTTCAATTTTTTACTCCAAAAATGTACTTACTCAATTTTTTACCCCCAAAAATTGTGCTCAGTTTTTCACTCCAAAAATTGTACTCATTTCTTCACCCCAAAAATTGTACTTACTCAATTTTTCACCCCTCAAAATTGTACTCAATTTTTCACCCCTCAAAATTGTATTCAATTTTTCACCCCTTAAAATTGTACTCAATTTTTCACCCCTCAAAATTGTACTTAATTTTTCACTTCAAAAATGTACTCAATGCATTTTGTTGTCATTTTGGGATTTTAAAATGTTTTTTTGAGTCATCATTGTACTTATTGTTAATTTTTTATATTTTCTCATCATCACAAGGCAGTGGCCACTGGCCACCAGAAAAACCTAAGAATGGCCAATTGTTTGGAGTACTGTCATCATTGCTTTTTTGGGGGGTTCATTGATTAAATCATTATTTTTATGAACGATGAAGTGAGATAATTTTTTTAAAAATTGAAGATTTTACTATATGAAAGCGATTGTATAATAATAGAAGTTTGATAAGTTTGATTTTTTGTAGTTTTGCCTTTTCTCTGGATAGCACTTTCATTCTAAATGATGGAAAAATCGACAGAATCAACTGCTTTCTATACTAAAGTTTTGGCAATAATTTTTAGAAAATTTCGTCACTTTTCAGATCATGTCTCTTTTAAAAAATTCAATCTCATTAAAAATTATCGATTTTTTGTCTCTTAGATAATGCGAAATCTCAATAAAACGCCTTTCAACAAAAATACTTACTTTAGCATTCACAGAAGATTGATTTTTATAATCTCTCAAAAGCTTGAACATGGTCTTACCCTAAAAATTTCAAGATTTCAAATTTCTTGTTTTTGTTTGCAAAATTTTGCTTCGAATGTCTAAGAACTATGAAAAGGAAATCTTTGAAAAAGTAAAAAAATGAAAATATCTTGATTTCTTTTATGAATGTGCGAGGTTTTCTACAATGCTCCAACTCGAATTGTTTCAAATTTTCTGTTGATGATTTTGAGGTTGACATTTTTGGCGAATGATGGTATTTTTTCACGATCACGAGGTTCAAAGAAATAGAAAATTTTCATTCGGAATTACTAAAATTTGGATTTTGAATCTTAAAATGAATAAAAATATTCAATACTCACGTGTAAATTATTCCTTATGGAATTTCACTTTTATGATCCATATCTCATTCGGACGAGAGAAAGAGTGGTCGTGGCGGCGGGGGGGGGGTAAATACCCCACTGAGATCTTTTCTTTTCCCTTGCTTTCTGGCTTAAAATGAAATAAAAAATTATTTGAAAATTTCCCTTCTCAAACCAAATTTTACGTATCAGTATTTCATTCGATTATTACGATCGTCGATTCGTCGTAATTATGAAACTCCCAAACAGCGGAGCTCGGAATGAATGAAGAAGGCAATGAAGTGAGGTTGAGAGTCGAACAATAAATCAAACTACTCATATGCTAGATATATACGCGGTATAAGAAAAGATACGTATAGCGTCATACAATCCGCGTACTATATTTTTTCTTATTACATCATAAATTTTTATTTTTCAATCGTGATGGTAAAGTTGGCGACGAATGTACGTATGATCTCTGAAACGTAGCCAAAGCCATTAAAGTTGTTGTTGTTGTTGATTCTGGTACCATGTTCGAACAATTCGAAGGTTTCTGTATACGAGACGAAGTAGCCGTAAAAAAAGGAACTACGATAAAGATAGACGATAGAAAACTCAAACGTAAGCCGGAAAAATATATGTACGTTTACGTATCCGTACGTATACTGAAACGTATAGGTACTCTCGTACATATCCTAGAATACGACGAGTTTATATGACGACGATGACAAAAAAAAAAAAATAGAAACACATACACACCACACCGTACGTGTTTGACCAAACTATGATGGTTATAGGCTGCCGAAGAAAAGAACCATGGTGTGTATAAGCCAAGGAAATACCTTTACGTGACGTCCGGTCTGTTCGATGATGGTACCGAGTCTCTCTAAAAGATATCTATTCTTTAGGCTCACGGGTTAGAGGGAGAGATCACTGTAATATGCTTCTGATTCCAATTCGGGAAATATTATTTTTTGATGTTATCTCTTTCTATAATATTTTTTTTGTTCGCTACTCGAATCCGATACGAACGTATAACGCAGCACTGTAAAATTCGATCGTATTGCTACTGCACCGGCGGCGGAAAGGCAACGTTCGCCCAAGTGTTATCTGATTTTCTACCGAATACGAAGAAAAAAATAACGTTCTGTAAGAATCGTTCGTACATATAGATTTTTTCCGCACCGACATTCGTACCAAGAACGTATATTTAGATGGTATTTGCCGTAATAGCGAACACCTTGCCACTTGCTGCGCTGCGGCTATCCTGGGTAATTCGACCTATCGATAGCGGTGTTCCGGTCTTCTAAGTGGAAATTATTACTGGAAAAGGGGCGACAACGAATCAGCTAGTGCCAGGAAGGGATCCAAGTAATAACGAATGGACAAGGTGAACTTTGGCCAGCCAAGTTCGAAGGTTAGTGTTGTAATTCGAAGAGGAAAAATATTTGCTCGTTATGGAGTTCATTTAGCGCGAGTTATTTCCTACCCTATGAAATCATCCTGAGTTGGGCGTTTGGCTGTTCCCTTCGGAGAGCTTTGATTGCGCTCGTATATATGTCGTTTTTATGTGCGAAAAAGACAATTGCACGGTTGCACACGGTGCAGATGTGGAAGTGCACATTATGCGGAGTATTTTGCCATAAAGAAAGACCAGAGGAGTTTGTATGTTTACGTTTAGTTATCTCTAGAATTCGTAGTATTGGCATTACCTTTAATGAGAGAGAACAATTCATCGAAAAATTGGCTTTTCTGTTTAGTGATGGGAAAAATCATTCTGCGCCAATTCAACTTTTCTAATTGGTTTAAGGTTTAAGACCAAGAGATTATGAAGGTGCGTCCATGAAAATTGTTAAAAGTATGTTGATCAGTGAAAATTATCAAAAATCACTAAGAAACAGTCAGAATTGCAGCACAAGAGAAAATCAGTGAAAAAATTTTCAATGAAAACAAATCAGTAAGAAAAATTACAAAAACTCGGGGAAAATTCATTTCTCTTTACTGATTTGAGTCAGTACAATTTATGAATTTAGCTGAAAAATCAGCGAAAATCTCTGGTTTTTCTTGTGCTGCGATACTGACGATTCATCAGTGAATTTTCATTGATTTTTAATGAAGGAGTACTGATTGATCTTTCTGGAACACAGTGTCAAAATTACCGATGTTTTCGGAGCACAATGTCCAAATTGGTATTTTGAAACATTATGTGTCCAATTTTTTTTTTGGAATATTATGTTCAAATTACTGACAAAAATTGGAAAATTTGCGATAATTTACAATATTAAAATATTTACATATTTTCGGTAATTTACCGTAATTACCAAAACATTTACCAGAAATACCGATACATTTATGGTAAATTTACCGTAATTACCGCAATATTTACGGTAATTTACCGTAATAACCGGAATATTTACCGTAATTTACCGTAATTACCGCAATATTTACGGCACTTTACCGTAATTACCGCAATATTTACGGTAACTTACTGTAATTACCGCAATATTTACGGTAACTTACTGTAATTACCGCAATATTTACGGTAATTTACTGTAATTACGGAAATGTTTACGGTAACTTACCGTAATTATTGAAACATTTACGGTAATTTACAGTAAATATTGAAATATTTACGGTAATGTTCGAAATATTTACTATAATTTGTCATTATTACTGAAATATTTACGGTAATTTTCCGTAAATATCGAAATATTTATTATAATTTACCGTAATTATGAGAATATTTACAGTAATTTACTGTAATTATCAATTTTTTTCATTGTAACTTAGTGTCCAACGGATATGAAAATAGCTTGAATTTTCATTTTCTCAATTCAGAGACGCCATGGTATTTCAAGTCTTCATTATTACTTTCTACTTTTCCAAAAAAAACTTTCTATTTCATTTCTTGAAGAGATGGAAGTGAAGAGTCAAAAATTTAGGTGAAATTTTTCAGGTTCTTGAGTAACATTTAGATCTATATTGCAAAGAATATAAATGTAGATCAAAAACCGATTTTAGCATCTTAATGAGGGAAGCTTTTTCAAAAAGAAGTTAAAAACTATCGAAAATCACTGGAAAGCATGCAGTAAAGAATTATTGAAAATAACTTCACAGAAAGCCATTGGTGAAAAAAATAGCTGAAAAATCAATCAAAACTCTTTGAAAACTCGGCAAATTCGCTAAAAATCGAAGAATTTTGCTGATCAATTCTATGTTGCAATTCTGACCTTTTTCGGTACTGTGAGTATTCGCTGATTTGTAATAACAGAATAGAAAATTGTATTCAGTAGATAAAGCTTGATTAATTTGGTTAAATTACAAGAACAGAGACCCTTAGACACTAGATTTACTCATAATGCCGCCGTAGTCGAATTTTTCATCAGCGAATTTAGAAATATTTCAGAGTTCGAGAGTAAATTGAACTCTGTTTGTAATTTAGTTATTTTCGTTGAAAATAAAAAAACGTAAAGCCATGAAAAGTCAAAAAATTGATCCACTAGGGAAACCTAGACATCCTGCTTGAAGCCCAAAATTGATTTAAAATCAAAAATGCGATTTTTTCGGGTTTTATCTGTTTGTTTTTGGCTTTCTTCAATTTTCCTTTCTTTTTTCTTTCAAATTTCCCGTTTAATGAACTCAAAAACGCAACTCAATCCTCCAAAGTCTTATATATCCTTTACCTGGCTCAAGACCACATATATCAAACCCCACCTCCCCTCTCCATCGATCTTCTCATTCACCACACCGAAGTCATAATAATAAACCATTTACACGAGCCATTGTTTTCCATCGGCGTACAATACAAACTCGACGTACGATCAAATTCTCTACCATACTTAATAATTAAACGTTTCAATACGCTGCTCGTTCCAACGTCGAGGTGGAGAAATTCGAAATAAAAAAACAAAACACCCAGTACAAAAACAAAGTCGTAATAGATCTTGTAAAACACTCGTATTGTTTTAATCTGCTGGCCGAGCGAAAATTATAGGATTAGGAGTTGACAACTGCGTTTAATGACACGTTGTCCACGAGCCAGGTGTGTAAACGCGTGAAACCGCTCATTAAAAAACACGATTTCCACTAATATCAGCCCCGAGTCTCCGGTACATTGTTGGCGGCTTCAAAACTGGTCATCATCATTCGTACATAGAGAAAAAAATATATTTACAAACTCCAGAAGAAACTGAGATTTCAACGAGGCAGGGAGATGAGAAAAATTAAAAAATATAAGAGAGAAAAAAACAGAATATAATAGTTGTGTACCAGCGTACGTGGGTTTTGCTTTTTCCACACTTGGTCTGCTTTTATAATCGATAAAGTTGTATGGTAATTTAGTCTTGTGTTGTGGTTTAATCGCACGTGTCTCTGGTACCTTGGGAAGTTATAAGAGAGAGGGTGCAAACTGCTGCATCTTCGAAGAGACAATGGTATCGCGGTGAAATGCAAGGAGCATCTCGGTTATTAATTTTACTCTCGAGCTCTTAAAATATGGCGAAGAAAAAACTCGGCGAGGGTGGCTTTCTAGCAATTGAAAATCAAACTTGGGCGTTCGTAATTAACCCCTGTTTTTTTATCCGCCGTTTTCTCCACTTCCATAAAATCCCTTTTCGTCGAGTTCTTCTTTATGGTTCGGGAGCAGGATGCGGAGGAGGAAAATAAATTGTATATTTTTCGAAATGACAACGACATCGGCTTGCGAAACGAAGTGTTGATGGGTGGCGATGGCCTGAGGGGAGGAGGGGTCGAGTCGAAGCGAAGAATCAAAAACTACCCGGAATATCTATACTGTATGATAGACATTCGCTCTCTCTCCCTTACGGCGTGTCTCCCTGTCTTTCTGTGTGTACAAGAATATGCAAATGGCGGTATCTGGTTTGTAACCATGGTAACACTTTATGGAAGGGTTTTTGGCTGATAATGTAACCGTGATGATGGAGGTACAAAGCTTTAATATCACCACTACTTGTTATCTTACGTACTATCACAAACACAATTACTTACAAGGTAGCTTTCTTTAATGACAAACCAAATGTACAACTCCCACAGCACACGACGACGCCGACGAGTGTATGGAGCTTGGTAGTGGTACCTTTTTCCTGCTGCTGCCTTTTTGCCCCCAGCCCCCGGTCCTGTGTTCTTCCTGCTCCTGTCGTCGTCGGCATCGGGGTTACGTTTATTCCGCCGGCACGCCGGCACACGCAGTACTGGGAATTCATTGCTGCTTTAAATAATATTTGTCACTCAACCGTTACGCTGTGTACTGTGTGCAAAGTAATCCGTTATCGTTGAATATTACCTAACGAAGTCGTTCTATCATCTCGCTCATCCGCACCCTCTACTCACCTGAGCCTATCAACTCCCTTATCTTCGCCAGTCTCTCACTATGGGATCCAAATATCCTATTTTCGCTGCTATTTACCTCCATAGGCCAACTAAACCCTATTCTAATACCTGTAATTACGATACCGCAACGGGATAACTAACTTTAGCATAGATATTTTACTGAAAATTTTCACGTAATTTTTTTTTTTTTTTTACCAAGCAGACGACGAAATGTCACATATCAACTCTGAAAAAAATAGCTCTAGAACACGATTCTTCCTCGAGGAAAATTTTTTCCAGGCGTTCGTGCCGTTCTAGTTTTTGCTACGGAAAAAAAATGTTAACTTGGTACCCGAAAACGAAATTTATTTCATCAGACGTGCTTTCTCCGTACTGCGTCGTAATGATAGTTAATTTTCGTCTCTTTTTACCTCCCTGTTTTTCATTTGCCCCGCATTTACGTGTATTTTTTCCTTTTTTTTTTTGCTGCCGACGAAGTGGGTACCTCGTCGAATGACGTTCTCCTGGTGGCGTTTTGAAAAATATACGTGAAGTGTGTGTTACGTCTGTGAAATTAACCTTGTTTCAGTTTTTGGAGTTGGCTGAAAATGGGACGGCTGCGATACGTGTAATTTAAATGATTTTTTTCGGGATGATGGTGGAAGAGGGGAAAGGATATGAACGGTTTTGTGCTGGTGGAGATGAATTTTAATCGATTTTTCGAAGTCGTCGGCGATTGAAGGTAGGAAAAATGTGTAAAAATGATGATTTTTTGTATGAAAATTCAGACAAGAAGGAATGAAAAACGTGAAAATAGCTTGATTACTCAGGGAATGAAAATATTACTGTTCAAAATTTTAGTAAAAATGTATGAATTTTTAAAAAGTGAAATTTTTTCGAGTTTTGAGGAGAAAATTTCAAAAATTTGTCGTCCTCATTTTCTTTAAGCTGTAAAATTATGCTTTCTGCATCAAGTACCTATAGGTAAAGAGTATCCATATTTTCTTCATTGTTCCAATTTAATGTTTTCGTTTTGGTTTCAATTTTATTGTTTTTATTTAAAGTGAAGTTTTTATTTTTTTATTAGGTATTTTTTCTCATGCCTAAAAATTTTCAGGATTGAATTTCAGCTTTTTTTCAGCATAGTGTGAGTAGGAGGAGGGGGTTCTGATTTTTTTTTTGAAATTTAGAGGTGTATAAGTAGAAATTTTCATTAAAAAATAAATCAAAATATCATTAGGAAAGTGATTTCTGGGAAGGAGGGTGTGAGAGAGGGGGGGGTAACTTTTGAGACATGAGAGACATAAATCTCGGCTGTTTTTGGAAACTGATGCAAAAATTATGATAAAAGACTAGAAAATTATTTCTCTCTGTCATTAGACTTCTTTGATTTTAAAGCTTTCAATGTATTGACAATATGAAATCTGGTGAATGAATAAACAAAAAAATCCGCAAATCGTTTTCCTCAGTTTACACATATTTCAAGCTAAAAAAAAATAATAACTTTTTTGACAATTTTTCCTTCATTTTTCCGAAGTATTGGAAGATTATTCCCTCCTCCATAGCATTGATTTCAGTAATTTTGCCTATTTTGGCTCGAAAAATGTTATGCTAGTGACAAATTTTCCATGCCTATGTAAACAAATAAATCCTACCTTCTGAAATATTTCCGGCAAAAAATTTTCAATTTCTAACCAGTTTTAGTTTTCAACATAGGTAACCTTAACACTTTTTTTAAACGAATAATTACAACTATACTTATTAAAGCATTTTTTCTGCTAAAATTTTTCACGATTGTTCAGTATCGTCTTCCTTAAAGTAAATTCTACCCACAGAATCGCATTGGACTGGAAATTTCGCGTACTTTGAGTACCCGCATGGCTGTTGTTTGGTTAAAATGATATTCTATGGCACTTGAACTCGATGAAAAATTGATTTTTTGACCTTTTTCGAAAGATAGCGATGTGGGTACTCAAAATCTAGGAAATTATTCGTGGTTTTCGACGATATCAAAGGAATTTTGTTTTTATTGAATTTTTCATAATTTACGGCTCTGTAAAGGTTTTGAACTTTGAAAATTTGGGGTTAATGACAGTTGGAGTTGAAAAATTGATGTTATGAGATGATTTATTTACGAAAAATATACTTTAATTAAAGGGTTTCCGTAAAAATTCATGAAAACTGAAAATGTTTGCTTAGGATTTTCAAAATTGCCGAATCTGGTAGAAATTACAAAAATTCTGACCAGAATATAATGACGAGTTTTTTCCAATTCAGGATTTTCCCAGACACGTTTTCAAGCGAAAATTTATGAAAACTGCTAAATTTTTGAGTAGAAGAATTAAAATTTTTTCGAACTTTTGAATAAATTTGTCAAAATTGCCAATTTCTTGAGTAAAATTTTAAAAATTATTGATCAGATTATCCAGATTTGTTGACTATGAAGCAATGGTGAGATTTTTGTAATTTTCTCAAAAGTTAAATTTTTAAGCAAAAAAGCTTGAAAAATTTAGAATATTGGTGGGTAAAATATGGGGATTGGTAATGAACTGAACCATCAGAGTCTTTTTTCTTTCTAAAATTTTTTTAGTTGGTCTTAGTCTTGTATTTCAGGACAAAAAATTTGATTAAAAAAATGGAATTTGGAGTAAGGAAAATTGAAAAAATTATTTTTCGGTCAAAAATTTTCAACTTTTAGCTTCCCTGATAGTATAAATTTTTGATCTTTTCTGCTTGATTATCATGTTCGTATGAAATTCTAAAAAGTGTTTGAAATTAGGTCGTGCAGTTGATGTAAGTATTCGAAATCAAGACATATTTTTTCAGAATTTGGTTTCCTGATTTCTTTTCTTGTTGGGTCCTCTTCAAATATCGATCAAGTTTGAAATGACAATTAATTTCATGGATTTCTGAATAAACGGTCAAATCATTCTCGCGATTAAATATTTGGTTAAAATTTCGTTTTAAAATTGAACACATCTCATACACTTCACCAAACTTCCTTACAATAAAATACCCACTTCGATGACCTAATACTCATCCAATAAATTTCGCTTCCACGTATGTTAATTGATCAAACCGTATTCCAACCGCGTACGATCCTATACTGCGAAAAATCATTTGGCAAACTGGCCAACAACGTACACCTTCGTTTCGATTACTTCGTAAAATGAAGGCGGCTTTACAACGGCAGCATCTTCAGATCTGGCGTGTGCTGAACATCTCCACATACCATAAAATAGCTAACCATCGGTGCAACTTTCCAATAAAAATAAATATCACCTCGATGCGTGGATCTTCCAGAACCTTTATCCACATCGGGAGAAAAAAAACCACACAATCGGCCGCATTCTTAGTATCCGTATAAAGAAATTCGGTAGAACACGTAAATTTCCGTCAACGAGGTTAATTTCACCTAAAGCCTTCGCATCTGGTCACCGGCCGAGGCGAGGAGAGCAGATAGTATAAAATATTGAGATATTATCCATTTTAAAATTGTCAATCGGTTTCTACCGTGTCATCCGGCCAGGTTAAGTTTATGGGTTAGGTTTACGTTGTTCGGCGGCGCGATGTTGCTCGATGTCTTCAGAGTAACGTATCCAGCCAGAGAGGAGTGTCTCGGTGATTTCTCGCTCTTCGTTCCAGAAGCGGCGATGGAATTGTGCAGGCGTACAAACTGGTATAAATCAAGAAACTCGCTACGCTACTTAGGTCATTGCAAGCTTCCTGTGTCCCCCTGGATGAAAAAAAAAGGGGGCCCTGTGTATTCCAATGTAGCCGGGCGCGCGCCATCGCTGTCGCCCGAGTCGTAAACTGATGGAAATTATTATACGTTTTGTCAGAGGTAAAAAAATTCGTTGTAGGTATTGGTTTCGTCGATATGAGGGGAAAAACGAAAAAATATATGAAAAAACGACGTAAAATACCGTATCAATGATACACCGGAGTGAGAAAGATGGAAAGAGAGAGAACTGGTTGGAAAGTGTACGCCGGTATTGGTTTGTGCTCGGAGCAAAAATGGTCCCAGTTCTATATTTGTATAAATTCGAAAGGCGTGCGCTTATAGCATTGTGTGGGCACATACGTACGGCCGAGTATATAAGAAGAAAAAAAATAAGAAGAAGAAGAGGTATATATGTACACTATATAATTACAAACAACGGCGAAATGTTCAATACCTTTTAACTTCTCAACAATAAAGAATCTTCCCTTTACGTGAATAATTATACGCTTCATTATTTTTAACCCGCCATCGAATATTAAATAGAGAATAATTAAATATAAAGTTTCGTTACCTACATCAACGTCCTACACTTAGTAATATCTAAGCCGCGTATCTCGCCATTCCGATGATCGTTTCCTGACAACGCACGATATAACTATACCGTATCCATACTGCTCCCTTCCAGTATGCCTTATCGGACCTACGATCAATCTGGCCGAAGCCCTAAGCCAAAATATTCTCGTCGACTCGAAATAATAAAAAAAAATATAAACATGCGGGTGTTGTGACAATTTCAACGATTAAAAAATGCAAAACTCGACGTGATTTTCCGCACATACCGCATCCGATCCAACGTATAATCATTGATCAAGCCGGACTCCGGCAAACCGTACGTGAAAGTCGTCCTAGGAACGTCGAGCTCGATTCGTGATCGAAGAAAATTTCCTCGGCAGATTCGCAATATTGACTGGGAATCTTTCACTGGGTTCTTTGAGAAGGTCCTGGAGCGGTAGAAAGCACTGAATTTAGATGAGCGAATTGGTTGGAGAATTGGTGATAATGCTGGCGAAGTGATCGAAAAAATATTGGAAAGTGTGATTTAATTTTAGGGAAGGAACGGAGACTAGTGAGAGACAAATGATAGATTTCAGAATAAAAATGAGGTTTTGGGATTTCAAATTAATCGACGAATCAGTTTGGGGAAATCAATTTTATTCAAAATTATCATCAACTTGAAATTCAGCTCAAAAAATATTAGAAAATGTTGTCAAATGAAAATCTATTGCTGAGTAATATTTTATGGGTTAGAAGTTCCTTTAATTCTTCATCAAATAAAAAAGAAAACCAGGATCAAAATTTGAAAAATTCTATTGAAATGATTATGAAATGTGTTGATCGTGGAAAAATTTTTGATTGAGGATAAAAATTGGACACATTTTGTAAAGGAATCGAAAAATATCAGAAAAACTGGAATTTGTGCATGCAAAAGGTAAAATCGATCAAATGATTAGCAGTGACGTCGGAACCTTTTTTAGGAGGGTGCAAAATGAGTACAAAGACTTGGAAAATCAGCAGGATTTTTAGGGGAAGGGGCAAAAAGGAGCTTTTTTCGCACGTTTGTCTTAAATAATTGTAAATTGTGATGAAAATTAGACATTCAATGCTCAAAAAAGTTTTTTTTTTTATTGTTTCAATGTTTTAAAAATCCTTCTCTGATGTATGGGGGGGGGGGTGCAGCACGTCCCTTTTACTCTACTTTCCGATCTTATTGGTTCTGAAAATGTAGAAAAATTATTAAAATTTTCCTTAAACTCGGTTTAAAGCGTGAGAAAACACGATTTTTTGGTTATTTTCAGATCTATTTCTAATAAATCATCAACACTTTTTGTAACATTGGGAATGAAATTTCAAACCATTTTTACAATCGTTAAAAAAATTTGAAAATTTTCTTGCAGCTGAACTGTATTTATTTTATATATTTTTTTTAAAGATATCTTACAGATTTTTCCAAGTTTTGGATGAATTTGGCAATTCCTAGTCGCCTGTTAAGTATTTCTACTACCTATTTTAGAAAATTTTGATGCCACTTCAAAAAAAGTTTTACATTTTGAGTACTTTTGACATGGTTTCTACAAAAATTTTTCAAGACGTTTTGCAAAAAATAATTTTTAGATTCAAAATATTCAAATTTGCTGGAATGAGAAAAAGCGTGGTTCGACTAAATTGTTTGAAAATACATTTTTCATGTCACTTTTTTAATTGTAACAGGGCTTGGCCGAAAAGGGCAAGGGGCGTGCTCCTCGCTCCCCCCACCCCCATAACTGAAAATTTTGATTTAATCTGAAAATTCTGTTTCCAATTGGTAATTTTTAACTCGTCACCAGAATCGAGATTTTTGTATTTTTTGATTTCAATGTACTTAGACTTTATTTTCCATCTTTCTTCTGGAAAATCAGTATTGCACGTAATGACTCCATAAAAAAATTTTCAATCGGGAAATTGCAGTAATCAATCAGGTACTTTTTTTTAGAGGTAAATGCAATCAATAAAATTTTAATTTTGAAAATTAAAATTAGGAGTGGCTAGAACCCTCATTTTTTGAGGATTCAAGACCTCAAAAATCTTTATGGGAGGGAAAAGATGTTTCCTTTCAGGATCAGAAATCACTAATTATTCAATTCTGATATTATCTTTCGAATCTAAATTTTTCAAAAACTTTGGCCTTGCTGCATCATCCTTATCATATCCCCCCCCCTCATAATTTGGAAATAATCTAAATCCTACAAAAAAGAATTTTATCGTACTTCTCCTTGAAATTCTTTCAACTACTTTTTTTTTCATTTTTTCTCCTTAATACTGATTTTTGAAAAATTTCAAAAGCTTTGATTAAGTTGAGAATTCTAAGACGTTGCCCTCCCTCCCCTTTCCTTTATTTAAACTTCGTTTAGTGACTGCAATGAAAGCCAAATTTTCTCAAAACAAGATTGTTCAACAGTTGAAATTTTGTCAATTTTTCAAAATTTTAGTCTGCAAGGTATTTATTGGTAAGAAAACGAGCAAAACAAAAAAATTACATGAAGTATAAAAATTTTCCATTTGAATTTTTCAACTGAAGAATTTCTTTTAAATAATTCTTAAATTTCAATTTTTTTAAAAAAATTTTCGCCTGTGCTCAGTTCAGGCAAATCACTCGTCTCTGATTTTTTTTGAAATACGTTTAATATTATTCGACTTTTCCAATGGAAATCTCTCAATTTTGATTTTTCTGCCTGCGAATCGCTGCTGTGTTTTTTTTGGGAGGAGGGGGGGGGGGATCCTGACTAGTGTTTGCCAGCAGACTTCATTTATAGTTAGATACATTCTAGAACTCTGATGACTGTGCAAGGTCAAATTCTTCAACTTTGTCAAGAATTGATGAATTTTGTGTTTAATAAAACTTTTTCAGATTATTTTTGAATTTCGGATGATGACCTTCTCACTCTCGTTCCTATGAAGTTTGACGATGATCTTCTATGCTCAAAAAACTTCTTCCCAAATTTTACGTTTCTGTCTGTAGATCTCTACAATCATTTCCCTTTTACTCACAGTTTGCCACTGGACTAATATGACCACTGCTGCAATTTTTCTGTTCCTTTCTGCGGTATGCGAAAGGCCATAAGATACGATGTAAAGCTGCTAGCTTTATGTATACGTTACGTATATTAAATACTGGGTATAATTTCGTAGTAATTTGCATTTTTCAAGAATAAACCAGTAACGAGATATCTTCCAACCCCAGATGCGAGCTGTAGCGAAATTGTACGCGAGTTTTTTCCTCCTTTTTTCTCTCGTTTTACTTTTTGTCATTCCGGAGTATTTCGATATAATTACTTTATTGTTTCGGTAGCTGTGCTACCACCGAATGCATACTGCACACGAGTATTTCTCGTCGTCGCGCAGTTTGAAAAATAATTTCGCAAATGTGTATCTAGTTGACAGCTGACGCTGCAGACAGGTTGCTCGTTGTTCTGTTTCTCTGTCTGTCTTTCTGCGCGACGTTCAATACAGATTTAATAGTACGACATTCGTTTAACTATCATGTCACCATATGTAAGACCTATCATACTATATGGCTTTCGACCGCGCCAAGTTTCGCTCATCCTCATACCCTCTCGAGTGCCTTGATTCTCAAAATACGCGAGTACGAACCGTAACAATGCACCGTGTTATACGTGCGAGTCGTTTGAAAAATTTTCCTATATGTTTGAAAGGATACCGTATTCGGTCGATACACCACACAGACACGCACCTTAACGAGGAGGATTTATAATTACGAAAAACCGAAAACAAGAAAACAATAACCGTGACAAAATGTACTAATAGGCTCTATTCTTGTTGAGTCTGCTTTGAAAAAATAATGGTCAAAGATGAAAATTACTCGTAAAACAGATTTTACGCGATGCGATTTCTTCGCGATGGTGGTGCGGCGAAGATGAGGTGTTTTTTGAGATACTCGTTTCCCTGTCTGTTTATCGTGGCTTTTTTGTTTACCTCTGTCTTGTGGGGAGTGTTTGCCATTTGTTGTGTGGTGTGATTAGTGCTGCGTGAGGAGCGAGGGAAATGAAAAATTGCTTGTTTGAATGAAGAGGACGGATGATTTGACTGACAGCTTGGGTTTCGTTTCAGGAATATGCGTTGTAATCTGCATTGAATTTGTCCGAAACGAGGAAATGGCTGAAATTGTGTGAAATTATGTCGAAATTGTTCGAGATGTGGTCGAAGTCAGGATAATTGGATGGATAGTTTAGGAGCGTAGTGATTGAGTGGACTCCCCCCCCCCCACCCAAAATGCTGCGAAGAAAAAAGGTGGAAAATTGATTTCAAATGAGAAAAATTAGAAAATTTGACCCAAAAAACGAGAAATTTTGGGAGAAAACGCTTTTTTTGGAAATCACAATTTTTTCAGCTCTGAGATTGTCTCTCAAATTGAAATTTTTTAAAAACTTTGGTCTTTCTGTGCTCGGTCTTATTATATTTTTAATCTAAATTCTACGGAAGTGATTTTTCTTCATTCTTTTTCTCAAAATTAGGTATTTTGAACTAGTTTTATTACAATTTTTCTCCTTGAAACCTTTTTTTGAAGTTTGAAAATAGAATTTTTGGAAAGTTTTGATCTTGCTGTGCTCGACCTCAGGGTGTCTAGCGAGTCCTGCTGGTCTTAATTTTGGCTGAAGGGTCCTCCTAGTCCTTCTAAAGTTTCGTTTTTGTGCTTTTCTAGTTGAAAAGTCCAACTCGTTTCAAATTTTGAGACTTGCCCGCCAAAATAAATAGCTAATATTTGAAATGTCCTTAATGGTAACACTGTGTAATTTCTCTCTAGGGAGTGGGGGAGTTTTGAGGGGTTTTTACCCTTTTTTCTCATTATTAAAAGTCTATGTCAATCTGATGTCATTTTCATATAATTCGACGCCCTCTCCCCCCCCCCCCCGAGCTCCAATTTGTGATTTGTTTTCTGATCAAACATTGAAAGTATGGAACTAGCAATATTGTACTATTTTTGTCACAAAAAATGTTCAATTTCGAAAATGAAGAGACAAAATTACGATTTTTTCATCTTGAGATGTAATCACCATTTTTGAGATCGAAGCCAGTTTTCAATATAATTTGAACTTTCTGACTTTTTACTCTGGCTTTGCTTGGGTTAAATTGATTTCTTTCACACTTATTTATTTTGAAATCACATACCTCTTTGATTTCACTATTTGTCTTGAAATCCACCCTATTTTTACTTTAGACAAATGCCAATGAACAGTTTCAAAATTTTTTTAAGGTACAGGAAAATTGTCCTGTGAAAACGATGAATAAAATCAATTAATGAGAATGAGGAAAAGTGGTCAAAAAATGTAATTCGGTCGAAAAATTTGTGCCCCGTTTATTCCGCCATCAAAAAATCAGTCTATTTCGTGCCTAAATAAATATTGATTTTCAAAAATTTTCCAAAAATCGAATCGAAAATACTGAGATTTTGTCTCCTTAATATTCGGACTTTAAAAACCAAAGTTTTACCCTCTCCCCCTCCGCTTCAAAAAATATTTTGTCAGGTCGTCGCAACACTGAGATACATAGTTAAGATACCATTAATTCCTGGAAAACCTGAAGTTGGAATTGTCAAAAAATTTCATCGAACTCGAGAAGTAATGAGAAGTCTGAATTAAATTTTTATCTCTGAAAATTAAAAAAAATTCATAAAATCGAGGGCATAATTGAAACTGAAAAACTTGAAGTGATGATTAAGTTCAATTTTCAAAATTGAAGATGTCGTTTGGATCTGGAAGTTGAAAAATCATGCTACTTTTATATTTTTGTTTAACATTTTTATACAAATTTTCTGATTCAAAATTTCTTATGGTGTTTTTATTCGCCATACCAAATTTTACGGCTCTACCATCAATTATCCTATTTCCAGAAAATTGCAATCTGCCCCTAAACTGCATACATGATCATCTGTCTATGATTTATGCTGTATCCAGAGCGAATCCACCCGAGAGTTATTTACTCGTCCTCTAAACTGATTATTTTACGCCCACCGTCGTGATATACGACAATTTTCGATCAATTCGATTAAAATTTTCGGTATAGAAAAAAGAAAATCACTCGGGTACCCGCAGATAGGCCACGATAAACCTTCGAAATGTGCGAATACCGGTGACAGTTCGCCCATAGACGGCACCAGGAGGCGATACCACGTACAGCACAAAATGTTAACAGATTCGAAGATCGTATCGCGTACTCGATTGTACTGTACAAATACACATGCGAGCATACAGTTCGGAATAATACCCACCGCCGCCGATACGCAATAATTTAAATCTCCGACGTCGCCGAAGCCGCTGCCGGATAAATTGGTTTTTAGAAAATGCGTAACGGTAGTTATTATTATTCGATGTAATATATTTACGTTATCTTGACATCTGCTCTTTGTAATTTCTATACACTTGGAAACGACTATAAATTTGCGCCGTGTAAACAATTTATCAAATTAAAATTTAAATATCATATCGTCCCGCGTCTGCCAACTACAGCATCCGCAGTAGCTGCACATACGATACCAAAAAGGCCAACAAGCATATAGTTCGATTACCGATTGAATTACGCTGATAACAGACTGGTTGGAGAGGCAGCTCCGGCTATGGCTTCGTTTCACTAGTCGCAATCGTTAGAAATTACTTTATCGAATATGGGATTAATTAGCGAGTATCGATTCATTTCGAGTGAAATTTTGGCCTGTTTTATTGATATTTACCCGAGGAAGGGTGGAGATGATTAATTGGATGGGTTTGTGGTATTGTTTTTCCAAGCGTGCGTTTAGAATGAGAGAAAAAATTGATTTGGAGATCGTGACAGGGAGATGCTCTATCCTCCCTCCCCAAAAAATCTTCCATTTTGCAGTTCAATATTGTATCAAACATGGCTCATACATTGAGAGTGCTCAAACTCAAGTTCCTTCCTTGAATTCGTCAAAAAGAAGTAAATTTTTTGCTTTCAAAATGATT
This sequence comes from Pseudococcus jackbeardsleyi, assembly GCA_038380155.1. Taxonomy (NCBI): domain Eukaryota; kingdom Metazoa; phylum Arthropoda; class Insecta; order Hemiptera; family Pseudococcidae; genus Pseudococcus; species Pseudococcus jackbeardsleyi. The sequence continues at coordinate 7,577,757 of CM076242.1, forward strand.
TTTCAAAAAAGTTTTGCACTCAGTTTGCTGAGATAAAATTTTTTAAAAATCTGATCGGCCACATATTTGGAAAAATACCACTTTTTTGAATCAACGAAACAATTTCGCTGAAAATTAGTGGTTTTTCACTGATCGTTTAGCAAAAAATAGCTGATTCTTCAGACAGCACTCAGAAATAATGAGGTTGAAATTTTAAACGAAAGGCATAAGTTTCCGATTACAAAATGAAAAGAACGAAAAGCCTGTAAATAATCATGAAAACTTTGAAAATAAGAAGAAAAGCGGCTCAAAAAATAAATGATACCTTCATAAGTAAAAAAAAAATTAGATGATGAGTATTGAGTACCTATCAGTTTTGAAATCAGTCCAAACAGGAAATTGAAAAAAAACAACAGAGAATTACTTTTTTCAATTTTGAAAAATATTTCAAAAAATATTTAATAGGTACATTGGGAATCGTGACCTAAATTTCATACGAGCGTTTCACCCCCTAAAATTTTACTCAATTTTTTTTGCAACCTGTTCACTGAAGAACTGGCTGATTTGAGAAAAATTTGTCACTTCTTCACATCGATGATTGTGAAAAATGTTACCTAATGAATTTTTATTTCAATTGGTAGACTTTTGAACCAAAAATGAAGAATTTTTCATTTTTTTCCTTTTTTTGTAAGCAGTCTAAGCACTTACTAGTCAATTACAGAAAGTTTTTCATCTTTAAGATCTGTTTAAGACTTTTCGGTCTTGAGAGAGTGAGAGGAGGGGTGAAGAAGTTGAAAGAGAGTTGATAATTTTAAACTTGAAAAGATTCAATTTTCACTTCATAAATTCGGCCAGGTTGAAAATTGGAAAAAGTAGAAAAACTCCCAAGGAAATCATTTCTTCTTCAAACACTTTGAAAAAACATTTTTTATTTTTTCAATAAATTAGAAAAAAATCTGTTGTAAATAAATCAACTATAATGATTTTTTGTTGTTTTTGTTTCAGGTGAGTTACAAAATTTTCATCGTTAGAATAAGAAGTACCTACCTATAAATGAGTAAGTGCGAATTTTTCATAATTTTGGAAAAATTATTTCTTTTATCATTGTTACTGCAGAGATTTTCACCTTTTGACCTCTCGTCTCGAAAATCTTGTGTACCTAGCCGCTGTCATGATGAATTTGCAGATTTTGGGAAGTAGGTGCATAAATTGATGGAGGAGGTGATGAAACGAATGACCTGAAATTTGAAAAATATTATGGTTGTTCAAATTGAATTGAAAAATCATAAGTGATTTTTTCAGAAAAACCATAAGTTCAAAATCTGAAAAGCCTCGATTTTTGCTCTGAAATCAGTAAAATTATAATTTTTCTTACTTTTATGTACTTACGGTATCTTGATTTTTAAGTAATATGTCGTGATCTTGACCAAAAAATTCTAAAAAGTCACCAAAAGCGAGGTCTTTTAAAAATGTCGTAGTTTGAAGAATTATGATTTTGCCAAAAATATTCTTCCACCTCAAAAATTATGATTCTGAACAGAAATTGCTGATTTTGTTTTAACCCCTACCACAAAAAATCGATTATTGAGCTTGATCTCTTGGTGATAAATTATCGTTAATCGTGATTTTGATTTGAAAAAATTTTTTAATTTTTTCAAGTCATGAAAAAGAGATTGCATCTCGTGATAGCGTATCGATTTCTGATTTTTTTCAAGTCCAGAATTGAAATTTGATATTATTTTGACGTTTTACTGTTTTCCATGTAAGTAGAAACCCCCTCCTTTAGGTGTAAAAAATTGGTTTTTGATTTAAATAAGTCCTCCTTCGATTCTACCTTTTCTGAAAGCTCAAAATCAGTGTCAACTTGAAAACCAATTTTTGATGCTTATAAGGGTGGTTTCTTTTCTATATCCAGGCTCACATATTATTTTATTTATTTTCATTTCCTAAATTCTCTTCAAAGACCCCAGTAGCGAATTTTCATACTGTATCCATTTCCACTTCATCTGCAAATTCATCAGATTGATGGGTACAGATGAGTACAGGAAGTTCGCACACCTTACAAATTAGAATCGAAATTAATTTCATCTTTCGTACCAATGTATGAATGGAGAACGATGGAGAGACTCACTATCCTGGCGTATTTTCAAATCTTACGCTATGTAAATTTCAAACAAATCACCCTCAATCTATTCCAATGATATATTCGATCCACGTCGCGAAATTTTCGCACATCTATCAACTTGTCTCTAGTTCATAACATCATTAATTCGTCGTTTCGAGAAAACAAATTTTCTATAAATATTTTACCTCCGAAAAGGTAGCAACACTTCGATAGTGGTCGTTTGTACAACAATCTTTCTAAATAATGAAAACATATTTATATTTCAATTTTCTCGCCGAACTAAATTCACGACGACGTGTGAAAATTAATGATACGGATAAAAATACATTATTTCTATTCAGCCGTAACAAATTATTCGCCATCGATTAACCTGCTGCAGCAGCCACGACCCGAGACCGATTCGAATTCGGTGGTGAATTATTTCGGCGTATACCTGTACAAAATATCTTGTTATTTGATGATAAATTCGCCACCATGAATCTCCCTTTCTCTGGTATTTTCTTAAAACCGAACGAATACTAATTAATAAATTCCTTTTACTTATAGCAGTCCAAATTCCAAAAAGGTTGGTCGGTGGTCGCGGCTGCTGTCAGTCGAAACGTGCCTATTTGAAATGCGAAAATTAACCAAGTCTCCGGGTAGTCTACCGAGGCAGCGGAATCTTCGTCAGAGAGGCTTAATTAACGGCAACCCTGGCCCGAGGGGCGATGTGTTTTTCTTATACGTGTATCAAGGCGTCGGGGCGTCTTCGGCTGACAAAACTGGTACAACGTTAAAAACACATTTAACGTGGCGGAAAAGTCACCAGCGTACGAATGTTAATTCGGATGCTGTGCGAAGACGGTTGCGGGTTTTTTAAAGAATTTAATGGAGTTGTATACGATTCCGGAGTATAGAAGAGGCGAGACGGGGGCGAGGAAACGCGTTATTCTGTATGTGTGCTTTTTGGCGGTGCTAATTATGAGCATAACATCGCGAGCGGTGGCGTGAAAATGTTTCCACATCGTGGGTTGGCAGAGGCTTCGGGAGTAAAGAGAGAAAGGGTGCTAATAAACAGTCTTGCCGAGTTGATTAGCTCTATTGAGAGAGCAAGAGAATAACTGTGGAAAAGCAGCGATGCTGGGCGAAAGGGTTGTTGATGCGGTGCTAGCAACATCTTCAGCGTGAAGCAGTGGGCGGTAAAACTGAAAACGACACTAGTTGGCTGTGTTGTAATTCACGTCAACGTCGTTTTCAATCACCCTGCTTGGTGGTGTGAATGCACACCAAGTTCAGAGTGGTGAATCATCCCCCTACCACCAACCGAAGGTTGATGAGTTGGAGGAGGAATGATTCACAGGGTGACGAGCTACAAAAGCTCAGTTAGATATTTTAATATACTTGTGTTCTTCATACAAATAAGATCTAAGCAAGCCTTAAGCTCTTTTTTATAGTTGTGTATTCTGTTGGCTGAATACATGCTTGTGGTTTATTGGTGTTCCTTCCTTTCATGTGAGTATGTTGAATATTAGTATGTTTTCATGGTAACAGAGCGTTTGAGTTGCGATTTTCCGGCTGGCTTTTGCTGCCAGAAAATTGAAACTTAACCTCTGAACTATTTTTCAATTTTTTATTTTAAAAAAAAAAAATTTTTTTCATACAAGTGGCTTGTCATATTTTTTTTCAAAGTGCATTTTTTTAATCAGAGCAGAGTGACAAACAATAACCGAACGTAAATAATTTCCAGTTCTGACTAGGCTCTAGTAAGCTCTGTTGAACTTGGAAAAATTTAATTGTTGAATAATATGATCGGAAGTGTTATTTTAAAATTTTTCGGAAGTCAATAATTAATAATTAAATAACATGATCGGAAGAAATAATTAAAATTTTTTTTCCGGAAGTCAAGAATTTAAAAAAAAAAAAAAAAATAAAATAAAATAAAATCGGAATGAATCGAATTCTAAATAAAAATAAAAATTTTCGTGATCGATTGTGACGCGAAAATATTTCAGCCAATGAAATGGCGAGATTTTTACTCCGAAGTTGGAACTTAGTCGCTCTACCGAAGCTAATGGTTGTTTTCATTCTCAAAATGATGCAACAAGTGATTAACTGATTATATGCTCTGTAAATGTTTAAAGTAATTATTTAATTAAAATTGAAAGTTCGGAAGTTATATTTCTATAAATAATTAATTAAAAAGTGATTCGGAAGTGGTTTAATGTATGCACCAAACCTGATTCGTGTGTAAAAGTTAGTTAGCTCAGTTGTACTAGTGAGCTTGGTTGAAACTTGATCGGAAGAATATTTAACCGAAAGTATGTATTTTTTATGCACGACAGCCACCTCTGTATGTTTAATTAGCCGAAGTAATGACTAGTTTATGTAATTTAATTATCGGAAGTGTTATTTTAAAAAGTGCTAGTCTAAGTCGCGATGTTTTTTTCTCTAAAATCTGACGCTAAAATGCTACCCGTATGTGGTACAGTAAGCTGGTCGTTTGGCTCGTTTCAGCCAGCTGAAAATAAAACGCCTGATTGCAAGGGTGGATTAATTCAACTCGGTACTTCATCTAAATTAATAATCTTGAATAAATTAACCGAAATTTAATAATTTATAAGCCATAATGAAAGGTAAATTTTTGATTGTTTACATGGCATCGGAAGTGAATTTTGATAATGCTCAGTGAAACTGAGATTTGATTGATACTTTTAAACGTGAAAATAATAACCGAAGTGAATAATTAATGATTAATAGTGATCGGAAGTAAATAATAATTAATTATCGGAAGTTTTTATTGAATGCTGGGAGTTTTTAAAACCATATTGGTCTCCTAATAAATGGCCATAAGCATCGGAAGTGATTTTAAACCTAATAATTTCTTGTTTTAATCGGAAGTATTTTCAATTGAAATAATTTGAATCGGAAGTTTAATTTGTGAATAATTTTAACCAAATAGTGAATTTTTTTTGAATATTTGATAACCGAAAGTTGAATTTTTTTGAATAATATCACCGGATGTGTAAATTTTGAGCATAATAGTTACCAAAAAGTGATAAATTTGATATGAGTAATTAGATGAAACGTAACCGATAGGTGAAGTATCGATATAGCTAGTATTCAGAGTGATGAAAGGGAGCTCTGAAACTAGCCGAAAAAAGTTGAATTAATCCGTGGGCAGCGAGTGAAGCGAATTAGTATCATCGGCTGTTCCTGATACGGAATTCGTGGATCAAGCTGGTGATATGGGAAATGTATGTGTAGTCCCTGCAAAGTACCATATCGCTGTAAGATCGCGAAAAGCTCCATAGCGAACTTACACCTGCCAATAAGAGATAAAATTACCTGTGATTGAAATAAATTTTGATCGGAAGTAATAAAATTTGAACCGAATGTAATTTGATAATTTTTTTTGAATCGATAGACCGTAGTAGTGATAGTTACGTAGGCATTAAATCTCTGGAAACGGTTATTAACCGAGTTTGTTCTGTTCTTGTTTGTTGCAGACTATCCGTTGAAAAATGGAAGGTCAATCAACGCAAGGAGGACAAGACGGAGGAAATGCAAGTCACAGTGGCGGTAATCGCCCTAGTCGGAGTAAAGAAAGAAAAGATCCGAAGTCGTTTGAAAAAGCCGAAGATAAAAACAGAACCGGAAGTAAATCAAACGTGAGTTTTTTTTTGAATATTTATGCCGAATGTTTTAATGTTTGATTTTTGTGTTTAATAAATTGATTATGTAACCTACGTATTTACGTGAGGTCCCGAAAGTCACTGAAAATTTTAAAATTTTTTTTCGGAAGTGAACCATTGTCTAATCAAACATCTGTTTGTTTTTGTTTTTTATTTTAATTATAATACACAGGTAGTTGTCTCGAAAAGTGAGCGTAAACGCTCAGCCACGTCGTCGGCTCCATCTGCGGAGTCCGAAGGAGCGTCGGGTAGTCAAATTAAATCAAAACCGAAATTAAAATCGGTGATCGTATCGAAGCAAAAAGTATCGGAACCGAAGTCAAGCAGTAAAAAATCGGACATTGTAACCGAACCGAAGTCGAAAAAGCCGAGAATGGCGGTTCAAAAGATAGTGTCTGAACCAGATAGTATTAAATCAAAGGTAATTACAAAAATATTTGCGCCTAGCGCTAGTACTGTTAGTAATACCTCAAACGATTTAGCTAGCAAATCGGAAGTTCAAAATATTAAATCTAATGATAAAACTAAAATAAATCAACAACCGAAGGTAATAAATAAAGAGTCGAACGTTAAAAACAATAAAACAGTTGATATAAATAAAAATAAATCGGAAGATAAAATGAAATCGAATGATAAAAATAAAATGACTAGTCAGGCTAATGATAGGGTAACTATTGTTAATACTCAGAGAATTGTGGAAGTTCAGGTACATCGTGAAAACTCCGAGTCGAGCTCATCTCGACCGAAGGAGATTTCTAATAATAATAATGTGGTTTCTGAGAAACACATGGCTCAACCGAATGAAAAACCGGCAATACCCAGTTCTAGTGTTGGTAATATTAATTACGACTGGGATCAATTGCAAACGGTTGATGAATATGTCGAAAGTTTATTTGATGATAGCATACCGAATGTTAACAATAATGAAAATTTATTAAACGCTAAAAATAATAATAATAATTCTCATGCTAATAATAAAAATTCATCGCAACAACCGGAAGCTAGTAAACAACCGAGCGATCCAAGTTCGTCTAGCAGTAGCTCAAGTGGCTCAAGCAGCGACAGCGGATCTAGCTCTTGTTCTAACTCGAGGTCTAGTAGTGATGATTCGGATGATTCGGATTCGGATGACTCAGATAGCTCGTCTAATACTGAGGAATCTCGACCAAAATTGAAAAACTCTACAATTATTCCGCCTAAACAAGCTGGTGAAATACCAAACTTGACCAATGAACAAATTCGCGTGGTAACTAATTTTGCTAATGCAAATAAAGTTTCTAATAATGATAAAAATTCTGAAAAACCGGAAGATAAAATTAAAAATAAAAGTAAACGTGTACCGAAGTTAATTAAGTCTAAACGCACAAAGGGATCATCTTCTGATTCTGACGAATCAGACGATGATCATCGGAAGAAAAAGAAAAAGAAATTTAATAAAAATAAAAATGATCGGAAGGATAAATCTGACAAATCAGAAAACCGTCATAACAGAGCGAAGGAGCACCAGAAACCGGTTGAACCTGACTCTGATTATTTCGATGGTCAATCTGATGAGGAAGATGAAAATTTTCCTAATTTACAACCGAATTTTTCTGAAACCGAGGAAAGCCTTCAAGATGACAGTGAGGTTGAAAAGCACGTAAGTGATACCGGCACTGACAACTCGAGGCTACCTGATTCACATGAGTCGGATAACGTAAATAAGGAGAAAAGTAATAAAAGGAAGAAAATTCGGAAGAAAAAGTCTAAAAAGAGACATAAGAAAAATAAATCGCCTAAAACAAATACTCAGGACGAACTGAGAATTCAGCAGTTTCGTACTGCACCGAATGTTGGCAAATATCGATTAACTAAAAATGAACATTTTGATACTTGGTACAAACGTTTAATTGGCGAACTCGAAGGTATGGGTTTAGATCCTAGTGATAAAAATCCATCAAAATTAAATAACACGCACATGAAAAATGTGTTGTTATCCCGAATAGATAATTCATATGTCGATGACATAATAAATTGTAGTACATTTAAAAAGGCTATCGAAGTATTAAAAGAAACACGTAAATCGGAAGTAAATAAATCTACCCGAACGATCGAGCAGCAATTTTGCAAGGCTCATTTATATCGGAATGAAACAATCGCTGAATTTTTTCAACGATTAAGGCGAATTAGGTCGGAATATTATACGATAGTTAAGAAAAACATACCTAGGCGTAAACTTTTTGATCAAATTGTGACTGGGACCGAACGTATCTACCCCAGCATTGATCAGCATGTAGAATTAAAAGGTAGCTATCCGAAGCAAACAATTCGGGACATTAAAAATTATCTTTTACGACAGGAGCAAAAAGCAAAGGAGAAGGGCCCGGCGCAGGCAAACTTGGGTAGAGGGCGCTCGTCCTCCTCAAGAGGCCGACCAAATACTTTCGGAAGTCAGTCGTTCTATGAACAAAGGCCAACCCAACCGAGGAAGTGTAATCGTTGCATGTCGACAAGTCACCTAGAACGTGACTGCAAATCGGAAGTAAAATGTTATGCATGCATGAAATTCGGGCACATCCGCAGGGATTGTCCGCTCGCACCGGAACGTCAATTGCCACACAAAGGTAAATTTCAAAAATCTAATCGGGGTGGCCGGCCCTTTCGGAAGTTTAACAATCGTTTTATTAATTACAACCGAAGAAATTTTCCTCAAAATCCTTACCAAAATGGATTTTATGGCTACGGGCCAAATCCAAGTTTTCAACCGAATGTTCCGCCAAATTTTCAACCGAATGTTAATTTTCAAAATCCAAATTTTGCCCAGTATCCGAATGTAAATAATAATAGCTACCAAGGCAACCCAAAAAGAGGTGCTTTTAATAAAAGAAATTTTAGACGTGGCGGTAAACGAAAACCGAAGAAAAATGATTCAAATGAGCCTAAAAATAATGCGAATCCGCAACCGAAACAGCAAAACAAAGATTAAAGCTTAATAAAAAAAAAAAAAAAAAAAAACTAATTTTGATCGGAAGAATACGATGTTTAAATTCTGAACTTTCATAAACTGAATGTTACAATTTTTGGCATTTTTTTTCGGAAGTTATAAATTTTTTTTAGCAATATTTTTATAAGGTGTTTTGTATTTGTTTCCTTAGGAAAAAATCACGTTGCGTCGGAAGAGAAAAAGAAATCGTACCACTTTAAACCGGTCGATTATAAGCCAAAAACCGTTGAAAAACCGAAAACCGAAGTGCTTGAAAAAGTACAAGCTGCCAAAATTCGGATCGAAATGGCTCTCAAACTCAAAGAAATTGAGTCTGAGAAACGTCGCCTCGCTGAAGAGGAAGAGAAAATCCGGAAGTTTGAACAAAATTTTGAGCAAGAGAAAAAGGCTCTACGACACGCCATTGCTCAAAAAGCGAACGAACTGAATGATTTGACCGAACGTGTAAAAAAATGTCAAATGGAGCTCAATAATCTTCGCGTCCGCTATAACGACTTTATGGCACCAGATGAGGTGTGTCCCTATAATTATGGCCTCCCTGCCTGTAACCTGAAATGCGACGATCGGAAGCCGGAAGAATTTAAAAATTTTGATAGTTCAAATCGGAAAACCGAAGAATATTATCCGGAAGATGCAGTTAAGTCAGCTGCCAAACCGAAGGAGAAAAAAGTGACCGTTTACGTTCCATTGTGCAACGTTGAACCGCAGTTTGATACTGGTGGTGGAACGAATGTACAGATGGCCGGATCTTCGTCCATGCAGGTAGACAGAATCGACGGTGACGACGAACCGAAGAAATTGTTGCAACCGACTAGTGTGCTCAGCTCAACCGAAGATTGGGGAGCAGAAGCTGCTGCCAACCCCCAGCCAAATTTTTCGTACGATGGCTATCAGTCGGTATTATCCGGAACGGTCGACGATGCGATTCGGAATGGAGTTGAACTCATTCGCGCTGGTATTGCCAAAGCTCAAAAACGGATGTTGTTGGACGAAGGGGTCGAAATTGACCTAAGCCTTGACAGCGTCGTAGCCGAATTTGATCAGCAAAGAATGCTAAAAGCAACCGAAGGTAAGAAAATAACATTTATTGGAGATACAGGGGCTACAATGCACCTACTCCATAATGATTTGTACTTACTTGATAGGCAGGATTGTTCTATGGTCATTGACGGTATAAATAAAGATCCGAGTACGTCTTTAAAGACTTCAACTCAGGGCACCGTCAGAGGGCATAGCTCAATATGTAATAATAAAATAGAATTAAATAACGTATTATATGCACCGAATGTTTCTGATAATCTACTATCACTCCGAATGTTTGTCGATGAGGGGCATAAAATAATTTTGACTAACCGATATGCGAAAGTAATACATCGGAAAACTCGGAAGACAATTTTGAAAGGAAGATATAAACCCCCATTTTGGTACTTTATTATCGAATGTGATACAAATCCGACAATTCTAGTAACAAAAACTAGAAACCGAACGTATGAAAAGCCTCAGTCGGATACACCGGAAAAACCGGTATTGGAAGTTGTTAAAAAGAAAAGAGGCAGAAAGAAGAAGGTCGCAAGTCAGAAAAGTGTTGAATCGGAAGTAAAAGAAAAACAATTGTACGAAATTTATGCCTTACTCGACGAATTGGAAAACGTTGATAAGCGAGAGCGAATCGACAATATTCCGCTATCGTACGAGTTACCAAAAGATTATAAAATGTTACCGAATGATGGAATTTATATTGAACCAAAAGGCATACCAAATGATCTCGATAATTTTGCTAACGATTGTGTCAAATGGCATTATCGTCTTGGGCATATAAATTACGAGAAAATGAGAAAAATTAAATTAAAATCGAATTTATTAAAAGGTGTAAAATTGAGTCGGAAGAAAATTGACCGATGTGATGTATGCAATATTGCAAATATGAAAAAATTACCGTTTAAAGAAAGACGTAGAAGGGCCATAAGGCCATTTCACACTATTCATTCTGACATTATGGGTCCTATAACACCTGCGACGTTTAAATATGGCTATAAGCACATCATCACTTTTGTGGATGACTTCAGTCGCTTCGCGATTGCTTACGTTATGCATAAAAAGGAAGATGCTGCGAAATGCTTTAGAATGTTTCGGAAGCACATTATGAATATTACCGATAGTGATAATGAATTTATAATTCGAAAGTTTCGATCTGATAACGGTGGAGAATACATCGGAAAGGAATTCCAAAATGCATTAGCGGATTTCAAAATTAAATTTAAACCGTCAGCACCCAGAACTCCGCAACACAATGGAACAGCCGAAAGATTTAATCAGACCATAATGGGCAGAGTCCGAGCTATGCTTGTTGATTCAGGCCTACCATTGAGTCTGTGGGATGTTGCACTGGGAGCGGCGATACACATTTATAACCGAACTCCACATGCTGGAATTAAGTACGACTATCCGATTAGAAAAATTTTCCCCGATATCAATTTAAGATTGCAACAAATTCGAAGATTCGGATCCCTGATGTTTGTAAAACGTCTCGGACCAATTAGTAAAGTCGAACCAAAAGGAATTTATGGTATTTTAGTCGGCTATACTTCAACAGGCTATAAAGTCATGTTACCGAAGAGTAAACAAATAATTTTGACAAAACACGCCAGACCGAGAGAATCTAAAACGTATAAACATTTAACGGGCTTACCGAATGATGATTTAGAAACCGAAATGAATGAAAAAGACTGGCTAAAAGAATTTGATTTGATTTACCGAAGAGACGAAAATGGTAAAAAGCTACCTGTTAATAAAATTAGGAAGCTACTTGACAAAAAGACGGAGGGAGCGGATACCAGCAAACAAACTTTGCCAGGACCATCCAATCTCATTCCATCTACGTCGGAAGCAACTCCTACGTTGAAACGAAAACGGGGTAGACCCAAGAAAATTCATTCGGAAGTTAATGCGAAGAAAGTTAAAATTAGCTCTGAATCGGAAGATGAAATCGAAAAAGCATTATTTGCAAACGAAAGTTTACCGATAGATAAAAATGCTATAGATATTAAAGAGCACTTTGAAAATGAGTTGCAACGACTAAGAACGTACCTGGCGCTAACAGCACCAGTAGACGATCTAGAAGCGTTTGCACTCATGGCTGGACTAGCCGGAGACCCAATCTCTATAGATCAGGCTCTAGCAGGACCAGACCGAGAAAATTGGTTAAAGGCTATAACGGAAGAATTTGACTCATTGGAAGTACACAACACTTATGAAATTGTAGACCGGAAGATTTTACAAAAAGGTGACGTAATCGTTGACTCGATAATGTTACTAAAAACGAAGATTGATACAAACGGAAGAATACGATATAAAGCTCGATTAGTAGCCCGAGGATATAAAGATAAGCGCTCGTATTCACTTGCTGAATTATATTCACCTGTGTCGAGAGTTGCTACAATTCGGATTGCATTTAGTATAATTAATAAATTAAACCTCGAGGCAATTCATGTAGACGTAAAAACAGCTTTCCTGCATGGTGAGCTAGCCGACAGAACCTACATGGATATACCGAAGCAATTCCCAATGAGTACCGAAGAGAAAAAGTTAAAAATATGGTTGTTAAAGAAAGCCATTTACGGATTGAAGCAAAGTCCGAAGAGATGGAACGAACACTTTAATAATTTAATGAAAAAGATCGGATTTAAGCAGGATATTAATGATCCTTGTATTTATTGGTTACGGAATGGAAATGTGCAAGTCTTTTTGATTTTATATGTAGATGATATTTTATTTGGAGGCAACGACCTCGATTTTATGATGAAAATCCTAGATAGATTATTGAAAGATATAGAAGTTGTAAATCTAGGAGAGCCAAAGAAATTTGTTGGAATCGAAGTTTTGAGAAAAAGAACCGAGAGAATAATTTATCTACATCAAAAAGATTACACTGTAGAAATTTTGAAACGATTTCGAATGATCGAAGCAAAATCATATCCGATACCGATGATACCACAAAACCGAAATGATAAATCGAAGTTATTAACAAATTTATTATTATCCGGAATGGAACCCAAAAACCGAAAAGAAAGAAAACAAATGAAAACTCTAGAAAAAGCTCGACAATATGATGAAGCACCATTTCCCTACCGGGAAGCGATTGGTAGTCTGATGTATTTGGCAAATGGCTCAAGACCAGACATAACCTACGCAGTGCATTATCTCAGTCGGAAGCAAACTAACCCGTCTAGATACGACTGGGAACAAGTTAAAAGAGTGTTTAAATATTTAATTGGCACCATGTTATATGGATTAAAATACGCCAGTACGGAAGAAGGTATAGTTGGCTACGCAGATGCAAGCTATGGTGATGATCCTGATACAAAGAAAGCAACTACCGGTATCATAATTCGATTGTTCGGAGACACTGTTGCTTGGGGAAGCAAGCGTCAGGGAAATGTCTCTACATCGACTTGTGAAGCTGAGTATGTTGCATTAAATGCAGCCTTACAGGAAGCCATTGCTACAAATGCGATCTTAAAAAGAGCCACTGGTACCGAATGCTTACCTATACATTTAATCGGTGACAATTCGTCTGCCAATAAATGTACACAAAAACAAGGAACAGCGTCTTTAAGACACATACCGGATGTAAAAATGCATAATGTCTTAGACTATGTAATAAATGAAAAAGCGGTAGTAACTTGGATTTCTACGAAAGACCAAGATGCTGATATTCTAACGAAGCCGCTACCGAAAGAACCTTTTATAAATTTAAGAGATAAACTGGTCATACCGATAGATTTTGATAAAAAATAAAACTCGGAAGTAAATCGGAAGTAAAATAAATAAAAACCAAATGTAATATTAAGATAAATAATTGCTACATAATGACTAGAATAAATGACTAGATATACAGTTGAATATTGCACAACCGAATGTACTAATTTAATTGTGTGCATTACAGGTATTCGGACAAAAACACGTTCGATGGACGTACTTGCTGAAATCCTTTTAACTGCTGAAGATTTAGAACTGCCTCCTAGTCATGTCCTTCATACTGCCCGTAGGATTTTCGACCGACTGGTCTTCGAAACCAAAGAGTCGGCTGAAAAGAAACGAGAGCGCGCGAAGGCTCATCGACGAAGGAGAGCGGAACTCCGAAGAAACGAAGTAGCAGCCCGAATGAGGTCTGAGAAAGACGAAGGTATTGACGACGACGATGTGCTAAACATCGATAATAATGAAGATTTCACGGAAGAGTAATTTAGAAAAACCGAAGAAATAAAAGACGTCAATCGGAAGATCGGAAGTAAATTTTGAAATTTTGTTTTTGTAATATATTCTGCATCAGAAGTGGTAGAATACTTAAGTTTTTGATTCGAATGGAATCTTTATTTGCTTTTTTAAAAGATGAGTTCTTTTGCATCAAAAGAAACTATTATTATTTTATTGAAAAAAAAAAAAAAAAAAAAAAAAAGTTCCTTGTGTTAATTTTGTTTGTGATTTTGGGACCGAATGTTTAAGAATTAATTATAGGAAGTAGATTTAAGAATGTAATAAATTTTGTGTTCATGCAAAGTACAAATTAAAATTTTGTGTTCATATAACCGGAAGACTTTTTATTTTGAGTATCGTTGAACCTCCACAGCTCTCGTTTTTGAGGCTGTACCGAATGACATGATTTATCGGAAGACGTATCGAAAAGACGTATGACATGAATTAGGAGGGAGTGAAAACGACACTAGTTGGCTGTGTTGTAATTCACGTCAACGTCGTTTTCAATCACCCTGCTTGGTGGTGTGAATGCACACCAAGTTCAGAGTGGTGAATCATCCCCCTACCACCAACCGAAGGTTGATGAGTTGGAGGAGGAATGATTCACAGGGTGACGAGCTACAAAAGCTCAGTTAGATATTTTAATATACTTGTGTTCTTCATACAAATAAGATCTAAGCAAGCCTTAAGCTCTTTTTTATAGTTGTGTATTCTGTTGGCTGAATACATGCTTGTGGTTTATTGGTGTTCCTTCCTTTCATGTGAGTATGTTGAATATTAGTATGTTTTCAAAAACTCGGTATGGCTGGGTCGGCTCGTCGTTGCGGAATGTTTAGGTTTTGCGGCGTTGTAAAAGGGTTTATAAATTTCAACTTGATCGTCTCTCGATCGGCGTGGCGTGGAGAGCGGGCTCGTGCGTAGATAGTGCCTACGTACACGGTGTATTATGAAAAAGGGGTTGCGTTAATAAACTTTTTAAGAAGTTTTCGTCGTCCTTGCCTCCGGTTTCCCTTCGGCTGCGGCTCGTCGTTGATAGAAATTTAACGAGGTATGAAATATGCGCGTACCGTGTGTACGAAAGGGAGAGAAGATGAAGTCAGGTAACTTTTGGGGTTTTAGGGTGGCTTGAAATTAGAAAGATTGGAAGGAATGGAGGATTTCGGTGAAATGTCGAGTGATGGATTTTAATTTGAGGTGGAAGCTGAGTTTTAGTTGATTTTGAGGATTTTAGAAGCTCACGTCCTAGGAAAAATAGCATCGAAGATGTAGATACTTTGAAAATTTGTGAAATATGTTTTCAATGTTTTCATCCTAACAAACATCCCAGCTTCAAAAGGTCGAAAAAAGCTTGGGATGGATTGAATTCATTTCAAGAATCGTCCTAGCCTTAGAAGCTTGGAAAAAATCGAGAGATGATTTTTGGGATGGAAATTCAATCCAAGAATCATCCTAGCTTCAAACCCTGGAAAAATTCTTGAATAATTTGCAAGATTCGTTTTCATTTCAAAAATTATCCTAGCTTCGAACTCTCAAAAAAGTTGTTAGTTGATTTGTGAAAATGATTAAGGTTATTATCTTGAAAATCCTCCCAGTCTCGAAGGTTCGAAAAAATTCTGAGGTGATTTTCGAGTATCACGAGATGATTTATGATATTGGTTTTCATCTCGAAAGAACCGTTGAATGATTTTTTGGATGAAAATTCATCTCAAAAATCACCTCAGTCTCAAAATTCAGAGAAACCTTGGGTTGAATTGAGAGACTAATTTTCATCCCCAAAACAACACAACCTCAGAAAAGGAGACGAAACTTGAGGGGAGGGGGTGGAACACCTTTCTTCTCCATATTTGTCGGCAAATTTTGGATAAAGTCGTCAAAATTTAGAGTCTGTGTATTTTTAAATTTTGGCACTCATTTCAATTATTTTTTATCACCCAATTCCAAAATCTGAATTTAATGTTCTGTTTTCCGACTTTCAAAAAATCATCAAATTTTTATTCCATGGAAGTTGCATTCTTTCAAACAATAGGTAAACCATTACAAAATGAACTATTTTGTTTTATGGAAAACATCAATTTTTCAAATCTTAGCCTGCGAAGAAATTTTGGTTTTGAATGTTGTTTTCTTCAAAAATTATCTTGCCTTCACTTCGCTCGAGCTCAGCGAATTTGTGCAATTTATTTTTACGTATAAACTCTTCTTTTCCAGCCCAGAACAATCAATATTTTCAAGTGAAAAAATTCAGTTTTTTCATCTATGAAAATCAAAAAATTTGGTGACAATCTCAAAGGAATTTTTCAAAAATTTTCATTTTTTTTGGAAGGAGATGAACTTACCTATTAAGTATTGCTTTTTTGGAAATTAAAAAAGCAGCAAAAGTACAACAAAATTGGAAATTTTTTTTCATTTTCAATGCGTCTAATCAGCAAAGTTCTCTGTGTTTTTTTATGTATGATATACTTTCTTATTTATAAGTCAGTAAAAATTACGTCAAAATTGCAGCACAGGAGAAAATCAGTGAAAAAATTTTCACTGAAAACTAATCAGTGAGAAAAATCACTGAAAAATCAATGAAAATTCACTGAAAAATCAGTGAATTTTGCTGATTTTTCCTGTGCTGCAATTTCGACTGTTCATCAGTGACTTTTCACTGATTCAGAATGAGAGAGTAATAACATTGGTCGCCAAATTTTTGTATTCATCCCGATATTTTTGTCCTTGTTTTGAGGGGAGCTTTGAGTCGGCAAATTCGGATTTATAGATCATCCCAAAAATCATCCTAACCTATTGACTTTGGTACTTCATTTGAGCGCAAATCACTTCAGCCCCAAGATAGTCTTGGAATGTGGTTTAAAAAATTATAAAATCACTGATCTTGAAGGGAAAAAGTAAGTATAACTAGATTCGATCTGAAATCGGTAAGAATTCAAAAATGAATGTACCATTAGATTCGTCTCATCCATCGTGACATCTAAATATGAGTTCACTTTTTAATTTTGACCAATAGATTCACAAATGGTTTTTTTTTTGGAAATACAGCCACAGTATGCCACTTTTAGAAGAGATGACCGCCAGTAACTGGGGCGAAAATTGATGAACCATGAACCATGAAATATGAACCATGAACAGTTATCACCCATAACTCGAGCACGAATCGATCAGAATTCAAAATCTAATAGGTATATTGGATTCGTGTCTTGAAAAATTAATTTCCAATTTTTTTGGTGGGGAAATCGTGAAAATTCTTGCCCTAAGCAAGCCTGCGTTCGTTTCAAATTTAGTTTTCATGATTTTGTGCCTTGAAATATGTAATTCATCACTTTCATTATTTCTTTCGTTTGAAGCTTTTTGTCGAAAATTCATTACCATTTATTCTTTAGAAATTGAATTTTGCTACCTTCACAATTCGAAGCATGAATTATCTTGTGAAAAGGAAGAAATTTTGTGCTTTCAGTGCTGTCGTGGATCAAAAAAAGAGCTGTTAGTATGAAAAATTCAGTTTTTTTTTGAAAAATTTATAATGTGCTTGCTATGCTACATTGAAATTGAAAAAATGCAGTGTGATGGGCACTGAGAGGTTGGGTTTTCAAAAACGTATTCGCTTTTGATGGTTCTTCACATCTGGAAAATCATTTCGATTGTTTGCCTTATAGCCGTTATTCGAACCTTCTATGCCAGTTCAAAGAATGAACCATTGGAATTTCATCACATAATCTGTAATTCACTGTAGAACTCATTGAGAGATGCATTTTCTGTGGACGATTTTTTGTCCGAACTACAATTTCTTTCAATTTTTAAGAAATCCAACGCATCCTTCCCTCTTCTTCCTCCTCATCTTTTCATCCCCCCCCCCAAAAAAAAATGAATAAAGAAAGTTTCTGAATTTCCACCGATAGATTTATGATCCGCATTTTGGAAAGAATTTATTCACGATGCCGGCATCATCGGCACAGGGTACATAACGGGTCGAGATTATTATAGAGTCGATGCTGCGAAGGTGTTGAGCCGGATTTCAGTATGCTGGAAGAAGATACGGGGCCGGGAGCGCGCAAAATGTCGCGGTAAATTGTGGCATTGTTAGCGGATTATCAATTATTGCGGCGCTTTGCGCTTCTCTTCTCTCGGGCTCGGCGTGTTGTAAAGTTGGAGAGAATCATCATCGCAGGTCGTGCGACGTTGGCTGTTGTATTCTCGCTCACTGTACAGCTTTAGTACGCTTCGTTGGATACTTGCGAAGTTCAGTGATACGTATAATAACAGCCAGCCACCGCTTACTACCTCCAACTGCATTTGACACCCTTATAATCTTGCCAAATTTCCTATTCAAATTTCATGCATACATATTGTTATCAGTTTACCGTAGCGTATCACCATCTCGTAGTCGTCGTCGTCGTACAGTATACGTAAACGTAGTCGACGCCGAATCCGCACCTCTCCCGACCGCGACGCACTCGTCGTCAAATTATACCACGGTGCGGTGTGATTGCGGCCCGCGATGAGTGGAGTTGTGTATACGAAACGATGCGCCGTCGAGGCAAAACGTTATTGCTTCAAATTTAATTAAAATCTACTACCTAATGAAATTGACAACTCGTCATCGGAATTAGAACGCGATGCTGTCGTCGAAATCGTATATGCCTGAGTCGAGCCGTACGAGATGACGATTCGGAGCCTCTCCCCCTCAACTCGTCGACTTCGTCGTACCAAAAAATACACCATTGAGAGTATATCGAGAGATCTTGCAGAGTAGATTAACTATCGCGTCGCTCCAATTTGTCCATTCGTTAGTGCACCCTATTTTCTCAATTTCGATCTGCGAATAATGCACAGTACCTTGGTATATGGAATACATAGTTGATAATTTACGAGCCAGCCGAGTTGATTTCACGAGCAAGCGTAACGACGCGAGGCACCGAGCAAGACCGCCCTCTAAGATAACGAATAAATCGTTATCGAGATCGTGAAAATATATGTACATCGAGCCTTATCGGAATATTAAACGAATGTAAAAGGAATGGGAGTTTATTCTTATGCGCGGAGTAATTGTAATTGTGCAGAAGAGGAAAGGGTGACAAGTGCTTCAGATTGTGTTTTTAACAAAATGGCTGCCAGAAAAGTCCCAGGCTTTCGTGTTTCTCAATTGGTTTGAGATTGGACTCGGAATGAGTATTTTTGCGAAAAAAAAAAAAGTAAAAAGATTGGAAATTTTATCAATGTTGCTGATAAATTGATAATTTGTGGGAGTGAAGCGACGGGAAGAGAAAAGAGGTGTAAAATTCTCACTGAAAAAATTGAATATTTTGTTTGGATGGGTTTTTAAAAATGATCTGGTCTGTTCATTATGTGTGAGCCTGAATGTTAAAATCACCCTTAGAGGTTAAAGATTGTTTTTTGAGTTGACACTGATTTTGGAATTTTCAGAAATAGTAGAATGAAGACGAGCAGGGGTGACTAAGGGTCGCTTAAGTTGCGAAATGGACCCAAAATTCATCAAAATTACTTGAATTTTTTTTTCTTCGTACAAGGCAAAAAATTAAAAATTTCAGTTTTGAGAACACTTTCTAAAAATTTTAGCCCTAAGCCCTTACCTATTTCGCTCGGGCTTGTGAATTGACATGAAGCATTCTTATAAATTATTCCTCTCTTCTCTTTTGTCATAGAAAATTGAATATTTTGAAGCAGAAAAAATGTGTCCTTTTGGGAGACTTTGTCAAATTGAGAGGTAGAACCATGAGAAAAAGCTGAAAAATGGTCGCGAAAAATTCACGGATTTTGTATTTTAAAAATCTGTAGAAACCCTCATGAAAATCAACATTTGACATCCAGGCTCACATTTGATTTTCCTCGTTAAAGAAGTTCTTTTCTAAATTTCAATTTCTCTTTTTCTGTCCTTTTTTTAAAAAATGTGTATGAAGGGATAATACAAACAGAAAATTATTGAAGGGTTTGTCAGGATTGGACTGCAGAGGGCACAATAAAATCTGAAACTTGAATATGCATGAGGTTTTTTGAAGTTGTCGAGTCCATTTCTCTATTAGTTTGACGTCAGAATTAGAAAACTGAAAAGCAGCACTCGAAATTTTCAATTTTTTATGCTAATATTTCAATGTTTGTATTTACACCTTCTAAATTTTAATTTTAGATCGATTTTTTTAAAAATCTAAAATAGACGGAGGGAGAAAAGGACTTGAAATTTTCAAATTCATCATAATAATTATTAATATCAAAATATAATTTTGATCTCTCACGAATTTAAGATTCAAGTATTCAATTAAAAATCTAAAAAGGGCAGGAAAAAAGAGAGGAAAAGAACTCAAAATTTTCACATTTAATATCTGCTGAGGATTGAAACGTTTAACCTCCTAAATCCCAAAAAGATCTGAGAGAAGGGGCAAAATTTTCAAATTTTTCGTCCAAATCCAATTTCTCGATCAATTCATTCCAATTAAAAAATTCAGAAAGGGTCAGATTTGCAAAAAAAAATTCATTCTAAAAATCTCAAGAGGGTGGGATTTGAAGAAATGCTTAGTTCAGTTCAGAATTTCATAATTTTTCAAGATAGAAAAAATTGAACAAATTATTTCCGGTAAAAAAAACGGATAGAATAATTTTGCGAAAGTGGTACTTTTTGAACATAGATTGATTTGGGAAAATCAATAAATACCTATCACGTTTTTTAAAATGAAAAAAAAAACGAGTTTTTCTAAAAAAAAAATATATGCAATTTTTGAAGATTTAGTTTTCGTATCCTCCATGCCCATGCCTGTCTTCTCTTCTGCCAAAAATGGGTTAAAAATTGAGGTTTTAGGTTTAGATGTGAAAAAATGAAAACAAGACTGTGCATAAAATATTAAACTGATTCACAGAAGCTGAAAATTTGAAATGTAAATTCTCGTAATTTTGTGTGATTTTTTTCAACTTTCAATAGTTTTTTTTTAAATGCTGGTTTTTGACTTTGAAGTTCTGTTAGTTACCTTTTAGCCTCTTGATGAATTTTTTCAGGTCATTGTTAGCAAGAACGGATTTCTCAGAATAATTACACAATTTTCTTTTCATTAAAAAAGTAGATTAAAGACAAGAAATCTTTGTAAGTTACGAACTGATGATCAGTTTTCTCGTTGGGGGAAATTTTTAGTCTGAGTCGAGAAAAATGAAAACTGGTGAATTTCAAACTTTCAGTTATAAAAATCAGAGAAAATCCCCCCCCCCCCATAAGTAAACCTCCGTTCATTTCCTGATCATTGTAAATTTTCCTATAGTTTGAAATATCGACTTAAACTTGATTTTCTTCTTTACCTCTTTTCCGAGTATATTATTTGGAATTCCACTAATTTTTTAAAGATTTTCACGGATTTTTCAGCTAAATTCATAATTTTACTGACATTTTAGTAAATTTTCGCTGATTTTCTTCATTGAGTTGTTTTCAGTGAAAAATTTTTCACTAATTTTCTCCTGTGCTGCAATTCTGACTGTTTCTCAGTGATTTTCGATAATTTTCACTGATTTATGAATGAGAGAGTAGGTATATCTTTTCATTGAACAAAAAATCGCTCTCGTTAGGACACCTGAATATTATCGATTCGAAATATTTCGAAAATATAATTGTTTACTGTTTGGTTTACCTAATTCCTATAGCATTCGTCACCTAATCAACTTATCTTTAGTTTTCTCACCTTATTGACAACTACGTACCTATATACTCCCACCTCAGACGTAATTTTTCTCACATCCAATTCACCCAACTTAGTTAATACGTGCATACGAAAAATGAAAAGAGCCAGAAAAAAAAATCATACTACATACGATTATATCTGCTACACAAACAAACGTACGAGTACTTAAAATATCACGTTACGTGACTTACCTTGGACCGGAGACTGAAGTCATTGAGCCTTTACGTTTCATACAGAAGAAGTCAAGAGTTAAACACCTGCATCATTCAAATACATGGCACGGTTTCCTCCTATACCATCGGTGGATCCGAACACGACATGTAATAAGTACAATGATAATGATTTTCTTTCCTTCTCTCGAACAGTACACGATGACGAATGACAATTTTTCACCTAAACGTTACGTAATATGAAATACCACACGTAGATCACCATCGAGCCAACACAGTCCTGCAAAAGGAACAATACCAATACTATCTAAATATCTGATTTTCTCATCTTTAAAAATGAATGAAAAAAAAAAGGTTTAAACAAACGATACCAATAAGATACAGTATGGAAAAAAAGTACACAGAGAAAGGTAACACCTTATTGAGAGTTCGATTAAAAAGACGTACAATGAGACCCATTTAGATAAAGATGTTTCTCACCCTTGTTAGTACATTCACCTGGTCACAATATCGTACCTCCGTATCGTTTAGTTTTTGATTAATCGATCTCTTTTTGTATGTCGTTCTCCAACGCACCCACATGTAAACATTATTAGAAAAGACCATCGCGTAGAAATAGAGAGGTCATTAGGTAAATAAAAAATCAACTGGTCAGAGGATAATCCTCTTTACCGTTTGATATGTACTTCGATAAGGGATCGGTTTTATCGTAAACGCCACATAAGCTTCTTATCAAAGCTTTGTCTCCAATATCCTGCGAGCTTTTTTACCTCCTTTTCATCCTTAAACCCTAAAATAACTTCGCCAGAGGTGAAAAAAAAAAAACGAAAACAGTTTTCCTGCAATTTTACTCCATCATTGGTATTTCTTTCTCAGCGACATGAGTACTTTCAAATCCCAGATAATTATTCGGGTCGTAGGCATCATAAGGCGGCGACCCAACCACACGAGTACGAAACGAGTTGAAAAAGAAGCAAATTTTCTTTCCAAACGTACTATAAGACGAAGAATAAGACGACGAAAATTACCTCGATTCATCGTCTATATACAGACAAGAGTATACAGACTAGCCTGTAACCTTCGTTACATGAATGGTGAACTTAATTTTCGTTCAAACCGCGAATAGTTTTTAATTACCGTTCGAAAATTGCTTCAGTTGAACAATGAAACGAAGAGGAGAAAAAAAAACGCAACCCATTAACCGGTCTATTGTATGACCCGTGTAGTTTGTCGTTTCCACCGCAGGTCATTTGCCTCGGTTGACTCTTTTTCCTTCATTTTTCACACTTCTCTCCATAATTCCCAAATAAAGTTGCGACCCGGCGACCTGCGACGACAAATTGCAACGCCTATAGAGCACTTTAGGTTACATATCCGCATCGCGACTCGATAAATCTCTTGTAACTGCTGATCTGGTACAATGTACGTAGACATCGCGACTAGACCATGTGACAATTGTTCTGGATGTAAAATGGTTCATATTTGTGACAATTTCTCGACTGCGTGTTTGCTGCGTGTCCGTGTATTTAGAAGACTTGGATACTATATTCTAGTATTTGATATGCATAATGCAGATATACTTACAATACATACGTTGGGGATAGCGTATGGTACTTGTATAATTCACAATCTTGAAGTTGCTACATAAAGTTAGGTCGTTAATCGCACATTAACACTGTTTTAGACACAGCTATCATTCAATAACCTCCGTTATACTAAATCATTTCGCATTGTGTTGAGGATTACTTATACGTTGCTACATTGACAATAACGTGCTGTATTCTGCTTACCAAGTCTGTGTGTACGTTTTGATGGTAAGGTGTGTGGAAAGATGAGCGGTGGGGTAGGGGTAATAATGATGGAATGGACTGTGGAGGGCTTCGAGTATGTGGGAGGTATGGAAAAGTAACTAGGGGGCTATGAAAAGATCTCTACTTTTCTGAACTACTGAACTTTTTTTCTAAAAAATTGACAAATATACTCAAAGATGGCAAAATTTTTTTAAAAAATTTGCAAATGTATCGGCAAACTTTTAAAAAAAATTGATTTATTTTGGCAAAAAAAAAATCAAATTCCTTAAAAAATTGTTGAATTTTTCCAAAAATTGATGAATTTCTCAATGATTTCTTCATCAAGATGACAATAATTGCAAAAATTTCAGTAAACTTTTTCAAATCTTGATAGCTTAGTCAATTTTTTAAAAACTGGCCGATCAATTTCCCAAAAAAGTGGATGGGTATTTCTAAAAAATTTATTAATTTCTTTGAAAATCTGGTTTATAGACACTGTATAAGGAATGCAGCAAAGAAATAAAAAATTGCTCCTTTTTTGGATTTTTTTTTTCACTGTAGGAGCGCTGACGTTGGTTCCACCAGTCAGAAATTCAGAATGCAGTTTCGAGATAGTTCTAAGATGTCATGGAAAAATTCATTGGCTGCAGGTTTTGAAAAAAAGGAACTTGCAATTTTTTTTGGCAAAGTCCCTTTCCCCAGAAGCCCTACGTTTGCAGTCTTCTTCCTTAGTGTCTTAAAAATTTGTAAATTTGTCTTTAAACGTTCAAGGTTTGAAAATTTTTTCAAAATTGAATGCTTGGTATTTTTAAAAATTTATTAATTGTAACCAGATTGGCGAATTTTCCAAAAATTGATAGTCTATTCCCCTCCGAAAATTCAAACTTCAATGTTTTGAATAAAAAATATGTTACTTTATTCAGAAAGCTCATTTTTGGGGCAATAGGGTTTCCAAAATTTGAGAATTGTAAACAGTTTTTAAAACCACCGAATAATTTTCTGAAATTTTATTTGATTTGGGTGTCCCGAAAAAATTGCCAATTCATATTTCGAAAAAATAAAAGTAATCGTTCGATGATTTTGTATTCCAGGGGTTTTTTTGTAAACTTTTCTTTTTGAGCTTTTTCAAGGTGATTCGACTTAGTCATGCCTATAAATAGGTATACTTATGGTATTTTTTATATGGCTTAAAATAGATACTCTTGATGTTTTTTGGGAGGGGATGGGGTGAATGGGGAAGGGAGGAGATAAAATAATGTCAAATACTTGTAATTTGGAGGCGAAAATTAATTTTTAAGATGTAGGTATGATTTGATGATCTTGGACTAAGGAGCTGAAACAGGTCTTATTCGACTCATCTCAATCCGATTTTTTTTTAAAAATCGTCAGTTTAATAAAAGAATTGCAAACTTATCAGTTTTTTGTTTGTTTTTTTTTTCAGAGAAAATTCACAATTTTTATGCCAGTTATTGTCAAATATTTATAATTAGACATATATTTCAGAACCTATTTTTTATTTCATTTCATTTTTTTTAGAAAATTGATCTATGTTTTTTGACAATTTGACAAATTTTTTGGAGAAATACTTTTTTTTTTTTTTTTTGAAAAAAAACCTCATTTTAGACTCAAATGGGAAAATTTGTCAATTTTTCTGAGACTGAAATTTTAATGAAGCTGACAAATTTTTCAGCAAATGTGATCCTGTGGGAAGAAAGGGACCATATGTGAAGAAAATCGATGACTTTTTCCTCACGTTTTCGGTCCAAATTACACTAAATCTGGGCCAAACACGAAAAAAAAGGCGTTTTCTGTCCGGCAGGTTCACAAATATATCTGTCAATTTTCTGAGAGATTTGCCAAAAATAATTGTTTTCAAGGGGTGATGGGGAGGGGGGGGGGGTATAAAACACCTGTCATCTACACTCATCCTGTGAAAAAAAAAACATTTTCCCAAATTATACTTGACAAATATTTATCAAAAATTCACAGTTTTTTTTTTTTTCAATTTTGCAATAAAAATTCTTTGAAATATACGGGTTTTTCAATATTTCAACTGTTGGCAGGTTCTCAAAAATGGAGCAAATTCAAAAAAACTAGAAAAATTGATCAATTTTTCAAAAAGTTTGGTAAAGCAGAATATCACCTGAAGAATAATGGTGAAATTTAAAAATAGGAATGAGAAATTTTCGAGATACTTACCTGATAGACTTCTAAAAATTTATAAATTTAGAAAATGACAGCTTTTGATCATCTCCTGTAAATGTTTGCTGTACAAATTCAACTTCTAATTTTTTGATTATTGGGTCGAGGTACTCCTCTGATTCCACCCCTTCTAAAAGCTATAAATCTGTATTGACTCGAAAAGCAGTTTTCGATATCTAAGGGTGATTTGCGGTTTATTCTATCCGGACCGTGCAGAATCATTTCGTTCAGCGAGCATTCGATTCTTTTTTACGTCTTATCACGTCTTATCAGTATCTGAAAGAGGGAAACTGGAGAATGACGAAATTAACAGTTTCCGATTTCGTCATCTTTTGTACTCGGAATGACTGAATTAGTATAAATTATCAAATATTATTCAATAATTTGTACTAATTTAGTCATTTCAAGTACAAAAAGTGACAAAATCCGAAACTGTTAATTTCGTCATTCTCCAGTTTCCCTCTTTCAGCTACTGATAACAGATGACCCGTTCACGAACGAAATGATTCTGCACGGCCCGGATCTCCAGGCTCATGATTATTTATTCATTTCTCATATTCGAATGAAAGAAAGATGCTGACTCCTGATTAAATTCAACAAATTATTGAATAAATTCTAAAAAAAGGCCATTTTTCATGGCGAACATCATTTTTCGTTTATTTTGCCTTCAAGTGGAATGATCTCATATTTTCATTCTTTCTTTTTGGGACTGATTACCCATTGAAAACGTTTAGGGAAAAAAAGGTCGAAAATTTTCATAAAAATCATCAAAACACCACTGAATTTCCTGAAAAGTGACAAATGCTACTTGAAAATTCCATAGCAGTACTCAATACTCATAATTTGTATATTGATTGAAATATAGGGAAAAATCATTTAAAATTCAAGACAAATTGACCATCGTGTCCGTGCATAATCATCCACCCTGCCAAGTAGATACGAAGTGGAGATGGCGAAAGTGAATTCGGTGTAAGTATTGGCGAAGGGCAACGTGCGACGACAGGCCAGTCTACGCGTTGCTATAGAGAGAAAGAGAGACAGAGACAGAGGCCTGCACATACTCTCGCCATTTCCTTATTACAATTGCTAATGTGATACAATATTCCCAGTTGCCCGCCTTTCTCATTCATACTTTTGCATACACAAGTTTATAGTACACCACTACATCGTCAATAGATGTCTGCATCGTGGTGCAGATTATGTAAGTGTGAGTGTTCGGGTGTTTGTAGCACACAGCTGAGTACCGAGCATCATCGGGAGTCCCTTTTTAACATGCAAATGTTGTGCACAGCAAAGTTGGAGTGAGGATTTTATTCCGTTTTCAGGACCGTTCGCTGGCTTCGGTCTTCGGTGTTCAGTAGTGCGCGCCTCTGGTTTTGTTTAACACGTTTTATCGTAACATGCCGAAGACGATGGCCGAAAAAAAAGTCATATTTTGAGAGATTAAGTAGAGACCGAAAGCTGCGACACGGTATGTATAAGTTGTAGATCCGTTTACTTAATAAGTTTGTGCTTGGAAGGTATCTCAGCCGGGTGGGTGATAAGGTATCGGTGATAACGACGATGCTGGCGCTGCCATCGCTGCCGTAGGTCAAACTATCGTAATTTTTTTTCATCGTCTTGGTTCGCTTACTCTTTCCGTCGGATCTGCTGTGCCGTTTTCGATGCTGCTTTACCTACGTATGTAGACGTAAATGGTACACAATTCGCGTGTTTACTTTTCAATGCTGCGGATCCATACGGCAGGGTTTTTGTTTTTCTGCTCGCTGATGACGTAAACCTGGCGCCAGCTTAGTCTCCGTATCCTCTGGCGCGGCTATTTACATTGGCACAGCAAAGAGCGAGAGAGAGGTGCGCAGAAAAAAAATAACAAGCGGTTAGTACACCACGTTTACTTGTCGAGTACAAATACATGTACTATGCATATACTGCACAGTCTGTAGTACCTTTAGATACGCGTATGTGTACATACGAGAACACATCATAAGCTTGAAACAAAAGTAAACTTGGGACGCGATGGACTGCCCGTTGTCTCTTTATCCAATAAGTAAACATACTCGTAGGTAAATTTTTTTACCGTTGATGTCGCCTGCGTCTCTCTGCAGTATGCCTTGACTTACCTTAGAGCGTTGTGGTGTTTACGGTGACTGACATTTTTAAAGGTGCGATTATACTTATTACTTTGGTCGAAAGATGGACTTTCTGCTGCTGACTCGTACACGTAACTTGTAAGCGAAAAGGATGTTTGTTCTGCGATGGAATGGATGTAAGCAAGTTGTACTAGTTGAAAACTAGTAATTGGATTGTGACCGGAAATGGGTGAAAACTGGAGGAGAGGGAAGGTAGAAGAGTGGTAATGTGATCAATACTGCTGGAGTTTGATTTGAACTAAAAGTGAGCCTTTTTGATGCCACAGTATTTTTTCTATGATTCTGAACCTTTCATTCTTTTCCAATTGGCGAAGGTATTTGAAAAGAAACAACAGTCTCTGTAATAATTGATTTAAAACATTGAAAATTTGACTTCAGAATTTGAAAATTCTTTCGAGAATGCAATTTTGATGAAAAAATGATAAAAAATTATTCTAATTCATTTCACTAAAATTACTTCAACCAAGCAACCAGCAAAGTATCCCAACCCATTGAGTAATTTTGATGGATTTTTGTTCTTCTAAAAAATTATAGTTTTTGACTGCAGTGATTGGAAAATTCAAAGAAGAAAATGCAAATTTTTACCAATAATGATAATATTTATCGAAATAATTATTTCAAGATACCTCAAAAATAAATTTTAGGAGTCAAAAAGCATACATTTTGGTACCTCACTTGATGGTTGGGAAAATTTTTCAATTTGACCCCTTTCCGACCTCCTCCTCCAGTTTTTTCCTGACGTAATGACGTCGAAAACGACTCGCCAGGTAGAAAACCCTGGATTTCGACACAAAACTCGATATTGCTGCATGAATTCTGCAAAAACTCTGTATGAATTCTACCAAAAATGCTGCATAAATTCTGCAAAAAAAACCGTATGGATTCTACAAAATTAATTCATGAATTCTGTGAAAATGCTGCAAGAATTCTGCAAAAAGTGCTGCACGAATTCTGTGAAAATGATGCATGAAATCTAGAAAAAAAACTGCACGAATTTTGTTAAATTCTGCTTGAATTCTGAAAAAATGATGCATGAAAGTTGCAAAAATATTGCATGAATTAAGCAAAAAAAAAATGCTGCGCAAATTCTGCAAAAATAATGCCAATAATGCACGAATTCTAAAAAATTCTGCTTGAATTTGAAAAAATGTAGCATTAATGCTGTTTGAGTTCTTTTGAGAAATGTTGCATAAAAGCTGCAAAAATACTGCATGAATTTGCAAAACTTCTGCTTGAATTCAGAAAAAATTGCTGCATGAAAGCTGCGTAAATTCAGCATAAATTCTGTAAAAAAAGATGCAAAAAAAGCATGAACTGTGAAAAAAAATGCTGCATGAATTCTACAGTAATTCTGCTTGAATTTTAATAGAAAAATGCTGCATAAAAGTTGCCAAAATTGTGCATGAATTCTACAAAAGTGGCAAAAAAGTACAAATTCTGCAAAAAAAAAAAAAAAAAAAAACAAAATGCTGCATGAATTTTGCAATAATTCTAAGTACAAGTCAGCTAAAAATGCAGAGTGAATTTTTAATAGATTCTGCCTAAATCCTACAGAAATTTGACACAAATTCTGCAAAAAATT
The DNA here is from genome assembly GCA_038380155.1 of Pseudococcus jackbeardsleyi. Lineage (NCBI taxonomy): Eukaryota > Metazoa > Arthropoda > Insecta > Hemiptera > Pseudococcidae > Pseudococcus > Pseudococcus jackbeardsleyi. Next base: position 7,607,335 of record CM076242.1, read on the forward strand.
GCTGCATGAAAGCTGCAAAAACACCGCATGAATTCTGCAAAAAATGTTGCATGAATTTTGTAAAAAAAATACTGCACAAATTCTGCTTGAATTCTTGAAAAATAAAATGCTGCATACAAGCTGCAAAAATACTGTAATTCTGCATGAATTCTGCAAAAAAATCATGCTGCACAAATTGTGTGAAAATGATGCAAAAAATGCACGAACTCCGCAAAAAAAATTGCTGCATGAATTCTGCAATAATTGTCCATAAAGGCTGCTAAAAATGCCAATTAAATTCATCATAAATTCTGCATGAATCCTACAGAAATTTTACCCAAATTCTGCAAATAAAACTTCTGCATGAATTCTGCATTGCTTCTGCCAAGATTCTGACAAAATTCTGCAAAAATTTTTTGGGCAAATTCTTTATGAATTCTACAAACGGATGATTGAATTTCTGATAAATTCTACATAAATTCGATTTAAAAAAAGCTGTAAAAATTCCACAAAACATTCTGCCCGGATGAAATCTGTAAAAATGCTGCACAGATTCTGCAAAAATTCCGCAAAAAAATGTGAGCGAATTCTTCATAAATTTTGCAAACAAATTCTGAGTAAATTCCTGATGAATTCTGTATGAATTCTACAAAAATTCTGCATGAAATCTGTAAAAATGATGAATGAATTCTGTACAAATTTTGCATACATTTTGCATAAAAAAATTTGATGAATTCTACAAAAATTCTACATGAATAATTACCAATGTTAGGAAATTGTGCTTTAACCGATAAAGTAGGTCATCAGCATAAATTGTCTGCAATTTATAGGTGTAGAAGTTCATTTGAAACACGAAGGTTTATTTTTCACAGCTAGGGGATGAAGCACAATTTTCTGGAACTCCGGAACATCATTGAATTTTAATCTTGATGAAATCCAATTTTTTAATTTCTATTGGACCAGAAATGGCAGATAAATGATTTTGGGTTTTCAAAAATATTCCAAAATTCGGAAAATGAACTTTGGTGCCTGAAATTTGAAACAGGGGGTTCTATGCTTTTGTTGTTAAGATATTTTCCTTATCTGTTTAAAAAAAATTGCCAAAAAATTGATAGAATCATCATTCCATCAGCTATCAAGGGCTTCAAAGTCATAAACCAATCATTTAAATGTCATACCATTAGACATACGATTTCTTCATAACGTCCACATCATCAGAGCTTTCTTTCCAACACGACTTATGGAAATGGAAACCCAACCAAACTAGGATCAAGAGGTAGAGGCACATGAGGACAAAGATGACGGTAACATTACCTCAGCCCTAAGTACTCCACGTTCACCATGCTTTATCCATCGGTATAACAATGGCAATTACACACATCAGCACCCTATATTAAGCTGATTACATACCGGCATTTTGATAGCCGCCATTTTCCATTAATTAGATACGAATATCGCTCACAGGTAAACATACAATACATCGCCGAGCGTACCACAGGTGAGGTACATTACATATAGACATACGCACCCCGCAAATGTATCTTCCTCTCTGCCTACTCCCTGGTATGGGACGACTCAGACGCCGCACACTTTCCAATACACATGCCAAGTACCAAATGAGTGAGTGAGAAAGAAGTGGTGACCTGCATGCATGATGAAGTTGACAGGTACAGTTTACAGTCACGCCTATAATGCGGGTAACGAGTTTGATACCAAATAATAGTTATTCTTGAGCCGCGCGGCAATCGTACCGTCTCCCTGCTCCATCGTCGCGATCGTAGGTGTACAATGTGATGCGAATCGTAGGTGTGCCATTATTGTAAATAGTGATCATCTTGACACCTTGCTATTTATAAGCTTAACGTCTATTAACCGCGTATACAGCATCACCAATCTACGTTCCATTGGTGTACGTTCGCTCTCGTTCTACCCCACTACCCCTCTCATCTCAGTCTCTCATTTATAAACCATTATACTTACTTATAGTATATGTAGAAATGCAATTTTTAATAAATTTTCATTTCCATCGTCTATACGTTACGCATCTTCGCCCCGTCACCTTCCCAGTCCCTCTCACCCTTCTAGGCATAGCTATTAAACTTGTCGCCTGTGATACTCTGAGGTACATAAGAAGATACATGCCGGCTATGTTAAGCTTTAAACATGATTTACGATCGGAGTACCTTCTTATATAGGTATGTAATGCATTGAATCGAACAGTTGTTGGTATAGAAGTGTACGTAAATGCGTTTCCACGCCATTGAGGTGGCCCTCGATGCCTTTTTTTCTCCATATACCACATTATAAGAACTGTTTTCACACCCCCGCGTACTATACATAACTGTACCTTGACAGAAGAATTCCTCAGTTGAAATGAATACCCGAATCAGAACAGAGCTTTCATCAATACTTTCCTCCTCTCGTCCTCTCGATTAGCATCTGCTAGAAGTCGAGCTTAATGTCATCCCAAGTTATCAAACTGTACTCAGAAGTGTCTGCTGTAATAATAAAGAGAAAGTGCTAATAGCTTCCGGAATTTACTCACAGCGATGGCGATTTTTGACGTTTTTGGCACTTTGACGTCATTATGTCATCGTTCGTGGATGATGTAGTCGAGCTCGTTGTCGTCTCGAGGTGTGTAATAAATGACATTCGAACGTGTCCACATGGATCTGCGTACCTGAGCTTGATCGTGTATCTACGTGAATTCTACGTAAATGAATGCAGTTTTGAGACTTGCAGATGAATAAGTCGAGTTGATTCAAATTCTTGGAATTTAATCATATAAGTTTTGCGAGAAATTTTAAAGCAATGGTGATTTTACACGTAGGTGTGAATGATATTTTGATAGCAGTGCTGCCGGAAAGTGGAGTACAAGAGGTACGTTGTCTCCCCTCCCCCAAATCTGGACGGGTGGAAAATATAATTTTTTGTTATCGCCTTCCTCCAATCGTATCAAATGGACTTTTCCAAGCATTAAAACATGGAAACAAATATTTTTTGGCCATAAAAATATCAATTTTTTCAAAGCTTCGCTCGGGCATGAACAAAATTACAATTGTATGAATTATTTGAAGCGATAGAGCCAATAACAAATGTTTTTTTTTTGCTTTCTTCTCCGGAAATCCTTCTGATGGTATTCAAAGTCTTGGTACTCATTTCGTACTCTCCCAAAAAATCTTCCAACACCTTTTGTTGATGAGGTCATTCTTATATTTGGTACTTCTTAAATTGCAGAATTATCTTAATGATTTTCCAGCTTTAATCTTCTAGTCAGGGTATCTAACAGGTCATGAAAGTAGTGAAAAAATGGCGAATTTAGAAGATAAGGCAGTGAAGAAAGAAAATTGAATATTTTCTAATTTCAAAAATTGTTCATTTTTTGATAAAAAACGAGTAAGTTTTCGATTTATGGGTCAAGTTTTATTATGAATTTTGTACGTTAGTAACAGTTTCCTCACGTTTATGTTTAGATCCATGGATGTGGGCTGGTTAGGAGCCTCGCGCGATTTTTCTTTACAATTTTTGAAAGTTTTCAAATTTTCAAGTTCTTCCTCAAAATTTCTTCAAATTTCAGTGGCAAACTAATAAAAAATTTCCCTACTTTGAAATTTTTCTCATTTTTTTTTTCAATCCCATTTACTTTGGCTCCGAAATATTTTTCGCAAAATTGGAACCCACTTGCAATGAATTTTTAGACTATAAAATTTTGAAAATAATTTGAATTAAAGTTTCTATAATTTTGATCTTTTTTTGTTGTAGAAAGAGGGATTTTTTGGGGAGGAGGAGGAGGGGGGTCCTAGTTGAAAAAATTGTCTTGCAGAAGTAGTGAATTCCCCCCAAAAAGAAAAAAAATACACAACGTTTGATACCATGTCTGTAAAAAAAATTCAGTCCTCGCTTCGCTTGGGTAAGTGTTTTGAAATATTTTTATTTAATTTTTTCAGTCATTATCTTCAAATTTTAGGTTTTTTTTTTCGTCTTAATTGTCTTTTGTGCCTATTTGCTTTCATATTTGGCTTCCTTCTTCTTCAAAAAAAACTGACTACACTTCTACCAGAAAACTTCACTGGTGCATACTACAACTGCTCTGATGAGGTGAGGTCAAATTTTTCAATTTATTCAAAATTGATCAATTTTCTGCTCATTCAAAACTTCTTCATGTTATTTTTGGATGATGAAATATTCCTGCTCGCTGCTCAGCTATTTTCCTGTATGTATTTGATATTTCAATTGGCATACATTTTTGCTCTGGCTTCACTTGGATCAAATTATTATTTTTCCTTTCAACGTTCGAAACTCTGATGAATTCAACTATACTTTAATAAAAATTCAATACTAAATTTTCTTTAAAATTTATTGAAATGAAGTAAAAATTTACAAAAAAAAAATCGATAAAATGTAATGGAAGACTGAAAAAATTCTTGAAAATGTCATGAAAATTTTTGAAAGTGCAAGAATTTTATTTTCAACTAACAAAAAAGATTGATATACGTACTTTGGCATTTTCTTTGAAATTTTTTCATTGAATTTTAGACTTTTACCCAATTCTCTTTCAATTTTCAAATTCGTCAATATTTTATCTAATGTTAACCTTAACATTTTCAATAATTTTTATGGAAGTTAGAGATTTTTTCCATGTTTTAAGCAGTATTGTGATATATTTTGAACAGATTAAAATCATAAATTTTTTGAATGATTATTTCATTTTTCACGATTTTGTGGATTTTTTTTATTCTTTACTTTTTCGATGACTTTCTTGGTATTTCAAATAATTTTTGAAATTTTTCAATATTACAAGTTTTTTCAGCTTTTTCAAAAAGAGATCCAATAAATTTAGTACTATTTTTTGGTGATTTTAAAAAAATTACGATATTTTAAACGATTATGAAGGTAAATCACAATTTTTATGATAATTTTCGAGGATTTTTTTGGAATTTTAACCCTTTATACTTATTCATCACACATTTTTTAAACTTCTTTTTTGTTTTCTTCGCGTTTCAAAATATTTAAAATTATTTCTGCAGTCAATTTTCCAATATATTTTTATGGTATTTTAGGAATGCGACGTTTCAGTCGTTTTAATTTGAAAAACAATAAGAGCCTTTCCTAATAAGATGGTGAAATCGGCCCCTACACCGTTTGGGCTGAAACTCACCCAAAATGTTAATCTCGATGTAAAACATCCCCAAAAAAATTTTTGGCTCGATACCCCCACCCCAACCCGAGTAAAATGGCCGTAAATGCCCGAAATTCAAAAATTCGTAGCTTTGAAAGGGGTGGTTCAAAATTTTTGAAATTTTCACATAAAATAGTTGGTGGGTAGGTGTATATGTGAGAATTTTTTCAAATTTTTTTTCGCATATTTGGGGGGGTTTTGGGGGGTTTGAAAACTTCAAAAATTCGTAGAAAAAAAAATCGGGGGGGACCCCTCGCTGGAATTTTTTTTAAAAAGTTGGTATTACCCTTAGGTATAACATATATTTTTTTCAGATCCCGTGAGGGGGTGCAACATGGTCAAAAAAATCAAAAACTATGAAAAAAACGTGTTTTTGACGTTTTTTTCACCATTTTCTCACCTTTCAAGGTCAATATTTTGGAGACCAATTAAATTTGGTTTAATAAGGGTCCAAATATTCCAATACTCGAGCCTCAAACAGATGATAATAGCATCGCGGCGTATTCAATTTTTAATGATAGGTATATTAACGTTAACGGAATAGGTACTGAACTTTCCCCATTCACCTACACGCTACTTTGTTGAATTTTTTCAATTACTTGTTTAACCCTGTTTTTTCTCATACAAAGTACCTAATTCGTCATTGTTGATTTCACAAGTTTTCAGAATGAAAAGGGTTTGGTACCTAGGCTACCTCTTGAACCGAGTTCCAAAATTGATAACATCGGGTTTATCAATAGGTACCTACTTGAAAAACCTACTCGTTTTTTCAGTCGAAAAACTCCCAAAACTACCCCAATGGCACACCCGAGCGCTAGCTTTGGGGCTAGGTACCTACTTAAATACCTACTCGTTCTTTTCACTTGTTAAACTCGTGAAACTACTTGAACGGCGCACTTCATCATTACTTAGATTCGTCAATAGGTAGGTAGGTAGGTAGGTAGGTAGGTAGGTAGGTACCAACTTGATGGCGTTAGATTCGTCAATAAGTACACCTTCTTAAAAATCGCAGTAATAATTTTCCCTAGAAATGCAGGAAGCTAACTCAAATGGCTCACAAAACTTGGAACATTGGTTTCATTGATGAGTAGGTAGCCTAGGTACCAAACCCTTTTCATTCTGAAAACTTGTGAAACCAACAATGACGAATTAGGTACTTTGTATGAGAAAAAACAGGGTTAAACAAGTAATTGAAAAAATTCAACAAAGTAGCGTGTAGGTGAATGGGGAAAGTTCAGTACCTATTCCGTTAACGTTAATATACCTATCATTAAAAATTGAATACGCCGCGATGCTATTATCATCTGTTTGAGGCTTGAGTACTCCAAAATTACATTTTGGAATATTTGGACCCTTATTAAACCAAATTTAATTGGTCTCCAAAATATTGACCTTGAAAGGTGAGAAAATGGTGAAAAAACGTCAAAAACACGTTTTTTCATAGTTTTTGATTTTTTTGACCATGTTGCACCTCACGGGGTCTGAAAAAATATATGTTATACCTAAGGGTAATACCAACTTTTTAAAAAATTCCAGCGAGGGGTCCCCCGATTTTTTTTCTACGAATTTTTGAAGTTTTCAAACCTCCCAAACCCCCCCAAATATGCGAAAAAAAATTTGAAAAAATTCTCACATATACACCTACCCACCAACTATTTTCTGTGAAAATTTCAAAAATTTTGAACCGCCCCTTTCAAAGCTACGAATTTTTGAATTTCGGGCATTTACGGCCATTTTACTCGGGTTGGGGTGGGGGTATCGAGCCAAAAATTTTTTTGGGGATGTTTTACATCGAGATTAACATTTTGGGTGAGTTTCAGCTCAAACGGTGTAGGGGCCGATTTCACCATCTTATTAGGAAAGGCTCTTTTCACAAAATTTTAGATCATTCTTCGTCACAAATTTCCAAACACACTTCAGTACTCTCCAACCCATTTACCCCTGAATTCCGCCTGCCTTCGCTTCACAGCGTCTACAACCATCCAAACACCACCATCATCTTCGCACAGCAGACACTCAGCCTCCATCTACCAAACAGATTTTTTGCAAACTGTGTTTTTCTCAGTAATCGCCGCAGACAACCACGAGCCCCGCTCCACCTTCGTTATCCTCAGCCATCGCACAGTAACCTTATAAACATCGTCTTCGCATACTCTACACGCAGAACAAATGCTACCGAATGTGCAGTATAGTGTACAGTATATCTGCGGTGTAGCGCCGAGAGTATTGTATACCATATACGGAATCCGAGACTGTATTAAACAAGCAGCGCGACGTTTAAAAACAGGAATTATTTTTATATTATTCAAGCGTATTTTGTATAAACTCGTTTGATCCAGTTTTCAAAACCAGTATCCTTTCTAGCTTTTGATTTAGATACTTAACCGAATGCGAAGATTTATTAGCCAATTTTAACAGATTGTTCGGCTCGTATATCAGAAAATGCTTTGTTGAAGATTGCGTCTCTTTGAAATATGACGGCTAAAAAATTTATCGTTTGAAGAACTCTCCATAAGTATAATACGGTTGTGGCCTGTGCCCGTGCTCAGGCACGTAAGTGGTGTGGCCGTCGGCTAGAAAATGCCGCGTAGGTAGTCTCCGACCTGCGGACTTGATGAAAGAATATGGTCGTCGTTGTCCAAAGGAAATCCACCTATAATGGTACGGCTAACGAACCAACGGCACCATGCTGGACATAAATTCTCCCTTAAAAAGAGGAGTTTATAAACTGATGCCTTTTTATGGTACCTTGATTATCGGTAAATGCCGGAGATAAGAGGTGGTGTATGGAAAAGAATCGAGAAATCTGGAAACAGGTGTAAGGGAAGAGGAGAGTTCTACGGCTGTCGGGTGGACAGATTTTGAGCACCTGACTCGACCATAAAGTGTTAGATAAGGTGACAAAATTTCTCATTCATTTTGTACTTGAAATTGTCTAACCCACATAGTCCAAAGTCCTCCCTCTCACCATGATGAAAAAAAATTCATAAAATGGCAAGAATTTCTATTTTTTAGATCCAGTTCAAACTATATTTTTGTTAGGGTCTATCCCGGAAGGGAGAAAGCAATAATTTATGCAAAATTAGTGAATTCTTTATTGGCAATGACACATAAATGGCAAGAAAAATTCAAAAAAAATAGGGAGAATTTTCATTCTTTGGAAATTAATTTTTAGGAAGGATTTAGCATTGAATTTTTATAACATTTTGATAATTTATGTCAAAATTTAGTGTTTAATCTAACATTTTCAAAACTTTTTCCTGTTGTATCAAAAATTTTCATGATATTTTCAAGAATTTTTGCAATATTTTTCCAAATTTTAAGTATATGATTTCTGTAAATTTCTGCATTTTTATGTACAAGAAAATTTTTTGGAAACACTTTTTCCTTAGGTACATTATTTTGATAATTTTGAAGCATTATTTTAATTTTTTAAAAATAATTTTTCTTGAATTTGATGTAAGCAAAATTTCAAGTACATTTTTCTATTTTTTTTTTGTGAAATTTGCAGAAAATTAATTCCCTCACAGACGATGAGAATTGAGATGTGTTTTAACTTCCATGTTTCAGTTATCGAATGTTGAGGTAATTATTGTTGGGATTGGCTAATGAATCCATTCGAAAGAAAAGAAAAATACAAATCATTTTCAGCTTTGATTATTTTTATTTTTTCAGAAATTTGCAATTTTTTCATTGTTTGATGAATTAGTAATTTACGTTATTTTCAGTCTATTTGATGATACGTTTTTAAATTTTGATATTTCTTCAAAACTTTTATTATGAGTTTTCTTTTCAAATTCAAGTTTTTACAAAGGTTCATTTTAAAATTAAACAATTTTTCATCATTTTAACGATTTTTCTTGAATTCAGCTGGAATCTGGAGTGAAGCCGGAGAAAGGAGGAAGGCCCTCTCCTGATAATTTTTTCGGCGCTGAAGGCACTTTCATGGCCATCTTCGAGCGGAAGCTCCTTCAAGAAAATCTCGGAGTGGAAGTACTTTTTTTAAAAGTCCTGGAGTCGAAGAGACTTCAATCAAAAATCTCGGGGCTAAATTTAGAGGAATCAAAATCCCTCCCTTTTTTCAGAGCCAAAGGCACCTTTATGAAAATCTCAGAGCCAGACGCACTTTTTAAAAGTACTGGAGTCGAAGCCGGAGGGACCAAACCCCTCCTTATGAATCTCTAGTGCTGCTGTCGTTGACAGGGATCCGAAGCGAAGCTGGAAGGAGGAGGTTTCTCTTTAAGAGTTTTTTTTGAGCCAGAAAAAGTCCTAGAGCTAGAGGAACTTGAATTAAAAATCTAGGAATCTAGGGGGTTGAAGCCGAAACCGGAAGGATCAACCACTTCCTCCGGATTTCTTGTTTTGGTAATATTTTTGTACGTAGATTTTTGTATGAATATTGAAAATTTTTAATTTTTTTGATCAAGAAACTTTTAAACAATTTTCAAGTATCTTAATCTATAATATTTCCAAAATTTTTATTGTGTTTGGCAATTTTACAAACGTTATGTCAATTTTTGCAATATTTTGAACAATTTTGATAAAAATTCTCCAATTTCTTACATTTTTGATGAAAAAAATTTTTTGAACTCGGATATCATTACAAAAATACAACTAACCTTGATAATTGCCTTTTTCTTTTCGCTCTCTCTTTCTGCATCGGTCCTGTGCCTCGATTGATTAAATCCAAGTGCGTAGGTATTTTATTCACGAAAAATACGGTATATCGACACCATCGAGACAATTTTTCATCCCGTATTATCCGATGAGTAGTAAGAAATGACGATATTATCGTTACGATTTTTCGAAGGTTTATCTCAAGGGGTTCTTTTCTCTTTTTTTTTCTCGTCCTCAGTATTCATCGAAATATGCATTGAAATTTTTACGACGCTAGTTATACTACATGTACGTTGGAAGGAAAAGGAAATATGAAATATATACCGGAGAATGGCTGATACGAGGGATCGAGCAACCGCCGAGGAAAAAAAAGGAGTAAACGAAAAATCCTCGGAACACGTTTGGAATCACGAAAAAAGACCATTAACCATGCAATAGGTCGTGTAACGCATTTGTCATCTAATATTTTGTCTTTTATACAAGACGATAAGGATGATAATCCGTTGGTTGTGGAAGGCATCGCCGAAGCATCGGCAGCGGTACAGAGACACGATCGGGTTATTGACCGTCGGTGTCGTTGCTCGAGATATATGGGCATTTAATTGAAACACTGGCCACTGGCTGGAGGAGGCAGTTGCAATGGGGAAAAAAATTAACCAAGAGTGAGAGTCGATTAAATGCAATAGACGGAGGGAGCATGAAAGTCAAATGTCATGTAAGGAGGTGTGAAGATACTTGTGTAAATTAGACCAGACATGAAGAGGGTATAAGGTGATTCTGTGAGACGACGGTGAGCTGACTGGGGAAGGGAACGGAGTCGAAATATAGCAACCCTATTAGAAAATGACAAGTTTCGTAGATGTGTGATGAATGTGATATACGTGTTGGTCGGACTGGTAGACGAGATGGAATTTCGGACGAGGGTTGAGTTTTTGACCATGATTAATGTCGTCGGTGTGAGTGTGCTGGTTGCCTCCCTCGTCGTATCCATGACTTGTTTGCTGTAGAGATGAGCCGCAGAGCGGAGCGTTTTTAAGGATTTCCACCAGAAAGAGAAGAGTTGATCGAGGTATATTTTCGTAATGTGGCTAGAAAGAGACGGAATGGTGTTGCAGAGAGCACGCGGATCCGTGGGGTACCTGCACTACCCGTATGTGTAATTGATATGTGCGACTACCTGCGGATATACATGTTATTGTTATTCAACACTACCACACCGAGTCCGTCTTTCTCCGGCTCGGGTTAAGAGATCGCCACAGCCATAACGAGTAACAACGCCAAAGAAAGAAAAGGCACAAGAGGTAGAAAAAACTTTGACTTCACCGATTCTATTTTTATAAATGTATCGTTTTGTTTATTTTTTATTTGTACCTAGTCACGTCCACGCCTTTACAAGGTACCCGGTTCTATACCTTTACCTTTCGATCGAGAGATACATTTTCAATTAGAATCAAAAACCGAACGTGCCGTATTCAATGACACCCACAGACAATCGACCTCATCCGCGATCATACTCTTTTATTCGCTCTAAAGGAGGTGAATTTGCCAAAAATCGCATATTGGGACTTTTTTCTGTGCTACTAAGCCTATTAGCGTCTCGAATCCGTATTTCCTCTGATTACCCCCTTTGGCGAGGTTATGCAACCGAAGGAATTCCATTTGGTTTATTTCAGGTGAATTTTTCGCGTCGATATTTTAGGAGGTTTCCTTTTCGTTGTTCACAGGACATATATTGCTTTTTTTTGGAATCGATGTGATTTTTTTTGAAGGAAAATTAAGAGTTTAAGTGAGGAAGGAGTTCAGTAGAATCGATTTTCAGCAATTCAATTTGTCGAATGTTTTGAAATTTCACTGCTAAAGAAGTATTCTTTCTTAGATACCCCCCCCCCCCCAATGTTTGATATGAGAAAAAAAAGTTTTCATGACAAGTTTAAAAATATAGAAATGAATTTTTTTTGAGGGATGTTAATTTTTGATTTATTAGAAAAAACGCGTGAGAAAAAAATTATGATTTGATTCAATTTTGTTAGAAAAGATATTACATTTTCAATTTTTTTTGACTTCAGTGAAAAGAGATTAGTGTATGTATACTATTTTGAAGTCTCGAGATATTGCTGAAAATTCAAAATCTCATTAGACTATACGTTCAGATTTTGATTATCAAGTTCTTTCTTTTTGGTAAAAAAAACCACAAAAATTATGATTTTAATTCAGATCAGAAAAAAACTTGACCCTTAATTCTAAAAAATGTTAGAATTTTGATTTTTTACTTAGGCTACTGAATAATTTGACAAAAATTGAATAAAAGATTGGAAACGAGTAGGTAATTTGACCCCAAAGCTTTTAAAAGTTGTAATTTTGTTGAAGCCATCTCAATAAAGAAATCAAAGGTCTCAAATTTTGATATGAAAGGTTTTTTACAAGTTGTAATATTCCATAGAAAGTAGATCGTTTTGAATTTCGATTCCAGCCTGAAAATTTTCGATCTCAATAGGACGAAATTTTCGCTGGAATTCCATAAGAAAGTGAGGATTTTATCTCAAGTTTAAAATTTGCTCTGCAACGCTACAGTTGTGAAATTTTTTAACATAATTTTTTAAAAATTCTGTTCCATTCGTAAAAAAGTGATGTAATTCCGTCGATTGTTTCAACTAATGAAATGTTTTCTTTTTTTGTTTCAGGTGAGTTACGATTATGAATTTTCGTCCTTTGAAATAAGAAGTATAAATAAGTGAGTAATTTTTATAATTCTCAAAAAATCTCTTGTGAAATGAGTTTCATTATTTTTGATTTTTTTTTTGGCTTAAACTATTTTCTGTGGATTTTCTAGTCATGCAAAAATGTTGTCATCTACTTCAGTTTTCATTCCCCCCCCCCCCCTCAAAAGATATAAGTGCCTACTGTGTACCTATACAAATTTTGAATTTTTGGTATCAGAAATATCTCCGGAATATATGGGGCTTGGGGTCAAAAAATTGAATGAAAAGCTTTTACATCAGGGGTACCTCACGTTTTAAGCCCATTTTTGGAAAAATTCAGGTTGAAAGTGGCTATTTGGCCATTTTTTTTTTAGAAAAACACTTTTCGATTTTCAACACTCCCTAAATTATTAGGTAGGTATTCATAATTTGTGAGAAAAGATGGAATAGTTATGATTTCTAGTTGAAACCTAAAAAAATCTTTCCCATTGCCTTGAAGACTTGAGAACCTGTAGATATTCTTGATCTTAATCGAAAAGTTTTCAAATCGCAAAATAATTATGAATTTAGCAAACATTTTATAAAAAAGACCTAATCATCTTTCAAATTCGAAAAAAATCATCACTTTGGGGAAATACCGCGAAAATTATAATTCTGACAGAAAAATTGAATAAGAAAATGTTTTCTCAACATCAGACTCAAAATCGATCATTTTTATTATTCTTTCCAGACAATCTCTTCCCTTAGCATGATTTTCTCTTGATATGAATTCAAAAATTTTTATTCCTTGGAATTGATTACGAATTTTAGTAAATAGTTTAAACCTTATAAAAAGTCATGAAAATGCCTTTGATTCTTTCAGTCTTATAGAAATTAGGAAATCAGAAATTTGATTTCAAAAGGTCAAAAATTTCAAATTTGATTTAATGGTTTTAGGGGTGTAGAATTCGAATCTGGAATTATTTGGACGGTTCTCTGATTTTGCAGTCCAATTACCTGCTTCATTTTCTGTCTTGACCTTTATTCAAAGGTCGAAAATCTCCGAGGCTAGTGCATTGTGAATTTGTAATGTATCAATTTCATAGTTTTCGTAGAATTTAAATCTAGCTATTTTGGCGGTTCCCCAATTTTTAGTCCAATTGTCTTTTCCATTTTTTATCCTGACCTTTTTTTTTCAAAGGTCAAAAATTTCCAATACCTGGTACAATAACTGATGCCTTCTTAAATATCGATTTGATGATTTTCAAAGGCGCAAAATTTAAATCTAGCATTATTTTGACGATTCACCAAATTTCAGTCCAACTGCCTGTTCTTTTTTCTGCCCTGACCTTTTTGCAAAGGTCAAAAATTTCCAATGACTTTTGCCTTGTGATATATCGAATTCATGATTTTCAAAGGCGTAGAATTTAAATCTAGCATTATTTTTACGATTCGTCAAATTTCAGTCCAATTGCCTGCTCCTTTTTCTGCCCTGACCTTTTTGCAAAGGTCAAAAATTTCCAACAACTTTTACCTTGTGATATATCGATTTCATGGTTTTCAAGAGTGTAAAATTCAAATCCGGCACTACTTTGATGATTCACTCATTCCTAATCCACATATCCCACTTTTTATCTCATTTTCAAAGTAAAATTCGACTCTCACCTCGAAAGCTTTACAATACGCCCCAAAACCCTCAGTCAATACGCCGGTGCATCAATTTACCTCCATTTAACGCTCAACTGCTCTTCGAATCGCGCCATATAAATCTACATCTCACCGCCTGCCATTTATGCTACATCCACACCGGCTTACGGGCTGACTCCGCACCGTCGTATGATAAAGCAAGCACGAAAAAACACCGATGGAAAACATTTCGCCAATAAACATGCGGTTCGAGCGAGATACTTGCACACGTTGAAAAAATTTCAATAATGCATGACTGAAGCTTTAAATTGACTACCGTTAAATCGCAAATTTCTCGAACGTATTTCAAAAACTTTACTCTTTATTCAGCTTTGCACTCAGCGTCTGTGTGTACTTTAATATACGTAGTGCACAATATACTCTCGTCGAACAACCGCCGCGAAGAGAGGAAATACTCTCGAATCTCGCTCGCGTTGCGTTTTTCTTCTTTTTCCTTTTTCGTGCGCTTTTTATATGAACTCTCGTATCTCGATTTGTTTATTTTTCTTTTCAACTTGTCCACGGCGTTATTCGACGCGACGTGAGTTTTCGCGTCTAATTTAAGCTTGTTCTTCGCTTTTTCAAATGTTGGTAAACACGATGGAAGAAAATCAATCGGAGACGACGCGACGAATTTATTACTGCGTGGGCGACCGTGTGGGTGGGTTTATTTTCAAAATGCATCGCGTATAATTCGTCAAAATTTAAGGTTATTAAAGATTTCGACGAGATGTGTGAGAATTTTCCAGTTCATTGAATTACTTCATTAAGGTTTTCATCTTCAATAGATATTCAATGGCGAGTCTGAGTACCTTTATTATTGGTACAGAGAAAGTACATGCAAGGTACCTAGTTCTATGTCCAGAAGCCTGCGGAGAGTCTGCGATATGAAATTATCACGATGCTACTGGCTGTGAGCATCATCAACGGATACACACACTTGTACACAATGAACGAGCAGAACCAGTTCAATCAGCATCTCTACTACATGCAGCCAGTTAATAGATTTATAAACGATTTAAAGTTTACTTAGGGTTTTGTTTTTCTCTGCTCTTTATTTCGGGTGTAATGTAATTTGAACCGAGTCACGAATTCGAAGATTAAAAATCGGAGATAGTGGCACGAAGATTAGAGATTCATTTAAGAATGAACTGTATTTTATGCTCTGAGGCGCGCTGTTGGTGTTACGAAGTGTGCTCCGCGCACTCCTTCGGCATCCTCCTTCTCCTGCTAGTAATCTTATGTGAATGGAATGCTTTTCCAAGTGGATGTTAATATTTCATGTAACGTTAGGTGGTTTTTTACTTACTCTCCGCGCGCCAATAGGTACAGGGTGTTCGAAAAATCATCTCTGTTGGCAACCAGTTCTAAGATGTTTAATTTTTGCAGAACTTAAAAATGTTTCGAAATTTTGGAAATTGAAAAAGCCAAATAATTTTGAAATTTTGTTGGGATTTCATTGAAAAATTCACCACCTGAAAAGTGTTTGTTTGCATATTTTATCATGAATTTTTCAAAAAAATTCGTTGCCTTGATGCGATTTTTTGATGTTTTGGTTGATTTTGTTGTGGTTTTTGATGCATTTTTGATTTTTGATGCAGTTTTCGATGTTTTTATACCAGTTTTTATATGTTTTTGATGCAATTTTTGATGCAAAATTTGATGTTTGCTGGAGCCAAATCCTCCCTTTTTTAATAGGTTTAATTTTTTTTATTTGGTAATAAGTATTTGATAACATATTGAATTTAAAAAAATGATGAAATCAAAAATTTTTTCAATGTAGTAAAGGCAGAGAATTTCGAAATTTTTAGGTACTGGATTCTTACAAAAATTCAAAAGAATAAACCATCTAAAAATCGTTTTTGAAAATTTTATTGAAAATTTTTTGATGTTTTTGACTTTTGCTGAGGCTAAATTCTTCCTTCCTTAATGGATATATGATTTCTTTCAAACACCCTTAAGCGTCAACAATTGGATACTGATTTTGGGCCTTTCAGAAGGACTGAAATCGAGGGAGAACCTTCACCAAAAAAACTATTTTTGACGCCTTAGGGTACAGTAAGTCGTGCAAATGGTTTTTTTTTAAATTTTGAGTCGTATTTTCGATCAAAAATTTGTTAATTTTTTTCATTTTCTTCTCTTTTGCAAAAGGTCAAAAAAGATTTGAATTTCTGTTGTAATTCCTGTTCATTTTCAATTTCCAACATTTAAAACTTTTCAAGAAAATCGCACCCTTGATTCATTTGGACTCGGACTGAACAAATTTTACTTTTCAGAATCACTTGAATAGAAAATTATGCAGCATCATTTTTTTTTCAAAACTGGAATGAAGAATTGACAAAAAAGTTGAGTATTTTGACTCATGAAATTAATGTTACCTCATTTTGAAAATGTTATCCGTTTCAAAAAAAAAAAAAATATTCATACCATCAATAATTCATCCTAACATCGACATGATGTCCTACCCCCTCTTTGCTTCCTTCCTTTCCTCAATAAATCATTTTTCCTCATACGTAAGTGGTAAAAATGGATATGATTTTTCAAAACCAGTTTTCTTAATTGTTCAGGAAAATCGAATTGATTGGTCAACAATTAAATGAGGGATTTCCGTTTAAAATTCTTCGTAATCCAATCTAATGGTATAGTAAGGGAAGGGAAAGAAAGAAATGAAACCAATCAAAGCGGAACTCAATTTTACGTCTACGAAATGAACAATTTTTCTGACATCGATCGGGTGCTTTAAAAAATTTTCTTTTGTAACACGAAGACGTATTAATTCTGTGCCCTGCCCATGAAACTGGAAAAGAACAAAATCGTCATTTTTCTGTTCAGACTCCGGATTCTGAAAAAAATTTCTATTCAATAATCAAATTTAGGAAACCAGCTCAAATCAGGAGACAGAATGGAAATTTTTTCAAAAAAAATTAAAACTTTCTTGTTTTTTCAATTTTTGGATTTCATGACGAGAGGCGAAATGAAAGATAAATCAACAATTGTGTTTTCGATAAATTGTGTCAACATTCGATTTTCCCAATTTTCTCCTCCTCCCCATTCATTTTCACTTCATAAAATAGCCTATAATCTTTTTGTTTCTCTCAATGACATCGTAACCCATCACCACAGTCGAGCAGTGCTGATTCAAAATCAGCCTCATTCTTCCACAGACATCTCATTTTTGGCAATTTTCTGGCTGCGTAGAAATGTCACACGATATTTTCGGCACCCCCTTGGAAAAGAAAATAGGCTCCAAAAACCTGACGAATGCTATTTTCGACTACGTCGACTATAATTCCCGGAGATTGCGAATCGAGAACGACACCGACGATTTGATGGATACGTATTTTTGTTTATTCATCTGGTTCGGGCCGCTTATCGCGGCATACAACTCTCCGCGCGCATAAACGAACAAACGTCGGAATTTTGAACGCTGCGGTACGCTGCTTCGGTATTTTACATTTTACGACATTTATTTGGTTTTGGCGAATGGAATGGAACGAGACGAACGAGCGAACGTGTGTGTGTCATTAACAAGATGAATTATTGACATACGTGTTTTCGGTGCGTATATTGACGTGTCGTGTCGCATGTGATTCGTCGCGATGACACGACGACGACGATGAAAGATTTGCGTGCGTATGTGGTTACGCAGTAGGTATCCAATCTATCGATACACATTGGAGAAAGAAATAACTATATTTTTTTTCAATTGACATTGCGTGCGTAATTTGAATTATGTGACAGTTTCCCGGATTATTAGGAGGGGAAAAAGAGGGGGTAAAAATTTGATTCGATACGAACTCAGGATGTTTACAATAGTTCAGATAAGATTTTCCCTGAATTTTCCAGATTTTCCAGATCAATTTTTCAATATTTTCTAGAACTTTTATGCAGGATATTTCTAAAACGTGGGATTGAGGGAGGAAAATTTGAAATTTTCTCAATTCTTTCATGGGATATTGACTAAGGGTAGTCGTATGTTTCCAAATTGAAAGGTTTTCCAGGTAATTCTCAGAATTACGTATGAAATTGAAAAATATTTTCTCTCATTTTAGTAAGTTGGTAAAAAAAATACCAAGTAGGTACCAGCAGAGAGAACAGCTTAATGAAGGTATTACATTTTTAACGAAAATTGTTTTCGAAATTGATGTCTTTTTCATGAGAAATTTTCGTTTTAAATCGGAAACAAATAGAGAAAATTGTACTTCGAATTTAAAATCTGAAAATTCGAACCTTAAAATTTTCGATTTTGAACTTTGATTTGTTTCTGCATCTAACTTTTCCAAAAACACATAATAAGAAACTAAAACATGATTGAAATCGTGAATCCAAATTGCGAATTTTTTGGATATGCAAATTCTTGTTTTATGATAAAATTCAAAATTAAACTAAAATTTATGTATGAATAAGGGAAAATAAATTCTCAACAACAAAAAAGGCAAAAAAATTTGAACTGTGAATACGAATTACTCCCTTTCTCAAACAAAACTTAATTCAAATACTTTTTCCGAATAAAAATTTCAAAATCGAATTTTCTCCAAAATTCAATAATTTGAAAAAATATATTCACACCATTTTCAATGCTCCTTAGTTTTTTGTATAGTGATTTGTATCCTGTATTTTCTGTTTGTGAGTGGGAGGGGGAGAGAGAAAAAACAAATACGAATATTCGATTTTCAGTTTCTAAATTAAATGAGTATGAACCATGATTGAAATTTTGAAGTTAATTAAATTGGTGGGGAAAGAGGAGGGGTTAGTGGACAAATTTACTGAAGATCATTTCGGAAGAAGCACAACTTTTCTCGTTATTTACTTTGATTTCCAAATGTTAGCTTACTTTTCCCTGATTTCATAAATTTTTAGAAATAATTTTTCTATGCATTTTTTTTTGCTAAGTAACAGATTTTGGATCTTAATTAAATAATTTTTATTTGTAAAACTGCTAACAAATTTTCCCAACATCCTGATTTCTTCAGTCCTAAGAGATAATCAATGAAGAAAAATGAAAGAACTGTTGGCAAAAAAATATAGATCTATATTTTATTACGTATTAAAAACGATTTCAGAAATATCAATTAAAAAAAACATCGCAAATTATTTGCATAATTTTTTTTGTAAAATTCTTGTTGTCCTGTTTTTTTTTTATTTCGCTTATTTGACCTTAACCTTCATTATGAATTGTGGCATGCAAATTTTTTCAATTAACTTGACCCTCTCTATATTAGTGTTGAACTGTGTTTCTCCATCTCTGAGGTAATAATTATTCATAGATTCATTTGATTGTAGGAAATTTTCCTTATTTCAATATACAATTGACCCACTTTTTCCTTCGAGATTTGTCGATGGAAGAAACTTTGAATTCCTCGAAGTCGAATTAGAGGCGTAGCCAAGGATGAATTTAAGGAAGCAATCGCTTTTTTCGCAATTTTCAAAATATTTCGTCAAATATATTGACCTTTCTTTCGATTTTTTTTCACTTGAGTCATTTTGTCTGCAGTTCCTAAAATAAATACTTGACCTTTTTTTTTAAAAAAAAATCTTTACTTCACTTCAGCTTTTGTTTATGCGAAAGGAATTTCCTTCAAATTTTTGTAATGAGACTGAATGAGCCACATTTTTTGAGACACTCGGACTTTTTTTCTTTGAAAAATCCTCTGACATGGTATCTACCGAGCATGATTTCATGAAAATAGAATAAAATTTTGATAATTTTTCACAAAAAGCATGAATTTTCAACATTTTCCTCGCAATTTTTAAATTGAAGAATTACTTTTAAATCATCTTTTAACCTCGTGTTTTTTTAAAAATAAATTTACTTACCAATAGAATTAAGCCATAAAAAATGGCTCAGATTCCAATAAGAAAGATTAAAATTGAAGTCAACATGAAAAAAAAACCTGGCAAATAATGTCGAAATTGAAATATTTACGATAATTTTCCGTAATTACTGAAATATTTACAGTAATTTACCGTAATTATTCAAATATTCACGATAATTTACAGTAATTCATCTTAATTATTTGAATTTATATGATAATGTATCATAATTATCAAAAAATTTACTGTGATTTACCGTAATTATTGAAATATTTACTGTGATTTACTGTAATTATCGAAATATTTACTATTATTTACCGTAATTACCAATATTTACGATATTTTACCGTAATTACCAATATTTACGATATTTTACCGTAATTGTCTAATATTTACGGTAATTTACCGTAATTACCTATTATTTTCGATAATTTATTTTAATTACTCAATATTTACGGTAATTTACCGTAATTATAAAATTTTTTGCTATAACATGGTTCCTACCGGTCATAAAAATCTTTGAAAACATGAAAATAGCATGAATTTTTATTCTCTCAATCCAGTAGACATATAATGTCTAATGAAAAATCGTTTTATCGAAAAAATTTCCACCGTGAAAGTGGCAAAAGAGAAAAAAATTCTGCAAATTCCGATTCATCGATTACTGACTCATTCTGAAAATTTCTCGAAATTCCACGACTCATCTTAAATTTTTCGAAATCCCAAATTCTATTTTTTGGCTTCGCCTCAAAATCCAAGCCCCTCAATCACCTCTCAAAACCTCATCTCCGGACCCCGAGACCACTCGAATGATAAAACCGATCGCGAAAATTCCTCCTCGAAACGCCCTGTGATATTTGTACACGACGAAGATGCGATCGTCTGAATCATTAAAGACCGACTGCTCTGCATGATAAGTTGTAATGTAATATCTCTTTGTCATTACTGGGCGGAGTACACGGCTACTGGTTTTCTTCTTGCTGCATGGACGCAAGAGTATACATAGCTGCTGTTCAGTCGATTCTGATTGCAGTCGCCGGTAGCTCATTATTATTCAAACAATGTCCAATAGATCGATTCTCCGGTAACCTAAGGTATATCTATCCTCCACTCTATACATAGGTTTAGAATCTTGGGGTTTTTAAAGGCGCGTACGCGCGTACAACCGTCCGAACGACGAGAAACGGTTACTAATTTCAGACTGATGCCAGTTCTTCAGCTACCTATTACCTATTCTCGTAAAGATAGGCAAGTCGTATGAATGAGAGAGTGGACTCGAGAACGACGTTGATTTTTTTTCTTCCACGAGCTGAAGAAAAAAAAAACTTACCCCATCCGAGTGGGTATATTTGATCGTCGGATTTGGCATGTACGCATATGCTGGCGCGCGATAACATCGTTCCGGAGACCGGTTTACGTTCGCGTGATACGCACGTATCAAAGCCGAATCCCAATTAATCAAAATGTATTCGGAAATTCTCTCTTGAAGCTTTTTTCTTCGTTCAATTTTTTTCCTTACTTTTTCCCCTTTGCTTCGTTTCTCTTCTATTTTAATTAAACGACTCGCCGCGATCCTCTGTACGCCTATTCGGCTAAATATACGTCTATTAAACCGACGTAGCGGTGTAGTCGTCGGTTAGAATCGGCGATGCGCGCCGAAAATCCAACTTGATAGATTATTTTAAACGATCTTCCATTTATTTAACGACTCTTTAGTAGTGCTCGATAACAAAATACTCGGCGAGGCGGGCTGCCGCGGCTGTAATTACACTGCCGAATATCGTATTTTTCAATATACACGTACCAAGGCGTATACGCCTTCTCTCAATAACCGGTAGCTCTCTGTTCGAAGCCTATTGGAAAAAAATTACTCGAAGAGAGTATACCGATCTACGAAATCATCGGTGCCGACGGGAGAGTCCAAGTTCCGAATATTCAAGGTTGTATCGATCTTTCAAAATATCCATAAATCGAGGTATACTTATTCGATGGTATGTGTCGAAAATGTCTACTCCAAGTTGATGTATAGTAATTCACACGTCGCCGCGAATACCTCCGTGAAAATAATTATCAATTATTTATTCCATTATGTAAAACGACTCTTTCTTCTGGACATTATATCGTATTGGTACATTTATAAGTTTTGGTTCGAAGTGTAACGCAAGGTATTGTGTGTTACGTGATAAAAAGTAATTAAAATTCGTTCGAAGTGGTATTAAAAACGTAAACGTACGTCGAAGATCGTTTATTGTTAGAGAAACACGTGGTACGTATTGATTTACAATCGAATCAGCACCATCAATTGTCTTCCAGGCCGCAGTGATAGTCGTACGTTTTGCTAGTACACGTATGAGTCGTTGGAATGGTCATCGAGAGAAGATTCATTAGTCGACCTTGGGTGGTAATAATTGGATAGGATCCATGAAGGAACCTTTATGGGTCATTCTCAGGGACATCGTAGGATTTTCGAGTATGGCAGAAAAAAAAAAGGTTTTGATTTGGCTTGGAATTTTTTGATATGTGCTTTCTCATTTTGAATCAGTGAAAAGTCACTGGAAAATAGTCGGAATTGTAGAATAGGAAAAAACAGCAAAAATCTTTCAATTTTCAGCGAACTTTGGCAGTTTTTTCGAAGAATTTGATTTTTTTCAACATTTTAGTGATGTTACTGACTATCCAATGAGTTTTCATTGACTCCATTGAACTTCTCCTGTGGCTTTCTGGTAAACTTTTTGCCATTTTTTCACTGATTTATCACTGTGTTGCAATTCTGACTGTTTTCCAGTGATTTTCAATATTTTTCGCTGTTTTATTAATGAGAGAATGAAAATGTTCCAATTTCACTGAGCAGAGCTAAGAATGATGGTAAATTTTTCTTTCGGTGTGAACCATTTCTCGACTTTTTTCCTGCTTTTCTTTTGACGTCCCATTCTATTTCAATATTTTTCAATATTTTTAAATCGAAAATTGAATATTTTTCTCGCGTGTGATTCACACGTTGTTGAACACGAAGAAAAATTAAAAAGTCTTTTAAAATATTAAAATTACTTGAAATGTTATGAATTCCTAATATTTTTGGGTTTAGAAAACTCAAAAATATGTTTCAAAAACATTGAAAAATTATTGAAAGTGTAAGATAATCAAGAAAAAGGGTCTGGTCAGATGAGGGTTGAATTTGGCCACCGCTCCGATTTTCAATCTAATCCCCTCAGATGGCGTCCTTTGATGCGAGAAAAAATTCTAGAAAAATTTTTGACCCCCCGCCCCTCTTCCCTTCCTTTTGGTGTTACGTACATTTTATTGCATTATTTAAAAAAAAATTATTTCATTGGAAGTGAAGGAAAATTTCTATCTTTCGGTTTAAAGTTACATCTCATGGATATGTATGTGGTGGATATTTATGACAATTTTTTCATAAATTTCGGTTCACTTCTTCATAAAGTTTTGACCATTTGAAATTTTTAACCGTAAAAAGGGCTTTGATAGCAAAGTTCGACTATTTCATAAAAAATCTCAAAAACTTGTTTTTAAGGTAGATTTACCTCATAGATTTACCTCATGTATTCCTTTTTGAGCATCTCGATGTCGCACGGACCGAAAATTGCAAAAAAATCGTACAAAAATATTGTTATCTTATAGCTGATTTTTCGAATTTTATGCGCTTTTTACGAAATAAAAATGGTCAATTGAAAAAACCATGATCGGAATTGTATGTATTTTTTTTGAGGGGGGGGGGGATCAAAATACATCGATAAACACCCTTCTCACGGTCATTGTACTCGAGAGTCTTGAAATTCATTTTCTGTCATGATAATTGCTGAAAAAGGGGATTTTGAACCATGAAGTAGAATGATCGCGAAAAGGATGTTGATCAGAGTATTTTGACTTTCTAAGCACAAATTCGACGTTGGTTTTGTTATCTAGTCATTTCTTTCCGTACAAAAAAGCTCAAAAATTGAAAAAATTGCTAGAAAAAAAAAACATTTTTATGCGGTAAGAGCGATTTTTTAGCCTTTGGGTGAAAAACATGATGAAAACTAATACTGGAAGAAATGCTAAATAAGAAAATGAATTTTTCGGAAATTTTTGCTAGGTGATCGTTGTTTTTCAAGTTTTATGTCCTTTTTTACACTTCAAAAGTCACTTTTTCCGATCTTGCAAGTAAAAAATAATCGTTTTCTTGATTTTCCAGTCATACCTAACTGATTTTTTTTTTAAATTTTGCTTTTGAAATGTTTTGTTGCTTTGCGTTTTTTATCTGATCTTTGAAATTTTTGATGGTAGGTGCATTACAAAATTAATTCACTCAAAAAATTGAATTTTTGGTCACTTTTTAATTTTTTTGATTTTTTTTGATCAAAATCAATCATTTGAGAATTTTTTTCGAGAATTTGAGAAGTCGATTTTAGTACGAGGTGTTATTAATTTTTGAAAAAAATTCAACCGAACTAATCTCCATCAGTTTGAATGATAGGTAGGTAGTCAGAAAGCAAATTTTTCATAAGAATGATCACCCTTTAATAAAATTTAGAAAAAAACCCATGATTTCGTTTGAAAAAATCAGCCATGACTTTTTCCCCTCCTATTTTACAACCGAAAGTTGAATTTTCAAAGGTTGAGAAAAGTAGATATTTTTTTACAAGTAAATGGAAAATATTTTAATTTTTTGGGTGAAATGTTACTATTTCAAAGAAATTTTCTAATTTTTGACTGAAAATTCTCAAAATTTGCTAAATTCTTCAATTTTTTTCTGATTTTTTTTTGGAAAATGACCATAGAGGACATTTTTGATTTGCAGAATTTATTTACAACCCAAGTTTATCATCACTTTTTATACACCATTTTTACTCATTATTATATCTATCAAAAATATTTTCGAGGCGCATGTTTGTATTCATCTTTCTTTTTTTCCTCACATCATCGCTTTATTTTCAATCAGCCTCCTCTCTCACACTTTTGCAATGTTATTCCAATCAAAACACCCAAAACATATCGAGCTATAACAACAAAAAACCTAACACAGCGTAAAACAAACCCATCGCATCGTTAACATCGTACAATATTAAAAACAAAACAATACTTACTGCCAGCTTCCCAACTCGTTAAACCGCACAACCAAACGCCGGTCTCGCGATACCCCAAAAACCCCTCAACAGCCAGCTCACGAAAAAAACCCTCACGACCCCTCATCACTCCACCCTTCTCCGTTGGGGTTCTCTTTCTAAAACTGTAAAAGCCAGCAGTACAATTTTAGCAACCTCGCCGAGATAAATTATCGGTATTACATTTCACTTATCATTGTCGTTAACCAATTTGTCCAGTTAATGGGACCGATGATACGATGCCGGCGCAGCCTTAGGCAATTACTCATCACGCTGGGTACACGGTACATTTCTATCTTTATACCTCTTTCGATAAAATATATATCCAAGTACGACTTTTTTTTTCGCTTCTTTTCGTTAGGCTGGAAAAATCTGCGGCGTTAATTGGCTCCGCCTAGTTCACTTCGCCGATCGCCGACTGATTGGATATTTTTAAACGTATCCGAGTCTATTGGCGCTGCTTGTGAGCCGTCGCTGTCAAGGTTATTTGTAGCTTGGCGAAAGATGACATATATGTCAATCTGGTCTCCATAAAATCTCCCAACTCGTTTTATCGAACGCCAATTAAAAAAAAGATCAGAGTAGAGTTTACCTGGTGAAATGTGGAAAAAAACGCGTCAATGACACGACCAGGCGAAATTAAAATCAACCATTGCGCTAGTCGTCGGGCCAACGCTGCCATATCGATTAAATCGTCTCTCCGCCGGTGTGTTAGCACCTTTTTCCTCATTTCGACGGTGTCGTTCGTCGCTTTCATCTACATACACGGTGGAAAAACCGTATCCGCGTCGAGAAGAGAACGTGGAAACTGTTAAAAAGCCCGCCAGTATAGGAGCCCTGCCGAAGGAGTGGGGGAAGAGGAAGTATATAGTAAAAACAGTTCGTGACCCAAGTTTTGAGAAAACGACGTGCAAATTTTATTTTATTGGACATATATAGGTCTAGGTCTGAAATTACCAGATTTAAAACGGTGTTTATAGCACGATGGTCGGTGGTGGTGTTACGAAGGGATGTCTAGGATCTCATGAAACATTCATGAAATATGCAAAAGAGCTACCCTGCTTCACCTAGCGCAATAGCACCAGACTAATCCGCGAGATTGCTGCTTTACTTGTTTGTTTACGTGTTTCGTTTTGCTGCACTTTTTTTTCTCTTTCTCTCTGTCTCGTCTAGACGAATAATTTTAAAGTTTATATTTTCCATCAACTCGCGCGCCGCACAAGTACAAAGTTGTTTTCAATAATAATTTGTCGGCGGCAGCGACGTCGACGGGTTTCCGGCATCTATCCGTACTTTTTTCTCATTTTCACTGTGCGAAGGGTCTGTTTCCATATTTACTCTCAATTTGGACGAATTTTCATTTCATTTAGTCTTCGAAGCAGTGCGATTCGCATCCCGGTGTTTTTTTCCATCACCCTGCGAAAATTCGGATACGGATCAAAGGCACCCGAGGTCGAAACGCGATTTGATTTTTATCATGACGTAATGTACTTACACATTTCCAGTCTTGGTCGTCTGATAGACTTGTCACCATGTATGTGCGGATACATTAGACGCTAAGTGACTATAATCGCATTACTGTCGCGTTCGCTCGCCAAAAAATAAATAGGGAGATTGGATATAATCGTATTGATGCCTTCTGGGTCCCTGATTCGTACTGCATCCGCGACAACTCCAGCACCTGGGCTTGGGTGTGAAATACGTGCATTGGTAGGATGATTAACGTCCTACGGAGCGACCACCAGTGTCTCCCTCGTGTACGAATTTTTTTCCTCCAGATTTGGTCGATGGTGATGATGGATCTATTCTTGTTTTTTTTTTTCTCGGTGAATCAAAATCGCGTATTGACGTCGTTACAGTCGTCTTAGATGGTATTTTTTCATCGCCGGGTTGAAAAATAACGCGTCGGAGGCGTCGTTAATCATCTTCGACGAGCCGAAGTATAGGATTAAGGTGGATTTTCAAAGGTTTGAAAAGTAGCGATGGATAAGTTGTGGGAGGGTAGTGAAAAGTTTTAAGATTTCCAACGAAGAGTGTAGCTTTTTATTGCGATGAAAAGGGTCCTGGATCGTGGCTAAAGCTCGAAAGTCATCAATTTGATCGGTATGATCAATATTCATTTTGATAGGTGGTCGTGTAGGCTGCTGAAATATTTAGGAGAAGATGGGATTTAGGGAATGAAGTATTTTTAGGGATTTAGGTAGGGTTGAAGCTGAAGGGAAGTTTTTTTTTGATCGATTGGTTGGTTTTTTTAAACGAAATTTCGTTTTAATATTATGAATATTGGTAGCTGAAGGTTGTTTGGTATGATTCACCGAATTGAGTTGTTACATCTATTGGATGAACTGGGAGCAGAATTTAAATCTGCTTAAAATACAGATTTGAAATTTCGCAATCGACCATATGAAATTGGAAATGAAAAAACTGTAGAAGATTTCAAAATTTCTGTATTTCTCGTTTAAAATTCCCCTGCAATTTTTTTCTGTAAATTATTAACTGAATCGTTCTGTATGAAATGAGGCAAAGTACATTTTTTGTTTTTTTAGAAAAATCCTATTTTGCATGGTCAAAATCAGCAGAAGAAATGCACTTGTTGTGAAAAAATTTGGTCGATTCTGAAAAAACGAGTCTTGTTTTTTTTTCGCAGGGTTTGAATTCAGTTGAACTGTGACAATTTTTGATCTACGGTTCATTGATTCATTAATTTTTTGAAATGAATTCGAGAATGTTTTCCATTCATCGTCTGAATTTATTTCATTTTTTTTCTTTAGAATGAAATTTAAAAAAGGCAGGAGTGAGAAAAAATGAATGTATGTATCAGGTTTTATAGAAGTAGTGCTACTACACTAAGTAATACTCTTTGATTTGAAAATTTTGTCAGACATCAACTTTGGAGTAGAGAATACTTTTTTACAGTCAATGGGGAGTTGAAATGTACAATTTCTTAGATTCAAACCGTTTTTCCAAACAAAAAAAATGCAAAGTCATCAGTTTCCATAATTTTCTGAGTCAAATCCAATTTTCATATAGAACAATCCTACATTGGAATTCTTGGAATGTTTTGGTTCAGCGGTGAAAATAGAAGTGATGCTAGTTCTGCGCCAGGAGGCTTTTGAAATCTTGAAAATATCAAGAATGGGGTATTCAAATTGATATGATGTAAATTCTGCGCCAGGAAGCTCATTTGTATTTTATAAAAATTTCAATTCTGCGTCAAGTGTTTCATTCTCCTCCTTGGATTCTGCGCCAGGAAGCTAATTTTCATTTTGAAAATTTGTAGAACGAAGGAAATACATTTGATAGTATTTCTGCGCCAGGAGGTCTATTTGAATTTTCAAAAATTTCCAAGTGAAATATCAAATTTTATTTTATTTTAATTCTGCGCCAGCAGGCTTTTTCTGAGGATAATTTTTTGAAAAAAATCATAATAGATCTGATGCCAATACTGTGCCAAGAATCTCATTTCCAATTTTAAATTCTGCGCCAGGAGGCGTATTGAAATTTTGTAAATTGGTGTGAAACTGAATTGTTATGACAGTTCTGCGTCTGGAGGCTCATTTCCATTGTAAAACAGCTATTGAAATAGATTTAAGGTTCATTTCGCTTCA
Source organism: Pseudococcus jackbeardsleyi (assembly GCA_038380155.1). Lineage (NCBI taxonomy): Eukaryota > Metazoa > Arthropoda > Insecta > Hemiptera > Pseudococcidae > Pseudococcus > Pseudococcus jackbeardsleyi. The sequence goes on from CM076242.1 coordinate 7,635,998, forward strand.
GAAGTCTCAGTTTTATTGTTGGATTCTGCGCCAGGAGGCTCATTTCTATTTTGGAAATTCTCAGAGCGAGGCAGTATAGTCAAAGATTGAAGTAAATTTGATGTCAAATCTGCGCCAGGAGGCTCATTTCCACTTCCATATTCTGCGTTAGGAAGTTCTTTTCCATTTCTAGATTCTGCGCCAGGAGGCTCATAAAATAGAATGAAGTTCAGGATGTTCTAGAAGCTTCATTTTCATTGTTGGATTCTGCGCCAGGAGGCTGATTGCAATTCAGAAAATTCTCAATTCGATACTAATTCTGCGCTAGGAGGCTCGTTTCCAATGTAAAACAGCCATTCAAATAGATCGATGTCAGCTCGCTCCAGAAATCTCATTTTCATTGTTGGATTCTGCGCCAGGAGGGTCATAAAATAGATCGACGGTTTGTTTCGTTTCAGAAACTTCATTTTCATTGTTGAATTCTGCGCCAGAAGATTTACTGAAATAGATTCGATATCAATTCTGCGCCAGGAGGCTCATTTCCAATTTTTTAAACACTTTTGAAACGAATTCAATGTTAATAATTCTGCGTTTAAAAGCTCATCTTGACTTTTAGATGTGTGTCAGAAAACTTATTTTAATTTTTCAAATTTTCAATAATGAGTATTAAAATAGATTTAATGTTGACTCTGTGGTGAGATCTGTATTTCCATTTCAGTTGAAAAATTTGTATGAATTGGAATTGGGTGAAATCTCTTGGCAATTTTTTTTGGTTAAGAAGGGAAAGGAAGAAGTATACCAACAGAAAAATTCAAGTGTGTATTCTTGGCTGAATTTCAAAAACTCGACAATTTTAATGGAAAATGAATAAATTGTCCGATTGTGTTTCCAAATTGGATTTTTGGAGTGATTCTTATTATTCAAAAAAAAAAAAAAAAAAAGCAGTTGAGAAATTCAAACTTACAAAAAAAAAATGAATAATCTGAGAAGTAGCCATGTTAGGGGTTTACGAGTCCACTATCCACATTTTTTCTTTCATCGTTGACGAATAATGAGCAGGAATTATGGCAATCTCCGAATTCATGCCTTGAAAAAAATACGTTTCGGGGACAGTTTTTCAATTAAAGAAAATTAATTTTATGATTCCCATGAATTGAAAATTTGAGAATAATCAGAATTATTTTTTAAATATGCATGGATATGTGAATTCTTCCATTTTGAGAGTAAGCAATTTCGAGATAATATCTATTTTAATTATCTTGAAGTGTGTGCCTTATTGAAGAAAGAGAAATCGGAGTAAAACCAAATCGAACTTTCTATTAAAAAAACTTGATACGCATGAAGATATACCAAAGGTATTCAGATCTTGAGTGAGAGCCTCTGAGGCAAAAATATGAAAACCCTTTCCACAAAAAATGAGCTAAAAATGATACAGTTTCAATATCTGATCATGAAAAAAATCGAGTGAAAAAATTGAGAAAAAATACTTATATATCCAGTACACCTATATTTCAAGATAGGTCTCGGCGTTGGCGGCGACTCGCGTACGATTCCGGAATATATTCGTATATTCGCGTACATACGTATGAACGCGGTAAGGCGACGAGAGGCGTACGTATTATACGCGAAGAGCAGCGCGGAGTCTAGAAGAAAAGTTATATCTCGTTTATATTCCCGGATAATTCGGTAGGCACTTTTAAAAAGCGATAAATAGCTGTAAACACGCGAGCTTAAGAGTGTGAGAAAATTTACGAGGTTTGTATTGTTCGTGACAATAAGGTGTTTTTGCTTGAATTCGGGCTAGGCGCTGAGGCCTTCGGAGGGGGGCACTCGAAGGAGGGAGCAGAGTATACGGCGAGCAAGAGTAAGAGCGAGCACGTTCTTGCGTAGTGTACTCGATAAGAAGGAAAATACGCGGCGCTAGAGGATGAGGAAAGTACTAGCGTAGAGTCGGGAGAGAAGAAAAAAAAAAGGAAGCGAAAGAGAAAAAAAGGGTACCCCACACACGACGCCATACTGATTTGCATTCGGCGCCATGATGTGCTACGCAGTAATCGATAGCTCTTCCATTAGGTTATAGCGTCGTCGTGATTCGACGCGACGTACCCCCCTGCAAAAGCTGCCGCCACCGAGCCTTTGGCCGTCCTTGCGCCCGCAGCCCGCCGCCCGCAGCAAATGGAAAACGACGTCGACGACGTTTCTCTTGCGCATTCACATCTCGCACACTTAGCCCGCAACGCCACTTTATTAAATTAAGCGACTTTTTCGGGAAAATTCCCCATCTTTTGCCCGGCGCACGGAGCGGCGCGGCACACCCCCTCGTCGAGCCTACACAGGCGTCCCTACCCCTCGAACGCCCGCCGCCTCATCGCGTGGGCTGTCGCTTAGCTTTTTCTTTTGTTTCCTTGTTCCTTGTCAGCGTGACTGGAGCAATTTGAACAATTAGAGTTTTTTTTTTCTCGGTCTCTCTTTCCTTTGCCCTGTGCTACGTCTTATGAGCATGCTGCCGAGAGGAAATTTTTTTACCAGCGTAGAAAACAGAGTCCCGACGACCCTGTAATGCCAGCGTCGTCGACGTCGTAGTCGTCGTCAACGATAAATGGAATTTTTCTTCCTGTACCAGAGCCTGTCACGAAACACTTTTAGTACTTATTGGACCTCGTAGGATTAATGCGAAACTTGGCCCGAGTTATTTATTAGCCAGACCGAGGTTTTATGTATTCTGCATGTATGCCCGTCTGTCTCTGTTTCTCTCTATCTGACTTCGATCAATTGCGTACTACGTGGGCATATGTGACGAGATACTAATAATAGGATTTTTAATAATATGTGATTAATTTATGGCTTGGTCTAAATTTTGGCTTTTTTTCTGTGTGTTGTAGGATATCGATGGAGATGCAGATGGATAAATTAGTCGATAACGGTGAGTTTTATTTTTAGTTTTAATTTCACGACGTTTATGAGAATTTGAAAATGGGGATGATTTTAAAAAAGGAAGCGAAAGGATTCGTTATTTCAATTTTACAGTAATTTTAGAAGTGGTAGTTCATGTGCATGAAGAAATTGGGCCAAATTTTCGTTCGAGGTGAAATCTTTCAAATCGTAGACAATTTGATGAGATTTTGTCGAAGTTTTGAGGAAGTAACATGAAAATTTGAAAAAGTGTTTATCTGATGTAATTTCTTTCGTGAAAATAGTACATTTGTGAAAAATGAAGGAGGAAATTGAACTAAGGAGTTGATATATCGAATTTAGGTAAAAAGTAAAAAAAAAGATTCGAATAACTGTGTTTAAAAATTCAGTATTTTAATAATAAAAAAAAAAAAGGTGATTGAGCGAATTTTAATTATAGGCAATTTAATTTTTGGAAAACTACATATAATTTTCCAACTCTGTATCTTCCCTCTCCTCCTTCCGGTTTGTTCAATTCTCTATTCAATATTTTGTCGCAATGTTGCCTCTTGAACTTTCCAATAAAAAATGAAGTACCTTTTTGGTACGTTCTTCCTCAAAAATGTTTCTTTGTCCAATTTTTTTCAAGTAATCTATATCGTTTCGTTTCAAAACCGTGAAAAGTCCCTAGAAAAAGGATTCTGGATCAATTTCCCGAATGCGTTTTCCGGTCGTTCGGAAAAACGCATTCGGGAAAATGGGTGGGAACCGGAAAAAAGGGCAGAATTGCAGCTCAGAGAAAATCAGAAAAATTCAGTGGTTTTTAGCGGATTTTCGATGATTTTTCAGCGTACTTCAGATACCTATTTTGCTGATTTTTTCAGTAAATTTTTATTGATTTTCCAGAATTTTTATCATTGTTTGCTTTCAGTTAAACTTTTTCACTGATTTATTACAGTGCTGCAATTTTGAATGTTTTCCAGTGATTTTTGGTAACTTTTACTTAGTTATGAATGAGAGAGTAGTGTTATCCTCACTCACACAAAAACATCGAATTACAGAGATATAAACTTCCTCGCGTATATTACTCGTAACTCTCGTGGGATAAGCCATTTGAATCGGTTATTTGCAGTGATTCTATAATTATTTTGAAGTCGCACTAGAGAAATATATTTAAAAACAGAGCATTTAGGATGCGATGTTAGATTTTTTGGAATTTTTCAAATCGAATTAGGTATTTTTTTGAATTCTCTCGCCCCTTCGTGGGAGATGAGCCAAAATAATTTTGAAAATTTCGTGCTGAAAAAAAAACATGACAAAATTGATGATAGAAGATGAGTCAAAATTAATTGAAAGATACTGGCTAAAAAAAAAAGCAAGGAAGAACTGATGAAAATATTTTAAATAATGGGTGTTGGGGGGGAGGAGGTGTAATTTGAGTTCATAGTTGTGTTTGAAATCTCAAAATTAATTTTTCAGGATCATTTGACCCTAATTCCGAATTAGAGCTCACAAGGTGTAGAGAAGAGAGGAAAATGGTACTAGAGAAATCCTAGAAATATCGGAAATGATTTGTTTCTGATCTCACAAGTCATTTCCTCGGCCATTTTTTCCAATAAAGAAATTCTAGAAGAGAAGGGGTATGTTTTATTTGATCCCAAGAATCCATTTTTTTAAGGTTATTTTTACTCCTAATACCTACCTAGTTTTTTTTTTGAGGCAGTCATCAGAAGCAAAACCAGATCCGATACCTAGCTAAGCAAAACGAAAAAAAAAAAAAACAAAAATACGTTGAGAAAACCGAAACTAAAACTATGATCAAATTGAAATTGGTTTTGGTTTAGGTCTTCCTGGGCATTTTTACGCTATTTTATCTGTTGGTTTAAATTTTAGAATGCTGGAGCAGTTTAAAAAATTCGAAAAAATTTCAAAAATATTCCATTTCATTTTGTTACCTACTAGTTGTCGTAGAAAATGGTTCGTATATTTAAATGGTGAATTATTTATACTAATGATAATTATATAATATGAGGTTTTCTTTTTTTTGGTTTTTATTCTAATGTCATTTCGGGAATTTAAATGCCTAGGTATTTTATACACAGAAAAAACCGAAACGTTTAAAAAATCAAAATCAATAAAAAAAATTGAAAAAAGTTTTGTTTCTTCAAAATTTTCTTAGAATTCAATGTTAAATTGCAGGTTAATTGGCCTTTCAAGTGCGCATTTCCTGGATTATTTCAGTGAAAACCATTAAATTTCGATTATCAAGGAAGTAAGGATTAAACCCAAAGTTGAAAAAATTCTCGAGTAAGATCAAATTCATATTTTTCAAAGTTTTGCCCTCGTAGTCCATTTTCAAAAACGAATGCTTGACGAAATACTGAAAAAAATATAGTTGACTCTGGCTCCTTATAACTGAGTTGATCGTGGTGTGGGTTAAGGTACGACATATTTTAAAGAACATATACTTTTAAAGGTACTTCATTTCAAAAGTTTTAAATCGAGGCAAGGGGGAGGGGGATGATGACAAAAATGTGCTCAGAGAAGTCAAAAAAAACGTGTATTTTGAAACCGGGCTCGACATTTCCAAATCTAATGTTTTCTTCTCTGACTCTCTTCTTTTCACCTCTGTGAAACTTTCTTCAAATTTTGATCTCAAAAATTTGTTTTGGGAACTCGAATTACCACCTTCGACACATAAACAATGTTTCCCTCAAAAGTTGGCTCCTGTCTAAAATTTTTTTGTTCTTTACCTATCTTTTTTTATGTATTTTTTGGTCACTATTTGTAATTCCATTTGATTCAAATTCGGGGGGGGGGGGGATTAAAATCGACCTGTTTGGCCCGAAAAATCGAAAAAAAAACCTGAAAAAACCGACATGAATTCTTATCAGACCTGTAGCCAGAACTTTGCTTGAGCTGTGGCAGAGGAAATGTTCGGTGAGGCGACACTTTTGAGGCTCAGATTCTTGAAAAAAAGTGATGAATAAATTTTTCTTTTCCAAAAAATAACATTATTTTGGTACCTACTTATTTTTTTGCTTCGAGTTCGATTTTCTTGAAGGAAGGGAGAGTACTTTGATTGGTTTAATCAAGATTCTTACAGAGAGAAAATAAAATATAACACCAAGAATGATACCTATATTTCACACTTCACATCCGCATACGATAAAATATGTACATAGGAAAAAAACTTAGTTCAAGGCGACGAATAATCATACCCACGAGTCTATCTACGCACTGACTGGTCAAAAACGTGCAAAACGACTCCTTCACTCGGTTAACGGCGGTCTAGCGACAAATAGCGAATCCACGATGGAAATTCTGGGCGTTACGAGATCCCAAACAGCATCGTGGATTCTCACCATGCGAATAGGTACCTGCATAGAAACCAGATACACAGATCATTACCGATATTGCAGTATCTTGCATCTACCTACCTGGCATCCTGCGCAGAAGAAGAGGAAAACTAGGACGGCGACAACCTGGACGAAGATGCATAGCTCACCGAACCCTTCTACATTACGGGAAGAGTTCAAAGCGAATATTTCAATTTGTTTATACACAAATACATCACGGTGTATATGGAATACGAGCGAGTACACACCACGATACACCGGATTAGAAAAAAAAACTCCATCGAACAGACTACCGGATTCCACGTTGGAAGTGGCGACCGCCTGAGCCAGCGCCGTCGACTCTAGCAGTCGCCTAGATCGCGGATAAAATATGAATTTGGTATCACGATCCTCGGCATCGGTGGTACAGCACCGAACACGACCACCTCGGCTAATATATATTCATTGTTTAGAACTTGTAGTATATATTTGAACGTTCACCGCCGTTTCGATGCTTCTGCTACCGCACACATATGTAAAGATTGCTCGAGAGTGTGTTCGTTTATCAATCGGTTCCGCGTATAGAACTGATCTGTATATTGTACCGAGTTCGCCAGCAAAAATGTAATCAAGATCGCGCCCATGTTACACACGCAGAAAAGCTGTGGCTTCCGAAGATCGTGTCTCTCTTTGGCGCACATATTCGTGACCGTTATACGCGATGGCCTACTAATTTTCCTCCTTATAAGCGAACATACCTTACTGCTGGTTCGAAAAATCCATCGATCGGATCGTTTATCAGCTCGATCGATTAATATAAGTACGAATTGAGACATATGTACATTGCAGAGATCATGTCAATAGCACCATTTGCATAAATGCTCGATTTATACCAACTTGGCAGAACGCAGACGTACGAGCCCAAATACGAGTACACCCATTTTGCCAGCATCTTGGCAATTCTCCTTCCGCAGTATCATCGAAAACTTACGAAATGAATTAGCGTTCCCGAATGCTGCTGTTTTATCGAAAAATTCACGTTACTCGCACGTTTCCATTTCGACGTTCGTTCGTCGTAAACAAGTTTAAAAGTACTCTCACTTTCGGGCGAAAAAAATCTTAGTTTTATATTCAATTCGCGCTTAAGCTGCCACAAAGTTTTACAGCGAACTGGTTCCGTGACTAATCTGCGAGATACGTGCGAGTATTGAGAATTTTTTCCCCCCCTTCGTAGCCCCCTCACTGCCTTTTATTTTTCCTCGTTTGGCTCCGATCGCCGAACGTTTTTTGTACGATGCTAACTTCCATCAAAGTTGAAATAACGCGTAAATGTGTCGAAACACGTGATTTTCATTTAAGGTGTGTTTAGGAGTTAGACTTTGTTCGCGAGTATGTGCGGAGAAAAAAGACGCATCTCTTGGGGAGAGATTTGGTAAGGAGGAGAGAGGAAGGTACGTCAGATTAGTGTGCATGATGGCGTGGTCGTCGAAATTCTATCGACAATCTTGTTGAAACTTCCTTTTGTAATTTGGGTCAAATTGAAAGATAGAGTGATTGGGATTGAATGTCGATGGTGACGAAATTTTTACAAAAAGGATGAAATTTTGTAATAGATTTTCCAGTGAATTTATTCGTCGATCTGCTCCTATATTTTTTCATTTTTTTTCTGCAGATAAATAACTAAAAACGAACGATAATTCTTGAAAATCGAAATTGGCTCCAAGTAACTTTCCTGTAGAAAATGAAACCTTGATGTACGTGAAAAAGCATTAATCAAAAATTGTTCAATAATTTTGAAAAAAACTACTTGAAAATGAATGAAATGGTCCTAAAAGTTTGTCAAATTTTGAAATTGCCTTAAAAATATCATCAAAATATCTGGAAACAACATAATTTGTAGTCTGAACGAAGCAGTATCACTTGAGGAACGACATTTCCTATAGAGTTTGGAATTGGCGAAATTTGTTTCGAAGAGATTGTTTTTTTGGTAATTACAACTGCATCTCGATTGTAGAAGTTTTTTCAATCTTTAAATTTTGGAGATTTTATCATTTGTTAAGAATTGACACAGATCTGATTAAGATACGGAACTGAAAAGGTGTTCCTACATGTCCCATTTTCTTCATCTGTAAGCTATTGGGAGAGTTTTTGAGTCAATCAAGAGCCTCTAGATAATTTATCAAGTTTTTCCGGGCGGAGAAAGGTCAAAATAATGATTGTCTTTATAATTTAGAAGGGTCAAACTTCTAAAATTCTGGGAATCTTTGAAAAAATTCAAGCTGCCATGCCACCACTGTGTAAAAAGCTCTTGAAAATTGATTAAAATCAGAATTTCAATGAAACTGTACCCCTCAAAATCAATAAAAAATTCATCAAAATTGTTCAATAAACCAAAAGAAATGATATTTTTTGGATAAATCCTGAAAGGCTGTAATCTAACACAATTTCGATGAACTCTCTCTCGAAATAAAAAAGACCAAAAAAATGATAATATCAACGATAATCATTTACAGTAATTACTTCCTAGAATATTTATCGTGATAACTGAAACATTTACGATAATTTTCCGTAATTATTAAAATATTTTCGGTAATTTTCCGTAATTACTGAAATATTTACGGTAATTTACCATATTTATTATGATATTTTCGGTAATTAATCGTAATCATTAAAATATTTATCATCATTTACCGTAATTACTAATTACTGACATATTTGTAGTAATTTACCGTAATTACTTGAACATTTACGGTAATTTACCGTAATTACTTAGACATTTACAGTAATTTACCGTAATTGCTGACACATTTACGGTGAATTACCGTAATTGCTGACACATTTACGGTGAATTACCGTAATTACCGACACATTTGCGGTAAATTACCGTAATTACTGACCCATTTGTGGTAAATTACCGTAATTACTGACATATTTGTAGAAATTTACCGTAATTACTTGAACATTTACGGTAATATACCGTAATTGCTGAAACATTTACGGTAATTTACCGTAATTGCTGAAACATTTACGGTAATTTACCGCAATTGCTGAAACATTTACGGTAATCTACCGTAATTACTAAAGCATTTACGGTAATTTACCGAAATTATTGAAACATTTACAGTAATTATTAGATCGCAGTTACTAAAACAGTTATGAACGTAATTTTATAGGTGAATTTTAACCAATAAAAATAACATGAAATTGGCAAAAATTCTAATTTCTCAGATCCTATGGTCACCATTAATGACATTTAGTGAAATTTAAACAATTTTTCCCATATTCTTATTTTTGTGGAGTGACATTAGTCCAATCTCATTTATAAATCGTTAAAAATTATCAAAAATTTCTACAGTTACTCTTCACTGATTACTGATTTAAAATGAGAAACGTTTTCATTCGAATTTTTTCATTTCTTATTTAATATGAGGTACTGATTCTGCCTATTTTACTGAAAAAAAATCAAATGGATACCCTTATTCTAGATTTTCAATTTTTACGACCCTGTCACCTCGGCAATCCTGAGAATTCGCTCACATCAAACGCAAACCATTTTTTGGACGCACCAGATCTTCGCTTCATAATATATTTTCACGTTCCGGTTTGTCGTTTCCAGAACTCTAGCCACTTTTTACCACACACACAGAGAAACCCAAAGAACCAGCCAACACCATCGATCAAACACAGTCCACGCTTCTGTTTCCAGTGTTTTTCCCCTCTCGAGCATACATTATCGCATTCGTATGGTACCCGGAGTAAAAAAGAAAAAAACCATCACCGGGATACCGAAATTCGCTCGGTACAGCTTCGCAAAAATACACACGGCGTAATATCGCGGCGGGCCGGAAAGGGAGCTGCAGGGGTACCCACGAACATCGAGGAAACGGCAATAAAATGGAAATATATCAATTCGCGGCGTTTTGTAACAATATCGTGGGCCGCGGTATAGTTTTTGATTTGTCATAGTCGTCAAATTAATCATATTTCGGTAGAGTTGCTGACGTCGTTACGTCCTGGTGGCGTCGTCGTTTTTCTCTCTCCGGTATCGAAACGCTGAACGGCGCTGGCAAAGTCAGGGATCGGTGATCATCGGGGTGGGTGGCTAAATACGGGTACGGCGGAAACTGTATCGCCCTATTGTGATACGAATCCGATTGTTGGCTCGGAGTAAAGTTGAGCCAAAGTAGCTACCGCGGGGGTGTTGGCTCGCGCGAAAAATTTCTTCATCAATCGGTGAAATCTGACGTTATATCATTCTTCATATTAATGTTAATTACGACTGCAGGGCCGCGTTTCTTTTGAAATTGATGAATGTCCGGTGGCCGAGCTGTGTGATTAATCGTACCTCGAGTACGTTGATTTTTATAAACGTCGAGAATTTCTCGACTTACAGACGACGACTGATGCTGATCGAAGAACTCGTAGCATCGATATGGAACCTAAATTCTCGATTTCGAGCTACCCTGGCTACGTTACCGGTGTTATTATTTCGGTATTATCGGAATTTCCTATAAATGTGTATCGTATACGTTCGGGGCTGGCTCTGAGAGACAGATAGAACGCGGCTTTCACCATTAAAAGGGGTTAAAGAGGGAAATAAAGGATTTAAAATATTTCCACAGTCAATTTCATTATAATGAATAGCGCCGAGGACAGAAGGGTTTAAAAGGAAAATTAATTTCTCTTTAAGCCAGATGAATAGGGAGTAAAGAAACGTGTGATAAAGTGGGATCATTGATAGGAGACGGTTGTGTGCGTGTACCGTGTTGACGGTAGTTGGTATTAGAATGAGTTTTTGCAAGGGTTAAAACGAGAAGAATAAGCACTGATAAAGTCATGTGTGCAAACAATGGTATGCTGCGTCGAAGGATGGGCGGCTATTTGTTAGCGGGTGTTCAAAAAAGATATTTCCAATGAGCCTTAAAAAGTAGTATATTTAACCCCGAGCCGCCACCTCGGCCTAGGCCCGTGCAGCCGCAGTCAATCACGCGCCGCCAGAAGGGGTGTGCGAACGGCAGGGTGGCGGGCGCGTGCCGTTGTTGGTGCGGTAATAATTAATTGATACTTCGGCGATCGTGCTGATGCGATGTGAGATCTGTAATGGTAGTCTATTTTTGATTTTTGATTTTTTTTGTACGGTTTGGTGGGAATTGTGAGGAGTTCTTTTCTAAACTTTGGTTGGTTTGCTGATGATTTTGTGGGTTGAGAAAAAATAGCGAGTATGTGGTACACTAAAATTTGTATATTTTAGTGTAGTTTTTCGCTTTATTGGACTGAAGTTGGTCATAATAAAGGAAAATTTAAATAGAAACGAAATTAATCAAGTATTAATGAAGAGGCAAAAAATTAAAAATTTAAGAATTGGTAATTTTTTTCCAATTTTTCGAGATGTGAGGTCGGCAACGTTTCAAGGATGGTAGGGAGATGAGAGGTTCGACATTTCTAGCTGGAAAATTCAGAAAATTCCGTTGAAATAATTTCTAGTCAGTAGGTAGTGAAAGAAAAAAACTTCAGTTTCTCGAATTCATTTTTTGATTTGGGGTTCACTATAACTTTTGAATTGAATCGTTCAGTACAAAAATTTTTAGGATTCGAGTCTAAAAATTATTCCGTATTTTTTTCTTTTAAAAAAATAATAATAATGGATTGATATTATTTTTTAAAAGTCATTGAAAGAAAGAGCGAACTCGACAAAAAAACACACCATAATAAAATTGAAATTTGTTTTGGTTTTCTCGGACTTTTTATGTCAATTTGTGTCAAGTTGAATTTTTAAAATGATGGATCAGTTGAAAATTTGGAAAAAAATCTCGAAAAAAATTAATTAAATATATTTTGTTACATGTTGTCAATGAAAATGATACATAAATACTTACTTTTTTATGCATTGAATTGGCAATAACATAGTTCTCACTTCTTTAATTTTTATTTTAATGTCATTTCGTCAATTTTCATACTTATTTTATAGATGAAAAAAAAAGGTCAAAATCGAAACGTTTGAGAAAACAACAGTGAAACTAAACCAGAAGTTTGAAAAATAAAAAAATCAATAAGAAAATTTGTTTTGCTTCCGATGACTGTCTTTCACAACAGTGATTCATGAGGAATCATTTTTTTAGTGCCAGAAAATGGGACAAATACTCGGAAGTGTCGAAAAACTTCGACAGCATAATTTTAAGAATTTTTATAAATTATGAAAAGATAAAATTTAAATAAATGAGTGAACGTAACACTGCCTTTTGAAAAATTGATGAGCAATGTAAAATTACAAAATTCGGAAAATAAACAGAATTTCAAAAGATGTAACAATTTTAAAAATTCATATGTAATTTGTGAAGACTTTTGAAGAACTTGCTGAATTATGAAAAATTTGTGAACTTGAGAACACTTGAAAAATTGATAAAATTTTATAATTAATAAATTTTGTGGAATTGAAATTTTTCTAAAAATTCACAGGATTTTAAAAATAATTGATACAATTAGAAAAAATATTAAATGTGGTTCTCAGATCGATGCCATGCCAATTTATATAGGACAGTTTTTTTTTCTTACAGAGTGCTCGGTTTTTTGATACTATAGTTTTTATAAAATCATCCCATGCAATAATAAGCCAAATAAGTCTGAATCGAATTTTTTTTTTTTTTTTTACAGAAGTTCTATTTTTTGAAACTTCTGTTTTTTTAGGTAAGCAAAAACTCAAACTTGAAAATTCAAGAAGTTTCAACTGTTTCTCAAAAATTTTTTGTTCAAAAGTTTCAAAAAAAAAACCTATGAAATGAGCCAAAAAAAGCTTTAAAAAAATTTTCTGACATATAACCCTGTCGGAAAGAAGGGCTGTAGTGTAAAAAAATTAGATCATGTTTTGGATATTTTGAGTCCCCTTTTTAATTGCTTATCCTAAAAAAGTTACATAAACAATTGAAGTAAATTTTATCCGAAAATCCGGTTTCCAAATCAGTTTCTTCCAATTTTTCAATTATATTTCTGTAGGAATTTTTTTTTAGTTTAAATTCCATTTTCATAATTCAGTACTTTGGACATCAACTTCACAAATATTTATTGATTCATCAATAATCTGTTATTTGGGATTTCAAATTTCAAACAATTGAATCATAAATGACTTTAAAACCCGAACTGGTTAATTTAAAACGTTTCCAAATCTTCTACAAGCTTTGAAATCCCTTCAACAGTCTTAAAATTAGCCTCCATTGTTAATGAATTAACCCACAGTCAGATCCAAAAACCAAACTGTCCCATTCATGATGTTCCACTTCCCTCAAATGCCTCAGAAACCCCTTCACCAGTCTCAGACTCACCCACCCACTCAAATTTTCCCCTCAAACCGCAATTCAGACTCGCTTCATTAGACCAATTCCTCCAAACCGTTCACCTCATAGCCGCATAAAATTACTTCGCTGCTTTCGACCGCGACATCGTCACCGGGCACCGCACATATCATTGCAACTTGCACCCGTTCAATAGCATTTTCCGCCTGAACAACGCTCTATTATGACACGACAGGAAAAATTCCTGGTCACCCTGTTATATTTGTATATATTAAAAAAGGGGTAAAGCCGGGCGCAGGGGTTGATATAATGTGTCGTGCTACCCTCACTATGGCCCGCTAAAGAGTTATTTAGCACGCCGCACACCGTCGTGTTTAGTCCGAACCATTGACTTTACACGGCCGTTCCGCCCGGTTCCGTCGTCGTTGCGTAGTTTGTTGCGTATTTAAAATAGCGTGCTCTGATTCACCCGTTTTCCAGCCTATGCTACATATTTAGCGTCTTTTTTTTCCATTTTCGGACCCCTGGCTCTTCTTGGTGTCTAGTTTTGTTGAACAAACTTCCAATAAAAACCTCGTTATGTGATGCTCGTTTTTTTTTTGGTTGTGCAATGTGAGTCCTTTTTCTTCCCAGAGGATCTTTTTTTCCATGAAAATATACGTTTTCTTACTTTCGAAGAAGAAAATTAATCGAGTGGCACGTGCTCCCTGCAGGTATGTGGTCAATTTTCACTCGACGAGATGTCATTAAATACGAGCTGTCAAAAAAACTAGGAGTGTTTTTGGGGAAAAGGTATTGAAAAAGAAATAGCATTTTACGAGGCGTAAAAAATGTCGCCTTTAAAAGTAGGTAGTTGATTTCTTTTCGGAAATTTTCCTTTTATTTGAAATGGAAAACAAAGGAGACTCGAACATGGTGCCTACCGAGCATGAAAATCATGAAAAACATGAAAATAGCATGCATTTTGATCATTTTCCGCGAAAAGTATGAATTTTCAACATTTTCCTCTTAATTTTTGAATTGAAAAATTGGTGTAAAATCATTTTCAACTTCATTTTATTTATTATAAAAAAAAGCCCGCGCTCGCGTCGCTTGAGCAGGGCTTTGCCAATAATACTTCGGATTTGAATAAAAAAAGCTAAAATTTGAATGGAATTTCAAATAAGAAAGTTCAAAATTTAAATGAAAACGATCTGGCAAATAAAGTCAAAATTAAAATATTTAGGATAATAATTCACAGTACCTACTTCTACTTACTTATGAGAAAATTGGTGATTTATCGCAATTATTAACATATTTACGGTCATTTTCCGTAATTGTCGAAATATTTACTATAATTTACTGTAATTACCGAAACATTTACCGGAATAACTGAAACATTTGTGGTAATGTACCGCAATTACTGAAACATTTACCGTAATTTACCGCAATTACTGAAACATTTGTGGTAATTTACCGTAATTACTCAATTATTTACCGTAATTTACCGTAATTACTGAAACATTTGTGGTAATTTACCGTAATTACTCAATTATTTACCGTAATTACTGAAACATTTGTGGTAATTTACCGTAATTACTAAATTATTTACGGTAATTTACCGTAATTACTAAATTATTTACGGTAATTTACCGTAATTACTAAATTATTTGCGGTAATTTACCGTAATTACTAAATTATTTACGGCAATTTACCGTAATTACTAAATTATTTACGGTAATTTACCGTAATTACTAAATTATTTACAGTAATTTACCGTAATTACTGAAAAGTTTACGGTAATTTACCGTAATTACTGAAACATTTACGGTAACTTAACGTAATTACTGAAACTTTTACGGTAACTTACCATAATTACTGAAGCTTTTACGGTAATGTACCGTATTTAGTAATTACTGAAACATTTACGGTGCCGAAGGCATCAATTTCTCCAACAATCCTCTTGAAAAATCATATTCATCGCAATAGATATCTGTCTCATTCCTGCAGCCAAGAAATTCGTCTAAAAAACGACCAAAACATACCAAGGATTACTTATATCCAAAAGCGAATTTTAAATTACTCGATAACAGGGTTGGAAAGAGCAGGTACAATTGCGAAAGAGGCGGATAGGGCGAAGACCGAACCGATTGTTACCTGCAGTAAGTCTTTTCAAGGCGAGAGCTTTTCCCTTCGAGGTGTAAGTTTTTTCTTTATGGAACTTATAATAGGGTACGATTTTCGTATCGGTTCGGTAATAGTTTTTTTTTCCTGGTTAGCGCATTTTCCAACATTCGAGCTGGAAATTAATTCGAAGCTCGTATCGACTGGTGTGGCGATATCGCGTACGCTGTACTCGTATTTTACACCAACACACCCATACAGCTTTTCGTATCGCCATATACAACGGTAACGTTTTAAATCTCATTTGAAGCTGGTCGGTTGTTGCACTCGTGTGTGCTGACGATGGCGACGGCGAATTCCGCGTCGATCGAGGGATAATTAAAGGGCCACCGAATAAAATGTTTCCAAGAGCAGAGCTTTAATTACATCAGTTAGTAGGGCCATTTATTACATCGACGAGAGCAAGATAAGCGTATATCGTATACCACGTCGCCTCGTATTGAGAGCTCAACGTATTACTAATTTACTAACAGACTATAGACGATAATCCATCGTTGGCGAGATGTAATTTTCACGCAAGAGCTTTTCAATTTGGTTTACTGGCGGATACCCGACGTGGGCGTGTGTTTGTTGTTTTTTCATTCGAAATTTCGACGATGAAAAATATACTTTTCTGGGGTGTTGTCGAAGAAGAGAGAGGGAGGTATTTTGGTTGGATTTTGTTTCAACGACCTTTGAAATACATTTGCGATGATTTTAGGGTTAATTAAAATAGTTGATTGAAATTTTCCATTGTAAAAATTAAATGAATTCGTGTGGAGTGTTTCAGCTCTTTCAATTGTTATTTCTTTTGACTTTCTTGTCTCTCCAATTCCCAAAAAGTTCATTTGTAAGAATTAAAATTTTTTCTCCCAAGTTCGGGAAAAGTTGATTGTTTTTCAAATCGAGACCGATTATTCTTGAAAGAAATAATCGGTAATTTTATTTTGGTAATTGGGGAAAAAATTTAAAAGTACGAAAAAGAATGGGAAATTTTTGTTGAATTTTTAGTTCTTTGTGCTTTTTTGTTCTTGTACCTTACAATAATAAGTGCTAAAAATGAGTTTTTCTCCATGGCTAGAAAATTCCACAATTTTGACTCCAAAACATCTTAAAACTGCTTCCAATCAATTTGAAGGGTCAAAAATGGGATGCATGCCAAATTTTAGTTTTTTTTTTCTTGATCAAATTTTCAACCTTTTCAGGGCAATAAGTTAATTTTGAATTAAAAAATTCGCTGAAATTGGGGAAATGAACCTAAAAATCAAAAATGTGTGTGAAACATTGTTTTATGATATGTGTATGTATTTTAGATTGTTTTTGTTTCGGCTTGAAATTTTACTTTAAATTGGGATAATTCTTTTTTAAGCTGAAACTTTCCATCAAAAAATTTAAAGAATTTATATGAAGTCTTTCAACCCTTTTAATTGCCATTTCTTTCTACTCCTTTTCTTTTTCAATTTCTAAAAAGTGTACTTTACAGGTACAGAATGTTTTTCTCTCAAATTTGAGGAATTTTGATTTTTTCCGAGTTGAAGACAGAAGCTTACAATTTTAAATTGAGATAGAATGATTGAAAATACCTTTAAATAATTTCTACTTGTGTGAAAAATCCGAAAATTTCCCTTTTTACATCTACCTTACCCAAATTCCATACGATTACCCAATTCCACGCTATATTCGCACCAGCCAAAAAAAAACCCACCTATTTTTTTCAACACCACACCATTCGAAATAAACCGGCCATCGACTCGGAACCACGCGCGATACAGGCAAAAACGCGCGATATTATTGCTTCACAATAAACCAATATCAAAGTGAAATATCTCGCTTGGGGGAACTTTTCACCCTCTTTGGGTAAATTCGCTCCTCGCCCCCGATTCTCATCCCATCTCTGTTGCTCGCTAGTCTGCACCTACTGAATATGCATGACGAGTGACATCACCGACCACCTCACTATCCTTCGTCCTCCGTTTACGGTTTTGGTTTTAGTTTTTTTTTCCTCCTCTAACCATCGTTGTCGTCATCGTTCTATCTGTCTTCGTTCAACTTACTCCTGCAGTCATGGTTTTGGATGCATTTTCGTCTATATCTGTCGCTCTCGTGTACGCAAATTCGCCTATATACCGGGTCGTTGAATTATGTCGACGACGCGGCTTCTCTACTTGCATTTATTGTGTATACCAGAACGTTAAACACGTAACGCGAAACCGCAATACAGAAACAAAAATTGCAAATCGATTGTACCGAAAAAAAGAAAAAGGTTTATCGACTTTTTAAACGGTCTTTTGTTAACGTTGCCGAAGGGGACGCGATTTACGTGAATGTAATGTGCGCACCTTTATCGAGCTTAAATCAGAAATTGACCTGTGTGGTGTAAAGCGAGGAGGGGATAGAAAAACGGAATTGTGGATATTTTACGATCTTAAGTTTTGAGAAAAAAAATTCTCTCAAGTTTAGTTTTTTTAAAGAAATTTTGAACCAATTTTTTCGTATTTTGTAATCATCGCTTGAGGAGGTTTATTCATGTTTTTGTTTTATTTATTTGTAGTTTGTACTAGCGCAAGGTGCCTGAGGCCATAAACATGTTAATTCTGTGAGCAAATGTTCGAAAAGTTTGTATGCATTTTTATTCGAGAAATTATCTCGATATTTTTTTTAGACATTCTGAGCACCTTTTGGAGACATTCGAAAATTATTAATAAAATCAAATTGAAGCTGGAGGTTCTAGAATGGCAGAAAAATATCACATTCGGATGGGGGGGGGGGTAGATATTTGAAGATACTTGATTTTTACCAAAATTCAGTAAAAAAACACACTTTTCTGAAAAAAGGGTTGAATTTTAGCTAAAAAAAAAAACAAATTTCAAAAATTCCCCGAAAACCAAGACCAAGACAGCTAAAATTTTGGCAACGAATGTTTCATATTAACCTGATATTTCCAAAAATTTCACTCTTTTTCAATATTGGAGTTGGAGTCAGACATTTAGAGTGATTCGGAGAAAATTTTATTAAATTTTAATCATTATTATAAAAAATTGAAATCTTGACCATTATGCGAAAACAGATCACCAACTTTTTAAAAAATCGTTGAAATCGAAAAATATTTTATAAAAAGAAGATTACTGAAATTGAAAAAAATTGACACCACGTTGAACTATCAGAACTGATCTAACGCCATTGTTCGATCACACAAACCAACCAGAGTCCTTGGAAATATTCCCTAACGTTGAAATAGAAAAAAAAAGCCTGGCAGAACCATCGTATGATATGTACCAGACCTATACAGAAACAGATACAGGCCGCCGCCGCCGGTCACAGTTCAGCAAGCACATGTACTATGTCTCGGTAATTAACCCGACAAATGACCAGTTACCTATGGTATCAAAACACCATCGAGCCTTCGCCATTGCATCTTTATTATACATCGACATCGACGTATCATCGACGTCACTTTGCGGGAGATCATTAGCACGAGAGGTGAAAAATACACATTGTTGGTTGTCAGTATCATCAGCAGCTAATGTACCATGGATTGCGATGGCTGAGGTGGTATTTGGGCGTTACTTAATAATACACAGGATAGTAGATACAGATACAAGGCACGTAGATCTAACTGCGACAAGGAAAAACGATGGGGGGGGGGGTTAGGGGTAACTTACCTCCATTGAGATTTTTCCGAATTTAATTGAACTACCTTGAAATTGAGAGAATTTACCAATTGTGCTCATATTTTCCCAAATTGAAGAAATGTGAGTGCACAAAATGATGAATTTTCCCAACTTGACGAAATATGAATGCGAATGGGAAATTATTTCATCTTGGGAAAATTCACTTTCGGTGCTACTGTGCTGTTCCAAGTTTGGAAATTTTTCTCATTTTACCAAGTTGTAAAAATTGACCATTTGGACCCATATTTTTCTAAATTGGAAAAATGGAACGTTGATGGAACATTCGTACGGTTTTTTAAAACGAAAATTGTTTTCATTTTCTGAATTTCGCTCAGTCGTTTACTTCAGTTTTTTTTTATTTTTCAAGTACTCAGAATTTTCAACTCTAACCAATTTTGAAATTTTTTATAAAATCATGTGGGATTAATTTTAAAAAAATTATGTGGTATTAATTTGTACAAAATTTTCAATTTCCAATTTTTTCGATATTTTTAAAAATGTTCATGGTTTTTAAAACAAATTTCACAAATTTTTGAAAGTTTCACAGACCGAAAACAGACAAATTCACATGGTTCAAGTCTTCACGAATAATGTTCTAACACCTCTAGTGCACAGTAAACCTCTCGAAAACCTCACACGATTAAACTCGAAGCAAGATTAGCCAAACGGAAATTGAAAATTTTATTTTCATTGCTTCTTTCGCCAAAAGTTAATCTATTATTGATACGACAAAATGTAAAAAAATAAACTTCGACTCTCCGCTTTCTTTAGCTTGCAAAAACTACGCAACAAATCGAAGCAAAATCTACCTACACTACGGTTCGAAAATAAACCTCCGAAAAGTACCACTACCGTAACATCGGCCCCCTGGAATTGGGATCCGTTCGCCATCAGCGTTACATTTACGCCGTATAAAAAATACGACTTCTTCGGCTAATTTAGAAAGCGTTTCTTTTGAAAAAGCGAATTTTACAATTAAAAGTTTTCCTTTTGCGCCGCCGAGATGAGGAAAAAAAGCCACGAAGCGATGAGAACCTTTGAAATATTAAGTTGGCGGCTTTGCTAATTCCACTGCTACGTTCGTTCTCGCCAAAGAAGAAAGTTTAATTAAAAATCTTCGATAAGTCGATGATTTTTTTCCTTACCAGGGTGGGTTCAAGGGAGACTCCTTCCAAAAACCTTTATTAACTGCGAAGTTGCGGATAAATCTATGTAATTAGTAACATATACTCGAGTAAAGAAGTTGCATTTGGCGGTTTTTTTCCTAGCTCCGTTTTTGGTGCTGGCAAATTTCTTACGAGATCGTGTTACGAATCGACGAAGGAATTAGCGAAGCTTGGTGTGTAAATTTTATTATCACGAGAAGAGCAGCTTTTTGGGCGATTGTGTTTGCCACGGATGATACCCGGAACGAATTCCGATGCTTTTAAAGAATAAACGCCATGGCTGGCGCTACTTCGTATTGAATTTCTTCTCGGTTTTTTTTTTTCGTAATCTATGCCTGCGCCTTTCTGACTTCCTCTCGTGTACCTCTGATGTATGTACTTGTGTCAGAGACATAGTAAACTTACTCGAAATGTACGGAGGGGAGTGGAGTTTACGCTAAATAAATACAACGCGGGCGAAGAAGTACCTACTTGGCCACCGAGTGGAGGCAGAGAGAAGAGAAAACAACGCAGAAATACGATAAAAAGCGGAAACGAAGAGAAAAAAGTTGGCGTGTAGGAAAAAAAATATCACGGGCGTCGAGTTGCTAAACACGCGAATAGTAGGGGCCCAGCAGCAAAGGAGGAGTTATAAACGAGCAGGCGGCGGCGGCATAAAGGAAAAAATAAAGTTTCGGATTATGAAAAATTTTTACCAGCGTAATTCTCGGCGGAGAAGAAAGCGACGGAAGTTTTCCTCCCGTTTTTTTTCTGCTCGTCGCGAATGAGAAAAATACCCAGAAATAGAGTAGGTTGAAAGTAGCTCGACGAGTTACGGGGGTATAAATTAAAAATACGAGCGAAGAAAAAAACCGCTGAGAAGTGCAGTTTATCAGGAAAATCCAGCTGGATGCTAATTAGAAACGAAGTCGGAGTGACGGAATGCCGAAGCGAGGAGGTTGAAAAGGCGGAGTACCTTTGCAGGGCTCTTCGTCGTCGATGGAAATCTAAAAGCGCAGGAGAAAGCGGAATACCTACGGAACGACAAAACGATGATGTATTTTCCATAAAGCGTGTTGACGAAGTTGATGGAGAGTTGACGATATAGAGTCTAACGAACGAGCAAAAGCTTTGCTGGTATGACCCCCCTGCCCCCCTCGGATACGATATATGGCAAAGCTTCGATAAATAACATTCGCCGAAGCCGCAGTAGCACTGCCAGATACACCGATGCTGCGACGAAACAGCCAACCGCAGATCATTTTCGAAATATGGTCCCTGGCTGGTGATGGGAGCGGGGTGTGTACCGACGAAGCGTGTAGCTTTTGACAGAGATGTTCAACCCTTTGATACTCGGCTGGTACATTTTCGCGCCGCCGACAGAAATAAGTTACCCTTCGTTAAGCAAAGCGCAGCGTAAGTTTTTATAGAAATTTTCACCTCCCCCTGTTTTCCATCTTCTGTATGGTGTTGGATGCTGGCTCTCGTGAAACCATCTTCGTTTCGGCCTACGATATCGTTTAATTTACCAAAACGTACACACAAGCAGTGGGAAGCTTATTACTAATAAATAAACAAGTAAATGTTGATCTGCTGCTGTTGCTGTTTCTCACCAGCGAGTTTTAAACACCCCCACACTATACAGCACTTTCCACCCTCTTTTTTTCACGTAGATGTGCAGTTGTGCTTGGACAAATTGACGTTAACGAGGATTCGTTTGTTGTTTATTAAAGAGGTAATTTATCTATGGAGATGTCCTATTGATCTGATCTCTATGATGTCTAATAGCAAGAAAAACAAAACCAAAAAATGAGGAAGTTTCGCCTCAATATCAAAAAAAAAACAAAAAAAAATACAGAAAGTAGCTTTATAATGTACATCAACTCTCAACTCGAACCAAAATTTTAGCCCCAGGTCTTCCAATTTTTCTGTTTTTCACAATATGAAAAAAATTTATGAAGTTTGAAAAAATCAAACCGACTCCAAATTGACACAGTAAAGCCGGAGTCAGGGAATCAAGGTCATAGATTGATACCGGAATGAAGGGTCAAGGTTATAGATTGACTGGAGTCAACAGTCAAGGTCATAGATTCATAGATTGATTCTGGAATCAAGAGTCAAGATCATAGATTGATTTCAGGGTCAAGCTGCAATATCATAAATTGACTTCGGAGTCAAGATTATAGACTGACGCTGTAGTCAAGAGTCTTCGGAATCGAGAGTCAGGGTCATAAATTGTCAATCAAAGGTCAAAGTCATAGATTGACTACAAAGTCAAGGTCATAGACTGATTTCAGGATGAAGGTGCAATATCATAAATTGACTTCGGAGTCGAGATCATAGACTGGCGCCGTAGTCAAGCGTCAGAGCCATAAATTGACTTCGGAATCAATAGTTAAGGTCATAAATTGTCAATCAAAGGTCAAGGTCATAGATTGACTACAGAGTCAAGGTCACAGATTGACAAAAGAGTCGAGGTCATAGATTGACTCCCGTTTTAAGAGTCAAGATCATAAATTGATTTCAGAATCAAGATGATAGATTGACTTCGGAATCAAGGGACAAGATCATAGATTGACTTCAGGGTCAAGGTCATAAATTGACTACGGATTCGAGGATCAAAATCATAGATTGACTTCGGAATCATAAGTTAGGTTCATAAATTGACAAAGTCCTAGATTGACACCGATTGACTTTGGAATCAAGGGTCAAAATCATGCATCAAGAGTCAAGGATCAAGATCATTGATTGATTTCAGAATCAAAAGTCATGGTCATAAATTGACAAAGTCATAGATTTACTCTGGAATTAAGGGTTAAAGTCATAGATTGACTCCGGAATCAAAGGTCAAGGTCATGGATTTACTTCAGAACCAAGGGTCAAGGATCAAGATCATTGATTGACTTTGGAATCAAGAGTCGGAGGTCATAAATTGGCAAAGTCATAGGTTTACTTTGGAATCAAGGGTCAGAGTCATAGATTGAGTCCGGATTCAAATGTCAATGTTTACTCTAGAATCAAAGGTCAAAGTCATAGCTTGAGTCCGGAATCAAAGGTCAAGGTCATGAATTGGCAATAGAATCAAGGTTACAGATTAGCTGCGGAGTCAAGGTCATAAATTGACTTTGAAGTCAAGGTCATAGGTATACTCCGAAGTCATAAGTCAGTCAAGAGTCAAGCCAATCAAAGTAAAATCGCAAAATCGAATTTTTTGGCTCAAAGGTTAAGCTTTTTTCAAAAATAGAAAAGATTTCTATTCACCCTTAATGAAAGTAATTTGAAATTTAAAAAATGGCTCATTGTGATTTTTTTGAATCATATTTATTTGAAGTTTTTCGTATATTTTTTTAAAATGATAGTTCATAAAAAAGTTATCACATTGGTGTTTTGACGCTCAACATGATTTTTTTTCGAAAATACGAGTTCTTATTTTCCTGTTCTGGGGAAGGGAATGATTTTCAGAATGGTGAAAACTAATATTCAGAATCGAATTAATTGCCTTAAAAAAAAAACTTGTATTTAAACTCATATCGTATTTTTCACAATTTCAAGTTTTCGTTATCCTTTACAGAGCATGTGGGTGGGTTATGAAAAGGCCAATAAACGAATAGCAAACCAAAATTTTTATTTTCATCCCTCATTCTCTCAATACTTACTTCGTTTACTCATAATTTGAGAAATTTAAATTCTTGATTTCTGCCGTTTCAAATCCAAAATTGCCCCACTGTTCGCCAAACTTCAGCTTAAATTTTCTCGACCTGTAGAAGAAACTCTGTCTCACAAAAATCATGTCACCTGTACCATTTATTCGACCGATGCATTCGTAATAACGTTCTAGAAATCCATCAAATATTTCTTTCTCCCTGCAATGAAAAAAGATCGTTTTTACTCTGGTTCGCTTTAAGCAAAAATAAAAGTACGAAAAAACGTTTATAAATCAACGCTTCGACGGAGAAAATTAAATTTTCAAACTCGTTTCACGATGCTTTCCCGCTCCGGCACCTCGCCTTATCTCAGCATACTCTTTTTTTCGCTAATTTTCGAATATTAAAAAAATCTCGAGAGTATTTCCCTCCTCCTGCCGCGATTCCTCACACCGCTCCTTAATATTTCGGCACGTTAAAAACGCGGGTACGATACGAGACCGTGTAAAATACCGACTAAAGAGAGAGAGAAAAAGTAAAAGTTACGACTTAGCCGGAGGGGAGGTGTCGATTCGGGGGTACCGGTGTACAATTTCGATCGAGGCTGAAAAAAAATTCGCGCCAGCGTTTATATTTCTTTATAAAGTATAAATTTCGAATTACATTTAAATTGAATATTTTCAAACGACATCACATGAATGTAAAATTACCAACGTATTCTTCGGGTTTTAAATTGAATATTTAAAGAAAAAAAAACTCGGTGGTGGTTAGAGGGGAAGGGTTGGTACGCGAGCCAGAATTATATTAGCTTTTTTGGCGCGTACAAGAGTATACGTAGGAACATAGCTTATAACACGCAGAAAGTTTAGGGCGGCAGGGTTCTGCAGGGATAGAGGCGACAAAGCGAGAGAGAAAAAAAAGCCAACCGTATATAACGAATCACAACAAAAGCTGAACGTTGCCCGAGGTTATTAGATGGCTAATTCGGATATAATACCTTCGCCCTTGTCCTTTTCAGTCGTCGAATGAGCAGGGCTGGAAACGGGGGACGTGACACGTCGGCCGAAGCGTTGAAAAACACACCGCCGCGTCACATCCAGCTGGTAAAAATTGATTGGGATATAATTTGGTTAAAATATCAAAGAAACTGCGGGAGAGCAATGTACACTGCGTTAAGAGACCAGAGTATAACGATGATGAGATAATCTGTCGTAGCGTTACGATGGAAAAAAATGCTGCCCTATGCGAGCCGTGTACTCAAAAGTGCGGAGCAGGGAGCCAAGTGCTTCGGCGGAGTGTGAGACCAGAAAATAAAATTTGTTACAACACAACGAGCACATAGAGCAACGTCGAGCAAGGGTGTGCCCTGCGGGCTTTCGCACCTACTCTCCACTTTGCCCGGGCAGGGCGGCTGTACAAAAGGCAAAAGCATAACCGCCGCGCCGCCCATGCCCAGAAAGCTTTTTTCGCACTTCCTTTCACACTTGTCGAGTTACTGGTCGGCCCATCGGGACTTACCGGCTTGACATAAACGCGTCCTGACAGTCAAAGTACCACCGAGAGCCTGTTCCTGCGGTCGACAAAACATAACACATACACACGTCCGTTAATGCGATCGCAACGATACCCCCTCCAAGTCCCATCGGGGTCACTGAAAAAAAAAACTCTGGGTAACAACATCGATGACAAACCTAAAACAGCCATATCTGGAGTTCTCTTTTTTTTCACCATAATCATCCATTCCAGTCATAAGTTCCATTCGTATCACGGTTTTCTGAAAATTCACTCGATCATTTTCCTCGTCTTTTCCAACCGAGGAAACTTTCTGCACGAAACTTCAACAAACAAGCATACTTTCGCCATCTTTATTTATGTCTAGGCTCAAGCTCGACGTACACGAATGGCTTAAATTAAGTGTAAAGAGAAATGAGAGAAAAAAAATACGCGAATATATGTTTTTTTCCTTCCACTTTGAATTATACATACAGATACTGTACATTATACGGTATTAAAGAAGACACGATGAGTAGATATGGGCCGTGGTATATGTATTATTGTGGCGCCACTGTATGTAGAATATGGCGCTATAGAATGCACGGCGCATATAAGGGGGAAATTTTATAAAACGTTTCCGAACAACTTGTCCCAATTTAATAGCTGCTAAGTATTCAAATTTTATTCATCCTACATGTTGCTCTTGAAAAGCAGCTTTAATAGCTAATAAATTAAATATCGCTTTTACAACCGACACATATAAAAGAACACCAGAGACGATTGATAAATTGATGCGGTGACTTTTTCCTTTCTTATTTTATGCGATTTTTTGGCGGAGTTTTCGGCGAGTTTTTCCGATAAGTGAGTTTTATTGGCTGGAAGCAGCTGTATGTACGGGTAATGGCTTATTCGCTAAGCGTGGTGAAAAAGATAATTTGAAATTGCTTGTTATATCAGTTTTTTCAGTTTCCTTATTTTGACCTGTTGTCTTAATTTTACCATCGGGTCATATTTCAGTTTCTCATCTGAACATTGTTCCTAAAAATCTCAAAGCTGGAGGCAATTTTTTAAGAGTCTTAGAACTAGAGCCGAAGGATTTGGATCAAAAATCTCAGAAGACCTCCCTCCCCCGGATCCCTGAAACGGTCAGAGATCCAGCGTGAAGTCAACGAGAGGCGGGAAGAGGGTTCTCCTCCGGATGATTTTTTTGGGAGCTGGAGCCAGAGGCACTATTGAAAGCCAGGAACTGGAATTAGAGTCGGAGGGACTTGGATGAAGTAATAATTTCAAAGCTGGATACTGAAAAATTCACCTTCGGCTCTCCATCACAAAGGAGGTTCAAAATTTTCAAACGGGTATTTCTTGGCAAAAAAATTGCTCGAAAATTTCTCGAGGTTCCACTTACCCCTAGATTATGATTATTAAAAAAAAAAAAAAAAACGCAAAATTTTTCTCAAAAATATTGAGCCAAGGGTCCAAAATTGTTTTCAAAATTATTCGTCAGACTGGACGATCTTTTTGGGGTTAGGAACGGTCAAAATTGGTTTCAAAGATTGAATCGTAAGTAAAGTGTTGAAAAAATTATAGAATTTCAGCCTTTATGTTGGATCATTTTTTTTTTGAAAATTTTTATTCTCAGCTTTTCGAATTTGGTGAATTTACATTTTTACATGTCAAGTATGAGACTGTAAAAATTAATTTTCGGACTAATTGTACTGCGTAATATGAAGCACTCTTCTTCTTCTTATCCCAGAACTTTGAAAAAAAGTGAAAAATTTTCGGGGATAAAATTTTGATATTTTTT
This sequence comes from Pseudococcus jackbeardsleyi, assembly GCA_038380155.1. Lineage (NCBI taxonomy): Eukaryota > Metazoa > Arthropoda > Insecta > Hemiptera > Pseudococcidae > Pseudococcus > Pseudococcus jackbeardsleyi. Next base: position 7,663,393 of record CM076242.1, read on the forward strand.
GTATCTTTTTGGTATTTATGTAGATCGTAGATATTTAGAAAAAAACACGGAGTTGTTCCATATGTGTCATCTGTTCATTTTCCAATTTTCTTATTCGAGCACGTGTCTAAATTTTTTCATCTCTCTTCTGAACAAAAGTGGTTCTCATTGTCGAATTTATGATTTTTTTGTTCACATCCTGAAAGAATTTTAACAAAATAATGAAGAAATGTTTCAAGCTTTTCGAGTCAACATTTTTTGTGCTAATCAATTTTTACAGTATAAAACCATCTTTGTTGGGTTAATATAACCTTAGTGAAACATCAATTAAAGAAAATAGTTTGTTTGCCTTACTTTTTGTATGTACTTGAAAAGGTAATGCTTTCTATTTTTTTTTCTTTTTTGGCACGACGATGTTGATGTTTGGTTAACAGGAGCAAAAAACTGAAAAAAATTTCATTATAAAAAATAAAGACCAGCCAAAACACCAAAGAGGTGGATAACTGGACTTTTTGTCTCAATTTTAATTACCTCATCTATACTTATGGTTCCATCTGTACTCCGTGAACCAAAAAAATTTTTTTTTGATTTTTGTATCGCAGCATTGTGTCAAAAATGAAGGGTTGGGAAGACTAGTGGAACAGAAAAAAAATCAAAATCTGTTGATATCTTCTGATCGCCCAAGAACCTTCAATTCTTTAAAAATTTTGAAAAATTCAATATTTTGAAAAAAATCCAGAATATACTGAAATTAATTAGATGAAGTATGGTAAAAAAAAAATGTATTTAAAAAGCAGTAAAACGTGGATTTTTCAACAAAAAATCATTATTTTTGTCTAGATGGTCACTACAATGAGCATTAAGTAAAACTGTTTTTAATACATTTTGGAATTTTTAAAATTTTTTAGAAAAATGTTTCTTCTATTCCTCTAGTTTCTTTAGCTCCAGTTTAATTTTGGTACCCACCAAGTGGACATAGGTATCTCATGCAAACATATTGTCCCATCTGGACGTATTGTCCCATCTGGACGTATTGTCCCATCTGGACGTATTGTCCCATCTGGACATGATGTTCCATCCTGATTCGGAGAAATTATTTCTGCGCATGTAAAATTATTATTTGCAAAATAAAATAGTGCAATTTTATCGATAGCTTTGTCAGATATTAATGAAAATTTCGTATTTGGGATGTAGATTAATTTTCAGTGAAATTATTTTTGAACAATTTTTTTTTCACATTGTAGTTTCGGAAAAAGTTCAGTTAAACTTTTGGTGCTGGTTGAGATTTTAATAATTTTCATTGCTCTATATTTTTTCATATGTACTTGAGTACGTATCTACCTTCCAATTCAATTTTTTTTCTATTCGAAATACTTTTTTTTTCTTTCAATAAAAACGTTCGGATACCTTTTCACCTCGTTGTGCACTCTGAATATTATCAATTTTCCCACGCACACGAAAACAAATACCTGCTTATGGAAAAAAATCTACCTATTACCAACAATTTATGCATATTCTCGTTCATCGCATTGCACTATAAGCTTTCAAAAATCCCATATTCCATATTATAGGGGAAAAATCTAGCACTATGCATTCTGTAACCAGGAAGACCAGCAAGCTACACGAATTAGCGACCACGTTAGTTAATCTTTTTCGATTTTCGACTCGCATACGTAAAAAGCGAACAATCCTGGCTCAGATAGAAAAACCATATCTGGAACCCGCATCCATGTAAATTTCTGTTGAAAAAAATTTTCACTTCACGTTCGGATAATGGGTATAGGAGAAAAAAAATATGCAATGAAAACACATCGTTAAACTATATATCTTTTACATTAAAGTTCGTTTTTTTTTTTCGAAAAAAAAAGAGTAGTTATTGTGGCAGGTTGAAAGTGCCAATCAATACCCATATGAAAGGGAGGTAATAAATGTAGAAAAGAGGAGGAAAATAAGGGGAGAGAGAGTTGATGGTAACGGAACGAGTCCAGAATACATAATGATGTAGATATCTTTCCCGTTCGCGTCCGTTTTCTCTCCGTCGCACTCTCTCTATCTATACGTTTCTCTTTCTCTCGCACGCGCGTTTGTTGTCAATATAAGTAAATTTATCTACACAGTCGGTATATAGCGAACATCGATCCGAAAATAAGAAATACTGCGAAAGATTTTTAGCTTTTAAGAGCGTACACCGAAGAAAGAAAAACTTGCTGTTCGGTGGCGTACTAAATATGCCGGCGATTGCGAAGCTTTTTAGTTTCTCCGGGTTTGGCGGCAGGTAAAAGCTTACGATCGGAAGTTTTTCGAGCGTGGCGTATTGTACGCGTAAAAATCACGCAGCGAGCTAAGTACGTACTTAATAGCGAGGTGCTTGCGTTAAACGGGGTCCTCGAAGATTTAACGATAAGTGTGTATAGTCGAATTAACAATCATAAAGGCGACTTTTGTCAACGTAAGCGGATAGCTTTAGGGTAATTGGCGATGTGTTCGAATTAGCGGTCGCAGGGGGTCGATCTTCTCACCCCCTTGAACCGTAAAAATGCACCTGTATAAGTACCACGAGATCTCTATGGAAAATTGCAGGGTGTCTGACGAGTGATTTTGGAATTCTTAAATTTTTCCAGAGTTTCGAGTCCTTTTTCAAATTTTCATTTCGGTGACGGGAAATTTTCAACTTTTTTGACCATTTTTTGGACCTAATTCATGATGTCTACCGGGCATGAAAAACATGAAATTAGCATGAACCGAAATTCGAATTGAACTGCCAATAGAAATAAGCCAAAAAACGATGGCTCACATTCAAATGAGAAAGATCAAAATTTAAATTAAAGTGAAAATGATCTGGCAAATAATGTCAAAATTAGAATGTTTACGATAATTTGCCGTAATTACTGAAATATTTACAGTAATTTACCGTAATTATTAAAATATTTACGATAATCCACAGTAATTATCGAAATAGTTACGGTAATTTACGGTAATTACTGAAATATTTGCGGTCATTTACCGTAATTATCAAAATATTTACTATCATTCACCGTAAATACTGAAACATTTACGGTAATTTATCGTAATTATCAAAATATTTACGGTAATTTACGGTAATTATTGAAATATTTATGGTAATTTACAGCAATTATTGAAATATTTACGGTAATTTACGGTAATCATTGAAATATTTACGGTAATTTACGGTAATTAGCGGAAATCATTAGAATATATAGAATAACTTACGGTAATTACTGAAATATTTACGGTAATTACTGAAATATTTACGGCAATTACTGAAATATTTACGGTAATTTACTGTAATTATAAAAATGTTTGCTATGATGCGGTGTTCACCGGGCATGAAAATCATGAAAAACCTGAAAATAGCATGAATTTTCATTTTCTCAATCCAGTAGCTACCACGTAATTCCACACACAAATATCCTAACGAAAGAGAGAAACCTCGAGTCTTCTTTCAAATTTTTCATAGCACTGGCTGAAAATTTTTATTTTTTTGGCCATTTTTTGGACCTAATTCCACCCATGAAAATATTCCTTTCCAACAGAGAAACCCAGTAAAGGAGATTTTTCTATTATTCAACATCTCGAGGAAAGAAAACGCGGAGAAGAAAAAATAGCACTCCAGAACTTCGCATATATATTTCACCGCCCCAACTTCTAAGTGGTTTTTTTCAAAGGAATTTTTCCGCTGTTTGGCCAAGAAGAGAAAAAATGACGCTGTATAAAAGATTCCTTTCGGAATAGGCACGAGGCTATTTAAGTCACCATTCATACGTTATTTTTACCGTCTTTATAGGCTGACGTATAACAGATGTCCCGCGACTTTAAGGTGACTTTAGCCATTGTTTTGCTATCCATATTTCTCGCAGTCCGAACTACCTTTCACATACCGTACCTCTTTTATTACTTCGGAATTCTTTTCTTTTTAGAACTCACTACAAATCTTATATACAACGAGACCTTGCACCGGCCCTCTGCTTCTGTCTATCTGGCCCTATGACGATGTTCTCTTCTTCTTCGGATACGTACGTCGCGTCTTTTATATATTTCTTCTTATACCGATTTTTTCTCTTTTTTTTCTTCTTATTATTTATTTAAATGTCAAATGTGCTCTTTGAGACGGGATCTGTTCTCTAGAGGTGTACAATTAGGAGTATTTCTGGTAATTACTTACTCGACTCGAGTTGGGTTGATGGTGTCCCTGAGTGCTGGTATGTGCGACATCGAGTTGTATGATGTCGAGTTTATTGGAGGATAGGGAGGAATGAATGTATGGAAACTATCGAAAGTGAATAAAAGCCAAATCATACGACTGTCTCAAACTCTTGAAGTAAGATTTGGAGAAAGATGTAAAGATAAGATTTGAATGGGTTTTAAATAAATGTCTCGAAGAATTTCGACTTTTCGGTAGGTATAAATTTGAATTTTTCCAAAAAAAAAGAGAGAGTGTGATTCCAAACCGAGGGAAAGAGGTACCTACCTATTAACAAAATTACTTTTGGAATTTTTGTTTTGTGAAAAAAAAAAAACAAGAAACCCCCGCTGGATTGTATTTTTCACTAAACATTACCATACTGCAATTTTCACTAAAAATTACCATACTGCAATTTTCTCTAAAAATCACAATACTGCAACTTTTGCTAAAATTTGTTGGATTACACTTTTCACTAAAAATTGTTGAATTGCACATTTCACTAAAAAAGTGTTAGATTGCAATTTTTACTTAAAAATTGACATACTGCAATTTTTGTTGAAAATTATTAAATTGTACTTTTCACTAAAAATTTTTGGATCAAAATTTCACTAAAAATTGTCATGTTGCAATTTTCACTAAAAATTTCACTAAAATTGCTAGATTTCAATCTTTATCAAAAATTGTGGGATTGAATATTTCTCTAATAAAATTTGGATGGCACGTTTCACTAAAATTTCACCATTTTTAAAAATACACATTTCACTAAAATTGTTTCATTGCAATTTTCACTAAAAATTGTTGAATTTCACTTTTCACTAAAAAAAAAGTGTTAGATTGCAATTTTCACTTAAAAATTGACATACTGCAATTTTCATTTAGAATTCGCATACTGCTATTTTCACTAAAAATCACAGTACTGCAACTTTTGCTAAAAATTATTGGATTACACTTTTCATTAAAAATTGTTGGATTGCACTTTTCACTAAAAATTGTTGAATTTCACTTTTCACTAAAAAAAAGTGTTAGATTGCAATTTTCACTTAAAAATTGACATACTGCAATTTTTGCTAAATATTATTAAATTGTACTTTTCACTAAAAATGTTTGGGTGAAAATTTCACTAAAAATTGTCATGTTGGAATTTTCACTGAAAATTGACATACTTTTCACTTGAAAAGTGTTGGATTGCATTTTTCACTAAAAATGTTCGATTGCACTTTTCAATAAAAAGTGTTGAGTTGCACTTGTTACTAAAAAGTGGTGGATTGCACTTTTCATTGAAAATTGTTGGATCTCGGTTTTCGCTGAAAATTGTTGAATTTTATTGTTCACTTAAAAAAGTTTTGGATTGCAATTTTTACAAAGTAATAATTATTTGGTTGCAATTTTCACTGATATATTTCAATTTTTTTTACTAAAAAATGTTAGTAACTAAAGTTTTGATAACATTATCATCAAAAATTGGATCAAAAATTATTGAAAATATGTTTTCTTTGAAACTTTTACCAGAAATTGGCTCATAAATTGTAAATTGTTGGTTTTTAGGCATCCATTTTGTCTAATTTTTTGCAATAAATTGACCACATTGCCAAAAGTTACCCTCTTTTTTCCAGATTTAGGAGCCGAGCGAAGTACGTATTCCATAAATTGAAAATTGAACATTTCCAGTCGCATTTCTCAGGCCTTTGAACGAGTCGTCGTCTTTTCGGTTGCCTGCGTATACGCAAAATTGATGCGAAAATAAAAGCCAAGGCGAAGTGTAATTTAGCCGTTGAGATATGTTGGACCCGTTTATACTTTGGAAATAAGCACGGTGCTTTTTTTTCGCTCACCGCTGCCTAAATCAATTACCCTCGTTTTGATAAAGATGCCTGCGAGAAAATGGGAGAGGGATTAAAGCTATACTGCTGAGGCAAGAACAATACCGGCGTGTACGTGTAAAACGTATATGGCAAAAAAGAAGGAAAAAAAGCTACGCCGAGCAATAAAAAACGAATATATCATCTCTGGCGGTGTGTACACTGAACAGTGAAGAGAAAGAGAGACGACAACGGTATTATACGTAAGCGTTGTAGTTCTGCGATGAATCCCGCATAAAACGAAATGTTATTTCATTCAATAAAATGTAATTTAGACGTTGTACAGTAACGACAGCACATAGCGAACGAGCGAGCGCGAAAAAAAAAACCATCGGCAACGGGTATATAGATAAAGGAATATTAATTTCCATTGACGAAATAATGAACAGTCGGGGTTAGTATTCTTTACACACACTGTTTCGCTGGCGTACGTAAGTTACCAGAGAGAAAGACAAAGATAGCGAGCCGAGACCATAAAAAGCAAGAGAGAATCGACTCTGTAGCGAGCGGGCGGAGAAGCGTGCGCGATAAAAAGCTCAGCAGGACGCGCCAAAATATGGGGGCGCCGAACAAAACGCCCGTTAATATCGGGCCAATTTGTCTAAAATGTACGCCGTTGGCTATACGTTATACTCGTTCACTCGATTTGTATCTCCCCAATTCGTTCCGATTGCCAATTGCACTTCCGCATATTCTCCAAGCACAGCATCGGTTTAACTCGTAACAATTAATCGAATTATGCTGAAAGATGGCTATGGAATTTGGATGGTTTTTTCGCCAGTTGAGTGGTATGAAAGGGAGAAGCAAAAGATTAGGGGGTTTATGATGTTGGCGAGTCTGGTATTAATTTTGTCCTGTGTTGGGTGTGTTTTTAGGATTCGAAGGTGAAATGAAAATGGAAGATTTGTATGTTCCAGACTTAACGATGAGCTCGAAGAATATTTGAATGTGCGCCAATGTGATCGGACAGGTAAGCTTTTTTACGATTTGGGCCGAAGACGGGCCTTTGTAGTGAAATTAGACGTCGATTATAAATTAGAACTGGGTCTAAGGGTACACCCAAAAAAATCCAAGAAATTTTTTCAACGTTTGCCAGACAGATATTTTAGAGCAGTGAAAGGTAAATGAATATCATGACTCCGAGAGTTAAATTCAAAGGTCAAAAAGTTACTGAATATTGTTGCAAAATTACATCGGTAATTTTGGTTTCGAGAAGGTCAAAAAGAAGACGATGTTCATATATTTCAGTGATCTTGAGTCGATATTTGCGAGACTCGATTCAAAAAAAAAAACAAGTTTTCTCTCAAGGTTTCCAATTTATTTCGAAATTTACCATTTTTGATCTTATTCAAAGTTCTAGTTCAATTTTTCAGAAATTGTTTCTGTAAATTGTGAAATCAACTTTTAAATTTTTAATAATTTTACGAGACGCTGCAAAAAAAACCATTTTTTTTTAGTCTAAAATTTTAAAGGTCTCAATTTTTCAAATCGTTCCAACCTTGTTTGGGTTAATTTTTCGAAAATCGTAATTTTAAACAGTGGAATTTTATTTTCAGTTTTGGGAATTTGTTAAAATTAATATTTCTTCGAAAATACTCAGAATAAAAAAGACTTTGTGTAAGTATTGGAGGGAAGAGGGTAAGAAGCAAAATTTTCTGATGGGACGTCGAATTTTTTTTCAAATTTTTTGTAATCAGGATGCAGTTTTTCCCATTTTTGTGTCATGAAACTCAAAAATACCTGAATCATTTTTGCACATTTTTTGATTGGAAGTCGAACCTAATTCTCACTCCCTTAAGTAAAACTGCAATGATCAAGGTGTCTGTAGCAAAAAAAAAAAAAAAAAAAAGGAAATTCAGAAAATGATAAAAATTATTATAATTTTCTTGTAAAAAAACAAAACTTTTCCGCACTTTCCTTTTTCCTTGAATTTTTAAATTGAAATATTTTGGACAAAAAACACGAAAAATTTAAATGTGACACTGCCGTAAAGAAGGGACCTTGTGTAAAAAAATTGATGTTTTTATTTTCATGTTTGGTCCAGATTTGGTGTAATTTGAATCAAAAATGTGAAAAATGCTACATCGATTTTTTGTACACTAGGGCCCTTTTTTACAGCAGGGTCACAAATACAGAAGTCACCATGAATAATGCGTTTGGGAGGAAGAAAGGTTGCAGCGAGGGTTCCAGTGCAAAAATTTGCATCTTCCTTTTTTTGACTTTTTCTTATAAAAATCACTGTTTTTTTTTTTCATAACTCTTTCCCCTTTCGCCGTTCTCAAATTCGATAGAGCAAAATATAAAAGAATTGAAAATAATTTTGGACAAAAAAGATTGCTTTTTATTTTTTCCCCATCAAATGTAAATTGAACAAATTTGAAAATAAATGTGACTCATTTATTGAAAAATTTAAGAATATGAAATAGATTATTGGGGTTTACAGAATAATTTTATAGTGAAGAGGGATGTGGAGTGAAATTTGAAAATCAAATATTTTTTGAAAATTTGGATTTCAAAATATCTCCAACTTTCGTTTTGTTATAAATAAGTACAAATGAAAGCCATTTCATGATTATTTTTACTCTTGTGGGAATCATAATCATACTTATTTTATCAAAAGACGTTTTTAAAAATTTCGAATGATTTCGAGATCTCTTCTCCTTAGCTCCTCTCCTTTATTTCCTGAGAATTGCCCTATTTTTAAAAAAGTTGTAAAAGTGGATGAATTTTTCCATTTCAAGTGAAAATTCGCAATTCCTTGCTGCTCTCTGATTGTACTGTCCCATGAAATATTGAACTTTGATCACTATTTTTCAATGCAATGATAAAGGAATTCATTTGTGGTATTACGAAAGATTGAAATTAATTTTTTTCAATTTATTCGATAAAGCTATTGGAGCTAGAATAAAAAGTTCTATGCACTTCAACTTGAAGAAAATGAGGGCTTGGAATTTTTTATAATTTTCAAATACTTGATGGCTTTTGAATGACAAAAATTAGCAGATTGTTTCGATTTCCTTTTTTTATTTTTTATTTTTTTAAGAAATGAGACTTGAATTAAAACATCTGGCGGTATAAATTAATTCGCTCAAAAATTAGTTTTTCATCAAGTCAAAATATTAAAAGTGGGTACCTAGCTACCTACTTTCCCAATTTCCATAATTTTTAAGAATAAATTTCTAATAATGGAGTGTAAAAATTTCGAGGTCGATATGCTCTTGAAGTTGCAAAAGAAATTGAATTTTGATATGATCATTGAATTAACTCATGTCTGTGCGGAGGAGGTGGGAACCCTCTTTCAGAAAATTTGACTTGACCACGTCGTATTGATGTTCGAGGGATCTTTTTTTTGCCTTTCATTTTTCCCCTTGGGCTTCAATTTTTTTTGTTCGACTCTGTCGGAATGAGCCATTTTTTCACCTGAATTTTGTTGGAAAATTAAGTTGAAACCACTCCCATCGTCCTCCAAAAACAACGAAGAGTTAGCAATATCATAAGAATCTACATAATGATCTAGGATTGCAATAAAATCGACCGACTTTTAGTTTTGAAAAAAAAATCACGTGCTTTCACAGTTTTGTTGATATCTTTTCAACTTGATACACTTTCGTTTTCCACCATCAAGGTCGAAGCTCTGAGCTAATTATCCGAGCACATTACACCCGACCAGATTAGTATGCGCATCTTTAACCAGCAGGCCACTAGGTACACCTTAATAAACTGCATAAAATTCACGAAATACCTTCACACGATACCTGAGACTGATTATTACCCAAGACGAAGTACCGAGGAATAAGAAGGGGACAAGCAACGCAGAGAATCCGACATAATTGTAACAGTGCATTACTCGATGCTGCGATGCTATTTCCTTAGCACGTGTTCGAAATGATCATCGAGTCTGGTTCGTCTCGATCTTTGATATAACTCCCGCGTCTCTCGACGATGAAAAATATGAAAAATGCGAAAAATTTACGATATTCGCACGTAGCACGGCGCAATAGGTAAAGAATTATTTGTTAAAGATGCGAGATGACTGGAGGGGGGGGGGAGTACGATCAAACGTGGAGTTTTTTTTTCATCGAATGGCGTTGACGTTTTATTTCTTAACACAGCGCCGTGCATTCGTACACATACACACATCGCAGAAAAATGAAGAAAGAATTCGTTAAAAAATTTCAGTCATTAAGTAGACGTAAAGGATGTATTTTTATTTTGCACAACGCATAGGTACACATTGTTCGATGGGTAAGTCATTAGAAATACAGCTCACGAAGCTAATCATTTCCTGTCGATATATCCACCCCTCGACTCTTCCATATTCTGGGTTCTGCCATCAGCGACGTAGTGTCTCTTCTATCTTTTTCTCGACTGTGTGTGTGAATCTTGGACGAGCGAAGACGCGAGTACACGTAGTAAATACCCATACGAGCGTCGAAAACTTCCACCACAATGGCATTCGGATAGATACAGATTGCCGAGTACCTACGAACGACATATACGTGAAGAGAAATAACACACGGTGAAGGGGGCAAGGTGGCGAGGAGGGGAGAAAGACCGTTGACGAATGAAGTTCACTAAGTCTAGACTTAAACTAGCTTAAGCCTACAACCGACATTTAACAAGCTGTTGATGATTACATGGCTTTGACATTCCCAGGACGTACCTAATCAAACTGCGTTCTGAATACTAAATTCGCTGGATGTTCTGTTTTTGGTAACGTATTTGCCGGAGTGCCCGCCACGTCGCTGCGCCCCTGGCTGGTCCCGAATTCCCTTCGTCGACCTATCTGCAAAAAGATGGTAATGTTTCAAGTTTCAAGTATGATCATTATAATGATGATCCATATGCAGTGAAAGAAATATGGAATTTTGATGCTGATGTAGTAATACTTCCTCGTTATGTAATCTCGAAACTGATTTCTGCTTTTTAAAAAGGGGTAGGGAATTTAAATTGATTGGAAAAATAATTACAGACCACTAAGTAATTTATGTTTGTACCATGTTAGCCCCCTCCCCTCCATCACTCTTCATCTGGCATCAAAATATAAAATTTTATTGAATAATATTGGTAGGTAGCTAGGTACCCAAGTGCGTGAGTGTTGAAAAAAAAAATTATTGGCCAAAATCGAAAGACTTCTCCTCTCCCCCCCCCCCTAAAAAAATGTTTTTAGAAGACACAAAATTTAATAATTTTTCTTCTTTTCTTCTGGCGAATTGGGTAAATTTTCGGTCCCAAACCAGAGTTTTTTATTATTTATTGGAGGATTACCCTCCCTCCTCATCCTTTTCAACTTAATCCTACCATCACTGAATAAAATTATTTCAAATTGAAAAACGTACTCACGAATCACAAAAAATATCAAAATTATTGGAAAGAATGATCCAAATTTTTACGAAATTTTCAAAAATAATATTAAAGATGATGTAATACGTGATACAAAAATTTTATGAATTGAAAATTTCAAAAAATTGTTTCATATGTACCGCACCTATGTAAAGAAAAAAGAGTTAGTAAAATGAAAAGAAATGGAATTTCAGCTTTTGATGGGATTTTGTTTCGCTCGGATTCAAGAATTCACATGGGAAACTCAGAAAACTGCTATTTATTTCGAAATTTTGAAATGTACGTTTTTTGCGACTCCCCCTCCCCTCCTGCCATCGTTGATTTTTTTGCTAAATTGAGCAATTTGAGAAAATTGTAGGGTTTGTGTGAAATATTGATCTTTGAACCGCATGAATTTAATTTGTGTCGAGGAAGGCGAGGAGGGGGGAGGAAGTAAGTTGATCGATCAGATAATTGTGAGAAAAATTTTAATTTCCAGTTTAAACCAGGTTTGAGAATATTTGGTACGAACAAATTTTCATTTTTACAGTTTGTTGATATTCTGGTTTTACCTTCTTAAGATTATAAAAATTTCAAAGTTTTCGTCCAAAGTTTTAAATGTTATGAAAAAGGGGGAAAAGGTCTTTAAACTTGCGAAAATTTTCAAAATTTTATTAAAATCAGTGGAAATGTTGCTGAAATTGCGTAAAAATTATTTTAAAAATGAATTTTAGAAAAATGAATCAAAATTTTTCTTGAAAATTATGTACCTAAATGTAACGTAATAATTGATAAAATTTGAAAAATCGTGTAAAATATCAAAAACCTAGCTAAAAACGCTAGAAAAATATTGTTGAAATTTCTTGAAAGTGGCTTGAAATGAGGCAAATCTTTTTGAAACATTGAAAAAAAAAATAGATCTAGCCAAAAATTTTGATCAATTTTTGTTACTCTGTGATTCATTCAAATAATATTTTCTTAAAATAAATTTCTGAAACCTTTTTCAACATTCCTATACAATTTTACTACAGATAATTTCTGTCATATTTTGAACAATTTTCAACTCCTTTTTAAACATTTTTCAAAAATATCGAAAAAATATTCAAAAATTGAACATTTTTTCGATATTTTTTTAGAACTTTTGTGTAGTGCTAATTTTAGATTTTATCAACGTAAAATATCCAGCAGGCTGAAAATTTCTTTAAAACATTAACAAATTCTCAAAAATTGAATGAATTGTTTGAAAAAATGATTAAAAGCACTATTACTTAGTGCAAGAGCCCAACTGCTGCTTTCAAGCACATCGAAAGCTCTGAGGGAGAGTGATGAAGGCTGGAATTTCAAAAAATCGCCTAATTCGCTGAAAAAATGGAAAAATCTCAAAAACTCGCCTATGGCATTTAAGAGATGAATTTTATTTCCACGAACTTCTATTAGTATTGATAAACCCCCTGAAGATTGAGTATTGTCAATAGTCATCCGGATCTGCATGTTACACTTCTGGGTGAATTTTCACTCATACTTAATGTGTGCATGAGAAAGGAAACAGAAAAATTGAAACAACTTCCGAAATTTTAACCGCCAAAGCCGCATTCCTCTTAAGTCAGAAAAATCGAAAAAACACCGAAATTCCAACCTTCATTTCCCCACCCTTCCTCAGTCAGATAACTTGAAAAAAAAAACGGAATTTGAAATTCCAACATTCATTACTTTCCCCTCACCAGTCAGCTTTAGGGGCTGAAATTTTGGCCGTAGAAGTTGCTTATGATGTTCTACAAGACAAGCATGTAAAACAATTTTTGGCTTGTCAGGCCTCTTCTCGTTTTTTCTTCAAATTTTTGAAACAAGGAAAATCAAGAAAAAAAATGATAATCACATCCAAGAAGCAGTAATATAAAAACTTAGGAATTGCAAGACATGAAGAAACGACTCAGAAACTTGGATTCAAGATACTATACGAGAAGTTTTTCTTTTCGTATAGATTTTAAAAGTTTAGAAAGACTGTTTGATGAAAAACATCTGCTTTTTGATTTAAAAAAGACCATCGTGAAGCTCAAATGTCTAAAAATAATTTTCAAACGCATCATTATTCTAAATTTTCAGAAAAATTATTTAAAGCATCATTCGTCTCTTTTGCTCCTCCACTCCAAAGTCTAAAAAAATATCAACTACGATGTGTAGTTTTAAAAAGGCTAAGAAAATTGACCGATGAAAAATTTTCAATTCTGATTTATTCATTCTACGTTTTGATAAAATTTCGAGCCCCGAAGAATAATACTTTTCTAAAGTTTCAAAGATGTCATCCCTTGAAAAAAAAAATTTCACCGAAGTTTCAATTGGAAAAGTCAATGACCTAGCGAAACGAATGAATACCAGCAAACCTACACTTCAAACTCCAAAGGCATTTATTTACGGCGTACAAGTTATGCAAAATTATCAACACGTAAACCGAGATTGCTGTGGCATTCCAGGTAATTCACTTCGAGTTCGTATTTCTTTCTTTTTCTCTCTGAAATTCGCCATATACACGTCTGCTCTATAGAAGGGTAATTAGTAAAAATTCATACATTGTTCTACACATTTCGGATCTTTTGGATGGCCGCGACGTAACAATACTTCGTACACGGCGGCGGCGAGATAAAAAATAAAAACACCTCATCGGCGTCGCGTTCAATTTGTCATTTATTTATACATATGAAAAGCGTATTATACACGTTGCGGTAAATTCGTCGAATAAAGAAACACCACGACCGGCTCGCAGGGTTACAATCTCGAATTTACGAACCGAAAAGAGTTACGAGTCTACGTTGCGCGAGGCACCGAGGTGAAAAAAAAATGATCGAAAATTAAGCGTGAAAATTTTCAACAAACAATACTTAATGAGTTAATACGTTCCAGTTAGATATTTTCTTTAAAAAAGTCACGAATGTTTCGCGCCGTTCGAATTCAAAATATTGGTTCATTACACAGTTGAAGAGCATTTGACAGCTGTCAAGCACACGTTTTAAGTTTACTCCTTTGGGATTCAATCAACCCGACCATTTCGCTGCTGTCGCGCGTTCGGCGTTGGTATGTTCGGAGGTTTTTTCATTTTACGGTCACGTTTAAAAAAATCTTTTAACTTTTTTCTTCCCCTTTGGTGCACGATTGGTAAAAAAAAATACCGAAAACTTGGTCGATACGTGTTCCACAGCGACGTTTTTAGGAGGAAATTTTCGCTGACGTGTGGATACGTATGTGAGAAGCAGGAAGTGGAAAAGAACCTAGGAACGAGTTGAAAAAATATGCAAATCTTACGCCGAGTAATAACTTTCGAGCTAAGATGTTTAATAAAATTACCAGGTTCGGTGTTTGTGTTCTTTTTTCCTCCTCTTTGCCCCCTGCTTGAATTCATTTCGCGCTAACCTGGCGCTGGCGACAACTAAAGGGAGAAAATCGCATCTTCGTGTAAGGCAACAACATAGCAGACTGTATACAATGAAAAAGAAGATGTATTTAGATTACGTGTATATAAGACGACCGACTACGACGAGGTACTAATCAAATGAAAAATGTCGACTGAAATTTAACAACTGCATCTGCATAATGTACTCCCGAGAGAGATGGAATACCGTCGATAATTTATTCCAGATAATAAAAGTACTTGATAAATTAATTAAGAAAAAACATCGGTTCGCGTTACACTATCATTAGACAGGTATAGGAACGAGTTCTCTTCGATGGTCTCGTCATTCTGAGCAGCATGGCGCTGCATCTTCGTCTAGCAATTGCACGCGCAAATATGCTCCTGGCAGAAAATTCTATCGTGTTGGGTATTCTTATGTATCGAGATTCGAGAACAAGATCAATACTGCTGTGATGGATTTTCCAGCCTTGGAGGGAAAAATTACCTTCGATGATGAGTCTCATGAGTTGAAAACGATCCCAAAAATTAATCAAAGGAGGGGCTGAGAATTTGAGAAACAATGGAAAAGAGGTCAAATTTCAAATTAAGTCATTTTTCACTGATCTTTCAGTCGAAAATTATCGATTTTTTCTGTAAAACAGAATTTATTGAGAATTTGGTGATTTTTGACTGAAAAATCCGTCAAAAATTGTCAAGTCTTGGAATAAAATGACTGAAATAAATTTTTTGAAAAAATATACGTTAAAGAGCAAAAAAATGCACTTTTTTACATTTTTGCAGCAAAAAAATTTTTTTTCCGAGCTTAAGGAGGAGGCTCGAGCCGTTTGAACCCCCTCTCCCCTTGGATGCGCCTATGAGAGCTGCCGAATACAAAATAGTGCACAGATACCGATGACGAGTTATCCTTCAACACGGACACAGATGCGATTAAATGATTTATATCGACGTACTTAATCGTTCCCTCGTTTTCGCTTTCGCTCGTGCTAATGGAAATTGAAAGTGATGAAACTTTTGGCTTATGAATTTCACTACTTCATTATTTGCATCGTTCGAGTCCGTGTAACCCTAGATGAGCTTTTTTACCCCTTTACTTTGATAGTATCGAGGTTCCCTGTGTAAAAGTAAATCCGAATTACGAACGAGATTCGGATGCAAGATGCGGATCCGAATGCATTTCGAGTAAGAATAGGATGGTGTTAATTTTTTATGATGGTTGGTGCCTTATGCTAATTTTCCCTGGAGTGGAGGTAGATTTTGGAAGGATTTGGGTGTTTGAGTTTGGAGGTGGAGTGAAAATAATCGGTGAAAATATTAGTTTATTGAGCGATTTTTTAAAGTCTTAATAATTCCTTCATCGTAATGGAAATTGTGTTATGAAGGATTAGTGATAAAATTTTTTAAAAATCCTAAATTATTTTTTAGTTCAACGAAAAATTGACCTCAGTCATTTAAATGTTTTAAGATGAGAAAATCTCGAAAAAGTTGAAAACAGCTTCGTAATTGATGAAATTTCCGTCTGAATCCTTTGAAATATTGTAAAAAATGTTGAAAATAACGCAAAAATTATCATTATGGGAAAACTGGTTTTAAAAAATAGGTCTGAATTCCTACTATGAAGATCATTAGGAGAAAAAAAAATTAAAAATGAAATATAAATCTAAAAATTGTAACCAATCAAAATTTTGTAAAAATTATTCAAAGTGTTCTACTGCCGGTTGAAAAATTACCTTAAAAGGTTTTGAAAAAATGTCGAAAAACTTCCGAAATACTCAACAAAATTTTCGAACTGATGAGTAGAATTTTTGCAAGACCTTCGACTGAACAATTCAACATCCGTCTTTTTTGAAATTATTATTCTGGACGTGTATAATTGCCAAGATTTTTACGCCCAGTGTCGGATAAGGGAGGCTGAATGGGGGCGAAGAGGGGGTTAAAATTTGGTCATCTCACAATCTCACAAAAAAAATCCTTGCCAAAATTGAAAGTGGATACTTGTTCAGAAATCTATAAAAACACAATAAATAATGAACAAAAAATAAACAAAATTCAAAGTTTGATTTTAATGGAAGAAAAAATAATTTTTTATTTGAAATAAAGGACTTTTGAGCTAAATGTTGAGCCTTTTTAAAATACTTTTTACAACTGCTTGGTTTTTTCATCACCTTCTTCACTAGTAGCTTGCTATTAAAATTAAGACTCGAATTGATTTTCTTAAAAATAGCATAAATTGTTGAAATTATTTTTGAAATTTTCCATAATTTTGTGGTTTTACGTAAAATATCTTGAAGACTGTTAAAAACACGAAAAAAGAAGTCGACTAATTTTTTTTTCAATTTCAACAAAACATCATGAAAAATGTTGAAATTATTCAACGTTTTATGTGAAAAAGTATTCAGATCAAGTACTTAATGGAATCATCAAAAAAAATTCATTCATTGGAAATCAGTGATTTATCACTAATTTTTCAGTCGAAAATCACTGATTTCTCGATCAGTTTCCATTTATCCATTTCTTTAAAAAAACATCAATTTTTCGCTGTAAGATCAAGATGAAAAATTTACTGATTTGCAATGAAATTTATTTCACCGTTTTCAAAAATATTTTGACTGATTTAGATTCAGAGAGTTGAGAGTATGCTTTCTCTATTTATCAACATTTTTGCTCTGTATCAAATTATTGTTTCTTTTTCACTAATTTTCAATTTTTTTCCCCCCATTATTGACCTTGAATAATTTTCATTTATGAATCATCAATTGTAAAATTCTTTTTCCAATTTTCAAAATATTAAACTGATGAAGTACCTAATTTGTAAATTTCATAACTGCCATGAATTATTTTTTGAAATTCATTTTGATACAAATGTAGTTTTATAATTTTAATATAGGTACTTAACTAGTTGAGTATTCGATTTTTTTTAAAAATTATAATTCGACTAAAGAATAAGTTTTATTAGTAGTAATCGATTTTTCATTTAGAACAGTTCATTTTATGGATCATCCCACTCAAATTTTATCGATTTTGTTATCATTTTTTCTCGTAATACTTGTTTTTATAGCACCCTTTATAATTATGTTCTTTTCTTCAAAGGTAAATTTTCCAAAAATCAAGATATCAATGCTTTGAGACTCATTTAATGTCCGTGGTAAATTATCAGCAGGTATTTAGAATCCTTGAAAATGACGACCAAAACCTCGCCGAACTTCTTAGATTGAATTAAATGTACCTAATAATCTATTTTCTTTCTCCAAACTTTTCCCCAACTCATCTAACTCAAAACTGGTATTTTTAGGATGACTTTTCGTGCGAAGACGCTATTCCTCGGGCCTAATTTCCATCCCAAGTAATCCAACCCCTTCTGTTTCGGTTCTAAGCTCGCACTTCATTTGAATATAGGACCATCTCACTCTCCAGGGACCTGTCTCGCACAACAGCGCCGTACAAAATACACCCAATTCGATTGAATAAAGAACTGACGTTCGACCACCGCGAACGATAAACGAGGGGCTCTTTTAATTACACGGTAGAAAACGACATTATAATTAAGACTACTGCACCAAATGCAGCTCCAGCCAAAGCTGCGGTTATAAATCGAACACGTCTAATAAGATCGATTCGACTTTTTGACATTTAATCGAGCCGCAGCTTTTGCCGGATTCAGAGGCAGAATGAAAATACGTTGTTGGGCGAAGTAATATCTCTCAGTAGCACGCGGTGTCGTTTACAATGATCTTAAGTTTTAAAAAAGGGATTGAAACTATAATTCAATACACAGAATGGAAACCGAGGTGGAGGCTGAGCTGTGGCGCAATATGTTGCGGTTTTTAATTGAAGTAAATCCGTCAAAATCTGGCCCAACATATTGGTCTTGGATGTCGGTTTTAATAATGGCGCTAAAATTACGGTACGAGGCCGACCCCTGCTCGCGAATAAGAGGAAAAGGTCTACGAGATGCTGGAAATCTTCGTGTTGTCGTGGTGTCGAGAAGAGGAAAAAGTTGGGTAACAGATGCGACGAATGGAACGTTGATAAACCGTCAAAATACCGAATTGTGTGGTCGATTCGAGCAAATGAATATATGACGCGGTTTAATTAAGTACTCGCGTGGAGCGAGGTGCTCAGGTCGTGTCGAAGGAAAATTTTAGATTGATCTTTGATTTTTTGTATGTTCTGGATCATGATTGGCCTGTGAGGTTGAGTGATTCGTTTTCGTATCCTAATTTTGACCAATAAAAATAGAGGCTGAAGAATTTACGTAGTCGGTAAAATAAGGAAAATTTGTCCTTGAAATTGATTTCGACTGTTCCATGAAAAATAATTTTATCATCAATTTTGAACCTTTTGGTTGAGAAATTTTATTGGGAGAGGGGGTGAGTATTCTTTCATAATTTTCTCATTATTTATCACTTACCTAGTGGTAAAAATTCTGCGATTTTTGAATAGATTTTATAGAAGTCGAAGGAGCTTTGAAAATTTATCTAAATTTTTGGCTAATTTTTCGCAGAGTTAAATCCTTTTGATTTTCTGAGCTCTCTTTTATAATGCAGAGTCACAGAGTCAAAAGTGTAATGGAATTGAAACATTTCTTTCCAAGTGGTTGATAAATAACGAAAGGCCAAAAATTTGGCATATTTCGGTCAAAAATATATTTTTGCTTACTTATTAGTTATTTCAGCATATCTCGACCAATTTTGCATCCAAAAGTATGTATAAAGGCTTGAAATTTGAAAATTGAACAACAACATTTCAGTATGGGTTTTCACGATTTTGGTTGACGAAATGATCAAATAAAAAAACCAACGTCGGATTTGTGTTCAGCGAGTCAAAATACTTCGATAAACACCTTTTCTGTGATCGTTTTGCTTAAATTTTCAAAATTCACTATTTTCACTGATTTTTTATGACAAAAATATCAAATTTCGAGGTTTCAAGTAAAATGATCGCGAAAAAGGTGTTTATCAGGGTATTTTGACCCGCTGAACACGAATTCGACGTTAGTTTTTTCGTTTAGTCATTTATTTTTAGACAAAACGCTCAAAATTTAAAAAATCTGCTTAAAAAATATCATTTTTGCACAGTTTTTTGCGATTTTTGGCCCTTGGTGCAGGGAAATCGCCAAAACTGAATACATTACGTGAATCTGCGTTAAAAAATACGTTTTTGGGATATTTTTAAAAAGTGGTCGGTCTTCGTTTGTACGGCATTTTTTACGATTGAAAACTTCAAATAACCGAAAAAACGTGAAGAAGTGTACAAAATTTTTTGAAAAAAAATCTGGTAATACATCTCTATGAGATATAGCTTTGTGCCAAAGAACAGAAAATTTCCTTCATTTCCATTGAAATTGAAAATTCTTGAAAATCAGCCAATAAAATGGCCATATCTCCGAAAGAGAGGGGGTTGAGGGGGTCAAAAAATTTTCCAGATTTTTTCTTACATCAAGGAGTACCATTTGGGGGTATTAAAACGAAAATTCAGCCTGGGGTCAATTTCACCCCTTATCCGGCCAGACCCTTTATCATCAAGTTTGATGTTTTAAAAATAAGAAAAGTTTCAAATTTATTTTTCAAAAAATTAAAATACATTTTT
The DNA here is from genome assembly GCA_038380155.1 of Pseudococcus jackbeardsleyi. Taxonomy (NCBI): domain Eukaryota; kingdom Metazoa; phylum Arthropoda; class Insecta; order Hemiptera; family Pseudococcidae; genus Pseudococcus; species Pseudococcus jackbeardsleyi. The sequence continues at coordinate 7,683,749 of CM076242.1, forward strand.
GAGCATCACAACTTGGCATATAAAATTTTTTCATTAATTTTTTTCCCAAGCACGCAATGAGCACTCTTACGTATTTAAGCAAGAGAAAAATATCACATCACGTATATTAAATGTGAAGTGGATTATCTGCTGAAGGTAAAAAAAAATGAAAACATTCTTCTAAACTATGTATGACATTATACCTACATACACAGTCTGCTGCTACCTATACGAAGAGTAAAAAGTGTTAACTGTTGAGGTTCCATTACTACCGCGCAAAATAGTAAGATGATTCCAACATAACTAATATAATCCATTATTCTTCTGGATTCTTACACGTGCAGAATGTTATCCAGTCGCAAAACAAGGCAATACAAAAAGATCATAAATCAAACCATCAGACATAGCAGACTGGATCGGTCTTCCTAATGGAAAAAGGAATAAGATTCAAAATAAAACGCAATCCCTCTACAGAGAATTGCATTAGGAAAAAAAAATAAGCGAAAAAAAAACTTTACCTTCCTTTTATTGATTTTTAGAGCAATGACAAGAATATATCGCGTCTTGTGCTTCCTATTTTAGCAAAACAAGTTGTTTTTTCTTCTTTTTACTTTTTTGCAGCTACCGTATACCTGCACCAAACGTGATCCGCGAACGAATTGCTCGGTCTGGAGTGAATCGTCGGTTACGTGTAAGAGGCTGCGAGTTACCGAATTGTGCGGATAGATTGAGTGGTAATACTAATTGAGGTAATTAGGATGGGAAAAGAGGATTTTTAGAGGTGTGAAGTGGAATAAGGGGAAAATTTGAAAAAAGCGTTTAGAATTAAATGAACCATGGACATCATGTTCTACGTATTATTAATAAAAATTTTATCGAACACGAAAGCAAGGAGGGCAGGTGTGCTCCTTTGCCTCCCCCTTGATTATGAAATTGCATTTTAAATCGATAAAATTAAATTCAAGCAGGAAAATTTGAAGAGTTTTTATTAGAAAATTTTCAGCTAGAGACGCGGAAATATGGAAAAATTTCATTTAGAGTTGGAAAAAAATTCAATGCAAGTTCAGAATATTTCGATGTTTTTCCAGAATGTCAAGATGGGGAGTTTAACATCAAATTCATGAATTTGTGAAATTCAGACTAAAACGTTGGATTTCTTAACGATTTAGGTACACAATTATCATTTTTATTAAGTATACTTACTTTTTTTTTTTTTTTTTTCTTGTCAAGATCAACTGTTTATAAGTTCTAAATAGATCAAAACCCTGATTTTTTAAATTTTTGATCAAAATTATCATTCTGTTGATGTATTTTTTTGAATTTTCAGTAAAAATCGAAAGTGTTTCAATTAAATTTTGAACGTAAATTTGCCTATTTCATATTCATCATTTGAAAAAATATGCAATACTTAGGTCTGTAAAATTTGAGCAAAATTTTTTTCATTTTTTCAACAGGGTTCATTGAAAAATCTTACCTTTAATTTTCTCTCTTGGTAAGTAATACTTACATGCAGTGGTTTTTTTGCATAAAAAACATTCCCTGCTAACTATGTATATTTTTCTAGTTTTTTCTGACGAATCTCTTATTTCACCTCTTCCCTTCCTCGTCGAAATTAGGATCAAATACAACAAGCCTTTTTACATTTTTTGAATGAAATATCAGAAAAATGTATTTATTTTCATTTTGCTTTTGGTGGTAAGATTGGTGGAAGGGGCAGGTTCTCAAGAAAAAAGCAAAGTGGGCTCTTGAAATGCAACCAAGAAATCACTTGATTTAAAATTGGATAAAATCTTTGCCAAACATGAAATTTTAAATTTTCCAAATAACAAAATGTTAAGGCTGCAAAACATTTATGATTTATTTCATGTTTTCTAATGTCAGAAATTTTCCAAAAAAAAAAGTACTCATCAGTAAAAATATTAGTACTTTTTTCTGTAGAATATATCCATGAATTCAAAACGGTTTTATCGAATTCACCCGCTCGCTGCATATGAAAGCCCAGCTAAAGGGAACATACGTGACCAAATAGGTACATGTAATGATCATGCGAAATTAACGTGTAGTTCTTCGAAACCAATAAATTAGAAATATGAATAAATATTGAATATGCGTTTGGAGAAAACATATTCATTTTAATGATGCTCTGGCAAAGAGTTTTTAATTCAGATACCATACTTGCCATCATAATTCACAATCATTATTAATTTTGTGACCTGTTATATGTCATCAATTTTTTCTTCGCTGATGAAGTCTAAGGGCCATATTCTAGTCCAAGAGCCGAACCACTAAAAAGTGGTTGAAATGACTGAAAGCTGGGACCGGTCTCAAAAGTTAGTGGATGTACCCCTATTTCGAAAAAAATTTGTCTGCCAATCCGCAGCTGCTGCTTTAAAGCTCAGCGAAAGCTCAAAAGTTCACAATTTTCATGAACTTTTGGCCAAAAACACTGATGGTCGAAATTGGTGTCAAATTAAAGGATTTTTTACGCTGAATCCGAATATGTGGGTCTGCCGACCCGAAAGTGCTGCCCAAGGCTCAGCAGGAGGGGTCAAAGGGGGAGAAAACTCGAAAAATTCGCCACTTTTTGAGAAAATTCACGTAAAAATCACTTAATTGACATGAAACAGGTTTAATAAATGCTTTAAAATATGACTGAAGAACAATCATGACCTCTCAAATTCAAAATTTTGTAAAATTGTCGCATTTTAGGGGGTGGGGCGTAGGGGGTGCATCAACAAACTCGTGTATGTAGGCATGTGATGTATCAAAATGTATGTTTTCCAGGCCGTAGAACTCGATTACAGTAATATTTTTCACCCCAGGGGTACAGGGATGGCACTAATTTTTATGGATCACAAATCGTAACTTGAGAGAAATATAAATCAGGGTTAGTCCTTGGAGGGCTTGACCATCTCAAAAGAGAAAATAGCCCCCAAAAATTGTTCGTGTTTGGTTGTCAAAAATGCCCTCTCAAATTACATCACATCAGATAGAAATTCTCAAAGCATCACAACATTTTGAAGAATGATTTTTTTGGGCATTAAACACCAAATTTTTTCTCCGAGTTTCAACCTTACTTCGCTCAGGTATGAATAAAATCTAAATTCAACGAACTATTTTAGAAATCGTTATGAAAGAATGCCCTTTTTTATTCCCTCTTTCAAAAAACCTCCTGGTATTTCAAAACTCAATAGCCAATTTGCACCCTTTCAAAAAAGCTTCCAATGTCACCAACCTCAAGTTCAGCCCCCTCAATCCATTCCCCCATATCCGTCCATGGCCAATGCAATATTACTCGTATGTATACATCCCTTAATAATCCATAATCCACCTGTAGGCATTTTGGTACAAAAACTTGCCTGAGATTAACCAGCAATCGCAAGATATTCTTTAGATTCAGATTTTGATTATATACTTGTTAAATATTTTAAAAATCATATTTATATTGTAGGTATATTTTTAGAAATTTGAAATTTTGAGGATACTTTAGGTAAATATAGTTGTATTGTTACAAATTACTTTTTGTTTTCACAAATTTTGAAAAAATGAATTTGATTTTTTTCAAAACCAGTAATAATTATATATTTTTCCAAAGCTACTATTTGTGAACCATAAAAATTAGTACCATCCCTGTACCCCTGGGGTGAAAAATATTACCGTAATCGAGTTCTACGGCCTGGAAAACATACATTTTGATACATCACATGCCTATATACACGAGTTTGTTGATGCACCCCCTACGCCCCACCCCCTAAAATGCGACAATTTTACAAAATTTTGAATTTGAGAGGTCATGATTGTTCTTCAGTCATATTTTAAAGCATTTATTAAACCTGTTTCATGTCAATTAAGTGATTTTTACGTGAATTTTCTCAAAAAGTGGCGAATTTTTCGAGTTTTCTCCCCCTTTGACCCCTCCTGCTGAGCCTTGGGCAGCACTTTCGGGTCGGCAGACCCACATATTCGGATTCAGCGTAAAAAATCCTTTAATTTGACACCAATTTCGACCATCAGTGTTTTTGGCCAAAAGTTCATGAAAATTGTGAACTTTTGAGCTTTCGCTGAGCTTTAAAGCAGCAGCTGCGGATTGGCAGACAAATTTTTTTCGAAATAGGGGTACATCCACTAACTTTTGAGACCGGTCCCAGCTTTCAGTCATTTCAACCACTTTTTAGTGGTTCGGCTCTTGGACTATTCATAAACGATACTTGAGTGTTACTTGGCTAAGTAACGAATTTTAAAACGCAAATTTTTCGAGTTATGAAATGATGATTTCATGATTTTTTAATGATAAATCGATACTTATGCATCTGATTATTCGATTCGAATAAAAAAATTGTATGCAAGGCTCCATTAATCCTAAAAGGAAATATTTTTAAAATTCGTTACTCTTATCCAAGTGATACTCAAGTATTGTTTATGAATATGGCCCTAATATATTGATTTTCCTTATCTGACTTGAAATTTGAAAAATATATTTGGTAGGTAGTATCAAATACGTATTATCATTAAATTCCATTTCATCAGTTCAAATCAGTGATTTAAATCTTCCAATTATGAGAGTACATATTTTTAATTGAAATATTGTAGGATTTGTAGGTATGCCAAATTCATTCGTTTGATGAACCATGGTCTTCGAGATACGATCTACTCGCTATCAATGTAGATACGAATGCAATATTCAAAATCTGCGTCCAAAAATTAATTTAAAAATAAATGTCATTCTCACTTTTTGGGCTGCCGCTTTTCTCTCAAGAACATCTAAAATCTTTTTCATATCGTTCCTTAATTTGTCTCTCAATCTGTTTTCTGTCATCTCTAATACGTCTCTCATTCTATCGTCCAGATACTTCTTCTGGTCCTCTGACCACATTTTGTTAGTAGGTGCTAATTATAAAGCTATTTGACATTAACACGTCACTCCTCCTCAATGAATTTTGTTCAAAATCTTTCTATAGACTTCCTGCTATCATGTTTTTGCTGTCTAGATGTTTCAATTATTTTCATACTCTATTACTCATTCAATTTCAATGTTCATCATTGCCCAATTAATTCGAGTATTACATACAAAATTCATTTATTTATATTGGTGTATAAAAAAAAGCTTACGATGATTCAAGTGCACAACAAAACGAAATAAGTGAAAAAAAAAAGTTTTAAAAAATGTAAAAAGTCAAATAATACTGTTTTCAGGTTTTTAATGGTTAAACCGGTGCACCCCAACCATGCTGCTTTAAAATGTCCGCTTCCATACTGTTGATATTGTTAGGTGCTGAAAAAGCCTTCGTGAGAATTTCTTTGCACGAGTTTACTTCCTTGTTATTCCCATAAAATTCAAGGAGAGATTTGACAGCATCGCCGATTTTTTTTGAATTTTCACGGTCGAATTGACTAGTTTTAACTGTGTTGCAGGCCTTGAAATATGCACCGTCACGAATTTGTGCAGCAAGTTTACCGCAGTCTTCTTGTTTCAAATCGGGGAATGATTTTTTTAATTCCTCCCTTAAAAATGACAGTCGACCATTTCGGAATGCTGGATCAATATCTTCGGAATTGGCGTGTTTATATTCGTCGCAAAACAACAGCCATTCAAGAAATACTTGAATTTTCTGGACTTGATTTAGTTTAATTCCTCTTTTAAGATATCGATTTTCTTTTTTAGGCTTACCCGGGGTTGTTTTGGATGTTTCAAAAAGACAGCTACTTTCAAAAATCGCTAGTAAATGTTCTTCGGAAAGCATTTCCAAAGTTTTGAGGTCATTTTTTTTATCCTGGAGTAGTATAATTGTTTGGAACTGGCGAAAGTGTTTAACAAAATCATGACTCACGTATTTCCATTCGATAATTTTGACACCATTTCTTACTTTTCTAACACAGTCGCCGATTATGTTGATCTTTTTTTCGTATTCGATGGTAGAAGCCTGAGAAACAATGGCAGCAGATTGAGAACTAATGGCAGCAGATTGAGAACTAATGGTAGAAGCCTGATATCGCACTGATGCTTTCAGACGTCTCAAAAGCTCTTCATTTGATATTGTGGAAATTGTAACACCGTCATCAATGGCTTGTAAATATTTCAGCACATCAAACTCTGTCGACGATTCTTTTCCATTTAAATTTTTTAGCAACAATACAAAAATAGTAAGAATAATATTAACCGAAATTTTACACATCTTTACTTCGAAAGAGGAGACCACTTCAAATTAAACGTTCAGTGAATGCTAACCGAATAGCTAAATATCGATTTACCAGATTTATCAACTCCTTAAAATTCCTATTACGACTTTAATTAATTAATATCTATATCGTTTTTAGATAGTACTTTTTTCATTACTTGCATAGATATACACGGGTATCAGCACAACAAAATGTAATTCCAAGCAAAAATCTAACCGCCAATTTAAATAATCTAAAATGTTATCTCAAGATATCAAAAAATTGGAATTTAATTATGGTGAAAAAAGTAAATTTTGAAAATTCGAGCAAAACTTTTGCAAAAAGGATGTCTATCGGGGTATTTTGACCAATTAAACACAAATATTGTATTGGTTTTTTCATATTTGAAAAATCAGCTAAAATTACCAACATTTTTGCAAGGTTTTTCAAAATTTTCGGCCTCTTCAGGGATTATTCTAAGAAAATTTTAAAACTACCAAGAAATAAACCTCGAATTGAAAAAAAAAATTGAAATGGTAATTTTTTATGAGAATATTCCATTGGAAGAGAAAAAATTATTGTTGAATCAATTGAAGACCCATTCAGTGACATCGAAGGATTTTTTTTGGGAAGGATACAGAATGGTATGGTGACTTAGAATACGAAAAGGATTTCAGGGGAAGGGGAAAAAAGGGAGCCTTCTTCTGAATTATCATCTCAAATACTTGGTTCAAACATAGAATCAAGATTTTGTTTGTGCCTGAGCGAAACGAGGACGAAATTTCGAAAAAAATTGGATTTACAATGCCAAGAAAGACACTTTTTTCCATTTTGATACTTTGAAAATCATTGGAAAAATTTCTTGCAGGTGAGTAGTTGAAAAAAATTGAAGAAAAGTTTTACAGCTGGAAAAAAAAAATGTGAAAATATCAAGTTGAAAAAAATGTGAAGAAATTGAAGTTGGAAAATTTTTTAATACTACACAGGTACCTATACTTTTCCTACAGTGAATTTTTCTCCAACTTTGATTTTTTCAAATTTCCTTCAACTCGATTCCAATTATTTGAAAATACTTTCTCATTTTTTTTCAATTTCCAATATTTTTGAAAAAATTTTGATTTCATATTTTCAAGATTTCTTCCAACACCCAACTCGATGCTGGAAAAATTTTAATATTGCATTCAATTTTTAAAGAATTTAAAATTAATGAAACTGAAAAAAATTAGTGTTGAAAAATTTGTACTTGGAGTAAATTTGTAGTTCTCAATCTGCTGCCATTGTTTCTCAGGCTTCTACCATCGAATACGAAAAAAAAATGAGTTTTGATTTTCGAATTCTTTCAAACAATTTGGAAAACAGATGAAAATTTAAATTTTGATCCATCGTCCAGTCTCCAGTGAGTTTTTTGAAACAGATGCTATATTTACACATCTAATCAAGTCTTTTGGCTGGAGAAGAAGCGTGCTAAAATCTCTGTTTAAATTTCTTTTTATATTTTATTCATAAAAAAAAGAAGCATAACTCAGCTATGAAAATGTTCAACAACGCGTATTCCGTTTCCTAATATTCCAAGCATTTAAAACTTACACAACCTTACATCTCGCATCCTCCATTCGTATTCGTATTTACCGGCAGAACACGGAGCTTTGAAAATTATTAATTTCGGAACCGCATCATCCCATCGCAAACTTCGCATCGCCAAATACCGTCGTCAGCATCTTTGTCGTTTCTCTCACGACTTCTAAACCAGCTTGGAGAACGAAAGCAAACAACAAATAAACATAAGAATTACGCATCCTTGTATTTCTCGGTCTAGCACAGGGCATAGGTACCATAGCTGAGCAAAGTTTATCAACTTGATGCTAAAATTTAAGAAGAAAATAAAACGCTTTTCTCGCGCTGAACAGTCGAACTTCTGCCTCGAGCCGTTCGCGTCTCCCGTCTCGCAAAACTTTCGGTTTATAAGATAGATAGGTAATTAATTTAGTCAAATGATCGTATTGGTGATGTGTAAACAAGCATCTATAGTACGACAACGATGGCATCAACCTCGCATTTCGCAAGGCGCCGAGACGCACGCCAACTACTTTTGCATATTCATGAGATGATTTCATCCCTTTTTCTTCGACGTTCGCAGCGCAAAACTTGCACTGCACCCCCAGCAATTCTCCGACGCTACCGCGCGTTTAAAGAAGATTCTACGGGCCCGGCTGCCTTCGTCGGTGCGTACGTAGATACCCAGCCGAGCAGGGGTTTATGCTGCTTTGGTAACGTGTGCTTTACTTTGGCAGTTTACAAAACTCTCGTTTACGACGAAAATTTCCTAGCTTTTTTCTCGTGTCGTCTTCGCGCAAATCGTCTCGATAATCTTGCGGTCTTATGGTGATGAAATTTTATATAACTCGGGCTAAATGCCACTTTCAACCGTCGAGTTTAACTCGAAGCTACCAGTAAAGTTTTTTTTGACAGGTGTGAAAAGTTCAACTTGACGCGATGAGCTTGGTATTTCTGAGCAGTTTCGTACTTCTGTTCGGTGTTAATTTAGGTATTAATTATATTATTATTATAATTACGCGGATGAAAATTATGCGGCATTGAAGTGAAGTTTGTTCGTATAAATCATATCACATCGAGCGTTTATGACCTCAAACCGACGACTATAATACTACCGGGTATTTTCATTTTAATTGGATGTTTATCCGAGTTGTGACACTTTGCTGTAATCAATTTTCTGTCCAACTTGAATTTTGGATCGCTATATCTCGAGTTTATTATAGTCATTAAACGGTTTCTTTATGGGACGAATTAGTGCGATAGGCTGGCTCGGTTTTCGAGGTCCTTTAATCATGATTGTTTGTTTTTTTTGAATTCGAAATCAACGGGTTGATTAATGTGTGCGTTTTCGTGTCACTGGGTGAATTGCATAATTTTCATGACCTTGTTGGAATTGAATTTTTACGAGGGGAGGGGGAGGAATTTCAGGAGGGAGGTGGATTTTGGTGTTATGAAGCTGATCAGAATACTAAGGAGTGGGTTAAATTTTGTTTTCTTGAACCCTCTTCCCTTTTGAGTCAATTTTCAAGGGTATGAAGTTTTATTTTTAGAAAATTTCTCGAACAAATTGAATCAAAAATGATAATTGGACTTTTGAGAAATTTATTCAGAGTTGTAGGTGGGTCCGAGGGCAGAAGGAGGATAGGAGTCGAAAAGTTGAACACAATTTAGTTAGGAAAACGTGGTGCACCTGTTTCGTAATCTTCATCTATTCAATATTGTTTTCTAAAAAAAAAGGAAAAATCTGGGAAATGTCCAGGAATTTTGGAAGTTTAGAAAAATCAGAGAATTTTCGAAGTTTGGAAAAATTAAGGAATTTTGGAAAGATGGAAAAATCAAAAAAACGTCAGAGAATTTCGTAGGTCTGGAAAAGTTGGAGAAATATCAGAAAATTCTAGAGGTCTAGAAAAATTAGGGAATTTTGGAAAGATGGAAAAATGAAGAAAATGTCAGGGAATTTCGGAGGTCTGGAAAAGTTGTAGAAATATCAGAAAATTCTAGAGGTCTAGAAAAATCAAAAAAATGTTGGAGAATTTCGGAAGTCTGGAAAAGTCAAGGAAATGTTGGGAAATTTTGGAAAAATCAGGAAAAAAACGGGAAATTTCAAGTCTATAGAAAAATCAGAAAAATATCAGGAAATTTTGGAAGTCTGGGAAAGTTATCAGAGAATTTCGGAAGTTTGGAGAAAGCAGGGAAATATCAGAAGACTTCCGAAGTCTGGAAAAGACATCAGATAAATGTCAGGAAATTTTCAATGTCTGGAAAAATCAGGAAAATGAAAGGGAATTTTGGAAGTCTGAGAGAATCGGGGAATGTCAGAATGGTGAAAAAATCAGGGAAATAACAGTGGATTCCGGAAATCTGGAAAAATCAAGAACATTATTGGAGTTTTGAAAAGTTGAAAAAATCAGGATAATGTCAGAAGATTAATTTCAGAAGTTTGGAAAAATCAAGGAAATGTCGTGGAAATTTGGAAGTCTGGGAAAATCTGGGAATTTTAGAATGGTAGAAAAATCAGGAAAATATCAATGAATTTCGAAAGTCTAAAAAAAACAGGGAAATGTCAAGAAATTTTGGAAGTCTGGAAAAATCGGAAAAATGTCAGAGGACCTCTGAAGTCTGGAAAAAGCTAGCTTATGCCAGGAAATTTTCGAATCAGGAAAAATGTCAGGCAATTTTGGAAGTCTTGATTGTTATTCATAGAAAAATTGATATCAGAATGTTTTTTTTTGAGTATTCAATTATGAATTTTTCAAACAAAAATTTGCACTGTGTCTTTCTTCATAATTCATCAATGTTTTTCCTGAAACATTGCTTAATAAGCTGTAATGAGAAAGAAATACCTCTATGTTCTTTTTCTTATTGTTAAAAAAATGAAAAGAAAACGGCGGAGAATTCGAATTATTGGTCATAATTTTTGAGAACTTCAGTACAGAGAACGTGATGATTTTCAGTTTTTTAATTTGTTTTTTTGCATTAATTTTTGCCTTTATTGCTTCTTTTGAGCTGAACACGTAGATGAATTTCAACAAAATTGATATATTGCCTCTCATTGATTTTTTATTTACCAAGATATCACTAGGGCTTGCAGGGAATTTATTAACTTGAGGCACGTTTTTCTGGTTGGGGAGGGGAAGGCAGAGAAAAGTAATGAACTGTGAAAAAAATTAATTTTTAGTTCGGAAAAAATCCGAATTTCCATTCATATTATTTTGATAGAAAATTGAGCAAGGTTTCATTTCTCAAAATTTATAATAATTTTGCTTTTGAGTTGGTAAGTTACGTAAAACTTCTATTTTTTTAAAAAGTTTTTTCTGTGAAAAAACCAAGTTCTCACGGCTTAAAATTTTGTGAGTGAAAGAAGAAGCGTAGGTTGGGGTGGGAGAGTGTGAAAATTTTCAAAATTGAATTGAGTCTTTTTATGGTCGGAAAAAAGGCATAAAAAATCGTCGCACAATATGCATTCTAAATCATTCTTTTGCACAATTTCCCTGGAAAATTTTGGAAAATTAATCTGAAGAAAAATTTGAAAAAAATGGGAAAATCATTTCTAAAATATTATGGACACCAGTCCTCCCTCTTCATCTCCTGTATTCTCCTGGCAGTCGTTTTCAGTTTGATGGTGGTATCTTCTGATATATCGATTATATGAGTTTCTAGGTCGTAGATTTTGAATTTTACGATATTTTTGTTGCTCCATGTACGACTGTTACGATTTTATGTTAGAAAAAGGCCCATTATTAACGAATCGAACACGTATAATTTTATGTGTAAATTTGCAGTCGATATCTTTGAGTTTGTTGAAAAGGACGAAGACTATTATTTTTATTTTTGATTCAACGTTCCTTCGTTTTTCTTATTTTTCAAAAATTCCGTTCTATTGCCCCTATGAGAAAATCATTTCGTGGTATACGAAAAAATACTCGTACAAATTCTACATGTACACAAGGAACTATTTATGGCCATAAAAGTTATCGCGAATCTTAATTGATATTTAGATGCAGACGCTTTATCCGCAGCATACATAAATAGCTGGTCGTATTTTCGCCTGTATAATATCCCATTGAAGATTTTTTTTCACCGATGACGATGAGACACCTCTGGCGGCATCTGTAGTTTTTCTGTGTAAGCAAATCGTTCGACAGGTTGCCGAGCAGTCGCTACTTGCAGGAGCAACGAACGTCGTATAGTTTTTCCTTCTTAAAGCATTAACTCCTCCCATAAATTTTTATTACCGCAACACTGTTATTTATTTACTTTCGACTACATCTCAATTGAACGAATGAGTAGATCACCATCTTTACTTTTTTCAAACGCCATTAAATACGGGGTTCTTTCTTTGGGATTTTTTCAGCAAGTTGTGAAGTACGAAGGTGAGGAAGGAAATGAGGTGAGCTTTGGGAACAGATTTTCAAAGTGGTGATTTTTTATTGTGGGTGGTGTTAGCGAATTGCTGAGGGTATTAGTGAGAATTAATATTGTTGTGATGATTTAAAGAAATTAAAATCAATTCAATTTTTTCAATGAGGCATTGTTTAAGAAAATTAAATTGATAGAAATTGAAAAATAAAAGCTAAAAACAATAAAATTTTTCAAAAATAGTTGAAAGTATTCTCTTAATTGAAATTTCGTTGCTAACGTAATTATTTCCTTCAAGTATGGAAATAGCTGAAAATGTAACAAAAAAGAAAATTCTGAAATTTCCAATTTTTTAAATGATTTCTGTAAGATATTTTGATTTTATAGAAATCATTTAAAATTGATTTGAAAAATCTGTTCTTTTTCAGGAAAACTTCTTGTTTCAAGTTTTGAAAAAATAATTGTAAAAATCGTGCAATTGAATTCTTCGTCGAAAAATTAAGTTACAGTTAGAAAATCTATTCTTTTTCAGGAAAACTTTTTGTTTCCGAGTTCTAAATAATATTAAGAATCGTTCTTTTGAGTCAAAAAATCGGGAAGTATTTTGTATGTAGAGGAATTTTGATTTTTAGCGTTCGCCCTTTGTAAACCTATATAACTTTGGTTTGTCTCTAATTCAGTTGTCTAGGAAATTATTTTAAAAAGCTTGGAAAATTATTTAAAAAAAAAAAAAAAATGGAATTCCAAAATTGTAATTTGAAACCAACGATTTCGAGTTTCCATAATCATAATTCGTTCTGGTTTTGTATAATTAATTTTGATTTTACATTTTTTTAAATCTAATTTTTGTTTTGAATTTTACTGAATTAAAAATTAAAATTTGGGATGGTGTTGGACAAGAAATCAAAATTACTTTATCGAAATATCGTAGAAAAAAATATTAAAAATGAAGTTTTCTGACTCGATAGATAAAATCACTGTAGTTAGGTTTCGAATATTGAAATTTCCAAGAAAATCTTCAGTATTTATTGTAGGATTTCTTTTCCGAATTTTTAATAATTTTTTTATGGAGAGGAGGCGGATTGATAAATTGAAATCATTCAAATTTTATGTAAAAAATGGAATTGAAAGATGATTATTCTCATTAGTATGTCTGTAAGCATAGTAAAATTTTTCTATACTTACTTTCCTTGATTTTTTGCAGAGTAAAGTTGGAGAGGGGATTTGGAAGGGGAAATGCCTAAAAAATAATAAAAATATGTTTGAAAATGAAGAAAGGTCTAGTTTTCTGATTTTGTGTTAAACATCGTAAAATGGCTCCTTACTGGCCAGCAATGAAATTTAACATCAGAAAATAATTATTCAAAATTTTTTGATATTATGTATTTGAATTTTCGACTGATTCGCGAAAAGTCCTTAAAAAGACGTCAATGATGTAAAACTTTTCAGAAAAAAATGATCAAAATGTTCAAAGTTGATTGAAATCGTCTTAAGCAGCAATCAGCAAATTAACTGAAAATTTCTTTAAAAATGTTTGAAATTAGTGTAGCTAAACATATCGTTAAAATTTTGAAATTGCTTAAAATTCTGTTGAATTTTTTTTCAAATTTTGTCAAAATTAACTGAAACACTCGACAGTTTTTTCTCTGAGAAAGATAAAAGCTCAATATTTTTGAAAACACTGGAACTATTCCAGACATCCAGACTCAAAAACAGAAACTGAAAAAATCCTACAGCTCATCAAAAACTTCAACCCCAAATTTTAACCCCCCTCCGGTCACCTTTTCTGACACTGGGCGTAAAAATCTTTGCAATTATACACGCTCAGTTTAGTAAAACCTCAAAAAAGCTAGAAAATTTTTCACATTTAGAAACCGATTCTTGAAAATGTTTCAGTATTTTTCTAAAGTTAGCAGGTAAAAGGTATTGATTATCATAAAAATTTGACCATTTTTACCAGAATGTCAACATGTTTTTGACCATTTTGACTTCATAGAGGTTAAATTATGGTATTTTAGTTAATTAGGCAATCATTAAGCCATGTAATTAAAATATTTTCAATTTCAATATTGCATTTAGATCAATTGGTGATTTCCATTCCTATAGTTTCAACCACTTCCCTGGAAAATCCTCACAATCGATACGATAAAAAAAACCTCAAGCTATAAAAAAACGCAACCCCATTACAATTTTTCGATTTTTCCATCATTTTCGCACCACGCCGATAATGGAAGGATAGACGAAGACAGGGTTCAGGCCTTATTCCACGTAACAATATAATGATAAAGTCGAACCAGGCCAGCGGCGGGTATTACGTGAAAGCATTATTTTTCACGCGATTCTTCACGATATCCGTTGTTGTGCTTTTGGGTTACTCCGGCTGGCTGCGGGGATTCGGACGAAGGCTCGCAGCAGAGGAGTGTTTCCATGATTATATACTTTTTCAATTCGATATATACGTAATACAACGGCGAGAAAATTAGACTATGGTCGGAAAGTTAAAGACGTAAAGGGTTGCAGGGCGTAAGGCGGCGGATAACTGCAACAGCCCCGGAATTCCTACCACCTTTACTTGTCTATTTCGCAACGGACGGAAGTCGTAAAGGAAACCGAATTTCCATATTATCATCGAATAAAATCAACCGTCATACTGTAGGTCAGCGATGTTAAATTTATATTTGGTCGTTTTTTTTTCATTCGTTTTCGGTCTCTCTCTCACGTTCTCTATTTGGTCTCTATATTTCCACGCACGCCGAGTCGAGCTTCCAAATAAATACGTGGATATTCTATTTACAGCTGTTCTTATTACACTGCGGAATGGATTAGTGGTATTAAGAGCGTCGAGCAATTTTTAAACGGATGGAAAAAAATAGCTACGTTGGTATTATATTTTCGGTTCACGTGGATCACGTAGCATGGCTCTCTGGTTCTGTCTCTGTCTTTGAAATCAGCCTGTTATGTAGGTGCTGGGTGTTGTTTACTTCATTAATAATTCCGATTAACGAATTAGGTACATATGTGTATTTACCTGGTACCATTTTATAGGCAGAACTTTGTACACGTGAGATAGTTTGAAATTTACCTAGGCCTTGTTATACGTAATTATTGCATTCGCGTATCAGAATTGAATGTCTACGACGAAACATGCAACGATCGTGTTTAACATGATATAAATTTTTTTTCAACGGGGCCGCACTCGAGGTACCCTGGTAGAGGTACATGACTTCTCCCAGGTCCCTGCCCTGTCCTATCGTCGTCGTAATTTTTCCATGACGTAGGAATGATGTCGTATGGTGTACGATCGTTTACGAGAATGTGGAATAGAAGCAAGTGTTTGAAATATCCGAGGAGAGAGAAAAAAGAGAGGAGGTACTTGTGATGTTTATTTTGCTGAGGTGTTGAAGTATAATCAGAGGATGTAGATTGTTGACGATATACGTTAAAAGTCGTAAAAAAGGTAATAATCGAACCAGTGAAATTGAGATTTTTACGAGGAATGCAGCTTAAGATGAGTTGAGTGGTCTCTAATGTTTTTCGTCGTTAGTTTATCCATCTTTTTTTCGAGTGGAATTTTGAAAAAAAATTAGGCATCGATGTACCCAATTTTTAAAAATTGAAATTTTATGGTTGCGTTGTTTGATCCCTTGAAATATTGTAAAAATTGCTGAAAATTGTATAGAAATCTAATGGTATGCGTACGGTTGAATCTACATTTATCAGAAAAATGCCTAAATTTTCCGAATAATTGCTTGAATTTTTGAAAAAAAATACGTACAAATGTTCTTAAATACACCAAAAAAATCCAAAAAAGAAATAGGTAGTTGAAATAACTTGATTAAATTAACAACGTTGAAAAATTCATTCTGAATGTAGAAAATCGATTGAATTTGCTATTAAATCGTCAAAAATAGAAATGCATGGTTGTAAAATTTGTTCAATCGTTGCTTAATTTGTTGATGACGAACAAAATGTCGATAAAACACGTCTCAAGGTCGATAAAATTTTGCTAAAATTGATTAAAGTGTTGAAAAACTCATCTAAATGTGAAAGAAGGGGAAAAAATTGAGACAAAAATAGTTTGAAATGTTGAAAAATTATAATTTTTGAAGGAACTCGGCGGACCATGATGCATGGATATTAAAAAAAGTTTTTCTAAAAAAAAGATTTGAAATTGTGAGGGGGGAGGGAAGACTACAAAAAAGATAGTGAGATATGAAATCAAACTTGATTAGACCTTGGTTGAAAAAATCGCTACCACACTCAAATTTCACTTTTCTGGCTCATTTAATTTCATAAATTTCCCGGACGTAAGATGGCCTCTGAGATATCTAAAAGCTATAAACTTTAGAATTCGAAACCTAAAACCTGAGACTTGAGCCTGAAACTTGGATTTCATCTTTTTTCGAGGTTTGGGTGCTTTTATGATTCTTAATGCCATGATTTTTTTTTTTTAATAATTCTTACCGGTATTTTGAATTTTTATAATTCAGTTAATACATTGGAATTCATTTTTTTTTTCAATTATTGAATCGTACTCTCTCATTTAAAAAACAGTAAAAATTATGAAAAATCACTGGAAAACAGTCAGAATTGCAGCACAGTGGGTACTAAATTAGTGAAAAAATTAATTGAAAGTTGATAATGAAAAAAATCAAGTTACAAAAACATACATTTTATCCAAAAAATGCAACCAATAATGATAAATTTCAGTGAACAATTAAATTTTATTCAAGTGAAAAGAAAATGAATTTTATCAAAAAAAAAATAATAACTGGTCCCCATTTACAAAATTGGCAATATTTATTCTAAAAAATTCTAAAAAAAATGATAAAATTTATCACGAAGTTTGATAAAATTTATTGCAAAGAAATAAATTTTACCAATTTTCTGAAGAAGGGCACATAAAATTTATCATTTCGTTTTTTCAAATTATGCAAAAAATCCTTAAAAATTAAAAAAAATTGACCAACTTTTTTCAGTGTAAAGTCATTGATTCGAGATGAGAAAGCAGATTTTTTATTTTTATAATTGACTTTATGTCAACTTTGAAAATGATCGTTTTGCAATAGATGATGTGAAGATGACTTATTTACACATCTTTTAGGAGGGGAAAAAGAAAAAATCATTACTGACGTAAAATTTGTTTTTGAGTCATTTGATTATTAAGTACATACATAATTATTTTCACCTCAGGGTATTATTCAATAATTGACTAATACGTATAAATGATTTTTTTTGTTTTAGATCAGTCCTGATTTGAATTTTCAGCATCAGATTGGAAGAAAATGTGACCAGGTAATTTATAACGAATATTATATTTTATCGATGTCTGTAGCTGAGAAATTTCCTTGAATTACGCCGAAGTACCTGTCGTTTAAGCGTCTTTGAATATTCTTTGTTGAAATGAC
Source organism: Pseudococcus jackbeardsleyi (assembly GCA_038380155.1). NCBI lineage: Eukaryota > Metazoa > Arthropoda > Insecta > Hemiptera > Pseudococcidae > Pseudococcus > Pseudococcus jackbeardsleyi. The sequence continues at coordinate 7,701,205 of CM076242.1, forward strand.
AAAAAATAATTGTTGATCTGAATATTTTCCACCGTGTGCTCGAAATCAAAAGCAAAACTTAGTTTTCATGGGGTTCGGGTTATAATTTTCCAGTACATTATTCTACCTGAATATTGCATCATTATCTCAATTTTTACACCTCGATGTTACAATTTTAAAAAGAAATCCCATTGTAAATTTGGTTTAGATGGTAATTTGGTATATTTAAAAAATACCTACCATGTCTTGCCATAAATCCGGGTCTACTGAATTTTTCGCTGAATCGTCCCTCAAAATCCCACCTCAGACGTGGCGTGATGCTGTGAACCACTCGAAAATATGAAATTGGCGCGTCGTCCTAGAGAGACGAGGAAAAAATCAGCGTAGTAGACTATGGTACACACGTAGATACGTGATATTAGTCGAACTGTTTGTGACGAATTATCTGCTAATTTGCATGCCGAGCACACTTCTGAATATATTATTTGCCGCGACGCCCATTGTTTGCTTTTGGTGCATGATCATTAATATACGAGTACGAATCGAACTCGAATCGTACCAGAGAGCACTAAGGTACTGATGTATCGTACATATAAGACAACGAGACTGTATAATTCTTCGCCATAAAGTCATAATATGCCATTTCAAGACAGAGTCGAAGGGAGAGGAAAAAACACGGATATTCTCACGAATAATGATGATACGTTCTCTCAAAAACAGAGACACCTATTTCAACAGTGAAGGGTAAATGGAAAAAAATCGTGTTCGCCAAAGGTATAATACAGCTAGGTATACTACTGCAATGTTTAAATTTTAGCGTAGGCGAAATTACCATTTTTTTGAACTCTGCGCACCTTCGCCTTCTATGGGGGTTTTTCATGGCACCGCATATTTTTGTCACTTTAATTTCAAAGTCACTTTACTATCTTATTTCGGCCTCATATCCGAAAATAGATTCCCACATTGAAGCAAATCCTTTGAGAAAAAAAAAAGATGTGGGCGTAGAATTAAAATTGATCTGAAAAAATTTTAGCAAACTCTGATGAAATTAGATTCGAGATTTTGGATGATCGAAGAAATGCAGTGACGTGACGAAACTATATGTGACCCTGCCAGAAAGAAGAGACCTAGTGTAAAAAAAAAATAATGTCTTATTTTTCACGTTTTTGATCCAGATGACAAATCGAATTTTTTACACAAGGTCCCTTTTTTAAGGCAGGGTCACATATGCTCTGGGGGGAGGGTACCTCAAATTTTCCCAACCTAATTTTCTGTAAAATTCCAAACTATTTTTTCTATTGTCCCAAAAAAACCAACCAACTTTCATAAAATTTTCCAGCTTCATTTTACAAATTTCCCAACTTCTCGAAATTTTTCTCATTTTGAATTCAGTAAAAATTGGTTTTGTTTGAGAAAAATCTTTCAAATTTACAACTTCTTCAAAAAATTCTACAAAATTTCAATTTTTTAAATTTTTAAAGAAAATTTTCAATGCTTTTGGAAATTATTTTTTTATTCAATGCAAGAAAAAAAGATTTTAGAGTAAAACTGAGTTGAAAATTTAATTTTAAAAAATTATGAAAAAAATTGAGTGGAGAAACAGTTTGTGTTGAAAAGGTTTTGAGAAAACAGCGAAACTAAACAAACATTTTAGGGATTAAACTTGGTCGAAAATCTTGGGAGAGAAAGTAAAAAAAATTATTAATCAATTATTAAAAAATGAAAAATTTTTTCAAATCATATGTATTGGAAAATGGAACTTTTTCGACCAATTGTAAAAAAAAATAAAAAACAAAAATTCAGGCTATTTTGAGCTACTTTTTTGACTTCTAAAAAAAACTTTTTTTTGAAGAACAATTTTTAAAAATTTTTTCGAGTTTGCCACCAAGTCCCTTGATGAAAAAAGGACAAATTTTTCCCATTTCAAAATATTTAATTAGGTATCTGGCATGGTAAGACATAAGTTTGAAAAGTTGTGTAAATTTATCGAATCTGAGCGAAACGAGGGTAAAATTTTTTGAGGAAAACGTTACATCCAAAAGCTAACATTTCTTCATTAAAATTCGTGTTTTTTTCACTACCTACATCTTGACTTCCAAAAAAAAACGACCTTTCTTGATAAACTCATATCATTGAAATCACCATTTTAAAAATAAATTGAGGCAAGTTACTGGGCCCGAGTGAGGAGAGAACGAAATTTTTTTGTGATATTTTCAAATTTTTCCAACATCCCAAATCCAAATTTGTGAAAATGTAGGACAAGTTGAGAAAAAAAATTGAAAATCACAACTTTATCCAATTTTTCCAACTTTTTGCAACTTTGGAATAATCTGGGGCGGGGGGGACACTCTCTCGGTCGGTACGCCTCTGAAGAAATAATCGATAATTTATTGAAAATACCGAATTTCGATTATTTTCCAAGTTTTAAAAAATAATCACATTAACTTTTCCCAAACGACAATTCCAAAAACTTGCACGATTTGAAAGCTTCTTCTTAGCTGGGAAAACTCGCTGGATTTTCTATGCTTTTTTCTATTACGCCTATATCAAAGCACGATGAGCATAGTACTTTTTTTTTTTTAAAGATGAGAATTTTCTTTTCTTCTGTATGTATCATCCGAGATGTGTAGGCTTGGAGCTATATACATTTTCTCTCATAGTTATACCTCTCCTCTTGCCTTTCACGTTTCCGTAGTGAGTTGACTATGTCTTGTTGTCTTTTTCTCTGTCTTTCCAAGGATATATCTATACGTATAACCCTAATGTTATTTTGTTTTTTTTTTCGCTGCTCGCTGCGCTTTTCCACTCCGTACCGGCGCTTGTGTATACTTTGGTTGTTCGCCTATTTTGCATAAGCTCCTGCGCTTCTGCAATTCTGCCTTTTAAAAAGCATCCATCCCTTTTTGTTCTACGTGCACGTCTCTTTAAAGGGATAAAACCTTACATTCGTGTAAATCCATTTCGTCTTTTTAATACTTTTCCTACTCTCGATGCGGCGTTCGCCTTCCGAAGTCGACGATGACGGATATTGCAAGATGCGAGATGGTCGTGTCGCACGCACGGCTGGTACGGTGTGAGAGAATCTCCGCATTGGAGTCGAGATGAGTATCGGGTTAGTTGATTAAATGGGATACCTAGAGAAGTACGGGTTTCCATAAGCGTGCGAAGGGGTCGAAAGAGGGGGATTGCTGAGTTCAGTGATTGAAGAGGATTATCAAAAAGATGAAGGTATTGTGATAGGGGGAGGGAAGAGGTTGCAAAGATTAGAACGATTTCGAAAGAGATTGTGATTTTTTTGAAAAAAGATGTCGAGTGAAATTTTTAAACTGAGATTATTGTGTATCATATTCAGCTTAATCATCTTGAGAAAGATACCTACATGATGGTGATAGGTCGGAGAAAAGAAGAGAAAAGAGGTCGATTATTTCGAAAAATGTATTTTTATTTTTAACAATCCCATATCTCAGATAATATTTCATCTGTGTCATAAACGTGAAAAATGATCGAAATCAAGATGCGGTTATATTTAGCCGAAGAGATAGAAGAAGAAGAATTTTAGAATTTAAAATGACTTTCGTTTATTACTCTTGTTGTTGTTCCTATCCATTCGTATGGTATGAAAAAAAAAAAAAAAGGATAATGGAGTGGAATTCTATTCTTTCTTGTGATTTTTGGCACCAATAAGAATGAAATTTTTGGTGAAAAAATTTAGAATTAAAGTTCAAAAAATTTATGGCGGCGATTTATATAATGATTTTTAAAAAACAAACGTTTGTGGAAAAATAATATGAAATTATCGATTTTTCGTTGGTAGAAATAAATCCAATAATCTTTTTTATAAAATTAATAGAATTGTTTTTTATACAGAGACTTGGTTCAAAATGAATTACGATGACGATTAAAAACTAAAAAAAATCAAACTAGCATTATTTTTGTATATGTTTGAAGTTGGAGAGGGTAAGGGGGGATAGGATGTTGAAAAATGACAGAAAGAAAGCGTATTTTCTCCTTGACAAGAGACTTTTTGCTCAAATAATTTGCTTTTTGAGTTAGCAATTGAAAGCTAAAAAATTTTCAATTCTTTTCATTCTCTATTTTTGTTCCGAAATTTTGATAAAAACTAAATCGACCTTCTCGTTTCTACTGGTTTTCTATTGATTTTAGATGTATCTAGATAGATTCTGTGATGAAAAATTGTGGAAAAATTGATTTTTATCGAAATTTCAAACAGGTCATGGAAAATGTTTAAAAATTATTTTAAAAAATCATGATTTCAGGAGGACAGGGAATAGTCATACCTAGAAGTTGTGGAAAAAAAGATGAAGGTAATTTTTAAAACAGTTGTTCAGCGAAAAATTGGTATCAGAAATTTAAATAAATTTTTTTCTATTGAAATTTGAATAAAAAAGTGTATCATTTCGAGTTTATTTGGAATCGATTGTTGATTGGCAGAGCCGACAGAGAGCAGCACTGCCCAAATAACTCAAGTAACTTCTGCTGTTAAAATCATTGTTGTCGAGAGTATAATTTTTTTCAAAGATTTTAATTTTTCTACCCCCTTTTCCCACATTAATTTGTTTGATAATTGAAAATAAAGTAGTTTTTTCAAAATTATTTTTGAAAACAAAAATTCTAAAAAAAAAATTGGAAAATTGGTATGTTTTTTGAAGGAACGACAGAAAACGACCATTTTTTATTTTTTTTTATACGTGAATCGTTTTTTGTAGTTTTTGTGGAAAATTACAAGAAATGATAATTTCAGTGAAGAGTTTTTGTTTTTAGACGTTTTTAAATAAAAATGATGAGACACAATCATTTTCCAGTTTTGCCATATGAACCTTTTCTCAGAAACGACCAGAAAAAACAACCGTTTTCAATGTTTCAGAGGAGTCGTCTCTTGTCGTTTCTCCAAAATTGGTGAAAAACAACCCTACCTAATTCCAATATTGGAGAATGGCAATTTTTGGTCGTTTTTGAAGAAAGGACGAGAAACAAAAATTCCGAAAAATTGCTGGAAAATTTGGAAATACCTACTTTTAGTTGTTTTCGAAGAAAATATCATTTTTGGGATTGGAAAAGGATTGGATTTTTTGTTGTTTTTTAACGAACGACCAGAAACGTAATTAAAAGAATTGGAAAAGGGTGTTTTTTTCATTTTTTTTATACGACCACTTCGAAACATTATTGGTAATGGTATTGTCTCGTCGTTTTTGAAAAAAATGATTATTTTGCAGTTTTGAGAAAGAATATTGTTTTTTGTAATTTTAAAAAATGTTCTTTTTTTTGTCGTTTTTGAAGAAATAACCGAATTCCAACATAATGGTTTTTTACTCTCGTCGTCCTTCAAAAAATAAACCATTTTTAAAGAAACGTCAAAAAGTGACAATTTTTATAATAAAAGAAGAAAAAAATATTTTTGTCGTTTTTAAGGAAAGGACAAAAAATGACCATTTTCCAACATTATTTTGATATGGTTGTTTTTCGTCGTTTCTGAAAAATTTATTAATCTGCAATATTGGAAAAGGATCGTTTTTCGTCGGTTTTTTGTACAAACGACCAAAAACAATAATTCTAAGTGACAGAATGCATATCTAATTTCTGTCCTTTCTGGTCGTTACCTACATTCAAAAATTCGTATAATTTTTGTTTTTTTGAATTCCAATTCGCAAATTTTTCCATAAATAAGCAAAATACTGTAACAAAAAGGTTGGATAAGCAAAGCTTGAAATTTGATTCATTTTAAACCTAAATCTTGAAATTTGCAAAAAAAAAAAATTTACAAAAAAATAGAATAATGAATGACGAAAATTGTTGAAAAACATTGTCCTGAAGTAGAAAAGCAAATGTACTACGAATATTATGAGCCAAATTGTTAATTTATGCATAATGTCTTCAATATCATTTAACGAAAAATTGCTCATCATCATCATTATACGAAAAAAAAAAAAAAAAAAAAAATAGCACCGAATAGAAACAGGAAAGACGTCACTAGCTTATTAGATCATCGTCGTGTGAATAATTAATTCAGAAAAAAGTTTAAGTAAAGGAATAATAAATTATTAATTTTTTAAAACTACGAGACTTTTTTTTTCATACTCCCGTATTCCAATATTTTTAGATTGCGTTGAGTAGAACAGTAAAATATTTCTTCTGCTAAACAAAAATTTTTTGTTTTACAAACTGAAAGAAAAAATTGTCTAGGGTTTGCTTCTTTAAAACAAGTACCTACGCCAATTTCACGTGTACAATATGAGTAAACCAATCTCAGTTTAAGAAACAACCACAAAGCTACATTAAATATCTACGTATCAATAACGATTTAAAAATCGACCAATCATTCGTTTATATTTAGATATAAAAATTCCATAGCTACATTCGAATTAATTATAGGAAATAGATGAAAAGATAGGATAAAAAACACCTCTAATAAATTTCAAGTAATACCTACGAGATCGCGAGAACGTGAGTGGTAAAGGCAATTAAGACAACGAGGCATTAATTAAAATTAATTACCGCAAATGAAGTATACGAATATTTCAATTTTTCTCACTTTCACTCTTTTAGGATAATTTCTTAGTGTAATTTAAGTGTCTGGGTCTAATAAGGTACCATATCAGTGAAATGTTTCATTTTTAATTAGAATTTTCCCCTTTTTTGGCAAAAAATGTAATTTTTAAAAGTTCCATGTTTTAATTTGTAATGTTTTTCAATTTTTATTGATCGCATTTTCGATTTTTTTTGTTTTGAAATTCAGTAAAGAATTTATTTTGGAAATAGGTTACAAAAAACTTTTTTTTTAGATATCATCTTTGAAATTCCCCTCCCTTCCCCTTCCCCAAACGAATAATCTTTAGAAAAATTTTCAACATTGCTCCAAAATCAGCTGCAAGAATAATCCTAAAATTCGAATCTGATTCCGGCAAGACTTCTATCATTTCAATAAACAACAGACTAGGTGAAAATATCGAAATGTCTCTCTGTAGGGAGACCTTTTCGTATCAAATTAAATCGCTCGATTCGCCTTGGCGCTCGCAAATAATAAAATTGTATCCATGATTCTCTCATACGATTATATCGCGTTTTTTTTCTCTACTTCTCTGCAGGTAATTCTTATGTATACATAACGATTATAGCTCATGTGACCAAAACGTAGTCATAATTGAACGCTTGTATAAGAGGAAGAGAGAGACAGAGAGCATCGTCCATTATAGAAAAATTATAATTGAGAGCATATTCCTACCATGGTATTGGTATAAGTATACATAGGTGTAGTTTTTTTTTCCTTTATGAAATCGCCATCCGTAAAACAATGGTTATAGTGTGGCCACGAAAAGAAATAACTGTTGGGAAATAATAATGGGCTAGTGGCTTTTCCGGTTGAGACATCATCATGACACCGTAGTGGTGGCAGCGACGGCGACCAGTATACACACACGTTTCCAAGAGGGGTTAATTATCGACGAGCGGGAGGAGTAATTACACTGGTTCGATGTCGTGAAATCGCGAACCGTGTAGGACATGTAAAACTATGGAACCATCGTAAACAAAATGGCTGACATATAAAAGTAATTAACTCGTTCGAACGACAGGGATTCCCATAGTCGTCTGTGCAACTATTTTTATTACGTGTGTTGGCCAAGTTGCCTTATGTGTGTTTTGAAGGGTGCTGGATTTTTTTCCAGAGAGAAAAAAAGGATGATGTTCTATATTTTATGAAATTTTTCCAAAAAAAAAGATGAAATGGAGAAAGGAGGGAAGAAATGATGAAGAATTGAAAAAAAATATGGAACGTGTGTCAGATTTATTATACGTAGAGAAAAATTATTATCTTTGCGCGGTCTACTGGTATATTTATGGTCGTGTGTTTTGGTACTCGTTGCCAGAAAATTTTGCCAAACTGATAATTTAGAAATCACTGTTTTCATAGGTATATGATTTACTCGTCGTTGTTGTAACCTACTACATGGTTGTTGCCGTCATTAATGTTCCGTGTACACTGTACACTGTGTACACAAACACAATCGTACCAAGTATACGTATGCATTGCATACCTATACTTAATACGTAAACCTACTATTTCGTTTTAATAATCTTTTTGTTGTTATTTTCGCAACAGAAGGATTTTCATACTAATTTTTTAGCGTCTTATTTTGGTAATTAAACGAGCTTTATGTTTTTCAGAGGGTTTAAGAGATATTGAGTTGTGTTGGGGTTTTTTTCCAAGTTGAAGTGAGGGTTGTTTTAACGAGATACGAGGAAATGAGGAATGCTTAAATTTTGGGAAGAGAAAAAAAGGAAAATTAATTATTGACTGGTGGTGTTAATTGTGTTTTTTTGTCGAGTTTTTTTCTTTCTTTCTTTGAGAATGTTTTGAAAATAAGAGAATTAAGAGTGGTGATGAGAGGGTGGAGGGGAAAAGAAATGTGTTGATTGTTTTGGGAGATTTTTTCAAAAGAAGGGATTTTGTTTTTTTGGTGTTTATTTTTTGGTATTATTAAATTGGATCAGCTGGATACAGATTTTTAATGCGAAATGGGATATTAAAATTGCATTCTTCTTGGATTAGAAATTTTGGAATGGATTGAAAAATTGGTATAATTTTCATGAATTTTTGAAAAGTGAGGTTTAATAGGGTATATCTGAACGCGAATTTGGTGGATTCAACATTGGTCAGTCGTATTCTTATGTATTCGAATATTTTTGCCATTTTTTGGTGTAAACATTTTTTTACAAATTTGTTCAGAGTGTACTCAAAAGTGTGAAAAAAAATTATAATGGGGGGGGGGAGGTCCAGAGCCAATTCTGCACTCATATTTGCGATGTTCAATTATCAATTTTCATTATATAAACAAAAAGAAATAAAAGGGAAGGAGTCGTGGGGTCGTAAAAAATTTACACGTTGAATTTTTGTAAAATATGTGTTTTGAATTCTGGGTAGAATGGGACTTGGATTTTAAGAAATATTCTCTACGAATTAAAGTAAAAATGGCTGTAGGTGAGTTGATTATTGAAAAAAATATTCTTGTAAAAAAGATGCAAACTGACTTCCATTTTTTTTTTTTTTTTTTGAATATAGTGTACTTACCTATACGAATTAATTCTACATTTTTTTCAAAAATTCATATCAATTCTGAATTTTTCTTTTTAAATTTTTACTTCTATTATTGTTGTTTTTCCAATCTAAAATTTTCTTCGATTTTTTTCATGCTTATGTAGGTACTTTTTCTAAAGTATTTATCAAAATTGTTTTCAACTTTAGGATTTTTCTCAAATTTTTCATGTTCTCTTTCATTTTTTTTTTTGATTTTTAAATATCTTTGTTTTTTTGAATTTCTAGCATTTTTTGCAAGCAACTCTAATTTTTCTGAAAAAGTTTAAAATTGAATAAAAGTAGTTTGAAAAAAACATAAAATTGAAAATTATCTAAGAATGTTTTTATCGAAAAAAATTTTGTTTTAGAATTTTAAAATGTTTTTAGAAAGAAATTGAAGTTAAAACGAAATTTCATCCTTTTGAAAAATAATTTTGAAAATTTTAATTTTGGAAAAAATTTGACCCTGCTGTAAAGAAGAAAACTTGTATATAAAAAATCGATGTCTTTATTTTTGTCTTTGGTCCAGATTTGGTGTCATTTGGATCAAAAACGTTAAAAATGAAACATCAATTTTTTTTTATACAAAGTCCCTTCTTTCCAGCAGGGTGACATAAGTGAAAGCAATTTTGAAGAAGTTTCAGGTTGAAAAAACTGTTAAAGAAGATATGAGGGGTTGAAAAAAGTTGAACAAAATTTGGAATCAACAATTTGAGTATAAATTTAGAACTGAAAAAATTTGTAAAAAAATTTTAGAATCAGCCTACTCCGAAGAAAAATAGGAATCAATTCATTGTTTTTTTGAATTTTGGGAATCATTTCACCAACTCCAATAAGTATATTTGAACTTGAGCGAAGCCAGAAAGAAAAACTTTCAAAAAAAAAAAAATACGTTGGAGCAGAACTTCTTGTAAAAACGTTTTTGATAGAACTCTCGAATTTATAAATCAGTGGGAATTATCGAAAATCACTGTAAAACAAATTGAATTGGAAAGCAGTAATATTTCAGTGAAAAAATGGCTGGTAAAAAATCAGTGAAATGCCTGAAATTTGCAGCTTTAAAAAATTAGTCAAATTATTTGATAAATTGGCGAAAATTCGCTGAAAATCAAAGAACTCAGTTAATTTTCCCTTTTGCTAGTATTTACTTACATTTTAAATAATTATTTAGCTTCCAAAATTTAAAAAATTCACTATCGTAAAATTTCTAGCTTTGGTTGATTTTTTTTACATTTGCTCATTTTAAATTTCCTTTTTAAATCGCAGAAATATTTACAGAAAAGGAAAATTTTCCAGTCCTTGAATTAATAAGATGAGCATGATTTCAAATTTCAGTTCTTTGTGTCAGTTTTCGCAACTTTCATCACTCTGGTTTTTTACTCTTCTGTTTTATTTTCAATTTTCCAACAATTTACTCATCACGCATTGCATTTGAACATAAATCATGCACTTCGATTTTCTTCTAGAAGAAATTTCGGGTTTCCTCTCTCCCCTTCAGTCTACCTCGACCCTGACGCCGTTATGACCGTTAATTCTTACACCTCGCGAAGTTTATAATTGAAACAGCTCATTATGAATTCGATTATTCATTCTTATCGCTTATATTTTATCCACGCGAGGAGCGGACTCCCGCACGCATACCCAACCGAGAAAAAATACGGAAGGTTTGATATTAGGTAGATAGCAAGGGTTGAGGAGTGGCAGGGAAAACGAAAGACAACCAAGATATCAATACAACTGCATAATACGCTACGTGACAGATATTTATCACTTTTACTCGTACTTACGTGTATTTTTCCAATTTCCAACACTTCGACATCTCTTTTTATAGAACAGACTCCTTCCCCACTCCTAGGCCATTCGGTTTATTACTGTTGGTCTGATGTCATTTGCAATAGCAGCGAAGAAAAACAACCAGTAGCGTCGATATTGCAGACAAATGAGAGACGAAGATGTATGAATAATTTGAATCGACGTCCGTCTCTTGTTCCAATCTTTCGTCGTCATCCTTTAGATCTTCATAAAGTACCTAGGTAATGGGGCTACCTTTTACATATTGGAAATATAATAAAGGTATTGTTTATTACGAGCGAGGTGACGAGACGACGTCGTCGGTGGCAGCCCCTCCGTCGCATTTAAAGAATGACATTCGAAAGAAATAATACTTACTCGTAAACTGATCGAATCAAAGATTCACGTCGTATATGTCAAGTTATGCAAAAACATGCTAATCGATGTAAATATATTCGTTATTATTGGAGTAAGAAAAAATCACCTCGTAGCTCCCTCCTGCCCTTCGTCCATTCATCTTTTTTTTTTCGATGTTCTGTACTCTTCTGCGGCGGATTAGACGAATAACCCAAGTACTTTGGAGCGACTTCGTCGCGTTAATAATCGACCTGGCGATGGGGAAAAAACTCAAATAAACGATATGCTAATTGTTGTTGAATAACTCAGAAACTGCAGAGGCAATTAAAAAGACCTTTTCTGTATAGGAAGTCGTAATAAAAATGGAAAAATCGGAAGAGAAAAATTCTTCAATCTGGTCAAAGGTCAACTACGCAATTTAGCAGCTGGTGAATTGAAAAGAATATCCTGGATTTGGATAAAAATTGACCAAATAGTTTACTTTAGGTGGAAAACTTTCCATTTTTTTTTTAGCCCTTCAGATCAAAGGAGGAGCATAGACGGAGATAGAATATGACTTTGAGAGGGGAGGGGGGGGGGGCTTGAGCTGTTGTTTAAACGGAATGAAACATGAAACAAAAATGTTTATTTTCGAACAACCTCCCTCCCCCCTCCCCCCAAAAAATCTTTCTTTACCATTACGTCATTTTTGTTAAATCTTTTTTCGGTGATGAAACTTGGAAAAAAATATAAAGGCATGAAAGTGAAAAATTTGATGACTAAGATTACTAAAAAAGAAGAGATTGGTCTATTAAAATTCATCTAAAAAAAAAAAAAAAACAATTTCCCCTTCCAAAAAAAAATTGAAAATGTTTTGAAAATTCTACTACAGAACTAATGCAAATTTTTCTCGCTACAAAATATTCAATTATCTAAATTGGAAGGAAGGAAAGTTCATACCTTATGTACCAACATTTTGAAAAATAATTATGCAGATTAATGAAGTCCGAGTTAAGCAAGAGCAAACATTTTTGAAAAAAACCATCCAAAAACTGAATTTTTTTCATTTTTTAGATCAATATTTTAACGAAATCTTCAATCTCATTTTTTATTACACACTTCAGATAACCCGAGCAAAGCAAAATTAAGATTTGAAAAATTCCCAATTTTCAGGAAAAAAATTATTTTTATTTTTAATGGTTTGTTAAATGAAAAATTTTATTGCTTTGAAGTTGAAAATTTCGTGAAATTTTTCGACGAAATTTCGTATTTTTTCGTATTTTTGCACAACAATAAAAATTTGTGTTTTTTTTTTTAATTTCTTGATTTTTTTTCTAGTTTGAAAATTTAATTTACTGATCATTTAAAAAAATTTCGCAAAGAGCCGCTTTAAAACGCTTAATTATTTTCGTTAGATATTAATAAACCATTTTATGGTAGCTCGAAAAAAAAACCAAGAAATTAGCCACATATTGATAGTTTATCCCTTGAAAGTTGAGTATTTACGAAATTTTTCGAGTGAATTTGAGGGTAAATTCAGCATTTGTGGAGTCTTGAACCCCTCATGCCCTCCTTATCTCTGTCTTTGAGGGGGAAATTATTATGAGGTTTAAAAGGGGGGCATTTTTGAACTAAATTGTATTTTGCCATTTTTGAAAGGTGCCACTAGTTGAGAATCCCCCCCCCCCCTTCAAAAAAAGAAAAAAGTGTGATTTGAGCTTTTAAAACTACTTGATTTATCGACTTTGAAATTGGATTCCTATTACTTTTTGCCTTTTAAAAAGAGGTGAAAAGTTGCTCATTGCAAAAATGAGAAATTTTTGATTTTTAGACGCAAAACCTCAAAATCGAAGCAAAATATTTTTGATTATCTAAAATAATAATTTTAGATGTAATTTTTCAAAAAAAAAATCATGACAGCGTTGCCAACTATACGCGATTTTTCTAAAATTTCAGTTGGTAGCTCTGCTGCAAAAATGTTTAAATATTCAATTTTATTATTCTAAAGACCAAATATTTTGTTCATTTTTCGAATGACTACATCTTGAAATCGTAAGAAAAATGCACGAATCAAAATTCGGTTGATTGCATCGTCGTGCAATTTTTTCGAAAAATTGTGTCAAAATTTATTCTAGATGTGATCGAAAAAAAAAGCCTCAATTTTAAGGTGTTTGAGTGAGCGATTTGAATTTGGTAATAATCGAAAATTGATTTAACTTTTCAGTTTTCAACCTTGTTGTAGAAGGCAGTGGGCAAAAAGTGGTATTTAATTTCGAGGTTATTGGTTCAGGGAGTTGTAGAAACTGAAATCATATCTTTTTAGGGAGTGATCGAGGTTTCCGAAGGAAGGCACTACCCAAATTGGCAAAAAACGTTTTTTGAAATACACCCTTTTTAAGATTTTTTTTTTGGTCTTGGGACTCAAAATTTTTTTGAAAGTTTCTGCTCAAAACAAAATATTTTCTCTTTTTTGGTCAAAATTTAGGATATTTTTTTCAATTTGTCTCATTTTACTGAAAATCCTTCTTATGAGTGTTTACTTATGCGTGAAGTTTTCGTGTAGGTATCTATACAATTTCTTCTCTTCTTATTTTGAATGAGGGAGGAGGAGGGAAGAGTGGAACGAGCGATAATACATACGGTTTCTTTACGTGCTTTTTCGTGTATTTTTAGCTGGCGGCCTATATTCGTAGTTGATTTTTTCCACTGTAAAATACCCACCGACTGATAAGAAATGGTACGTTTTAAGAAGGTAATTCTAGTCGTCAAAAAGGAAATGTACCTTGTTCGTAGAAGTACCATTGGTGATAAGAGACCCTCGCCCTGGCACACAGAAAAGTATTTTTTCCACGGTACTTAGGCGTTATGTGGTATTCTTTTCCCTATTTTTTTTTTTTACAATTCGACTACGACATATGGTACGAAGCGGGGAAATTTTAAAAAAAGAGACCAGGTGGGACGAGACGTTCTTTTTCCCAATTCTTTCACCTGCGACCGAATTCATGAATATGGATTAAGCTCGCCGAATGGAATATATTAAGAGTAATACCTGTGTTGTTTTTGTATATACGTTGTCCTTGTTTATGGTGTGACTGAAATAAAAACTTATCGACAGTTCCGACATAATTTTAACCTTAACATTTCCTTTATCCGAAACTCTCCGGGTAAATCATTGACCTGTTTCTACGCATTGAATTATGGTACTTACTGTGTATCGTTGTTTTTTGTGACAGTTTACAACTTTTTCGTTTTTCAAAGTATTAGGTATATCCTGCCTTTTTGAATGATGTCGATTAGATGAGAGGAGATGGTGAAATTTTAATGTTGTGATTTGGTATGAAATTTTCAGAGTAGAAATAGCGGTAGAAGAGTGAAATGTGGTATATTGAATGACTCCATACGAAATTTTTGAGCCTAGAAGGCCGTTGCCAAAATTCATAGTTGGAAGAAGGAGAGAGGGAGGAAATTCAAAGGAGGTTTAGCCTTCAATTTTTCAAAATTGGGCTACTTGGTGCCATATTCAGTGGGGGCTGGGAGATTGTCTCGTAATTTTTTTACGATTTCGATTTTTTTACCAAAATTGTCCAACTTTGAAGGTTCATATCTCAAATTGATGATTGCATTTTGAAAAGCCCAAAGTTGAATTTCGGTGGTGAAAGTTCAACTTTCATGATGAATACAAAAGATGAAAGCTTCCATTTAAAAATCGTAAGAGAAATTACAGTGAGTGGCCCTTTTCGTCTCTCTTTCAAGCAATAAATTTTCAAGATGAATTTTCTTTACCCCTGCTCCTGGGAGGTGCAGAAGCCCTCTATTTTGACTAAAATTCAAAAAATCGAAAAAATAAAGTAGGGTTAAAAAGCAGGTCGATATTCGAATTTTTCGCCTTCAAATTACTGAGAATTGCTGTGTCACAGCTATTTTTATTTTTTGCCCTATTTTCCTACAAAATTAGGAGGCTAGGAAGGCACTGAAGGGTTAAATCTAAAAAATAAGCAAAAATTCGATCTCAGTGTCCTAACAGCCCAAGCAAACGACAGGTCACACTTTTTTTCATTTTTTCGAATTTTGATCTCATCAAGGGGGCTAATGGGGAGCAGCGAGGTCAAATAAAAAATTGAGCGCACATATTCGAACTCAGCACCTTTGAATTCGTAGAAATCGATGCGTTATATTATTTTTTTGATTTTGATCAAAATTGTGGGATTTTGTACATCCCCCCCCCCAGGATATGGAAGTCTCATATTGAAAATTCGTTGGTTGAATAAATGGTAAAAAGGGTTACTTACTGTAATTTTTTCCGATTTTTAAAATGACAGCTCATCATTTTTACACATTGTGAAAGTTGAGCTTTCATCGCCGAAGTTCAACTTTCAACTTTTCAACATCTAATTATCATTTTTGAATCATCCTATCAATATTCTTTTTCAAACCCCACAAACAGGATGTAAAAGCTTTTGAAAAATTTGATGAAATAAGTAAGTTGAAATAATTCTGAGAGAAAATATTATTTGAATAAGCTACGAAATTTTTTTACATTTTGGCCTTTTTTGCGATAGATTGCTGTCATGAATTTCATACAATTATATTTTTATGACTTTTTTGCTGCAAGGTTTTCAGATCGTCAAATTTTTCATGTATTGGTTGCATTTTTCTTCTTGTTTATTTTTTTTTCGATCCAATTTAAGGACGAGCAAAAAAAAATGATGTGCAAAAATGGCAGAAATCGAATTCGATACTTTTTGATCCCTTATTTTCGTCAAATAATTGGATATTTCGTTTCAAAATTTTATAAAAAGCAGAAGATCGTTGATTAATTGGTTAGTTTCTTTTTCTGTCTCCAGTTGGGTAATTTGCCGTTTTTTCGATGATAAATTTATGACTTCAGAGTTGGAATTTTGTAGGTATGTTCCACATGGAAGTAAGGAAATTTTAAATGTGATTATCCAAAAAAATTCCACGTTAGTTTGCATGCTCAACCGCTACCTACTTAAATTAATTAAAATTTTCATAAAATATTTTTGTATCTAATAATGTATTTTGGAAATTCATTTCGAAAATCTAATTTTCTTCATTTGTTTAGGATATGATCAATTGATCAATTTCATTTTGCTTTTGAAAAATGATTATCACATTAGACGAAAATGACTAATTTTTATTTTCGAATTTCAAGATTTCTGAAGTTGATGAATCTATTTTCCATTTGAAAATCTTCAATATTGTCGATTTGATTTTTCGTACACTTTTTGGATGAAAGAAGAACATCAATTCTTTGTCTCTAAAGCAAAGTTTTTGTTAAATTTCCTTCTCAATTTTTTTATTAAATTTAAAATTACATAATTGAATTTGACCAATTTTTGGATTATCGCAAGATGATGATCATTTTTTGCGAATTTTCCGCATACATTTTCTCAACTTCTGAAATTTTATTACTTAGTTCCTCGAATTTTCCATCCTCATTACAAATTCATGCTTTCCATAATTTTGATTAATTGTTACACAAAGTACTTTACACGTAAGATGAATTTGTGATGCATAATTTTTATGGTCTTTGGCGATGATTTTATGGCGTAATTTTATGAACTTGTCTGCGGTTCTCGTTAATTTCCACGTATTTAATTTCGTATTCGTACAAATTTTACGAACTCGAATGTTTTTTTCGACAATGTAGGTATAAAAGTATCAGGAGAAATTTCCTCCATAAAATTTATCCGGTTTTATTGCCCACATCCTCCATTGATTCGTCGCCATTATTATTTCTCTACCAAAAGACAGTCACCTATGGGGAAAAAAATATCGTGAGAGAGGCGACCAGATCTATGTGTAGAACCGTAGACACAGAGACGTAGCCATTCACGTCTGCGTGTTCCGGTACGATAATTCTGTCCAATCGCGGAAACTCACGTCATAAAACTATCATTCTTATGTATCTGTAAACTGGAACGTTTTTATTAAAGCCCTCTCTTTGTTCGTGTATGTATAAATACAGATAGTTATCGTGTTCGAACCATCAGCTCCCTTTGTTGTTGCATAGAAGCGCCCATTAAGCCTATGCCAACGATTCATCCAAAGCTGTGAGGTTTCGCATCGTCTCTCTCGCACTTCTGCAGTGGTATTGCAGGATTGCAGCTTTACCCCTCCTCCCTGCTTCCTAAGTCGATAATATTCCGTAATAAAATTATGTACACAGCAAACTCGGACCAAATCAAGTTACACGTGAGATGGTACGATTACTTAGGTCGTCCCAGCTATAGACCTTGGATATAGCGAAACAATGATACCTTGTCAGAAAACCAACCGTGTATCTATGACGATGAGAAATTATTTAATAACTTTGCTCGTATCAGTGTTGCGAACACTTACCGAAAGAGGTAATTAAGGTGTACGAGATGCTTTGACACGAGATACCCATCTATGTACTTTTACCCCGCGTCCCAAAAGTTGAACATATCGATGATGTCAAGTTCGTGTCGACGAATTTTTTTTCCTCTCGAAAATCGTATCAAATTATGCCGTGAAAATAACCGCACGAGTATCTTCGAGCTTCGAGAATATGATGTAGATTTTTTACTCCGTAAGTATGTTTCGACATGCGAATGAGCCAGGTGAAAAAGTTTCTCCTTTGGTGATGATGCGGCGCAACGGTGATGATGGCTTGGGGCATTTATAGGAGGTATGTGTGCTTGTAATCGATTACTGACTTTAAAACGCCTCATTCCGATGTACGTGGACAAGTAATCATTATCTTGTAACGGACGTAAATTGGTCAAATATTAGATGAATACAATGTATAGAGTGGTGTGCCGCAATCGGGTATAGGGGTTCCTAAATGGAAATATAGGTGTAAATTATTTTTACAGATGAGTTTTTTGAGTTGTGAGGGTTTCAAAGTGTCATATTTTCAACCAATATGTTAAATATTGTAGTTGAATGGTGAAAGAAATTGATGAAAAATGGATCGATTTTTTTTCACGAGAGAATCGTCATAACTAATCTATTTCGATTCAGTCAACATAAGCTGCTGAACTGAAGTTGATTTTTCAATTTTTTGGAGAATTTTTGAAAATTGCTGAAATGATGTATCGATGTGTTGATTTTTTTTTTCTTGGGTTCAGACTGCTAGGTTTATATCAGCCCATGAAATACAGTATGATAAGTTTAGAAACGTATGTATTTAAATGGTTCATCATGAAGTAAAAAACATAGTAAAAATGATAAATTTTACCAAAAAAAAAAATAAAAAATAAAAGTGCTCCATTTATAAAATTGATGCAATTTTTGAAAAAAATATAAGGTATATTTATTGAAAAAAAATTACTTACCACGAAATTTGATGAAATTTTTTGCCTAGAAATAAATTTTACCAAATTTGTAAGAGTGGCCTGTTATTTTTTTCTGATAAAATTTATGTTTTTTCAATTTACTAAAATCAACTTTCTGAATCAAGTGCGATTATTTTAGGATTTCGAGTCAACTTGGAGCCTTCAGCGAAAGTTAACTTTTCTCCTGCTCCCCGGAATTATTTACTCCAAAAGGCACTATAATCAATTTAAGCAACTGAAAATTTAGCACATGTTAAAATACTCAGTGTATTTGTCAGTTGAATATTTTATGGATAGAAAAAAAACAAGTCGTTGGGCATTACTGCAGCAAAACGAACTCGATAATTTGCTGCATAAAATTTTTCCCCTCTCTCCCCTCCCAAAACAAGTGTCACCATTTTTAAAATTACCTGAACGTGAATTCAAAATAAAAAGCCATTAAAGTCATAAAAAGGTCATGTAATTTGAAAAAAGTATTTAAAAACTCATAAAAAGTGAAAAAAGTCATGAAAAGGTCATGAAATTAAAAAAGTAGTACAATGATCATAAAATGTGAAAAAAGTCATAAAAGAAATAAAAAAGCAATGATATTTGAAAAAAGTCACAATGGTCAAAAAGTTTGAAAAAGTCATAATGAAGGTCACAAAATTTCATAATGAAGGTCACGAAATTTGAAAGAAAGTATGGAAAAAAGTCATAAAAAGTGAAAAAAGACACGAAAAAGTAATAAAATTAAAAAACGACAATGACCATAATATATGTGAAAAAAAAAGTCATATAAGAAATGAAAAAGTAATGATATTTGAAAAAAAAAGTCGTAAAAGTCATACAAAGGTCGTGAGATTTGAAAAAAGTCACAAAGATTAAGAAGTTTGAAAAAGTCATAATAAAGTCACGAAATTTGAAAACTAGTACCTATAAAAAAAAATCATAAAAATTGAAGAAAGTCATGAAAAGGTCATAAAATTAAAGGTGAAGGTAATACCATGATCATAAAATGTGAAAAATTCATAAAAGAAATGGAAAAAGCAATGATATTTGAAAAAAAAAGTCGTAAAAGTCATACAAAGGTCATGAAATTTGAAAAAAATCACAATGGTCAAAAATTTTGAAAAAGTCACAATAAAAGTCACGAAATTTGAAAAAAAAAAAAACCGTTAGGTACAGCCATGAATTTTGAAAAAACGTGAAAGTCATGTTAGAAAAAGCCCCGAAGAAGTTATAAAAGGTGAAAAAGGTCATGAAAAAGTGGTAGAATTTTTAAAAAATAATACTGTAATCATGAAATGTGAAAAAAGTCATGAAAAGGTCATTAATTTTTAAAAATGCTCCAAGGCATAAAATTTGAAAAAAAGAAAAAGTCTTGAAAATATCATAAAACTTGCGCAAAAAGTCAAAAAAGTAATGGGATGGGAAGGTCATGATATGTATTAAAAAATATAAGTAGTCATTAAAGGTTTTGAAAGGTCCTGAATTTGAGGTCTCCAAGACGGACAAATTTAATGAGCCAAATTTCGATTCAAACAGCGAGAACGATTGTAATGATACCCTACTGTTAGCAAAATGCTTGAAAACTGATAAGAAATCAGAGTAAAATTTCATCAGATATGTCTTTTTTTTAAAAAAAACTTTCCATTTCTCTTCTCCACTCCCTTCTCGAGTTGTTCTTCAAATTTATTGTTTTATTGAAAATGAATTTTTCAAAAAGTGATCTACGATTACCCATGACCTGTAGATCTGTTTCAATACGAATTTATATTTTTTATGAGAGTGACAAATTTTGATCAAACGTGAAAACTCAATTTCAAATCTAGCAATCGAAATTCAAGTTTTTTTCATCGCCAGAAAAAAGTATAAAATGTCTTGAAAAAATTGATCTAGAAAACATGGTGAAATCAGAGAAAATTATTTCTGAAATGTTGTAGGCAACCTGGAGTTGGATCAGAATGAGTTGAAAATATTGCGAATGATTTCAGTTTTCAAAAAACAATAGGTAGGTAGTTCGAAAAATTGCAAAAATATGACATGTTTTTTTTTCAGTAGATATTCTCGCTACGAACTGAAATTTTATGAAGTTTCAATTAAATTCTTCCCTTCTTCTTTCAATAAACTATATTTTATGCATAAAATCTAGGCAGAGGCCATTCGTATATGGTACCTGACGACGTACCAATAAATGAATATCTTACGCTATCTGTGTCTCAAACCGCGAACCTTTAAATGTACACACAGCACACGTCTTATTAAATATTCATAATATTCATATCATGCGGAAGGTGTTCGTTGAATAATTTAAATAATTTGTGTTTAGTCGCGTAATTAAAATAAACGTATATTTTTGACATTTTGGACAAATTCCTTCTCCTCAACGTACCACTTATTGCAGGTTTATTATGACGCGACCGTTTAAATACTCCCCGAAGTGCGCGAAAGCTCTGAAAACGTACGGGGTGAAATCGGGGTCGAGGGTGAGATTTTATTACGCCGATTTGTTAGCAGGATTTAAAGAAAACGCGAAGTGTGATTCGAAGATGAATAAATTAAGCTGAATGAATTTCAAAGATTGTTCATTAGTGTTGAATAAATTTCCCTTGAAATATAATGGGGGGGGGGGGGTCAAAAAAATTGGGTTGGTTGTAAAAAAAGTCATTCAAAGGCCAAGTCAAGTCGAGCTTTTTTCTCAAAAAATTTTGCTACACTCCCTGTTCAATCAAAAAAAAAAAAAAAAAGAATTTCAAACTACTTACATATAAAGAGTGAAAATTTTCGAGAAAGATCTTTAAAATTTTTTCACCAATCCAAAAAATCAAAAATGTTTCAAAACGTTCAAAAAAGTATCAATATTCAACAAAAAAGAAGTCTTGCTACAACTTCGAATTTTTTCTATTCAATTTTCGCAATATTTTTTCTGATGATTCCTTTCAAAATACGAAATGACTTTTCAACCCTTGAGAACTCTCAACCTCCAGAAAAAAGTACCCCTCTCCCTCTTAGGCATCAGCATGGCAATTTTTAGCCACCAAACTACTGTTTCGCTGCATATTCGTATCCTAGACTCGTGAATTTCGTGGTAACTGTCGAGAGATACTCCGCATACCACCAAGAAGGGGTTCAGTTTTACCAAGAAAAAGGGTAAAGTTTACGGGCGAAATATTGTTTATCTTTCTCGGATGCCGGGTAAAAGATATAATGTTGATTTTTTCAAAATAAAGCGTCGAAAGTAATAAAAAGGCCCTCTCCGGTTACTCTCGAGCTCCCCACACCTATCACATCGCGGCGAAGAGAATAAAAAAGCGAGATAGAAAGCCATCGCCACCTCGATTACGCTCAAGATTTCCCAAGCTTGTTCTTTTTCCTTCTCTCTTTCTAGTAGGTGCTTTTTTTCCGCCCTGTTCTTCTTGCTCGTCTATTATAATACATCAGCAGGTTGTTGAAAGTAAACCTACTAACTTATGGATACTGATGACTCGGCTAAATGAGGCACCGCTTCGTCTCCTTCGCCCTCATCGTATAGAGAGTCGACTGCGCCTCAGTATTTTCCAACGTTTTCCACTTTATATACAACCTCCTCCTCGCCTACCCCTTACGTAGTCTCTTCGAAACTCGTACAAGCTCTAATGTAATGCAACCGAGATGATCATTTTTCAACAATGTTCAAAAGTATCTTCAGTTTATCTGAAAATATGACAACCGCAAACTCTCTGCTGGCTTGTTCGTCGTGCCCCTTGCATCCCTTTAGCTCAAAAATAACCATGTCGTCGCCGTATAGCGCGCAACGTACGTTCATATACTACACAACTTAATAGATCACCGTTCTTTGCTCGCTCTATTTAACTTATAAAAGATTTTCCAAGTATATCTTTGACTTTTCGAGCGCTTGTTCGCCGCCATTTCGTTATTACCGCAGACATACGTATAAGCTTCTATTTCGTCTTGGTATTCGATTTTTATTGCGTTATAATTTCCTTATTATTGGATATTTACGAACGTAAAAGTGGTATAAGGATGGTCAGCGAGGATAAATTTTATCATTGTCGTGGTTCGGTTACAGCTCATCTGCTGCGGTGATCAAAATGACCTTTGTGAGAAGAGATTTATTTATTGGTTCGTAAATCTGGAATCTTTATTGAAGCTGAATTATATTTTGGAAGTTTTTTAACTCATCGAATGGTAAATGGAAGTAGGAGTAGCATTGAAAATGTAGACTAAAAGTCATGGTACATTGAACAAGGGTCCATTGGGCGATATTTATTGGCAATTTTATTAAATATCTGCAAGTGTGATTGGATTATTTTTTAAGATGGTGGAATACTTTTCTCATCTAAAATTTAACGAAAACATTTTTTAGTTCTAATGAGTGAATGAAATTTTCAGGACAATATCGATTGAGCATTGTTTAAAAAATTCTTCAGCATTTTTAGATCCCTTACAAAAATTGCAACGTTTACAGGTCGCTAGATTATTTTGGAAAAAATTTCATGAAAGTTCAAGTTTATACTTTCTAAATTTGAATCAGCCAAATTCCACTGATTCTCCTATTTTACTGCCAATCAGTGAAAAATTACAGATTCAAATAGTGAATTTTCATTATTGAATCAATAAAAATAAATTGACTAGTTGAAATCAGGCAAAATTTACTGATTCAGTCAGTCGAAATTTGCTGATTCAATCGGTAAATTTTTATTGAATCACGAAATCAGTCAAAATTTACTGATTAAATCAGTGATCAATTACTGAGTGAATCAATGAAATTTTACGTTTACTGATTCAGAAAAGAAAATTCGCCGATTGAATCAGTGAATTTTCTACTGATTCCTACAATGACTCAAATTCACTCGAAAAGTCGAGCTTTTCTTTAAAAAAATTCAAAAATCATAAAAATCCCATTTACTATTGATAAAATATTGAAAAAATTTTATGAAAAGGAAGAGTGGATATTTTTGAGGGAGGGACAAAAAAGTACTTGAAATTTCCTTTAAAACGAATATACGCAGGGGAGCATATGCGCACCCAGAAATTAATTAAGGGAGGGGCTGAGAATTTGAAAAAATCGGGATGATGTCAAATTTCAAATTAAGTCGATCTTTCAGCGTTTTAGTCAAAAATCCTCGATTTTTTCTGATAAACAGAAAATTTATTGAGATATTGGAGATTTTTGCCTGAAAAATAGTCAAAAATGACCAAGTTTTAAAATTAAAGGGCTGAAATACTACCCGAGGGAAGCGAGGGCGAAGATTTTTTGAAAAAATATACTTTGATGAGCAAAAAAATGCAGCAAAAAATCTTTTTTCCAAGTCTGGGGGCCCCCATGGGTGCGCTTATGTAGGGAAGTCAAAAAATTTGGGGCTAGTTGTCAAAAAAGTCATTCAAAAAGGTCAAGTTAAGTCAAGCTTTTTCCTCAAAAAATTTTGTTGGACACCCTGCAAAGCTTTTGTACGGAAAATGGTCGAGAGTTGTCCCCTGAGTAAACTCCATTACCAACCCCAAATATTTTGCCAATTTTTTATGGAAATTCCATTCCCTTCCCCCTGCCCTCCAAAAATTGGACCCCCTTTATTTCCTTTTGATTTTAATTTTATGATAAAAATGGCTCAGTACCTCCAAATTTTTTTGTGTGTTCATTAGCAGAGGAAATAAGAATCTAAGAAGCTTTTTTTTTGGAAGGGGATCAAGAAATATTAATATGTATTGTCATGCTGTTTTCATGCACACAGCAAGCACTTCATTAGATAATGATTTTATACTTATTGCCGCACATTTTAAAAAATTCATACTTTCCCAATCCCATTTCCATTGAGACTCTTTTTTCTCCTTTGCTAATGGTCGTACAAAAAAAATTACCAAAACAGGAAATCCTATTTTTCCAAGTATAATACTGATTTACCTACTTACAAATATTTTGTATTTTTTTGATAGATTTTTCCGAATGTATGTACAACTCAAAAATATTTTTAGTTCGTTATAGAGCCAACTGTTGTTCAAAATTTTATTATTCTTGAATACAAAATTGATCAATTTACTCATAAATATGTATTTACCCCTCCCAAGCGTGATATTGTTTCTATCAGAGCTGTTTTTTTAGCGGAAACTTGCCATATTCTCAATTAAAAGTAGACTTCTCACAAAAACTTTCAATAGATTTTTCGAGTAATTTCAATAATGGGCTAAGGAATGGAGGGTATACTTTTCGATTATTATTCAAAATTCAAAATACTTACTAGTTTACTATTCATACTTATATTTCTTAAAAATTATCACCTAAAGTATTTTTTCTCCATGGAAAAATGTAGATTTTCTTCATTTTTGGAAAAATGGTTGAAATGAAAGCAGGATATATTTGTCTGATTTTTTTCCCTCTTGAAAACATTTCAAATGCATTCAAAAAATTGTTTTTTTTTCAAGTAGGAGAAATTATTTTGTACTTTTTTTTAGGGAATTGAAATGGATAGCTAAAAAATAAAAAAAAAAAAAAATGAATTATTTGTTTGTTATTATAGCATTAACAATTTTTTTTTGGTAATTTATAAACTTGAAAACAAAAATCAAATTGTGTATTGTTCAATGTTTTTTACTCGTGAATGCAAGAGCTTAAAGTTCTTCAAAAATTAGTAAATTACAAAACTTCAATATCATAAAATTATTTTTAAAAACTTCCTTTTTTATAGTATCTTGGCCTTTTCAATTAATAATAAAAACTTTTTAGTAACTGTTTGGAATTCTTCTTTTTCCCTCCTTCAAAAATTGAAAGTTGAGTGTGTAAATCAAGAAAATAATATTTCTAGTTTCTACCCTCGTCAAAATACCTGCTCGACCCTTAGCCCATAGCCCATTTTAGGTAGATACTGAATTTCGTCAATCATGCATCGTGCCTCGATGCTAAATATATGCATCGGTGAATGACCGTTAATGAGGGACACCCTTTTGGTCGGAACTTCGATAAATTTTTGACAAACGCGGGTGACGGAAAAGTCATGTCTCCAGGTTATAAGCTACAATTCCAACTGATATCTAATTGGAACGAGAACTCCGGTATACCTACCTACTCCACTTGTATATTTTTTTCAGCGCAATATAGATAAGTAATTTGCATACGAGCAATAGTGTTACACATAGAAGCAAAATTTTTATCATATGTGCAAACAAAAAGACCTATAGAACACGTAAACGTTTATCAATGTGTTATGTACGACGCGGCGATGACGATGAGCAGGCGGTAGGAAGAGAACAGGACGCCAAGCTTGTACAACCGAAGCGTGTGTATTTGTACAAAACAGTTGAAAGTTTGGTTTCTAGTTACTACGTGTGCGTTTTCTATTATAATTTATGTTAATATTATTCCGAACGTAACAAATATAACAACGCGAAGACTAAAGGAGGCACACCGTTAAAGCGGTGTCATCTCCAACTGTTGTTATTCACTCCGTATACACCGCCCGCCTCGACCGCCGCTTCTTATCTATGCAAATGCCGATTGCCGAACCGCCACCGGAGTAATCTTACGAGTGGAAAAAAATTGACGTTTATAAATATAATAGAAAAGTGTAGGTTCGTGCCGGCGAACTTTACTGGTGGCTGAGATCAGCGGCGGATCTGGAGTGACCGAGTGAGTCAGGTGCTAAGGTGACGGTGTACAATGCCTAGGTGGTGATTGTTCGATGATCATTGATCGTAGACGAAAATTTGACGATAAGGTGGTTGTTAGTGACGAATTGGAAGGGGTGCATGATGGCCGGAAACGTCCCATGTGAGATGAGAAACGTTATCGAATCGATTTAGTACTGGAATTGGTTGCTGACTGGGCAAATTTTAATTATCGGAAATAATTATAAGGTATTTTCAACGTCGTTCTGCTTCTTTTCTGAGATGTAGGCACTGAAAATACTGAAATTCTGCTGCATTTTTCGAATTTGTCCTGGAATAAAATTTAATAGATTAATATTACATTGATTATTCTTTTTATTTCCAGATTTGTGCAATGAAACGAAGAACGAACTATTCCCATAATCGAAGCAAATGAGATATAATCTGCTAGATGTAGCTTCACAGCTGCTTTGTACTTTCGTTGATGAAAGAAGTTCCAGTACCTAGCTACCTACCAAGACCAAAT
Organism: Pseudococcus jackbeardsleyi; assembly: GCA_038380155.1. NCBI lineage: Eukaryota > Metazoa > Arthropoda > Insecta > Hemiptera > Pseudococcidae > Pseudococcus > Pseudococcus jackbeardsleyi. The sequence continues at coordinate 7,727,831 of CM076242.1, forward strand.
TAATGTAAAAATGTTACCAGTCAATGTAAATAATTGTAGAATTTATTTGTTGTTTTGTTAATAAATGAAAAAAAAAAACCTGGAAATTTACTCATTTTTAATCGGTATTTTTTCAAATGACGTTGAACAGTGGAAATGATGATTATGTTCATTATATCTCGGCTTTGTGATGCTTGAGATGAACGCTGATCTGCTGGGAAGACGTCTAAAATTTGAGGTATTGAAATTTTTTACTTATTTTATGGCAAAATAATCACACTTTTAAGTAGATACATAAGAAATGAGCGATAAGAGTATCTATTAAAATTATCAACCCCTATCAAGAACGTGCAAAATTACTTCGAAAAATTAAATCTAGGGTATTCGTTTTTTTTTATTTCACATGAATACATCAAATTCATGATTAATAATAATAGGTACTTTACTTAGTCAATTCATATTCACGAACCATCCTCGTAAAATTATGTAATCGTACTTAGAGCCTAGAGCATTTTGAATTTTAGCTCCACAAATTACGTAATTCATGAAAAAATCCATCAATCACTTTCTATCGTATTAATTAGAAATTATTAGTTAATTATTAGACTAAAATGATTACGAAAAAAGAAAAATTAAAAAAAAATTAACGTAATTATGAATCATGGGTGGTGAGGTGAGAGGGAGGGCGTGTCACAAATTTTGATAAAATGTCGCCGAAACTCATTCTGAACACGCGAACATTGAAAATCTCTTTTTTTTTCATCGGATAATCGTTCAAACGGAATATATCACATAAATTTATTCGAAATATAGATCATGAAATAGAAAATTACTAAAATTAATTTAAATAATCGCGATATAATTTAAAAAAATTGAAAAATTTCATTTAAAAGATAGGTAAAAATATTTGACCAAACGTCGCGCACCGTAGAAGTAGGTAACTTTGTAAACGCAGTGTTGCGCTTGTTGAAAAATGAAAAACATCGAAGAAATTTCAAATTCATTTTTTTTTTTTCATTTTATTAATTATTTTAATTGTTCAGGAAAATTATTTCGGTCATAAGAAATCTTTTTAATTACTTAAATATTTTGTTTCATGTATTTATACGAAAAAAATCTAAAAATTATGAGTTTTGTAGCAATTTCATATTTGTTAGTTCGGAAACAATGTCCTTCAAAATTGACACACTTTTTTTCGTTGTGCTTCGTTTGTGAAAAAAAAATGTCTTCTAAGAAGTTATGTTCGTTTTGGAATTAATTTCTGTATTATTTTACGATTAATTAATTAATATTACTTAGAAAACGAGTGCTATCATAGTTAAAAGTGTGATGTATAAGTTGTATGGTAAGTTTGATTATACTGTGTTACTAGAAATGTGTAAACCTCGTATGCCGTATAAACAATATCCAAACTCTAAACTAGGGGTTTTCATGTCGAAATTTCATCGATGTTATTCATTTTTCGTACCCTGAGAGACATTTCGATTGTTAAATTGGTTCGTGAATATGTCCGAAGCAACGAAACCGTGTTTTGGACGTCCGTGTCCGTCCTCGATGACGCTAAAATTTATACCTAGTATTGGTCGTACGTTGTACCGATGCATTGCAGTGTAATGTTTCGTCCGTCGGCTGTAATCAAATTGTAATACTACGTAAGTATGTGGTGTTCAATTGAGACGGGTTTTGACCTACGAAGATCCCATCGATATCGCCGACACAGTTTCTGTTATGGAATGCAATGTATAAGAGCGCGCATTTGCTTCTGTGAAAATACTTAGAACAAACTTCGTACTTGAAGAACTCATATGTCATGTGAAATTAAGAATGAGATTTATTGGTTACAGGATTTGAATTATTGCAGCAATTTTACCTTCTACAACGTAAATCTCATGATACAGAATCGGCTTATGTAAAGAATTCGACCCTTCGATAAAGAAGCAGTTTGGTAAGTATGAATGTTAAACGATGTAAATACTACAGTATTAGCTGTGCGCGAAATTTGTTTTCCAGTATGATTTTACATCGGTCATCTCTGAGTCGATTAAGCTCGTAGAACTATCATTGTCGTCGATTATTTCACCCTAACGTGTGCATGTGTCCATGAGCCAATCTGTCCCTTTGTTTGAAGGCGTTTCAATTCGCTGGTTCCATCATCGTGAAAGTTTGGATCGAAGGTTTTTTTGTCGGTTTGTATTTAATCGACGAAATCGAAGGTTGAATGAGACGATAGAATTGTCACTGTTGTAAGTGACATTGGTGATTTTATATTGTTTCTCGTTTGTTGGCTTTATTGTTTTTATTTTTTATTATTTTTTCCGAAGGCATTAGCATTTATTTTACTGATTATTCGAGCTGATGATAGTATGGGCTGTGATCCAACGCTACGATATTTTCAAGCTGTGTGTTTTATCGACTTCACGCCGTTCCCTTTTCCTAATGCCACCTGCAGTAGATACTTTTGTGTGTTATGTTGATCGATTATTTCGTTGGGTTGTAAACATCTGAACAAAATGTTGAATCATTGATTCCAGTTTTTTGAGCTGATTTCTTTGATGACAAAAACTAAAATTCATTCCGAAGGAAAATCATATATAAAATTTTCTGATTTACATTTTTTGAAATCGTAATGTTTTTTTTTTTTTATTCAAGTTTGAATTTAATCTTTGTTTGGATAATTTTCATAGATTTTTGCAGGGGGGGGGGGGGGGGTAAATCGAAGAGAAACAATAAAGCGGTTTTTTTGGATGACAAAGTGGCGCTTATCGATAAAAAAAATTAATTAGGGTGGGAAAATTTGCCAGGAATTGCGGGTTTTTAGTTTTGACTTGAAAAAAGTGCATTTTCATTTGAAAGAATCGAAAAAATGGCATTTTGTGATGTTGAACTATGGATCAGGCATTGGAATTCTAGTTTTTATTTCCTTTCCTTCCCCTCACGCAAATGTATTCCCAACTTTTGATTCTTTGGGATGGAGGAAAAAAGGGAGTGCTATGTATTTCCGCAGTAGTGAAAGTTGGATACCTATTCTAAATTGTTTCTTCAATATTCGGAAATTACAAATTCGTGTTTCTTGGTTGAGTAAAGTTTCCCAAGTCACTTCAATACCTCTGCAGTGGTTTATTGGTCTCGTCTCTTTACCATTTTACTTGTATTTTTATTCAGAAAATTGTTTATAACATTGAGGATTTTTCACGTCGTCTGCCAATTATCTATTTTCACGATGATGATGGATACTCATTCCCCTCTCCCCTCCCTTCACTAAAAATGTACCCCGGATTAAATTTTTATTGATTATTATCAATCATGAATATTTAATTGATGTCAATGAAATACTGTCAATCATGTGTACTTTCAGAAATTTCATCCTTTTTTTTGTGTTCATTGTCCCAGAGAGAGTTATAATTTTTACTGACGGAAAAGAATTGAGATTTTGGGATCCCGTCTCTCCTATACCTTTGCTATCCTCCAATCTTTGGAGAACAGTCAAAACGAAATCCCACGTCCTCTCCCTCTCTAGTCCAAGGGCTAAAAACCTGGGGGACAAAGAAAGCAGATTCCCCTTTCCCCTCCCCATTATTGAAAAGTTTGCATTTTTATCCCAAATTTGTAATCTTTTCTGAGAAATTTTTGTATATGGTTGAAAAAATCATATTTCGTCAAAAAAAAATTCTAGTCAATTATTTTCAATTTTTCCCCCTCTCATGTACGAGTAAGTCAATTTCAACTGCCCTTGCCGAACTTTTGAATGGCAATTTCAAAAGCCAGCTGTACAATGTTATAGGGATTTTTTTCCATAACTGCGAGCTTATTCGAGATTTATGTATGCAATTTTAAAGGGGTGTGCAATTGATTATATTTGTCGTATGTATTACGTTGAAATATTTCCGCTTCTCTTATTTTACTTTTTAAAAATATCAAATCGTTGTCTTAACGTTCGAAACGTAAAAAAAAAACCGCGATATTTACCTGCTTTTACCATATCAAGACCTTAAAAGGCAGATAGAGCAGTTCCGCGCATCGAAGCTTTCATCGGTTAAATTGATTTCGAGCTACCGAAGAAGATTTGAGTTCGTTTTCCGGATGCACCTATCTATGAAGAATCGTCGTATTTTCATTTCCGTATTATTCAGCTCATCGATTGACTTGGCTTGTGTATTGTGATCGTTTCGAGTGATTTTCGTCGTCTTCCAGTCGTGAAAGACCATCGTACATTAGTATTCGCGAATTCGTGTATCAGTTTGTAAAAATTCGATCGTTTCGAACTGTCATTAATAGGATTTTGAAAGTGATCGCGATTTTGAGCTCCTTTTGCAGACATTTTTACATAATTTTATCGCATAAACACCGAATCGATATGAAATCTTACCACATACTCGACGAGCTAATCCATCCATCCATTTATAAATGCGTGCTTTCTACATTATGTGACTCTAAAATTACAGATCAGTTAGAGAAGAGAACGTCGTCGTCAAATCGTGGTCGTTGTTCATTGCGAATCGCAGCGTTGTAAATTAACTTAACACGCTGGCCCCGGTCGTTTTTCTTGTGTGTAAAAAAAGAAAGACTGGAGCTGGGGACATTACCTTCTACGTTGTAAAATATTAGTTACCTAACTATTGTGCCAACGGCAGATTCGCATACACGGTTCGTGTATTCAATACCAACTTCGAACCCATAGGTAAGATATGGAATAGTAATTTGTAATAGAAAAGTATTATGAATCGAGAGGTGCGTACTTGTTCAACTGCTCAAATTTTGACGGTGGTGACGAGATGCTTTGCCCAGCACTCCGTCCATTTCAAACTGTACGTTCGTTGGTATAGAGCACAACGGTTTGCAAAATTTTTAACACCAGTTTTTGGGCGGGATTTTACAAATTTTGATCTCGTTCGTATTGCTGTTTCGGTGGCTTTTTCAAATACGTACGTAAACGACCGAAATTGACATTTTACTGATCGTTGATTTTGATTTTTTTTTCCCTTTCTTACTAATTCAACCCTAAAGGTACCTAGGTACACGCGAACATGTCCGGAGGCAGTGGCTACGCAGGCGATAGCTACCGAACATCCAGCAGCAGCTACGACTACAACGTGCATCGAGTGGGCACCCATAACTCTCGTGGTTCGCCGCCGGATCAACGCAACTCGATCGGAGAATACGAACGGAGCTGGCGGAACAGCGGTGGCGGCAGCGGCGACACCGTGAGCTCTCGAAGATACTCGGACGATCACGGAGCCGACAGCGATAACTCGTATCGAAGCGGTAGTCGGTATCGGGATCGTAGCCCTCGCGACAGACGTTCTTCCGAACGCGGCTACGAGCGTAGCAGACGTCGCCATCATCGTAGTAGTCGCGATTCGTCGAGGGAACGCAGTTACTCGCGCGGTCGTAATCGTTCCGACAGCGATAGCGATAATCGGTATTCGTCTTCGTCTCGAGATCGGTACTACGACGACCGCGATCGGTATAGGGATTCGCCACCTTCGAGACGTCGTTGGCGCGACGATAGCGCCGAAGACGACAGATCTCGCAGCTACGATCGGAACAAACGCGACGATGGGTATTATCATCGCAGCGGTGGCGACCGGTTCGCCAGCCGCGTCAAGGATGATTGGCTGGCTCACGTTTGGGGCGACGGTGGCAGACCTTCGGAAGGATACGGTCACATGGACTACAACGATTCCGGTGTGGAGCATTATGACAGAAGCTCGTATAAATCGCAGGTTCCCAATAAAACGTTGATTATTCGAGGCTTGGGATTGTACGTGACCGAGAAAGAGATCAGAGAAGAAGTGATCAAAGCCGGAGGAGCTCCTAGAGATATTCGTTTGATTCGCAAAAAGGATACAGGTTCTTCTAGGGGATTCGCTTTCGTCGAATTTGGATCCACCGAAGAAGCCCAAGGGCTGGTGGAAAAACACGACGGAGAATTCAGACTGAAAGACCAAAAGGTCATAATGCAATACAGCATTCAGCGTGATTTTGAAAAAGAAATCAGCGCCGATTGGTATTGCAAATGCTGCGCGTTGAATTTCAAACGTCGAGAATTCTGTTACCGTTGCGGATCCGATCGTAAATCCGGCGAATGCACCGATTCCGAAGAAGGTAGTTCGCATCCAACCCACACAGTCATGCTCAAAGGATTGGACATGCTGACCACCGAAGAGAACGTCCTAAAAGCCATCCAATCTCTATCGTCCTTGCCCATCCGTAGCGTTCGAATTGGTCGCGATAAACATACCAACGTCTCCCGAGGAATCTGCTACCTAGAAATGAACAACGTCTCGGACGCCATGTACCTGCACAACACATTGCTCACCCAAAAAATTCGCATCGACGGTCGATCTGTCTACGTATCCTACTGCAAGAATCTGCCAGTTGCCGCCGCCGTCTCCAGCGGATCCGCCTCGAACGCTGGTAACGCCGCCATCGCCGCTGCCCAATGGAGCCATCAGAAAAACGACGGTACCGGAGGATCCCGGTATACGTTGCAGGATGTCCCCAGGCTGGCCGAATACAGCGCTCAGATGTACGCCAAGAATTCCGCCGAAAAAGACGCCTTCATCAAACACTACACCGATTATTATACGAAAATTATCAACGGAGGAGGAACCATCCCATCGCTGGATGGAATCAGCGCTAATCCCAGCAGCACCGGATACGACGATCCAGCGGTCACCGTATCCGCTCCGGCCGTTCCGGCGAGCTCTCCGGTCGAGGTGAGCGCGCCACCGATGAACGTCTGCAGCGAGCCTCCTTCCGGTAACGGTGACCGATGTTATCCGGTTCCGGACGTCAGTACGTATCAGTACGATAAGACCTCCGGGTACTATTACGATCCTTATACGACTCTGTACTACGATGCCAATTCGCAGTACTACTTTAGCTCGAAAATTAACAAATTCCTGTACTGGGACGGCGCCCGAAGTACGTATTTGCTAGCTCCGGATTCGCAAACGCCTCGGCAGCCTAATTCCAACGTGGCCCCAGGCAAAGGCGCCGCAGACGACGATAAAAAGAAAGACAAACTCGATGATAAAGATAAAGTCAAGGTAGCCAAACGTATCGCTAAGGATATGGAAAAATGGGCCAAAATGTTTAATCAAAAGAAAGAAATAGCTAAACAGAACCTAGTTGCTTCGCAAACGGTACCGGCGCTGAAGGCCCAAGGAGCTGCAGATATCGGTTACGCCGTCGGAGTACTCGGAAAGACCAAAGATACCAGTCCATCGTCGATTTTGAGCTATATGTCTTCGATGGCGGCTGCCCAAGCGGCCACCGCTACCGATAGTAGCCTTGTAGCTGAGTATGGCCAAGGCAGCGATAGCGAAGAAGAAAGCGAAGAATTGCAACAAGACGACAAACACGTAGACTGGAATAAAATGGCGTGTCTGCTGTGTAAACGTCAATTCCCCAATAAACAGACGTTGCTCAAACACCAGCAGCTCTCTGATCTGCATCAGAAAAATCTAGAAGAATGGTATCGATCGATCGGTATCAGCAGAGAGGACGCTAGTCGTAAAAGTATCCAGTACAGGGATCGTGCCAAGGAGCGAAGACTGAAATACAACGAGCCCGACGTACCGCCATCCAATAAGCTAAAAGAGAACTATATGAAAGCCAAAGAGGCAACAGTCAATTACGAACAACCCAATAAACATCGCATCGGTGGCGATAACGTTGGTAATAAGTTACTCCAGAAGATGGGATGGCAAGAAGGTATGGGATTGGGTAAATCGAATCAAGGTAGGACTGATATTATTCAAGCCGAAGCCAGACCGATGTCTGCTGGGCTTGGAATTCGTACCCAAGGCGTGACTCCGGCTCCCGGAGAAACCTATAAAGATTGCGTCAAGAAAATGATGAGGTCTAGGTACGAAGAAGTCGATAATAGGTAAAGCGTTCGCGTCGAGTAGGTATTATGACGAAAGTATGGGTGAATGGGTTTTGTATCTGGAATAGGTTCCTAAACCGGTCAGGAGTCGGTTCGATGGCCGAAATTGGGTCTTCGTGAAGGGGGGTTCGATCGAAGGCGCTGGCTGATCGATTATCGTGTGTGATGAAGCGTCATCGCGTCGTAATGTGATTTTATTCCTCGACTAATTGGAAAGTAGGTATATTTTCGTATAGGTGCATTTTTTCTTGTAGTTTTTTTTTTTTTAATTTTTCCATTTTTTCCCCCGTTTATTTACCTAGGTATTAATTTTACCACGAGTTTTATTTCGTAAGAAAAATTGTATGTAGTTATTCTAAAATACGTACTTTAGTGTATATTCGTTGCTTTAATGTGTTCAGTCATCAGTTGTGTTTAGATTGATACGAGAATCGCCATGTCGAGTAGGTATGTGTAGAATATTATTGATTACCTAAAGATAAAATGTTTTTTTTTTCAAAATGCGAAAAAAAAAAGAAAAAAATATATTTTTTGTATATTAGGGATCAACGAATTAATGTGTGAAGATTTCATAGCAATTATTTTGTATCCCTATTTTCTCCTATGTACGTCCTATTTGTAAATATCTATTGGAATGTTACTTTTTTTTTTTTTTGTATATTTTGATGTAATTTATTTTCTTTTTTTTTTCTAAAAAAAAAAAATGATAATTGTGAAAAATCGAAATGTTGATACGTGATAATTTCATTCGCTTATTGTTTCATAATCGTATTGTTTAAATATCGTTTTTTTTCTATTTATTTACCTCTCTTGTTTCGAATACGTTTCGTTGTATTTTTGTGAAGTACTTACGTATATGGAAATGAAAATATACGGTAATCAGTTTTCTCGAAATTATTACCTAGTTTTTAAGTGCTAAAGTATTCTCTGATCTGAAATAATGCCGAATATTGGTGAGATGATGTGATGATGGGGAAGGGAGAGGAGGGTATTCTCCCTTTGGTTCTGACGTCTGATTAAACTTGTGTTTTTGATTGTTGTGGAATTGCGATTTTTGAGGTATGTGGTGGTGATTTTTGTCGTTTTGGAATTGCGATTTTTGAGGTATGTGGTGGTGATTTTTGTCGTTTTGGTTGTTATTGATTGGAGTTGAGGGACCGATCGATCGAGTATTGAATCAAGCGATGCAGTTATGCGTGAGATGATGAATTGGTATGATTTTATTGGTGACGATTTTGGGGCGTAATCAGTTAGTGAGTGGGGTGGGTGGACCAGAACTACCTAAAAAAATTGAACCCCTAATTTTTTCGTATTTTTCTTTGAAAATTTATTCAAACTACATGTAATTTTTTATCAGATTGTAAATTTTTGTCAAACTTTTCCGTCTTCAAATTTTTTGTTCGAAATTTCTTCAAATTTCAAGTTTGAGATTTTCATCAATTTTTTTTTTCAAATTACAGAATTTGATTGTAAAATATTTTTAAATTGATATTTTTTTCAAATTGATGGTATTTCTTGTACTTGAACATTGTAAATTCGTTCACTATTTTTGAAATTTCTGAGTTTCGATGTTCATTTACCTATTCCTATTTTTGAGAAGTAAAAATTTTTTAAATTACCTATTTTAGATATTTTTATAATTTTTAGGACCGAGGTAAATTATCAACATTCATTGACGTTGATAAATTTTTCATCTTACCTATTGAGTGATTAAAGAAAGTGAAATTTTCTCAGATCTTGAAAAATTTTTAACCCAGAGCGGTTTAATTTTTCACTAGATAGCTATAGAATAGTTTTTTTTAAATTCAGTGTAGGATAGGTACTTAGGTAATTATAGTCTTTCCACGTTTAGAAAAGCAATACTGAATCATCACTCATATCGAATGATTTTGGGCTAAGAAGAAAAAAGAATTTTCAAAAAATTATCAAAAAAGAATAATTTTTTGCTTTCTTTTGACCCAAAATATAATCAATGAGTTCTGTAGTGTTTTTGCTGTACTCGACTTGGAAAGACCATAAAAATATGAAGTATAATTTGATGGTATATCTTTAATAATTTTTCAGGATAGATATTTAATATCGTTCGCGAAGAAAAGTTGTTATTGCTGTTAAAATACTGCGCTGCGCTGAAAATGAAGAAACCGTCGACGTGGAGTTCTCGCTAATCCTGAGGTAAGTGAAAGATTCAATACTTGATCCGTTGAACTTTATATCACTAGAACTTGTCGATTGAACTGTATCAAGTACATATCAGAAAATTGTATCTGGTAACGTGAAAATTGTAAGATTTTCACTTCGTGGCAAAGAAGAAACAAGGAGAGATTTGACAATTTTATTGCAAAGAGAAAATTCTGAACTTTTTTTTTATTCTGAATTTTTCAACCGAAGGATTGCCTTTAGATGCGTTTTCAACTAGCCGAATTGTTTTTTGTTCCAATGTTTGGAACTTTCAATAAATATGAATAACCATTTTATAAATGATGCGAAATATTCACATCTCAAGTTGAAGATTTTTATTTTTCAAAAATGTCACTTTATTATTTTTTATACTGCGCGTGTATAATTATTGTTTGGATTTTTACGTTCAGTGTCAAAAAGGGTGGGGGGGGAGGTAAATTGCGTTTTTCTTGTTGGATAATTTTTTCTTTAAAATTTGATGATTTTTATTGTTCTATTTTTTTTTTTTTTGTATCAAATATTGATGAAAAATCCATGAAATTAATTTGGAGAGCACCTATTTTTTTTATGCCTGTTATGTTCGAAATTGGTATTTTTAATTTGAAATTCTTGTCATGATTTTACTGGGGTACTGGGGTCAATGCAACGGACTAATATCACCTTTTGAGGAAGTGAAGAGGAAGAATTAGGTAATTGGAAAAAAATTTCTATTCGTCGGATATATTTTTCCAAAACTCAGGGGAAAAGTTTTTAAAAATTCCTTCGAAAGGTCATGTGCTGTTAATTATGAAATGCTACCTACCTATGACTGAGAAAAATCTTCCTAATTTACAACTTTTTAAAAAATTCTACATCATTTGATTTTTTTCAAAATAAATTTCCAAGAAAATTTTTTACGCATGGAAATGATTTTTTGTATTCCATGCAAAAAAAAGTTTTGAAAGTGAAATTGATTTAAAAAGTCTGAATTTTAAAGAATTTTGAAAAAAATTTACTTACCAATATTGATATAAAACGGAGAAATTTGCTGACTCGTATTATTTATTAGAAAATGAAAATTTTTTGACCAGTCGTATTGAAAATAATGAGCAGAAAATTCGTTTCGTTTTTTTTTAGTCATTTTTTTGGCTTCTAAAAAAACCTGATTCCTTAATGACCACCACTCTTCTAAAAAAATTGAACAAATTTTGAAAATTCAATTCGAGATTGCCACCAAGTCCCTCGATGAAGGAAAAGGACAAATTTTTTCCGTTTCAAAATATCTAATTATCTGGCATGGAAATACATTACGAGTATTTTGAGTTCGAGCGAAGCAAAGACAAAAATTTTTGATAGAAACATCGTCTCCAAAAGCTAGACTTTCCTCATTAAAATTCGTGCTTTTATCGCTATAATTTTTGATTTCCAAACAAATGACGTTCCTTGATAAGCTCCTCTCCTTTCAAAAAAAATCGAAAAACTTTTGAAAATTCCATTAAGATTGTCAAGAAGTCCCCTGATAAGTGAAAAGGGAAAATTCATTTTATTTGAAAATATTCAATTGTCTGGGTTAGAAGGGAAGGAAATTCATATCACCTTAAAAATAACTTATGGCAAGCTATTGAGGCCAAGCAAAGCTAAGGCGACAATTTTCTGTAATATGTATTTTTAAATTTTCCCAATTTTCTCCAAATTTCCCAAATCCAAACTTGGGGAAATTTAAAACAAGTTGGGAAAAAGTTGGGAATCCAAATTTTTCCAACTTTATGCAACAAACTTTTAGATGATCTGGAGGAATGTCACGCCCCCTTCCCCGATTGTCACACCTCTGTATAATTGAAATTAAAAAAAAAATTTAATTTGAATTAAAAGTTTGATTTTGACCTAAGTTTCAATTGCTGCTGCACTTCTTTCCTAAAATACTTCATTAATTTCAACTTTAGATTTGATGGAAAATAAAACGTACTCGACTCCAGTATGGAATAAATTTTCCACCATCAAATTAAGAACTTGTTACACGTGTTTTTTAAGAAAAGAAAAACTAAAGGAAGAAACTTTACTAACGTATCTTTCAATCTCTTACACGATGAACACAAATTCTACTCCCCAACCTCTCCCCATATCCCCCATTTCCTAACCACGTTCGACGCTTTACGAGAGAAAAAAAAAAGAAGAAACCTAGCACGAAATTAAATCCTTTTAAGATTTTTATTGGCTGCGCGAATTAGAACATGACGTATTACAACCTGGCGGCGTTTTAGCTATACGAGCTTTTTGAAAAAGCTTATGAAAGTTTTCCGTGTACTCAGCCCGTTACGTTGCGCCTTGCACGGTGTTACCAGTTCACGGGGAAAAAGTTAACTTATTGGATTGCGGCGTTTACTTATGCATTCCGTCTTTCCTCACATTGTTCTTGGGCTCTGCCTTGTCGGTATATAGAGTATAAGTATACTTACTCGTAATACGAACGAAGATCCGCCATCGTCGTCTTATATACCTACCTATATAGTTTTTACCAACGTATCCAGCTTTCGTTGTATGTTGTACATTAATAAAAAACCATCGGAACCGTACAAGCTGTGCTTATAAACGGAGCGCGCCAAGGCGAAGAATTTAAAATTTAAATGTGCACCAAGCCCCTTCGTCTTTATCGAAAAGAGCACAGAAAAGAATATAAGAGCAAAAAAAAAAGATAACAGTATTAAATAAAAGTGTAGGCGCTTTTATTTTTACCAAATCCCGCCTATTTTATGACGGAGGATGTACCATTTAACAGGGCAATTTTATCGGGCATCTGCTACACATATCGTGTAGGTAGGCTTTTGTAGATACCTAAAAATTTAAAATTAGGTACCTAAACCTGTCGAATTATTGCGAACCATCGATAGTTCTACTTTAATTTTTTCCACGAAAGTAAAAATGAGTCATGTTGAGATCTAAGTGATCGTGGTTTTTGGCCGTATTACTCGAGACGACTACACCCTGCTGGCTTTTTTACTGTATAGGCTCATTTTTTAGAGTGTGCTGGGTAATGCGGACCCGCTAGGATGTCGTCGCCACGCTCTCATAACCCGAAATGTAATAAGATATGTGAGACGGAGGATTTAAAGAGACTATGGGTTGATTGATGGAGTTATATTGCGGTTATATTATCTGCTTAGTGGTTTAGTTAGTTTAGAAAAGCGGCAGCTTTTCTGCGTGTATTGAAAGTTTTTCCTGCGGAATTGTTAGGCGGAAGGGTAGAGGCGATGAAATGGGGATTGGGTGGCTGGTGACAAAAAATGATTGTGTTTTATTATTCGTTGTGTGAGAATGAATCAATTCGAAGGTGATGTTTTATGGCAGAGTGAAATTACGACATTGATGGGGGTTTTGAGGTATGACGTGATCGAGGTATCACGCTGATGAGGTTTTTTTTTGGTGATTTCTACGCTTGATAGAAGAGAGTAAGCGTATTTGAGGATTTAATATTGAGAAAAGCTGAAATGATTTTCGAAATTTTATGGCGAAATGGGGTTTTGACTCGTGTGAGTTTTACAATTTATGATATCTGAAATTTTCCACGAGTTTTCCTGATTTTTTTTTTCAAATCATCCTAATGGAGTGGGGGATATTTTGAAGATGACATTATGTATGACAGGATCAAATTGAGAGAAGCAAAGAAGCACTTATCCTCAAAATTACGACAGAATTGCACTTCATTGGTACAAAAAGTTGAATCAAATTTGTAAGTTGATAAATGTAATGATTTTCTGTCATGAATTGAGAAACATTGAAAATTTTCGATTTTAGGTGATTCCAACACGTCTCCTATCGATTTTTCTTGATTATTTCACGCGCTTCCTTTTCTCTCTTTCTTTGAAAAAAATCTAAAAATTGCTTTTAATCGAGTTTAAAATTTGTTCGAGTGTTGAAAATTGGTTTTTGAGTTGTCGTTGATTTTGGGCCTTTTAAAAGGGGCTGAATAAGACGGAACTTCAACTTGAAAACCAATTTTTCTTATCTAAGGGTGGTTTAAAAAGGAGTAAAAAAATGATGCTTAGAAATTGTTGTAATTTATTTGAAAATTTGTAAATTTCTTGAAAAGTCTATCACAATATTGTTGGAAATTCTGTAAAAATCGTTGATTCATTATAAAAATTAGGTACTTTGTAAAAATGTTAATGAAATTTTTTTCAAAATTGCTTAGAAATTTGCAAAGTATTGAACAGAAGTAATTTTTAAAATATTTTTTTCAATTCGAGTGACTAATTTATTGTCATTTTGTTTTGTGATTTTCAGAAATTTTTGAAAAATTTCACATTTTTTGCATCTTTTGCAAGTTAAGCAATGTTTGAAGTGATTTTCCTGATGTTTTGGTGTTACCAATTTTTGTTGATATTTCATCAATTACCATTTGAATTACTTTTATACGGAATTTTTTGAGACAATTTTGATATTTTTCTCATCGAATCCAAATTCATTCATGAATTTTTGTGTTGCAATACTCATACTCAATTTTTTCGGAAATTCTGCATTTTCTTTGCTTTTTTATTTGAAAAACAGTTCAATTAATATTTTTTCAACTATGATAATATTTTATCGACTTTTCAAGGTGTTTTGAGCACGACTTTTGGAGGGAGAGGGAGGGAGTAGAGTAGAAAAATATCGAATGATTTTTTTTAGTTCGATGTAATCGTGAAGATGGCTTATCGAAGAATTGATGATGCGCGGTTATTTTTGGTTTAATGAAAATTTTAAGAGGTACCTCATTTGAAGTTTTCGTAGGTAGTGAATTTCAGTTAGGACTGTAAAAATAAAAGTGTAAAAAGATTTGGCTCCTTCGCGATTTGAAAAATAAGAATTTGAAAAAAAAAATGAAAAATGAATAGTTTATACGTAGAATTTATGAAAAGTTCTCCAAAAATTTAATTTGCTCGATGTTTCATACTGGAGAGCATCTATTTTTTGTAATCACAAAATACATGCACAGCTGACACGTTCACATTGCTTCTTCCCAAGTATTTAATCCTCAAAAAATCTAGTAAAGATAAAAAAAAAAAACTCTTTTAATCCATTATGGAATATGCCATGTTTTATTTTCTAATTCCGTAATTCGAGTTAGGTAGCTTGAGCTCAATAATTTTACAAACTAGTACCTTCGGATCTGATTGATGTGGTTTTTGAATGATCTATTCTAAAGGTTGAGCTTAGAGAAAAATAGGAAAGAAATTTCATTCTGAAGTGAAAAATTTTCTAAAAATTGCCAATTTTCAGCAGAATTTGTCGACTTTTTGGAAAAATTTCTCCAAAAATTGGTAAATTTTGGAGAAAATTTGCCCGATAAAGCGTAAATTTTTACCATACATTTTAAAAACAAGACATTTTTACTTTGAATTACCTAATGAAATTTTTTCAAACGACGAATTCTTTTCTCTATCAAAAAACCATCAATTTTTCAGGTCCTAACCTCGCTTTGTATTGTACGAAGCCTAAGACAACGGGGGGGGGGGGGGGGGGGAGAGAGGAGTATGAAAAATTCACTTCTCTGAAATTGAAATAATGTTTTGAAAAATTCATCGATTTCAGGTCTTAGATGATTTTCTTCATAAATTTTCATCTTCTTTCGCTCGAGTTGGAAAAATTTACACAATTCATTCCCAAAATGATACTTGAATCTTTTCTATCTTCTTTCATCTCAAACAATTGAATTTTTTAAAGCAGAAAAAATAGTTCTTCTCATTTATTACGTTACCTATGAAATTTTCAATATTTTTTGATTTCTTTGGAAAAGGAAGCCAAAAAAACTAGAAAATGGCAAAAAAAATTTACAATTTTTTTCCAAAAACAAAGACTTTCAATTGTTATCTTTCCTTGAATTCTGTAATCGAAGGATAAATATGATTACATACTTTTTTTTTGGCAAATTTGATGTACATATAGAATGAAAATGACCAGAAAAATACAAAAAATTGCTAGAATTTTCATTTTTCAGACACATCATCTAAATTAGCATGAAAAAAACACAAATTTTTGTGTTTTGATTTGAGTACAACTAGCTGACTAATTTCTTTTTTCTTTTTTTTTATTATTCTCGTAACTTTTTTTTCAAGATATGAATCAGCAAAATTTTCGTTTTACCTCCTCCCCCCCCCCCCGAGATTTTTGCTCAAAATTCGTCTGTGCCGAACCGAACTGAAAACAAATTTCCTTCTCTTACACTCCATTAATTGCAAAATTACATTTTTAAATGATGTAAAAATTCGTTTCGTTAAAGAATTTGCTCAATTCATGGTATATTTTGTTAGAAAATTGGGGGAAAATTGTATTTGAGTCTAAAAATTGAGAAAATTTCATATCAGTTGGAAAATTTTTCAATTTTGGTCTCCCTTCCTTCACCTTATGAAATCAACTCTTGATTTTTTTCTAATAGAATCACATCCACCTATACTTATTCGAAAAATTTCTCATTTATGCAATTTAGCCAAGTATTGAGAACGGCACCAGCAACATATTGGAAAAGCAATACGAGAACGAAGCTCTCACAAATGGAAATTTTTATACAAAAAGGCGGTATCAGAATTTGAAGGAGGAGGTATTCAGGGATACGTCGCTTATTGGCAGATACAAATATTACGTAGCAAGTTAGGTACGTACTATCGAGGTACCTACTCTCACAGCAAAGCACCAGGTACAAAGAGTGAGAAAGAAACTGCATTTCGAGGGAAAGAGAGACTCGAGCCAAAAGAAGAAGATTTCAAATTGAATTATGGTGATTTCGGTATCGTATCATCGTATATCTACTCTTCGGTAATACACATACCTATCTAGAAAACATAGATTGGGCGCAATCCGATTCCGATCCTTCGATATATACAATGATGACAGTTGAACATCTAGGACAGAGGGAGCTACGTGAGGGCAGATGGGTGGATGAGGTTTCGCCAATATTTATACCCTGTACTGCACCTGTCTCGCGGATAAACGAGGCTTTGATGCGGCGTATACGTATCGTACGATATCGGAGGCCGGGCCCCGGATCGTCTTCGACAGGGGATGCGGCGGGTACCTCTACCGCTTGCATAATTCAACCGAATATAACACGAAGACCAAGCTGTTTTAAATTGTATGAAAGTTACATGAGGCTGCCGTGCTTGGCGGAGAAGGCGTAAGCCTTTTCGCCGTGGCAAAAGGGAGCAAGGCGCTCTTGGATGCCTGGTTAAGTTTACAAATGAATACAGCGATTGAAGCAACTTATAATATCAATGCGGTCTTCTTTCTCGCTTCGGCTCGTCCGCCTAGGCGGATGCTCTTTCTTCGTTGCCGGCGCTAGTCGCCACATCAGTTATTCCTCCTTCGTGTTCGAATGGCCATATTAACTTGATAATTAGCTCTCTTATAGGACTTGCAGATGAGGTTCGAACGCTGGTGCCTGGCTTTAGGATGAATAATAATGCGCCCGTTTGGAATATATCTAAACAGAAAAAAGAGGGCTTTCCGTCCCTTTATACCGCTAAGGAATTTCATTTCCCGCCGTCGCCGACCGAAAGCGATGTGCCGCCGACGTTTTGTATATAAAATTGGACCTAGGTCTTGTCTATAAAACATTTTCTTTCTTGTTCGCGTCTCTCGATGGTGCAGTTTCCTCGTGCTCGCGTACAAGCCGTTCAATTCGAAGTCGTGGTTTTCCGGTGAGCTATGGTCTTCATGTGTGTCGATGTCGTGGTCTAAGGCTCGAAATTGTGTAGTGAAAGTGTCCTCCTTGACTTCTTTGGATTTTGGTTACATACGAGATGTCTAATTAAGCTAGATTCACTTACAGTCTGTAGCGAGGGATCTTCCAATCTGAAAGTGGAATATGCCGAACGTAAGTTTATCTGTGTGCTGTGTAACGAGGGTGCTGTAATAAATCTAGTATTGCGAGCCACCATCACCTTCTTATTACCCATGGCCGGTAATCGAGGGTGGACCATCTCGATACTCTGGCTATTTAATAAATTACCAACATCAGGTTCCGGAACGATGAGTACTCGAATCGTTTTACTTGCTGCTGGAATCTGTTGCGCGACTACTTGTTGATAACTATGAGGCCATCCCCTCGGTTCGAGAGATATGTGGTGAGCAGATAGCAACCGAAGTGCATCTGTATTCTGTACGTCGGTGAAGTTTATCAATTTGATAATGAGGCGGTTTGGAGTACCTGAGTGTGAGTGAGATGTGGTGATGAACTTGGAAGGGGGATGGTGAGTTTCTTCGAAGTTTAATTGATCTCGTCGTTGGCCTTTCGAGATGATGAAAGAGAATGCGTTGGGTGTTGTGCGCAGTCGTCGTGTGGTGTGATGATTTCGCAATCTGTGGTCTTGGTTTCCCTTCTCATTCCTTCCCTCTCATTTGGTGTATTGTTTTTTTCAAATTCGTCTTGTATTTTTTTCCATTAGTTTTGAATTTTAAAAAAATGTAAGTTTGATGTTGAGTCATTTTGTGATAGATCATTCGAAATAAGTGTTTATGTAAAGAAACTTTGAAGATGGTGGATGAGCTGGAGGTCTCTTCGTATTCTGGCAAGAAAACCGAGAAAATAGCTAGAATCGAGCTGCAGTAGCAGAAAAAAAAATTAAAAATGAAATAGTCAGGATTTTAATCATTTTACTACAAAAAACAAGCATTTTATATATTTTTCTTTTGAATTTTTCCATCGAATCATTGCATTGAAATGATTTTTCAACTTATTTTTTTGATGAATGAAATTTCTGCCCTTACTTTGCTGGAGTAAGACTTCTGTTTTCTTCCTATTTGAACCATCTCTCTCTCCTATTTGAAGTATCATTATCCTACTTTTTCTGTCAGAATCTTAGCTTCATGTTTGTTTCCCTTTTTGAGGAAAACCTGATTCCCTGATTGGCTTTTGCCAGTAAACTTGAAAAAAAAAGTATATTCTACGTAAAAATTCAACTGTCGTCATAAGAGGAAATTGAACTTTTTTCTTCTACTCTTTTTATGTTTAATGAATTTATACAGCTAAAAATTCCAGGAAATTCATCAAAAATGTATACTTAGTCTCTTTTTAAATTTTTTATGTTTCGAAAATTTTACGTTGTTCTCTTTATGCGTTGAATAATTTTCCTCCCGAAATTTAACATTTATACAAATTCCATGACATTGGTTCAAACAGTTTTTTGGGATGCTTTAAAAATGCTTGTCTTTGTTCTACCTGGAACAGGGAAATTAATTGGAACAGCTTCTTGAGGAGGAAAAAAGAAGTAGGTGGCAATTGGAAAACAATCAAAGTTTATCTGTTAAAAAATATTGGAAAGTAAATAGAGATAAAAATATGTTTTTCTGAAACTCAGGTTAGGCAAAAGTAGTTGATGCAAAATTCGTAGACCCATTAATATCCTGCTTGTTAATTTCAAGAATTTGTCAATTTTCTCGTCAATTTGTCAATTTGTGTTATTTTTTACTTGGTAAATCTCACAAGTATAAAATTGTCAAAAAAGTTCTTGAAATTTCCTATAGAACGAAAATACGCTTGATTGGAGGGGGGGGGGGGGTATGGACACTCCGATGATGGTTAAAAAGAAGGCGAAGCTCTGATGGATTTATCAAAACGAGCTTTTTTATTTGAATATAAAAGTCCAGAGATGAGAGAGAATGAGGCGAGGGAATGTGAAAAGAAGCTTTGTCAATATATGAAAAAATTATTCGAGATTTTAAATTCAAAAGTTGGAAATTGTTTGTATAGGTGAAATCGGTCCCAACAGTGGCGTAGGAAGCTTTTTTTTTGGGAGGGTACAAAATGAGTACCAAGACTTCAAATACCGGAAGGATTTCCAGAGGAGGGGGCAAAAAGAAGCATTTTTGGGCTCTGTCGTCTCAAATAATGTATATAATTGTACTTTTGTACATGCCCGAGCGAAGCGAGGGCGAAGCTTTGAAAAAATTGAGTTTTTATTGCCCAAAAAATCATTTTTTCCCACATTTTAATGCTTTGAAAAGTTTATCTCATACGATTTGGGGGGTACAAATGATACTTTGTACCCCCGTCCGGATTTTGGGGGGGTACAATGTACCCCTTGTACCCCACTTTCCTACGCCACTGGGTCCCAAACCCTGATGAAATATATCTCTAAAAAAAAATCCTTGAGAATTCTTCGACGTCACATTCTCCCTCCTCCCTTCCCTCTTTTGAAAATGTGGCCATTTGATTACAATTTTCAAGAATTTCAAATGTCTACAAAAATGAAAGAAATTTTCAGTTCTTTGACGTAAAATTACATTTTGTAAAAATGTATTTACGATAATTTTTTCACCATGTTTGGTTCCCTTCTTCATGAAATTTTTTGCCATTTGAACTTTTCAGCTGTAAAAAAAACATTACTTACCTAATAGCAAAGTTGAACTTTTTTTAAAAAAGTAGATTCGTCTCCAAGTCTTTACCTTTGGCGATTTTAATGGCTCAACAGCCGGGCATTGCAAAACGTAAAAAAACACATTTTTCAGATATGTGTTTTCAAAAAATCGCTGGTCAAACTTCGTTATTAAGGCTTTTTTTTTTTACAACTGATGAGTTCAAATGGCTAAAATTTCACGAAGAAGGGAACCAAACACGGTGAAAAAATTAACAGATATTTCAAAATTTGAGTATT
Source organism: Pseudococcus jackbeardsleyi (assembly GCA_038380155.1). NCBI lineage: Eukaryota > Metazoa > Arthropoda > Insecta > Hemiptera > Pseudococcidae > Pseudococcus > Pseudococcus jackbeardsleyi. Next base: position 7,748,486 of record CM076242.1, read on the forward strand.
TTATGTGGGAATTGATGATCAAATAAATGAAGAAATCAATGTCGAATTATATTTAGCAGGTCGAAATACCCCTTAAACACCTTTTTTGCGATCGTTTTACTTGGAAGTCTCAAAATTTACCTTTCCATTAATTTTTCTTATTTAAAAAAGTGAATTTTGAAACTCTGTTAGAGTCAGAAAATCTTGAAAATGATGTTTATATATTGAAACATTTTGATCTGCTGTACATAAATCTGAAATTGATTTTTTTGGCAGTCATTCAGATTTCAAAATTTTCCAAGCTGAACAACCAATACAGGTGGAGCAAACGTGAAAACTCCTTAATCCCCATGATTTCCATAGCCTTGGCTTCAACGCTTCAACTACTTAATGCCAAAAATTTTCAATATTTTTTGACCAGAGTGCGAAAAGGAATTTTTGAAATTTTTTCACCGGCATCAAAGTGGCTGATCGTGAAGTGAACATGAGTGACGTTGCATTTTTTTAAAAATTTTCTGTAAATTTTTATTCTAGTATCTCGTTGTTGTGCCATAAAAAATTGATTTATTAATAATTTTTAGCGAGAGAAGGGAATTGAGGGTCAAGAATTTTTTTTCTGTGGTCCGAGGCGATTGAAAATTTTAACCGAATTTATTTTACTTATTCAAAAGGGCCGATTTCACAACATTTGACTAACTCGAATTTAAATAGTATTTTATTAATTTCTTGTTCCAAAAATCCCACAAGTTTTCTACTTTTTTTCGCTGAATTTTTATTGCCTCCCCCTTAAATTCCGTCTCGAATTTTAAACGCCTCCATAATATAATTTCTGAGTACGTTTTTGTTTTGAGTCAACTTCAGTTTCGAAAATCATTTCTTTTTTTCTATTCACCGTTCAGTTTTCATTCCAAAATTTTAAAAATATTACCTAATTTTTACTTCTGCATCATTTCATCTCGCTTCATTTTCCTTTCATTTTTTACGACCTATTTTCGTATATTTTTCTCCGAAATATTTTCCTTTCGTAATTCCGCACCCTGGCGATTTCCTGCTTTGTAATTACACCATAAAAGTATTCCTTTTAGGCTCCCCCTGAAAACGAAGTAGTAATTAACGCAATACCATCGCATCGTTTCCAATTCGCAATTGGAATGGCGGGGAGAGGGGGACGTAAAAACCAACTCTTTCAATTTCTCGTTGACGGCGCCTCGAAAATCATCCCGAGCAGCTGATACAGCGTAAAAACGAAAAAAGGAAAAAGCGAAGTCGGTTATTATTAATATTCGAGTTGGAAAAAAAGAGAAAATTTCATTATCGTTAATTTTTACGACTTGAACGTGCATCAGCAGCGGGAAAAAAACATTATCGTGCTATAAAATGTTGAATTCGAAGACGAAAAACCTTTTAAGAATGATGGGTTCGTGAGAGCATACGTAGAAAAATTTGACACGAGCGGATAAGGCGGAGATGGCGAGCTCACGTGGATTCGATGGTGTCTGATAAAGGCGTTCTTGGTGGTTTTTTCATCATCTGGAACCGATATTATTTAAATTACTCATTAACTAAAACACCGCAATAACAAGTATGCTCGGTTTCGATTAGTGTACTTTTATATCTTTTTGAAGACGCCCATTGCACCTTGTGTCATGTTCACGAGGTTACGTTTACTCTTATGCAAGAAATGCATCTGCATTGTGTGTACGTAGTATCAAAGTACTCGCAGAAGATGGCTTTATTTCGCCATAAAATTAAGACAGGATGAAGAAGGTGGGCAACGAGCTTGTATATTTGATCAACGCGTATTGTCGATTTTCTCTAAAAGGCATGAAATAATAACCGATTATTAAACGCTGGAAAAAAAATTGCCAACGGAGGTAGTCAGGGGGTATTTTTAATTCTAATTAATAGTCTGGCGAAAAGTCGTAAAGTGGGAACGTGATCGAGGTCGGCGAGTTGGATTAAAGCGAACCGACGAGCAGACTTTGGACTCTGGCGAGCGTTAATTTAAAAATTATAAACGCAGGTGTTCTAGTGGCGACCGAAAACAATGTAGCTATCGGTAATATTTCCGCTGTTAAATTTCTATACCCGTGGACAAGCAATTAAACTGATCAGGTGAATCGTACGATCAGCTGGACGTATTGTACAAGGTACCTTCATAGTTGACTCTTAAGACTGGCGAAATTGACGTAGGAACATTAAACGAGATGTTTTTTCGTCTGGACGTATGTAGATGTAAATCCAAAACAAACCTTCCGATTGTAACAGGTACTTGGCAATTTTTGGCCTGAAATTAAAATATATTTATGCAAATGAGCTGAAAACTAAATCCGCGTGTCGTCTGTCCGATGTTATTAAACGTCTCGTGTCGTCGTCGTTGCAATTCCAAAGTAAACCCAAAGTCCCAAATGCAGTTTAAAAGCACCGATCTGGCTGCAGAGAGGGAGATAGCAGCAAGTGATATCGTAAAGGATTACGTGTGTTCGCATTCGCACCCCCTTTTGTTTGAGAAATCGTTCGAAATCATTTAATAGGTAAATTTACGCAGTACCGGAGTCTTAACGCTTTGTATTTTCGCCCAAGTGACGACACAGCCATGTGAATTATATAAACGTTAGGGTGACGATAGGGGTGACCAAAGTGTACCCTAAGGGACTCCGTAGAACCGTCGAATTCTTCGGATGGGTTTGTTTTTTGCTGGCGGTGTGAGCCGGAGAAATATTTAAATTGAGTGCGGAATTTTGCTGCAAGGTGGTTGGATAGTTTTGATGTGTGTTTTCTTTCAATTACCTATAGTCTTAGCTTTTTGGTCGATCAATGAGTAATTAATTACGAGGGAGGTATTTCAAATCGAAATGAAATTTTAAGCTGGAACAATAAAACGAAAGTACATACGTCGTATGAGAAAACTCCATGATGAAAATTTCAGGTGCTAAAGTTCATTTTTAGAATTTTTGAAAAATTTAAGAATTTGAAAGTTGTTCTGCCGTCCTGTAAAATAGGTATGAAAATTTGATCTGATCATACAAAAAAGGCTGAAATTTGGTATATTTTATTTTTGATTGGACCTCCCAAAGCAATTGGAAGTAATTGTGAGACGTTATGGAGCTTTTGGGAAATTTTAGAATTTTCCAACACTGGAAAAAATCCATTAAAACGGTTCAGATGAACTTTGAAAACGCTTTCAGAGACTGAACAGTGAATTGAGGTGTCCAGCGTCCACCCTGCTTCAAATCTGTAAATAATTATGCAAATCAGCAATTTTTCCAAAAAAATTAATCAATTTATCATTCTTACTCATTTGGGTTTTTGACGAGGCTGTACTGATAATATGATGATTGATAGTCTATGAGATAACATCCATGATGGCCGATCATTTTTCAATTTTGAATCGCTCAATATCGTTCAATTTTTCAATTTCAAATGGCTTTATTCGTAAAGTTACCTATTCGTAGTTTTTCTGAAATTTATGCATTTTTTTCAAAATTAACGAAAGTGAACTATAGATGTCGGAAATTTAATTATTTCCGAGAAAATTTAGTCAATTATTATAGTTGAATGTTTTTTAGCTAATAAACGACTTGGTTGTGTACTGAAATAACGAGGTCGAAAATCTGATTATAATCTGCAAGCATTCGTATGGTATTACTATTTTCTCATATTTTTGGAAGCTAAACTGCGATCTTAAACCATTAATCAATGATTAAGAGCAAAACTAAGTTATCAATTATTGAATATTACTTTAAAATATTTAAAAGCTGCCAACCAGTCATTGAAATGGCTCAAAATTTCGTAGAATTATTATTCAAATGAATTTAAATCTGATGAAATAACGCTCAGAAAAAATCTTAATATCCTAAAAATTTTAAGTCACTTTGAAGTACTTACTGTAAAATTTTCTAATTTGCATAAAATTTAAAATCCGTTGTAAAATCTAAATTGAAGTGAAAATATTGACAGTTCTATTGTTCAAAGTGATAAACCTAGAAAAAAAAATACAAAAATTTTTGTAAATCTCAATTTACAAAAAAAAAAGAAATGAAAGAAGGTACTTTGAAGCTTTATGAAATTCTTTGAAAATCGATCGTCATAATTGTTGATTAGGGTGATTGAAATACCAGAAAAATAACTGGAAAATGTTGGGCTAATGGACCTCGTAGTTCGAACCCATTAAACAAAGAAAAAAAACCTGGAAAATGTCGCTGAAAAATTTTCAGCAAGCATTCCTCGGAAATATAAAAAATTATTGGAAACTGTTCCAAACCTACTGAAATTGTTTTAAAATTTTATTCAAAAAACATTTTACACGTTTTAAAAATATGTGACATTTTAAAAGAATTTTCTGAACTTCTATTAATCACATGAAAAAAACATTGGAAAAGGTACCAAAATTATTTCAAGCTTTAGGTTCTTGGAATGATTGTAAAATTCTTCCAAGAAAATCTAATAAAAATGCCAGAAAAACAAACAAAAACTTGGAAATTGTTGAAAATTATTTGAAATAGCTGAAAAGATGTCTAAATTTTTTTAAATGTTTGAAAAATATGTACTAAGTACGTAAAAAAATATTCAAAATTTTTTGATTTTTTTTTTTGAAATTTGAAAAATAATGATATCTTGAAAATTAGTTCAAAAAATCCATAAAAGTGATGTAAAAATCGTTGAAAATCATCGAAAATGTTTTGAAACTGGGTTGAAATTCTTTGTAATGTAAATCTCGTTGAAACTATACAGAATATTCATGAATTTGAGGCACGTGTTTTTGCGACCAGAGAGGGAAGTGAGGAGAAAGCGATAAATTTTAAAGAAATTTTTTAATTTAATGCTTAGAAAAATTCGGATTTTCATTCGCCTGACTCCATAAACATCCTGCCAGGTAATTTGTATCATTTTCCAAAATTAGATGCCTAATTTTTCTTTAAACTGCGTTTTTCCGCAATCAATTCAAATTCTCAATTTTCGCGCGTGGAAGGGGGGGGGGGGGAGGTTGAAAAAATTTTAGGTATAGTTTTGAGTCGTTTTTTTGGTTGGAAGAAGAGCCTCTAAAAATTATATAAAAACGTGGTCATTTTCAAAAAAAAAAAAGTCGGTAAAAAAAGTCGTGTGACATTTTATGAAAACATTAGGTACCCTCTCCTCCTCCATGCTTCATGTAAAAATGTAAATAGTCTGGTCTGGAAAACTTCTAAAAATTGATATGGGGAACCTGTAAAAGTAAGGGGAAATCATTTTTTGAACTATATTGTAGACACTCGGTAAATTTTCATAAATTTTTGAACAATTTTTTCCATAATACATATTAGTACAGTACACTCTCTCATTTTGAATCAGTGAAAGTCTCTGAAAAAAGTTGGAATTGTAGCACAAGGAAAATCAGGAAGATGTTTTGATTTTCACCAAATTTTCCTCAAGTTTTCATAAAATTTCAATTTCTTAGCGTAGGTATTTTAGATATTTTACAGAATTTTCGGTGAATTTTCTTCAATTTCCCAGCATTTTTTATTGATTTTTTTTTCTAATAAGTATGTGAAAATAATTCTAATTGTTTTTTCAAGGATTTTCGATAATTTTTATCATTATTTTTAAATAAGAGAATACTTTTCTGAATTTTACTACGTTATAAAATAATTTTTGTTGATTCCTCTACGAAATACGGGGCACTTTTTTCGATTTATGAAACAGTTTTCATAAAGTTTCAGTTAGTTGTGAAATTTACAGTACTTATTAACTTGGAAATGATTCATCTCGAGTAATTCAATTCGAAACAATATCTATCTCGGTAATACATCTATACCAATCGGTCTTTTTTGATCAAAGAATATCCACTAAAAGGGTAATGTAAGCTATAATCGTACATTGTTCATTCGTAAAAATAGCGTGAAAGAGAAAGAATGACCCATGCAGAAGCAGAACTAACTACTGCATTTAGGCTAAAAAACAGTAGCTTTATAACCGGAGGCGAAATGGCATCAGGGTGGAGATGGTGACGATTTCGCGCACTACATGACGCAGCTGAAATAATCACCCTAGGGACGCATTATCATTATACTTACGTCGATCGTGGCTTTATTTTCAATTCTTTTTTACTTTTTATCGACAATTTAAAGATGGCAGAACACAAAACTGCATAAGTGCATATGTGCTGATGACACGACAATAATAAATGAACGTTTCGCAAAAAGTACGTACTCATTTGTTACGAGGGCATTTCGATATGTATCTCGAAATTAACTACAGTCACCAATGTCACCATATCGAAGCTGGTTTGAAGAAATGAAAAATTGAAAGAATGTTTTTTTTTGGTGCAAAAACTCCTTCACCGAATTGGCTTTTAATTTGACGACACGATCGAATATGAGATCCCATCATCGTGTCTTTGGTCGGTTTTCCACTTTTTTTTTCATACTCACGTGGGAGTTGACCTCCGAAAAACTGGAAAATAACCATCGTAATCTTTTTACAGTTCACATTCAATTTATTTCACTGTGCAGAACGATGCCACGCCTCGATGGTACTATAATTTACGGTCCCCCCTTTTGTACTTGGATGCCCAGTTGCCCGCTGGTGTAACGACAACATAGGGTATTACTAGGGGTATGGAAGAGAGGTAAAAAAAAACTCGGGGCGTGTTTTTTTCATTTCTTGGTGGAATAGATTCGTTTCTAGGGAATAGTAATTATAACGAGTTAAAAAGCTAATAATACTGATACTCGATCGAACAGTTGTAAATGTGAGTCGATGGACTGGCTTTTTTTGTCCCTCGGACTTGGGTCTTACGAAGACCCTTTCAAGGGATGACGATCCGCTTTGAAGTCGGATTAGGAAAAAATAACGTATGTTTATCGATACCGCGTATTTGGATCTGAAATTAGAGCAGACGAAGGGAAAAGAGGTGGAGATTTGAAAAAAAAATAGGTACTTCCGTTTTTAGGAATCCCTCAGGCACCGCGACGACAAATTACGTTGCCGGAGCATTAACGCTCTCGTCGGTTGTTTAAAATTCACCGAACACGAGCCGCATCAGCGGCAACTCGGATGTAGAAAAGGAGGAGGAAAAAAAAAACGAGGAACATTTTTTCCAGGAAATTTAAAACTCATTTATTGTAGTATTCATTAAGAGAAGAGGAGAATTTCTTCTTATGTTATATGAGATGGTAAAGAGAAATACTATAAGGACGAAGGAAGAGATAGGAAAAAACGGAAAGACCAAATGAATTTCGCAGTTGTTGTCTGATTTCCATAGAATTGCCATAAAAAGATTAGCTTACATTTAGTTTTCTTTACCTCAAAATGCGCTCTGGTGCTTTACCCTCGACGTATTTTATATTTCGCGGGCTAATGTTACTACTCTCGAACGACGCCGCTGTATACTTTTTTTTTCATCTTTGCTCGCTGGTTTGCCTGCCTTCTTCGCCTATCGTATTCTATTTCCACTAAGTTGGGATAATTTCACAATCCAGCTTTTTCTTTTTTGCTCTTCGAGATGTGCTGCGCTTTTTTATTGTATTACGGTCTCGAGTAATGAAGTGAGTATCGTTAACGATTGTATTATGTTTCGTATTTTTTTTCACTCCGATTCTGTCTCGGTTCGGGTTAATGTTGTTTTAAGCAACGGAAACCCGTAGAGATGAGTTGGGTTGGGTTTCATATTTACCGATGCCAAATTGCCATTGTGGTGGTGAATAATACCGATGGAAATGTCGAACGTGGCTGACAATTGTACTCCAGGGTGTTTCTTATACGGTGAACTTTTTTCAAATTTTGGACACCTCTACACTGGGTAAAATTTTAGGTTCTTAATATACTCCTTCATTTATAAATCAGTAAAAACTATCAAAAATCATTGAAAACCAGTCAGAATTGCGGCATATTGATAAATCAGTGAAAAAATACTGAAAAATCAATATAAATACACTGGAAACTCAGTAAAGTCACTGAAATTTACCAAAAAAAATCAGTGAAACTCTGAAAAATCCGCTGAAAATCAGAGAATTCCGCTGATCTTCTCTGTGCTACAATTCTAACTTTTTTTCAGAAAGTGGAGCCCCTCTCCCCCTAATCACATTAAAGAAAGATTTTCAAGGCATTAAAACAATGAAATAATGTCTTTTGGGCATTAAATATCGAAGTTTTTCAAAGTTTCGTTCGGGCATAAATAAAATCACAATTCTATGAACTATTTAACGCAAGAATGCGAAAAAAGGATATTTTTGCCCCCCTCTTGAAAATCCTTTTAGTTTTTCAAGTCTTCATTCTGTAACCATCTACTCATCCAAAAAAAGCTTCCGATGCCACTGTTTTCAGTGATTTTTCACTTTCAAAGTGAAAGAGTATACATTAATTAGGAGCTATTTTTTTAAGCAGAGCTTTTCTTTCCCTGAAAGGAATTACCTAACTCGAAAAACATGCTAAATACAAGAAAAAAGTTGGGAAAAATTTCCTCGCTGCGTACTGGAGTTTAATAAATTTGAAGAGTCGTTTTCCAAAACGCATTATTGACAAAAATGTGTTTTCGAGATGAACGAGAAAAACTTTATCCATCCAGTAAAACAAGTATATTCGGTATGAAACCTTTTTATCATGGTTATGGAGATGGTCCTAAGTGACATGTCAAAGTTTGAAAGGTCGTTACCTACCCACAATGGACATCGAAAAATGGCGATAATGCGTTTTGGAAAACAGATTGGAATCATTCCATGTCAATTAATACGCAAAGTGGTAAGGGGGGTTGGCGATTTTTCTGATTTTATTTTTCATGCGGATAGACCTCGATAAGAGATGACGAATGCCGCAAATCGCGACTCTCAAAGTTTTTTTGGAGGGCAGCCACGAGCATTTAAAGTTTTGAGGCAAAATTGGATATGGTCAAGATATGGTAAACTTTGAGCGTGGATAACTCGAAAACTATGATAGGTAGAAAGTTGAAACTTTTTCCATTGTGTAGGGCCTTTGGTGACCTTTTTGACGATTTTTTTAAAATCAGTGTTACCACTTTTGGAAAACATATGTTGAATTAAGGATGTCGCTTTATGCTGAATAACACCGAGATTAAGTAGGTTTTTGGGTAGGTAAGTGGTACATGTTGTGTAGTATGTTGTTCTGAACAGTTTGGCGCAAAAAACCCATTTTCGAAAAAATTGTCAATAATGCGTTTTGGAAAACGACTCTTCATTTGTATTTACTTACCTACCTATAACTCTCTTAATCTGAATTAGTCAAAATTGACTGATGAAATCGATAGAATCATGTCACTGTAGAAATCAGTAAAAAAATTTACTGATTCAATCTGAATTTTCATTTCTGAATCCGTAAAAATAAAATTTTACCGATTCAATCAGTAGTTGATTGCTGATTCAATCGTAAAAATACTGATTCATTTCAGTAGTTGAGCAAAAATTACGGATTCAGAAATGAAAATTTTCCAATTGGATCGGTATAATTTTTCACTGATTGACGGTCAAATTTCGTTGATTAACTGTGGAATCAGGGAAATTTCACTGTCAATCAATTACATAATTCTGCCTGTTTCAATCAGCCAATCTTCAGATTTTGACTGATTCAAGTTGAGAGAGAAAATAAATTTCAAGATTTTTGTAGATTAAACTGTCGATGTCATAGCTCACATTCAAAAGGATTATTTCTTTGAAAAACATTTACTTTTTAAAACGATTTGATAAGTAATGAATTTTTCTCATAAATATCTATACGGTGTGATCCAAAAGTTCTGTTACTCAACGTTTTCTTTTCTTTTCTCTAAAGGTTGCCTACATTTTTTCTTGTCGAGGGCCAACACTACACCCAAACTATCCGGAAATGGTAGAGGGAAAGATGCAGTGTTACCAATTTTATGAAAACTTGATTTTTTTTGTAAATTTTCACTTCTTCAAATTTTCAATTAGGCAAAATCTGAATTCAATAATTTTCTTTATCTTTATTCAAAACTCTGGTGATGTGCAATCATTGGTTTTTAAATAGGTAAGTATTCCAATTTTCAAAAATTTTGAAAATTGAAATTTTTTGAACAATACAATAATCGAAATAAAAAATGGAAAATTTTCTAATGATTTGTTGATAATGAAAAACAAGTTCATATTTTTTGAAGAGAAAAGAGGGTCAAATATGAAATAACTAAGATTTCGTTATGCATTGAATGTTTCAATTTTTTTTACTTCGCAAATTTTGGGTCACTCGGTACTGTACTTATCTTCAAGGAGAACGATTTGAAATTCTAAAGATTGAAAAATTTAAAATTCGCTCGAGCCCATATACAGAGATGGTTCTACCATTTCCAAAAAATCGTATTTTTAGGAGTGGCGAAAAACTGTCACAGCTCAGGAAACTGATTACGAATGCTCGAAAATGTTCCCAGTATGTAGCTAGATTACCTACTCAGTAAACACCGCAATCGAAAATTTTAATGATAAAAGTTCCCTAAAGCCTGAATCTACCACTAAAAAAGTGATTCTGTTACTTTTGACTTCAAGATGCACTTTTTGCCATTTTTTTTTTTTTTACTATTTTCAGCTAACTATTTACACGAGAAAATTTAAAAACCAATAAAAATTTGATTAAAATCAAAAAATGTACCAATTTTTATTTTTTGGGTACAGAATACAGATGTTCTTTTCTAGAAATACTTTTTTTTTGAATTTTAATCAGTTATTTCAATTATTTTTATTCAATAAACGAGAGAGTAATCTTGAGCAATCTTCTTATCAGTAAAAAAATTACAGCCTTGGTTTTGAAATTGACAATATCGATTTTATAATATTAGTTTTTTACTTCAAGGTGCATTTTTGACGTCATCTTTCAGTGGAAAGGAGTAGCTAAAGATGAAAGCTGATGGGCTTATGTGATGTGGTGTGAAAAATTATATCAGAAACTATCACTCTCATTTTTACCAATAAGTGGTATTGTCCTATTGTCACTTTTGAAACCAGGCCCCCATTTCATGCCTCTAGTTCCTCCTAATGACTGTAATTTTTTGGGAAAAAAGTGATGAATTTTTATGGTTTGAATTTCGTTTTTTTTTTCAAAATATTTTCATCATCGCTCGTTTTTTTTTGAGTCCTGAAAATTTTCCTCTTTTCTTGCTGCAATGCATTGATGTTTTTAAAAATTTTTACAGCATTCATTTCACACCCACACTTCATGAGATCTTACTCGGAAAACGCTTAAAATTCTTTGGCCTGGGAGAACCCCTCATACAAGTAGAAGACAAGGGCGAAAGAGTAAGTGTACGTGATACGCTTGACTTCAGTTTTTTGAAATTCGAGGATCTCAAATGACTAAAATGTGCTATCAGAGGCGTTGTACATCTTCCTCTATAGGATGTTTCTTTGGTTCTGAAATTCACTTCTAAAAATCACAATTGCATTAACGAATACTCAATAAATTAAGGAAATTTTGCCATATTTCCCCATCGAAGAGTCTCTTTGTCCTTTATCTTCTTGTTTTGACAGTTGAAACCTTCTAGATGTGTTTTCGTGTTTCAAAAATAGGAACTTGTGTTTTGGATTGTAAGCGATTTTTATTTTCGCCGTGTGCACTAAAAGCGGCAGGTATCAAAAGAAATGACTTGATAAGTGATTATATACATGAAATAATCTACTTACTTGCTCTTTCATTAAAAAGATTATTAACACGCATATGTTGGTATTATTATCTATAGCCTTAGCTACGTATATATGAATGGATATGTTAAAAAAAGGAGTTTCCGCAACTGTCTGTGGTATTAGTATGTATTAGCGAAGACACGAAGAGGTGCACAACCGGCGTGGTAACCGTTTGCGTTTGTACGCACCGTAATTTGTCAGTAATTCAGTATTAAATAAGTACATATCGGTACAAGTACTGGTGTACGAGTTTTTTTTTTTTTTAAATTAAAATGTAATATGTATCTAGATCGACTTGCATTTTTAATGAATTATATATTCGAGTTGCGAAAAAAACCAACCTAAATGCAGGTGCGTCGAGCATATGCAGGTTTAGTTTGACCAGTGCATTTGCTTTTTTCGCAACCAAGCCATCAATTATCAAGTAATTAAAGCCTAAATGTAAATGCGAAATGATGACTTAATTTTTGGTCATCTTGGTGTATTATCGCGATGGTGTAGTTTGTTTGATGAGTATTGATGGAAGTAGGTAAATAGCGTGGTTGAAGTTGTTAATATTTTTGGTGGGGGGGGGGGGGGGTGAGAAATGGTGAAATGTCGTATTATCAAGATTCGAAATGAAATTATCATTTTGATTGATACTTGGCAGGTATTAATTTCTATTGTTTTTCTTAATAATTAATAATGCGAATTTTTATTTTTCTGTTTCAGGTGAGTACGAATTTTCATTGTAGAATTGAAAATGGATTGCCTCCGTGAGTTATTTTTACAATTTATTGAGTAATTTACATTAATTGATTAAGTTGATTATTATACTTTCAATAATGTATTTTGAAAGTATGGATTGTTCTGATGGGGTATTTTAGTGTCGTGAATTTTTAACAAGAGTATGCTGACAAGCAATTCCGAATTTAAGGCAGAAGTTAGAAAAAAAAACTCTTTTTCCCCCTCTCCGAAAATTCTTCTGGTTTTCCAAGTCTTTTTACGCATTTTGCACTCTCCCCCAAAAAAAGTTTCTGACACCAATGGTCAATTGAATTGAGGTTCTTCCTTGGCTCTTCCCTCTATCTACTCCTTATGAAAAAGTCCTAAAAAATCAGTGTCGCCTTAAGATCCAATTTTTAATACATAAAAAAGTTTCATGGAATATGAACTCGATAGACTCGATGTGAGCTGAAAAAGTTTCTCAATCACCTCCATAAATTTGAGAATTTCGATTTTTATAAAAATTACGCAGATAGGTAGTAGGTACTATCAATTTTGGAAATAAATGAAGTACAATGTACGACTGCGACTGTAGAAACCCATATCTATCCAATGATGGCGACGATATCTGAGCCACTTTAATGTGAAAATGATTAACTGGGAGAAGAATTGAATGTCCAATATAAGGGTTCGAGTGTAAAAAATACATAAAAAATTGAAATTACAAATTTTTTCTTGACCTTTTAATAATTTATCCATATTTTTTATACAGTTTCATTAGGGGGAGTAGCAAATCGATTCCTTGGATTTAGTTTATTAAGCGTCGTTGAATTTATTTACTGGGTGATAAAGATTGCTCTGATTGTGATTTGGAAACGCTACAAAAGAAGAGAGAAATTACGGACTATGACGGAGGGAAAAAGGGTTCTTTCGCCATGTAAATCTTTTTTTCCATCGTTCGGTTTCTGTTGAGACGAATACCCTCCCCCCCCCCATGTTTTTTCCATTTTCATCAGTAAACAACTCGTGATTACCAGAAATCCACCAGAACGGGGCTCCTTTGCAAACTCTGTCCCAATTTTTGAGAAGTACTCTGAAATAAATGAACAGAAAAATTGGTAATATTGAATATTATACTTACTAATTAAATTTGAGAAAAAATTTAAATATTAAATATTATACTAATTACATACATTCGATAAAAATTTTAAAGGATGATTATTTAATACTTAAAGAAATTGAAGGAAAAATCTCCTGATCAAAATTTCGGAAAATAATATAATTGGAAAATTGTTTCATAAAAACAAGTAGGTAAATATTCAATTTTTTAATTTTTCGATTAGGTGCCTATATAGTCGAATTTTCAAGATCTGTAGAGAGGGGTAAATTTGGACGTATAAAATGAAATTTTCACCGTTTTTTCTCGCTTTCAAAATTAGATATTGCAAGTTTCTGTTTTTCCTCGAGTCTTATCGAATTCAGTCGTAATCGATTTCTGAATGGATTGCAATACTATCGGTTCAAACGTATATTTTAACATTTCTGTCGGCAACGAATTTTCTTGATCCGAAAATTTTATTTGCGAGGTGCCAAGAAAATTTAATACGTTCTTCCTTCGTCCAAATTTACCGACCAACGAAATCTCGTCAATTCGCAAATCAATCACTTTCAGCACCGGTATCTTTGGAATAAGGCCACCCATATAATAATTCCAAAGAATACGAGCAGTTAGGTTGACGAGTTTGAATTCAAATTCCTTGAATATGGCATTACTCAAGATGCTGACTGTTTTGAAATTCAATAATCCGTATATTTGGATATAATACATTAAAAAACGTCGACTTGTGTATTCGATGGTGCCATTTATCGAATAAAAGTACCTTTCTATTAGAGTTGGTGAAAAATTAGGGTTATTGTTTTCATTTCGCGGAATTCTGCAGAATGTAGATAACCGTGCGCGAATACTTAATGTCATGTTCGAAAGTGAACTTCTTGTAATTTCAATCATTTTCTTTTTAATGACATCTTGATCAACTTCTTCCAAATTACGCATAATTTCGTTTTCTTCCAAGGACAATTGAAGCTAAAAATAATGGAAATTAGAAATGCGTTAGCCCTAGCTACTTAGGTGATGAAAAAATGAAACTTTACTTGGATATTTTTATCATCGAATTCCATTTGTAAGGTGTCGTCGAAGCGGTTGTAAGAGAATTTTGTCTTGATGATGTAAATTCTGTAGGAAATGGTACCATTTGATGCTTTTGAGTTTCTCATTATTTTGGCTCCTCCTTGTATCAGCATCGGGATATCTTTTACATTCAGCTGTACCTGATTAGCAGTAACTGTCTCTGATGATTATTACAAAGGAACGTCATCGTAGTATAAATGCTTACCTGCTTACCATAGAATGATTAGAATAGTCGCAAATTTCTTCACTGAAAAATTTATCTTCGAAAAGGACCATGGGTCTTTTTTCCGTACTAAGAGAAAAATTGAACTCGTAAAATGGAACGATTGTAAGGTTAAGAGGATCAATCACCCATTTAGTCTCATTCGTGAGACAATGATTTTGTATTTCCTCTTCCAAATCCATCTCAATAAATGTGTTATGTGAGTGTTCGGTGATTAATACCAATTTTTTGACAAAATTCCACGTAAATTGTGATGTTACGTCATAGTGCGACGTGTACTCCCGAGAAGCATTTCTCATTTCTTTGGCTACCAAATTTTGAAATTTCTTGTAGTAATTTTGATCATCGACTGAAAAAAATTATCAACTGATGAAGACATAGCTAAATTTTTTTATTTCCAATTGAATTATTCGAATAAAATATATTGTAACGCTTACTGTAAATTGACTGTTCTATAAAGGATGCGATTGTCAGCTCCAAGTTTTTCTTCGCATTACTTTCATTTCGATCGAATTCTTCAGTCTTGGGTGCAATTGAAGCGTTCGTGCAGGTTGCTGAAAATTTTGGTATATTTACCTGCACCCGTTTAGCCGTGTGTTGAATGGTTAACAAAATGTGTTCGATGATGAAAAAATCATCAGAATACCCGATTTCTTTCCTCTCATCGAACTGTTTGATATTCACAGTAACATTTTCTATGCGTATACCGTCAACTATAATGGTCTTGTCGAAGTATTGCATGTTAATAGATTTGTAATTCCACCATCCATTTATAATCACGTCGACTGCTTTTCTCTCGTTATACCAAAGATCATTAATCAAAGCGAAGAACTGTTTTTGGACATTGTAACGATTTGAACGGAATTCGGTAGTATTTCCGGGTGAATTTTCACAAACTTCAAGTATTGGGCTCAACATAGAGTTCGTAGTTTCAATTACTTGATTCTTTATTGTATCGATGAATTTGTCGAATATTCGTTTTCCAATTTCAGTACGATCTTTCTTTGATAAATGATAATTTCCTGACTCAATCTGTAATGTAATCAAAATTATTGAATGGAATAATCAAAAGTGAAGTGTTTTGTTTCAAAGATGATTTAATTTTCATACTGTATGTGTATTCTTACCGCAACCATGTTGTTTGAATTATTGAACGTGTCATCGACAGTTACTTCAAAACGTTTTGTCAAATTTGAAGTTCTGTTGAGCGAAATGCATACTGTTGCATTTTTAATATACACCTTGCCAGAGATGGTAATTTGATTTATATATTTCTCATTGATCTTTCGTGAAAATTCAGCTTGCGCTATTATTTGTTCGTAATGTATTGTACCGATCTGTATACGAAAAATTTTCGAATTAGAAATAATAAACGATGATTAACTAGTAAATCAAAACTCATACTGGCATGGAAAAGCGCAAAATCACAAAAAAACACCACGAATTTTTACTTTATGCATCCTAAAATCACGAAAAAAAAACCAGAAATTTCATTTAGGACGTTTCGAATAACTTTTTATTGTACATTGTATATATCGTAACTAGGTAGTCCACTTTCTGGAAATGTCGAGGAATTTTGTAAAAGTTCAGAAGATTGAACTGTTTTTCTGCTCATTTCATCATAATTTTGTTGCCTTCGCTTCGCTCAAATCAAATTCAGGAGACTGAAAAATTTTCTTTGTAATACCTAGACTAAGTACTTGAAAAAGATTTTAAACATGATACACCAAATTCAAACGTGCAAAAATTGTATTTTGAAAGCTCCATTGGTATAACAAACAAATTATGTTCGTTTCGCGGTTTTTGAGCTCTCCCTGCATGTGCTCATATTGCCCTACTCTTTGTTACGTCTACAAGAGTGGTTGCTATTCCTGTTCACAATTTTTGTGATTTCCATGATTTTGTTTTCTCCTACAAAAAAAGTTACCTATTTAGCGAATTGTGCGAATTTATGATAAACAAAAAAATTTTATACGTGTAAATGGGGGCAAGCCTGGTATTGGCTAATTATTGAAAAAGAAATCTTTGATTGAAATCGTGGATATTGTACTGGGTGAGGAAATGAATGGTTTTTTTTGTAGAGCGCGAGCGTTCGTTGGCGGAGCGAGCCGGAAACGAATAACACCTTCAGGATAAGAAAAGTACGTCTTTATGAGCCACCAAAGTTGTAGAGCTATGGATGGAGAGGTGGAAATTTCTCTTTGAATGAGAAACCTAAAAAAAAAAGAATCGAGTCCAGCCCAAAAAGATACGGAGCTGAGGGACCTTGAAGCGAGGTGATGGAACGCAGCTATCTTAATTTACTGGGCGGTATTTTTTGCTGGAAATTTCGATTATTTCCAAAAAAGGTGCGCCGCCAATATTCTAAGTTTACAAAAATCATGCAATTTTCGTAAAATTCAAGTTGTTCATTCAGTGGCTAAACAGGTTGTTTTTGTGGTCAAATAGGTTGATTTTACAGGGTGTGAGAAAAGTCATGCCAAAAGTCGTTTAAAAAGGTCAGTATACTGTCAGACCGTTACATCTTGACACTGTTTGCAGGGTTACCAATGAGCAAAAAGTTCTAAATTTTAGGGATTCTCAAATTTTTGAAAAAATGTATTCAGTAAATAAACATTCAAAACATTTGTTTTCTTTGAAAAATTGAAACAAAATTCTTATTTACCACTTACCAGCCACCTATTTGTCATTTTTTTGTTGATTTGAGAAACCCTGCAGCTTTTATTGCCTGCTGGTATACCACTGCAAAAAGTGTCATGATATAACGGTGTGACAGTAAGTCAGTATTTTTGCTCAAAAAATTTTTTTAGACACCCTGTTTTGGCTTTTTCAAAACAACAACAACAACTCGAGAATCGCTGATTTAGAAACGAATTCATTTTTTGAGATTGAACGGAAGTATTTAAAGTTGACAATTTTACAAAAATAAGTTCATAAAGCGCAATTTCATGATGTCAGCGATAAATTCTGTAGTAAGTAATTATATGTACTTACAGTTTATTTCACAGTTCTGCATACCTTAGAATATTCCGATAATGAGCATGATATGGTTTCTACATGATTGAAACCTTTCAGTAATATTGTAGAAAAATGTATCGTTTCGGGAAAGGAACTGCTTGTTGTTTTTTCTAGATCGAGGAATAATGTTTCAAATGATTTATTCTCGAACGGTCGAAGTATTTTAGATATGGTACTTGTGACCTTGACATCAGAATAATTACGTGGCAAACCTGCGAAAAACAATAAGTTTTATGTAAAAAAAAACTTGAGTCATATTTTTCTTAATTAATATCATTTGATTTATTTCAACTTTGAGTTCTAATTTAATTTTTTTTTGATTACTTGGATATTTAATTTTTATTCAATCGGGAATGATACATGTATATATGTTACGCCTAATCGATGTAATGTAATTGCCTATTTCATGAATTAGGCAATAAATTTGGAGAAAATTTCATGATTTAGGCAACGTTGATTTCAAGCATTGAAATAATTTTGAATGCAGCAGTTCAAGTCTGTAATGTAAATTATGAATGGAGGTAACCTATTGAATGAAACGATAAGAGGTATATTGGATCCGTCGTTTCTTGTCGTTTCTTTGAAAAACGACAGTTTGAAAATTTTTAAGCATACTTAAAGTTACCCCAACGACTCCATTTTTTTTTTATTTTGGAAAAACGACAAAAAAACGATCATTTTTAGGTATGTTGGATCCGTCGTTTCCTGTCGTTTCTTCGAAAAACGACAATTTGAAAATTTTTAAACAGAGTCGTTGGGGTAATTTCAGTATGTTTAAAAATTTTCAAAGGAAACGACGGATCCAACATACCTAAAAATTTTTGTTTTTGTCGTTTTTCCAAAATAAAAAAAATTGGAGTCATTGAGGTAACTTTAAGTACATATGCTTAAAAATTTTCAAACTGTCGTTTTTCCAATATAAAAAAAAATTGAGTCGTTGGGGTATATTAAGTAAGTTCAAAAATTTTCTAACTCTCGTTGTTCAAGAAAACGACAGAAAACGACAGAAAACGACGGATCTAACATACCTCTTATCGTTTCATTCAATATAGGTTACCTCCATTCATAATTTGCATTACAGACTTGAACTGCTGCATTCAAAATTATTTCAATACATGAAATCAACGTTGCCTAATGCATGAAATCGGCAACGGTCCAACGGATTGCCTATTTCATGAATTAGGCAATTACATCGATTTGGCGTAACATATATATAGCTTTAACTTGCTTTGAATATCTCGATCGCAAATTTTTTTCGGTCAGTGGATAATTATTTAAAGTCCTTTAACAGGGTGTCTACCGGTCGCGAAAGTCGCGAAAAAGTCGCGAATTCAGAAGGCGGTCGCGAAAGTCGCGAAAAAGTCGCGAAATTGGCACAAAAGTCGCGAATTTTTTCCAAATTACAATTCCTTTTTAAATTTCAGTTTTTTGAACACATTTTTCTAAAAATTTTCGCCCACGCTTCGCTCGGGC
Source organism: Pseudococcus jackbeardsleyi (assembly GCA_038380155.1). Classification (NCBI taxonomy): domain Eukaryota; kingdom Metazoa; phylum Arthropoda; class Insecta; order Hemiptera; family Pseudococcidae; genus Pseudococcus; species Pseudococcus jackbeardsleyi. The sequence goes on from CM076242.1 coordinate 7,767,687, forward strand.
TCATCAATTCATATTAATCATTTTTAAATTACAAACCTTCCCTCCATTCCAAACAGTTGAATATTTTGAAGCGAAAAATACATTCTTTTGGGTAGCAATCGCGATTGGAATTTTCAACAATTTTTTTTTTAAAAAATGAATATTTTGTATCCATATTTTGAAAAATTTAGAAAAATCGTAGAATTTTTTTTGATTTCACCAGGATTTTTTGAAAATTCAGAAGGAGAAATCATTTGAAAATGCGTTTTTTTTTGTTGTTTTTGTAATAAATTCTCGAAAAAAATTCGCCCTCGCTTCGCTCGGGCCAAATCACATCATTATACCTATGCTCAAGGGAGACGCGATGGGGGAATGGAGGAATTGATTCCCTCAGTCAATTTCTAGTCGGAAATTCCAGCAAAATTTCGGAAATCCGACAACATTTTGGAAATTTTATCAAATTAGGTCTTTTGGTAATTTTTAATGGCTTACTTACTCTCTAAATCAGAATTTTTCAAAAATTTCGGCCTCGCTACGCTCGGCCCTATTCGATTTTTCCTTTCATAATTTTAAAATGAACCAAATGCTTCAAAAGTGATTTTCATCTGCCAATTTTATTACTTGAAATTTTCCTTTTTAAAAATCATTTTCGAAGTTTCAAAATCAAATTTTTTGAATGCTTTGGCCTCGCTGTGCTCGGCCTAATCATATTTTTCTTTCAATAATTTTAAAAAATAAAAGTGACCAATTTTTACGCAAATTTATCAACTTGAAACATTGTTTTATTGCACTTTGAATTGAAGCATAATTCGTACAAATGGTATAAGTCAGGAAAGTGAAAAAGTACAAATGGTATAAGTCAAAAAACTGTATATGAGAAAAGAGACTTTATTGTTTTGAAAATGAAGTTACCCTTAAGTCCCTTTTCAAATATACAGTTTTTTGACTTATACCATTTGTATTTTTTCACTTTCCTGACTTATACCGTTTGTACGAATTATGCTTCAATTCGAGGTCTTCTAAAATTTTTTCTCCTCGCTCCGCTCGGAACTGCAATACTCCTGTTTTTCAAGTTTTTGTTGCATATATTATTCTGATTATTCTCTAAAAATTGTGTTTTCTCCTCTCCATGATGGTGCTTCACATGTAGATTTCCCGTCATTTTCTTTTTTTTTTTTCTGAATTTTAGATTCAGAATCAGCGAAGTTTATCAGAGACTCCAGCCTGTGAAAAGAAGAGTAGGTACCTGCAAGGGAGGGACTAAAAAGTGCTTGAAATTCCCTTTAAAACGAGTATACGCAAGGGGGGGGTCTTTTGGGCAAAATTGGAGCACTGCGTGAAAAGTCTAGAAAAAGTCGCGAAAAAAGGTCGCGAAAAGTCGCGAATTTCGATTTTCCAAAGTTGGTAGACACCCTGTTTAAGCATCATTTCCTTCTATATCTCTAAAAAAACTGAAATTTTAGTACGATCGTGATATTTTCTCATTATCTCGTCAGGGTAATGCCGAGTTTTTTTCATTCCAACATTTAATCTCGATGGATTATGTTGAAAGAAAGGTGTTTATTCATTGTTGATTGGGTACGTAGTACGTACGTACTTCGATATGTTTGTTTAATTCCTGCTTCAATAATATGTTTGATGTAATTTAACGTATCTGGAGCTACTTCAATGCATTGACCATCTTGTTGTAAAGAGAGACTGTTGACGCCAAATGTTGAGGTATTTATGCTGAGATCATTGTTAATAGTTCCGTACCAAAGGATTTCATGTAAAGTTCCGTCGAATTGCTCTGGCTTGCTAGACGTGGACGTAATATTCCAGTATATCTTGACATTTTTCACGTTTATTTCGAAAAAATCACTTCCATAAATATTGAAATGGATTCGTAGGCCATATACGTCACTCAGTCCCCGTATCATTAATTCTTCATAATCATACATCCAAGGAAACTCATCCATATTACGATTTTGTTTGAAATAGACGTAATAGTTTTCTCTCTTGTCGTGAAATTTTTTGTTTATATGTGGACAGTTACTGTAAATGTATTCAACCACTGATTCTGTCATAAAAACAAGACGTTCTGCTAGTCTTTGTTCAATTATTTGTAAAATATTGTCGTGTATTGACCGGAGTCCATCTTCATATGCGTTTTTGCATGATTTTTTGTTGCTGTTGGAAAGCTGAAATTTTATGTTGTTTAATAAAGTCGCGTTTGGTAACTATTTTAAAATTGAACCACAAAATTCAACCGAAATTATTGAATACTAATGTGTGAATCTCTATTTCAATAACTATCAGGAGGCAGGGACGTTCTGAAATTTCGCAGAAATTTCCCTAAGTTTTTGAACTGGTAGAAATCTGAATTTTGATCGGAGAAGGATGGCGATGGTTTAGAGAGATGTAGAAACTCAAATCGCATCTTTGAAGTTGGTTTCTCACACAATTTTGATTTTCTAAAAAACACAAAAAACGTTTTTTTTCAAAAGAAGGTGCACTTTAAGCTCCCCCTGCTCTCCTCTCATTGCACCTTGGGGGGGGGGGTGCTCAATATATTTTTTTTGGAGGGGGTCTCCCACTCGAAGTGAACCACTCCACTAAATTTGGTCGAAATCCAAGATATGTTTTTTTTTTCTTTCTACCCTAATACACAAGCCCCTAGGGAGCTAGAGCCACAATTAAGGAAAGTGTGAGGTTTCTAATTTGATTCGTATACTTAATATTTGTTTTATTACTTTCCCAGTCTGATGTTGAATTTGAAAAAAGTTTTAAATAACACTATTAACCCTTGAAGTTAACCTAAGAGCCCATCTTCCTCTACCCTTTTCGAAGTATTTCACTAATTTCTGAAGCTATAGTTGTTCAAACGAAGGTGGTTTTTTCAGGAGAAATCATTTATTGCTTACATCTTTTCAAAGAGTACAAAAATGGGGTCTTCAAACATGAACAGGGTATCTAACGGGTAGTGAAAGTAGTGAAAGTAGTGAAAAAGTAGTGATTTGAAAAACCGGTCATGCCGGTAGTGAAAAAGTAGTGAATTTAGACGAAAATTTGAAAAAAGTAGTGAAAAAATGAAAAAATTCCAAAGACGCGAAATTCAATCATAAGTTACGTTTAGTTGGTAGTCACTACTCACTAGCAGGGTGTCTACCGGTCGCAAAAGTCGCGTAAAAGTCGCAAATTTTTCCCAAATTACATTTTTATTAAAATGTCAGCTTTTTGAACACAATTTTCTAAAAATTTTCGCCCTCGCTTCGCTCGGGCTCATAAATTAACATTAGTCGTTTTTAAATAACAAACATTTCCCCCACTCCAGACAATTGAATATTTTGAAACGAAAAATGAATTATTTTGGGAGACTTGATAGCAAGCGCGATTGTAATTTTCAAAAAAAAAATTTTGAAAAAATTGATATTTTGTATCCATTTTCTGAAAAATTGGTAAAAAATCGTAGTTATTTTTTTTTGATTTCACTAGGATTTTTTGAAAATTTAGAGGGAGAAATCATTTGAAAATACATTTCTTTTTTGTTGTTGTTATACTAAATTCTCGAAAAAAATTCGCCCTCGCTTCGCTCGGGCCAGATCACATCATTATCTGTACCTAAACTTAGGGGCGGTGCAATGGAGGAATTGGGGAAGTAATTCCCTCAGCCAATTTCTAGTCGGAATTTTCGGAAAAATTTAAAAAATTTGGCGAAATCTTGAAAATTTTATCAAATTAGGTCTTGTGGTATTTTGTAATGTGTTTACTTACGCTCTAAATCAGAATTTTTCCAAGACTTCAGCCTCGCGTCGCTTGGCCTTATTAAATTTTCCCTTTCATTATTTTAAAATGAACCGAATGCTACTAAAGTGATTTTTTTTCAGCCAGATTTATTAATTTTTTTTTTTGAAATTACTTTTCAAGTTTTTGTTACATTATTCTCTAAAAATTGTGTTATTTTCTCTCCATGATGTTGCTTCACATGTAGCCCTCCCATGATTTTTTCCCTGAATTTTTGGTTCAGAATCGGCGAAGTTTATCAGCGACTCCAGCCTGTGAAAAAAATGGGTATTTGCAAGGGAGGGACTAAAAAGTGCTTCAAATTCCCTTTAAAACGAGTATACGCAAGAGGGGGGGGGGGGGCTTTTGGGCAAAGATTTTTTCTGATTTAATTTTTTTTCTCTAAAAAAATTTTGATCGTTTTTTTTGTATGTTGGAAAGAGAGTCGATTTTTTTTTTGGGGGGGGGGTACAAATTGAAAATTTAAAAAAAAGGTAGTGGAAAAAGTAGTGAAAAAGTAGTGATTTTACAAAAAAAAAATCAGTTAGATACCCTGATGAACGGATTTAGGGTGGGTCCCGAAGAAAGGCTTAGCCCTCTCCCAAAGTGAAATGAGCCCCCCCCCCAGATTTTTCGTGTTTGATTGCAGGGTGTCCATTCTCTGGAGAATCGAGAAAAGTCAGGGAATTTTGATCGTCTGGAAAAGTCAAGCAAAAATCTAGAGAATTTTGAAATTTTCAGCATTTCCCCTGGAATTTTGTGAAAATCCATATACTCGTTTTTTATTAAAAAATTTTCAAAAACATTTTCCCTCGCTCCGCTCGGACCATTTTATTTAACATGGATATGTCTTATAGGCCTGGGTGGGTAAAATTTGAAAAGTGTAACGTGACGCTGGAGGTGTAACGTAACGTAACGAAACGTTTTTGGATTAAGACTTAATGACATAATGTAAGGTATAAAAAACTTAGAAAAAAAAATTCCGATGAGCATATGATGATATTAAGTAATACATGGTTAGAAAGTTATTAGAAAAGTCAGTGAAAGAATCGGTTGAAAAGTTGGTCAAAAAGCCGGTCGAAAAGCCAGTTGAGAATTCGATTTCCGATCGCAAATTCGATCGAAAATTCGATGGGAAATTCGATTGGAAATTCAATCGGAAATATGATCGGAAATTTGATCGGAAATTCAATCGTTGATTGGAAATGTGATCGGGAATTCAATTGGAAATTCGATCGGAAATTTGTTTGGAAATTTGATGGGAAATAGAATCGGAAAGTCGATTGAAAATTTGATTGGAAATTGTATCGGATAGTAGATTTGATTAATCAGAGAGTCGATTTGATAAATTGGGGAGTTACCTAATGTTAAATTGGAGAGTCAATTTGATAAATTGGAGAATTGATTCGATAAATTGGAAAGGCGTTTCAATCTGAAAGTCGGTTTGATAAAATAGATAAATTGGAAAGTTAAGGTGCAGAGGGTAATTGCAAACCACTTTTTGATTAGTGCCACTTTGCCAGCACACTGAGATGGCCGTATGGCACCAAACAATCTCAAATTTTTGTCACACCAACTTCAAGGGGTTCTCTGTCAGTGGAAAAAATTTTGTATCATTTCATGCACCCTTTTGCAAGAAAACAGAATTTTAAAATTTTGCAATTTCAAGAGTTTGGCATTTACCCTGGCTGGGGTAAATGCAAAATCGCACGTTATCTCAGTGGGAGTTAATTTTTTTTTCAATTCTGATTGCGAAATCGAAATCTACATGAAATTTACTATCTGTTATCATATTCATAACCTTATTTGATCAAGATTTGTCCGAGATATCCGCCAAAGTAAAAAATTTTCGGAGAAGTGAAAAAATCTCAATTTTAAATTTTTTCAATTTTTTTTTTTCATAAGCTAAAAATTGAAAGTAAGCGATTATTTGTCACAAGTATGACTTATTTGATTGAAAAACACAAATTTCGTCGACGTTTGAACAATATTCTGATAATTACCTCCAAAAGTTTCAAAATTTTTTATGTGAATACAAAAAACCTGATATAAATTTTCATACCTGTGAAGGACTAGTATTTTTTTACAAACTTTTTTTTTATATTATAGACTCATTTTACACTTGAAAATTGTTGAAAAAATTATGAGAGTAGAAATAAACCTATAAAATTTTTCGATTTTGCAATTGCCCCAGTATGACATTATTAGGGGTAAATGCAAAATCCCCTTTCTCCGCCTAAACTGATGAAAATTTTTCAAAGATGGTGGCGTTACCTTAAACTTGGATCCATTAGTATAATTTACAAAACAAAAACAGTTTGAAAAAGTTTTACTTTACATGTCATCGGCCATTTAGAAAAAAATGTCTCCAATTGAGTAACTGGATGATAAAAGGGCCTAACTCGAATTAGGCCCTTTTGTCATCCACCGTGAAAATGGATACTAGAATGGATATACTACTTATCAAAATTGGTCCCATAGGGCTACCTATCGTACATTGTCGGTAATCAATCATCAAAGTTTCCTACCTGTGTTAAAAACCTGCAGAAGTTAGGCCCTTTTGTCATCCGACGACTTTGACACTGATTCTAACAGTTCGAAATCGTGAAAATAACTCTCATTTTTGATGTAATTCAATTTCATTAAATAATTTTCAACTTTTCAAAATTTATTTTCATAATTTTGTACTGTTAAAACCGGAATTCAAATGAATATTTCTTGAAAGGGATGTTTGGGCATCACAATATTTAAAGAAAAAACAGATCATTTTATCGAAACATTTAAACGATATCAGCATGCGAAAACTTGAAATGCGTTTTTCTCTAAACAGTGGTTTCAGAATTAGGCCATTTTGTCATCCAGTCATTCAATTTTACTTGAGAGTGATTTTGACATACATTCGTAAAAATAATTCCACAGAGCACAAGTGTGTTCAGTGTTCCGATTTTGTTCCCTCGGGGTCAGCATATAGGTAATAGATGCACCCAAACTATACCCAAACCTACCAATGATTGGCGCGATCAAAAGTGTTTTTTTTTTTACCTCTAGCTGCTGATTTTGCAATTACCCCACTGCATCTTGATTCAATGAATCAAAAAGCCAATAAATCAAAAAGTCGTTGAATCTTGAAGGCAATTTAATAAATTGCGAAGTTGATCTGTTTATTTGGAAAGATTAATTGATGAATTAGAAAGATATAATGACATTGTGTTAGATTCAAAGAAGTTAAATGGAGTATTTGGTGGAATGTTGGATGGATGGTTAGACAGGAAGTTTGGAAATATTGCTGTAAAATGATTGTTTGGGAGATATATGTATTACTCTGTTAGAGGTATAATGGTAGAAGTAGAGTGCATGGTGGTTGTTACTCCTTGATGGTAAGCAAAGGTGTCTTTAGACTTGTGTAGTATTAATAATATAGTAACTAAAAGAAGTTTCTGTATTAAAAGGTTATTGAAAGAAGTGCATCCCATGTTGAATGTAAGAAGTCATTGCACATCCTGAAGAATCATATTAGAATTGAGAGTATGGTATTACCAATTTACTATCCTCATTGTACATTAGAAAAATATAAAAGGTCAAGAACAAGAACAAGAACTAACAACAGAGTTAACACAGTAACTTAAAAATGCCTTTATGTACTCTCCTACTAACACTCCAACTAAAAAAACAATTAATGCATCTTATTCTTATTGACATCTCCATATTCTAAGATTTTTGCTTTAAAGCAAAAAACGCGTTCATTTTTTATCTACGAGTAATTTTTGTATTCATCATTATTTTTTTGTTGATCATAAATTAATTATACAAAAAAAAAAAACGATATTTAAACGCATGTTCTTGTCTATTAAATTGTCAAATTTTCAAAAAAGATTTATCTCTATGCTCGGGGATATTTTTAACTCGTACTTTTTTGGTGAAATGTAATGAAAACAGAATACCATACCGGGAGGGGAGAGAGACCCAAAAATTTGAAAAATACGTTTATATGTACAACAGTGGTATCAAAATACATGGTTTCAAGAGCAACTATAATTCTCATTTTGGTATTCATTTGACCCAAATATCAATGTTGAACTCCCGAAGGAAAAGGAAGGCCAAACATTTTTTTAAAAATGATGTTTGGGTGCCAAAATAAAGGGTTTTAGGAGTTCAGAGTTCTGACTACCATTACCTATAGCCAAAATTCTGAACATTGAAAGATAGTACTAAAATTATCTAATTTGCCTACACTATACTTATCTGCTTCATGCCTTTTAAGAAACAGTAAAATACCTCCAAAAGGGGGGGGAGAGGCTCCTCAGTTGACTTCGGTCAATAGTATTTTTTAAAACTTTGTTTGCAGATTCAGAATCAGACTAGGAAGGTAATAGAACAATTATTATTTATTATGAATCATGTCAAGTTTTGTAGTTCCCATTTTCGCACTGGGATCAATATTTAGGCAGATTCAAGCAAAAATTTTTTTTTTTTTTAAAGATAACTCCTTTTCTTGGATTAATTATATGTAGCTCCAGCCACATTGGGGTTGCGAGTACCATAAAAGAGTCATCGGAAAGGAAATTTGGCGTAAAATAAATTTTCCTATGGCGCCAATTTTGGTGTAGAAGCAAAATTCTGGTAGATATGGACCAAAAATCTGTTTTGGGGGACAAAGGTCCACAATTTGGAGAAGACGCTCACTCCGGACGCGACGAAACCCCTCGGATTCGTGTTCAGGACATAAAAGTGGACTAATATACCAAAATTCTACTAGACTAATGGACTATACTTGCCGCGTGAGAATTTTTTTTCAAAAAATACTCAACAACTGAGGTAAAATGCTAAACCATCATAAGTAAGTGAAATGTACCTCAACGTAGTTTCTGGGGGTAAAATTAATCCGGATATTTTTTTGGTCAACGGTATCCTCTCCATTAACACTTAAATCAATACCCAAACGATCTAACTTGATGTTAAAAGATAGTTGGCATGCAGACGTATTGTTCTTGTGAAAAAATTCTATGTTTCCTTCCACACTTACATTTCTTCGTTTATTTGCTATGGTCCTGAAAGTTACCTGTTGATAATAAACTTTATTTTAATTTTGGTTAATTTCATAAAAAAGTGAATATTTTTTATTCTTCTTTTTTAATATTTCTGAAAACTGTTCCAGTTTTTACTTACAGTTGGACGAGGAAGGTGGGTTCGGCAGTTTATTGATTTTATATTTAAAAACCAAATAATCTCCTCATCAGATATGAATTTAGAAAATGAGATATTTTTTGAATCCATGATTTTTGAATCTATTACGAACGGTTGGTGGTGAAAAATCCATTCCCTGAAGAAGTTCGTGATGGCGGATGAGGACAGCTGTCGCAGTTTTTCGAAAATTGAACTTAATGAAGGGTTGGTGATATCGTAACGCAGGTCTGGCGGATGATGTTCCTGGTGATCTATTGTAAAGTTACCATCTTTAGTTTTAGTTTGAAAATTTTTATTAGCCTGAGAGGCGGTCATTTTTTTCTATTAAAATATTGAAATTAGGTTAAACCGTGATAAAGAGTATAGTCTGGCATGCTATGCTATGGGAAGTTTGTTTTTTAAAAATGGGGACCATTTAACGGTCCGACAAAAAGTTAAACTCTGGTACCTTTATCCAGGATAGGAAAAGAGTAGGTAGATCGGGTACCAATTTCGAGTAAAATGAGCTCAATTTGTATAAGCATATTTTTACATATTCTTTGTAGAACGCATAAACTTACATATTTTTAATGGTTTTACCAGGTTTTTTTGACGTATACGAGCATACTTTATCCTTTTTTTTCATTTTCACAACATATTTTACAAAATATTCGGAAATGAACTCGACTCGAATCCGAGATGTTGAATTCCATCTCAATTACTTTAACTAAGATTAAAATGCTTGAATATTTTATGTGCATACTTAATTCAAATGTGACATTAATTTATTGCTTCATTTTACCTGTAATCGCCAATGGTAGAAAAAAAAAGATCGCGATAATATTTTTCATTGTGTGTGGTTCGTTTGATTTTAACCAAGAATGAAAAACTTCACATTTCGATAACGATCGGTGTGTTAATGATTTTACTAATATTTTACCAAAAATTAGAACAAAAGATACAACAAACCATAACCACGATTTAGGTACTTATATGTATTTATGTTAGCTCAACTTTGACGTTGAGTGGAAATGACTGTCCACTTGCAATCGTTGAAAATTTCACACTTCCTGGCGATTACTGATAATATAGTATAATCTGAATAAGTTGAAATATAACACCAGTTTTCTACAGGGCCGGCGAGAGAAAATGCAGGCCCGGTGCAAAGCTTTTTGCTGGTCCCCTCTTTTCAAACCATTTTTCAAGCTATCTTTATTACTTACTCAAATAAACTTGAGCGAGGATCAGAAGTGAAATTTTTAAACAAGAGGGAAGAATTTTTTCCCTCTTTGGATCAAGTCAAAATCAATTTAAACTTTTGAAAGTAAAAAATATATTATAGCTCGAGCGAAGCGAGAATTTTTGATAAAATTTTGGCTTCAATTAAGTAATTTTTTCGCCCATTTTCATGTTATTTCAAATCAGTAATTTTTCGCTGATCTTTCAATCAAAATTATTTATTTTTTGATAATTTAAGAATGAAATGAAAAATGTTGTGTGAAAAATGTCATTATACGAGTAGTTCAAAAAAGATGATTTTCAACATATGGTATGGTTTCTATTTTCAATGCCTGCAATTTCTGGAAGGGGTCAATGACGGACGTAAATAAACCATTTTCAAAGAAAAAAGTATTTTACAATATACAATTTTTTTATATTCATTGAAAACAGTTCCAAATTTTGTTTTGCGTTTTTCTCGAAAAGTTGATTTTTGAAAATCATTTTTTGGCAAACTTCAAAAAATTATAGAAAATTCATTTTGTCAATATTTTTTAACGCGGTTTACGCTATTCGAAAGGTACAAGTCTGTCTCTGTACTATTTAAAGAGCCAAAAAACGAGAAAAAAATTAGGAAAACAATTTGTAAATGACTACACCGACGTACAAAATTTTTCAAAAAAATTTCCGAAATATACTTCTAGTGCGTGGAAAAAAAATATCGACATAACAAGCGAAAAAATAATCAATTCAAAGTCGATACCTATAAATTCCGTATTTTGGAATTTCAAGGTTCGCTGTTGGGCGTATTTGGAATCCTTACTTGGAAAGTGGTCATGGTAGAAAATTCGGCGCTCTGATTGGCTGTTTTAAAACGTGCTCGCGTTATCACTCATCAAAACATCGGAACCTTCAGATTCAGAACTTAGAAGTATAGAAGTTGAAACGAAATTCGAATTTCATTTCATGAAATTACGAATTGGTAATTAGTAAACTGTCTATACCTCAAACATTAGAGAATTTAAAGATCATTACCACACAAAATTTAAGAATAATCAACAAACATTTGCCGCATAGTTTTCATTGAGAATTCGGAAACTGAAAATTTATCAAAAGAAGGGAAAAGATTTGGACATTTTTATATTGCATTCAAATTAGTGAAATTGATCTTTGGTTAAACGGGTTCAGTCAATAAAAATATATGCCTCATAGATATTATAATTAAGTAGAAATACAAACGTCTTTTGAGAATCACTTTCTTATATTTGATCTATCACCAAATGTTCTACTCTACATATCTATTCGATTCAGTTTTAAAATGCAGATAAGTATACTGAACTCACTTGACTAAACATCGATTTACTTTTACTTTTAATAATTGCCCGAAGAGTGTAATTCTTCAATGAAAATTGGGCGGCAGATTTTTGTGCATCATTCTCAAACTGTAGAAACGATATTCATTATTCAATGTTTGAGGTGTGGACATTTTATAATTCATTACTGCATAATTCAATAAATGATTGAATGGTACTCAAAAAAGGATGAATAATATTAAGAATTCAAAATTTGTTATTTTTATTTCAAGTTCAACTGTTGAGTCCCGATGTTTTGATAAGGGTGATAACGCGAGCGCATATAAAAACAGCCAATCAGAGCGCCGTATTTTCTACCATGACCACTTTCCAAGTAAGGATTCCAAATACGCCGCTGTTGGCTGCACTGGTATATAAAATTTTCATTTTTTTATAAATTTCTAAATTCACTCTCTGTGGGTGAAATTTTTTTTTGTTCAATAAATTACTCAATGAAAAAAAATAATAATTTCAGCTCGGTGAAAATTTCGTATTATTGAAATATTGCGATCTGCAACTTTTGGACCCCCTGGTAGCAGTCTGAATTTGGATCGGAGAAGGATGGTGATGGTTTTGGGAGATGTAGAAACTCAAATCGCATCTTCCAAGTGCTGTGACGGCTTCTCACACAATTTTGATTTTCTAAAAAACACAAAAAACGGTGTTTTTTTCAAAAGGAGGTGCACTTTGAGCATCCCTAGCTCCCCTCCCCTTGCACCTTGGAGGCTCAAATTTTTTTGGAGTGGTCTCCCACTCAAAGTAAACAACTCCACCAAATTTGGTCAAAATCCAAGATATGTTTTTTTTTTCACTTCACCCTAATGTACTCCTATTCTAATTACTTCATGAAAAAAATGTTCAAAAAATGTTCGTAACTTATTAAGAAATGATTTAACCGCCCGTGGTCGTGTAATCGTCTCGGAATTGAATTAATTTATACAATGGTAAAAGAGTAAAAGCAGCCGGTTGTTAATTGATCGCATACGTAGTAAAATAAATTCGACTTTTTCTTTCCCCATTTGCGGCAACCCTCTTATTTTGTGATTGGTGTTTACTTTCAGTCTCTTTGGTTAGGTTTTTATTCTTTTATGTAACTTATTCGAGTTTATGTGCAGAGGAATCGGTTCGTATACACATTTACACAGAAAAAACCTCTTCTTTCACTCTTCGCACCCGTCACAAATCGAATGTATTTACCAAAGTACCTAATCTACTCGATGTGGTAAAACGTAAGTCGAGTTGAAAGTATTAAATTGCCAGTGTGTTCGGAATACTTTTGGCACTATAAAAGCTGAAAGCTTTACACGTAATAAATTAACTCGGACGACCGAGCAAAAACCACCGTGAATGCACTTAGTTTAATTAAATTGATAGAATTGATAAAAATGATGCTGCAAAAGCGAGGAAGCAAGGAGCGAGAATTGGGAATAAACTGGGCAAGATTTCGTGAACTATGTTCAAAACGTTGGCCTTTGACTTTTTTCTCTCACCGAAGCGAAAAGCATAGATTTCTTGGCGCACTTATGAAATTCTATCATCACTCGTTTTTACCATGTTTGATGCAACCATATCTCATATTTGGTAGGCTACCTATGTGATATGAATGTGAAATGGTTGAGAAAAAGGTTGGAAAAATTGATAACTTGCAATGTTTTTCAAACTTTCAAGTACATTTTTAAAAAAATGCGAATTATATCAAAACATGGACTTCACTAGATTGCTAGAAGGAATGAAGATATAGGTTTTTGAAAGCTTCAAAAATTGAAGTTTTAATATTATTTCTGTTTTTATTTTCATCAATGAAAATTAAGGAATCACGAATTTTTTGAGCTGATTCATTTTATTGAAAACTCATCCAAATTGTAAATTCGACCGAAAAAGCACCACCGCAACTTTTTTTCCATCCAATATCAGCTGTACATTAGATATGTAACTAGGTGGTCACCTATAATAATTATTTCATGTTTTCATACTGAATCATCGGTTGTATTTTTATACGAAAAATATCCTGTTAGAATGATTTGAATTTAGCGATAAGGCGAATTTCCACGAATTAAATGTATTCGTTATACTAATCATTACTCGGATGATACGGAAATGGATGTAATTAATTCTTCCGGAGTATCTGGAAGCGATGATCTAGAGTTTCGGTATTTACCAAAAAAAAAGATGATGAAATGGGTGCGGGTCTTTTGGTTACAAAAATTTTGTTGAGAAGAGTGAGAGAACACAATAAAACAGGGCCCGGTAAAATTTGATTTTAAATAATTCTAATCTATCTGTAATGATTAAAATGTAAAAATAGTACACCGAATCTTTTTTTTGAACAAATTGTAAAAAAAAAATCGGTACAGCTGCAAGGAATATTTCGTACGTAATAAAAAATAGTACTTGTTTTCAATAAAATAGGACGCTTTTCCTTTTTCTGGCAAATCTGAAAAAAATCAGGAAATTTTTTGTCATACTTGTTTTTCAACAATTTTGAATATCAGAACTGAAGATTCTTATCATTTTTCAATGCTTTCTTCAATTTCCTTGCAAAACATAGCCCTGCTTTTTTGATTTTTTTTTTACAGGTTTTTGCTTTTTTCAACTTTTTTTTTAGTAATATGTACTTCTAATTTTTAAAATATTTGTCTTCTTACCTTTTCATAATTTCTTTGTGAAGTCGTATTCATGTGTATCATTTTTAAAAGGACTCGTCAATTTTGGCCATTTTTCTATGTATATAATAAAAACTGAATTCAAACGTAATTTTTCGTGTAAAAATGAGAATTTGCTTTGCAGCACTTTATATTTTCTATTTAGACCATTGCTGGTTGTTGTGAAAATTTACGAGATAACTTACAAAAAAGATGTTTTAATATTCGACCCTGAATGACAGGAAAAATATCAGAAATTCAGTGGCTGACTTACAAAAACATGAATTTTTACATTTTCGAAATTAACTCGGTAGGTACATATCAGAAAGTCAGAATAACAAGAAAAATATCAGAGAGCTGAAAGCTGATTTTTAAAAACAAATTTTTATACTTTTGAAACCAACTTGATATCAGATGGTCAGGATGACTGAAAAGAACATATCTATGTTACCAACATTTCCTTTCAGTGGAAACTTGACTTCATTTTTTTTTTCGACAAGCACTTTAAAAATGAATATTTATATTTGTGACGCGTTTCGCGATATCAGAATTTAGGGTGAAAAAAATCAAAATTGATTTTTTGGCTGATCCGGATAGAGAATTTCACGCTAAGAACGATGGAACAAACCTGAACCTTCTAAATTAAAAACTCGCATAGATATTTGCATTACAAGTTGCGTAAGTAATCCAAAATCATAGTTTTGAGAAAACAGCCATGAAAGTTTTTGAAGCATAGAAACGTTGTAACCATTGAATTTTGAAACCGGTTTCAGTAAAAATTAACACATCATTCTTATAGGAAATTTTGTGAGGAATCCATTGGTGATGTTGAATTTTACTTTTTTTGAGAATTGCAAGCGCTATAAACGAAATTACGTAACAATAAAAAAAAAATCAAAGTACATCATTCCATGTATTCAGCAAAAAATCATACAAAAACTCGGTATTCTCGCTTCTCAGAAGGTAATGAAAAATAATACCAAAAAATCGTACTACTCTATCTGTTTACGAGGACGGGAAGGTTCAAAGTACAAAAATAAATATGAAAAAAAAAGTTTTTTTCGATTATTTTTCGATTTTTTGCTCTCCTGAAAAATTTTGTTTTACACATCAAATTTTAACAAAAAAACATCAAATTTTAACAAAAAAACATCAAATTTTAACAAAAAAACATCAAATTTTAACAAAAAAACATCAAATTTTAACAAAAAAACATCAAATTTTAACAAAAAAACATCAAATTTTAACAATAAGCCTCTTTATCGCGAATCGCGTCACATTTATTTTTAAAAAATTATGAATTTTGAATACTTATTGAAAAATAATATTTCTTGTATGCTTGAAGGTTATTAAATTAATGAAATTTCGTTTGAAAAATTATTCAAAAATGCAATGTGTTGTATGTTTGTAAGGTCGATTCAAAGGAAAATTCAGAAATTTTTGTTGTTATCGTGTAAAGTTGAAAAAATGTCTGAAAAATATATTGATTATTTTCCCCCTATTATTATGTAATACGGAAATGTTGCTAGAAATGAGTAAAAAATTTAGTAATTATTCAAGCATTTTTAATCTCACATGATTTTTAATCACCGTTGCTGCTCGTGCTTTCGTTATCGTCGCGTTAAAAAAATCGCAAATACATATGCGCATTAATTTTTTGGATGTTACAGGCGCAGACACTTATCGTACAAAGTTGAGTATCTTTTGCTTTATTAACATTTGTTCTGTTTATTGTGGTTTTCGCAGCAGCCGCCACTTTCAGTTAATAATCGTAATAATAGGTATATTTTATATTATTTTGTTTTGTACAATGACCAGTACTACTTACTATACACATTGACGAAGAGTATGAAATATTGAAAGCTTCAGACAAGCAGATTCTCTGTGAAAAATATAATTTATTTGCATAATACAGTATACATTGAACCAAACACATTTATATGGTGTAACTAAAAGGGAAAATAAATAATACCAGTAGGTGCCCAGACAGGGCCGGAGTAGAAAAGATGGCAATTTGTCGTATACACGTAGCAGCGTTAAAACGATACGTAAAAACGATAAAGCAGAAAGACGACTTTTAGAAGGGACCTTTTTTCTACACATATTGCGAGATGACCGTATAGTCACCACGGTGCTGGTTCTGGTGCTGTTTTGGTAGGCGGCAAATACCCGATTTGGAACTTGTTTCAACCATCTGTTAATATTTTCGTACGCTATGGCTCTTTATATCGGAAAACCGCACATACGGTATGGAAAAACGATAGATATTAACTTTTATGTCGGTACGGTGACGTTTGTGTGCGTCTGTGTGATTGCTGGCGTATTAAAAACTGTAATTACTTTTTATTTTTAACCAGCCTCCGAAATAACTCTTTTTATTCTTTTATCCCCCTCTACACGTTCGTCCCTTTATTACGAGCTATTTCGATGACAAATAACCCGCTTGGTGAGATGATTTATCGGTCGAGTTGCCTGTACCTCGAGCTCGGTGTACCCTCGCGGATTCGTCGACCGAAATTACTGATCGATGTGATATCCGCGCCAAAGAGAACCTGCAGTTGCGGGTAGGTGTTTTCTGGGGGTGGATTTTGACTCGAGGTTTGTGCGAAGCTTACTAGAAACGTGTGGAAGGGTTGGAAACAAAAACGGAGATTCGATTCGATACAATTTCTGGTATCTTTGTTAATAATAGATTCGAAAATTGAAAAACTAGTTAATTTTAATGGAAATTTGAACATTTATGTTAGACAGTTTGAGGTTTAAACGTTATTTTAAAAAGGAACATATTTGTGATATCTTGGAAGAAAAAGATCAAAATTAAACTCCAAAATGACCATCTTCCTAGATCTTTTTGTAATTTTTAATTTTTTAATTTTTTTTTTTTAAATATCTATAAAAGATTTATGAATTAATGAATTATTATCAAAAATTGAAAAAAATTTCATGTGGTGTATCAAATTAGGAAAAAAATCATCAAAATTTGAAATTTTTTCTAGAAAAATAGAGAATTTAAAAAAGAAAAAATTAACGAAAAAACTTGTATTTTTTGAAAAAAAAAATGTTTTTAAGTTTTGAAAGAACTTCTCAATGCATTAGAATTTTTTTGCAATCCATCAAAGTTGTAAGCTTTGCTAGTATTAAAAATCAGATATCCTGTGATTTTTCCTAAATTTTTTTCAAGCTTTAAAATTTTTGAAACCAAGTATTGAAAAATTCTTGAAGAAGTGAAGAAAATTGAATTTTTGAACTTGACAAAATGAATATTTGAGTCCAAATATTGAAATCACTCTAAAACCAATTTTTGAGTTGCGAGTCCTGTTGGATTCTAATTCTGGAAAGCCCAAAATAAAATCAGTGACAACTCAAAAATTAGTTTTTCATCCCCGAAAGTAATTTCTATGTCCATGTTCGCATGTAGTAAAAGTTGATTTGAATTTTTGAAAAATTCGAATTGTTTTCTGCATTTTTTATGTTCTGTTTCAGGGATCGTACATATTATAAACTTCTGAAAAATTAATAATATTGTTTTTTTTCTTTGTTGCAGTTGAATTCTCGTGAAAAACAGCTGAAGGAACAAGAAGAGGAGGTGACGGACAAAATCAACCAATGCACAAGTCTAAATGCTGTCGTAGGTGAGTACTTTTATTAGTTCATGAAATTCGTAGATACTTACATAATAAATTAAAAATTAGTTTTTTCAAACTAAATTACGAATAATATTCTTTTAATTTAGAGAATTTTGTGGGAAAAGAGCACCTAACTTTTTTGAAAACTTTTTAAAAACTGTCTTCGATCCTAGGAAATGTTGGAATTTTTAATTCGTTGGTGAAAATTTCTCGAAGTAACTCATTTTGAAATTTCTTTCGAATTAGAAACAGTTTGGAGTTTAAGAAATAGTGTAAATTTAATGTCGAAAGAAATGGACTTGTTTTCTTAAAATTTGTTTAACTAAAAAAAGTGAAAATTTTTATTCAAAATATTTTTTCTTTGAGATAAATGTTTGAAAACTCGAAAAATTGAAAAAAATTGATTGCTTTTAATTCTTTGCTATAAATTTTTAAAAAATTCATAAATTTGAAATTACATTTTTTAGCATTATTGACTCTTTTAATCAAGTCTGCTGTTGAATTGGAGTTTGTTGAAGAACGTGGAAATGATGGATGCCAGGGGTACCGAGAAACCTGAAATTTTTTTGGAGGGGGGTTTCCCTTCTTTACCAATCACAATCCAACTTTAGAATTTTACACCTAATCATAACCCACCAATCCATCTCTAAAATTACTCCCAATTAAAATTTCTCAAAAACTTTGGTCTCACTGGGCTCTTGATGAAGGGTGTGAAAAGTGGTAAGGAGAGGGAGGTATGAAAGATAACGAAGGGGGAAGGAAGATTTTTTCGAAATATTATCAATTTTTTTGTTTGATTTTGTGGCTTAGCTCTTTGAACAGTTACACAAATATTATTTGCTTCGAATTAAAATACACATTTTCGATCGTTTTTGACAATTTTCCGAAACCAGTTTCTTCATCTGATCTCCAATGTCCTATTCTCCCTAAAACGTTTTTTCCGAAGAAATCTCCCAAGTACCATTTTCTTGAATCTTTTTTCCTCGAAAAAATTCTTCGTGGCCTCTATTTGATCCAACAGTCATCTCTCTCTCTCCCTCCCTCCCCAAAAAATTGAGTTTTCGTGAATTTAGTGTCTTTGACAAAAAGAAATTCTGTAGTTCAAATCATCATAGGTCCCGATTATTCGTTTAATTACTTTCAGTATCGTGAAATAAATTTTTAACTTTCTACTTCTTTTCGCTTCATTTTTTTTGTCTTCAAAATTCTCGCCTAAAATGGCTGCAGAAATTAATTTTTAGGGTTAAATAAAAACGTACAATTTAATATCGAATTCAATGATGAAAACCCCTTATGACTATCAACATTTGATGTTCTGCTTTGATTTATAAGATGGAGGAGGTCAAGAATTCTGCTACATTTCATCTCAAAATTTTGATTTTTTTCAAATAATAAACTTATCTTAATTTTTACAATTTTGAACCACGTTTTCTGTATAAAAATCTTGCCATCTTCGTTCGGTCTGGGTTCAAGGAATTGATTAAAAAAAATTGAAACCAAAAATTCGATTCTCAAATATTCTAATCAGATTTCCACCCTCTCCTCTTCGATTAATTCCTAGAAAGTTCGAATATTTTTTAAAAAGAAAATCTCACCCCTTTCTTTCATTTTATTCAATTTTGTCTTCACGTAAAAAGTTTTGAAAAACTTGAAAAAAATTGAAATTCTGGGAAATTATTTTCGAAAAATATTAGCAAACATGGTGAATCTTTCCTCTTTTCCTGCCCCCATCGTCTCCACTGATCCGAATTAAGAACACCTTACACGTAGGCTAAATTCATCATCTTCAAAGGCAGAAAAAAAAATTCGTTGAAAAATCACTACACGTTTCGCCTGAAACATCTACCCTCGGGCAAGATAAATAACTTAGGTATTTCAAAGTACCTATCTCTACCTGTCTCCTCATCTCCGTTCCTCGTTCAGTTTGGGAAACTACGTCGAAGAAAATTTTTTTCTCGTTCGCTCGTAATCGTATCTAAATAAAGATCAAAGCGAAATCGAGATCGAGCGTGTGCGGTACAGATGGTACACGTTATTAAAAAATATTCGACGTCGACGACTACGATGATGGTTTTTATGCATACGAAATTGCCCCACAGTCTATACCCGTTCGAAGCTTTCTGGTTTATAATTCGCGATAGAATGGCATCGTGGAAAAAGAAAACGCCAGCAGAGAGGCGGCGCAGAGATGAAATAGGAAAACTCTCGAAGAACGTTTAAGCAAGACTAACGGGGATTTATGATCATTATTATTCTCGTAACGAGAGAAAGATGGCGAAATAACAAGAGCCGCGTAGAAACCGTAGAGGAATGCGGCGCTCTATAAGAGGATTAGAAGTAGGTACAGAGAGAAAGACGTATTTACGCGTCGAAAACTTGCCAAAGATGGAAAAAGATAGACTCAAACGCGAGGAGGGGGAGGACGAAAAAAAAATGAAAAATAACTCGCAAAGGTGAAGTCAAAAGATACCTTTGAAAAAAAAATTCTCATTAGGACGGCGTTAAATTCAGGATTATATCTGTGCTCGCTCAAGAGCAAAATTATTTTTTGAATAAAAATTAAAAACTACGAACTGCTTCAAAGAATATTTTCGCCTTTAAAGTTTATTTTACTCGGGGTTTTTTTGAATAATTGTCAAACGAAATGACCTCTTATATATTAATATATTCACCTCGACTGCGGAATTATGGGTTATTAAATTTGAAGATCGAACGCGCCCCAGAGATGACGGATAAGTCCGCGAGACACCGCGAGAAGACGTGCAAAAAAAAAATACGAAGCGGAGGGCGAAGAAAACCCCCGTACAGTACTATTTTTAAGGTTTTCTTCTTCATCTTTTGTACTTTTTTAATGCGATTTACGTATTTTTTGCCGCATAGCGAACTCGTTAGAGGGATTTTTTTTAAATATTTACTTACAGTTTTCGAGCCTATATTTACATTTACTTCGTTAAAGTTTCGGTAAACTTTTGGAAAAAATTAAAGCTTATTTTGTTGATTTGACGAATCTGCCGTGCCATCGTCTCGTCGTCAAGTAGTTAACGAATAATACAATTTTTACACTTGGACGCGTAATCTCGACCTGCTTCATTGTCGTCCAAGCGGCTGCTGCCAAATTAAAAATCTTAATTACTTTTATCATTATGCTGCGATTTGGCATTTTGGGAAAACTAGCTAAGCCTGTCAGTCAGAATATGTCTGATGGTGAGGGGGAAAAAAGGGGTAAAAACGTTGGTCCGAGATAAAAGCTGGATCATGTTGTACAATGTGTAAAAAGGCTGCTCGATCGTATGTTCTTGTTTCCTTCTTTATTTTCGGACGTTTCGGTATAACGATCATCAATCATCATTTATCTTCTGGCAGACTACAAAAGTGTGTATTCTTACGGCTGTTCGAATCTGTAGTATCGATATGATGTACAGCGCTGGCCCTGTACCCTCTGAATTCATTCGACAGAAAGAAATTTTATTTACCTGAACGCCTTCGTGGTGAACTTATTTTACGTACCGGTGTTTACCATCTCAAAGTGTGCTTTCGTCGATAAAATTTTCCTTTTGACGGATGCGGCGAGATGCGATCGAATGTGAGAAAAAATAAACCTGCTGGGGTGTTTCGTCTTCATCGTTTATGCATGAAATTTTGATATAGATGAGAACGAAGGGTAAAAAATAGGTAGTTTATGGGACGCTACGACTACTGACCGGTAATCGTTTATATTCAATTTTATCCGTTTTTGTGAGTTGTGGATGGGTATAGGGTGAGCCGAAAGGAATCTAATGTTTTGGAGAGAGTTGAAATTTGGAGCATTTTTTTGGCGAAGAATATTTCAGGGTTTGGAGTAAGAATATTTGAATGGCATTGTCCCCAGACTTTAGTTTTGGGTTTTAGGGTGCAACAGTTTATTACTTTTTCTGAGTTTTGATCACCCTTTGAAAAAAATTACGCTGAGATTATTTTGTTTTAAAAGACATGGTGAAAAATTGAGCTTTTTTGGATGTTTTACCTCCTCTCTCCTCTCGAAAAGTTTTAACTTCTTGAATTTTTAATTTTTTCCCAAAAAAAATAATTGGTAAATTTTTTCTGTTGTAATTATTTTTAAAAAGTCCAAAAAAATCAGAAATCTTTTTCGATGATTATGGGAGATTTATTAGCAGAAAAGTAAAAGAATGTTAAATTTTATCAATTGTTTTTAAGAATCCCAAATTTTAGAACTTTTTTGTCGCCGTGGGGGGGGGGGGGGGTTGAAGATTGACCGAAAAATTCAAATTTTCGTCACATCTTTTTGCCAAGGTCCATTAAAATTTGAGAAATGTGAACGAAAATAGATGCATATTATTTCATATCTGTGAATGAATTTTAGCAGGTTTTGTAATTTCCCCCTCCCTTTTCTCCTCCTCCCCCCCAAAAAAAACACAGAAATTTAGAAAAACGTGGAATTTGAATACAAGTAATGAGCAACGAAAGTAAACATTGATATTGTTTTCAGAATTTTCACCTTATAAAATCATGAATTTTCTTTTGAAAAATAATCTATTGAAAAATTACGTACTTACCTATACCTACTTTGTTATTAGAAATCCTAAATTTTTCAAATCCGTAGGTAATAAGTTACATACACTGAAAAAATGAAATTACAAAAACTAATGAATTTTATTCTAAAAATGATAAATTTTTCATTTTTTTTCAGTGTACTTAGCGATGAGACTCTTCAGGACTGAACTGTAAAAATATAGGAAAAAAATGAAATATCAAACGTAATTTTTTTCTCAAAAATTGTCGCCCTTACTTCACTCTAGCTCAACAAGTTCATATAAAAATGTAATTCGTATTCAAAATAATTGCAATACCTAGATATATTCTTCCATTCTATTGAATACTCAAAAAGACTTCATCTTAGAGGAAGAAAATTGAAATGGAAGTTCACTTTTTTCCTGTACTAATGAATAAATAAAAGTGATCAAAAATAGGATTTTCAATTTTCTTGAGTTTTTTCGGGAGCAGAATCAAAGTATGATTTTTTTTTAGAAATTAAAGAAGTTTTAACATGAAAAAATCACGAATTTTTGTTAAATCTTTGTTCTTTGAGTTCAATACACTCTGTTTTAGACTGCAAAATTATTCCCCACTGTCGATCACTCTTGGCCTCATTGATAAAACACCATTTTTTACAAAAGGAAAAATATTTCATTTTATATTTAGAGGAAACATGGATCTGTTTAAAAGAATTTTTTCAAGATTTTTTCTCCTAAAAGTACACTCACACGGGGGGGGGGGCGATAATTCGTATAAGGCCCATTATTGGGGCATTCGCTTAATTATAAATTTTAGCTTTATAAAAATTCAAGGAGGTGCTTTTGAAAGCATTTTTTCCATAATTTTCTTTGGAAAAAGCCTTCTTCGTTGCTTTTCCGAGAAAAAAAATTGGTCATACCTAGAAAATACCTGGAAAACGTTATTTTGCATAAAATTTCAAGTTAGAGAATGTATGTAATAGGAAATTTATCCCAAGTTCTTTATCATGAACTTGATGGCACTTGAGAGACAAAAAGCCAACAAGAGATTTTTAACCTAAAATGAGCTTAAGATTCGTTCGTAGCGTATTTGAATTAGTCGGAGAAAATTTGTATTTTAATTCGCTAAACTTGTTTTAAAATTTGAAAAAAAAATAATGTTTTTTTTTTCAAGAAGCGAATACGTTTTTATTAAATTTCTTTTCAATTCAGCAATTTAAACCGAAAAATTATATGTAGCTAACATACCTATGTAAAAAATTTAATAGAGATCTTGAAAAAAAATCATGAAAATTTTATAAAGGAGGTGGTAGGTTGAATATGTAAAAATGATATTATTGAGACCTTTGGGGTGGAAATTTATGTCAATTTCAGTTTTTTTCTAAATACCCATCAACCCTTGAAAATCATTGTAAAAAAGTTGAAATTTTGATTTTTTTTTTACTAATTTTGTTGCATTTTTGCTTATATTTTTTCTGAAATAAAGAGTTCGCGAGCGAGATTTCTTATTGTTGAATAAGCCCGTTTGTAATTTATTTTTACCCCCCTCCCCATCCTATTTTTCAACTCTATCAATGTTGAAAGGTCGAATAATTGGGAAAATTACTTGAATTTTTTGAGTGAATAAAATTTTAATTTTTTTACAAGTTGAAAAAGGTTTTAAAAAAACATCAATTTGAAAAAAATTATGAATGGTGAAATATATTTGATATACCTCTTAAATTCTACCCACTTCTAATGTTCATGACGTCATTGACGTCTTGAGTTTTATTCCTGAGTGTGATGCAAGATTTCATGCACAATTACTTCTTTTGTTCTTGAAATCGAGTATTTCAAAATTCAAAGACCCATGAACTTGAATTTTTCACAAAATTTATTATCACTACATTTATTATCATTTACAATACTGAAATAGGAATTACATCACTGCGACATCATGATGTTTTTGGTTTACTTATGGTTTTACTTCTCAACAACCTCTTCAAAACTGAAGTGCTCACTTTTAAGATCTTATAAATGAAATAACTAGCTAAAATCAGCGTAACTGTCAAAAACGCAATTATATCTAATAATAAATACTGATAAAATGGTAACGTGGCTCCGGCTGGTTTCAAGTATGAAACATCCTTATGCCTTAAAACATAATTTACCCAATAAATCAGTGTTTCTTGAGGACTCATTGGCCTGTCTTTGAACACTTTCGATAATTTTTTTATATTCTTTCTATATCTGCAAAAAGAAAATTGAGAAATAAGTTCAAAAAACTAATAATAATGGGCAGCTATTCGTAAAATTTCGCGTATTTTTTTCTATTTAATGAACTTCTATTACTTTTCATTTCCTATGACTTGGTCAATTCCTGATGCTAATGACTTTTCGTTGAAATTGTATAAATCTAAAGGTAGGCCGATTTCAAGACCTCGTATAATGGCTGCATTTGTGAATTGGTCATAGAGAACTGGAAAAGTTAATAATGGTACGCCGAAGTTGATGGCTTCGAACGTGCTGAATATTCCACTGTGTGATATGAACAAGATGACCTTTGGATGAGCTGTGTAAAAAAACAACAATGAATTTCTTCGTATTGGATTTTATTTTAATTTTTTTGTAGAAATTAACTGATCCCCTCCCCCCTCCTCAAAAAGCTATCGAATATAAATCATACCTAGAATATCGCTCTGAGGAAACCATTTTCGAACCAGAATATTTTTCGAAGTTGATGGAACCATTTCTGGTTTATCGTGTCTCCAAATGACTCGATATGGTAATTTTTTCAACACGTTGAGGAACGAATCATGCATATTTTTTGGTAGTTTGCTGAATGCTGCTACGGTTCCCAAACTCACAAAAACGACACCTTCGGTCGATTCGTCTATAAAAGTCTGAATTTCCTGTAATGATTTTTTAAAATTACGATTAAATTTTTATAGATTTTTAAAATCTATCTGTATCGGTGTATTTACTTTGGGCAATGGCGAAGGATTTTTTATATGTATTCCGGCAATATCCACAGTACTGGGAGCCGTTGGTTTTGCCACAAAGCTCAAATGACTGTTGGCAAACACCAACGAAATTCGATCGTATAGTTCTCGAATAGGAGGACTTTTCATATATTTTGCGACCAAAGTATCAGCATGGTTGGTATAGTACCAGTTGATCGCCAAATGCACCAAATAATCTTTGGTATTTTTTAATTTTTGAAAAAAATTCATTTTTGTGTTGGATAATTCGCTGAAAGGGATCGGTATATAAGATGGATTGACCGGATTCCCCATTATTCCGTCTAAATCTGGGAATACGAAGTATGGAGTGGTTATTCCAATGATGGGTTTTTTAAATTGAGCTACAAAAGGTAAAAAGCATTCTGCGCTGTCTATTTCCAGCAGAACCAAGTCGATTTCGATTTTTTTCAGGGTTTCGACCAGTTGAACGTTTTGATAAATTTTTTCGCAATTTGGAATATGATTCACGTAGATGACTTTTCGATTCGCGAACGTTCCCATCATCCCATCTTCGAGTGAAAATTCGTCGATGAATTTGAGGAAATTGTCGTGTGCTCCTAAGTCGGTATAATTGACGTGGTTATCGCCGGCCATCGGCAGTGGACTTATGGCGTAAATTTGGTGATGATTGTTGAGTAATATTTTGGTGATGGTTTGATGCATGGAAATGGTACTTCGGCAGCCGAGATGATAAAAATAGAGTATTTTTGCTGAGTTTGCGTTGTGTACGAGGAGCAGAGATGAGATTGCGAGTAAGATGAGTGTGGTCTGGAAAATGAAATATTTAAAATTGATGTTAATTTGAAGGTATTAGAGTGATTTGACTGATGAAGCGTTCATATAGAAGCGTGTTTCATTAGAAGCGAGCAATTTGATGTAATATCAAGAAGTGTGCTTACCAAGGTCATTTTCGAACGTAAATAAATTGGAATTTGTCGATGAAATGAATAATTAACGAGTCTCTATTTTGTATCCGAACAGAGACGTTCGATTTCTGTTGAACTTCACTCGTACGATTTGACGAACAACAAATGTCGTGTTGAATTATGTTTCTCGTTTTATTAAGTAGTGATACTCGTAATTGAAGCGGTTTGAATGTCTAAGCCCTCTCTCTATTTTTTCTGAACGAATTTTCTAGCTGGCGGAGGGGATTCCGCCTACAATGTTATCTCGAGTTGATTTTGTGATAAAAATAATAGAATGAACTTTGCGAAATGACGTCATTTTACGAACGATAAGTACCATAATAATATTGATTGATAAATACAATAGGCCATAGTTTCAAGACAATGAATAAAATTTTGAAAATATATTTAGTGCAATTTTTTACAATTTTTTCGAATAAAATAAGCGAGCAATTTTAAATACTGCGAGCAAAAACTTCAATCACGATTTTTTGGATTTTCTTATCGTTGATTTCTTAACGAATAGTTTCGTGAATAACGAAGCCATCATTTTCAAGGTCAGATAAATGAGCCAACTTGAAATAGCCAGCGTCGCAATCACGAATAAAATAATATCTAATAATAAATACTGGTAAAATGGTAACTTGGCTCCGAATGGTTTCAAATGAGATACGTCTTGATGCCTTAAAACGTAATTCACCCAGTAAATCAAGGTATCTTGAGGTGTCAAAGGTCTGTCTCTAAAAATTTGCGATAATTTTTTCATATTCTTTCGATATCTGAAAATTAATTTTTAAAAAAAGAAAAAATTAGACGAGTTGTACCTAAAATAATATTTTGTATTAGGAGAAATTCTTTATTACGAGGCACTAATATCTCTATTGGACCTAAAAGTTGTAGTCATTGTCATTATCAAACAAATAAGTATTTTTTGAAAATTCTGAAATATTGAAAATTTTGTTGAAATAGTTTGAAATGTTCGAAAAGGTGCCAAAAACAGGTGAAATTGTACTCAAAATCATTCATATTACTTGAAAATAAAATTTGACGTATTTTTAGAGCATTTGAAGTGAAAAATGATTTTGAATGTTATTTTATATGAAGAAATGGATAAATCATTCATATATTGGAGAAAAACTGAAAATTGACTCGCCAGAAATATCCAAAACGCTTGTATTTTTAACATGGATATGTTTTTTCCTCTTGGGTGGAGGGGTCATTCCAAAATTTTTAAGACGCTATTTTACGTGACTATTTTTTTTTTTGAAAAGATACTTCTTTTAAAACCCATTAAATTGTGGTACAATGAACCAAAATTAGATGAAAATAATTTGAAATGAAGAAATCCAACTTTTAGCATCATTTTTTCATCATTATTCTTTTCCAAACCTCAATTTTATAAAAATGAATTTTAAATGAAATTTTAGTTATTTTTCACGAATTGAAATTTAAACTTTTGTGTGCATTTTATTGGATTTTCATCGTATTTTTAGAAGTTTATGGGATTCTAGAAACTTGTTAGTTTCAACAATTTTTTAAAATTTATATACTTTTTGAAACTTATTGTTTCTTGAAAACAATTTTATTGTTATTTTTATAGGTTTTTGTTATTCAAACAAAATTTGCAAGATATTGAATAATTTTTTTTACATTTTTGGTACAATTTTCGTCGCATTTTTGAAAAATTTTGAGGTAAAAGGCACACGACCAGTTTGATCGATCTGTCTTGATTTTTTAACAATTATTTTTTAATAAAAATTTAAGTTTTTTTTATTAATATATTGGAAATTTTTTTTCTATTTTCAATCAAGTATTTTGCTGTGTTATTTTCAAAAACTCAATTTTTTGCATTTTCATGAAATTTAGTATTAAAAATATTTTTTAAAGCAACAAGAAATCATTCATTTGTTATTCCTACTTTTCATTTTGGATGACTTCTTCAATACCAGACTCCAGTGATTTTTCGTTGAAATTTCTCAGATCTTGAGTCATTCCAATTTCTAAATTTTCTGTAATGGCCGCATTCGTAAATTGGTCGTATAGAACTGGAAAAGTTAACATTGGTACTCCGAAATGGATAGCTTCGTAAGTGCTGAATATGCCACTGTGTGATATGAACATAATAACTTTTGGATGAGCTGGAAAAAGTGAACATTTTTATTAGAAATTGCTTATCCGAATTGGTTTTCGATTTTCTCAAAGTATTCTAGTCCTTACCTAGAATGTCTCTCTGAGGTAACCATTTTTGGACCAAAATATTCCCCGAAGTGTTTGGAACCATTTCTGGTTTATCGTGTCTCCAAATGACTCGATATTCTGATTTTTGCATTATTTTTACAAACGAGGCGTGGATGTGTTTTGGGAGTCCGCTGAATTTGGCTACTGATCCTAAACTCAGGTAAATGACTCCTTTGGTGGCACCTTCTATGAACTCCTGAATAGTCTGAAATATTATTATGAAGTTACTTTTACGTTTCAAGTGTTTTCTTAGCTCCAATTAATTCGATGTATTTCATTTCTTTGGTTCCAGACTCTAAAAACATCCATTTAGACTTCAAGCTTCAATTGAACCTGTTACTGCTATCAAGTGAGTGAAGATTATATGTATTTGCTTACTTTAGGTAATGGCGAAGTATTTCCAATATGAATTCCGCTAATATCTATTGTGCTGGGGGCCAGCGGCTTAGGCAAAAACCCAGTATGACCATTGAAAAACACCAACGAAATTCGATCAAATAATTCTTCCTTGGGACGACTTCCGAATTCCTTTTCAATCATAGTATTCGCCTCATTCGTGTAATACCAAGCAATAGCCAAATGCAAAACATAATCCTTAGCATTTTGTAACCTTTGGACAAAGTTCATCCTTGTCGAAAATCCACTCATTGAGGTAGGAACATAAGATGGATTCGCCGGACTACCCATTATTCCGTCAATATCTGGGAATAAAACATTCTGAGTGCTTACTCCGATCATGGGAACTTGAAAATGAGCCAACAAAGGCCAATAACATTCGGCAGCATCGATCTCCAGCAGAATTAAATCTACGTTGATTTTTTTCAAAATCTCGACCACTTTGGTATTTTGATAAATTTTTTCGCAGCTTGCAATTTGAATATCGTAGCCGGCTTTTCGATTTATGTAAGTTCCGAAGTATTCGTCTTCGATGGAAAATTGGTCGGAGAATTGGTAAAAGGCATCTTGAGCTCCCAAGTCGGTGTAATTTGGGTGTGCTTGGCCGAATGGAAGTGGGCTGATGGCGATTATTTCATGGTGATTGTTGAGTAAAATTTTATCAATGGCTTGGTGCATGGAATAGGTGCTTTTGCATCCGATGTACGAAATGTGTAGGATTTTGGCTGAGTCGGTTTCTTTAACGATAAATGAGAGTGAGATGGTGAGTAAAACGAGCTTGATCTGAAGCAAAAATGCAAAATTTAATCATTTTAAGTGTAATTTTCTCAGAGGTGATCAGTCCTTTTTTCGATGTTAGATGATTTTCATATTTCGCAACTGTGCGACGTGTTATTTTAGTATATTATTGAAGTGAATTGGTTACTTACTGAGGTCATTTTCAAATTGGTTGAAATATTCTCGAAAACGAATGAATTTAAAATTTACCTAACAAGCTGTGTAGCATTCTTTATCATTATCATATTGATGTTTGAAGAGAATGAACAAGTGATAATGAACGAATAATGCGTTCATGTTACGAAATATTTTTTTTCAGTACCCTATTTCCACCTCTACTATCAATTTTATCAGCCGAAGGCCAACAGATTGTAACAATATTATACTGTAATATCTCATTAAATTCGGTCGGTTCATTAAATGAATTCTTTTACCAAAATTTATTAATTTATTATTTTCACAGAAAAATTTTAATCCCTTGTTTTAAAAACAAGTTTCTTTATAGTTGGTTAATTTGAATAGATTCTCACAATTTTTTCATCTCTCTCCCTCTCTCCTTTTTTCTTTCCCTCTCCCTCCTCCTTGGCAATTTTTCGGTGACTTGGAAGTTGGAATATCGTTCAAAATCTTTCCAATTGATAATTGAAAAATGTATCAGAAATTGTTGTCATGATGTTTTGGACTTTCTTATCGATTGTTCAACTTTTAACAATCTTTTGAATTGTGACGTAATTTTTTTCAAGGTCAAGTAAATAATCCAACTGATGAAACTGGATGTCGTAATCAAAGCAAAAATTACGTCCAATAATAAATACTGATAGAATGGTAACTTGACAGCAGCTGGCTTCAGGAACGAAACGTTTCTATGTCTTAAAACGTATTCTACCCAATAAATCAGCGTGTCTTGAGAGCTCATTGGTCGATCTTTGAAAATACTCGACAATCTGCCCATGTTTTTTCGGTACCTAAAAATCGATTGAAAATTTTGAATAATTTTAGTTGCATAATCAAATGTTAGGATAATCGATGTTGTTCCAACTTTTCATTTTTTAAGACTTGTTCGATTCTCGACAATAATGATCGTTCGTTGAAATTGTGCAGATTCAGAGGCTCTCCGATTTCTAAGCTTTGTACGATTGCAGCGTTTGATGTTTGATCGTACATGACAGGAAAGGTCAGCATTGGTACTCCATTGTAGATGGCTTCGTATAAACTGAATAGACCTCCATGTGATATGAATAGAATAACTTTGGGGTGAGCTGAAAAAATACAGAAAATTGACCCAATTTTTTGACTCGTTTCACAATAACTGTTGAGGTGGATTTTATCTTCTGTACCTAAAATATCGTTCTGAGGGAGCCAGCTTCCAACCAGAATATTTTTCGACAGGTTGGAAATCATTTCGGGTTTGTCGTGTCGCCAGATGACTCGATATGGTAAATTTTTCAATACGTTTGCGAATGAGTCGTGAATATGCTTTGGAAGTCCGCTAAATTTTGCCACTGAGCCTAAGCTCAAATATATGACTCCTTCGGCTGAATCTTCTATGAAAGTTTGAATTTCCTGCAGAAATTTATTTTTATTATGATCTGGGTTGTAATTTAGTATCTATTGAAGTTTAGAGATAATATGGGAAGGGGGGGGGAGTGATGAACTCAGATAGTTTGAACAGCTGTAACAATTTTCTTCAAGGACGTGCCTTTTTAAAAAATTACAATATTCCCTGAAATTTGACCAATTTTTCCCTAATTTGAATAATTTTTCGAAAATTTGTAACAATTTTCTAAAACATGGACAGTTTTTTAAAAATTTGAAAATTTTCAAAAATGAGAAGGTTTTTTAAAAGTTTGAAGATTTTTTTTAAAATTTGGGCAATTTTCTAAGGATTAAAAATTCCTCAAAATTTAAAAATTAGAGCAATTACATATTTTAAAAATTAGGGGACTGATATTTTAAGAACTGGATGATTTCCCAATGGACATTTCCTATTATTTGGACAGTTTCTGTAAAGTTGTAGAATTTTTTCAGATTTGGGTAATCTTCCAAAACTGGCTCGATTTTTTAAAAAATGAAAAATTTTCTGAAAACTTGAATGATTTTTTTCATATTTTGAAACTTGGAGAGCTTTTTCTTTCAAATTAGAAAGTTTTTCAAAAGTAAAACAACGTTTTGTTTCAAAACTTATGACTGTTCTTTTTTCAAAAAATCATGCAATTATACAAACTTTTGGCAAAGGCGAAATTTCTTTCGAATGGATTCCAGCAATATTGACAGTCCCAGGCGCCATCGGTTTCGACAAAATGCTGTAATGACCGTTGACAAAGACCAGCGAAATTCTATCGTATAATTCTCGAACAGGAGTAGGGTTTTTTAAATACTTGGTCACGATGGTATCCGCTTCATTCGTATAATACCAATTCATCAACATGTGTAATACGTAATCCTTGGTGTTTTGTAACCTTTGGAAAAAATTCATCCGTGTGGAAAATCCATTCATAGGGCAAGGCACATAAGATGGATTCATCGGATTACCCATTACCCCGTCCAATTCGGGAAATAAAGAAAACGTAGTGACGACTCCGATTATTGGTACCTTAAATTCAGCTACCAAGGGAAGAAAACATTCCGAATGGTCCAGTTCAATCATAACTAAATCTATCTTGATATTTTTCAACATCTCGGCGAGTTTAACATTGCGATAGATGTTATCGCAATTCGAGTTCTGAATTTCATAGATGAGTTTTCTATTTACGTAAATACCTTCTAGGTTGTCTTCGATGGAAAATTTATCGGAAAATTTGAAAAAATCTTCGTGTACTGATAGATCTGTGTAGTTGGCGGGACTCTTGTCGAATGAAAGTGGGCTTATGGCGATGATCTCGTGATGTTGACTTAGTAATATTTTGCTGATTGTTTGATGCATTGATGTGGTGCTGCTGCAGCCGATTCCCCATAAGTATAGAATTTTTGCCGAATCGACGTGATCTACGAAAAAGAAGCTGGGGATGGAGAGTAGAATTAGAGCCAGCTGGAAGCAGAAAGTTGAAACGAATTTGGTATAACGTTTAAAATTCAGTGGTATGGCTTGAGATGAAAATTGTATGAAAAATTTTCATATTTTTCATGGTAATGAGAAAAAATGAATGCTGACGTGTTTTGTTTATTTATTTTATTTTATTTTTATACTTACCACAGCCATTTTTGGAAGTTATCAAATGTATAAAAAAATATTGAATTTTCATTAATTAGATTTCTGTATAATCGAGCGCTATGCCACACCACTGGTATAACACCTTAGATATGGTTGAATTGAATACCTATACAAGTTTGCAATAACGCTGATAATGAAGTTTTTATCTTTAAACTTCTATTCATTTCAAAACTGATGCTTTTTCTACCATAATCTTATTTACATAGATAATTCTGTTTGAAATCTACGCCAGTGTTGCCTCCTACCTTCCACATTCATATTTTATTTTTCACTCAAACATTTGAGCTAATTCGAGAATACCAAAAAAAAAAAAAAAATGAATTTGCATCAATTTTTTCGGGGAGGGGGAGCTGTGAATAAATACCGCGTGTTTTTTTTTTGTTTGTAAAATAGATGATATAATTTTCTCTTTCCCTGAAATTTTTTAAAAATTGAATTTGTAATATTTTTGGAGGAATGAGAGAAGGGGGGTCTACTGAAACTTTTTGGAAATGACTGAAAAGCACCAAGAAATTTTCATTTGAAAAATAAATGGTATATTGTGTAACAGGGGATGTAAAAGTGAATTTTGAAAACTTCAAGGTTCATACCCTAAATAGAGCGAATAAAGTGAATCAAACGAGTCCAAAACATTTTTTTCACTTGTTAGGTAATGTACCAATTTTTAGTTGTACCAGGGTTGTGATTTTTGCAAAAAAAAGATTATTATTCCAATTTTTTCTCTTCTAAAAATTTTTCAAAATGGAACAATTGAATACTTAATTGGAATTCTTTGTATGAAAATGGACGGAACGGTTTCCTAATTTTTTGAGAAAAAGGGAGAGGGGATTAAAAAAACTCTTTCGCAAAACATATGTTTTCTTCTGTTGAAATTTCTTCAACGATTGATTCGTATTATTTTTATTGTTGCTACCCGCTCTATCATTTTGAATCAATAAAAAGTCACTGAAAAAAGTCAGAATTTCAGCACCGGAAAAATCAGCAACAAGGTTGAAATATGGTATTTTTGGAAAACCTTATACTTCTGGGGAAGGGGGGGGGTCTTCCAATTATTTTTGAAAATTGTGAAAATGTAGCGATCGTGAGAAAAATTTGCATCGATTAAAGTTAAACAAATAACAGAAATTGTATAATTTCAAAAAAGAACCCTAAATCAGCTCCATCGTCTCCCAATCAGCTCAAAATCGAAAGGTTGAAAATTCATATCGATATTCGTATTTTCAGACCACCTTATACTTCTCGAATCGTTCGCAAAGTGAAATTTCATAATAATATTTGACGTATCGAAAATTCGGTTGTTCTACGAGCACCTGATAAAAGGTTACAGGGCAAGATATGATAGACTTGTAGTAGGATACGTACCAAATATAAATAATAACACCAGTGATAACGTGGGATAATCAATGTATTGAGCACTAGAGAGAAAAACAGTACACGTATATGTACACGAGCGAGTGAGAAGTACAAGTGTCACGTATCAGACGGAGACCGATGCGGACGAGTTCAGGTAGTTCAACGTAGTGAGAACGAGCAAGACAGCTGCGCCGCTCTCACACCACAACCGACAGGCGGTGCAGTGTTGCCACCAGTGCGGCTACGAATGTCGTATACAATTTCAGTTTAACACTCCCTCCTTTTATTTTAAAGAGCAAAAATTTACAATTTGTTGGATGGGAGGTAAAATTCTAATTCTAAACAATCTAGGTTATCAATCTAATTATTTCAATTTCAAATAAAGTCCAGGTTAGCGGTCTTTCGATGTTCAATTCTTCATCTTTCCAGTGTAATCCGATTCAATTTGGATAGATTCCGATCTTGGTTCCAGATGTTTGGCTTGTGGCTCAAGACGATTTAATTTTTGCGAATTTAAAATAAAATCATTCAGACATTCGATCTAAGCAATGAAGGATTAGCATTTGCAATTGACGATTCTAACTGATCAAAGGTGAAAGTGTAATTCAAGCCGATCTAAGATGAAAATATAAGTCGAGCCGATCTAAGTAATAATTCTTAATCTATGCTAAGTGATTTTCAATCTAAATTTGTAAGCATGGTATCTTTGAAACTATTCTCGATCTAAGTTGAGTGAAGGGTTTCTCCGTCAACGGTTTAGTCAGTATATCTGCATCTTGTTCTTTGGAACTGACCCATTCTATTGTGGCGCGTTCGTTGATAACATGATCTAAGATGTAGTGAAATTTGATGTCTGGTATATGTCTTAAAGAAGAAACTCCAGGTTTTTCAGTACACTGGATTGAGGGTGAATTATCTCCAAACAGTTCTATTGGTAAATATTCTTTGCCAGTTGCTCTATTCAAAGTTGCATTTGTTGCTACTGCCTCTTGTAAGGCTGCGTTCAAAGCTACATATTCAGATTCACAAGTCGAAGTTGATACATTTCCTTGGCGTTTGGATGACCAAGAGACTATGTCACCATGCAATCTAATAATCGTTCCAGTTGTCGCTTTTCTAGTATCTACGTCGTCTCCATAACTAGCATCAGCATGAGCTGTTAATGGTCTACCATCACTTCTATATTCTAAGCCATAATTTTTCGTTCCAACCAAATATCTAAAAACTCTTTTGACATTCTCCCAATCTAATCTCGAGGGACTTGCTTGTTTTCTGCTTAACATGTTTACAGAGTAGGTAATGTCTGGCCTTGTGCCATTGGCTAGGTACATCAGACTGCCTATAGCTTCTCTATAAGGAAAAGGTGCTTGACCATATTGTATATGTTTATTCAATCTCTTCAAGGCTTTACGTTCTTTACGATTTGATGGTTCTTTACCTTGTAAAAGTAATGCAGTCAATAGTCGTTCTTTGTCGTTTCTATTTTGATAAATCATAGGGATTGGATAGGCATTTGCATTAGCCATGTTAAATCTCTTCAAAATTTCTATAGTATAATTTTTCTGATGTAAGTAATAAATTCTTTCTGATCTCTTTCTAATGATTTCTATTCCAACGAATTTTTTAGGTTCGCCAAGATTAACGATCTCAAGATATTCTAACAATTTGTCGATCAAATCATTCATTCTAGGTATATTATTTCCAGCAAATAGGATATCATCTACGTACAAAATTAAAAATGCTTCAAAATCTCGATCTCTAATCCAATAAATACAGGGATCATTGATGTCTTGTTTAAAACCAAGTCTTTTCATTACCTTGTTGAAATGTTCGTTCCACTTCTTTGGACTTTGCTTCAATCCATAAATTGCCTTTTTCAGGAGTAAAATTTTTGTTCTTCTAGTTTCTTCATCTATGTTCATCGATTTTGGAATTTCTAAGTAGGTAATGGCATCTAAATCTCCATGTAGGAAAGCAGTTTTAACATCTAAGTGGTAAGCTTCTAAGTTGAATTTATTTATTATGCTCAGTGCAATTCTAACCATAGCCAATCTAGATACAGGTGAGTAAATTTCTGAGAGAGAATAAAATCGTTTATCTTTATAGCCACGAGCTACTAATCGTGCTTTAAAAATCAATCTACCATTTGTGTCGATCTTAGTTTTTAATAGCATAATCGAATCTACAATTGTGGGTTTTTCTTCAGGTTTTGGTCTATTCACAAAGATATAAGTATTATGACGATCATGTGATTTAAATTCTTCAGCGATAGCATTTTTCCAATGTTCACGATCTGGTCCAGATAGAGCTTCTTCTACAGTAATAGGATCTCCAACTAAACCAGCCATTAGTGCAAAAGTTTCAATATCTTCATTATCTGCTGTTAAAGCAATATATGCTCTAAGCCGATCTAATTCTTTTTCAAAGTGTTCTTTAATTGTCGTTGCACCTGTGTCAATTTCGATTTTTACAGTTTCATCATGTTCGTTCAAATTATCTTCTAATTTAGCTTTCTTCGCTCCCTCCGACTTTTTCTCACGGTTGAGGGTTTTTCTTTTCTTTGGTCTACCAGGCTTTCTTTTAGCCGGGATTACGTTTGATGTTGAGGGTACAGGTTCTGGTTCTGGTTCTGGCTCATGATCACTTACTCCCTCCGTTTCTTTGATTTCGGTAAGGGTTTCAACAGGTCTATTAGGCATAGGTGTTCCATCTTCATTTTTTCTATATATCGATCTAAAGTCTTTAATCCATTCTTTTTCGTCCATTTCAGGTTCTAAATCATCAGCAGGTAAGCCAGTTAAATGTTTATACGTTCTAGCTTCAAAGGGTCTAACATGTTTCGTTCTAATAATCTTTTTCGATTTTGGTAACATAACTTTATAACCAGTTGGTGTGTATCCTACAAGGATTCCATACATTCCTTTTGGTTCGAATTTGGATGTAACATTTTGCCGTTTTAAGAATACAAGGCTTCCAAATCTACGTAATTGATCATGATTAATATGAATTTTAGGAAAAACACGTTCTAAAGGGCATAGCCAATCTATTCCAGCATGAGGTTGTCTATTATACACATATACAGCCGCTCCAAGAGCTACATCCCAGTGATAGGTGGGTAATCCAGAATCTACAAGCATTACTCTAATCTTGCCAGCAATAGTCTGATTGAAACGTTCTACTGTGCCATTGTGTTGGCTCGTTTTTGGCTCTGAGGTAGCATGATGAATTTTATTTCGTTCTAAATATTCACAAAATTCGTCTGAGGTGTATTCTCCACCATTATCCGATCTAAATACTCTAACTAAGTGTCTACGTTCTGAGTCAGTAATATTTCTGATGTGGTCTAGATATAATTTGAAACAGTTCAACGCTTCGTTCTTTTTGTGCATAACATAGCATACAGCGAATCTACTATAATCATCTACAAAGCTTATAATCCATTTAAATTTGTTCTTGTAAGAGACAGGTGTAATTGGCCCAATAATATCAGAATGAATTGTATGAAACGGTCTAAGTGCTCTACGTCTACGTATGTGAAATTTTAATTTCTTCATATTTGCAATTTTACAATCTATACAGTTTTCGATCATGTTCGGGTCTAATTTTACATTTTTTAATAAAGTCGTTCTAGCCTTTAATTCGATCATTTTCTTATATTCCATGTGTCCAAGTCTACGATGCCAAACCATACATTTTGATTTAAATTCAAGAAATTCTTCTGGGGTCATATCTTTTGGTTCTGTTCTAATCAGCTCATTTCTCTGGATGTAAGAGTCATGAGGGATTTCATGTTGAATTAAAATATCATCTATGCACAATCGTTGATCTATATTTTCATTATCTCGTTCTACATTTGTAAAGGTTGAGTTTACTTCTAATTCGTCGTATTCGTCTAAGTCTTCCATATCATCTACATTAAATACAATTCTATCCCGTTTTTGAGGTTTCTTGAAAGGATTTGGTTTCGTAGGAGGGTCCAGATCTTCATTATCGCTTGAATCATTTTCTTCGATATTGTCAACTGGATCTATAGTATAAATTCTATTTCTCGTTCTAGTTACAAAAGCACTTGATGAATTACAGTCTATAAGAAAATACCAAAATGGCGATCTATAAATTCCTTTCATTACTAAGTTCTTTCCATCCAGAATTCTAGCATTTTTATCGTTCAAAACAATTGTATAGCCCATTTCCGCAAATTTTCGTAGGGAGAGTAAATTATCTACCATGTTAGGTACATATATAGCATCAGATATAGCGATTTTATTGTTGCAGTAAACAGATTTTCCAGTAATCGTTCCTTTTACATTTGAATACATTTTTGCATCAGCACGGGCACCATCGATCGTTGATTCACATTCTACTTTATTTTCTAAATTACGGTCTGTTTTTATAAAATGTGACGTCGCTCCAGTATCGCCAATAAAGCATAAATGTTTGTCACTGTCTTCTATTGCAAGGTTGGCTCGATCTATTTGGTTTCTTTCACTGTAGTAGTATCTTTAGCATTATTCGAATTATTATTATTATTCTCAACGTTCTCGGGAGGTTTATTAAATCCGCGTCCGCGTTTGCCTCCTCGACGATAATTCTGATTCATTCTATTAAAATTTTGTTCAGCATCTTGATAATTCGCTTGGTGCTGTGGCTGTCGATCATTATTGTGATAATTATTTCTACGATCAAAGTTGTTATTATAATTTCCACGATTCGATCTATTACCACGATAGGAATTATTATAGTTGTTATTATGATCAAAGTTTCGATTAGTGTCACGATAGGAATCATTGTTTTGGTAATTTGGTCTAAAATTATCATTTCTATTATGATTATAGCGATTATTATTCGATTGATAAGATCTACTGCCTCTATTATAATTATTGTTGTATGATCTAAATTTATTGTGTCGTTTATCTGAAGATTTACAGTTTCTGGCATAATGTCCTTCTTTTCGGCAAGCATAGCAAAATTTTTGAAAAGTACATTCACGTTTACGATGTCCAAATCTATTACAGCGATGGCAGGGTTTTTCATTCATTGAATTGGTTCTTTGTCTATTAAAATTGCCATTTGAATTCGATCTACTTTTAAAATAATTTGCTCTTTGCGGTTGATTATCTTTCGCTCTAGCTTCTTGTTTCAATAAGTAATTCTTTATTTCTCTAATACTTGTTTTCGGATAGCCGCCGCTAAATTCTATTTTATTATTGATGTCCGGATAAATACGTTCTGTGCCATGTACAATTTGATCAAAAACGTCAGCTTTTGGAATATTTTTGCCAACAATTGTGAAGTATTGAGCTCTAATTTTGCGCAGTCGTTGGAAAAATTCTGCGATTGATTCCGATTGATACAATCTAAGCCGGGAAAATTGTTGTTTGATCGATCTAGATGATTGATTCGATTCCGATCTTCTAACATCTTGTAAAATTTTGATGGCTTTCTTGAACGTTCTACACTGTGCGATCTCATCTACATACATTTTGTCAATTCTCATCATAAGCAAATTTAGCATATGGTTATTATCTAATTTTGTTTGATTTTCTTTTTCCGGATCTAAGCCCATTCCTTCTAATTCGCGTCTAAATCTAGCATACCAATTGTCATATGAATCGTTCTTGGTTAATTTATATCTAGCATTTGAAGCAACCGTTCTAAATTGGTGTATTTTAAACAATTCTAATTCTGTGATATTCGATGACTGAGCTTTTTCAGTACTTTTTAACGTTCTAAGCTTCTTTTTATTGCGTTTTGATCCATTTTTATTCTTTTTCTTGCGCTTTTTATCATCTATACTGTCTTCTGAGTCACTAGACGAACTTGGTGATGACGGGTCTCCATCTTCTTCAGGTTCTGAGCGAGAATCAGAGTTAGGTTCATCAGATACAAACTGTGGCGAGTTAGGCGGTCTATTTTCTGGTACAAAATCTTCATCTTCTTCTTCAGATTCACCATCAAAACGATCAGAGTCAGTTTGCTCATCACTAATGGTCTCTGGTTCATTCGAATAGGTCTGGTCAATTAAACGATCTGATTTAGCCGATCTAAGAAGCTGTTTATTCGCCTCAATAATTTCTTTTACAATAACCTTCTGGATTTCGTTTTCAGGTACCTCCTTTTTGATTTGAAATGGTCTATGCTGATTAAATGGTACTTCGGTTGGACAGTAAATCAATGGGATAATCGAGTCTTCATCTGTTGAGGATTCTGCTTGTTCTAGTTTTATGTCAGTTCGATCTAAATTCCCAGTGTTTGATGCCATTCTAGATTTTTCAGTCGACTTATTCTTCTTAACAAGGTGTTGAATAACATGAGGATTTTCTGGATTCGATACTAATAACAGTGGAGTTGTATTATGTCGCTGAGTTTGCCGATCTAAAGGTACACCAGAAGTACTTGCTTCGGTTATACGTTCATTAGATATTATTTCATTATCATCAGAATCAGATATCACCACTCTATGTATATGTTTCGTTCTAGAAAGGGAATCAATAGCCCGTTTTCTCAAATCTTTTTCACGTTCTAAGCTTTCTTTTGCAATTTCCAATCTAATTTTACTTCTATCAGTTTTATCTACATCTAAATCTATGACTCTTTTAGTATTATGCTTACCCTTTGCTCCAGCATTCCCTTCAGGCAGGGATGTCGATGTGGCAGAACTAAGTTCTCTTTTTGAAGTAGACTCCTGTGTAAGTCAAATATAACAAAATAACAAGGTACAATTACAGTTCATTCTAATAATCAATCAAATTCAATCATCAATAAATTACTTTATTCAATCTATTCCAATCTAAATTATCATTTTCTTCTGTATTTTTCGATCTTCTAATGGTACGGGTCATTGTATAGCCGTATTTCAAACTTCTATAGCTGTAAGCAAAATTCATCTAATTTTAGTCAATGTATAAGTACAACAGGAGTCACTCCAATCTGGCGAGCGTAAGTCTGTATGGAGCTCTTCCAAACTTACGGCGATATAGATTTGGTAGCGATTCGCATACCCCATCTATACCCACTAGTGTGTTTGAGCCAATCGATAGCCCCTAGCTTCCAGGACTACCGCTGTACCCAAACAAACCACCCGCAAACCTCAGTGAATTTTCCCAAAATCTGGTCACCTGGCGTACGTACAGAGTGACCTTTAGATATGGTTGCATTAGATAGCATACATGATAGGCATTGTTTGAAAATTTAAATATTCATTCACCATCTAAAAGGCCTATATTTGGAGACCACGTAGGGTTTTAACAAACTCCACATCTAAGATCTGTGTAATTAGCAACAATTTCTAAAATGAGTTCAATAGTTTTCAATTTTTCGATCTAATGGAGACCATAAAAGGTTTTAGAAAACTCCACAATACACATCTAAAAAAATTCAAATAACTCTTCTAAGCTTTCAATAATCATTTCATGTAATCAATCTAAAATTCAAAAGGAATTCTCACATTTCCAATCTAAAATCAATAGCTTCAAAAAAAATCAATCTAATGAATTCGAATAATCAATCTAAAAGCTTTCAAATAGCCAATCTAATATTCATCTAATATTCAAATGTTGCTATCTATGCATTCACTGAAGTTTACCCTTGCAATTAGGCTTTTTAGTATATGGATAAACAATGCATAAATTCCATTTTTCCACATAGGGTAGCGTGATATTTCAAAATTCCGATCAACATAGTCATTGCTAAAACATGCCAATTCATAAATAATTTCAGGTCATTCTAATATATTTATCATCATTCTAAGCAAAAAAAATGAGTCATCAATTAAGGTATATCGACGTGAATAAAGTGAGTCATCAATCTAAGCAAGTCAAAATGAGTCATCGATCTAAGCATGTGCATATTTCAAGAATATTAGTCATCGATCTAAAATTTCTATCTAAGTCAATTCAATATACATCATTCTAAGCTTTGAGTCATCCTTCTAAAATTTCTGCGTCACCTTTACAAAGGTTATAGCAGATATGAGCATCCTTCTAAGGTATTAGTCATCGTATTTATCAACATCTAAACTTCTATTGCCAATGGTCAGTATGAGTCATCGATCTAAAATTCTATTGTCAAGTTTTGGAAAAAGAAATCCACCGATCTAAAAAAAATTTCAATATAATGATTCTATATAAGGGCTGTAGAAGATAACATTCTAAAGGTAAAATTCATTCGTTGGGTTTTGCCCAGGTCAAAATAAAATACTCCGGTGTCTCGATCTATTTTATCTACTTGATAAGCCAATACAGGATTCATTCATTGGGTTTTTCCCCGATCTAAAATAACTCCGTCGTCGTCATCTTCTGATTCTATTGTATTCATAGCGCAGGTAACAAATAGCTTGTGATAAGGGTTCTCGTAGCTCGGCCGACGTTCGCATTCTTCATCACTGATATGGGTTTTTCCTGGCAACGTAGCTCTGGTAATATGACATCATCAACTGTTGAATGTTTGGAATTCGTTCTAAGATAGTGAGAAATTGTCCTGTTGGCTGAAAATTCGATCTAATAATGTAGAAAATGCGCCATTATTAATTATAGGTTTCATTCTAAGCAAATATATTCATTAAATAATTCATTCTAAGATGGTATAATTGCCCAATATTGAAATTTGAAATTCGTTCCAAGCTAATAACTGAGGTAAATCAGTGTTAACAATCTAAGCTGAAGTTTCATTTTTTGTTGTTCTGAGTTGAAAATTTCTTGATATGATCCAATTTTCCATAAACAATCTATTTGCCGATATGATAATTATCCAAGGTGTGAGTGAATTCGTTCTAAAATGATAAAATGCCAATATTACATCAAATTATTCAGTAGTAACGATCTAAGCTGTATTATTTCACCACATTTCTAATAAAGTCTGCCGATATTATTGCATCTAAACAATCTAAGATGACATTATTGCATTATTTATCAACAATCTAAGCTGGTAGTATATTTGACCAATTATGAACAATCTAAGTAAATGATATCCAGTCATTTCTAAACCATCTAAAATAATATTTGGCTAATTATGAACGATCTAAGCTGGTGATATTTCATTACTTGGAACCAATCTAAGCTGATAATAATCCATTAATTCTTGACAATCTAAGCTGATAAGGTCCGCCGAATTAATTACTTGCCATCAATAAATACAAAACAATCTAATTGTATGTGTCCGGAGCCGATCTAAAAAATTATTCAATCTAATGATAACAGTATTAAACTGTATATATTCAGGAAGGAAAATTCACTGATATTCTAATGCCATAATATCGATCTAAGCGATTATATCAACGTTTCAAACGTGCTAAAATTAATCAACGTTTCAAACTTGCTAAAGATGATCAACGTTTCAAACGTGCTAAAAAATTAATCAACGTTTCAAACGTGCTAAAAATAATCGATCTAAGCCACGCCCAACTGAATTACTTCAGAAACATTTCACAGGCATTCAAAAAAAATCGGCATTTCAATCAAATATAAATTTAGAAAAATTTCACAATTAATCAGCAAAAAAATGGCATATTTCGGCATATTTTTCAGCATTGACTCGCGCATGGAAACATGAAAAATCACACAAAATGGAATTAATTACGCGAGAATTAAATTAAGCCACTTGATAAAAGCAATAAAAATTAAAAAGTAAATAAAAAATTATCAGAGGTGAGAAACGCTCCCGACGACAATGGCCAGCCGGAAAATCGTCTCAAACGCTCTGCTTACCATGATAGACTTGTAGTAGGATACGTACCAAATATAAATAATAACACCAGTGATAACGTGGGATAATCAATGTATTGAGCACTAGAGAGAAAAACAGTACACGTATATGTACACGAGCGAGTGAGAAGTACAAGTGTCACGTATCAGACGGAGACCGATGCGGACGAGTTCAGGTAGTTCAACGTAGTGAGAACGAGCAAGACAGCTGCGCCGCTCTCACACCACAACCGACAGGCGGTGCAGTGTTGCCACCAGTGCGGCTACGAATGTCGTATACAATTTCAGTTTAACAAGATAATGTACCATTTTTCATTTTATACAGTTTCCAGCGGATAATGGTCAATTCGTCGGTGAAAATACCCACCCAAGGTAATTTTATTACCTCGAAATATTTTCTCATTTTTTTCCATCGATGTATCTTGGAAAACACCTCGATAAATTGAGAACACAAAGGTAATAAAAAAAAGGTTCGTATCATGGCGGTGTGAAAGAGAGCCTCTTTGTGTTTATTTATACACCTATAGACCCATACAGTAGACCATTCAACTCGTATTATTATTTTATATCCCTGTACGTGAATACTAAATCCAGATGTGAAATCAACCCTGTGTCAGAATGACTTTTACACGTATTCGAGACAGTGCAACAATCAAATCGACAAAATTATGCCAACCAGCAGCCGAAACAATCAACTGACGTCCAACGATTTACGTATCGGTTTTCTATGATTTTCTGCAAAAAGGGGTCCGGGAGGGGGGCAGAAATGTATACGATATGAAATAAAAGACTTCTAGCTAATATATTAGCTCGTCCGACAATATTCGTCGTCTGATCTGGGATCAAACTGACACCGGGATCGAGTAAAATAAGCCTTCGGACGACACACTCCTCTTTGGCTGGCTCGACATCGCTGCGATCAAAATCTCTGTGCACGAGTCTCATTATAAAGGGTGTGAAAGTCTTACCCATCCGTCTCTCCTTCTCTTTCGTCGTTTTGCTTCTGTACACATACGTACATCCGATGATCTGACCCTTTTATACAATG
Organism: Pseudococcus jackbeardsleyi; assembly: GCA_038380155.1. Taxonomy (NCBI): domain Eukaryota; kingdom Metazoa; phylum Arthropoda; class Insecta; order Hemiptera; family Pseudococcidae; genus Pseudococcus; species Pseudococcus jackbeardsleyi. Next base: position 7,812,571 of record CM076242.1, read on the forward strand.
TACGAAAGCGTTACCACTGCTCGCCAGCTTTTTTTTTAACACGCCTACTTCATCTGTCAAAAGAGAATATGATGAATGCTGGGCCGCGTTATTGGACAACAATAGGTGACGTTAAATCCCTCCGATGCTTTACCAAGCGAAAAATTGGCCCCCTGTTCACGTGTACGCACGTTACCGTCCGCGTAAATGCTTCTGCCCGCGATCTAAGGGGGTTTTTTCCATAGACGTATTACCGGCGAGGTCTTAAATAAGTCGACGCCTCGGTATTAGGGTCAAAGTGTGCTGTATTATCGCCCAGACTAAAACACTAGCTGAGTTTTCCACGCCGTTCGTATATCTGCTTTATCGAGGGTAATTTATCTTTTTATTGACCATTGTTATCGGCCGAATACGATCGACGATCGGGTTTTTTTCTCCGGAGTCGTTTTTCTAATGGCCTCGGACACGTTTTTCGCCAACGATTCTGGGTAATAAAATGGACCCGGTGTCGAATTTATTGTTTTTTTGCCAAAATAGTTTCCTGGTGGGAAAGTTGGTACCTTGATGGTTGTTAAATTGTAGGGGTTTTCTCATGGCTCAAGGTTGTTGATCTTGGTAGGGTTCGTTATTGGCTATAAAAAGTTCGAGATCGCGAAAAAAAACCGAAAATTTTCACCACACATTGTCAGGTCACAAAATTTGGGGAGGGGGAATTTGAAAAGCATGAAATCGTATCAAAAAATATGTACACGACAAAAGTAAATGAAAAAATATTCGTTTTATTTTTGAATTTTTGTTCCAAAGTCGATGAATTTGTTCAAAAAGCTCCTAAAAAAATGAATTCTTTTATTTCTAAAATACGTGAATTTTCCAAATTTTAGTCCTCTCTTTGCTCATGCAAAGTTTAAATCAAGTCGATACAGGTGTTGACGATCTCGTATCCTCTTCTTATGGGAGGTATCCCAACTCCATATAAAATTTTGAGCCAATTTTGGCGAATTTTTGAGATTTCAAAATTACTTTATCGCCTCGAAAAGTTGGAAATTCGATTTAATCTTCGTAAAAATCTGAAAGACCTCTGGTAATGTTATAAAGGGGTTATTTTGGCCTCTGGTGAAACAAAGTCAAAATTTTTATGCCACAAGATTTGTCTTGATGGATGGTGATTTTGGAGCGCGTGGGCAAATTTTTCTCTCTCCTTTGAAAATATTTGATTTTCAAGCTAAATACTTGAAAAAATTCTATCTCTGCGGGGTTTCACCCAATTTTTTTCAAACTTGGTATGTAGGTAGAGATATGTAGAAAGAAGTACCCTAATTTTTTTCAGTCATTATAATGGCCTTTGATTTGATTTTGAAAATTTAAAGGAAACAGTGAAACACAATTTTGAGATGAACAAAAATTTTTTTTTAATTTCTGAATGCGTTTTACATCTCTTAGAATTTTTGCAGATTTTTTCAAATGGTGGAAGTTGGTCTTGGTCAAATATTATAAAACCCATTTCAATTCGTTATTTTTATCAAAATTTGGTTTAAAATATTTCCACCAATTATTCATTATTAAATAACTTCCTGCTATAAAAAAATTAAATTTTTTAGAAGTGAAGAAATCAAAGATTTTCCTTAGGAGGTGTGTGTGTGTGAGGGAGAGTTTCAGGAGAGGGTGAACCCCTTTTTCCTTCATGAAGAGGTCTGGATGAGTTTGGTGTCATTTTCATAATATAATTCTCGACCCTCTAAAACTTGAATTTGCAATTTGTTTTCCGATTCACAGTGTAGAACTCGCACAATCGTCCAATTTGTTCCACGAAAAATGGTTGATTTTGAGAAAAAAGAAGTCAACTTGGAGAAAAGAAGAGGTGAAATGAATTTTTTTCAACTTGATGTTGATCAGTTAGAGTTTGAAACCAATTTTTGTAATTCTGAATCCGAATTTGTTCTCGATTTTTAGATAGAAAGGTTATTACTTTGGGTTGGGATACCTCTTTCGACAGAATTGAAAATGTTGAAAAAATGAGTTTCAGATTTCTTTGGGTACTTTTTTCTTCACCAATTTTTGTTCTCGTTCCTTCATCTTGCTCGATAAGTTATTCTAGAAAATGTTTTGAGAAAATTGAATTTCAGATTAATTTAATTCATGACCTCTCCCCCCCCCCCTAATCATACATCCCTGAAAATTTGAACACTTTAAAAATGCATATGGAAAGGACTAACAAAGTCGATCCAAATTTTTGGGGTGATGGGGTTTTTGTGATTTGGAGTCAAAAATATCGATTTTTTGTGGTTTAATTTTTCAAAATGTTCTAGTTGTCTGCTAATGAGCGGCTGGCATAAAAAATGAACATTTTGTCGTTTCCTCAAAATTGACGATAATTTTGTGTTTTTCAAGTTTGAATTCATTGAAACTCAAATTTTCCACTATAATGAGCAGGAAAATTAGATTTATCGACCAAAGAAAAGTAATTTTGTATTCAACACATTCTATTTATCCAGTTAGAATTGTTAGAAAAAGAATGAAACGATTCTTTTAAAAAAAATTACAAAACTTGTAATGCGATCTTTTTCAAATTTAAAATTTTTTTCTCTTCGTGCGACCAAATTGACTGGAAATGGTCTTAATTGACTCAGAATATTGTCCAGTGTTTGAATCTAGTGCTAACTCAATCTATACCGATGAAGTGAGCCTTTGCCTTTGCCCTACCATATGTTTATCCACGAATGTATTTTTTTTTTTCATTTTTAGGAACCTAGTCCCATTCAAAAAAATTATCGGAAATAGATTTCGTCTTTGCAAAGGGTATTTTGCATAAAGAGGTCTTGAAAGCCCATGAAAATTGATCTGAAAAAACTGGAAAAATCAGAAAAAATAAATTTTGAAAAGTAAAAGTCGCCCCTCCCGATTAAAATTGTCTTTTGTCTTTGCAGAGGGTATTTTGCATAAGCTCTTAAAAATTGATCTAAGAAACTTGGAAAAGGCAGAAAAAATGATTTTCGAATTTTGAAAAGTACAAGTCCCCCTACCCTTCTCGATTAAGATTTCCATGAATTTTTTGATTTTTTGGGAGAAAGGGCCCTAAATTTTTTAATCGAAAAGTTCGCTCGAAAAAATCACGAATTTTTGATGTTTTAATTCCAATACGAACTTCATTTTGGAAAAATTTCCAGTTCTAATCACGACCTCGAGTTTTCACCTAGATATTTTTCCAGCCTCAGACCATAATCTGTGTACAGTGACGAGAAATAAAAACTATTTAGCCGCTTAGGGGTCGAAGCTTATTGTACGCGAGTTTTTGAAATGGCAAATAAACCACCTCCCGCTCTGCCTCGATGTCGCGGCTAAACAAACTTTTAAAAAGGGCAGTTTTTCTACCCTCTCGCGCCGAGTAGATTTATTTAGAATGCGGCCACAATGAATATACATATAGGAGACTCTTTGTGTTACAAGTCTTTGATATGAAACGGCATCGCGATCGCAATTGCAAGCCATCGGTGAAATTGCCCCCTGCCTTGGTTGACACCCCGCATCAATACGTTCTACGTATGTATTCTTTTTTCCATTGTGTGTATTATAGAGATGCGGATAAATTGTATAAAATACTACAAATGTTTTATCTTTGGCCTTTTTTTGTGTAACTGTACGCGCTGCATGTTGAATCGATATAGAGAAGAAAAAAATAAAAAAGAGGAAGCCTTTTGTTACTAATTTGATCGGCTGGTGTGCCCGGGCTCTCTAATACACTAGAATGATATCGTTACACGTATTTTAGATGATCTGCATGACGTATGTAATGCGGTATTACGTGACAAAATTTATTACGTTGAAGGGTTGAATGGTCGAAGACCTTTGGATTCGACGTGCGACACGAGCGGCTTGGTCAAGGTTGTTTTCAGTGTTGTATGGAAGACCGTTTTGCAACGTATTTTGCATAATCGGGGATCATCGTGTAAGTTTTGTTTGGATGCAAGGTGGTGTTTTGTAAAGAGGTGTGTGTTTTTGTCAATGATACGAAATTTATGCTGTGTAACAAGTGTGGTGGAACGAAAAGTGAGTCTTTTTTGAGGTGAGTGGTCCAGGTATTTTAGAGGACTTGGAATGTTGGAAATACGTAATGATTGGAAGTTATAAAGGCCTGGTCACGATGGAGAAATGAGGGCGCCAGCTTTTAGTGTAGAGGAAAAACATGGATTTTGAAATCAATTCTGATCTATCGAATTTCATATCGATTTCGATGTATAAATTTTCATTTCCGAATTGTCCACCTATTGATATTGAAAAATGATAAGATCGATTTCGATGCAAATATTTGAAAAATTGTACTCGGGATATGGCTTTCACGTGAAATGACTTGGAAAGCCATAAAAGCTTCCAAAAATTTTGGAATTTTGTGCAAGTCATCGGCTTTGTTTCTAAAAATCGCAAATTTTTTAAATCCGATAAAAGACTTTTCCTTTCCTTGAAAACTGAGATGTTGGAAAAAACAAAATTTCAACTTTTTAACTCCTTTTTCTACAAGAAAGTTTTGACTTTTCTCCACTTGGGTCTTAGACTTGGGTCTTCATAAAAAAATTCTCATTCAAGAATAATATGAAATAAAAAAAAATCGTTTTCTTTTTTTTTCTTGAATCTGTCTAAAATTGAAATTATTCATTTTGTTTTTTTAAGCAGTTTTCGTGAAGAGGTCGAAAAAACTTGACAAAATATTGATTTGAACAATTTTGAATAAATTCCATTTATAAATTGATGAATTGAATATTCGATATAAAAGAATAACTTGGACATTTATCATTTTAGTGATGAAAAGGAAGGATGAGGGGTGAAAAATGAAATTTTCCTGTTAGAATTTTCATAAATTATATTTGCGAATTTGCTCATTTCCTAAATTGGAAAAATAGGTATCAACTTACTATCTGCTTGAATTGGTTTGTAATCAAGTACAATTTTCAAAAATTTCAGATGAAATTGCAATTTCAACTCTGACAAGAGAATTTTCAATTATGCAATAGGTGAATTGAAATCGATTAGAGGTAAATTTTCTAAACAAGTGCAAAGTACTCAATTAATCAAATTCCAAGCTCAACAATTTTTTCGAATTGCCAAGTATGAAGTGTTGTTAAAAATTCTATCCATGAAATCTTGAGTGAATGAATAGGAATACATTGTTTTGAAGGTTTTAAAAAATTCAGAACTTTACGTTTGATTTTTTCCGTTGAAAAAATTGTCTTTTTTTGGTCAAAAATTTATGATTTTCAAAACTTTTGACTTTTTTTGTGTGTGTGTGAATTGGGGTTCGTCTAAGGCTTGAATTTTGTGGTGAGGTGGGGAGGGAGGGAGGGATTGAAAACCACGAGATTTCGGGAAAAAATGATCAATAAAATTAATAAGGAACTTACAATGTCTTGTTCGTATTCTATTTAATGAGATTTAACCCCTAATTTTTTCTTGCATCAAGTTTTGAATTTTTGAATATTGGAAAATTCTTTATGTACGTATTGTTGTTTTTTTAAGTGAGGGAAGGAGAGGTATCAGCCAAAGAATTCGTCAAATTCTTCGAGAGGTTATTAAGCCAGAAAAATCGAGAAAAGTGCAGAAAGATTTTCGAAAAGTTGAAAAAAATAGGCGATAACTTGAAAATTTTGTCAAAAAATTGGTAAAAAGTCCAAAAATGAGAACAAATATTGATTTAAAAATTTTAAAAATTGAAAAGAATCTATTTTTCTCACTCGAATCAAATAGAGCTATAATAATAAAAGAAAGAAAAAGCAAATTTTCAACGGAAAAAAATGATCGAGAAATTGAATTTTTTGAATCTAAATTTTTAAAGATATTAATTTTCATGTACTAAGATCATTACAAATTTTAATTTGATTTATTCACTCTTCTTTCCCCGTTAAAATTTTAATGTTTATTTCTGATACATTTATATGAATTTTAAAATTTGTCTGGAAGTGTTCGGAAATTTCTCGATATTTTCAAAACTTCTCGTGGTTGAAATCCCTCTTCACATATTTTTGTATCAACCGCAGAAAAAAAAATCCACCGTCAATTTAAACCTACTTTTTTTACCTTTTTGCTCTCCTTCGTTTCAACTTTTTTAAAAACCTTTCGTAAACTTTTTCTCAACATCGTGATTTTATAAAACGTGGAAAAAATTAACTCGTACAAAGTAAACAGAGTAATAAGGTACATGAACGAGGATTTAACGTTTTCCTCGAAGCGGACTTTCGCGCCGGAAACTTTGCTGCTCTTTCGCTAAACTGAACTATATCTACACCGCCGTCGTGTCGGTCGCGATAAACTTTCTTACGAAAAGTTTACCAATGGGGAAAAAATTTTCACAGGTGTCTGTATCTCGTAAAAATGCAAACTGCACCTAATAAGTTTTATATTCTTTTTTCCTGTTGCCTATGTCTGAGACTCTGCAAATCGGTGTGTTTCACGTACCCAACTGCTAGCTGTACTCGAACGCTTCTTTTCTCTCGTCCAACTTTATCGTTATGTAGGCTACGATTTAGATAATAGTTTTTTAAAAGCTCTTCCTTCCCCCTCCCCCCCCCCCAATACATATGCCTATTTTCTTTATTATTTTTTAATTAGATTTTGAAGTGTAATTTAAAGGAAGAAAACAGCTTGGAAAGATGGAAAGAAGTTGTACGGTTAGTTGGAGTACGTCGGTGGTGTCTCGTCTTATCGTAGATTTTTTGGGCTGATCTTGATAATGCTTTTTTTAAATTTCGAAATAATGATGCCGAGGGGATCTTATTTTCTGAAAATCTTTTCATTTTCTCCTCTCCTGTTTGAAATTTGTAAATTTTTGTAAAGTGGGAAAGAAAATGTTGGGGGAGGATGGAATTTTGAATCCGCCATTTTTCTCTTCTCGATGGATACATCAACTATTGTTTTCATTCTAAAATTGGTAAAATTTTGGGATGCGGGAAAGAAAATTTGGAGAGGAGGGAATATTGAATACACCTTTCTGCTTCTCTTGTTAAATACGTATTGAATTTTGTCTTCATTTTTTTCAATTTTTTTCTCAATTTTCTCTTCTCAACTCCCTTTTGAATTTGGTAAAATTTTGGGAATTAAGAGAGAAAATTGAGGGGGAGAAGATTTTGAAAATTCCATATCGTTTAGTTTATCGAGTACTTTCAAAATCGTCTTCCTCGTTTTTCTATTTCTTCATTTTCATTTTTTATTGGTTTTTGAATTGAGGTTCTCCCTTGATTCAACCCCTTCTGAATATTCCAAAATCAGTGTCACCTCGAACATCAATTTTTGACTTCGAAGTCTGGTCTCTATATCCAAGCTCATATGTATTGAAAGTGCTAAAAACGTTGCCATTTTTGCATTTTGAACAATTTTTTAAAATATTGTGGCTCATGTTTCAATGTTTTTTTCAATTTTTAGGATTTTTATGATATTTTTATCATTTTTGTAATTTTTTTCTGTTAGATATTTTCATTTATCTATTTTTTTTTCTTGAAAAACGATTTCTTTGAATTTCGAGCAAATCACATTGATGATACAAAAAATCCTAATCACACCTTGATTCAAAATACCCCTTCTCCCTCCAAAATTACACCACACTATGGCCACCCTCGCCCGCTCCTCGCCAAATTTCCCACCATCTGGCATCCTTCACCAACCATCCGAATTTCACCCATCGACTGAATAAAATACCCTCGCATCGTGCGCGAATTTCCACCACGTAAACCTCTTCAACTTCTCATTTATCATTTTCCAAAGCACACATCGACACGAACACCAAAATGTACAAAAATTACCTCGCCGCTCGAATTACACCGCCGTGAGCTGTCAATTTCTTTAAATACGCTATTTATCAAGATATCACAAAAAAAGTTTCGAAGTTATTTAAAAAAGGAGAACTGTTTTTTTTTTCAACCGACACAGAAACGAATCCCTTTATATGTATTTCACGCCGCTGTCAATCTATATTTACATATTAATAAGAAGGCTCCCTATAAAATAACCCCTTTCTCAATTTTCTACTAATTTAACCCTATTCTAGTCAATCCTCAAAACACAACCGCAAGTGAATTGCGGTCAATAATAGGGATGGATTTTTTTTGCACTGCGGTACAGCGAAGACCGATTTGCGATAAAATTAGAATTTCTTCGAGGTTCGAGGATGAGGAAATTTTCTGCCAGAAATTCAGTCTACGTCCAACTGTTTGTCTTTTGTACTCGATACGAATCAAATGAGGGGAAATGGAAAAGTATTCTATAAAAAATACATCGTTAAGTATCTAAATCCTTTTTAATGATAACAGAACAACGAATGATTTTTTTGAGTGATTTTTTTGTATCTAGGATTGGTATTGTTTGAAACCATCTGTCCGTATCCTCGTCCTTCTTAAATCTACGTACATTTTTTTTTCAATTCGCGACCGTTACGTGGACATGAAAAACTTGTCGAGGAGATTATCAATTTTTATCTAATGAAGCACCCTTGAAATTAGCCTTCTTTTGGTCATTGGTCTGAGAGAAAATTTTCGCCGAAATGTTGGATTTTAAAAGGATTTGTCGCATCGATGAAGGGAATCCACGTCGAGTTTCCGCCGCTATATCGGATTCATTTTGCGAACATAATTTTATTTACAATAAAGCCGATGTAAAAATAAGCCCAGAATGGTTGTACGTAGGCTATAGAATTCTCTGTCGAATAATGCTTTGCCGAGGCCTTGTTTACAATATCAACATAGAATGTGCACGAGGCAAAGGATACGCGACCATCGGTCCGGAAATATAAACGTTGAACGTTGACGTTGCTGTTTACTGATTATTCGTCTCCGTTTGCTGCTGACTTAGCGCCCTTTATAACATCATTACAGATATTTCGCATCTTTTTTTTCACTCCGTCTCCGTTGCTCCGGATTGCTTTTTACAATCGGTCTCCCTCGGCCCTTTACAATAATATTTCCATTGTCGAAAGTTTATTACAATTTTTAACGTTTGTAGAATTTTTTTTATGGACGAGTTGGTGTTTTTTTACTATACGAGGCAGATACGTGTAAGGCGTTGTGTTTCTTGCTTCTTTTCTTTCCGTTCGTGTCTTTTTGCTATTTTTATTGACTTGTGATTCGAGACGAGAGGTATGAGAAGATGGTTGGGGTTTTTTTCAAATAGGGTACGGGGATGTTTGTATAATGAGCGAGGGTATTGGAAAGTTGGTAAAACAGTTGAATTGTATGGGAACTATGTTTACGATGGTGATGGTTAATGTGATATGCAATGGGGTTAATAATATATTTATTTCTTTTACGACTTTTTTTTGCCCAAAGTGTTCGTGTTTTTTGTGGTTTTGATGTTTTGGGAATCCTCGGTGACCTGAAAAGTTGATGAATTTTGGAATTATCCAGAAAGCTGTGTTTGAGGAAATTGAATTCCAAAAATCGAATATATTTCGTTTTTTATTTCGAAAATAAAAATAATTAATCTATCCATATTCTTGAGACTTGAGAGGTGAAAAGATAGAGTTGAGAGGGGCATCATTAAGTTTTTCATCGAAACATCAAAAAGTTGAACCGAATGCATTATTGAAAAAGAAATTAATACATTGACTATGACATTTTGACATTTTTCTTCAATAAAAAGTTTTATAAAAATATTGACGACGAGTTAAACATAAAATTAGAGACCGAATTTTTTATACGTCAAATTCTACTTGATGTGAAAATACTGAAGGATTTCTTTTAAATGCATTTCTATAATTTTTGACAAAATGTCAAAAAGGCACAGAAAAATCTTTGATTTTTATTTTTTAATTCGCATTTAAGAATTACTTGACGATTTTGAAAATTATAGGAATAGGCAGAACTGAAATATGGATTGGAAATTTCAATTAGAAGTCATTGATTTAAAAAAAATTCAAAAACATAATCTTTGAGTAAAAATTCAATTTTGTTATTGCTCTGCTTGGTAACAGAGTGAAAGAAAGCAGAATTACAGAAAAAATTCAATCGCTATTCAGAGAATTTAAACATTGGAGAAAAGGAAGATGAAATTTTAAAATTTAATTGACCTTTGCCAAATTTTTTGACCTCGGATCTGCTCGAAGATTCATTAATTTTTGAAGAATAGCCAAGTTTGAAGTTGATATTCTAAAAATTCCAAGCAAGATTTCGAAGTTTTCAGTAACGCACTTTTTTATAAACAAAGCAAAAATGAGTAGATTTTGTGAACACGTAGTCACTTTTTCATATCCTTATGTTCCTGAGGAGTGATCATCCTTTAATTTTGGATTTGTCGAATTTTTAAGCATTTTTGTAACAAAAAAACACGAATGTTGGTATAGTGGCATGAAAAATGAAAGTAGCATGCATTTTGATTATTTTCCACAAAAAGCATGAATTTTTAACATTTTTCCTCTCAATTTTTGAATTTAAGAATTGCTATCAAGGATTTTTTCACTTCATTTTATGATGAAAAATTTCTGCCCTCGATTCTCTTGTGCAGGGCTTGAACATTCATTCAGATTCGAATAAAAAAGACCAAAATTCGAATCAAACGCTTAAAAGAAATAGGCCAAAAACGATGGCTCAGATTCAAATGAGAAAGATCAAAATTTAAATCAATAAAAATGATCGGGCAAATATGTCAAAATTGGAATATTTGAGATAATTTTCAGTAATTATTAGAGTATTTACAGTAATTTATCGTAATTATTGAAATATTTACCTTAATTACTGAAATATTTACGAGATAATTACTGAAATGTTTACGATAATTTACCGTAATTCTTGAAACATTTGCGGTAATTTACCGTAACGTTTGAAATATTTACAGTAATTTACCGTAATTACCGAACCATTTACGGTAATTTACCGCAATTACGGTAATATTTTTGGTAATTTACCGTAATTATTTAAATATTTACTATGATTTATCGTAATTACTCGAATATTTACGACAATTTACCATAATTACTGAAATGTTTATGGTAATTCTGTGTAATTATTAAAATATATCATTTTCAATAATTTACAGCAATTCACCGTAATAATTAAAATATTTACAGTAATTTACAGTAATTATTAGAATATTTACGATAATTTACCATAAGCATAAAAATGGCATTTATTTTTATTTTTTCGATCCAACCTGGGGGGCATATGTGATGAAAATTTATTTTCAATTCTTATAACTTCGGTGGATTTTCTAGTGAGCAGGGGGAATTATTAGTTGGATTGAGCAATGAGATGAATAATTCAAAAAAAATCATTTCATGCTTCAAACAAAAATTACGAACTATTTTATCTTTTTTTAAAATCCCACCCCTTTTGGAATTAGATTCGAAGATCTACCATTTTTAGTAGAATTCGTCATTTGAATACTTGATGTTTTGAAAAAGAAGATGAAGATGTTGCCTAATTTGATAAAATGAAGGGTCAAATATCGTTTCTGGAAAAATCAAATGAGAATTTTTTACTCGTACTCAAGGGAATGTACAGTGCATTTCAAAATTGAACAATTTTTCTGCTCAATTATTTTCCCCCTACTTCTAAATTGAAGGAGCTGCAAAAAAAATTGTTCAAAAAAATTCTAACTTATCAAAAAAAATCGTGAAGACCTTTTGCTTAAAATCAAAAATAACGAGTCCATGGGTTATATAAAATTGAAAAAAATTGAAAATTTTCCAAAGCCCATTCATTCTTGAATGGCTGGTAAACTTTTTATTTTTGATGTAAGACGAGAAGTTTTCAGAACGAAATTCGTTCTCTTCTCGACATGGTAGGTAAAGTAACCATCCCTTCTTGGTTGATCTATTTTATTGCACAATTTTTTGCACTTTCTCCAATTTTTCAAGTTCTAAAAAAAGAAATCTGGTGAAAATTTTCATTTTTAGCATTTTTCTTTTTTTAGTTTTCTATCGAAGGTGATAATTGAATGAATGAATTCTAAAACTGAAATTGCAGTTTCTTACACAACACATTTTTCTCAAGAGGAAAAATTGGTTTAAATCCAAAATTTCAAATTCATTCTCCTTCCTCTCGATATCACCAAGTCAATCAGCGTGCATTCTCAAAGGAATTCCAAGACCTCTCCGGACGTACACGAGCAAATGACTTATTAAAAAAATACATCATCGTGCATAAGCGAAGTGCTACGTAATAGAGAAACCTCGTACATCGCAATCCTGCAGAACGAGCGGAATAAAGTACAAAAGTTTTCTCATTTTCTTTCAAATGGCGATGGCGTTGGATGAAAAAGAGAAAGAGAAACAGCCAGACTGAGAGAAATATTCGTTATGCAGATTTTCGTATTTTAAAGTTAAACGTCGCAAATAAGCAGAAAAACGGCATAAATCCGATTCGAGCAGCGATTCGGTCTCGCATGCCAGAGCGAGACAGAGCAACAAAGACAAACGAACAGCAGAAAAAGCGTAAAGAGACCGAAACGAATGCGAATGGGAAAGCGAAAAAAAAAGCAGGACGAAGAAAACTGTACGCCGGAGCGAAGTTATAAGAACGAAACATAGGATCAACTAGTATGCTAATTGTATGCAAATTCGGAATCTTAAGATGTAAGAGAAAACTACGGACACGGAGTCGCTGTATGTGTGAGAGAAGGGGCCGGGGGGAGGGGGGAGAGGCGCATCCAGAACTTAAATAGGATTGCCGAATCAAATATTTAAATAAGAAACAGAGGGACAAACGGTACCAAGGCTACCCGACGTTTCTGATTGGTTCGCGAGTATCTCTCAAGTCGTACTTTTCAAATTAGATCCGAAAAAGATTTCTTATTTTCGCCTTTTGCGCGGAATTTAATAAAGTTTGTTTAAACTTCGGGGTAAATTTTAATAAAAGTTACGTTCTGACCTACCAGATGGTTCTTGATTAAACGACCTTCTAATTAGAATAACGAAATGCTTATCGCGCTGCTTTTCAAAATATAAAAGAGACAAATATACCCGATTCGTCGACAGAGACCGTAATTTTTACTCCGTCGACACGTCGTCGCGCCCGCCGATACCGAAAATTATCATACTCGTCGGTCTCGTTATAGAAATGAAAAAAAATTCCCTTTTTTTTGACTCCAATATACCATATCGTTGAAGTATATACGATTCTCATTAACATATCGGCTCGGTAAGGATTTCAAGGAGGGGAGTTATTTGCCATGACTTGGAAAAGTCGATTGTTCCGGGTGATTGGTGTTTCGTTCTTTTGATTTAAGGAGTTGGGAAATTTTTTCCAAGCGATAATCTTTCGACTACTGAATTTCAAATTTTTCGATTTTTTACCAGCATCTAATCATTCGCTGTAAATGGGATTTTGACAATCAAAGTCCAACTTTGTTCTAATTTTCAAGTTCAAATTTTTTAGCTTTTGAATTTTTTCAGTTTTTTTGAATTTAATGTTTTTTTCGAAATTCTGTCTCATTTTAAAAATTTTCCAATTTTAAAACTTTCAAGTTCAAACTTTCTTGAAATGGCCGATTTTGATTTTTAAATTTTAAAAAAATGATATTTTATAGTTATTTCAAAGGTATCCACTTTCTAGAAAACCTGCATTTTAAATTAAAATGCTTCATTTTTTTTTTTGAATAGGGAATCCAATTAAACTGGTAAAACATAAATTTTTCAGAAAATTTCGCCCTTGCTTCTCGCTCTCCTCGTTCGAATTGTCTCTTAGAACTAACTTTTTTATTCATCATTTATTTTTTGTTAATAATCGTGATACACAAGAATTTTGGTCTTTTTTATTCGAATCTGAATGAATGTTCAAGCCCTGCATTTCAGCATCCAGGGAAGAAATTTTTTTATCAGAAAATGAAGTTGAAAAATTTCTTGAAAGCAATTCTTCAATTTTAAAATGGAGACAAAATTGTTGAATATTCACGTTTTTTGTGAAAAATAATCGAAAAATTCTGTATTTTTTTATGTCCTTTTTGATAAAATGGGATGAGAAAGGAATATCTAATGCTTTTGACCTCAAAGCTGAAAAAAATGGGGGTTGGAAAAGAATTCCGAATTATGGGCACGTTTTGGAAGTTTTTCGTGTACTTATCTCATAAAAATAAAATATTTTATGCCTCATTGGTTTTTTTATTTACTGGAGAAAACCCAAAAAAAAAACCAGGGATTTTGTGGAACTGATTGATTCAAAGCGCCTAATTCTTTGAAGGGACGAGGGGTTGAGTATCTAATAACTTGTGAATCAATTTTTGAATTTTTAACCTGAAAAAATTCAAATTTCTACTGCCTTAATTTGGTAAACATTTTGACATATTTTGTTACATTTTTTAAAACGATTTATGATTTTTTGTTATTTTTATTTGAATTTTTTCTCCATCATTAATTCTGGTTCTCTTTTTTTTTGGGGAGGGGGGGAGAGTCGAAAGTTTCAGATTGAATTTGAGTCAGTTTTTTTGGTCGAAAAAGGGATTTTCTAAAAATCTCGTAATACGGTCTGGAAAACTTGAAAAATTCAAGGGAAATCTTTTGTGAACACCTTGTATTTTGTCAAAAGAAAATTGTAATGTTGAAACCTTGAAAAAAAATCAATTGAAAAATTGAAAACAGAGTTCAAAGTAAGAGGAAAAAATAGGAGCTGGAAGAAATTTTTAAAACATGAAGTTAAAAAAATTAAAATTCGATAAAATTCTAGTTCATTATTTAAAAAAATTACCTAGTATTGAAAATTTTTCAAGTATTTTTTCCTATTTCATATAAATTTTCAACATTTATTCCATTTTAAAAATTTTTTTCTATTTTTTTTTAAATAAAATTTTTTTAATTGAAAATTTGAAATTTCTTCGAACTTGAAAAATTTGTCAACTTTGTTTTTTAAATTTTTCCCCTCAATTTAATAATTGCCCAAGTAATTAGATGAAAATTTGAAAAGTAATGAAAATATGAAATTGAAAAAAAAAAAACAAGTTGGAAAAATTTAAAATTGGAAAGCTTTCACTGAGGAAACAGTCTAAAATTGGATTAGTTTTGAAAAAAAAAGATTTCTGAAGTGAAAATGAAGATCTGAGCGGAGGATCAGTATTGTTCATTGTTCTAACATTATCTTTCACTACTCTTCCAAGTTATGGAAAATAACAACTCCCTCCCTTCTTTTTTTCAGGAAGGTAGCAGAGATATCCTCTGACAGAAACCGTGGTTTTTCTGCTGGAAAAGGGGGTATCCATTCGAACCAGGAAAACTAGCTTGCGAAAATCGTTATTATAAAGTTGTGGGAAAAATACCTTTATTAATTGTCTTAAGCCGGTATCAGGAGGGATACCCGAAGCTCGATTTATTATCTCTATTCCGATGATCTGTTTTTAAATCGCCATCCCTTCCTTCTTCCCTCGCTTCGCTTTCAGCAGCCTGGCACACCAGAACTTACCGTCTCTCTCGAAATGATTATACAATAATGGTAATTTAAGTATATCCACGTGGTCCATACCGTTAAGATGATAAATTATTGTACTTTTGCAATTGCCAGAAATGTTCTAGACACGATATTTCTCTTCTTTCTCGCCACAGCAGCAGCCTAAATCCGACGCAGCCAAAGCGTGTAAGCGTCTTCTCTCTCTTGTGACGGTGTAGTATCGTAAGATAACGATATAACGCTTTGTTAAAGGTATTGTAAATTAAGAGGGCCGGTCCGAATCAATTATCTTGCTCCCTAGAGCCTCAAGGGCGGCTATCAAATGCACCATTGTTTCCTTTACGTAGCTCGACGAGCTAACTAAATAATATACTTCTTATGATACCCCGCAGTGATGCTCCGCTCCAGCTATACTGTGTTGTGGTGTAGTCTGGATATAGGTACATAAGGCAAATAACGCGTTTCGCAGTTCTTATGTCGTCGATTTTCGTCGAATACGTGTGTAAATGCTGGTTCGCGGGATGGGGCAGACCTTTGTGTAAAAACGGTAGCGGTATGGCCTTAAAGTGACTGTAAGTTTGCGCTATTCGTCCGAATGTTTAATGACCTTTTGGACGGAGTGATTAATGAGAGCGTATGAGAAGAGCGTAGCTGTGAGGCGGGGTTGGTCGCCATTTTTTCCCTTGCTAAGAGAAAGTATTAAAGGTGTGAGGGATGAAATGGGAGGTGTTGAAAATGTGCTTGGCTTCATTTAATTGAAAATTGGTTCAAATATTATCAATATCATTGTACATTTTTTTTTTTTATATCGATTTTCATTAAAAAATTATAATTTTTTTTACAGCGGTGAGAAAAAAGGAAAGTTGAAACTATTGGGGGGGGGGGGGGTGGTGCTAAAAATTGAAAATTTTGGACTTGAGTGGTTTTTCTCATTTCGATTGTTCTATTTTCTCCATTTTTTTCTCACTCAATTTGAAAAATTGTCCGGATTGTCTGAAAAGTCTTCATAATTTTCCAACTTTGACGAAAATTTTTCTGGCCTAAAAAGAAATTACGTCCATTTTAGAAGGCATATTGTTTTCGTCCCTGTTCATTTTGTTTGAACTATTTTAATTAGAATCGTGAAAAATTGTTACGACACTTGATGATAAATAGCTCAAAATTGATGAAGAAAAATGAATATGTGAGTTTTGGATACAGAAACCACTCTTCGGGTTGAAAAACTGGTTTTTTGAGTGGAAGTTTTTCCCTGGAATCTTTGGCATGGGAAAAAAATAATTTTCCATCTCAGAAATCTAGAAGTCTACTTTTTTGGGCAATGAGTAAGAATAATCTTGAAAATAGATTTTGGAGTCAAAAAATTTGTACTCGTATTTTAATATCCCACTCGAATATTTTCAATTTTTTGGCTCCTTAATCCACCTCCTGCGAAGTTTTTTTTGGGGGGAGGGGGAGGAGGAGATTGAGAACAAAATTCCGAAAATGAGATCAAAAATAGAAAATCATTGATTTTGATGCGTCACTGGATAGTTTTGAAAAATTCTCAGTTTTGACCTTTGAGGCACAGAATTTAAATGCCAACTTGTTTTTTGGACTCCTCTCCTCTCTAATAAGCTTTACGAGGGCCCAAATGTGGCCCTAAAAATTATAAAAGGCAAGTCCCATGTCGTTTGCAATTTTTTAAAATTTTGCGCCCGGTTCAAAAATCGAACCTTTTTTCGGTTTCGAACTTCCGATCACTTGTCATTTCCTCTCCGAAACGTATTTATGAAAACATAGCTATAGTGGTGTATTATGCATTAGAATTTTCAAGTTCTAGTTTTTGTCGTCGTCGCCCCCCCCCCCCAAAAAGGCTCAAGCGGTTCGTTTTGGTCGTCTCACTTGGTTCTAATGTCGAATTTTGAACAGATTTTTGTAGATTTTTTCAGGGATCCCGGAGCGGAGTCGGAGGGAGGAGGGCCTCTTCCGGACAATTTTTTCGGAGCCGGAGGGACTTTTGTAAAAAACTCGGAGCCGGAACCGGAGCTGGAGGGACTTTTGTAAAAATTTCGGAGCCAGAGTCGGAGCTGGAGGGACTTTTGTAAAAATTTCGGAGCCAGAGCCGGAGCTGGAGGGTCTTTTTAAAAAATTCCGGAGTCGGAGCCGGAGGGACCACGTTGGACCTGCTCCGGCTCCTCGCTCCGGAGGTCCTTCCTTTGATTTTTAATTTTACTACTAGGAATTTTTCAGTTTTTCTTCCCTAAAAATTATCAAAATTGTCCATTATTGTTTTGCTTACGACAACAGTTAAAAATGTATTGTTTTTTGTTTTTCAAAAAGTAATGGTAATTTTATTTTCATGATAATTCCACAACATTTTTGATTTTTCATCGTCGGAGGGTCCTCCTGGAGGGAGCCTCCGGAAGGTCCTTTTAGGAGGGCCTTCCGGAGCCTTTTTAACCTTGCCGGAGTCGGAGCTGGAGCCGGAGGAACTTTTTAAAATTTTTTGGAACCAGAGCTGGAGCCAGAGGCATTTTTAAAAAATTTTCGGAACCGGAGCCGGATGCAGAATTTTCCGAAATTCGCCACTTCAAGTTCGAATTCGTATTTTAAGGCAGAAACTCAAATTTATTCCAAGATAATTGTCAGCCAAAAAATATGGATTTGAACTCAGAGTTGCGAGTTTTGGAAAATTCTGCTTGAATTGATGGAATAGGTCATCGATTTTATCTATCTGCGATTATAAGGTACTGAAGTTCATATAGACCATTTTTATTGGTTTTTCTCCAGCACTAAAAAATCTCAAAATTTTCTGTATGCTCCAAAACGTCTCGAAACCGCTTCCATTCGATTTCGGAGGTCAAAAATAGAATATTTACCAAATTTCAGCTATTTTTATTAATTTGATAAAATTTTTATAATTTGCAGGGCGATGAGATAATTTTGAAATTTCAAACCCAGCACCTAAAATTTTAGATACGAAGATTTTTGATAATTTCTTTCTATTCATTTTGTTCGTTCTCAAAATTTTAATTCGAATTGGGATACCTCCCATTTAAGTTGATGTGGCCTGAATTAGTGAATTTTCACTCGTCCTGCTCCCCTGGCCCTCCATCATCTCTCCATCCACATCGCACATTTCGGCCTTCGGTCGAAGAAAACAATAGTTGGGCATTTTTTCCTAGCCTTCTTACACCTTTGTGATCGGCTCGGCAAGTATACTTCACATATGCTCGAATAGTTTTCCAAAACATGGCAATATGTTCATTAAAAAGTCAAATACGTATGGAAAATACGCTTAGAACGGCATGGCGCACCGGCTCGTATCTATCGTACAAAACCGCAAACATAAGAGAATTTTACGCTTCACCAAAAGTGTCCACTTGATAAAAATCATACGGACGGAAAAAAGGGGAATCTCATCTACCCCTCGGTGTTTGGCGCATACACAACATACTCGAATCGGTGAAAATCAGTTCAACGACAACAATAAGTTTGAATTTATAATCAAAACATACGTACACGTAGAAAGGATAAGTGGAAGATGCTCGACAATCCTGGATGCGTATTGTCGAGCATCGGGGCTCGCGTGTGGAGATACCTCGCTCGCTTCGGCATTGTTTATTATGAGTATTGTACGAGGACGAATATAAACGTGATTATCGAGATATTTCGGCGTCGGTTTCGTATGATAATTGTGTTTCGACACCGTTTAAGAGCTAAGTTTATTATTCTAAGACTCTCGACGAGCCATTTTTAAGGGTTATGGTTCGCTTTTTACACTCGCAGAAAAGGTTCCCTCGCGAGTTTCATTATCGTTTAATGTACGATCCTTTGCTGCTGCTTTTATTCGGTTTGCCAATGGTTATTATGTCGCCCCCTTTACTGCCACGGATTTGGCAAACCGCTGAAAAACGTTTTTCGCCAGCGCAGGTCTTCATCAATCTTTTAATTAACGAGCAAAAAAAAATGAAAACTGGATGAGCCAAGTGAAGGGATGCGGTCGCTTTATCGAAGCGTTAAGACAGTTGGACTGTTGAAAATTTGATTTTTACACCCAAGTTCCGCAATCCGCGGCTGGAACGCGAAGGGAGCCCGGTTTACCGTCGTAATTGAGTTATTGCCGGAATATAAATACGTTTGTTGACGTTTCTAATGTAATATAACGCGTACCGCGTAGCCATAATAATATAGAGATGCTAGGCCCTACGTATCGGTGCATTGCGTCGCGTTTGTACATAGTTCTGTATGGCTTTTCGTCTCGTGTATGGCCTGGCGCAATGAGGGTGAGCGAAAGTGTGTATATGCCTTCCAGGCGAATGGTCAAATTCATATCTCATTATGTGGACACGGTAGTGGTGACAAGCGTAACCAGTGTAGTGTTTACCCTCTCCCTTAATATAGACCGGATCCTAAAGGATCATTAGTTTTTATCCCCCTAAAGGCGCTACTCGGTATGTCAAAGAGTTTGTCGTGAGTTTTGCAGAATGGTTTCGAAATGTGAGATGAGATTTGAGAAATGGTTTGGGTGAAATTTGGGGACTGAAAGATGGTAAAAATTGGATAAAGAATTGTTATTTTGAAAAAAGGTCTAAAATTTTGAAAATTCTCAAATTTTTTCCAATTTTGAAAATATTTTGATGGCAATTTTCTAATTTATTGTTTTTTTTTCAATTTGAAAAACAGGAGGAAGTCGAACTAGAAAAATGGCAAAATATTCCCGAGTTGGATTTCTCATAAAATTGTCGAAAAACAATGAAAATTTTCATCTTACTTTAATTGAAAATACATCAAAAAGTAAATCAGCAAGGTTTTCTTCTCATCTTGTAGGAATGTTTACCTGCTTTAGTTAAAACGAGCAATTTTTTCACTATTTTCAACGTAAGTAATTTTAAAACAACTCGATGAAAAACCTTTAAATTCTTTGGTTTAAAAAATGGCTGATTTAGTGAAAAAAAATAAGTCTATGTAAGCCTAGGATTTTTTTGTAATTTCAACGCATTCAAAAATTTATAGCACTCCCTCTTCCCCCCTCATAATCAAAATAGAAAATACAAATAATCATCATTTGAATTTCATCTTATGTTAACAGCGAAAAAACTTGAATTCAGCGAAAGAATTTTTCATAATTTTTCTGAATTTAGCTTAAATTTTCAAAGTCTTCAATCTGTTGTAAAAAATTGGGTAAGTATTGAGAATTGTGTAGAAAAATTGTGTAAAAATGTTACATGAAGTCAGTTACGTCGGAAGCTTTTTTTTGGGTGGATGCAAAATAAGTTCATAGAATTGGGAAACCAAAAAAATTGTAGGGAAGGAAGGAAGGAAGGAAGGGAGGGAGGGAGGGGAATAATAAAAGCATTGTTTTCGTGTCTACTGTTTGAGATTGGGTGAATTTCTGTGAAAAGATTTTTGAAGATGGAGTAAGAATTAGTAAAACTTTTCTTTAAAATTTAATAAAAATTCGATGAGAATTTTTTTTTGAAAATGGAGTGAAAATTTTGTGTGGAATTTGTGAATGAGTTTGAAAAATTTATGAAAATCTTGTTTGAAATGGAGTGAAAAATAATTACTGGTGAATTTTTTCTGTGAAATAGTGTGAATGTTTTCAAAAAATTTCAGATTATTGGTATGAATTTTAAATTGAATAGAATGATTTGGTGAAAGTCTTGCCGAAAAAATAGAGAAATAGATAAGTAAAGAATCTATAACACGATTCTTCTAAAAATTGAGAAAAAAATTTTTGATGAAAAATTCAATTTAATGAAAATTTATGAAGTCTTGCCTGAAAATTTTGTGGGAATCTTACCTACTTGGAATTTTTAATGAAATTTCAGTGAACAATTGAGGAGTTTTATTTCAAAACGCAACAAAAAATTTGTTTCATGTTTAAAACGCAACATCTTTTTTGTTTTGCCCCCTCCCTCCAACCCTCCTTGAGGTACAAGTGCGAGATGACCCCAAAACATGTAGCTGGGGTCCTAAGCTTTCCAGTGAGACCGCCCCGAGCCAAAACCCCCCACCCAATTTTGAATGACAGTTTTTTGCGATTTCACAAAAATCAGGTTTTCAGAGATGTTGCGTTTTGAAATGAAACTCCTCAATTCCCCAAAAATTGCAATTGAAAATTTCATTAATATTAATTGTGCATTTTTTCTGTAATAATATTATCAATTATTGATTTCTAAATTTGGCATCTTTCGAGGTCAGCAGAAAAAATATATTTTCTTGGAGAGAATTTCGCTGAAAAATCAAATCAAGATGTTACAAAAATCGTGTTTTGAAATCCAATGAAAATTTTAGTTGAAATTCAGTCAAAATTTTGTGAAATGCTGAATAATATTAATGACGATTTTTCTAATAAAAATAAGTATGTCCTTCCAGTAATATCGAAATTTTTTAAGAAAAATTTTAAAATGGAGTTACTTATCTTGAAAATGAAGTTGAATAAAATTTTGCCTGGAAAATTGTATGAATATCTTGGCTGAAAAAAGTTGCGGAAACCCAGTTTTGGTTTAGAGTTCTGAATTTTTTTAAAATAGGCGATGGTTTAAATTTTATGAAAAAATTGAAGCAACGATGATGAAAATTTGATTTTCTAATCAAAATTTCAATCAATTTCAGTTTACCAATTGATTTGTGAAGTATAGGCAGCTAGTTACAGGGAAGATTTGAATGGTTCTTTCAAGTTTTTCGAAATTATTTTTTAATTTTTATTAGGTTTTTCAAATTTTCAAATTGATAGAAAACATTTTAAAATAATTCAGTGGGAATAATTTAATAAAAAATTTGAAACTCTTTTGAGTTAGCATAAATTTTTCAAAATTTATTGCTTAGTTGATGAGTTTTACAAGCCCTGTTCAAAAAAATTCTATGAAGGTATTCAAATTTGATACAAATTTAAAATAAGTTTCACTTTGAAGATAATTTCATCGTTTCGGTGGAAAATTGTATTTTTTTTCTTCAGTTAAAATCTTGATAAAAAATCTACATTGAGTTGTTTCAAAATTATACATAAAAATCGTTTCCAGTCCAGTGAAAAGGTTTGAACATTTTGTTCATCAAAATATGAGAAATTTCATATTTTGAATTGAGCCCAAACTGTGTGTAATTCATCCACTAAATTTTTTTTTCTGCCAGTTGATTTTTGTTCAATTCTGAATATTCTGAAATTTCTTAAGTTACAAGTTTTGAAATTTCTTCGCCTTCAGTAAAAAAAAAATCATGAATTCGTCAAACTTTCAACATTTAATGAAGACGTTTTTCTGCCATTAAGTCGTACATTTCTGTGAAAATTCGAGTGCATGAAAAATTTTCTGGAATTAGTATCTCACTTTTTGTTATTGATTTTTAGGTAAATTGAAATTGTAGAAATTAGCTGACAACCTGAAAAAATCCCAGTGATAATGAAATGTTTTCATTAGCTCGACAGCAATTTCTGCCACACCGAAGCACATCTTAATCTCAAAAAAAATTGTTCGCGTGATTTATCCAACACCCAGTTTCCCACACGAACGCAATGTATCAGTTTTTATTATTAATAGCTCGCTCTCTTTTTGTATGTTTGGTTCCGCTTCTCGAGTTTTTTTTTCTTTCGCGATTTTTTTTCTCGTGTAACCGGAGGTACGACGTTTTTTTCCTTTTTCATTTTTTGGCGATTTTTTTGCGTTCGCCTCGTGGCAATTGCCACGTTTCCTATTCACCCCTTAGTCATCATTCTTGTCTAAAACACGTACAATGCGGCGTAAATCGACGATACTCTGTGTCTGGCTGAGCATTTCTTCTTAACTTCTTTATAATAAATTGTCACTTTTTCCGACTGTCGTTAAACTGTATATGCTGCGTTCTCTTTTTTCGGCTGTGATTTATAACTCCGGCTCTCTTATACAGTTCGCTATCCCTCCCACCTTGTCTCCGTCCATTGTCGAAGCTTTTGCCAGAGTACGGGAAAAAAAAAGGTTACTTTATGAAAATTTCACCCGTTTGGAACACGTAGGACGTCATTTCAGCAGGTGTAATGCTGTAGATGTGCGATAATGTGATGATGAGATGGTTTTTTTTTTCAACTTGGCTAAAAAATCTAATTACATACTCTTGTCACGTTGTTTGATGTTTGTTGTTTTTATTTTTATTTTTCAAAAATTGCTTCCTTTGAAATAGTCTCTCCCCCTTGGGCACCCCCTGTCTCGGCTTCATCGTTCGTCTCGAATGTGAAAAAAAAAATAGAAATGAAAAAAATTCTCATTTAAAGTATATAAAGCTGCCTTTCCTTACTCTTACGTCGATACGAAGACGAAAAAAAAACAAACTCTTCAAATTGAACGATCGGGATTCGTTTAGACATGATCCAATATAAAAAAATCCCTCATTGCATTTAGATAGAAATTTGTTGCGGTACAGTGTACACTTTAGTAATCGTCTTGTCACATTCGCTTTTCTTTGATAGTTTCCGTCTCTGTCTATCCTTTTAATATCGCGTGCGGTGTTTTTTTCCTCTTCGTGGTGCTGCTGTGTCGAGAAGAGATGAAGAAAAGGAGATACGCGGGACGAGTCGTGTGTTGTGTGTTTTTTAATGTAAAACGTTATTGGTTTTACACTTTATATATTTTTACGAGGCGATGATGAGTTTTGTGTGCGAGCTTTTTCTACGTATAGAAGTTGTACGTGAACGATATAGGATGAGAAGTGAACGTGAAATAGCCCCGAGTTGTTGGGTCGAGGTGTTAGCGTACAAATTGAACCGAGAACCGATGAAAGAGAAATGGAAATTTTAAATTGTGTAAGAAATCGACCGTTGTGGTGGCAGAGGACGAAGGAAGGAGGCTTTTGTGTGGAGAGGATGGGATTCGAATTGAGAATGGGGGGAAAAATTCCCTTGTATTTACCTGTGTTTAATGATATGTACTATTTATTAATTGCATTGTAACGATTTGTGAAAATTTTTGTTGAGATATTTCAAATTTTCATCAAGTTTTCAATTTTTTGCTTGATTACAGATTAATTGAATCTTCGAGATTGTAAGATTGTGGAATCAACATGGCTCAAGATTCGAAAAATCGTAATGAAATGTCGTCTTAGTGATTCGAAGCAATGGCAGTTTTTGAAAAATCGTGGTAAGTTTGTGATTTGATCATTCAGTTCGATATAATTGTGTATTATCGTGTTATTCTGTCATTTTGAATCATTGAAAAGTCAATAATCAGAATTGCAGCACAGGGAAAATCAGCAAAATTCTTCGATTTTTTAGCGGAATTTCGCCTTTTTCCAAAGAATTTTGTACATTTTTGAATATGAATTTCACAGATTTTTTTTAGCAAATTTCAAATTTTTATCATCTTTCTAGTGAAATTTCCACTGTTTCTAGCAATTTTTTTTCATTTTTTGCTTTCAGTAAAATTTTTCCGCTGATTTATTACTGTGTTGCGGTGATTTTTTTCAATCATTTCACTGATTTATTAATGAAAAAGTATGAGACTATGAGTAGAGATTTGGAAAGAATGAAAAAAGTGAGGCAAAGTTGGAAAATTTTTTCCAAATGATGTTGAATGAGAATACCCTTTATTCATGTATTCCTTTAATTTGATGGGAAAATTATTTGGTCTAAACTGTGAACTAGATTTTTTATTTTATTTTTTTGTCTGAAATTTCATATTTTGTACATATCTATGAGTACTTGATGGTTGAAATTTATTTAAAATTTGAGCAAGTAATTTTTATTGAAAAAAATCCATTCGAGACTTGAAATTTGCCTCTAAACTTGTATGAGAAAGTACCAGGAAAATTGAGTGGTAAATGGGCCAATTTTTTTCGAGTAATGCTCAATTTTTAGTTATGTTCAAAATTTTTTACGGGAAAAATTTCAATTTTTTGTAATTTTTTTTTGAAAATTCACTCGAGAATTGGCGACTTTTCATAGCACGACGATTAAATTTCTTCAATTTTTGCCAATTTATAGGAGCGAATTGAACATGAGGGAGGTAGGGAGAGAGTGAAGGAAGGGAAAAGCAGTTTACCCTAGAATTTTGTACCTAGATCTCAAAATTACAATTTTTAGTTGAGAATTTTGGGGGAAGATGTTTTTTCAAATCAAAAATGTTTCTGAATGAAAAATTTTGAATTTTTTCATCTCTCATCATTTTTTATTCGTCCGTGTAGATTTCCAATACTTGAATTTTGTAGTTTTCACTGAGAATTTTGATGAATTTTCTTTTAAAATTGCTCTATTTGCATTGAAGTTTATTTTGGATTTCACTTTAAAAATTACTCAATTTTTTAGTGATGAACAGAATTTTGAGAGAAGAATTTCACTTTTACGCAAATTCTGAATTTTTGCTGCAGAATGAATAACTTTTCATTTAGAAATCGTGGAATTTTTTACAGAATTGAAGAGATTTCACGTGAAAAAATTTGATTTTTTTGGAAGATTATGGAAATTGTTGGTTCAATTTTCACAGAATTACTATCGAATTAGGTACCTTTCGAATATAAACTAAAAAAAATTTACTTGAAAATCTTCAATTTTTCATTAAACCAAGGTCTAGTTTTTAATTTTCTGATTTTTGGAATGAATCACTAGAAATTCTTTTTTGAAAACATCGTTGATGAATTTGAAAAAAAAAGTTGATGGTCGAACTTTTTTTGAAATATCAGATATTGTTTTTTCACGAATAGGTACTTTTTAATTTTCCATTAAAAAAATGTAAAATAATTCTATGCATTTCTCACCAAACTACCTAACCTACGTAAAATTTTCATATTATAAAATCAAAGTGACTTGTATCTTCTAAATTTTCCTTAAAAATTCTTCTGTTTTTTTGCTAAAAAAAAAACTTATCAGATTTTTTCAATTATGTGTTAATTTCCAGTAAATTAAGTTTTTATCAAAAACAGTTTTCTTTAAAAATTTTTGCACTTTTATTTTTTACTGAAAAATTTACTTATACTATGGAAGAACTTTCTCAGAAAAATTTCAATTCGAATTTATTCTGATAAAACTGTCCTTTTCACAACTTGAAAATAACACGTTTAGTTTTTTGCTCCGTGAATTTGATCTCTACGTCGTATTACTTTGCACTGATAGAAATCTTCACTATAAAATTGAAAATTTTTCCTTCAAAGTTTTTCATAAAAATGAATTTTGTTTATATAATGAAAGCATTTCTCCTTTCCTTTTTTTTTTTTGCGTCAGTGTCGATCACCTTTATTTTTCTCTATTTAGGATATTTTATAACTTGCCTACTTTTTTTTCTGCATTTCCTCCGAGTCCAAAATACAAAATCTTGAAATGAGTGAAATATTTCTATAATTTGGCAACCTCTGTAAATCTGTCAATTTTCGAATCCAACAAGAAAAAAAGTAATTTCGTTTGCATTACCTGTTTGAAATGATGAAAAAAATCACAAAAGATTCGATTTTTTTCTCATCTTAGGCTATCTAGTATCTAGTCTCTATACATCGCCATAAGATGCTAGAATAAAATGCAATATTTCCAGAAAAAGTACCCTCGGTCGCAAAAGCACCTAACGAGAAGTACTCGTAATCGTTTACCAGTAAAAAAATTGTATCCGCCTTTCGGATTTTTTAAAGGTACAATCCCCAAAGGCGTGGCTTTTGTTGAGCGCATAAAGCGCAAATAAAAACCTTTACTCGGCACAACACCCACCAATGAGCTTAGCATCAATGTGGTACGTCGTCGAAAAGGCATACCTTTTGGAATTTTTTTCTCGTTCGGCAACTCCGAATGAAATGGGCTCGGCTTTCGAGAAAGACAAATAAGAGTGGCTGGATAGAGTCGATTTTTGGAGCGGAAAAAAAATTGGAAATATTGGCGAAACGAAAATATTACAGATTATGAGTTATATAGCTGTAAAATAAGGGTGGTTTGTTTTGGGGAATGTTTGTGTTTGAAGATCATTTTTTGTGAAATTAGGAAAAAACGAAAAGATAGAGATTGAAGGTTGTAATTGTGCTTTTTAAGCAAATTCTTTTGAAATTATGATTTTTGTATGAAAAATTTTTGAAAGATTTTGAAATTTTGAGAAAGTTGAATGGGATTGTTACGAAATTATTTTTTGGAAATGAAATTCTGTTCATTTTTAGTCTGAAAATCGGTAAAAAAAATTGAAAAATTAAAATCTCGTGTGATTAATTGGCTTTTTTTTGGACTTATTCAGTCAAATTTCATCCTTGTAAGCTCTGAACCCCTCTATATTGTAATTGCAATGTTCCCACATCAACGAATAAATTCGTCTAATGCAAATTACCCAACGAATGTTCTCATCGGTTGAAACAAATTGCCATGTTTGATCATCGACGTGTTTTTCTATAATATTGAATTTTCGTCGCGTTATTTAAATTAGCTCCGGGAAAAGAAGACAATACTACACTCTTGCTTTATGAAGTGAGAATTTAATTTCGTTCGAGCAATAAACTACGAAGCCTGTGTTGTTCCTCGTGGTATACAGAAAGAAGAGAGAAAAAAAAACAGGAGAAAAAGAGGCAACCGAAAAAAACCCTCAACATCTCGTATATTACTCAAACATTTGCCTTTTAAAAAAGATTCAAAATAGAACGTCGAATTTGCCAACTTCCATGTCAACACAGAGCGAGTCGAGATAAAGACGAGGGGAGATTGGGGAGAGTCCTCTCTTTAAACATCACAAATAATACTAGAAAGGAAACCTTTTTTTTCTTATTTCGTACGACTCGAAGGAGGTTTTTTCACTTTGTTTTTTCTTCTCTTCGTTTCCTCTTGTGTCGAAGTCGCAGCCGGCAGAAAGCTTTTCCACGTTTTAGCAAAAGTAGCTTCTTCCTTTCTGATATTCAAATCATTTGCAAATATTACTTAAAAGAATAAGTTGGGAAAGAAAACAACTTAAAAACTCGGGTGTTAGGTGTATTGAAAAGTAAGTTTTTACAAGCAGATGAAATGCAAAATAGATTTCTTTTTCGGTTCTTCCGCCAGTATTTCCCTTCTACTCGCCCCCCCCCCCTACCCCAGACGGTGCAGCGTATACTGGCGAAGACTGCTGCGCTGTGAAGAGTCCGCTCGTAGCTTTCGTAGATCTCTTTCGTTTTACTTAATAAATGCACATCGGCTTAATTTTTTCATCCTTCGGTGGATTTTCATCATCGCAGCTTGGGAAAACTTTGCCGAAGTTGGTTTATGGTGTGGAGTTTGAAGTAGAAAATGAGTAAGGATGCGATTTCGTTGAGGTTAAGTACGATGGACAGCTTGAGATGGTACCACATGGTGCGGCGAGGTATTTTGTTTTCATAAGAAAAAGCTGGATTTTGAAAAATGAATTTAAATTTAAAGCGTAGAACGAAGAATTTGAATACAAACTAAATGAAGAAGGGCTTAAGATGAAGATCTTTAATCTGCCACGTTCAGAAGGGTAACAAAAAAAGATGAAAACATTTCTAGATAAAAAAAATTATAAGTGAAAAGTAAAATTTTAAATTAGTTTGATGTGTGAAAATGTCAATGTTAAACTTTTTCAATTTTTTAACCTCGTCCCTTCTTCCATAATGCAAGATTTAATGAAAAAACTTGATTAAGAAGCACAGATCAAGACCGAAAGTATAATTTTGAAATTTTCAGCTAACGTAAAGAATTCTTAGGTATATTTATCCCAAAATGGATAAAATACCAAAAAAATATGAAGAATGAAAAACTCAAAATCCTAAAATTAAAATAATTTTGAAATTGAAAGAGCTTGTACTAAAATATACTGAAAAAGATTTCAAAATGAACGATAAAAGATGAAGAAAATTGAATGGTTAACTATTTAAAAAGGAAAACCTCTGAAATAGGACCGGATAACTTCAGTGAATTTTGAAAAAAATGAGATAAATTTTCGACTGATGTCTGTTGATTACACCATGAGAATTTTCGCAGTGGTACCAGCAGTCAGAAATTGATGTAAGGTTTCCGAAATCACACAATAAAAGTCTAAAAATTGAGAATTTTGATTCAAATTTTCCAAAAAAACAAATTAATGTTTTAATTGTTTATTTCCTTTGACAAAAAAAAAACTTTCTGAGGCTTGAAAACGCTTGAAATTTTGAACTTTTTAAACGTTGCAACCCTGAACCCTGCAAAATTCTCATGACAAAATCTACGTACAGTAATTTCAATGTCATTATAAATTCTCAGGGGTGCACCCAAAGGGGGCTCAGGTGGCTCGAGCCCTCTTCTTAAATTCGGAAAAAAAATTTTTCATCACGAATTCTTTTTTTTGCTATTTAAACGATATTTTCTCGAAAAAATTTCTTCTTCGTTTCGCTTGGAGAGTTAATTGTTTTAAAAATGAATTGCTGAAATTTATCAAGTTTGAGTTTGAGAATTGATAATCCAGAAGAAAAAGCAGGTATCCGGAGCGGAGGAGGAGGGAGGAGGGCCTCTCTCCGGACGATTTTTTCAAAGCCGGAGGGTCCTTCGTAAAAAATCTTGGAGCCAGAGTCCGAGCTGGAGGGACTTCTTAAAAAATTCAGGAGACGGAGTCGGAGCCAGAGGGACCACATTAGACCCGCTCCGGCGGAGGTCTCTCCTTTGAATTTTCAATTTCAAAACGAAATATAATTCGTATTTTTCATTACAGTTTGGATTGTCAACTTTTTCAGATTCAATGGTCTACTCTCATTTTGAATGAGTGAAAAGTCACTGTGAAAACAGGCAGAATTGCAGCACAAAAAAAAACAACGTTGTTCATTAATATTCAGTGAATTTTCACTGATTTTTCAGATAAATTTATATTATTTCACTGACTTTTCCGTGAATTTTCACTAATTTTCCAGTGATTTTTTTCTCAGATTTATTTTCAGTGAAAATTTTTTTACTGATTTTCTCCGATGCTGCAATTCCCACTGTTTCTCAGTGATTTTCGAAAATATGAGAGAGTATGCTCAGGTCATCATTGTTTTTTATTGGAAAATTCTATGCAGATTTCTGAAGATGTTTGCCAATTTTTTAAAATAATTTGAATGTAGAAGTGACAGGATGGTGCTTTTAAATTTTACTTTCAATTTTTTTTCTATAAAAACTACCAAAATTGTCCATAATTTTTTTGCTTACCGCAGCAGTTGAAAATGACTTGTTTTTTCAAAAAGTAATGGTGGTTTTCATTTCATGATAATTCCCTAAAATTTTTGATTTTTCATCTTTGGGGGGCCTCTTGGATGGACCATCCGGAGGGTTCCCCCAGGAAGACCCTTCGGAGCCTTTTCAACCTTGCTGGAGTCGGAGGTACTTGAAAAAAAAAATTAGAGCTGGAGCCGGAAATTTTCGGAGTCTGAGAGACCAGACCCTCCCCCCCCTCCGGGATCCCTGAAAAAAAGTAATAGTGAGATCCTAAACCGAGGAAAAAATTTACAACTTCAAGAAAAAACTCATTATTTTGAAATTTTGAATCGCTCTATAGTTTGATGTTTGAAAAAAAATAATACAAAATCAAGATTTTGAGGCTGAATTTTTCAAAAATTTTCAATTTTTATTCCCTGATTTTTCAAATTTTCACTTTTTGCCTTCGCCAGGAAGTCAACCACGCCTATCAATAAGGTTCAGATTTCCACTTCCAGATATTCAACCATCTGATTTTAAATACTTCGCCCAGCAGAAATATTCCCAATTCTATTTTGCCTCCAAAATCCGCATCCCTGAACATAATTCACTTAAATCACACGAAAAAGAAAACGATCGAAAAATAGCACACAGCAATCGAGAAACTCGCACACCAGTAATCATTATCGTTACCGTTACTCCGGCTTTTAACGAGGCTTCCACCAATTTCGCAAATTGTATAATTTTCGTAAGAGCAGGCTATCCAATTCATTGAGTACCAAGATGGGAATCAGGCACAAGTCGACTTATCTGCACCTATACTGCGATCTCGACCCTCCCACACCTCTACCTAGACCTACTCTTACTTTCCCAACCGGCCAAAAAAAGGGAAAGGGATTGCGGACGTATGGACCAAGAGTACACACGACACAGCTACGTTTGTAAAAAGGGATACGGTTAGACGAAGGGGGACGGCGGCTTCGAGAGAGAAAAAAAAATAGAATTTCATTTTTTTGAAAGTGTAGGTTGTTAAAGTTTATATTTTATGAGTAAAAACTGTCCGTATAACCATTATTTCCGAGTGAGTTGATACGATACTGTCCGGCACCGCATGGTACTTTTTCTTTCGCCGGTATACGTCCAAGTGGTGGTATAGTCGTAGTCGTCGTCAAACAAAACGACCAAGACGATTCGCCCATTCGCAAGATGGTAATGCGCGTCGGCTGCCGTATAAACAAGCCCGAGTACGCTGCCGATGAGCCAGGGTGGAATACTATTTCTTTCAGCATCTCATCCATTATGGATGAGAAGCGCCGAAAAGTATCTATTGAAAGTCATCCTTTTGCTCTGTTTTGTTATATTATATATAGAGAGAGAAAGGAGAGAGAAAGAGCCGCAGCTACTTCACCACCAAACCTGGAAAATGTTCGTGATACGCCGCACCATCTTATCCCTCTTCAAACGGTCATTTATGGAATTATGCCGCGCGGTTTGTACCCTTCTCCCTGGCTCGCTCCCTGGCCGAGGCACCGAGAAGAGAAATTTCGCCACCCTGCTCCGTGGTCACTCCGTTCAACCGTAAACATTACACTAAATCATCGCGAGAGCAACTTTTCGTTGTACTCAAAAACACAAAGAGAACTTTTTTCTATTCGATGTGCCATACCGATGCTCTTCCAGTCTCCCAGTATGTATCTTTAACGTCAGAAATTTCATCGAACATGTTTTTTATCCGTTTCATAAATAATCTTTCTCTTTGGTCCCGGGCTTTTTTCCATGTTTTTTTGGAGGTTTTCCTCGGCTTTTTTTTTCCTCTGCCTCGAATTGAAGGATAAAGTGAAAATATCTCGCCCTTGTAGACCATGTAATTTTATATGTTTTGTTTGAGTTTTATTTATTTTATAATGTTCGAAAAGGAGGTTTTCTTTCAATTTTTTTTTCCTCCTCGATGCCGAGGTCGGGGTATTTTTACATCCTTGTAAGACGAAGAAATATAACCGAGAACGCCTTTATATATTTTTCGGTATAAATTATATCGCGTGTAGAACTGTAGATACGTTAGGAATTCGAAGATGTATTTTTTATTAATGAAGTTATCCAAGTTTATCCTCCTATATGAACTTCAGATGAGAAATTCTTCCCCCCCCTTCGAAGTTTCAGTCATGATTTAGAGTTTATAAAATGGGTTTGAGAATCCATTAGTTGAATTTATTGGAGGTATAAAGATTATTAATTACAATTTTATGTCATCGTTTGGCTATTGCCGACGAGGAAAGGGTACAAACTACTAAAATTATAAAATAGGAACTAAGCATCAGAGCTAGACATGATCTAGATCATATCTTATTTTTCGATCTTGATCTGATCTAGATCTTTTTTTTTTTTTAATCAAAAAGATCATTTTCAAGATCATTCTTCAATTTTTGTATTCCTTCGTAATTCTGAATTCTGGGTAATTTTGGTATTTTTTATTAATTTTAATCAACTCTGAAATTTCTCCCTCCAATTCTTCTTTTTTAGGTTGAAATTTTTTAAACTCTGCTCTGGTAGGAATTTTTCCAAAGTACATGTTTTTCAACTTTGGAAACTTGTTCTTGATATGAAATCTTAGCCCTCGAAATATTTTCTCAAAATTTCAATTATTGTTGCTGCTTTTGAATTTTTTTTTCAAATAATTTTCCAACTCTAACATTTTTAGAATAAAAAAAAATGGAGAAGTTGAAAAAATTGGGATGGAAAAGGTTTTTTTTCAAGAATTTCAAAGTGAAGTAAAAGTTTTTTTTCAGAATCAATTAATGGAACTTAGCTTTGTTGGTGAGGAGGGCAGGGAGGGGAGGAGAGAAAACTACGAAGTCTCATCAGCCAATGCCAATTATTTCATTTTTTTTTGAAAATACGGAGGTTTTCAGTAGAATCAAAAGCTCGAAACGCTTCAAATTCAAAATCAATATCAATAAATCATCGAGGAGGATGAAAAAAATAAGAAAAATGCCAAGCATCGTAAATATTTCAGCATTGAAAAATATGGTATCACGTGAATTTCCCGCGGACAATTTCCCGCGGGAAATTCCCCGCGGGGACAATTTCTCGCGGTTAAATTTCGTGTGGCGACAATTGCTCGCAGCGAAAATTGACCGCGACGAAAATTGCTCGCAGCGAAAATTGACCGCGGCGAAAATTGTTCGCAGCGAAAATTGACCGCGGCGAAAATTGTTCGCAGCGAAAATTTCCCGCGGCGAAAATTGACCGCAGCGAAAATTTCCCGCGGTAAAAACTAAAAATTGCCCGCGGTGAAAAAATTCTCATATTTTTGTGAATTTTCCACAGTTTGGACAACCTGCTATTTTTATTCATAATCACCAAGTTTGGAAAATTCACCATTTTGTACTCAAATTTTTCTAAGTTAGAAAAATATTAGTACAAAAATAAAATGTCTCTAACTTCAAGGTCAAAATGGCAAATTTTTTCAACAAAGTGCTGAAAAATCAAAGGGAGAAAGAGAGCTACCCCCATCTCTACTCTTATTGGTACGCCTCTCCTTGTTTGTGATAGTTCCATGAGAATTTTTTCACCGCGGGAAATTCTTATTTTTTACCGCGGGAAATTTTCGCTGCGAGCAATTTTCGCCGCGGTCAATTTTCGCTGCGAGCAATTTTCGCCGCGGTCAATTTTCGCCGCGAGCAATTGTTGCCACACGAAATTCAACCGCGATAAATTGTCCCCGCGGGGAATTGTCCGCGAGAAATTGACCACGGGAAATTGACGTAGACTCAAAAATATTTCTCGCGAAATTGACCACTTCATATTTGAAAAAAGACATTTTTTCCTGGTCTGTACGAAGGTAATTTCAATTTGAAATTTATCAAAGTCCAAGATTTTATGGATATGTTTAAAAAAACTTAATCTCGAAAGATTTTCTCTTTACCCTCTTTAAATTATGATTCACGCTAAAATTAAATGTTTTTGCCACAGAAATTCATAAAAAAATGTTTTTTTTTTTTTTTCGGTAAAAACCACCTAAATGAGTGATTTTTCCCCTCTCAAAGTGCCATCTTACTTTCAAAATAAAATAAATTTGAAGACAATTTTCTGACTGATATTGGTGAAATTTTTTCACTTCCTGTTTTGGTGAAATTTTTTCACTTCCTGTTTCTCTAAGTCAATTTTGCTTCCAAAATGAAAAAGTTCCACTATCTCTCAAGTTCATTTACCCTTTCTCTTCAGGCTCCTTTTTACTACAATGTGCTTTCTAAGTATACAAAAATTGAGCGATTGGCCAAATTTTGTGAAATCCTGATTTTTACTGAACACCACCGTCAGGGATTTTTTTTTTACTGATATTTGAGTCAAAAATCGCCAATTTTTGTCAATTTTCGATTTGCAAAAAAAAATCAGTAAAAAATTGATGATTTTCAGTTAAATTCATTTCATCAATTCGAACATATTGATGGTCGATATCATGAGTCAAAATTTATTTAAATTATGCTTTCAAAAAATGCAAAACTTCAATAATTTTTGGAAGTGGAATTTTTTTTTGAAATTTTTTCGAAATTTGTACAGATTATTAAAAATTTGTAAATATTTTGTCTCACCATACCGCTTTCTGTTTCATTAGGACTCAACTTGAGCTCAAAATAATTCGTTTCCTTCAGTAAATTTTACTGCTTATTATTTTAGAATCATGAAATTCATCGTTGAAGAATTTTTTCAGCTTATTTTGACCTCTTTTGCTTGAAATTTTTCATTCGGAGATTTTTATTGGAATTCATAAACCTAAAATCCTTATAATTTTGAGCTCACTAGATGTCCAAAAAACATTCTAAATTGGGAGAGAATTTTAAAAAATCTATATCAACAGTTTTTTGGACTCATTTTTAGCATCTGTTGTTTATTTTTTCAAAAAATCGTAGGTTTGGGATTACGATTTCAACGTTTGAATTGAGAATTGGCATAAGGGGAGGGGCTGCAAATTTGAGAAAAAATAGGGGAAGGGATCAAATTTCAAATTAGTCATTTTCACTGATCTTCAATCAAACATCATTGATTTTATCTGATTTGATTGAAGAATCCGTAATTTTTTTACTGAAAAATTAATATTATTTGTTTGGTTGATGGATTTGTAAAAAATCACTGATTTTTGAAGTCTTGAGTATATTTTTTTAAATTGAAAAGTCTCCTAATAAGAGCAACCCTCCGAGTCCTCCTCTTGGGTGTGCCCATATTTGAACGTCTTTTTTTTTTTTGAAAAAAAAATTTACTTTTACTTCGTCAGACTTGATAGATTTGCGTATTTAATAAAAATGTCGAAAATTTTAATTTTCATTCAGTATTAAGTATACGAATTCTTTTCTCTTCCTCTTTGAAAGGAGATTAAAAAGTAATTTCTTTCCCGAAAAATCAGAAGTTTTTAAAAACAAAAATTCCAAAAGGTAAAAGAGAAATTGGCTTCTTTTAATTTGATTTTTCAAGTATTTTATCAAATTTTTTATTTTATTTTCACTTTTTCAAAACCAAAAAAAAAGAAGGAAAAATTTTCTCAGTAAGGTTATTTTATTTATAAAACGTGAGATTATTTTATGACTGAAATTTGTAACCGATTTCTTTCAAAATTTTCAAATCCAAATCTAGAAAGGAGAAGAGTGACGAGAGGAATTTCGCTCACCAATCCTTGATTTCTTTCTTTTTTTTAGTTCCAAAATTTGTGGAATAAAAATAATTAAAAAATTGTATTTTGACTAACTATAAATGATATGAAACATTCTTATTGTAAATGCTTGGACAGTAAAGATGGAATTCATCATAAAATTAAGGCATACAATCAAATAAACAAATTTATTATTCGGTACAGCAATTTTAGAATATAAGTTAAATCAAAATGATCATTGTTGAATCGGTAATACCTACTTTATTAGCTCAATTCTAATTGTAGGAGCGAGTGACCGTATTGCAAACCAAATAGAATACCACCAATTGACATCGATTACATTGGACCACGAAATAGAGCTTTTTATTTGTGTCTGATTTGAAATCAAGCTTGATTCAAAACTTAGATCCTAGAACAGAAAAATACATTAAAAAATTCACTCGTGGACCAGTGCATTATTCTTCATCTGTATTATAATTAAATACGCAATTTTTGGAAATTTCCCACAGATTAAAGTCTAATTTTGTTCCATAATTTTAGTTAATTGCTGAAAAGAAAATTCAATGGCTGAAATACATACTTTTTTCTTAGGTTCATTCGCAATAACTTGATATGTATGGTTGTCTAGTTTGCAGCTGGTATCTTTGCATATGCAAGTGTAATTCCCACTTTGTTCTTCAGACTCTATTACAATTATTAGGTTCCCATTTTGTTCATGAGCGTTAGGTTCAATAATTTTCACTGGTATGTTGTTTTTCAGCCAATTGTATTCATCTAAAGAAAAAACTGTGGGGAAAATGTCTGCACTTACTAATTTTCCATTTCGTAATTCAATTTATCATACAACTTTGATGATTTATGAACATTTTTCATCGGTTAGTTAAGCGATATGAACTATGATAATTTATCTTACCTGATTCGGAACATAATAGAATTAGTTTTTTTTTATATAGGCCGACGTTTTCAAATAGAATTTTTTGCTCATCTGCGAATAAATCTGGCTTCTCTACATGATAAGTATTTTCGTTTTCTCTGTAGAAATCGCCAAACGTAGTTATCATACTCACTATGAGGTGGTCTATATGGAATCGTGAATGATTTTTCTTCTCTTGACTGTTGTTCCATTCCTGAAAAAGTTTTACAATTAAATTATAATCAGAAAAGACTTACTTTTTTGCTTGAAACTTTTGACTTTTTCAGTTCTTCTAGTCATTTCTTGAAAATCTGATTAGAGTCCCAAAAAAATGGATGAGGGGCCAAAATTGAAAAATTTTCGAGTGTGGTGTTGAAATGCGTGGTTTTTCCCCCTCTTGAAATCCTCGGGGATAGAAATGAATCCAAAATTGATTTTTTCCACCCTATTAAGAGGAATATCGAAGTAAATGTTCTTCGATATCTCGCTAGATAATTTAGAAAAATTTTCCTCCCGACCTCTTTGCCCTGATATTTTGGTATTTTCTGCGCAAAATATCGAAAAAAAAAATTATCGCTTTGGTATCTAAAAAGAAAATCCTGTAGATAATTTGAAAAACTTGATAATGTATTTGTATTTTGAACATACTTCTAATTTTTCATCCATAGTAAGGAATTGAAATGTATATGATTTGCAGTCAGCAGCTTCACATTTGCAGGTATAATTACTCTGAAGCGTCGTTACAAGCAGGCGCAGTTCTCTCCCATTATCCAATATTTTTATATTTTCCGAATCTTTTAATGGTTCGGTGTTTTTCAGCCAAGTGTATTGCGTTGTACCATCTGCATAGTTCAATAGTAAATCGAGACAATAATTTAGAATTTTTTTTTAATTAGGTACCTATTTGCCAATAGTCTGAATTCAGATTGAAAGGAACTTACTCAATTCGGGACAAATCAGAATCGCATGCTTGCCAATGTTTGCAGTGACTTGTTTCACGGTGACGTTCTTCGTTGCTTCATTAGCTATCTCTGTAACTGGAAAAAATCAATGTTGAAGATGAGTAAGTGGAAGTTTTATGTACTGATTAGAGTAATTCATAAGTAGGTAAGCAAGCAAAAATCCCAATTCTCGGACTTGAAATCCGCATACCCAAAAACTGCCTAAATGAAATAACTGTAGATTTTGAAGTGGACCTGAAATTTTCCCTTTAAAGGGAAAATGTCTTATTTTTTTGTTCGGTGGTCCTTCTTATCAGACGCAAATTAATTTTTGACTTTTGGGCCCTAAAACTATTTCCAGTGGATTTTTCAAAGGGTTTCCTCCATAAAAGAAGACAGAATATGTAGTGAAAAACGATTTTTTGATCGAATGGTCCATTTTATTGGACCCTGCTGGGTATTGTCTCGAAAAATTAAGAAATTTAGATTTGACTTATTTTTTTCTCAACAATTTATTAGTCATATTCAGACATCTGGAGACATAAATCGTATGATAGGTGTAAATTCTCCACTTTGAATTAGAAAATAAAAGGAGAATTGAATAATTATTTTGCAACGGTTATGCTGAACGTTCTATAAAATTCCTATTTTTGGGTTTTGAGAAATATTTTTTCAATTTGGATTTTTTCTGTAATAAATCTTGATTTTTTTTGGTGCTGAAAGGGGAATCGATTTTTTTGTGGAGAGGGGTGTCCGAATTGGAAAAAATTGACGAAAAAAAAAAGGTAGTTAATTTTCCAACAAAAAGGTACCTGGATTCTAACTTTCTCAGATTATTGTAACTTGGTGTAAAGAAATCTGGTGAAATGGTTGTTTCCTCACCAGTCGCACCACCCTCCCTTTCGGAATTATGGACATTTTTATTACATTACAAACTTTTTCAATTCAGGCATCATAGCGTGTCACTTTTTTAGGATGTTTGCAATTTTCTCAGCTGTTTTTGGTTACTTTTTTCCCTCAAGTCATTTTTTTTCTTCACATTTTCAAGCAAATATTTAAATTTTCGCGTAAAAACTGATATTTTTCAAAATTCTTCATAAAAAAATTTTTAATAATTTGTGCTAGTTATAAGTTTAATATGAGGGTTGGAACCCCTCCCCCCCCCCCCGACACCTGTCAAAAATGGATTTTTCGGGCATTAAAAATCAATTTTTTTCATAGCTTTGCCTTCACTTCGCTCGAGCATTAAAAAAATCACTATCAAGTATATAAACTACGAGGGTCGTTCAAAACGTATGATACTGAAACGGTGATAACAGAAAATCGAAAGAATTCGAAAGAAAAGGAAGGTAAACGAGGACACGACAATCGAATCTGCGTATTTTTCTCAACTATTTAACAAAGTTATCAGAAAATTGATCAAATTTTCACAGATTTTTGAGAAAATTTCACCCATTGTTTCTCAATGGAAGTTTAAATGAATATTGAAAATTTTGCCATAAAATGACCATAATTCGGAACGGAAGGGGGTGGGGTTCAAATTTCTTTCTTGAATTTCTTCACATTAAGGGACACCAATTGTGAGGTTTGGAATGAAAATTCGAACTGTGCGGGCAATTTCGTCAGACTTTTGATCCGGAAAAATGAGAGATTCCGTCTACACGATTTTTTAGTTCGTCTTTTCAAAAGAAGAAAAAAAATTGGGTTCAGATTACAATGAAGACCGAAATGAATGTCTCCCATTTTTTTCTTGTTGCATAAACTATTTAAAATATAAATATTTTTGATTGAAAAAAATTGAACCAAAATTAATATTGTACATAGCTGAAGGCTCAAAATTAAATCTGGGTGCTTATCGTTTTAAATTCACGATGTTTTTACAAAATGAAAAACAATACAAAGTCATTATCAAATTGATAACATTAATTCAAGTATACGTACGTTCTTCTTCGTATAAAACCATCTGTGATATGATTCCTTTTTGGATCATCATCAGCGGTGCCAGCGTTAAAAAGAAATTCGAAATTTTTATGCACATCTTATCATCGGAAATTCCAGTTCTGATTGAAAATTTCAAATCGAAAAAAATCACAAAAACTTATTTTTATACAGAAACTCACGTTTACGATGTATTTAGGTAACGTTTATGCACCATGTTACCTCAAAACTGAGATATATACTTACTATGCACACCATGGTATCTTTTCAGGACCTGAAAGAATAATAGGTCTGGAATTTCGGTACGCACCTTTGCTCGGGGTGAGTGAGGCAGGGAGAAGTTTATGCAATGGCTGTATTTATTCATGAAGATTTTGACCTTGTGAGAGAAATACATTATAATGCCTAAAAAAAATCATACTGTGTGGAAAAATTAATTCACGTAGTGCGTCAACATTAGAAAAAAGTTACTTAACGGAAATAATAATGCATTGTTGTTTGATAGAATGCAGGTTACTTTCGCACATTGAACTTGAATCTTGATTGTTGTTTTTTGGGCGTGGAACTGGATCTTCGATTTGTACGATCAATTAATTAGCTGCGTTTATATTACGTGAAATATTATGTGATGGGTTGAAAGGAACAGTTATGAATTATCTAGATGCGAAATTTTGTCTACGTTTAGGCTCTTGAGGAATCTATTCGAAATTCATCGTGGCTGGAAGAATGAAATAATGTTGATCAGAAAATTATTTGTTACGAGAGATATCCCAGAATGAGTGGTTGATGAGAAGGAACAAGAGTAGGGCAGAGACAAAGCTGAGAGTTGAAAAAAAATCCGCAACCATTATTCAAAAAAAAAAAATTGGAAAAATGACGAGTGAAAGGCAGATTATGATTTTCCATTCAAGCGACTCTAAATGTATATCACATCTTTTTGGTCACAGACACAATGGAATGCTGCCCCCCCCCCCAATGTGCGATTTTTTTGCCAAATGATCATTTTTGGCACAATAATGCTTCTGTAGATGTATAGGGGTCATGTGGTATGCTGGACAAAAAAAATTGACTTGGGTTCATTCTAGGTCCAATGAGCCAAAGTTGGAGGAAGGTAGCTGTCACGATAGGTCACGATTTCTCTCCCCCTCCCCCTTCAATGAAAAAAAAAGTCATCAAATAAATCTGAAACATAGGTTGTAACCTATCGAAATGGGTTAAAATTTCACGAGCAGAACAAAATTTTTGATGAAAATCAGATTTGAGCAGTTTTAACGCATTTTGAGTCCTAAATTGAGGGGTGGGCAAGGGGGCAAAAGTGAGATTTGGCAAAGGTATCGTGTGGCATATCAAAATGCATGTTTTCGAGGTCGTAGATTACGAATTTCGTACTAAAAAAATTTCAAGTGTTAGGGGAGGGGTGAAGGAGGGGTACATATCGTGTGACATGTGAAAATGCATGTTTTCGAGGTTGTAGAGAGTAATACGACATGAGAAACAAAATTTTAATTTTGGTTTTGATCTCCCCTTCCTTCCAATATACGTCACAGATGGCAACAAGCAGTGTACTAATTTTATTCTGGAGACATGACGCGGTTTTTGATAAGTGGTTTTGTTGTTTTGTTGGGACCTATTTTCAGTACCAAAAATGTGGATTTCTCTCCCCTTTCACCCACAAATTTTTTTGGTGCGAAATTTGTTATCTGCAACCTCAAAAACATGCATTTTGATATGTCACACGATATTTCTATCAAATTTCACTTTTGACCCCTCTTTCACCCTCTTCCATTGCACCCAAAAAAATTTTAGTACGAAATTCATAATCTACGACCTCGAAAACATGTATTTTGGTACGTCACACGATATTTTTGTCAAATCTCACTTTTGATCCCTCCTCCACCCCCTCCCATTGTACCCAAAAAATTGTTTGTACGAAATTCGTAATCCACGACCTCGAAAGCTTGCATTTTGATTGCCACACGATATCTTTGTCAAATCTCACATTTGATCCCTTCCCTATTCAAAATTTTTTGCTCTATTCTGTTACACAAATGCCAAAATTTCTATTTTCTTGGATAATCTGTGAAATTTTTAGCGCGTCATAAAAGATATACATATTATTTTCTCTGAAAAAAGAGCCACATTCCGAATATTTCGGTTATATTTCCGAATGTATATTTTGATATCTCACAATTATTGCCGCACAAGCATTTATATGTAGTAATTTTTATAATTTATGGAATACAGGTTATTTTCGCACATTGAACTTGAACCTTGATTATTTTCGGCGTGAAACTGGTTTATTAAGGGAGTGGCTTCATCTGTGCGGTAAGATGCTGGAAGACGCGATTTTTTCTCGCTAAAAATTTTTATTCTTTCGTTCGTTAAGCGATGATTTTCACAGTTATTCTATTCATTATTGAGGATGGCCACTTTTTGAAATGCTTGAAAATCCTGATAAAGTCGGAGAATTTTGTTAATCTAGGAAATTTAGGGAATTTAGGAATTGACTGGATTCATTCAAAAATTTTTGAAGAAAGAAATTGTTCAATTTTTCAAAACATAGCATTTTGCTTTGAAATAATTTTTCCTTTTTACTTCAACTTTTTTTTTGTAATAAAGTTCCCAAGTTTTTATGCGGGGAAAGAGAAGTTCAGAAATTTTCAGAATTGAATTTAAATCATTTTTGTGTCCACAAAAAGTAGAATCCAAAAATCTCGTAAAAAATAATGTTTTTTGAAGAAAAAAAATCAGGCACAATGAATTTGAAGTCATTATTCGGGTCGATTTCACCATCCGACAGAACCACCCTCTACTCCATGTTTCATAATAATTATCAGAATTGAAAGATTTGGAATATTTCGAAAGTCTGGTCTGGAAAAACTGAGAAAGTCAAAAGAAATCATTTCTGAAATATAGTGGGCCAACTGAACTATACGTAGAATTTTTAGAATGGAAAAATCTAAATTTTTCATCTTCGTAATTTAGAGATAGTGGACATTACACCATGAAAATGAGCTAATATAATTTTTTCATTCATATAATGTATATTTTATTCATGTTTTTAGAAAATTTTCAGTATTTGGTGGATTTGAAAAAAATAAAGGGTTGATTTTTGTATGTTATATCAAAAAATATGCTGATTTTTGGTTACTTTTTTGCTCAAAAATTGGTATTTTTTCGAATTTGAAGTTGAAAAAATGTTTTTTTAAAAAAAAAAAAACGAAAGAAAAATTGTTCAAAATGATTTTCGAGTTGAAAAAAATTTTGGTTCCAATTCTGTAACTTTTTAAAACTTTTTTTCCTTCGCAGATTTTTTTAAAATTGAAAAATCAAAATCAAAAATTTTGGATCAGTTAACTAATTTTAAAACATACTGATAATTTTTGATCAGTTTACCAATTTTTAGGGCATTTCCTAGCCACATTGATCCAATTCGTAAATTTCCACTAAACTAATTTAGTACATTTGCTTCGTACCACGATAGTTGGAATAAATACAGATCTATACGAAAAAAATTTATTTAAACACTGAATGCTAGAAAGTATGTAGCATAGACTAAAAAGTACAATGCGCAAAAGTACGTAATGATATGATACCAACTGAATAATTTAACAAACGTAATTAAACAATTTGTTACAATTAGAGAGACAAAACGATAACAATGATTTTTCTTAGCTTCGTGCTTCAGTCGTAAAGTGAAATGAAAATAGAAATTGACGTCCTAATGTAGTGAGAATTGGCTGTCGTTGAATTTATTGGTTGTGGAATGTATTATTTTGTCGTGTATTCTCCCATTTTGAATTCTATTTCTTAAAATTGATTCGAGCTGACGAAATCTATGATCTATGCCATCAAATTATCTCAATTACATCATCGGGCCACGGAGTTGTATTTTCTGTTTGTGCCTCGGTGGAAACTAAATTTAATTGGTAATTTGGATTTAGACCCTGAAACTAAACAAAAAACGGAAGAAAAGTTTAGCAAAACGTAGACTGGATAATTCATCTTTGATGATGAACTTCGCACTATTTTTCATTGGAGATTTTTCGCTGATTAAAGCTTAATTATTTCGTTTCATAATCATAAGTTCATTATTGTAAGGCACTATAAATGTAATTATACGTACTATAGTTTGTTCATCATCTTCATTCGTTGGCTCACTAACAGTAACTTGATATGTGTGATTGTGTGGCATGCAACTGGTATCTTTGCACATGCAGGTGAAATTCGTACTCGATACTTCGGTAAGTTTAGTAAGCATTAACGCACCAGGCCCATCTTTTTCTTTAAACGAGTCTAGCTCTTTGGGTATTAAATTTTCAGTTTCATTTTCCATTGGTATGCTATTGTTTTTCAACCAAGTATAATGATCACCAAATGGATCATCTGTAAAAATTATTCAATGTAGGCA
This sequence comes from Pseudococcus jackbeardsleyi, assembly GCA_038380155.1. Classification (NCBI taxonomy): domain Eukaryota; kingdom Metazoa; phylum Arthropoda; class Insecta; order Hemiptera; family Pseudococcidae; genus Pseudococcus; species Pseudococcus jackbeardsleyi. The sequence goes on from CM076242.1 coordinate 7,856,775, forward strand.
TTTGATTTATTCAATCACTCGATTTTTATAAATTCTAAAGGTTTTGTATAAGGGTAAAGTGCCTGTATTCCTTTCTCCATTTTTATGAACTGTTACCAACTTCTGAACGGAGTCAGAAATATCTGAAATGTGCTGAATGATGCCTCGAAGTGTCTGTACTGGATTGTTCCATTCAAAACATCCCAAAACAATGAGATCAGGTCACCCAGTTCTATTCACAAATCCGTAATCATTTTTCTTCTAACCATCAGAGGGGCTGAGTGGTGGGCCTCGTAAATTTTATGCAATTTTCATTTTTCTTCAAATTACCCAACTTAATGAAGGCTCATATCTCAAAATGGGTTGTATTTGGAAGGAAACTGTTTGCAGAGTTTGAAGTAGGATTGATGGGGAATTCAAAAACGATAATCTCATTTTTAAAAGCTTGAAGTTAAACTTTTGTGGTTAAAGTTCAACTTTCATGATAAGTACAAAAGATGAAAGCTACCTTTTAAAAATCTGAAAAAATTATAGTAAGTGGCCCTTTCGATGCTCTTTTTAAGTCACAAATTTTCAAGATGGGGTCTCCAAACTCCTTGGTAAGGGGTGGTTAGAGGCGAAACTTGGATGGGGAGTGGAACACCCCCCCCCCCCAATGAAAGTCGGAAAATTTTGGGAAAAGTCGGAAAATTTTTCAGACGATGAACCATTAAAAAACGAACTATTTTTTTTCTGGAAATCATAAATTTTTCTGATCTATGCCCTCGCTTCGGTCGGGCATATAAAGTCTATGCCTGATATTGAGACATATGAGTTGGAAATGAAATATCACCTCCCCTTAAAAATCAATTAAAATGAAGAAATTTTAGTTTTCAATGGATATTTCTTCAAAAAAATTTTCGTCCTCGCTTCACTCGGGCTCAGTAAATTTATATAGTTCTTTTTAAAATAATATATAATTTAAACTTTCTTCCTTTCCAGCTCAGAGAATTCAATATTTGCTACTGAAAAAATCCATTCTTTTCGTTAATGAAAATCAAAAGACTTGGTGATAATTTCACATCAAACTTTTAAAAAAACATTCAATTTTTTGGAAGAAGTTTTCTGTTTTTTTTTTTTTTTTTTTCAGAGAAATCTATTGGTTGCAAAAATTTTTATATTCACCCCGAGGTTTTTGTCCATGTTGCGAGGAGAACTTTGAGTCGGCAAATTCGAAAAATTTATTGGTTTTGAGTCGGCAAATTTGTGGATTCCACCCCCTAAGTTTCGCCTCTCAGGGGTCAAACTGGGTTACTTTTTAAGTAACTTGGTCACTTTTTTCGAGTTTGGTTACTAAAATTTACTTTTTCCTTTCAGAGGTTACTATTGGTTACTATTTTCAAAATTTTTCCTCATTGGAAAAGTCGGCAAATTTTTCAGACAATGAACCATTACAAAACGAACTATTAAATTTTTCAAATCTGGCACACCTGCCTCCCCTTAAAACCTAAAATACCAATTAAAATGAAGAAATTCTAGTTTTAAATGAATTTTTCTTCAAAAAAATTTTTGCCCTCGCTTCGCTCGGGCTCAGTGAACTTATATAGTTATTTTTTTAAATAATATTATGCGATTCAAACTTTCTTCCTTTTCAGCCCAGAAAATTCAATATTTGCTAATGAAAAATTCAACTCTTTTTGTGTACTTATAAAAATCAAAAGAATTTTTAAAAGTATTCAACTTTTTGGAAGAAGTTTTGGTTTTTTTCCTAGAGATATTGGTCGCAAACTTTTTTATATTCACCCCAAGGTTTTTGTCCATGTTTTGAAGAGAACTTTGAGTTCAGCAAATTTGTGGATCCCCTCCCCCCCAAACCAAAAGTAAAGTTTCGCGTCTGGTATTTGAAAATTGTAATTTATTTTTGAAGTGCTGGAAAAAGTAGAATAATGAAAAAATGATTCTTCCAAACGTGCAAAAACTTTCAAATCTTCAAAAATTTCCAAAAATTCAATATTTTCTAAAATTGCTGAAATTTGCAGAAAAAAACAAAATAAAGTTTTGGGTTTTACACCCCCTTCCCTCTCGATTCCACTGAAACACCTGAAAATTAAGGATTTTGAGGTTACTTTTTGGTTACTTTTTTCATGAAAAATGGTTACTAAAGTTACTTTTTTTTTTTCAAAATTTGAGTTTGAGGCTTGGCCTCTGGAGGCGGTCCACAATTTTCACCAAAATTCAAAAAAATCAAAAAAGTGAAATAGCATATCGATTTCTACTAATTCGAAGACGCTGATTTCGAATATGTACTTGGTTTTTTCATCCGACCCCGCTGAACCTCTCTATTAGCCCCCTTGATAGGGTCAAAATTCGAAAAAATGAAAAATATGTGTGACCCGTCGTTTGTTAGATATTTAAGGCAGCTGAGTTCGAATATTTGCTTATTTTTTTGGATTTGGCTCTTCAGTTCCCCCCCCCCCCAGACTCCCAATTTTTGGGAAAAGTATATTACAAAATTGAAATTGCGTGTGACGTATCGATTGTCACTAATTTGAGGGTGCAGAATTTGAATATCGACTTGGTTTTTAATTTTACCCCTTTCGTCGTCCTGTAATGGACTCTCTTGAATTAGTCGTGCATAGACAGGGTGTCTACCGGTCGCGAAAGTCGCGAAAGTCGCGAAAAGGTCGCGAATTCAGAAGGCGGTCGCGAAAGTCGCGAAAAAGTCGCGAAATTGGCACAAAAGTCGCGAATTTTTCACAAATTACAATTCCTTTTTAAATTTCTGTTTTTTGAACACATTTTTCTAAAAATTTTCGCCCTCGCTTCGCTCGGGCTCATAAATTCACATTCATTATTTTTAAATTACGAACCTTCCCTCCATTTTAGACAATTGAATATTTTGAAGCAAAAAATGGATTCTTTTGGGAGACTTGATAGCAATCGCGATTGGAATTTTCAACAATTTTTTTTTTTAAATGAATATTTTGTATCATATTTTGAAAAATTTAGAAAAATCATAGAATTTTTTTTTGATTTTACTAGGATTTTTTGAAAAGTCAGAAGGAGAAATCATTTGAAAATGCGTTTCTTTTTTGTTGTTTTTATAATAAATTCTCAAAAAAATTCGCCCTCGCTTCGCTCGGGCCAAATCACGTCATTATACCTATACTCAAGGGGGGGGAGGGTCGATGGGGAATGGAGGAATTAATTCCCTCAGCCAATTTCTAGTCGATAATTCCAGCAAAATTTCGGAAATCCGACAAAATTTTGGAAATTTTATCAAATTAGGTCTTTTGGTAATTTTTAATGGCTTACTTACCTATACTCTCTAAATCAGAATTTTTCAAAAATTTCGGCCTCGCTACGCTCGGCCTTATTCGATTTTTCCTTTCATAATTTTAAAATGAACCAAATGCTTCAAAAATGATTTTTTTTCTGCCAATTTTATTACTTAGAATTTTCCTTTTTAAAAATCATTTTCGAAGTTTCAAAATCAAATTTTTTAAATGCTTTGGCCTCGCTGCGCTCGGCCTAATCATATTTTTCTCTCAATAATTTTAAGAAATAATAGTGACCAATTTTACGCAAATTTATCAATTTGAAACATTGTTTTATTGCAACTTGGATTTGAGGTCTTCTAAAATTTTTTCTCCTCGTTCCACTCGGAACTGAAATGGTCCTGTTTTTTAAGGTTTTGTTACATTATTCTCTGAAAATTGTGTTTTTTCCTCTCCATGATGGTGCTTCACATGTAGACTTCCCATGATTTTCCCCCTTGAATTTTAGATTCAGAATCGGCGAAGTTTATCAGCGACTCTAGCCTGTGAAAAGAAGAGTACAACTTGCAAGGGACAGGGAGGGACTAAAAAGTGCTGGAAATTCCCTTTAAAACAAGTATACGCAAGGGGGGGGGGTCTTTTGGGCAAAATTGGATCACGGAGTAAAAAGTCTGGAAAAAGTCTGGAAAAAGTCGCGAATTTCGATCTTCCAAAATTGGTAGACACCCTGATAGATTTCGGTCAGAGCTGGAGGAAAGCGATTTTTCGTCATTAACGGACGAAATGGAAGAAATCGAAATCGAAACAGAAGTCGCCATTGGACACTTTACCCTTAGTTGAGCAATAAACGATGTTTTTTATCTTACTTTCATCGATGCATGATAATACAATTATAAATTTTTTCGTTTTTTTTGCTTTTATCACGGAAACCTTCTGAAAATCGGTGGAAAAATTTTGTTTCTCATAGTGGTAAGGCTTATGGTATTTGCGTAAAAACATGGAAAAGAGGTCCCCTATGGAATCCAATGGTTCAAATGTCCGAGCTACAATTTTATTCACCGTTTCAGCGTTCTGAAATCGTCAATAAAGTTTTACAATTAGGTACATCATATTTTGAGAATGAGTCGTTATGCTTGAAAAAGTTCGCAAAAGTTTTGAATTTCTACCTCCTCAGAACTTTTCAATTTACAGCCATGTGTAGAAATACTCGAGGAATTTGTACTTGGCTCAAAATTTTCTAAAATTGAATCAACATCCCCTAAAATGATCCCAGGAAAAGTCGATCATAGAAAAACATTGGTAGCGATAATGATGGAAAATTTGTTAAAAGTGTCGATTTTTTTTGAGGGGTGGGACTAAAATTGAAAATGTTTCAATTTTATGAAATGAAGTATCGAAATCCATGTTTTTTTTACTCTCTAAATTCGTATCTGAGGTCGATTTTCCTCTAAACCTTTTCATGGATTCGGATGATACCAGAATTGAAAATTTTTTCATCGATTGATTTAGGTAGGTATTAGGTAACTAATAAATCAATTACATACTCCTTCTCTACTGTTGTTCAAGTAGAGTTGAAATGTGTGTGATCTGCAGCCAGAAACTTCACATTTGCAGGTGTAATTACCGATGCTGTTTGACGTTATTATCATGCGCAGTTTTTTCCCATTATCTAATATTTCTCTGTATTTTGAAACTTCTAATGTTTCGTTGTTTTTCGTCCAAGTATATTGTGCTGTATTATCTGTACAATTGAATAGAAAATTAATACGTTTAATATTGATTTTTTTTTAATAGGTTTTGGCGAATTCAGATCAAAAGGAACTTACTCATCGAGGAGCAAATCAGAGTTACATCCCTGCCAGGAAATACAGAGACCTTTTCCACGGTGACATCCTTCTTCGCTTCATGAGATGATACAAGATCTGATAAAATTCAGTATTGAAAAATGAGTAAGTGAAAATTATATGAAAAGATATCTTTGTTGGGCTATTCCCAGGGGTGTCACGATAGGGTGAATGGGGGGGGGGGAATTCCCCCAAGCTAATTTCCACCCTGCAAATTTTTCAAAAATTCGGCAAAGAACTATTTCAAAATTTCATAGATTTTTCATGAAATTTTCTACAAAAAATTTTTCAAGCGTAAGCAAAATTGAAAATTGATGTAATCAGGAAGGCCCATTGAGCTTTATACTTTCAATTTAAAAATGTGAGGTTTTTGGATTTTTAGTCGGCAATTTTGAATTCTTTATTGTGCATTTTTGAATTTTTTATGGTACTACTTTTGATTGAGAAACCAAAGCCAATGAAGATTTTAAATTCTAATAGGGGTCACATTTCGTAGTGGTCGTCCAGGAAAAAAGGGACCTTAGCTGTCATTTCCTCGAAAATTGCTTTTGACGGATTTTGGGATAGGAAAACCATGAAAAATATAAAATCTTTCCGAAATCTCCTGGATGCAGAAGAGGCCCTCATTCCAAAGAGGGTACAAAAAAAATTACGTAGTGTTGATAAATTCACATTGCCAAGAGAGAAGAGAGGTATCCCCGCTCGAAATAAAATTTTGAGCCCTGACAAAAAAGTAAATCAAAATTGCGTAGTAAGAAAACCTCATATCTAAAAGTTAAGGTGCTGAACCGCATTTTCCGAATTTTGACAAATTTTTGAAATTTCAAATTATCGTCTGAAAAATACATATTAAAATTTGATGTGATCAGCGAAAAAAGCTGAAATTTGGTATACACCCTATTTTCACCTGCCAGATCGATTGGAAACGGTTTCGAGACGTTTCGGAGCAACCAGAAAATTTTGGGATTTTCTAGTCTTATAGAAAAAAAATCATAAAAATGGTCCTTATGAACTTCAGCACGTATAATCGCGGATTATCGATATTGATAACATATTTGATCGATTAAAACGTAATTTTTCAAGTACATTTTTTTGGAAATCAATCTGATTAAAGTTGAAATTGGCAGTTGCAAATATCGATTGAGAATTTAAAAATTTTCAAAAACGAAAAATCAATGCTGAATAATTAGGTATCGAGTTTATTATAATTAAATATACGTACCTCTGCGTATATCAAACAGTGATATTGTTCTATCCTGGATCGCCATCACCGACCCCAGTAGGGAAAAAAACGCGAAAATTTTTATGCGCATCGTTTTGTCTAATTTTTTCTTCAAATTTGAAATTTTATATCGAAAAAATTACACAAATAAATTTTTATACGAAAATCATACGTACCTATCTATTGGTACAATATATTGAGATAATGTTCAAGCACATATTACGAAAAAAAATTTGGATGTGTAGTCGACACGCTGCGTTGTATGTATGTGGGATCGTTTATGCCTAAAGAAAACCACACTGAGATGAAAAAAAAAAAAAACAGGTAGTAAGTAGCAGGTTACCACAACAAAGATGTTTGCTAACGTTGGGTGCTTGTCAATTGGTGGAATGCAGGTTATTATCGCTCGTTGAACTTCACCATTATTGTTTCTTTTGCCATGAAACTGGTTCACTGATATGATAAATTAATGAGCTAGACATGGATTACGTGAAAATTTGGTCGTATTTCGTCGAGAGGAGAGGTATGAAATGTCAAATCAGAAAATTTGTCTATTCATTGTATGAATTGACCATCAAGAAAAAACTTGAGCGAAGTTGGAAGGCTGGATTTCATTTTTGGTTCGAGTTTGTATGAGATGAATTCAGAGACGCGGACGTATCGATAACTGGTTTGGAAGGGTAGCTTATCCCCTGCCATCGGGATTTTTCAGCGTTTTGTTGAAAAAATTTACCTTTTGAAGTCATATTTTTCTTAATTGAGAAAATACGAGTTCAGACTGCTAACCAATAATATTGGTAGACGCTTGAAGCGCACAAAATTCCTCGATATTGTTAATTAATTCTGAAATACTGCTAAATAGTTTTTAAATAAACTAGATTGTAGTAAAAATTTGAATTGAAAAAAAAAATCCTCCAAATGGGGGGGGGGGGCTAGGGAGGCAATGAAGAGTCAAATCCAAAAAAAAAAACATATTTCGAAGATAAAATTATTCCTGTTGCGCATTAACATAAGAAACACGTTAGCTAACGAATTTCATATGCTTGCTGCTTTTTGGCGGAATGCAGGTTATTTTCGCACATTGAACTTGAACCTTGATTGTTCTATTGGCCGTGAAACTGGTTCATTGATGTTGATGATAGACTTGGATTACGTGTAAAACTATAAGATGGTTTTTGAATGGAATGATTTTAGTAGATACCGTTATAGACTATTTGACAGGCACCTCATGAAAAAATTCGGAGTGAATTTGATTGGAAAAATTTGATCTCGGTGGTAGTTCTTGATCTAAGTACCTCGCCACCTACATTTCAACCAGCAGATTAAAAGAAAAATTTCCATAAAATCATAAACTATTATGGGCTCTTTATTTAATTTCTGTTCCCCTCTTCCATCTTCAAGTCTCATAGGCTCGCGGTTTGGATCAAAGTCTGAGTGTTGAAATACTCATAAGTTTTTTCCCTTGCCATTTTTTTGTGGGGGGGGGAGGAGAGGGGGCGAAAATGGAGACAGGGGGTAAATAGAATCTAAATTTCGATATCATACTGATATTTTTTGGATCATTATTTTGCCTTTTTCGTTTTTCGATTTTTTCGCTTAGATTATTTTTCTCATTTTCAGAAGTTGAATTGCCACAAACTCAGCTAGTCGGGTGATCAATGTCAAATAGTGGATTAGAAGTCTTGGACGTATTAAAGCAACGGAATTTGAAAACTTCACTTGATATTTTTTCATCAATGCTGTTGATGATCAGTGATATAGTCCTTGAAGTGATTTGAAATTGGCTAAAAATGAAGAAAAAAAAAGGTAAAATTGAAATAAAATGTTTTTTTAATTTTGTGAGTAAAAATCTGGAAAATAATTGATAGATTGGATAGTAAATACAAACGTAACATTTGAATACGTAATACAAAAAGAACATGTATCGAGGTGAGGAAATAAGAAATAACTCATGCATGAATTGAACTCTGAAAATTTTATTCAAAAGATTTTTAAAATTTAGGTGTTAGAATTTGGAATACCTACATGATCAAAGAAATTAAAATTAAAGTTACCAAATGAATTGTTTATTGAGTGAAAAAGTATGTCTATTTTTACTTAAATTGTAATACAAAAAAATTTATATGAATAATTTTGAAAATAAAAATAATAAGGTACTTGAATGATCATGTAAAATATCTGTGATGTTAATTATTTCGTTATTATTCTTTGCAGATATTTGAAAACTACTCATAGCATTTCAGTTTTATTTTCATCGTCTTCACCAATTGTCGAAAAATTTATACCATGAAGATCCTCGAAATGATCAATAAGGTTGAAAAATTTGCTACCAACAACATTTATCAGGTACGAGTAGTTTCTAGGTATACATATTTTTTTCGTCGATTTACAACAACGTACTTAGAATTTGATTTCTATACCCTTAACGTGGTTTTATTTTTAAGTTGAATTGAAAGTCTTGATTTGAAGTTCATAGCTCTGTTAATTTCGATATTTTTCAATCAGACTTTAGAAAACTCGTGAAAAAATTTAACTTTTCATCTGAATGTTTAAAATACTTTTCAGTTTTTTTTTTTTTCATTTTTTTATTCCGATTTCCACGTACAGTTTTTGCAAATTTTTTTTATGGGTAATGAAATACATATTGTATTGGATTAACTTCTGAAGAATTTGTCAATATTTTGAGCTTCTTCCTAAATATTTTATATTTTACTAACAAGTTAGTGTAATTTTGTGGAAAAAAGAGTCACAATTTTTTAAAATTTGACGAATTGAAGACTTTTTAAATTTTATTGAAATAATATTAACAAAACTGAAAACATTGATTGAGGAATTCCAAAATTTTAAATACGACTAGATTGGAAATGTAATATTATTTATTTTCTTATGTTGAATTTTGTGCTTTGAAATTTCTAAGTAAATTGGAATCAAGTTTTAAAATTTTTTTTGAAATTAAAATTATTGTTGTCTGATTTTTACAGTGTTTTTTAATTTATTTTTTGTAAAATATTGACAGTTTTTAAAAATTGATAGGGGAGTAAGATTAATGAAAAAAGTACATTTTTTCACGAGAAAGAAGAGCTTTTGAGTTATGGATAGTAGATGTGTTTTGGTGGAATAACTTTTTTAGCACTTTTATAAATTTCTAAAAATGTATTTTAAAATTGAATAAAAATACTTCATTAAACTCTCATTTTATTTTTTTTTAAATTTTCGAAGTACCCAGCTAAATGACAATAAAACGAACCAATTTAAAAAATATTTTGTAGTAATAATAATCGAATAATAAATTAATCCAATCGCGATTAGACTGATTCGTAATGTAAATAGATTAATTTGACTTAAAATTATCAATTATTTTGAATTTTTAGTGCAGAAGTGATCATTATGTATAATTCTAATCAATTTATTGTTATAACAGGTACTGGAAGGTGTTTTTCATAACCTATCATTGCAACCACTTTTATTCTTGAAGAATCATCCTTTCATCCTTCGAATTGAGTAGGTACCAGGTACGTATTTTTTCTCGTCCAATTTCAACTTAACAGCTATTCAATTTCAACTTGCTTAACGTGGTTTTATTTTTCAGATAAATGGAATATTTCTGCACAGATCTTCTTTTGTGAATCGATAAGCCATCAGAATATTTAGTCATATGTGAACGGATGATTTGCATTCCAAAGGTTAAAATTCCTCTTTTGTTGATAGAAATTGTATTTTCGAAACGAAGATTGCCAATATCTTAGAAATAAAATTCCGGAGGTGAAAATGAATTTCTGATTTAGAATTGGCGATTTCTGATTGATCATATGATGAACGTGATCGCCATTTTGTGAGAATATACGGAATATAGTTTGAATAAAGTCGTCGTCGTAAAAAAAATTGCTCCTAAAGTTTTCGTAATTATTTCGTTATTCTAAATATTTTTATACTGTTTATTAATTATTCAAAATGAATATAACGGTGCATCGAACCTTCTTGAGCTGGATACATTTTTAAATTCTTTTTATTATTGTTTCTGTAATTTTTGATTTTCAAATTTATCCATTTCAAGTCTTTATAAATAAGTAGATACTTGAAATACTTACTTTATTAGGTATCAATATGCATTTCTGAATTATGCTCATTATTAAAACTAGTATTTTCTACTTTTGTTGACAGGTCCAGGTTCTTATTTCGGAGTATTTTGTGAATATGCTGAATAGTTTGAATTTTCCATCATGGAATACAGCTTTGAAAAGGCCAGGAAAATGTTTCAAATATGACAACAGATAATTCATTGGAAATTATGTAATTTTTGTTTGTTTCTTTTGGTTGCGCGAGTCATTTCAAAATTCAAATCGAAACATTTTCCTCTTATGTTGTTTTAGTTCGATTTATTAATCGAAAACTTTTGTAATTTATTTGGCGACGAACTAGATTTGTTCCTCTTGAAAAAATATGTAATGTAATCGAAATATTCCTTGCAAATGCAGAGAAAAAATATCGAATTGTGAAAATGTTGACATTTTGAATAGTTTAGGTATTTAAGCATTTTGAAATTGGCATTAATATTGTATTTTTATAACTTATAAATCATGTTCGCCTGCAAAAAATTCGATATGCAACTCATCGAACAACCCTTGTATTAAATATTAAGATTGTCAGCTGTTAGATAGATACGTAATACGTATGCATAGTGAATAATCTTATAAGGAAATAGTAACGTTTAATTCTCATAGGGAAAGTATTGCGTAAATGCCATAGTAGTCAAAAAGGCACTCGTCTAGACTGAGTGCGCCACTGACCTGTCGGCTGACTGAAGGCAATGTACTGATGAGTCAGTCTGTCGATAACGCTGTAGGTGGTTCATTATCATTACAACACCGGCAGTCGGCACAGTGATGACTCATGGCAGGTAGACAGTCACCACGCATTGCAATCTAGTCAGATAAGATAGGAATACATTGCTCAGTCGGGTGATTCATTTCGGCATTCGGTAAAAGGGCTAGGGTTGAATCATTACATAATGATTCCTGATTGGTCAATTCAAAATGGTATACTTTACTTCTCGTAGGGAAAGTATGTCGTAAAATTTATATAAGGAAGTGGCGCACTACTAAACCCTCAGTTGGTGGCGGACACCGGTCCTGGTCGGATGTCTGGAGCCTTCCCAAAGGCACCGATCCACCAGATGGGATCGGAAGTTAGCCGCCATCTTTCCCCTGCACTCCCGTTGGCGTAGGTCCAATTTTTTATTGGCAGCTGGGAGTGCGGGTGGTCTTCCACTCGGGGGAGGTGAAGTGCTCCTGAGTAAGGTTGGCCATTTTTGTGTTGCAAAGATGGCCGACCAGGATTCCCTCGGTTAAGGGCTCTCTGAATTGCAAATTCTTTTGCCTAAAGCCTTTTTTCCAGAGGGAATCTAAACGGAGTACTTTACTTCTCGCTAAGGAAGTATGGGGCAGAATCTATATAAGGCGGACGCGACCAGGGCGGGTGGTTGGGGGACCGGATGGTGGGAGACTATGTTTGTCCATTACCCCACCCCCCTCACGATTTTAACTCCTTACTTCCCCTCTTCCCTGTCAATTTTAGTAAATGTGAAAACAGAATTGTTTGGGGAAGAGGATCCCTTGGGGAAAAACTGTTCCTTTGGGAAAGACAGATACTTTGAACTTGAAGAAAGATAGATACTTTGAAGATTCCTTCAGATTGTACATAGTGTTACTTTCATACAATGTACTATTAGTTCAAATAAATTCATATAGATAGCGCCACTAGTATCGTTTTGATTTACTTCTACCATCATCATAATATTAGTTCGAGCTACTTCTTATAGATAGCGCCATTTTCGTTGTTTTTAAAAACGACGCCTGACTAGTTGGAAAAATTCACACAGATGGCGTTTAGTTTTAAAAAGCTAGTAAAGAACGAGCAACTTGGATACATACATTTCGTTACTTTTCATTTATACAAAGGAAAAATGATAATTCATCGAAATCTACGTAAAAATACACATAACAAAAAAAATTACACAGTTACTTAGATAAAATATAACCGTATGTAAAATAAAACAGTGAAATTTCAAAACTGGAAGGCAACTGCGAATGAATATTTTCTCAAAAACAAAAATAAATAAAAACTCGATATCCCTGACACACATAACACATCGTTTTCGTTCCGGTAATACTGATTATTCTTCACTATGTATAAGGAAAATTTGTGCTCGTCGTTTTGATACTTGATCTGCAGCATTTTGTAGCGAATGAAATTACATCTCTAATTAATTACCTGCGGATAGAGGCAAATCACACGAATTAGAATTTTTACAAATATTTAAATCGTAATAAAAAAAAAGCAGATAACTTACGTAGAAAAAAATAATGAATCAACCACTAGTGCATAACTTGATACAAATTTCTTTTAATTGATCTCCCATTGGAGTACGCTGGTGTCATTGCCTCCGATCGATATCATTCTCATATCGTCATGAAGGAATGTAACATTCGTAACATGACTACTATGGCCTCCGTAAACATGGGGTAAGCTCTACAAACAATAAAATGAAAGGTAAGTCTCAATTTTGTTCGAAATTTCGACCATTTCTTTGTTAATTTTACCTTTGGCTGAGACACTGGAAACGAGTACAGCTTCACTTTGCCGAAATCGTCCCCAGATGCGAGTACTTTTCGGTCGTGAGATACTTCGCAGGCATTCACGTCGGTTCCATCGGCTCCCTCGGGCCAGATACCCACAGTTTGGAAGCTGATGGTGCACGAATTGCTGGCCCAAGTTACGTCTCGTAGTTGCGTACTTTGGGGTACTTGTCTGCAGATTCCAGCATTCCCTGTTACAAAAAATAAATGAATGAAAATAGTCGAACTTTTTTGAATTATTACGTGAAATGATACGTTGGCGATACTCACAATAAAGAAGCTCATAATCTCCGGAATTGCTCCTCAAGTATTGACCATCTTGAGACCAATCCAAATGTGTTACGAAGCTCGAGTGACCCTGTAAAATTAATCAAAAAATTAACAGTTTCGAAAATTTTCGAAAAATTATTTAAAAAACCATCACCAAACGCTTGAGAAGGTACCGAAATACAAAGCTGAAAGACGTACGTACCATAATCGTAGCAAAAGATATTTTTCTGCGTCTCCTTTCCGGCTTTAATGAAGCGTTTTAAAATTAAAGAAGCACAAAGACATATAATGACAAGTGAGTGATTAAGTATATGATAATAAAACGTGCTTTTTTCCCTCCGAAATTACCATTTAAAAAGAAAGAAAATTCAGTGACAAGACACGAAGTCGCTTGATGAATTCCCCAAAAGCTCGTTTTCACTCAGTGTAGAAAAAAATCAACACAACAAAAGGTAAAACAGAAAGAGAGCACGTAAAAAAGGTGATGAAAAAGTTCGAATTCCCATTTCCCATGCATTTTTTAGTCCAAGCATTCAAGGTAAGTAAGGGTAAGTAGCTTACCGAGCATTTTCCGAGTCTGCTGTATTTTCTGGCATCGTCTCCGACGTGATAAATATAAATATAATTATCGCGAGAACCGAGAGCCAACAGTTTACCGTCAGGTGAAAATTTCACGACCTGGAAAAGGAAATACAAGTAAAATTCACATTCAGTGAAATTCGAGAGGTAAGAAATACAAAATAGGCACCTGGATGGGTTCGGAACCGTCCGAATGCACGGAGTAGATTTCTCGAGTCTCCGAGTCCATCACGAGCCATTTACCGGATACGCATCCCACTATTACGATACTTCCGTCGGTCGAGAACGTGGCCGATTGCACTTGTTCCTGTAATTAAAAAAGTTTAATTAATGCATAATTAATATGCACTTCGTTACGTTCAAAGATAGCGACGAAAAATTAAATTCTTGACTCGTGACCGTAGGTGTAGGTAGTCTTTCGATTCGAGACATTTCACTACTATAATAATAATTTTTTTCGACGATAATTAAATTTGTCGATTTTGAAAAAGAAGAAAAAAATCGTAAGTACATGACTAAGTAGATTGATTTTCAAGACAGTTTTTTTTTTTTGCAAAACATTGAACTTTTTTTAGACAAAAATAAAGCCGAAAATTTTTATTGCCTGATCACACTTGGAATTTGGACATGAACAGATCAAAGATCAAGGGACACGAATCTGGCGTTGAATTTTTAATACGGCTACCCATGTGACCATTTTCCGCCATTTATTCAATTTTTTGAAATTTTCTCTTGAAAATATATATCAGAAAAATGCAGCATCTGAACGAAAATCCAATGCTGTTTGCCAGAAATTTTTCATTTGAAATATTGGTCGAGAATTTTCAACTTGCAAATTTACAAAATTTAAGAAAATAAATTACTCGAATACAATTCTACAGACGAAAAAAATCACCTACGATCCTTTTGGAACAAACAATCGCCAAAATAACAAATCTTACCGCAATATCTTTACTCCAAACGACCGTATGGGACATAGCATCCCATAATTGAACAATGTTATCAAACCCAGCGGTCAAAAACTGGGGTAAATCAGGATGGGCAGCCAATGCCCACAATTCATCTGTATGGCCGAGTACGACAGGGCTGAAACCCAGCGATAGCGAACCCATCAGAATACAATTTCTTGTAGATCCGACCAAAAGCTGAGATCCTCTGCCTTCGGATAAGGCACGAATTCCTCCCAAATGCTCGGCAATCTGCAATTCAAAGACATTTTCAAAATTCCATACAGAGGGTAGTTCAAGGGGATGAGATATGATTCGCGAGGTAATCCTCTATTTGAGCCCACTCTAAAGCTAAAAAAAAGACATTCAAAAAAATAAAAAATCTTTGAATGAAGAGGATTTCTTTCAACGGCCGAAAAAAATCGTAAGTTTGAAAATATGGGATTTTTTTTCGAGTATAATTTTTCAAAAAATGAAATGACTTTTGATCTGCCCTGCATAAAAAATACTTTGTATTTTGAAAAATTCTGTCAAAAAGCGTTCAATTTTTCTACTTTTCACTACCCAAATTTCTTTTTTCTTTTTTTTCATTTTTAGACATTTTTTGAACCTTTTTTTTTTTTGAAAAAATACCAAAAAATTGGCGTAAAAAATTTAGTATAGGTAGCCTCCTTATTGAAAAATAAAATTTCTGAAAGGGTTATAGCCACCTCCTTTCCATATGGGTAGAAGGTGATCGTGAAGGCCTTCCCTTTACAAGCAGGGTAAGGTAGATTCCTCCGGTAAAGGCTCCGGGTGCCGAAGTAAAGTAGAACACTAAGTTCTCCCCTCGCGGAGGGATCACATGAATAATAACACAGTTACTTTCACGGAAAAGATATATTCTCTGGCATAGCCAGGTAAATTACACAGTCGCGGAACGACACAACGTTTACATACAAAGTACGGATTAGCTAATGGCGCTTGGTCCATGGGTTCTAGCCATGGACCTACGAGCTCCGCTACCAGCCCAGTGTTACCACCTGGCAGGTATGGATATTCCCACCGTGACATCTGCCCCTTCATTCTTTCCAGTGACTAGCAGAAGCTACTCACAGAAAAGAGTGAAAGACCAGCTCACCGCACAGTGGAAGTAGCCATACCACCCAGGGGTATACACTGCCCCCACACTTTTGAGTGGTAGCAAACTGGGCATGGAAAGCGATCTTTTGACTCGCTGCGCATAGCTAATAAAAAATAAAATTAAAAATAAAAACTTAACATTAAAAACCTGTAACAGAGAAAAAACAACAAAACAAAGAAAAAACAACAAGAAAAACAAGAAAAATATATACAAAGCGATCAAAAGATCGAAACAAGGTACAAAAAATACAGAATAGAAAAAATATGAATATTTAATCATATCGATATATTTCTATCTGGGACATCCAACGCAGTTGAATCGCATTGAGGGGGCCCAGCCTCACCCTCACCAAGTTCAATTCGATGAAGCTGTGCTCAAAAGACAAAGACTTTAGTACATAGCACTATCTGGTGCTAAATGTTACGGTTAGTAAGCATAAAAGTAAAAAAGAATAAAAAATACAACATGAATATTTAATCATGTGTTTGTCTTACGTGTGTTTCAGATTCCATGGTCACTGGAATCAAATACATACATCGTTAGCCGTTGAATCCTCTTGAAGCTGCTAACGTTCTTCAAGTACGTATTGATTTATCAAGAAATTTTCAAAACTTCTGTTTGAAATCAAAAATTAATTCTTTTGTTTAATTTTTGTTTGTTTCAGCCAATTTTTAGGCCTCTGGTATGGAATTTGGATCAAGTTTTACTCGAAATTCAGTCACTTTTAGACTAATTCACAAAAGAATGGAAAATTCACCGAATTTAATTTATTCAGGTCTGTTTTATGACTCTCTGAATATTTTTATTTTTTTATGCAAAAATTTAACCATATTTAAGGTTATAAAACTAAAATGTTCGATTTTCCAACAGGAAAAATACCAAACCAGCAGTGCTGTACTCGTACAACGAATTTTCGATGCAAAGTAGGCCAACTTGCGAGCAAGAAGTCTATTCACACGAAAATCGAATAACTTTTACATTTTCCGTTTGGCTGCTCAAAGTATTTAACCGAAGTCGCATACTGTACAAGCCAACTGGAAA
The DNA here is from genome assembly GCA_038380155.1 of Pseudococcus jackbeardsleyi. Taxonomy (NCBI): domain Eukaryota; kingdom Metazoa; phylum Arthropoda; class Insecta; order Hemiptera; family Pseudococcidae; genus Pseudococcus; species Pseudococcus jackbeardsleyi. Next base: position 7,873,672 of record CM076242.1, read on the forward strand.
AAGTGAGTATAATTCACTTAGGTTCCAATAAGTCGAACTATATTATACAAATTTGCATAATGATTCGTTTTCTATTTTCAGAAAAAATAGAATTTCATTTGATTCTATCTCAAAAACGAATTATTTGATGAAGCATTTGATCATCGTCCATTTCAATCTCAATGCAATCACTGGACTAGGAGGAACGCCGAGGCAGAGTCCTGACTAGAGAGTGGCATGATCGAAATTTTAGGTGAATTTTATGTCATCATTCAAATGTTTTTATTTGGTGGTATATGCTTTCGATTTTTTGAAATATTTCTAGGTATTCTTCGCATGTTCGTATGTCCAGTCGGAATGGCAAATCACTTGACCGGGGGGAACGTGGTACGTTTTAGCATACCATCCATCTCTGGACAAAGCGAGTCCCGTCCGGTGCTCAGTGGCCAAAACTAGAGCATGACGAAGTAGCTAAACTACCAAAGAAAAATTCAAAGTTACGTATTTCATTTGAATACAGCATATTTACAAACAATAATTGTTTTATATTATTGTATTGTAATTAATTTCGAGTATTATTTTCTTTGATTTCAGAAAAAATTTTCATTTTTGAAAACCATTCTGAAGAACGACATTATAGGGTTGTATCCTTTTGAATACTAACGTTGTTTTATTTAAAACAACTCGTTATGATTATTTTGCGAACATCTGACAAAATAATGTGTTTATAAAGTTCGTATGGACGAGTTCATAACGAAATTAGTGGCTAATTATTTAATTAGCAATGTTTATTTGTAATTATGTAGTCGTATTTTCCAACACCAGGTGTTTTCCATATCTTCTTTCTGTAGATTGGCAATTGAATCTTGATGACCAGGGTATCCATGGAATGCAGGAACAAAATCTGAGCTGAGTCGAAGACAACTGTCGTTGGTAAATACACTTTAACATTCGAAAAGTAGAATTAGATTCATTTTTAAAAATCGTATTATTTATTTGTAAGAATAATATTTAATATTCTCATGTCCATGTGTACCTGTGTAAATTTCATACTATTTTATATGAAAATAAAAACACAAAATTGCTCATTTGAACAAAACAAATCGTTTATTTTTATTTAAGAACGACCACAAAAAATTAAAAATTCGTAATACCTCTAATAAGGAAAAAGTAAAAAGTATCCAAAAATACTTTTGGGAAAAAATACGATTAAAAACAAAATTAAAAATTACTTCTGAATTTTTTTACAACTTATAAAATAGGAAAAAATAATAGGAAATTTTTTGAGAGTCATCTTTTGCTGACATCATCAAAAATTTGGGAAAAAGGAAAAAAAAAAAAAAAATTCTTTTCCGGTGAGTCATCCTTTGTTGACATCAGCCGGAAATGGAGAAAAAAGAAAACAAAAACGAGGTATCTTTTTGCTTTTTTTAATATGTCATCTTTTGTTGACCTTATTAAAAAATAAAAATGAATTTTAATATCGCTTTTAACGATATTAATTCGAGACGAAATTTTTATTATATATTTTCGAATTTTTATCGAAATGAAAATTTTATTTTTATTCGTCTCTTTTGTGACGATTTATATTAAACGAAATCGAAATTTTTATTCGAGATGAAATTTGAAATTTATATTCGAGTTTTAGTCGAACATATTAAAACGAAAATTATATTCGAGTTTTAGTCGAATATTTTGAAATAAAAATTATATTCGAGTTTTAGTCGAATATATAGGAAGCGGAAGTACTTTAATTTGTCTCTTTTGTGACAAAATTAAAGTTTTAATGATAGCGAAAATTATAAAAATCGAAAAAGACTAGCTTCAACGTATTTTTAATGCTCATTTGCGCATTCTTCTAATTTTCTTCTCGTCGTCTGTGTACTCTTCTGCAAGCACGCGAAGAGTGCCAACGGTGCGTTCTCTGGTTCAGAGCGACGAGGATTTCGCTAATCATATTTCCGTTGTAGCGGAGACGATTGTTGACGTTTTCCATTGGCGAGTCATACCGATTGACTATTTCGTCAATTTCTCGATTCATAACATAAATACCAACCTCCGGCGAGCCAGGAGGTGGTCTTACGTAATTTGCAATCGTTTCGCAGAAAAGTACCCTACTTCGCCGCTCATTTGTGTGGCGAGTAGGGTACATGAATACAATTCTTCGTATTCCTGCACGGTATGCGGCCGTCAAAAAGGCGAGTACGAGTCTATCGCAGTCTTCGCGTGATAGACCATCGTATTGTGTGTCGATTTCTCCAATGCATACGACAGCTGAGTATGGCATTCTGGTAGCTCGAAGGTTGTAGATGAGCTGGCCGATGGTAAGGTCTCTGTTAAAAATTGGAGATGTCGTCGCTCCTTCAAATTGCCTTTCATGGAACGCAATTAAATCTTCCGCTATATCTAATAATACTCCATTTCCCATGAAAATGAAGGTATTGGACGAAAACGCGGGAAAAATTCCATTATTGACCATTTGTAATGGTCCCAGAATCTGGCCTGTTAATACGAACGGTAATAAATCGGCGGCGTCGTCGGCAGGGGAGGGAGGTCCAGGTGGATTGTTAACCACCTGAGCTGCAACCTCAGCGTTTACGTTTGCCACGTTAGGTTGACGCTGGTTCCTTCCAGCACGTCCAACATTACCGGCGGCACGTTCTTCTGCACGGCGCGCGTTGTTCGCATTCCTTACATTTTGTAAGCGTTGGGCAGCTTGGTTGCGAGCGGGGGCTGCCTGGTTGGGTGCTCCTCTGCCACCACGACCAGCGCCTCTTCCACCGCGACCAGCGCCTCTTCCGGCACCTTCGACGCCTCGTCCGGCTCTGTTTCCAGCTCTGTTTCGACGACGTCGAGGTTGGTTCACAGGTTGCTGTTGTTCCGGCTGGTTTGCAGCTGGCTGTGCAACGTTTTGATTTGCCGGTGGGTTGAAGAATTCTGGATCATTCAATACGCGTTGATTCGCCTCGTGAATGTTCATGTCGACGTCATTTTCATGAACGTTTTCATGTTCATTTGCAAGTTGATTCAACATTTGTTGATTTTCTTGCTGCAAATTTCGATATTGTTGAACAATTTGGTTCGGCTGCGGAATCGGTTGGTTTGCAGCCGGATTCGGTTGTTGTAACGGCACATTTTGCATCAACGCAGCTTGCTGCGGTTGATTCTGTTGTTGCTGGAGCTGCTGCGCCATCCTTTGTTGGTGAGCAGCTGCGACAGCGGCTTGCTGTGCTTGCAGGCTAGCAAGTTGTTGTGGCTGCAGCTGAACCATCATTTGCTGGTTCGCGGCAGCTGCGAAAGTAGCCGGAGACCGTGGCGGCGGAACATTTGATCCGCTCGGCCGCGGGAACTCTGCTGTGTTCTGGCTAGAGTTGGCAGCCGAATACAAATTCATCAAAGGCGAGGTGGGTAGAACTTTTGATCTAGCCAACTCGCTGACGTCGATTCCAGGTGGCGCGTTTGCGTGAGTTTCGAGCGCATTGACGCGCAGCTGGAGCATTTGCAATTTTTCGCGTTCCATTTTGAGCGAATTTTGCAAATCGTTATTCGTCGCTGTTAAAGCAGCGACAGTATTGTTTAGAGATGCCACGTGGGTTTCAGCCACGTGTGCACGGTTTTGATAATTAGAAATCTCTTTTTTAGATTCTAATTCATCATGTACGAATATTTTGCCGTACAATGCATATTTGATGGTTTCGAATCTGATTTCGTCTCGCGATTCGTTCTGGTAGATAATGCTGAGCTCACACCTTTCGGCGACACAGCATATCGGATTAGGAAGCGGCTCTTCTGCGCCGGATGCGTCTATACGCGGTTTGAACAATTGACGAATACATGATTTATGATACACATGAGGGCACAGATTGAGTTTTTCGATAACGTCGGGAACTGTTTGGTCCTTATGCCACGGCCCATCAAGCGCTAGGGTGGTCTTACACGAAGGGCAAACGGCCATAGGCATATTTATACTGCCTTCCTGCGAAGCAATCGGATATAAATTAACAACAGTGTCAAGTTTTTTCACAAGCACAAGCGGTTGTAATTTTTTGTCTAATTTCGAAATTTTCGAAATTTTAGCGGTCGATTTTCTCGCCACTGGAAGGGGCTTTCGAATTTTGACAAAAGTTCTCTTTTTTGTCATCGATCGCGTTACCCTTCTTTCGAGAAATTTCTCGTTTTTGTTTTCATCATCATCAGTTGAGATATTTAACTCAATTGATGAGTCGTATGAAGGGCGTCGTGGTGGTGGTATATAGCCACTACCACTCGCGCCTTCATTCAGTCGAGACATTTTACTCGAATACAAGAAAAATTCGAAATTTTACAACGAAAAGAATAACAAAAGCAAAAAGCGAAAAAATTCACAATGAAAATAAACTATTCAAATTACTTCATTAATGTCGACTTTGGCAGCCTTCGGAATTTCAGCCATTACTTTTTTCTTTTTAAACAATTTTGGGTTCCAACACGTTATCATTCGGCCACGAAATCTAAATTAACACATTTGGGTTAATATTCGATAGATTCGATATATTAGAAAATAAAATTCAATTACCTGGTATTCGCTTTTGTGAATAACGCAGAATGACGATTAAAACTAGAATCCGGCTCGAAAATACAACAAAAATCTTCCGGAGATAATCTAAAATAACACATTTGAGTTAATTTTTTATAAAATTATACGTATTTAAACAAGTATAATTATTATTATTTACCTGACTTCACTTTTGAGAAATCGAGATTAAATTGGTTCGATCAACGGACACTATAACGTTTGACAGCGTAAATACTAAATTCTTTTTGGTCATCGATCTAAAATAACACATTCGAGTTATAAAATTGTCATTTTCGGTTATCATTGTACATAAATACGATCAAAATTTCCAATAGTATTCGATTTTATCACAAATCAGCGAAATCCAATCATCTCTGGTCTAATATAATCAATACCGTTCGTACGAATACAAAAAGTATTGAATATAATTCACAGAAACAATCACACAATGCCAATTTTGACAAAATCAAACCAAAAATCATCATCACCGAATGGCACACAAGGTATCTTACGTACGAGTACATATTATACCCCGCGTGTTATCAGAAACGATCACTTTCGGTTAAAATTAAAAAGAAAATTTTAAACCGTATTTAAAATTGCAAATAAATCACAACTATTACGTTTGAAATAGCTTACCGAAAATTAATCGAGACCGCTGTTCGATAATAGATTACGACCGCTTGATCTAACAGGCAGGATCGATTCGAAATACAGTATTCTGAAAGAATAACATATCTAAGTTATCTAGTCATGAACCTGGTTCAATATTCTAGTCATTTGATAATTCTAGTCATTATTATTTAATAACGTAATTGAATTACCTTTAAATGGAAAAATATCCACGTCGGTTTTAACGGCGATGGATTTCACAATGAACTCGTTGATATGACAACTGGATCATAAAGTCGTATTCAAAATCGCAGGACGATATTGATAAATCTAAAAACATACATATTTACGTATGTATTAGTCATTTGACATAATGTTCAAATGTACAAAAAGCATGCATTCAATGAATAACTAGTTCGCATTTGGAAAATAGTTGAAAATTGTACTTACGTTTAAATAAACGATTAGGAATTTATATCGGTGGACTCCGTTTCTTTTGACGGGCGAAATTATAAATTACAAATTAAATTTGCACTAATTACACCGCACAAATTCACAATTTTCGAAATTCAAAGAGCACACTTTACGTATCGGCAAGCGCAACAAGTTAAGGAATGAAGGAAAAAGAAAAAGGGGCGACGTAGCTGGAGTTGTGTTATCGCTCACCACTACGCATACACCTATTCACACATACACGGGCTGTGCAGAATTTTCGATCGAGACGCAAAATCTTTTGTATTCGCTTATCTCTTAATACGAAAACCGAGCATCGAAGTCCGGATTTATGTTACCTACTCATTTGGGTAGGTATCCTATCGACTTGCCTATCATACGAGTATTTATTCGTTGAATATGGTCATTTATTGACGTGAAAATATTTGTATCATTTTTGATACCTATATTTTCGGGTAGTACTGTTTGGTCGGGTGGTTTTATACCTACCAACACAGTATCGTTCGTATTTATCAATTCTAAAACTTTTTCAGTTAGATTGATTTTATTTTCAGGTACATTGTGACAAGAATTTTCATTCGTACAAATATCAGACGAGTTTAGATAGGTATCATTTTTATTACCTACCAAACTGGTATTTGATTCGTTTGAATTTGTACAAGTTTTATTTTCAATCGTTTCAACTTGGTAGGTTTCATCTGTACCTATCAAGTTGATATTCGATTGGTTCGAATTTTCCATATGATTTGAAATGGTATTCGAATTATTTTCACACGAAATGTACAAGTTTAGCAATTCGTATGAAATAGATTCAGAATTTTCACTCCTTGTAGGAGTGTAATCATGAATAAATTTTAACATTGCAATTTGTAGCGGCAATTTACGCTTTTTATTACATTGTATTTCTCTAATGGGTAAATTATTCTCTTTTGCGAATTTTACCGCATTAAAGTTTGTTCTCCTACCTCTTTGTTGTAGGTAGGTAGTTGCTTTTTGTCTCAATTCGGGGTATTTTGCCCCTGTATGAGCTTTTATCTCTTGATCTAACTTTTGAAGATCGAGAGGAATTTGACTTTTACGTGGTCTACCACGGCCACGCTTAGGGACGGAGGGGTCAACGACATTTGGGGGTCTTTGAGGAAGTCGTTTTTTCCGCTTCTTCCGTTTTTTACGGCGTGTTGTAGTACGATTCGTAGTATCTATCGAATCTTTTCGAGGTCTGCCCCTTGGTCTAGGAGGGGGTGCCTCTGAGTCATCGAGTCTGACCTTAGGAGGCCTGCCGCGTCTTTTAGGAGCTGGAGGAGGTTGTGATGGTTCATCGTTTTGAGAATTTTCATTTGAATTTTCATTGTTATCGACGATGGCTGTATCCGGTGGCGTATCTGGTATTGCGGGTGTGTCAGGTTGGTAAAAGTCTTCTGGCTTAACACCTGAGGTCGATGGTTGAGGTTCTCTATCATCTGGAGGAAGTGGTAATCTGCATATGGGTATTTCGTCTTCTGATGAATCTTCATATATCAGATCGGAGTCCATTTCGTATTCACAGTCCGATCCAGTTAGGTCACTATCTGAATTCAGCTCACGTTCCAAACGCCTTCTGATGCGTTCAGCTCTGGCAGCTTTTTGGGCCTCGTAAGTCATTTTGATCGATGCTTCCTTATATACGTCGTCATCAAGGTCATCTGCCCCTTGAAGGTCAACGAACTCCCTGATTCTATCCTCAACAGTTTTCCTATTGAGTTTAGATTGTAAACAGGGGTTCTCAGCAAATTCTTTCTGCTGTTTGACAGACATAAAAAGTGTAATTTGTCGAATATTTACGACTTTACCGTGGGCATCCGGTTCATTTGACGGAACCACGATGTAGCAATTTTGTCTTTGCTTTTTCTTGATGAGGTAGGGACCTGCTCTTTTGGCAAAAAATTTTCTACTGACACCTTTAAAGTATTTACTTTGGCGATGTTCAGTTAGTAAAATTAAGTCGCCTTCCTCGAATGGGTGAGTATCTCCTTGACTTTTGTTAAAGGCATACTCATCGTGAATTTTTTGAATTCTACGTTTTTCTCGAATGAAATTTTCAATGACTTGTTTATCTGTCATTTCATCAATTTTCATTCGAACATCTATAGGTTGATATATTGACTTTTTAGCCAAAATATCAGCTAAGATGTGGTTATAATCACTGTCGTGTTTATAAAGATGAATAATTTTGATTTCATCAAAATGAGTCATCAACTCAAGTACTTCTTGGAATAATTCGGCGTGGTGAACTGGTTTTTTATCCGAGTTTTTCCAGCCGTTTAAAATCCATTTTTCTGATGTCTTATTTATGGCTTTTGTCACATAATGAGAATCAGAAAAAACATTAGCTTTTTTAATATCATTAAAAATGAGAATCTTCAGAGCCGTTTTTATGGCTGTGAGTTCAGCTAAGTTATTAGTACTCGAGAATTTGGGATGAAATATTTCTTCTGAAACATTTTTCTGAGTAGTCGAGTTAAAGCAAATTCCAATGCCAGCTTTTGCCCCTGGATTCCCATTTCCAGAGCAGGCACCGTCTGCAGTAACTCTGACGATTCCATTTGAATCATACATGAAGTCAGTTTCCTCCATTTTTTCAGAAAGGAGTACATCACTTGTAGTGGCTGCAACTTCATGAAGTTTCTCTTCTTCTATGAGAAGTTTCAAATGAAATCTGAAATTAAATTTAGCAGGTTTCAAGGGGAGACGTGTGAAAATTTCATTTTCAATTCCCCAAGCCTCATTTGGGGTAAAACCATGGATGGTGGGCGAATTATTCATTTCAGCCTCTACTCGTTTTACGAATTTTTGCCATCCATAATGCTGTGTGTTGGGGTCCTGTTTGGTGTTTATTCGGACCCTAATTCGTTCAGCGATTGTTTTCATGCTGCGTTCGACCAATGAACTACAAGCATTATAAACAGTGGTATGAGAATCTTTAATCCCATATCTGGTCATTAGTAATTTCCATTCATCGCTAACGAACTGTTTTCCATTGTCTGTAATGGATTTTTTAATTACAATACCTTTCGATTGTATATCTTGGAGTATGTCTTCCATTGCTTTTACCACTGGAGCCATTTTTATGGTCACAGTGGGTCTGAGCCAAATTTTAGACGTAAAGACGTCTTTGGCGACAAGTAGGTACCTAGGTAAGCCTTGTTTATTTACCACAGGTCCAAATAAGTCAATTGAAAGTACATCTCCAATTGCATACGCTTCAATCTGTGCGTATTCAAGTTTTTTATGATAGCCATAAAATTTATTGGCTTTACAAACTAGACATCCATTCGAAATTTCTTTGATATATTTCAAAGAATTGGGATGGAAGTATATTCTGTTGAATATCAAACCTAGTTTGTTGGCTCCTAAGTGTCCATAGGAGTCGTGTAGAAAATCTACAGTGTCATAGAATAAAGTATTAGGTAGGTAGGGAACTTTACTACCATCTTTATTTTTTCTATAAAGGATTTTATTTCCTTTATCGTCTATGACAATTTCGAATTTCTTGGCCTTCGCAGACTTGCGATTTCTCAATTTTTTGTTTCCATCTGAAACAGGGGTTTCCAAAATCAGCATCGTCTGTCTGATAATTGGATCGTCAGATTGAAATAAGTGGATGTTGTCCAAATAATCAATCAGTGTATTGGTCATTGACTCAGTGAATTTCACTTCATACTTTTGCAACGAAGTATAACTCACACCTTTTTCAGGGAGAGAGGTAGGATGACCACATACAGTGAGTTCTGGAGCTTTAAGCTCGTACAGCTTCTTTTGAGCTGGCATATCATATCTGATATCAAAACCTTGTAATAGAGAAATCCAAGACGCAATTTTACGATGTGTTTTTATAAAATCTTTTTTGCACCTATTTACGTACACAAGTAGGTCAGATCTGACGTGTATGGGGGAGCCATACAGCCAGATGCCTAGATTTTTAAACATCGTAACTAACGTATACATTTCCATGTCTTGAATGGTAAAGTCCTTTTGATGGGGTTTAAATTTATAGCTCGCGTACATTATAATACGTGGCTTTTCATCTATCATTTGATAGAGGCATCCATTCATGGCGTCATCTGTCGGCATGGTGTCTAGGTGAAGGTCATACCCAGACTGAGGAGGCATCAATTTAAAGTCCTTATGGTAGGCGTCGCTTAGCAGTTGAAAAGCTTCGTCTTGTTTAGGGCCCCATACAAAGGGTACTTTATCTGACGTTAGAATATAAAGGTCACTCAAAATTTGTTGGTACTGGGGTATGAAACGAGCATATAACCCAGTTAAACCAACTAAAGCTAAAACTTCTTTTGAGTTTTTGAGAGAAAATTTGCCATTCTTTGTATGTTTTAGTACAAAGTCGTCAAATTTCTCAATTTTCTTGTTTTGTTTGCCAATTTCTTGTTTAGCTAAAACAAAGCCAAGATGGTCTGTCCGAGTTTGGAAAAGTTGAGTTTTCCTCGGATTTAATTTGAGGTTTGATGCTCTTATGCGCATCAAAACGAAAATTAAAAGGTTGACCATTCCTTCGAAATCTTTTGCTCGAAGTAGGACATCGTCGACATATTTTAGTATTCCTTTTCTGTCTGGAATTACCATATTTATCATTTCGATAAATTCAGACGCTGACACATTTGTGCCATAAGGTACCCGCGTAAATTGATATACTTGCCCCTCGAATTGAAAAGCGGTATATTTTCGCGATTCGGGGTCCAAAATTCTTTGAAGGAATCCCCACACGAAATCAAGAGTAGAGAAAATCTCGTCATCTTCTCCATCCATGATTATGTATTCGAGGGGCGGGGGCTCGATATAATTGGGCATCAATTTTTCATTTAGCTCATCTGATGCTAAAGTCCATCTTATACTGCCGTCTTTTTTCTCGACTGGGCAGGAGGTATTGATAAAAGGTGAATTTGAGCGTTCAATGAGGCCAAGGGCAAGCATTATATTTACTGCTTTTCTCATACGCTCAAGTTTTTTACGTGGTGGTTTATATTTTTCGCCACGCCAAGGTTTCGATTTTTCTTCTTCAGATTTAAATTCGAACTTGGACATTTTCCCATTGTAAGCCCCTGGGTAAATACTAAAACAATCCTTGAACGTAAGAATCAGCTGTCTTACTTGTTCAAGTCGTTCAGGGGTGGTCCAGTTAGGGTGTTCCTTGCCAATTCTTTCGCAAGTACGATTCCACACTCCAGTGAAAATTTCAGGACCGTTATCCCTGTCTTCTGGATCTAATAAATTCCAGCTTTCTGGTTGCGAATACTTTTTTATGTAGTGTACAACCAGATTATGATCACTTTCCTCAGGTTCAATTCTTTGAACCATGAGTTGTTCTTGATATTCGTCAGCTGTCAAAAAATCAAGTTTTATGATAGGATACTTTTGATCATAATGACATGTAGCATGACGTTCAAGAATGAGAGGTTGAATTCTCAATTCTTGCATAGACAGTCGCCCAATTATACTAATCGGATTTTGCGATTTAATAATATAAAAGGGGACTTGTAAAGTCTGGGGCCCAAATTTGACCGAAAATAATGCCATCATGTGTAATGTTCTAATTACGTCATGATTTGCCATTTTTAGGAGCACACCCCGAGGAAGCTGAATAAATCTAATTTTATTTGGTCTTTTCTCCCAAAAATGTTCGAAAGTTCGCTCGGAGATTACATTTGGATAAGCTCCAGTGTCAAGCTGAGTCGTCAACAGCAGACCACCGACACTTAGGGGGACAACACATGTGGCGTCGTCCGAGTGTTCGGATATGATCTGCGCTCTGACTGATTCAGGGAGATCTTTGAAATCTTTGACATTTTTTGTGCTAGTATTTTCTAGCGCGTCTAGTAATGCTGTTGGTAGAATTTTATTACCAAATTCATCAACTAAATGGCACTTATGCAGGTCATTTTCTGTTAGGTTTTTTCCTTCAGAATCTGCATAGGCAATATTTTGCAAATTAATTTTATTTTGCTGACCAGGCACGTCGATTTTATACTCAGACGTGAAAGTAGGTTCTGAAACTACTTCTGGTTTCAAATTTGGGTTTTCGGGAGGGGCGGTGGGCTTTTCAGGTCCACCAGAGTTTAAAACAGGTTTTTTAACACTGTCATTATCAGTCGAAGTTTTTATAGGCGTTTTTGAATCAGATGAAAATAGTTTCGAGGCATCACGTCTCAAAATCTTGATTTTTTGTTGGGCTGTTCTTTTGACATCCTCCATACGTTCATTTTCGTAATCAATCTGATCTTGAATCGTTAAATGCCATGACCTTAATCGACCCGTATGTTTTGGAGGGCATAAACTTTTGATTTTTCTCCAAATTTTCATACGTTCTAGTATTATAGGTAATATATACTTATAGCTAGAGTACGATAGGTACCATCTACCATCAGATTTAGAATAGTAGAATTTTGACTTATCAGGAACAATTTTCTTTTCTCTGATTATAGGTTCATCGCGAGTACCATTTTTCATATCCGGGTATTGGACACAATGAAGAAGCTGCAGTGATGGTTGTGGCCAAAACTGAACTCGATCATCAGCCGTAAAACGCTCGAACATTCGACGAAACGTAAAATATCGGCTGCGGGATATACCGGGTTGTTTATCCACGGCTGGTCTCGCGATTGGAAACAATAGAATAATGGATTCCATGTTTAATTCGCAAAGTAGAAAATTCAAAATATCAGAAATTTTTTCCTGAATTTTTGAAACAGGTAGGTTTGAATAATTATATTCATATTGTCCTACTGATACAATTGCTAATTTATCTGTGATTCTTGCCTTTTTCAGGTTTTTCAAGATATCATCAGCTGAGAGTTGTTCTCTCAGGTACGGAGGAAAACGGTAATATTTTTGATTACGTCTCCGGTATTTTTCACAGACAAAAGCTTGTGAATCACCTATAAAAATATAGTCGTCGATAGACGACATGTCAATATTATATCTATAAGTTTTGGAAATATCTGGGGGTCCTCTGCTGTGGACTTTCAGTTTTCCGAATTCTGAGAATCATTTGCATCCTCGACCGTCACTGGGGGTGTAGGTGACGAGGGTTTTGCATACTCAGCAGTTTTTTCCTCTTCTCCTACTTCTATGTGATGTAGTGGTATAGGTTTTGTACCAGTACTCTTAGTAGGAGGGGGTTTTGAACTCGTTTGAGTTTGAGGTTTGGTCACTTTTACCACCGTAGTATCTTTCGATGGGGTACCATAAACAGGCCAATCAATTACCTGAGGTTGAGTAGGCAACGGTAAATCAGGAATTATAACGCCTCTGATTATATTCGGATTCACAGTGTAATCTTCTAAAGTTTTTAACTTCGCGATTAATGCCGGTATACTCACCTCATCTTTTGGCTCAAGTTTGAAGGCCAAATTTTGTGGTAATTTCGCGCACGCAGTTCTAATGATATCCTTTACATCAGGATTTTCGACAGACATGAGGGTTTCAACCCACATGATTATTTCGCCGATCATTATTCTAGCTGACGTGGCAGAAATTTTGATTGAGTCAAACAGCTGTTTTGCATGTTTTTGGTAAATATGTGACCAGAATTCTTTTAAGAATTCTTTTTTCAAAGTTTCGAAAGAGGTAATCGTTTGTTTTTGCTCTTTCCAACTTGTAGTTCCAGCCAATTTTATACATTGGAGGAACATTGTGCACATTTGCATCTCATTCATGTCCGCGTTTTTAGCATATCTTTCAAATTTCTTTATGAAATTTGGCGGGTGGTAACGTGTTTTTTCGTCAAAAACAGCTCCTGCGTCTGTAAATGCTTTTACAGATATATCGATAGGAGGTTTCAGTGCTATAGAGGGGGGGAAAGTGATGCTGGGTACACCTGCAGATTGTGGATTCTGTTGAATCGCATTCAGGGTTCGTTTTATCTCCTGAATTTCTGCATCCTGTTTGAATGCGAATTTAGCCAAGAGCATATTTCGATCATACGAATCTTTATGTGCTTCATTGACTTTCGTATTCATAGCAGCAAAATTCGTTTGAGAAACTTGTTTAAAATTCTCAAACGCGTCTGATATGTCTCTGTGTGTTTCATACAGACAATCAGTAAGGGCGCAATTTTCTCTTCTGAGAAGATCAACGTCATTGACATTATTATTTATCATTTCTCTTTGGCTTTCCAATTGAGAATATAATTTATTGTCATTTGCTGCTAGATAATTGCATTTTACAACCGCCGTTGTCGCTACCCCTTCGAGTGCTGTCATGCGTTCAGAAACTTTTCTAATTTCTTCATTCGCATTTTCTCTAATAGAGTCTAATTGCTCTTTGAGAATGTCGAATAAATCGACAGCTTCATCATCTGCTGCGGCTACATCTTCACCTTGCTCATTTTGAGCTTTTTGCTTATCCTCAGGAAGAGGTTCGAGAGGAGGAAGCGGGGTGTAGTCGTGAGTTGATTTTATCTGAGTATTAGCTTCTTTGATCTTTTGTTCAATATAGCTTTGGCTCGGATTGGAGGGTTTTCTGCCCTCGTTGAGAAATTTTTTAGCAGTATACTCAGCATTTGGGAGTATATAGCCTTGAGTTCTCAATATTGAAGCTAATTCGGGAGGTTGGTACTCAGAAAGTTTCTTGAGTGGCCTACTCTCTACTGTTGCGAAGGGTATAGGCGTGAAAGATTTTAATTGTCTTTCATAAGCTTTCTTTTGTAAGCTAGGCGATTTAGGTATGGGGGGAGGAGGTTGAGTTGTGTCAGGGATCGGATTAGGCGCAGAGGGATCGACCGTTGGATCCTCACGTCGAATTGCTTGAAAATCAATGTGAGTATCAGCTCTTTTGGTCCAATCAAACGTCTGATTCAAAGCCTGAGCCGTATCAATCTCTTCCTGCAGAGAGCGCGCTTCAAATAGTTCCGATTCAGGAATTTCAGTTGTAATTCCTTCAGGGAACGACAGATTGATTCTATCAATCACTTGAGGCGTCTTGAAAGCTTTTGAGTGAGGAGTTTTATTTGGATCTCCGAGTTGCATTTTTGCATTCAAAGATTTTTGAGCAAGGAGAAGCCTTTGTTTCTCCTTGAGGAATTCCTCAGCTTTCCTAGTGGCGAGAGTAATTTCTCTCTCAAGTCGAAGTTGTTCTTCAACATCAGCCTTGTGAGCTTCCATTTCAAGCTCAGCTCTCTGTTTGGCTAACTCTGCATTATGTTCAGCAGCTAGCCGGGCTCTTTCAGCTTCTTCAAGCTGGAGTTGTTTCAGTCTCTCCTCCTCTTCCCTTTTCTCACGTGCAATACGTTCAGCGTCTCCCTCTACTGCTCCAGCCATCATAAAATGAGCGAGCATTAACAGAGGAGTAAACATATTGAAAATTGTCAATGCCTAATATTTATAGGGTATGCAATTCTTTCAACGTACGTGAGTACAGAAAAACCAGCAATAAGGGAAAAATAAAATCGGCAAGATAAACTCGTTCCAACTTTTGAAGGAGAACGTAAAAGTATAGGTACCTATTTCTTTTGAATAGGTAGGTCTATAAATAAGCAGTACTATTCGCTTTCGAAAATAGTACAATGCTAATTGCCTGATAAGCACTGTACGTAATATTCGAGAAGTTTTAAACTCGAATTTACGTATGGAAAAGGATACCTATCTATTTCTTTCGAATAGGTAGGTATTAAAATTCTAACGTTTTGCTCGACGTTCGAGAGCAGAACAATAGAAACTGCAGATCGTTTTATAGATAAGCAGTGCACCACTGACGAAAATAGATCCGTTATCTTGATAACGGAGGTTCGTTGCAGTTTTAGGCAAACTTGTAGAATTACGTACGTATGTGAACGTAATTATCTGAGCAAAATTTTGCACTTTTGGACAAAATTTTACTTTGAAACACGTCACACTTACGAAAAAATACAACTTTTGATGTATTAAAAACTTTATTTTGTGTCAATTTAAGCTTTTGAATAAATTGACAAACAAAAGACACAAATAAAATAGACAAGATAGAAAAAATTTCTCGAAAATTTCTTTTTAGGGAAATTTCCAAGATACAAAAAATACAAGTAAAAAATATAAAGGAGCTCACAATCGTGAGATGCAAGTAAATGGGCTCACGAACGTGAGATGCAAGACACAAAAATAAAGAAAAAAAAAAAAAAATAGCTCAAAGAGCTTGAGAGACTGTTTACTCTCGAATACGAGAGCCGTTTTTACTCTCAGCGTGAAAAAGAAGTAGGTTCGTAAAAACTTACCCGACTCTTGACCACGATCTGGAACCTGGGTAAGTTCCGTACAGTTTTCCTCAAGGGAAAAGTAGAAAAATTCTCCAACTTGAGGGCGTTGGGCGCCAGTTGAAAGGGTTATAGCCACCTCCTTTCCATATGGGTAGAAGGTGATCGTGAAGGCCTTCCCTTTACAAGCAGGGTAAGGTAGATTCCTCCGGTAAAGGCTCCGGGTGCCGAAGTAAAGTAGAACACTAAGTTCTCCCCTCGCGGAGGGATCACATGAATAATAACACAGTTACTTTCACGGAAAAGATATATTCTCTGGCATAGCCAGGTAAATTACACAGTCGCGGAACGACACAACGTTTACATACAAAGTACGGATTAGCTAATGGCGCTTGGTCCATGGGTTCTAGCCATGGACCTACGAGCTCCGCTACCAGCCCAGTGTTACCACCTGGCAGGTATGGATATTCCCACCGTGACATTTCCAACTTCCGAAATAAAATTTGATCACTCTATCGATGAGATTCCAAACCGTCCATGGCCAGAATGTAACAACTTCATCACTTACTTGAGCTTCAAATCCGGTAGACTGCAAATTACCGTCGAATTGAACAATTCTACCGTCTTTACCGCCACCGGTAATAATACTGCCTTCTTTCAGTACACAGATCGAAAACACCGATCCTTCGTGTACGTTTTTTACCACCTTCAAGATGGTATTTTTACCTAAATAAAATTTCAAAAAAATTATCAGTGATACATCAAATATTTGAATTCATGATCACAATAATCAATCCTGCAGGGTTACCAACCTCTATTCCATACAATAACGTTTCCATTCGAATCACCGGACAGGACATCTCCCTGCTGAGTGAACGCCAAACAGGTCACGTATTTGGGTCGATCTCGACTGCCTTCGAAGAGTCCTTGTCTCTTGTACAAGGTGCCACCGGCGTCCAGGGTCCAAAAACTGATGTGGTTTTTACCGCACGTAACGATACTGTTTTTATCCAAAGGATGAAATTCAGCAGCCACCACGGTATCCATTGAGCACTGGAAAAATCAACCAAATATAACTCTTTATAGGAACTTCCTTTCTTCAAAACCAAAGCTTCGAAAACGAAAAAAAAAATTGTTTTTGATGGTGAAAAATTTAGATCAATTTTCAAAAAAAATCTTTTCAAGAGAAAATTTCTCAGAATTTTAATTTTTCTCTTAACTTTAAAGAGAAATTTGTCATTCTTGGTGTAAATTGTCATAACTTTAAAAAAAATGCCAAAAACAAATCAAAAATGAAAAATTTTTTCTAAAAAAAAAAAAAAAAAAAAAAAGTCAAATGTATGAGTAAGTAGGTACTTATTTCAAATATTCTGTACGTTATTTTTGATTTTTTTTCCGTTTCTAAGGGAAGAATTTTTATTTTTGAAAAAATTGTTGTACTCAGAAAAGACGACCAAAAATAAACACAAAAGAAACTTGCTGCCCCCTAAAAAAGCTGCAAAACCCCCAAACCTTACCACACCGGAAACATTTCCTTTCGACAACACTGTTCTCAAACAAAAATTAATCCCAAAGAAACGTACTTTAGTCTCGGTAATCCTATGTCCTTTGTCACTCCTTTGCCAATCCCATATCGAAATATTATGATCGTTGGCTTCATCGACAGCACACAACAAAGTTCCGCCATCCTGTCCGAAAAAAACAAAAAATTAAAAATAACTTAATCTCGTAAACTGACCGATAAAATGAAAGGTGAAAAAATTCGTAAAATTTATCTTTTTTTCTTCACGATAGCTATTTTTCTTACCGCTTTTGAAAATGATAAACAACTAATTGACCTTTCGAACTCGCCTAATCCGATAACGCAGACAGTGGCCAAGCTGACGGAATTCCATATACGTATATGAGGCTATAAAAATAAACGTATCGTGTCTCGGTAATTTTGCTTTTTTTTTTCCTTCATCTTTATAATAATAATTGCATTACGCCGGAGTTGGCTTAATTAACAACGCCACCATAGAGTACTCACTTTGCCCTCTCTGACGTCATGTCCAGCTGTTTGACCGGTCGCCACTAATAGCTTGTTAGGATGGATGGCCAAACTGCGACAGAGTAAATTGATACGGTGATTAAGTTTTAGAAAAAGACAATTTAGCAGCAATTTTTTTTTTAACAAATTGACTATAAGTAATGACTGCTTCGTAATCTGCAATTATGTGCTCGAGTTTCACTGCTTCGTAATCTGCAATTATGTGCTCGAGTTTCAATCTTTTTTCTTTTTTTTCAAATACAACGTTGGCTTTAATTGGTAGTATGATCGTGGTCGTGCTGGGTTTAGAATAAATTCGTCTGAGAATTTGGTTCTATCAAGTTGAATAATTGAAAATTTCATTTAAATTTTATCAATTGATTTAAACAGAAACTAAAAAAAAATTTAAAAAATAAATCGGGTAGAGTTCCAAAGTTGATAAAAATTTTCTGAATAGTGAGGAGAAGGTGGAACTTTCCTATTTTCAAGCAAAGATAGTTTTCTCAATTGTTTGAAAAATTCCGAAAATCTGCGGAAGGAATTAATATCTTTTTAAAAAGAGAAAAAGTGTTCAAAAAACGATTAGAATTTGGAATAATGAGACAGAAAGAAGAACTAACAAAGAGAGAGTGAAAAATAAAAGAGGAAAAGCCTAGCCCGCCGCTCAAGTTGGAACATTTCCTCTAAAAATACGAAAATTTTGTTGTGAATCGTCAAATTTTCCCATAAAGTCAACCAATTTCTATTCATTTATTTCAAGAAAAACAATTTAAAAAACTCAAAAAAATGAAAACCCGAATGCAGAAGAAATAAAAACAAAAATCCAATAAAAACCAAAATGTTTTCAGACACCCCCCCTCCCCTCTCCAAAAACCCACGTACCTTCAGAAAAAATAATGAATGAAAAAATTTAACCATTTCAAAAAAGAAAAAGTAAATTTTTGCAAAAAAAATAGACCATTATAAAAAATTGCCAATATTTGAACAAAATTTTTCATTTAAAAAAATAATAATAATGAATCCGAACCACATCAATAAAAAATACCAAAAAAGTATCAACGTTCAAGAACCCCCAAAACACAAAAATGGAAAAGAAAGACGAAACAAAAATTTAAAAAAGAAAGGAGCAATGTTTACGTAAAAAAAAAACACAAGAAAACCAAAATAATTATGAGAAAAAAAAATTTAAAATAATGAAATGTATGAAAATTTGGTCGTTTGTAACAAAAAGGGGAATTTTAAACTGGCACATTTCCAAAATTTTGTCAATTTATAAAAAATTATCGATTTTCTGAAAGAATATGAGTGAGACTCCCGCTTAGTTACGTCTTTGATCATTTCCCAGCAAAAATTTTTTCTATTTTTTTCACTATACTTGAAATTTTGCTAGACCCCCCCCCCCTCCTCCGCTCAGTGTATTTAGATGACCAAAAATCAAAAACATTTAAAAATTCAACGTCTATGAGCGAATGTCTACTTTGATGTTTCTATTTTTAAGAAATCATCGTTCAACGATAAAATTCCAATTCGGGAAGCAAAATACATAGATTGAAGCAATTATCAAAATTTCTATCCTTATGCCTTTTTTTCCACCCTATTTTGTTTTTTTGTTTTTTTTTTTTTTTTGTAAAATTAATAGCAGAATATTACATTTGGGAGCAAAAAACGAAAATTTTGATACCCCACTTGAAAAATTTTGCAATTTCGATTTTTATGCCCCTCCACTTGATAGCAACGATAATAGACAGCAGAATCGAATTTCAGGAGTCAAAAATATAAAATGTTTGATATCCCACTCGAAAAATTTCAAAATTTTGGTTTCAGGCCCCTCTCCCTCTTCTTCATGGACTTTGGAATCAAAAAATGATTACAAAAATGGATTCAACGCACCCAAAAATCCTCTATCACCTAATTTATGATTTTTGGCCACCTAGAAAATCTGACATCCCACTGCCACCTCCCTCACTGTCAAAATTTTTTCCATTTTTCTCTACTCAAAATTTCGTGTACCCCCTCCCTTCCCCTTTTCACCATTATTTCGTCATTGATCATCTCATAGTCAAACATTTTTTCATTTTTTTCTCCACTTAGAATTTCGTTTCGACTTGTTCCCTATCCTCATTTTTTTTCTAGAAGAAATTTTTCACTAGGTCAAAAATTGGTTTTCGAGTTGAGATGTCTCCGAAATTCTACCCTTTCAAAAAGATCCAAAATCAGTGTCAACTCAAAAACCAATTTTTGACACCTAAGGGTGGTTTCTTTTTCTACATCCAGACTCGCATATTTTTTGCGAAATTTAAATATCCCACCTTTCCCCCTTCCTCTTCAAAAAAGAATAAAATCACATCCATAATTCGTCTCGAAACAAAATGAACTTGAAACCGAATCATCACAAATAGGTCCTCTCCAAACGATATCAAGCACGGTTTTAGATTAAAAATTATCACAAATTCCAACGTATTCTCGACAATAATATTGATAACAAATTGAATCATCATCACTGATTCAACGACGACCCTTGCCCCGTTATTTTGACACTTCTCTCTCATCATCATTTTTTTAATAACAATTTCGTCTCTTCTTAAGTGCATTTTACGAGACGTTCAAAGCTCCAAAATTTTCCCTACCTAGATTATAATCAAATTCATAACTATATATTTCTACTCATTTTGTAAACATCTCACCATTTGATATCGTCGGTATGCCCCAAATAATGCCTTTGGCTTTGTTCTTCCGAATTATACAGCACGACGACGGCGGCCACAAAATACACGATTTCTCCAGTCGGCAAAAGGTACAAATTCGAACGGCAGTCTTTACCTCTATAACCATAGCTGCGGGAATTAATTAAGGAAAATCATCCCATAATATTATCTCGTTTAACCCATAAAACAATTTTTATCGACCACCAACGCCACACGACTTCTTCCTCTTCCTTACCCATCTGAAATGAGCCGTGACCGCGACGTCGGCATTTCGACATGCAAAATTATCCTATCCGTACGAATACCTATTTATAATCTAAAAGGATACACCCATTCTAATTTCAGTCTGGATTGCGGTGCGGTTGCAACCTTGGATATATCGTACGAATCCATTATTTCGGACGGAGCGTACAGGCAGATCGGACGGCCCCTCAAGTACATCCGCAAACTTCCTTCCTCCGAGTTGTAAGACGTGTCTCGAGTCCTGAGTCAAAAAAAATTACATCATCGTTAAAAAAAAAAATTCCATCATAGAAAAAAAATTAATTAATCAACCTCCCAATTCCTCAAAATCCATACAAGCCACCTCGCAACTTACGTTTTTTTCATCATTTTTAGCAATTAAAATTTACACAAATTGAACAAATTCGCAATCTCGACCGACACCTCGACCATAAAATTATACTACTGAGCGAAGGTGATGCTGCGCGGGACCAAAGCTGATAATACAGAAAGCGATAAGCGGAGAGCCGGCGAATCGGACAAAAATTCAAGCCAATTCGTAAACAGATAAAAACTTACTCCGGCTCCATAAACAACGCTAATTACAAACAAATATGAGGAAAAAACCGCTTCTCGCGATCGGACTGGTATTTTTCCTGCTTTTTCAAGCTCGCACGGAGACGATTCGATCTCTCAAGGTTCTCGATCTTCGGACAAGATACCCTAAGACGCGCGCGAATCGTAAAACGACTAGATTATCGAGCCAGATCGACCAAAACACATAATTCTCAAAACGAATCGTAACATATTCTACTGAAACACTGTGCTGACGGCTGAGGCTCGTCGGCGGTGCTTCGAACTCGAAATAAGCCATCAAACGTGCACGTATCGTCGGTGAATTATTATTACAGGCGATGCACATAGCCGTAGAGAAAAAGGAATAAAGAACGAGAGATGACGATAGCACATGAGACCGAGAAACACGACCAACGAATATGTTTCAAGGCTGCGAAACTCTAAATTAGGTATACAGACTAACATTGTTGCCAGGTTTTCCTCTCTGCAGCCAAATTGATTGTCTGGTATTGTCTACGAAAGCGAATTTTCCGACCTCAAGGAATCTCACCAGTAGCCAGTGAAAATATAAACTGAAGAACGAACGTACCCAGGTAGTGGTATACATTAAATACCTATCGCTGTAGGTGATTTTTTCATCCCTCGAATGAAAAGGACTGGGAGAAGGAAGGGTTAAAATCAAAATTACACAGAATGTGGCTCGTTATTTAGACAGGCCAATATTGAACAGGATAATTTTGAATAATTAATTGATTCTGTGACTCCTCCCTTGCTGAATGTGTGTGGTACGTCTCTTTTTTTTTTCAACCATGGCAAACAAAAAAATGTACGAATTTAATTACAATAATTAATTTTTTCCCTCCCGAGTACTAAATAAACAGACGAATGGATTATACGAGTACTTTTACTCTTTAATTTTTCAGGTCGGCGTAATTTTTCATCTCGTCTGGTGAATTCTTTTGCCATGTTTGGTCTTCAAGGTGGACTTTACTGATATGAGGATTTATATTGTATTAATTAAGATAGGAATTGACAGAAGGTTTTCCATGAAATTGATACCAAGGTGAAAATATAAGTAAATGGGTAATTGGGTACCTCTATAATTTTGAAGAAAAAATTATAGCTCGGGGCAAAAAGAATTCAATTTTATTTCAGTCAAACCCCAAAAAAATTCTTCCCTAAAATTACAAAGATAAAAATTATCGAAAATGTTGATGAATGCATTGTTCGCATGACAGAATAAAAAAAAAAAAAAAAAAACATAGAGGATTATTTTTCTACCCAATAATTTCAAAATTGATTTTTGATTTTTTTCTTGTTGGTACTTACCTAATCATTTTGAATTTTTTATATTTGAGCAGATACCTTTTTTTAACGAATGATTTTGTTTTTTTCTGAAAATTACTCGAGTAATTTTCAGCAAAAAAAACAAAATATCAAGTAATTAAAAAAACAAAGGATTCTTTGTTTTTTCAATTAAGTTGATATTTATTTTTGTTTCGTTTTTTCCTATTTTTTGTATATGTTTCGAAGTTTTCTGAAAGTTTTTATGTTTTTTTTGTATTTTTTGTTCAAAATTGTTCGATTTTTTTTCAAATCAAATGTAAAGATTGGATTTTTAATTTTACTGTTATCAGGATTGAAAAATTTTGAAACTTTTGGGAATCTAGGTCGAATAACAGTTGAAATCCAATTCTGCATACATCAAATTTTTACGACAGAATGCTTGACAAGGTTGAAAATTTTGCAAAACGTGAATTGTTTCGATTGATTTTTTTCGATTTCTTTACATGATTTTTTTCTAGAAAAGTAGGAAATTTGCCTCTTTTCTGAAAGTTATCAATTTTACTGAATATTTGTTGATTTTTGTCAAATTTTGAAGCCCAGAATGAATTTGAAATTTTGAAGAAATCGTAATGTTTTTTAGGTTTTCTTGTCCTGAAATGCTATACGACTGGTCATTCAAAAAAATTCGAGTTTGGTGCCTTCGTCCCCTCCCCCACCCAGAAGACTTTATTCTAGTGGTTTTATAATTCACATTGGAAGTTAAAAAAATCGAAATCAAAAAATATATGAAGTTGGTTTTTTCAAATTTCTGCTTACATAAATTTTTTAGACAATATTTTCAAATCCTTTGAAAACTATGAAAGACCTAATTTACAGACTTTTTGATGACTGATATATTAGTGATTTGAAAAAAAAAAGTGGCAACTGAAAAATAAAAATTTCAACATGAACCAGTTCAATTTTAATCAATACCTCAAATTAAAACATTGAATTAGAGACACCCGCATCACGATCATCAGATTGAAGATTATTTTTGACAATGTGGGAAAGCGAGGGGGGAAGAGGAGGAGAATTTATGGAAAAATTACAAACTTTCAAACTGTCAGACAGCAAGATTTCCATTTTCAAACAATTCCACTTGCGGTAGATTTTTCTTTGCCATCTTCCTCCTTTCCCTTGTTCTGCATTTGTTGGGAATTTTTAAGCCTAGATAAAGCTGAATTTGGCAAAAAAAAGTTGTCTCAACTTTCAAGTTTTTTGATTTTTCTCAATTTTAGCTAATTTTTTTTTTCAAGTAAAATCTTGAAAGTGTGAAGAAACCTAACTGTCGATGACGTAAGGTTGAATACATAATATAGAAAAATAATGAATACTGTTACCTTACGACTTGATAAAGAGCAATTTAGGAAGAAATAGGGAGAGGGAAGCTTGAAATTCTGCCACATGAAATAAACAAAAAAAATATTCAACAAAAAATACGATGAACTCCTTCGAAAAAGAAAAAGGCAACTCACAAGATTGACAGTTAGAACGGCTGCATACGCATAAAATTCAAGGCATAACAATAAATAATCTAAGAATTTTCTCCATGTTTCGATTTCCGAATTCACTAGTCGATTACATTCTTTCCAACTGGCAGAAAATTCAACCAGAATTAATTTAAAATCTGGTTCAAATTGAAATTTCCAAAAAATCAATTGATTTCAGGATTGAGAGATCATTGATTAGCCAAATTTTAAACAGGACAAACAATTTGGAGACATATTTTATAATATCAATGGGAATGTGGGTCCAATAAATAATTATTCACGTACACACATAAATTTAGATGAACAGGAGTAGTTCCTAATAATTCAAATTTTATTTTTCCGAAATAATTTATACCTGTTTGAATAAAAATGAAGATTTTGGGATATATTTTCTAAAAAAAAAAAAAATGATAAAATCTTGAATCTTTGAAAATTTACTTTGAAAAATCAAAAAATCAAAACAGAATGCTAAAAATTTAAATAAAAAGTATACTTTTGACACACTTCTGATTCAGAAGTGATTTCGACATAAATCAACAAAACAGTTTTCATCCTCACATCATTAAAAATTTGCCAAAAATTGTAAGTAAAAAAAAAGATTGAGCTGAAAATTTGCATACGAATTTTCGAGGAAAATATGTCTTCAAAATTGAAAAATTCTAGAAAAATGTCTTAGAATTGAAAATTTTCAAGCCATTTCCTGCAAATTGAAAATTCTGAAAAATTATTTTCAAATAAAAAATTTTGAAAATCTTACAAATTTTGAAAAATAAACGTCTTCAAATTACAAATTTAAAAAAAAATGCCTCCAATTTACAAATTTTGAAAAAAAATCTTCAAATCAGAAATCTTGAAATGAAAAATTTTGGATTTTCTTCCTTTTCCTCCCATTCTTCAAATTCTGAGACCCATTTCAACTACGAAATTTGATCCAATTCACCAAACCGCAATCAAAATCCGCCATCTCACGCTCCAAATTCCAAACCCCCCATTTCTTCTCCTCATCTAAAAATTAATCTATTCACCAGCATGCATTTAAAATAACACCTCCAATTTCACCTTTCCCTCTATCGCAGCCCTAATTACGCCACTTCAATCAACATTCACCGTCCACCAAACACTCACAGCTCCGGACTCATTACACATTTTAATATTTACCAACTGTGCCATCCATCAGTCGTCATAGTCGTCATAAAACACGCTCCATTCCCCCATCCCTACATCCTATTCCCAACAGACATACGTACGGCAAAGGGCAAACACACATAAAACTCGACCTTGAAACACGACTAATCCAACAACTTCATCGCCGTAGACAGCCTCGCAGGTAAATATGTACTCTCGCAATTAGACAATTTTTTTTCCCAAACTGACATTCGACTTCGACCACCGCTAGAGCAAAAAAAAATATCACCGAAAAAATTTGCAACGCATTGCATTAGCCATAAATTACGAGCACGAAACCTACTCGCGAAATTATGCATTAAAAATTATTCAACAGCGTGCATTAGCCCAAAAGTCTGCGTGTTTTCTCCTTTTTCGTTATTTACAAATAAGTAGAAGCGAAAATAATAATAAAATTAAATTTAAATACGCCAGCGATGCCATAACATAAAAATCCACGTGACATTAAAACAACACGATGGAGTCATAATCCATCGTAAGTTTATCGTACTCGTTTTTTTGCATCTTACAATCTCAGCCGAGCCCGGACAATTTGAATAATTATCGGTTGCTTCGTTACGACTCTATCAGCATCATAAAGTAATAAATCACATCGAACCGAAAATAAAAATACCTTCACATTGTCTTCGAGTCATCTCATGAACGAGTATATTTACAATATGTAATTAGATTTCAATTTTTTCTCTCAACAGTCCGCCTTCGAACACTCCTTTAAATTAAATAATCTCGAAATTATGCACGATCACAACAAGCTGCGAAATTCGTCTACATGAAAGTAGATAAAAAATAGAAGCATTTGGAACATAAAAAGCCACAGGGGTTTTCTTTTATACACGTTCGCAGCGTACGTACAAATACATTTAGTTTTGTACAAAAATCAAGATACTAACCCATGTTTTAAATGAGCAGTGAGATTCTGTGATGGTAAAGGACGCATATGCAAGTTAAATAAGGATTTTGTACTAAGTCTGTAAAATAAAAATGTTATAGTGAGTTGCTGTGGTTTTTTTTCAACGTTTGAAGTACACAGTAAAAAAGAACAACGTTAGATATACATAGAAGTACATGTTCGTAAGGATGTTTTCAAATATATAGATCGAGGTTACCATAAAGATGCAGCATTTCGTCGTTTTCATTGATAACTCTCCGCCTCAATTCAAATCTTCTCTACTCTTTCTCAATTTCTCTTATTAATGTTTTAGAATTTGAATGATTAAACCAAAAATGCGATGATTACAGATAAACGTCTGATTGAAAACAATTACAAAATGAAAACGAATATTTAAAAGTGACTCTTGTCGTGTTTAAATATAGTCTGATAATGAATGATATTTTTGAAAAGGGAGATTAGGTATTCCTAAATGGAGGATAATTTCAAAAAAAATAATTGAAGAGCTACAAAAAAAATCAAATGGAGAAAAGGAGATGATTAGATAAAAAAGATCAAATAAAATCGAATTTTTATTCGTTGGTCGACAAAAGATGAAATATGTGGTTTTTTTTTAAAGAGAAAAATATTTTTATTTGAGGATCAGCCGATCAGCCCATGGGGCTATTACCATCATTTGAAAACCTTTTCCAAAATTTTTGATTTGAAAACAATTTTTCCGAATTTTCAAATTGCAGGAAATGGTTTCAAAATTTTCAATAATTTGAAGACATTTTTTCCTCAAAATGTTGTATGTGAATTTTCGATCTTTTATCAAGTTGATCCGTCGTTAAATTGCACGATTTTTACGGCCAGAAATTATTTACCATCTTCATCTCCTTAATTCATTTTTGTATCCCCACAAAAGGTAAAGGAAATGAAGGTCATTCAGAAAATGAGGACTAAAAAGGTCTATCAGAATAGAAACAAAATGTAAAAGAAGTCAAATTCTACCAATTTTTTCAATATGTCAACACTGTGTTTAAAAAAAAAAATCATTTGAAATCCCAAAGATTCATGAAAAAAAAATTATTTTTGTTTTTTCCCCTCCAGACCCAGACCCGGTTAGTTAATATTTCATGATTTTTTAAAAAGTTTTCAGCCATTAAAATCGTTTATAAATTCGTCTACATTTCATCTTCATCATAACTGATTCACCCAGAGAAATTTAAATGTAATTCTTCTCTTCTAAAAAAAAGTCCTACAGCACACTTGGTTTTTTTTAAAAAATTATCCTATTTTATACGAATTTTTCAAGTTTGGAAACAACTCGTTCAGTTTTCGAAATATTATTCAATTTCTAAAGTTTAATCCAAAAAATCTATTTAAAATTGGTAAGTGAAAAAAATTTGAAAAATTGAATGAAAAAATCATAATTCAGTTTACGATACTTAGTGTCAATTTCAAGCGAAGTTGAATTTTCAAAAAGTTGACAATTGCCTCAAATTTCTATTTTATTTCATAAATCACCATAAAAAGAAAAAATTCAACTCCTAACACTAGAATTCTAGCTCACAATTTCTCATAATAAATTTTTTTCATTCTTTTAAAAAAATCAATTTTTAATACTTAGTTCACCATTTTCTTAAATGCACAAAAAGTCGAATAATTATTATAAATTTTTAAAAAAATTGAAATTTTTAGTGAAAATGGTTATGCATTAATTTTTTTAATTGATAGAAAATGTCAATGAAATCATATTTCGTTGAAAGATTCAAATTTTCTAGCCCCTATAAATTTTTTCTGTGAAACTTACCCAAAAAAATTTAAGCCACTTCAACTTCTCATTAAAAAAGTTCAAATTGTTACACGTTAATTTTATCACGACTATGAGACTATGAGAAATTTTGAATAAGCTAATTTATCTAATCCGAAATTCAGGATCTTGGACGATATTTCCCCCCCCCCCCCCCACCGGAAAAATCCAAATGCTTTGTAGATCTCTCATTTAAATTCTTTTCTAAAATTATCACCTAATCCAATGAAAGAATTAATGAACAAACAAACAAACAAACAAAATAAAAAATACTAAACTTCGTTTCTTACTTTTTAAAAATTTTAGGCCATAAATGGGAAAAAATAATTTTTCAATGAAAAATTCAACACTTCCAAGCTGAAGGAAAGAACTTCAGCATTTTTTTCTACTCGCAGAGCCACTCTGCTAGATTTCCTATACTTAATTCGAAACGAAAAATTTTAGCAAACTTCTCAATTTAAATGAAAATTTTCTACAATTGATATTTTTTTGAATCACTATTCAGACGCCACTCGCAATTCACTCACAACCCGTAACCTGGCCGAATTAATTTTCTTACAAAAATCAAATGAATTTGTGACAAAAGAATCAAAGTAGGCAATATGGGTGTCGATTTCGCATAAATCGAACCTTCTGACTACGAATATGACATCAAAAATGCAATTGGAGCCTTCAGGTGTCTTGTACGATTTTTCAATCAAAATATAACCGAAAAATGGAACAATAGTATGCGATGTCATGCAAAAAATTGATTCATATGTATCAATTGTTATGCAGTTTAAAGTGTAAGATGGAAAAAGAAAAAATTTTGTGGTATACTTTTTGCTTTGTCTACTTCCTGAGATGATTTTTCATTTTTGGACGAAGGTAGTCACATTTTTCCCTCAAATGTGATGTGAAAGGCTCCAATTGCATTTTTTATTTCATTCTGGTATAATAACATCACTTCAGCTCAAACATCAAACAAATGCTTAAAATTGGAAAAAAGATAGGTATATTGGCGTAGGTAACTCCATTTTCCGAAAATTTCGAAAATGTTTGGTCGTAACTCCATCAAAAATGCAAAAAGGTCATAAGTCGAAAATTTGAATTTTAACAAAACTAAGTGATAAAAAAAGGTGTTACTTACTCAAGATTTTTGAATTTTGTGAAATATGTGACGATTTTAATATGCTTTTTTAGTGTTCAGAATGAATTTTCAATTATCTTTTTTCAAAATACAGATTTTTAATTTGGCGTAACTCCAAAAATTTTCTATGTTCAAGTTCAAGTGTAAAAGGTCATAACTTCATTTTGAAAATTAAAAATTGGTATTTTGAAAAAATAATAATTTACTTAGAATTCATTCTCAACATTCCTGTAAAAAGTAAAGTTTTGGAGTTACGACTTTTTAGCCTTAGATGAACGATTTTCTTTATAATTTCGTATTTTTTCCACTCAGAATTCAAAATTATTGAACGAAAATTTCGTTTTAGCAATAAAATTCATTAATACGTAATGCTTTTTCTAAAAGTTTTCCAACTTTTTCTGACCTGAAAATTGGCCACGATAAGTTATAAACCCCTCGAAAACGAAAAAATTCAATTCCAAAGAACATTTCGCAGAAAATTTCAGCATCATTTTCTCAAACATCATTATTTTTCTTCTATCTCCGAAACTCGAAAATCACTTTCCCTTTTCTCTCAAAACCAGACGCCGAACTTTGACAAACTGTCGTTAAACGTAATTTCTTCCAATAAAATACATCAAATCCACCTCCTATCCATTTATAGCTCGTATAAAAATCCCATAAACGAAATCACCTTTCAGCTCGTGCTTGTTTACTCGCAATCGAATCACTTTCCACCCAAACCCAATAACCTTTGCCTTCGATACAAAGTCAATTGGAAAAAAAAAACGACGTTTAAAATACACCTTAATAACCAACTCATCATTGCTGGCACAGGTAATTAATTCGAGGCGTATTCCAATCATCATCAATTCGCCAACCACAAAATAAACGAGCATCCAAAGTAATAATTCCCGTTATCCATTTATCTATCTATAATTATGCCTTACTTCCTCTACAATCTACTTCGTGTCCTGTTACACACGTATTCTCGTATCAATCATCTGGCACATATTGCAATTCAATTCCGACACAATATCGCTGATACCTTCGATAGCGTGATTCAAGTCGTAAAAAACATCATTTCGAATGTTAATTCAAAGTCGAAACAACCTTTTCACAAAATAGTACGAAAAAAAATCGGCATTCGCGTACATAATTCGTGCATCAAATTTCGCCACAATTCACCCACATCGTTCATGCAACAGCTTAGAAGGACTAACCTATTCGTGGTCGTTGTGGGGGAAACATTGGCATAAGCGGCGTTATTGAAATCTCCAGTCGAGCTCCATTTCTTTGAATTGTACAAATTGGTGGACGGTATAGGGGTCGGTGGTTTTAGGCAGTTTCCTGTCTGCGGTCGAGTTGGCGAAGGAGCCGGTGACATCGGGATCGGCGATACGCTGCTGGAGCTGTGCGAATCCGAATGCAGCGAGCCGGTCGACTGGTAATGGATTCCTTTCCTGCGATCATACGAAAAATTTCAGAATTAGCCATCGATCAGCCAGATACGTCCAGGTATTCCTCGAAGTTGAAACTCGTCGTAAATACAAATGAGCTTCGAAAAAACGTGCTCGGATGGAATTTTTTCGACCGAGTGTGATCGTATTAAAAGCACGTAAGGTCGTTTGGCACGTCGAATTCGCGACGCCACCAGATCCACGAGGCAATAAGGTGTTGTAAGTATCATTTTCAACTCCATCTTTCGAAATTTATTACAATTGAGAATCCTAAATGAGGCTGTCTATTCTCACACGGAATGAACGACAAAATGACCGGAACTATGCGCGATTTCGTTCATTTTTTTCGTCATATTCGCTGCTAAATTGATCATCCATGGATCATCTCTTGATTCGACTGTTAATTTTATCTTTTTCTCAAAATTTCAATTTTTTCATATTTCAATTTTTTTTTAATAATATCATTTTTTCAAACCACTCCAAAAAATTTCCCCACTAAGTAAACTTTTTTCTTCAAAATTTTTTCTCAGCTCCGAGATTTTTTTTCAATTTCTTCGATGCTTACTTTTTGCCAAAAATTTTCATTTTATATTAAATATCTATTTACTTACTTGAATTAACAACTGTGAAATCCCATTTTTTGATCTTAAAATTTTTAAAAACTTGACATTCTCTCAATTTTTTCTCGCATTACATTTTAGAATGTTTTTCAACGCAATTTTTCAATATTTTTTTATTCTAAAAATTTCAGAGCTGGAAAATAATTTTAGAACAACATTTGAACTGAGCTAAAAAAAATGGAATTTTGAAAAAAAAATTCAAAAGGTGTAAAAATTGAACTTTGAGAAACAATTTCGAGAGCAAAAAATTTGAGAAAAGATTTAATTTCGAGAAAAAATTTCTAGAGTTGAGAAATGAAAGATTTTTAGGAAAAAATGCCAGAGTTGAAAAATTTTCATATAATTATACCTACCTGAAAAAAATTGAAAGAAACAATTTCAGAGTTTGTAAAAGTTTATTCCAGATAAAAAATTTTAGCGTTGAAAAATAATTCGAGGGGAAATTTTTAGAGTTGAAAAATATCTGAAGAAAAGGAAATTAAAAATTGAAACTATTTTCAAAATCGTAAAAAAAATTAAGTCGAAAAATTGATTTCGATTTCAAATTTTCAAATATCTTTACGAAGTTACAACGTCACGAACTTTTGATTCGAGCGAACGATTCACACATTGTTGTTCATTCCCTGCGAGAATAGACAAACCCATGGATGGAAAAATGACCAATGGACAATGCAAAAACCATTGTCGAGGTTAAAATACCAAGTAGTAATGCTACGTGCCCGACAGATACGATGCTTACCTTTGCGGTAATGATGAAGAATGACTAGCGACTCTGCGAACTGGTTCTCTATTCGATATGATTTCGGAATGTGGCCGATACCGAAGTCCGCCATCTCGAATGCCGCCGGAGCTCAATGTGTGATGATTACCTATGTGTTGATTTACGTCTGCAAAAAATTTAAAAAAAGCAAAATTGAAATGAAATTACTTTGAATAATAAAAAGGGGAAACGTATTAGTAACGGAACACCATTAGGAGATGAAAATAATACCTAAGGCTGAAATTTGCTAAGTGAACGTCGGACGTGAGTGTGATTGATTGTAATATGAGATATCGGACAGGAGTCCGGAGGCGCTCGAGGGAAAGGGACAAGAATAAACAAAGAACGAGGTGGATTTTCGAAAGAGCTAATCTTTATGGGCTATTAAAACAAATAGGAAAATTATTTATGGTCGAATAGGAGGAAGTTGAACTCAGAAATATTACTCGGGGATAGAGAGAAAGGTTTGAAAAAATTGGTATTCCACTGATGACCTATTTTGTATTGTTTTATTTTCGAGGATGGAGTAGAAACCAACTGAAGTTGCGGTTGATTTATTGGGAAGAGAAAAAGCAAAAAAATGAAATTTTCTACCTAAAATGAAAATTTTTCTCAATTTTTCGACTTAATTTCCGACTTAGATATTGAATATTTTGAAAATTTCCTCGTTGCCTTGAGAAACGTAGAAAATTGATTAAGTGTTGAATTTTCCACAAGGGATTGCCATGATTCCGGAAGTGGTGGGTGTGGCTGTAGGGGCCAAATTTTTTTCATATGATTTCAAACTAAAAGAACACTTTAGATTATTTTTGACCGATCTTGAGTCAAAGGTCATTGACCTTATAAGTAAATGAATTTTGTACATAAAACGAGTTGTCTTCGACATAAGGGGCAAGAGTTATACGATTAAAAAATTTTCAAATACTGTATGAATTTTTATAAAAATATCAACTCTTTGAATTTAAGCAGGTAAATACTTAGATTTGATATCAGGAACAGAATTAAGAATTTTTAGCAAACAAGTAAATTCGAATTTTGTACATGAAGAGTCGTTCATTCTAAACACAGATTTTTTAGAGAGAGAGGGGAGCTATATCATGTCATTTTTGAAACGAATTTGAAAGAAATTTTGAATTTTTTTAATCCCTTTCTTTCTAGATCCGGTCCGGGATTGTGAGGTGGCTTTTTTCACAGAGAGCAAATTTTTTGACAAATGAGAATTTTTCAACCAAATGCAAAGTTGTACCAAAATTGGACCTTTCCTACTAGGAATCTTTCTCAAAAACCAGTCATTCTTTTTGAAAATTTCTAAATCAATAGACTTCGTTTGGGGCTTCAAATTTTTTTGAAAAAAAAATGAAGCCCATCGTTTTAAAAATATTTTTCAATTGATTTGAGTGGTCGAAAATAATTACGATTTTTACAAGTTACTGCCCGATAACTACTTAATTTCATTTTTTTTTCTTGATTAGAAATTTTAATCTTTACACGACAACTATAGATTACTTCTGAATCTTAAAAAAAAAATTCTAAATTATCGAAAAATGAACCTTAGTCTTTTGGATTCCGAAGAAACTAAACTGCTTTTTCAATATAGTTTTACAACGAAGTATGCGATTCTTGTTTTATATTTTATAGTAAATTATTCTGAGATCTCCATCAAATTTTTTTCAAAATTTGCGAATAACTCTACCTACCTATTGAAAACGATATTTTCTAGAGTAAGTACTCGAGCGTGAAATTAACAAAAAATTAAAATAAAAAATTTACACTTCCTAGCTCTTATCCAAACATATCTCAATTATTTTTCTTATTTTGCCATGATCATCATCTCTCTTCAGCTACGTGTCTCGTTGAGCCCAATGCAGAGGCGATTTCCCAAGGAAAATTAGGGAAGTCCGACTTCCATCAATTTTTTCTACAAGATTGAGATTTTTAAATGCCAATTTTTTGGTAAAATGTGCCCAGAAAAATGAAAAATTAAATTAAATTCTATCCTGGGACTAGACCATAAACAAGATTTCAACGATGTAAGTTCCAATTTATTCCAATTTTTTTGAGTCCGAATTTTTTCACGTCTAAATTCCTTCCCTCACTTTAATCGTATTTTTTTTTTCAAAATTTTGCTTAATTTCTAATTTTTGAATTTTTTCTTCAATAAAATTATTTCAAACCTGAATTTGATTTTTTCCACTAGTTTTTCAATTTCATTTTCTTAAAAATTTTTTCCAATTGTTTACTCATAGAAATTTTTTAAAAACATTTCTCACAATCTCTTTGAAAAAAATTTCACTCGAAAATAACTAAAAATTTTAAAGATTTTCTTGAACATCTTGTTTTTCAAAATGCATTTTGAAAAACAAGAAAAACAAGATCATTTCGTTTGGAAGAAATTTTTTCCAAACGAAATACGTTACCGAAAGAAATTTTTAAAAAGTAATAAAAATACAAGAAACGTGAACCTATTCAAATTTTGAGCTCGTATTTAATTAATTCGTCTTCGAAAGATTTTGAAAAATGTTCATGTTCAGTTTCTTTCAAGTTTCAGACTTTCTCACATTTTCCTTTCCAAAATCGCCACTGGCCCAATGCAGTGCATTACAATATTAAACAGATAATTTTCCTAATCGCAGTCGGTTAATCCACGTTTGAAGTGCACTTGGTTCCGCAGCAGCAAGCAGAGCAGGGTAATGTAGGATAAGTACATTGCAGCAGTGTGCCAATGTGCCATAATCATCGTAGCATAATTTTTCATCGTACGAGAATATTTATTACGTACTAATTTCCATAATTTATCCCAGTTCTTCTTAATAACGTTATTTTATAGGTCAATAATAAATAGAATACTCAGTACCATATCCATCCTCCATCCACGTACCTTACTACTTCGTTCAATTATTATATTACGTTACACGTACATATTTCCAACGTAAAGAATGTATAAATTTTTTATACAATATACACAATTTCAAAGGGATATCACAAGCCGACTATTAAGTATTTCAAGGACTACGATAAGGGTAGTTGATTGCTGACGTTATCGATAATTTAACAGACATTATTTTACCCAAGTAGAAAATTACCCAGATACCTACGAGTCGTAAGCTGGTTGTAAATTTTTTCAAATTGAAAAATACCACCACCAAGTACACAGTACTCAGACATAGATAGGTAACTACAAACATAGTACACATTACGACACTTTGTAATCCTTTATTGCGACCAATGTGCCTAAGGTTTCCATTGTTATGGGTGTATTGCGCGCTTTGGCGCATTGTATTACGCGACTGAACCGCGATGAAATTTACATTACGTGTAACAGTTTTCACGCATCAATTCCTCAATGCTCTTCGATTTTTTTCTCTCTCTCTGTCTCGATGCCAATCGTCGATACGTCGCGACTATTGGCTTATTTAGAATAGTTCAAGGTTTCGTTCACGCGCGCAATTATTTATACAGTCGCGAATTGGCTAATTGGACAGATGACGAAAGTGTTGGAAATTTCAAAAATATCAAAAATATCAGTGAAATTGATCGAGAATGACAGAGATATTGGGAGATTTACTCGGAAGGGAAAGGGATCAAAAAATAACAACGAATAATTTGGGTATAGACATTAGACAATTTGGGTGACGATTTTTCACAGTCGTTTGTGGAATGGGTTGATTTGGTAAGGCTGGTGAGAGAGAACGAGGTGTACAGGGTGCATTCGCACCAAGGCTCGTTTTTTTTTTTGTTTTAAAAAATGATAGAGGTTTAAAGTTTAAACAAAAAAACAAAAAATCACTTTTTTCTGATAAAATTGCAATTTTCTAAGAAAATTTCCTTGGAAAAAGAATCAAAAAACGAAAGGTAGAATTTAAAAAACTGCAAAAAGAGAATCAAAAATTAAATTTCAGCAATTTTTGGGGGGAGGAGAGAGGGGAAAGGCTCGAAAATTTATACTGCTCCTTGCTCCTGACCCGCTATCGTTCTTGTCAGTTCTATTATTGAGCAACTCTTACCTCAAATTCTCTCACCCAGACACAGAAAACCAAACAGAAACCATATTAATGCTGAGATTGATCGTGAAACTATGGTAATCTTATCGACAGTGACAAGGTCGGGAAAGCAATCTTGAAAAATTTTAAAAACCTTCATTTTTCAAAGATAGTAATTTTGAATAAAATTTAAGAAATTTTTAATTCAAAAAACAAAGAAGGGAAAAATCAAACGTTAACACAGCATTAAAAATTCTCAATTCGCCATCCCTAATTTTTATCAATTTCAAAATTATTCTTAATATTTGACAATTTTTTGAATTGAAGGCCCATCTACCATCGTGAAAAATCAGAGGGCTTGCTTTGTTCCATTCCTGAAATTGGTTTTCATCATCTCTCAAGTATTTGCAACACGAGCCTGATGGGTACAGATCACAGAAACTACCTTCAGGGGTCAAAAATTGGTTTTTGAGTTGATACTGAATAAATATCATGAAAACAGTTCAAAGTAGATCAAAAAATTGATTCAAGTGCTCCAAGAATTTTAGAAATGTATGGAAAATTGTCTGAAATGGCATAAAAGGGTTAAAATATGTATCATTTAAACTGATTCGAAAAATGAATGCGACGTATTTAAATTAAAATTATGAAAAAACTCCTCAAGTAAATTCAAAATGTTGCAAATCGAAGTTTCCTAAAAAATTGTAAAATTTTCTTCAGAATATCTAGGTAATGAAGTTGAAAAAACAAAAAAAAATCAAATTGTTGTGATTAATAAATCAAAATTATTGCAAATTGAATGAAACATAAAAATGAGAATTAAAAACAACTGCATCGATCGTATCGAAGTAGGGTAAAAATCACTGAAAATGGAATTTTAAAAAAAAGTAAAATAGTGTGAAATTTCGTAAAATCGTAATCAATCAAAATTTCAGTTCAATTGTTATGAATTTTTTCATTTTTTTTTTTTTTTTTTTTTTTTTAGAAATTTCATAACATTTAAGTTTAGGTAGATACTAGATACATATTTCATCAATAGTGATTAGTAAAATTAATTTTGATCAATTTTCTGTAAAATTTGGCAATTTTTCTTACATTTTAAGACTACAATTTTGATAAATCAATTTTTACGACATTTAGTTCAATTCCAAGAAAAATCCATCAACTCTGATACCATTTTCTAACAATTCTTTGGGTCAATTGTCTATTTTTTAAAACATTTTCTGCTTTCAAGCTATTTCAGGCAATTTTTCGTCACAACTTTAAGGTAATTTACCACAGGTTTAGAAGAAATTTATATTTTTATCAGATTTTCAACCATTCTTTCAAGTTATCTAGACAAATTTCATGGCCTTTTATCAATTTACGAATCTATTTTTTTGTGCAATTTTAATTCAAATTCAGCATTTTTACTCGTTCATACGAATACATTCAGGTATCAGTTGAAACCATACGAATAATTTTCGAAAAAATTGTTGTTTTTCTAAAATTTTAAAAGAATTTTTATGAATTTGCAAAAATTGGTTCGATACGTTTTGCACAATTTTAAAGATATTTTATTGACTTTAAAATGAATTTCATTCCGTTTTCTGACAATTTAG
This sequence comes from Pseudococcus jackbeardsleyi, assembly GCA_038380155.1. NCBI lineage: Eukaryota > Metazoa > Arthropoda > Insecta > Hemiptera > Pseudococcidae > Pseudococcus > Pseudococcus jackbeardsleyi. The sequence goes on from CM076242.1 coordinate 7,911,230, forward strand.
AATTCAAAAGAAATATTGTGCATTTTTTTTTGGTCTTTTTCTGAAAAATTTACACTATTTCTTGAATTTTTTCAACTTCTCATGAAACTACTTGAATTTTAATAACCAGTAACAAATTCAATAATTTTAATAACACAGCTTTGAGACAAAATTTTCTGCCCAATTTTCGTAACTATTAAGAAGTTTTCTTTCAATATTTTAAACATTGTTTTATCAAAATTAAAATTAACTTTGAATAATGATTTTCTAAAACTCTCAATTTTTTTTTGAATTACGACAATTTTCAAGACATTTTCAGACGTTGCGGCTTCGTTTGGCCCATTCATGATACAATTTTTTGAAATTTTATACTTTTTCAACAACTTTTAAGATGTTATAACATTTTTTGAAAATCAAGCAATTTATACGTCATTTCAAACAAATCAAAAAAAAATCAATCAATTTGTAGGTACATAATTTGGCACATTTTGATCAAATTAACCATTTTTCTAAAATTTTCACGTTTTACAAAATTATTTTACGATATCTCATCAACTGTTAAATCCAATCTGAAAAATTTATCATTACCTCGGAATTTTTTTTGGAATCTTAAAATCTTTTCGCAATTTTTACTCAATTTAGGCAAAATTTCTAGCCATTTTTGAGAGAAAATTAGAATTATTTTTAATCAAAATAGTTGATAAAACGTTTTCAATATAATTTTCGTATGAATTTTTTTATACGGCTATCAACTATTTGCAACATTCGGCACAATTCTATTCATATTCGATCTATTTTCAGACATTTTGTCATTTCAAAGTCGATAAAAAGTAACACGACGTACGAAAACTTGTAAACTCTAAAAATAAAAATTATGCAAAAAATTACACCTTAAGTCGACTCACCTCTGCAAATTAAAATTTTCAATTATCACTTCAATTCTGACAATAATTATCAAAAGGACGAATAAATTCTTTGCGATCCTTACACTAGTCAATTTTCAAACACGTTCACTTTAATTTCAATCATTTTGCATTCGATTCATAAAATATCACACCCCACTCTAATCGAAGCCTCTACAATTCCTATTCTACGCACCCCTTTCAACATTACCATATAACCGACCACATCACACATCTGGAACTCGTATCACAAGCCGGCCAACCCGAACAACACGCAGGTGACGTCACCTACACCGTACCAACTTTCATTATCTACGTTATCTTATCATTATTCATATAATTTCAGGTATCTAGCGTACTACGTTACTTTAATACAATAATAGCTCGTCGCTCGGTTGCCAAATCGCCAATACATAATTTCCACCTAAACACGGCATAGTTCCTTTCCTATAATTTTCAATTCCAATTACAAGCTTTTACCATCACAAATTAAAATAACTTTCGATCATCGAAAGTCCTATCCTGTCCTTCGTCTAGGTAGCAGAACTGATTGATACGTCAGTTGGTAAATACAATAGCGAACCGAGTGCGTATCGTATTCAATTTCCTGAACGAGCCGGAGAGGAAAAAAATATATTCCTAGTATGATTTCATTGTTACGTACTCGGTACGTATCAACAGTACATCAACACACGAACTTATCAGCTCTATATTTTCCAACTCTCCTTTTAACGAATATTATTTTCGTTCTAATTTGGGATATTTTTAGATATTCGAGTCTTCGATCAGAACCACAGACTCTCCAAAACATTACCAAAATAAAACGTACGTAGATATTTCAACCAATATGAGAGATGATTCAAAAATAAAAGAATTTAATTCGTCTCGACGCAGCAACGGATCTCCAAAGTCATTGACTCGGTTCGAAATTAAATTAGTGGCAAAAAATGATAATTACTTCGATATAATCCATTTTTAGCTGGAGGTGTACTCAACGATCTGGATCCTTCGAGTAGGGTCAATCTTCTCAATACGTCGGCTAAGGTCGATCGAAGGCAAACGATTTCGTCATTTTGTTCTAAAACTTTCTTCTCCAGATCGGTGACTCGTTCTCGCAGCGATTCATTTTCAGTCTCAATCATATCATCTGTGGAAAAAAACAAATCACAACCGTTCTATTAGAACAAAATATACTTTCCAAAAATAGACAATTTTACGCCTCTTTAAACGTGGATTGGTCAAATTTGGCAAAATCCTGCTTTTCAGAATCAGTAATATGAATTTTACTTCAAAAAAACAATTATTTTTGACCAGTTTTACAAAAGAAACTAGACTTTTGATTAATTTTTCAATAAAAACTTTATTTTTGATGAAAAAATTAGTGGAAAGTCTGAGTTTATTTCAAAAAATGGTTAAAAATTAATTAGTTTTGATTAAAAAATTAGTCGAAAATCAAGTTTTGATCCAAAAATTAGGTAGTTTAGTCAATTTTTGATTGAAAAATTGATCAAAAATCAAGTTTTGATTTAAAAAATGGTCAAAAGTCAGGGTTTGATGAAAAAAATTGATGAAAAATCAAGTTTTGATTGGAATTTTTTTCAATCAAAATTCGATTTTTGATTAATTTTTGAATCAAAACTAGATTTTTTATCAACTTTCTAATCAAAACCTGACCCTAGATACATAATTTTTGGATTAAAAATTGATTTTTGACCAATTTTTGAATCAAAACTTGATTTCTGATCAATTTTTTAATCAAACCCTGACTTTAGACTACGTAATTTTTGGATCAAACCCTAACTGTTGACCAATTTTTTATCAAAACTTGATTTTCAATCAATTTTTTAATCAAAACTTGACCTTAGATACGTAATTTTTGGATTGAAAATTGATTTTTGACCAATTTTTGAATCAAAACGTGATTTCTGATCACTTTTTTAATCAAACCCTGACTTTAGACTACGTAATTTTTGGATCAAACCCTGACTTTTGACCAATTTTTCAATCAAAACTTGATTTTTGAATACCTAATTTTTGATCAAAACTCGAAGTTGACTAATTTTTTGATCAAAACTAATTGATTTTGACCACCCACTTGGTATTTCCAATCAAAACCTGACTTTTGACTAATTTTTCAATCAAAACTTTAATTTTTATCAATTTTTTACTCAAAACTTGACTTTTGACTACCTAATTTTTCGATCAAAACTTGATTTTTCAGGAATTTTTGACAAAAAATCATCAATTCTGACTGAAAAATCAGCCAAAAATGATTGATTTCCACTGAAATCTATTTTTCTCATTCGAGAAACCAAATTTTATAAAATTCGATTGATTCAAATTGGGTAATGGATTGATAGATAATTCAAAATTAAACTGAAAATTCATTACGAGAACATAACAGAAGGAGAGGGGGAACCCCTCACACCTCCTCAAAATTAGCTCGCGAAAATACGAAATTACTTACGCCAAGCATTGCTAACCACAGTCGATAACGAATCGTCCTCTGCGACACATTGCATAACCATTTTATCAGTCAACATTCATGCCCGAATTTTACGCACTTTTCCGAACCATCTACAAAAAACACCTCGATATCTTTACATAGTAATTACTCGTCTCGTTCTGTTCGAAAATAAAAACACCGAAGAAGAGACCGGCTTGCCAAATGACGATCGCGGCAGCCGACAAGACCAAAACAAAAACCCAAAACAAAACACGACCGGGTGCATAGTACCGAGTTGCAATACATTGGAAAAATGAATCGAGCTGTGAGTCGCCGGCATAAAAACGGATCGATAATGAAGCAAGGCGCGGCGGTAGGTAATCAGCTGACGGAAATGTACAAGTACAATAGGGTTGCAACACGAGTGCGCACTCTTCCACCCGGCTCCGGTACTCGTACTTTTTACCACTCCGATGAACACTATTAATTTGTCAATTGTGACTCGAGAGTGAGGCGGACGAGTCAGCGATGACCACTATTTCACCTTATCTACCGTATGTGTCATACAAACACGTACCAAACACGCTAGGCTCAATTTAGCTTCATTTATCTCGGATTTTTTACACGATTTGAATAAGTTCGAATCAGGCTTACTTGTAACCGTACGTAGCAAAGACGAGATATTTTTAGAAAATTAGAAGAAAAAAATCTTCCCAGAGTGATATTTCCTTCCGCACGATATGTAATTAAATCGTATGTACTAATTGTTTCATTCGAGTACGTCCAAACAAATGGCTTTAGTCTTATTCAGTTGTTTACGTCTGTCCAGTCAGTAGCACAACGTTTCCTCTTATTAACCACATCTATGGCGTGAAATTATGAATCCGTGTATACTCGCGACCGTACCTTAGATTAGACCATGACCAACCTCAATACGAAGAGAATTTTTTTCATCGTCATGCTCGAAGAAGTATTTTCGCGAATAGATACTTGTAAATAGAAAAGGATGTACATATTTGAGGAAATTCTCATCTCGGACAGCTGTCCAACAGTTTACACAAATGGTTTTTTCACCTGTTTGATTACCTGATGAGCTTTTCAAAGTTCATTGCTTGATCACTAGTCGAATTTTCAATAGAATGGCCAAAAGTTTAACACAAATTTTTTAGCAAAAAAAAAGCTGATGATTAATTGCACAGTCAGAATTTTTCTGCAGTGAGAGCAGGTGACCATAAGGGTAAGAATCTGACAAGAAAGAATGTGGGCCTCGTAGAAAAAATAGTCGAGCCCCCAAAAATTCAAAATAAATTTTTCAATCTATTTTTCTCCTTAATTAATATTCAATGCACCAAAATGGTAATAAAATTTTTTGATTAAAAAAAAATCGAAAAAGTAAGTGCGAGTAATTTTTTGTTGTTTTTATAACTTTTTTCAAATTAAATGGAATAATGATCACATTAAATTCAATAATTTTTCAAATTTCGGAAATTCTTCAGAATATTACGGTTTACAGAAAATATTGCCGGTTCAGAAAATTTCACAAAGTTATAATAACACTGATGCTCAAAATAATTATGTGTGCCTAGCATTTCGAAAAATTGGTCAAACTTGTATTGTTTTGACTAATTTTTCAAAAAATTGTTTTTTACATTATATTTTTTTACGTAGTACGTACCTTACCTATGTATTTTGCAGATTTTTTATGAGAGGTCAAGTATCGAGCAAATTTCTCAAAAAAAAAATGTAAGAAATGAAATTTAAGAGAAGAAGCAAAAAAACAGCATGATTTTTAGAAACAATGTTTCAAAATTCAGGAATTATGTAATTTTCCAGGCGAAGGCGGAATTTTTTAGAAAATTTTACACGATCCTCATTAGTAATATTGCTGAAAACAAACGTCAATGTCATAGACTTACTAAAAAGACAAAATCAAAATTTAAAATACTTCAGAAATTTGACTTCATAATCTTGATAATTTTTCAAAAATGTTCAAAACAAGAATTTTCATTCTCGAAAATGTGCGTATATTTTTACCTCAAAAATTCATTTCAAATAATTTTCATCTCCCCCCCCCCCCACAAAAAACATACACAAAATATCTCCCTTTTCAACAGCAATTTCACTAAACCTAAAGAATTGAGCATTGATGGCCACACTAAATGAAAAGGATGGAAAATTTACCCACATAATGAAATTTTTTCTGTCATTCGAAGTTTCTGAGATGTCACAACTTTTTTTTTGGGGGGGGGGAGGCAAATTTTAATTTAACGCAATTTTTTCATGTAGAGGAAAACAAAAATTGAAAAAAGTTCAGATAGGTGAACCATTAAAAAATATGAATAAATTATTGCACATTATAAAGCTTGATGGAAAAAAATAAAAAAATTGTCTTTCATCTTGACACAAGACACCATTTTGGAATATCTATTTTTTTTTCCAAAAAAAAAAGAAAAAATTTGGGAAATCGGACATTATCAAGACGACGATTAAGAAAGAAGAGGGGAAGGGGTGAGCAACATAAAAACTTTCAAATGTTTTCGAGAAGGGTCAAAATATTTAAGAAAATTGAAATTTGGTACCAACATGAAGTTTTTGGATTAAAAAAATCAAAAAGAGAATGATTTTTGAAAAAAAGATTCAAAATACAGAAATATTTTACTTAAATAAAAGAGTAAGAACATAATTTTTTCAACAGTTGAAAAACAAAAAATGATCCATTTTTTATTTAACATTGGAAAGGTCATTTTCGACTGTACCTATGAATGAAATTGCTTTTCTGATTCTTTCGTTCGACACTGACCCGGTTGACGCCCAAAATTTTTTTTTCAAAATGTCAAAATTAATCTTCATTTCAAAAAAACTTCCGAAAACCATTTTTTTTTAGGTATTTTATTATGACTTCATCAGATTGCGAATTTTTTCGAGGAGAATACTTTTGAACTTTCAAGTTTGACTCAAGTACATATTATTATATGAATTTTTATAATCTCGAAAGCAATTTATATATTGGTGTAGGTAATCAAAAAAATTCAAAAAACAAACGCAATAGATTTCATTTTCCAGCCATTCAATATTCAACTGTCCAATTGACCTGCACGACCGTACAATTTCACAAAAGCTCTAAATTTTTCGACATTTCAATGAAAAAATAATCAAAGCAAAAAAATACGATTTCATAATACCCTCAGCTCTTTACAGAATTTTTACGAATACAACCAGCCAGTCAACCCAAATAACATCATTTCAAAACAAAACAGCAAACGAACTCGTATCAACATTTCATACAGAAAATCTCGACCTTCGAGCAAACAATACCGAGAAAATTAGACACCAAGAAACAAAAGAATCGAGGAATTTTCGCCGATGGTGTTTCGAGTTAAAAAATACGAACACACCAAAGTATTTTTTCCATCTACGTATACGCATAAATGAAAAACACTACTAAATATACTACGACGACGATCGATGTCGATACGAAACCAAAAAATTCATATTTTTTAACTACTACTCTGAAAAAGTTCGTATTTACCAACGTCTTACTCAATAACTTCAAAGTTCACACACGTGAAAATTTTTCAAGAATTAATCGCGCACATAATACAATGATTAAGATTTTTACTAATTAATTGCCACCTGAAACTGAACCGCACACGTAAATACTACTGCCTGAAAATATTTACACATCCAAGTGTAACTTTTTTTTAAAAATCGAGTGTACAAATTTACGTATTATCTTGTATCATATGCCTGAAGAACAAGTGACGAGAACAATTATATAACGTTATCGCGTTATCAGTATCACTACGAGCTCTTATTCCCTTCATTTCATTTTTTATTATCGAGGCTATATTCAGTACATATTTACAGGTTAAGATAATTGTAAGCGATGTTTAAGTTTTGATTATTTAAATTGAAAATATGCCACATTTTACGATATACCCGAGTTCGAATATTTTTTCATTTTTTCAATTCTCAATTTTTTTCTTTTCAGTCAAACAGCCAAAGTTTAAGATATTTTATAAAAAAATAAACGACTCAAGTCAAGATTTAATCAGTTTTTTTCATTCTTGATGAAATTTGTGTCATTATTCTTCCCATCAAACTTGAAAAAAAAATCAGTCTTCTTTTTGTTCATTTTCAAAGCTATTCAGATACCATCATATTATATAATAGTATTCATTTTGTTCAATTTATCAATTTTTGAAATTGCCAAATCTTATAATAACTCCAAAGAAAACCTACTTATCGAACTCAAATCATAAGAACAAATGGAACAATAAGAGCATTTCATCTTCAAATCTCTGTTTATCCACAGAATCTAAAATGAGTTCATAAAATAAAAGGGAGGCATATTCCAAGAAAACTTCACATGCATACTTTTATATCTATAATATGAATTTTCAATTTCACATGACGGCATATGTGTATATTTAGATACTTATCATACCATTTGAAACTCTTATCGTTTAATTTTGAATTAGATCGCAGATTAATTTTTAAAAAATACAAACGAATCTATAAGCGAATGAAAACCTACCATACTCATGAAGTAATATGACACGGTTATGATGTTTTGCCAATAATTATTAAAAATAATGAATATCGGAATGAAGACTTTGCTTCTTATATTATTTGCTTCTATAGGTAAGCGTTACACTTACAATCCTATCATTCTCTGAGATAGCCATTCATTGGCCAAAAATAAATCTTTCCTGGCCAATTTATCGTTTTTGAAACACCTAATACAAAAAAAAGTTTTCATCATTAAACAATCATAAAAATTGGATTGCCAGAATTTCCAAAATTTCCAAGATTTTGGAGCCCACATGACATAAATATTCGTTCCCCTTATTTTAAAACGTTCATAATAGCGTCTAAATATTCCAATAATTTATTTCAGATAATATCGTAAAACAAATCAATAGTAGGTTAGAACATAATCATTAGCAGCTCAAATTAATTACCATCCCATTTGGAAAAATTTAAAGATATTGAGAAAAATTAAGATCGTGCCAGAATCCCCAAAATATGCAGGGAATTGGAGAGGATGAAATTCGGTTCTAGAGAAGAATCGACATCAGATTAACACTAAATTTTTATTCTTACTGCAAAATTTTTTCATTGAAAAAAAAAAAAACAAATTTCAGCTAGAAATCACCGTATCTCTGTTTTAGATTTCTGAAAATTCGTCAAAAATCAAAAAAATTGCTTTGAGCAACTAAAATTCTAGTTGCAAAAATGAAATTAAACCAATACCATTAAAAACTAATATTGACTCGCTTTTTTTTCTTAATTTTACAGCAACTTCTGTAATCGCTGATGAAGATCCTCCAGTCAACTATGACATTACAACTTTACTGAACAACTCAATCGCTAGAACAATCGAAAATTCAAATTCAGATGTGATACATGATTTATTGATCTTTAAATTAGACAACTCTAATCCAATCAATCATGAGCTTCATGACATTGAGGTTGACTTCGATTTGGAACCTTTTCAGAACAAATTCTACTTTACTGGTGTCAAAATTACTGCTAATTCAAAATCTCTTTGCATACGAAAAGGATTCAGCAACTTCGAAACGGTAAACAAACGTCAACGCTTTGTAAAGATGGCTGGACGGGGAATCTATGGAATTGAACTTTTTAAATGAAATTTTTAGAACGATTTTAAATTGTTTCAATTTTTTTCAAGCATCAATTTTCGGTTTGGGTATTTCTAGTATTTTGCCTATTAAGAGAGGGACGAAAAGTTTTTTCGCCTAAATTATTCTTTTGAATCTTTTCTCCTGCATCAACTCCATATTAATTTTACACAGCACTGGATATCATTAATTCTTATTAATTTACCTACATTTCATAGACCATATTTATACCCAGACTGGAATTTTCAATAGAAGGATACTTAGGAGCGATCGAAACGACTAATGACACCGTTTACGCCAGATTTCTATGCTACGTACATTTTGAAAACATCTCAATCGTGACTTTCAAAATATCGCCTCATGTTCCAGCGGAAAACAAATTATACATCAATATGACATATGACGAAGAATTCGATTGCGATTTCGTGAGTGGTGATTGAAATTATTCTAAACCTACACTTGAAAAAAAAAATATCAGCTGCTAATCTATATTTTTCGCAGCTTCTGTTAGATTGGTACCGACAAAACATAACGTCAGAAACACTACAACAAATAATCAAGAAGGCTATACCACAATTATTCCGCGAAAATTTACAACACAACGAAATATTTTCTCAATCATTCGAAGCAAAACTTAGCAATTTTGCTGCAGAAAAAATCGCATCTCATTATCAAGATTTCCAGAACAACTCAGCAAGCTACCACTTCTTCATACCGAATATCACTTCCCTGAAACGTACACTGAGTAACATCACAATCACAGGACTATGGAATTACCATTCTCTTTCAATCAGCAACCATTTTGGTTATTTCGTCAGGAACCTGACAATAAAAAATATTCGAGGACACACAAATCTGTCTTACGAATCCCAAAACTCGACAATTTTTCCTTTACGTTTCGAAGCAGAATTTCTTTCAATCGTAGTCGATGAAGAAATGCAACGTGTCAGAGTGATCATGAATAATTATTCGGTCTCACAGATCAATTCGAACAGCTCATTGACCGAATACCAATCGAAATGGGTGATGGGAGGAATAGAACTGGCAATAGCATCTTCGATAATGCCATCGATTAAATGTAACCAATTTCAAGCAAAATTCCTGCGAAAAAATACCCAGACAAATTAATCTTTTTTTTGTTCAGTTTACAGAAACTGGAACGTCTTAAGTACCCGCGAAGACCATCCGATAGTAAAAATATCCACCACAATGTCCCAGCTATTCCAAACAAGGACGATAAAAAAATTGTACGACGGTTTGAATATATCTTTGCCCAAGAAAACGTCAGCAGAATCAAATTTACAACTTGGATCTTCTAACTATACCATTTCAATAAATTACACCTCACGAAAATCATCTGTCTTGTTTTTGAATCCAGAGTTCATCAATTGTAGTCTTTATGATAATTTGCAGGCAAGTTGAACGTATCAAGGTCAAGTATTTCCCTTCAAGTTGCAGTAAAAAAAAAAAAAAAACAATTTTTCAAATTTATAGATGTTCTCCGAATTACCTTGGTTGGGTCATGCAAATATTCGCCTGAGCAATTCCACCCATCAATTCAATGATTTTGGTCTCTCGTCGCAGGAAGGAATGTTCATCAGATTGACAAAACGTATTAATTTAAACGAATGCGACGATTATACATTATCGATCGAACCAGGATTTCTTGTAAGTTCATTCCATAAATATTATCTATGTAAAATAAGGCCCTTTTTTTTTGGGGGGGGGGGGGGGGGGTGTCAAAAAGTGTGTACTTTGACAAAATTTAGTGAAGATCAATTGGAAAAAAATTTGAATCCCACAATCTCTAAAAGGAGACGCATTTAGAAAACCTCTTGATTGCCTACATCCTACGTCAGAAATTTTGTTTGCTGCTTTTGAAAATTGCTACCAGCTGGAAATCCTCAGTTTATCCAAAAATGTAAGATATAAATTTCATATACGTTCCAGAATTATTTCCCTTCCAATTGAATATCATTTTTTGCCCCCTCACCGCAAATTTGAAGATTTTCTCTAAATTCAAATCGCTCTCACTGAAATGCCTAAAAATCGGACCAGAATTTTTTAGTCGTTTGAAATTAATGCATTTTTTAAAATTAAATTTCAGTTGGCAGCCCTGCAATAAAAAAATCAAAATCATTTCAATGACCAGATTTTTTTGGATTTCTTTTCAAAAAACACTGAAAATGAAGAATTTAAATTTTTTGCAAATAGCGACAATAAAAATGCTGTTGGCATCACTCGCATTCATTTTTTTCGAAAAATGGAGGAAAATGTAATTAAAAATTATTCTTGGCGATCGAAAAATTACTGGTTTGATTTCGAGGGCAAACGCTCTTCAAAGAAGGTGACTTGAGGTTTCCAGCAGATGGAATAATCCAAAATGATAAAGAAAAACTTGCTTGTTGAAAACAGTCTCACTTTGAAGTCCCCTAATTTATCCCTCTATGGACCGAGAGATTTAAAAATTTTCAGGCTTTCTACTCGAGACATTATTTAACCAATTTTCATCAAAAATCATCATAAAACTAACAATAATTCACACTTTCAGGATGCAGATGATTCGACTTCAAACGAACAAAATAATTTTACAGAAAATCAACTTCACACAATCAGGGAAAAAGCAGAACAAATGTTCATTTCTACAATCTTGGAAAGATTTTGGATTTCCGCTCGACGTTTACTTTCTTTATCAAAAATTTTAGATTACTGCACCGCTCCGGTAAAAATGTTCGATGATTTTCTACCTTTCTTCGCCGATCACGAATTACCATATTACATACGCAATGCTGAAGCTAACTCACATACCTGTAAAATTTCAAAGTCGAAGATGACCATAAACAACGTTATAATAACAGATTGGACGAAGTCTCTCATGGCTTGGATTTGGTATGAAAAAATCGATAATGGAATCATCATATCTGAAGTCGATATCGTATCAGAACAGGCGAAGGTTAGAATGAATTTCAATGACAATTCGTTTCCATCCAATAAATCAAAATTATTGGAATTCGACGGTGTTTCATTACGTAACGAGACTAATACGGGAACACTGGTAGCAACACTCGGCGACCCATCGAAAAATTATTTCTCATCACCCAGATATAAAGAATTGAAGTTGAAAGAAAAATGTGAATGCATAATTGAAGAATCTTTTAAGAATTGTATCAAAAAGGGTAACCAGCGGAATAAAATATATTCGTGATAATTTTTTAGTTGGTGTTTTTCTCCATCTCTCCATATTAGTTGAAGGGTAATTTAATTATACAATATTCCAAGAGTTCAAAAAAACGAATTTTCGCCGAACATTTTCAAAATGAACACCTACAATGAAAATTTCCCACCTGGTTTGAGGAGAAAGGGGGGATTGAACAGAGAAAACCATCTCCTTCTGTCAAAGAAAAAAAATTCAGAAATCAAACGCAAAGACATATTATTTTACTCTTTCTTTTGGACCTACGTTGAGTCCATAAATTTACTTCCCAACCAGAGCGAATTTTGAGTTTAAAAACTACCATTTTTAATTTTGTTGATCTTCATTTTTTTCCCATACAGCCAAAGGTCAAGATATTATCGAAAAATAAACGAGTCAAGTCGAGATTTAATGAGTCTTTTTCAGTCTAGATAAAATTTTGTGTAATTATTCTTCCCACCCAACTTGAAAAAAAAATCAATCATTCCAATATTACATATTTCTGTTCATTTTTAAAACTATTTACATATTATATTGAATATTAATTTTGTTGAATTTTTTAATTTTTGAAATAGCCAAATCGAACCTATTTATTGAACTAAAATCATAGGAACAATAAGAGCATTTCAACATCAAAGCTGACTATTCACAAAATCTAAAATGAATTCATAAAATAAAATAAAGAGGAATATTCCAAGAAAACTTCACATGCGTAAATTTTAATACCTGCAACATGAATTTTCAATTTCACATGATGGCATTTGTATCGCAGTATATTTCATTTTAGATAATTATCATACCATTTGAAACTCTTATCGTCTAATTTTGAATTAGATCGCAGATTAAAAATGAATCTATTAGCGAATGAAAATCTACCATACTCATAACGCAATGTGACACGATTATGTTTTGCCAATTATCAAAAATAATGAATACTGGAATGAAGACTTTGCTTCTCATATTATTTGCTTCTACAGGTAAGAGCTACACATACAATCCTATCATTCTCTGAAGTACTAAGCCCTTTATTGGCAAAAAATTATCTTTCCTGGTTAACCCTTGATTAGTCGCATGCCTATGTCTAACGGACAGTAGTCGCGTAATGGAGGATTCCTCCATATTTACACACGTCAAGCGCGTCATGGAGGAATCCTCCGTATCCTTACTTACATACGTTATGCGCGTCATGGAGGAATCCTCCGTAGGGATTTTTTTTTTTAAATCAATACACCATTGTCTGGAACGGAAAGGGAAGGAGTCCATTCCATCATTTTGAAAAATGAGAATTACTTGCATAAATTTAATAAAGCCTGAGCGAAGCGAGGGCATCAATATATTCAATATGTTGAGATACGGAGGATTCCTCCATGACGCGCTTAACGTATGTAAATTTACGGAGGATTCCTCCACGACGCGCATTACGTACTTAAATACGGAGGATTCCTCCATAGCGCGCCATACCAAGGGTTAATTTCTCGTTTTTGACACGCCTAATAGAAAGAAATGCATTTTTGAAAACAAATCTTGTCATTAAAAATCACTTGATAATCTACCAGAATTTCTATAATTTTTAAGATTTTGGATCCTACAGCACAAATAAATATCGTTTAACTCATAATTACGTCTAAATATTACAGAAATTGCAGATAATAAATAAAAAAAAAAATCAAAAGTAGATCAGAAAACAATTTTTATCACCTCAAATTAATTATCATCTCTTTTGGAAAAAATTTAAAGATATTGAAAAAAATTAAAATCGTGCCGAAGGTTATATTACCAAATCTGCAAAAAAAAGGGGGATTCAGATCGATACCAGATTAAGACTCAATTTCTACAATTCTATTGAAAAAATTTTTATTCGAAAATAAAAAAACACATTTCAGTTAGAAATCACCCCAGATATGATTTTCAATTTTCGAAAACGTATCAAAAAAAGAAAAAATAATTCGAGGAACTAAAATATCAACCGAGGGTTTTAGACCACACTCTTTCTGAAAATCGGAATTAAAACCTTCAATTTGAAATTGAACCAACACAATTGGAAACTAATATTGATTGTTTTTTCTTCATTTTACAGTAACTTCTGTAATCGCTGATAAAGATCCTCCAGTCAACCCTGACATTACATCCTTACTGAACACATCAATTGCTAGAACATTCCGGAATTTAAATTTACAGGCGATACAAGATTTATTGATCTTCAGATTAGACAGCTCTAATCCGATCAATCATGACATTGAAGCTGATTACGAATTCGAACCTTTCCAGAACAAATTCTACTTCACTGGTGTCAATATTTCCATAGATCTCGTTTCAAAATCTATTCATATACGACACGAATTCAGCAGCTTCGAAACGGTAAACATACATAATTTCAACGCTTTTTAAAGATGGCTGCTATGGAATTGAACCTTTCTTCTTGAATTTTTATCAAGATTTTTCAATCGGTTCAATTTTTTTCAGCAAAATTTTTGGTTTGGATATTTTTTCAGTATTTTGCACATTAAGAGAAACCCTCCTCCCAAAAAAATTCTTTCGAGGTCCAATGGATTTACCTACATGTAATTCTATTTAAGGTGTAAATTGAAATAATTGATAAAAATTTTAATTTCATAACTTTTACAAACTCTGAAATTTTGAAAAATTTTGAACCAAAATCAAAATTAAATTACCTAAAGTAAATTTTTTTCAAAATGATTTTTCAGATGAAATGAATTTTCATTTTTTTTAAAACTAAAGTAAAAAGAAAAAATTCAAAGAAAGACATTTTTAGAGACTATTCGACAAAATTGAGACAAGAAAGGCCCATGAAAAAAAAAGCCTCGGATGCCTGACAAATGAGCAAAATCTAATACTATTGTACACCTAAATTATTCCAAATTTGAATTTTTTCTCCTACATCAACTCCATACATTAGAAATCATTAATTCTTATCAATACTCTTTTCACAGACCATATTTATACCCAAACTGGAATTTACAATAGAAGGACACTTAGGCGCGACAAATGACACCGTCCACGCCAGATTCCTTTGTTACGTACATATTGAAAATATCTCAATCGCGGCTTTCAAAATTTCACCTCACGTTCCAGCAGAAAGCAAATTACATTTCAATATAAAATACAACGAAAACTTCGACTGCGATTTCGTGAGTGATGGCTGAAATATTGGTATGATAACAAATTTTTTAAACATCAATTACCAATAATTTATATATTTTTCGTAGCTTCGGTTATCTTGGTTCCAACGAAACATCACATCAGAAACACGATTTAAACTAAAGCAAATAATCAGAACGGCTGTACCACAATTATTCCGCGAAAATTTACAACATAACGAAATATTTTCTCAATCACTCGAAGCAAAACTTTGCAATTATGCTGCAAAAAAAATCGCATCTCATTATCCAGATTTTCAGAACAACTCAGCAAGCTACCACTTCTTCATACCGAATATCACTTCCCTGAAACGTACACTGAGTAACATCAACATCACAGGACTATGGAATTACCATTCTCTTTCAATTGAAAACCATTTTGGCCATTTCGTCAGGAACCTGACAATAAAAAATATTCGAGGACACACAAATCTATCTTACGAATCCCAAAACTCGACAATTTTTCCTTTACGTTTCGAAGCAGAATTTCTTTCGATCGTAGTCGATGAAGAAATGCAACGTGTCAGTGTGATCACGAATAATTATTCGGTCTCACAGATCAATTCGAACAGCTCGTTGACCGAACACCAATCGAAATGGGTGATGGGAGGAATAGAACTAGCAATAGCATCTTCGATAATGCCATCGATTAAATGTAACCAATTTCAAGCAAAATTCCTACGAAAAAATTCCCAGAAAAATTAATCTTTTTTTTTGTTTAGTTGACAGAAATTGGAACATCTCAAGTACCCGCCAAGACCATCCGATCGTAAAAATGTCCTCTACAATATCGCATCTGTTTCGAGCAAATTTGATACAAGAACTGTACAACGGTTTGAATATAACTTTGTCCAAGGAAATGTCCGCTGAATCAAATTTAAAACTTGGTTCCTTCAACGACTACAACATTTCGATAAATTACACCACACAATCGTTACCCACTGTGCCTATTTATCCAGACTTATTCGGCTGTGCCTTGTACAACACCTTCAAGGTAATTTTGTGTACACCGATCAGTTTTCCTAAAAAAATAGAATTTCCACAATTCAAGTCCAAATTCATTTTAAAATCTTTTTTTTCAATTTTTTGAAATTATTTTAATTATATTTTTATACATTTTTTGAATCGTACAATTTTTCAACTTCAAAATCTTTTCCAAGAACTTTGATTTTTCCTCAAATTTTTTTCTACCTCGATAATTTTGATGTTATTCAAAAAAATTCAATCATATAAAATTTTCCAACTCAAATAACTGGAAAAAGTTATAAAAAATACGGAATATTTTTTTTTAAAAAAATCAAACCTGAAAATTTTTTGAGAAAATGAAAATTTGAAAAAATTTTACAGTTGAAAAATTTCAAAATTCGAAACACTTTTAAATAAAACTGCCCAAAAATTTAAATTGAACTAAGAAAAAAATTATAGAAAACTCATTTTTAGAAAAAATACCAGCCAATATCAAATCATTAAAATTCCAAAATCATTACAGATGTCCTCCGAAATACCTTGGTCTGTGCATGGAAATATTCGTCTGAGTAATTCTACCCATCAATTCGACAACTTTAATTTCTCATCGGATAAAATTTCTATCGAGCTGACCACACGATTCAATAACTTCAACGAAAACTACGATCACGAGTTGAGAGCCGAATCATTTTTCCTGGTAAGTTTACTTCATACATTCATCAAATAGGCATTTGAAAAACATCCGCCAACCCAAATAACCCAATAATTCTTATAAAACCTGCATAAAAATCACAATTTCAGGATGGAAATGGAGATTACTCGAGATTATACGAACAAAACAAACATTTCACAGAAGATCAAATAGCTGACATACTTGAAAAAACAGAAGAAATGCTGTCTTTGTCGATCTTGGAAAAATTTAGACCTTTCGTCAAACATTTACTCTCCATTCCACACCTCGATTACTGCACCACTCCGATAAACATGTTCGATGATTTTCTGCCTTTTTTCGCCGATCACGAATTACCATATTTCGTACACGATACTAATGCTGTATTTAAAACCGATCCACTATTCAATTCAAAGATAAATAACGTGACGATCACAGAATGGGTGAAAACTCCGACTACTTGGATTTATTACAATAGAGATAATAATGAGAAAATTTCATCGACTGTCTATACTGTATTGGAAGATGTGAAAGTCCAAATAGGTTTTAATGGATCTTCGTTCGAGTCCGATAAACTGGAATTGGAATTTTTCAATATTAGAATAATTAACCAGACCGATATGGGTAAGATTAAAGTCAAGTTTGACATACCTACAATGCCATCGAAAAATAATTTAACGTTACTCAAATACGAAGAAAATTGGTTGAATGGAAGATTAGAATACATGATTGAAGAATCTTTCAAAAATTTGGCAAAAAAAGAGTAAAAATCGACGTAAAACATATTTGAGATGATTTTCTACAACACCCTCTTCACCTTCCGAAAAATATTCAAGAATGATAACAATTTTTCAAGAATTCAAGGCAGCGAATTCAATAAGAAAAAATTTTCAAATAAGCTTCATGTAGGCAAATATCTATTCCTTCTGATTCGAGAAAAAGAAAATGAAGAAGGAAATTGTCATTTTCTTACGAAGGAGAGAACATTTTCGAAGGTCAAGCATAAAGAAAAATCAAATCTCCTTCTGTGGTACATTTCAAACACTCGATTAATTTTCTTCGCCGCCTGAATAAATTTGTCCACATTCCATTTCTGCCCAGATCCGCTCTGATCTAGATTAATTATCGAGTCATTTGCAACGATCGAATATAATCTTTGATATTGTAAATTTAAATCCGATAATCATAATGATAACGGGCCAATACGTTTCAAAAATGTTTTTAATTTGTATGCCCATAAATGTTTTTCACTGTTTATGTTTTTAATATACGCATTTTTCCTTGCAATGCAATTTATCAAGAATATCAGATTATTTTTTCTTCGCCTTATTTTCATTACCGGAAAATATTTTCAGGAAAAAAATCATTGCAATGAAATTTTTTTTAAAAATTCAACTTTTATGGGAAGCATCAACAAAAATACGTTTTAAAACAAGAAGCAGATACTTGAGAAATTTTTAACCAACAAAAAAATCGTTGAAAAAGTATAATGATGACGAACTGACATTTTTTCTACTCTCTACGACCCCCCCCCCCCCTTTCACCGACATCGGTGATCTCTAAATTACAGGAATTGCATGATTCATTCGATTAATATCAAAAGGGAATAGGTAAAGAAAAAGATTCATCTACATATGACCTGACTGTTGAAATATCTGACTTTTGAAGAAATTATAATTATTCAAAATATTTTTTATGACTGATTAGGGCTTTTGCATGGCTTTTTCTCTACATTTTACAGAGTGGGACTTGAGTCCTTCCTCCTTAGCTCAGAAAGGAGATATTATTTGAAAAATAATGTGAAAGAATAGCATATTTTGTTCTTCAAAGATGATTTTTCAATATCAAAAAAATTTTGCCCACGTTTTACTCAAATTAATCCTTTAATTTTTTGATTGAACATATAGCTCTCTAAATCGAAAACAATCTTTGAAAAAATTCTGCCTTTGAGAATCAGTGCAATGATTTTCATCGAAAATTAATGACTTTTCACTGATCTTTCAGTCGAAAGTCACTGATTTCTCAATCAATTCGCAATTTGTCAAACAAATCAATAATTTGGACTGAAAGATCAGGGGAAAAAATCATCACCTGATTTGAGCAAGAAAATTTTCTGAGTGTATTATTTCTTTGTTTCAAAAAATTCCAATTTTTTCAATTTTTCTTCGTTCAAATCCATTTTTAATGTTCATTGAAATCCCCCCCCCCCCACTATTTTTATACTCGAGTTCTCAGTAAATACTTTCCTTGAATGATTTTTTGGTGCTTCATGGAGAAGATTTTTTGACAAAAATTATATTCCATATTTACGAAAATTTGTAAAATTTGCAAAAAAAAAAAGAGAACGTTGATACACCATGGATTCATTTTCGAAATGATTCGATTTCAGAGTCCAGGGATGGTTTTAATTTCATTTGGCTGGGGCCAGAGCTCACAAAAAATTCACCAGCCTTCATAAAGAAGAAAAGTGAGAACAAAAAAAAAAGGTAGCCAATTTCCGAAATCCTCAGCTGTAACTATTGGAAGAAGTCAGGCATTCATTTTTTGTACAAGTGCAGGTGGACCTGAAGAACAAATTTTTTATTACTGATAGGTAGGTATCATATTATTAGATAAAATCACCATACCATTTAAAAATCTTATCGCGTAGTTTTGAATTTAGATCGCAGATTAAATGAAATAACATACGATAGAGTAAAAAAAATCAATCAAATCTGTTTGCAAATGAAAACCAACAATATTCATAAATTAATGGCTCGGCTGTGTTCATTTTTTCTGTTGTCAAAAATGATAAATATTAGAATGAAGATTTCGTTTTTTATATTAATAGCTTCAACAGGTAAATTTTAAATTGCAATTTTTCAATGATTTGGAATAGTTAGCTATTTAAATATCAAAAAATAATAATTTTCGAGGTACACTTCAGGGGTCCACAATCCAAACAGGAGCTGATTTTTTTTAAAAAAATGCACGGTCCAGAGCATTTCTGGCTAAAATTTCAACCTTCTGAATTAAATTTTCGACTTTTGAAACATTTTTTGAGAACTGAAAAACAATAATCATCAATGAAAAGTATATCTTCATCAAATAATGATCACTTCAGACCCACATTTCACTATTTCTAGTCATTTTGGAGCTTCCATCGATACAAAATTTCACCTCGACCGTCCAAAAAAAACTTTAAACCAAGTTGAAAAAATTCAAAAATCATTACAAATTTCGAACTAAACTAACAAAAACACTAATATTTACTCGTTTTGCCTTTATTTCCAGCATTTTCTCTCGCTCAAATCACAAATCCACCTGATTCTCCTGTCAACTATGACATAACAACCCAACTAAATAATTCTGTCTCCCGGACGTTCCAAAATTTAAATTCAGACGTGATACAAGAATTGATCCATAACATGGAGACCGACAATCCGATCAGTTTTGATACAGGAGTTAATCACGATTATAAACCTTTCCAAAACGAATTCTTTTTCACTGGCGTCAATATTTCCGTATTAAATTTACAATCCGTTCACGTACGACATATATTCTCCAGCGTCGAAATGGTAATACATAATTTTTTCAGGGAAGTTGAAATCTCCATCTATGATATCAAATTTTCTCCTTTTTCAATTTTTTTTCCTGGTTTTCCTGATATCAGTTTTCAATCTACATAATTAATACACGGTCAAAGATCATTAAAATTCAAGATTTTAAAAAATAATTCATTATTTTGCAAAATTTTCAATTTTTGACAATTATTCTTCCAGTCATCAAAAAGTATTTACACCGCCTCTATTTTAAATTCACTTTGAAATATACGACTAAAAATTGTAAATTTTTCCAAAAACGACCATTTTTCTCAAATAATCTCTCCAATTCGTAAAATTCGGTCAATTTTCATAGATAGATTCCATCTTCCCGCATTTCCATCACCAAAAATCATCATTAACTCACATAAATATATCTCCCACAGACCATATTCATCCCCAAACTCGCCCTAAAAATAGAAGGCTACTTGGGAGCGACCAATGACACCGTTCACGCCGGTTTCGTACGTTCAGTGATTTTTGAAAACATCTCAATCATCACTTTCAAACTACCACATCACTTACCCGGAGGCAAATTATACATTTACATGAAATACGACGAAAACTTCGAATCGAACTGCGTAAGTATCCCAACTCAGCCAAATTCACTCACAAAATTCTTCCCAATCATACCCACCGGTACAAATTTCCAGATTTACTCGCCCTGGTTCCACCAAGACATAATCTCAGAAACACGATTCGAATTAGAGCGAAAAATCAAAGAAACCCTGCCATCATTATTCCTCTATAACTTAAAACACAACGAGAAATTTTCACGATCAATCAACGCAACATTTTGCAATCACCCAGCCAAAGAATTCGCTTCTCTTTATCCAGATTTTCTAAACAATACAGACCGATTCCATTACATCATCCCTAACATCACCTCGTTACAACGTACACTCAGCAACATTACCATCTCAGGGCTATGGAATTTCATATCTCACTCATTCAGCGTTAATTTGGGCCAAACTATAACCAACCTGATGATAAAAAATATTCGAGGGCATGCCAATCTATCCTACGATACTCAAAACTTGACCATTTTCCCATTACGTTTCGAAGCAGGATTAATTTCGATATTGGTCGATGGAGTAATGAAACGAGTCAGTGTGACAGCGTATAATTATTCGGTCTCGCAGATCAATTCGAACATCTCCTTAACCGAATATCAATCGAAATGGGTAATGGGAGGAATTGAGCTGGCGATAGCGGCTTCGATAATGCCATCATTCAAAGGTAACTCATCCCGAATTAAATTTCTACCACATAAAAAAAAATATCCATTTAAATCTATCAATTTTTCTTTTCTCTCAAACAGTTTACAGAACTCAAACCGGATCATCAAATATACTCGACGAACACCCAATTGTAAAAATATCCGCCATGATGTCACAGCATTTCGAAGGAAAAACCATACAAAAATTATACAGCGATTGGAATATTTCTATGCCCGAAAACATGACTGCAGAATCCACTTTACAACTCGAATCATCCGAGTACAACATTTCAATTAGCAGTTCACCAACTCAGGCATTTATCCCAAGTCCTTATCCGAACTGGATCCAATGCAATCTTTATGATACATTGAGGGTAAACTTTCCAACATAAAAATATCTTGTTAGGTACGATGCAAATTTCAATTTAATTGATAAAAACATTGCATTACCAAAATTTTAGATAACTTTCGGACTTCCTTGGTATTTATTTGGAAAAATTCGCCTGAGTAATTCGACTCATCAGCTCAATGACATCGATTTCATGATGGGTGATTTCTTCAGTGGCCTCGTCAAACGTAATAATTCAAATGAAACCGACGATTTTGAACCTGTCACCGTACCCAGAATCGACGTAAGTTCATTATCCTCGAAAAAATTCAATCAATTTCATTTCCTTTTCAGAAATTCAATTCATTTTTTCATCAAAAAATTTAATCAACTTCATTTTCTCAACGAAAAATTCAATCAATTCCATTATTTCATCAAAAAAATCTATCACTTCTATTTTCTGATCAAAAATTCCATCTACTACATTTCCTCATCAAAAATTCAATTAATCTGTTTTCCCATCAAAAATTCTATCAATTTGGTTTTTTTTTTTCATCAAAAATTCTATCGATTTCATCTTCTCATCAAAAACCTACATCAATTTTATTTTTGTCTCATCAAAAAATTCAATCAATTTGATTTTCTAATCAAAAATTCCGTTAAATTCTTCTTCTCAACAAAAATTCCATCAATTTCATATTTTCAGCGAAAAATTCAATCAAGTTGATTTTTCAGCAAAAATTCCATCAATTTGATTTTTTCATCAAAAATTCCATCGATTTCATCTTCTCATCAAAAACTTGAATCAATTTTATTTTTATCTCATCAAAAAAATTCAATAAATTTGATTTTTTTTCACCAAAAATTCCATCAGTTTCATATTTTCATCGAAAAATTCAATCAATGTGAGTTTGATTTTCTTGGCAAAAATTTAGTCAAGTTGATTTTTTCACCAAAAATTTCATCAAATTCATATTTTTATCAAAAAATTCCATCAACTTCATTTTCTCATCAAAAATTCCATAAATTTCATTTTTTTCATCAAAAACTTCAGTCTACATTTTTTCAACGAAAAATTTAATCAATTCCATTTTTTCATTGAAAAATTCAATTAATTTGATTTTCCCATCAAAAATCAATCAATTTGATTTTCTCATCTAACATCAATTTCATATTTTCAGAAAAAAATTCCTTCACATTCATTTTCTCATGAGAAATTTCAATAAATTTCTTTTTTTTTCATAAAAAAATGCAGTTTATTCCATTTTTTCACCAATAATTTTTTTTCCTCATCAAAAAATTTTACATTTCAGGTCCAACTATTATCAGAATCAAACGAACACAATTTCACCGAAAACCACACCAAGGCAATAATCGAAAAAACTAAACAAATGATGACTTCGTCAATTTCAAAGGTTATCATGCTCCTAGCCAAACCGTTACTCTCACTGCCATTAGACCATTGCACCGCTCCCGTCAAACTATTCGATGATTTTCTGCCTTTCTTAATCGACGACGAATTATCATACTACGTTCCCAATCTCGACAATACGCCGAAAACCGAACAATTTTTCACATCCAAGATAAACAATGTAGTGATCCAAGAATGGAGCAAGACTCCAAACATTTGGATCTCATTTTATGACGATGCTGATGAGAATATCGAGTCAATTGTCAATACTGAATTGGGAATGACGAAAGTTCGAATGAATTTCAATGACAGCTCGGTCCAATCTGACGATTTGGAATTCGTTTTTCGAAGTACTGTATTGAAGAATTTCACGGATACGGGAGAGATTGTGGTGCATTTTTATTACGACCATGAAAAATATCCTGTACGAAATAATATTTCGTTATCTGCACGCGAATCGTATTGGTTGAAAGGCAAACTAGAATATATTACTGCTGAATCTTTCAAAAATCTTACCAAAATCGAGTAGATAATAATTGTAGATAATTTCTTAATTAATTTATTACCAGTATATTTATATTTTTAAATAAAATTTTGTACATATTTATTGACTCGATAATTTGAGTTTGTGAACGTGATCAAATAGAAAAATGACCTCTAAATCTTTATCAACACCCTTCAAATAATTAATTTTGATAATTTCGAAATTATATTCAGAGTCTTCGTGTTCCTTTCCTCCTACACCCCCCCCCCCCATCTAAATCTATACACGATAAAGCACAGCCGTTTTTCAAAACTTCAAGACAGGCAACTTTCAATAAATTAAATTACTCAAAATTTGAAAAATGATACCACAAAATATCTTGCATGCAAATATTTACATCTAATGTACTTAGGCTCAGGTATTGGGTAATTATCGGACCATTTGCAATAATCGAATATCAGTTTATTTTTCAAAGCAACCGATCTTCGATATCGTAATCAAATTTACTGACGATAACGAGCCAAATTTATTAAAAATATTTATAAATCAACATAGCTGCTTTTTTCCTTCGTTCAAATTAGTTGGTGAAGTTTTCCTTCCCAATTATCCCAAAATGGAAAACGTAATAACAACTTTATTCTCCTTGCTATGCATATCAGCAGGTAATAACGTCATTATTTGAACTCTTATTTTTATACTGGCTTTCTGTAATTTCGCCTCTAAGTAGGTCTCTGACAGAAAAAAACCCTCAAAAATTGGTTTTCAAAATGATAGATTATTGAAATTTAATCAGAGAAATTCATTTCGATTTCATTTTTCGACTTTTCTCCCCTTGAAAATAAGTCAATGAACAATTTCACCTCAAAAATGAATTTTTCGACCCATGTCTAACTGACTTCATCCCTTCATCTCAATTTTACAGTCATCCATTCGACTCAGACTACAGATTCGGGCTCGAAATACGACATAACCAAACTGCTGAATAATTCCATCGCCAGAATATTCCAAAGTGTCGACTCCTACACAGTGAAGAAATTAATCTACAGCATCGAGAACCTAAATGCAGTCAATTTTGAAACCCAAATTGGCCACGATGCTAAACCCTTCAACAATAAATTCTATTTCACCGGTATCAATATCACAGTTCTGGCCTCCAAATGTTCCCACATAAATTATGACTTTTCAGAAGATAAAATGGTAATTTTACACGAATTTATTTTTACAGCTCTTATGGGAGTATTCATCAAATTTTCTCTGGAATTCATCATATTTTATTAATTGAAGATAGGCGGATTTCTCATAAAAGCTTAGATATTATCTACAGGGTGTTTAAAAAGAAAGCTTTCCTAGGACAAAATTAAAATGGAGAGGGGATATTTTAATTCGATCAATGAACAGTACATAAAAAAAGGAATAAATTTTTGGAATTGATTCATCGTTTTTAACCAGTCAAAAATAATTCTTGAAAAATTAAGACAACTTCCTATCTTTACAAACAAGTTCACTCTCCCATCATTTCATACCCAGCACCTCCATAAATGCACAAAATATACAATTTTTTTTAATAAGGTGGCAAAAAATGTAGAAATCTGCAAACGAGGTATCGTAAGATCTAAAAAGGAGCTTCAGGAATGAAAAAAACGAAGAACAGATTTCTGGCAATAGGTACCTCGAGAGAATCATGAAAAATTACTTACTCATTTATACCTCTTCTTCTTAGGACAAAAACTCATGACTCACCTGGAACAAAAAAACAAAATAAACTTTAATCAATTCATGAAGATATTAATTTTCATTAATTCAAGTCAAAATCGAAAATTTTCCACAAAGTCTATGTTTATTTTCTTTTAAAAAATCCACAGTCGGAATATCGATCAAAATTTTGAACACAATTGTCTAATTTGAAGAAAATTATGTCCAACTTTCTGATAATTTCTTAGATTTTTTTAGTTTATCAATAATTATAGCTTTTGAAAATTTGTACCGGGGAGGGGGGAGGGTCATTCTTTTTTCTCAAAGAATCAATGAGAAAAATTATTTTCAATCCATGAATCAATTTTTTCACATCATTATCAAAAAATCATGAGAAATCCTCTCATCGTTCAATAAAAAATATTAGAACTCAATAATCTCACACCATAGATAGATACTCAACATTTCATCACTTTAAATCACGCAGGTCATTTTCAATCCTGATTTCTCCATCAAACTTGGTGCATACGTCGGCCCAACCAAATCAGTAGCATATGTTGGTTTGGTACGATCCCTGGATTTCAAAAATATCTCAATAATAGCCACCAAATCATTGGATAATTTGGCAAATGCCAAATTCCACATTGATATTTTATACGACGACGTCGAATTCAATTATGTAAGTCCCCCCAAAAAAATCAGATATTTTTCATTTTTTACTTTTTATAGAAAATTATATAAATTCAATTGACCATTACAGATATATTTACCCTGGTTCCACGAAAACTTGACACTCGATCAACAAAAAGAATTAGGAGAAAAAATCAAGTACACTTTACCCACAGTATTCGCTCACAATCTCAACATCAATGAAAATTTCTTAAAAGCGTTGAACAAAACTTTTTGCAAACACAAATCGAAAAAAGAAATCGCTCTAACTTATCCCGATTTCTTACACCAACAACAAAAATACTACTATCATGCCCAAAACGTTTCATCTTTCCACATCACTTTAAGTAACATCACCATCGGTGGATTATCGAACTTCAATTCTTTCAAATTCGAAAATTCCTTCGAACATCAACAATATACTTTACTAATTGAAAACATTCGAGGAAATGCAAGCTTATGTTATGGCACCGAAAACGTGAAAGTTTTTGAGCTGGATTTTAAAAGCGAGAAGATTTCTTTAGCAGTGAATAAAGATCTCCAACTTATCTACGTGGAAGCTCAGAATTATTCGGTTTTGGAAACCAAGCTGAATATTTCGTTATCGGAACGTCAATCGGATTGGGTAATGGAGGGAATTGAACGTGCCATTGCAGCTTCCATTATGCCATCAATGAAAAGTAAGTCTGTATGATTAGAAGATACATCTCTTCTCATTTCATAAAATTAATTTTTTTCAAAATTTTAGGATCAAAAATTCTAAAAAAAAAAGTAAAACTTGACGAAATTTTGAAAAATTACAAATTTTTAATCCGTTAATGTTTCGAACTACCACAAAATAATCAAAAAAATATACATCTTTAATTATTTTCAAATTTAAATCGGAAAATTTTGATAAAAAGTACATGGAAGTGAGCCTCGTAAACGAAGATAATTTCAAAGAGTCATAGGTAGGTTGTGAGGAGGGGTGCACCGAGGGGGGGGGCTCAATAGGTTCGAGCTCTCCCTTGAACTTGAAAAGAAGATTAACAAAAATCTAAAAAAGTGCATTATTTTGCTCTTCAAAAATAGTATTTTTCAAAACTTAGTAGGTAGTGGTAGGTACCTAATTTTATTTTAAAAATTTTATGATTTTTCACTGATCTTTCTATCAAAAATCATCGATTTCTCGATCGATCAGTTTCCGATTGGTTAGAAAAAATCAATAATTTGGACTGAAAGATCAGTGTGAAATGACTTGATTTGAAATTTGACCACTCCCCATCATACTTTTTCTCCAATTCTCAGACTCTCCCTCAATGTGTTATCCAACAGCTTCAATTTATCTGACAATGTGTTTTATATAAGTAGGTACAATTTTCTAAAAAATCGAGGAGTCAAAATCGTAAAATTAAAGATTTTTTCATTTTTATTTTTTTGGTGCAATCTCTTGACATATTTGTTTGCTTCCTGACATTTTTTCACCCTCGCCCCCCCCTCACAATGGACAACTGAGGAGTTTCGTTTCAAAACGCAACATCTTTTTTTTGCCCCCCTCCCCTCCAACTCTCCTTGAGGTACAAGTGCGAAATGACCCCAAAACATGTAGCTGGGGTCCTAAGCTTTCCAATGAGACCACCCCTAGCCGAAACCCCCCACCCAATTTTGAATGACAGTTTTTTTGCGATTTCCCAAAAATCAGGTCTTCGGAGATGTTGCGTTTTGAAACGAAATTCCTCAACTTCTAATTTGACGCAACAAAAAAATCTAATTTCAATTCCATTCAAAATTTTGTTCCTTTTTTTTAATTTTCAAGCCTTTTTCGAATTTTGTACGAACCTTTAAAAAAGTAAATTCCAACTGGATCAAAAAGTTCAATTCCCTGGAAAATTTTCGAAGTAAAAACCATTCCAAATTTACTAAAATAAATAAATAATTACATGAGCAAAAAGCTGAACTAGTCTCAATTATTTCTCAAAAATATATCATTATTGTTCCAAAAATCAAGCAAAATTTAATTTTCCGGAACCAGACTGAACAGAGGAGGAAATAAATTAAAGAAAAAATGTGTTTTTTCTCCCTCTCCCTTCCTTTCCAAAGACGGAAATATTTCGCTTCAGGTGACAATTTTTTTACAAGAGAAAATTTTGCATCCTGACTTAAAAAAATTTCTCAACTTGATTTTCAGTTCACCTCCCCCCTCCCCCATCAGGCTAACTCTGATATTTCCCTGAATTTTACTTCCATCAGCTCAATTGCCAAATTGATGAATTTTCGAAAATTTTCGAATTCACCACTTGAAACACTTTTTAATTTCGTGTTAATTTACAGTTTGCAAAAACAAAGACGAATTATTCTCTAACAAACACGAGTCAATTCATCCAGCCATACAACTGTTCGGCGAAATTTCAGAGAAATTCCACCAGGATTCGATCAACGACACATTCAACAACTGGACTCCATTCGATGGCAACTATACCGCGACGAAATTGGCTTTCTATCCAGAATCTCACAATTACAGCATTTCAGTTCATAATTTGACAATTCATCCAGAAATACAAAATCAGTATCCTTATCAAATCGAATGCCACTTTTTCAAAATGCTGCAGGTAAAATATCAAAAAATTCATAACCGAATTAATTTCAGAAAACAATTATTCCATGGAGGAAAACACTAGAAAAAACCCCGGTTCAATTACGAGTCATAAAATAATTTTTTTCAAATAACTTGAATTACAGATAATTTACAACGTCGATGGAAACGCCACCGGGCAAGTTCGTTTACGAAATACGACCGATAAAATCGTCGATATTGATTTCCACGCACAATTCTCTTTCGCCGACCAAATAATCAAACGTACACAAAATTCTAACTACGAATTCAAATTATGGCTCTGTTATTACCGATACCCTATCACGGTAAGTATCCTCAGAGCAAATCCACCCAATAATTCCTACTCATTTCATAAAATTTTCTTCCTCCAGGTCAAGTTATTACCCACCGAATACTCCTTCGGAGCCGACGAAAAAACCGAGATCATCAAACAAATCAACGAAACGTTGCTTTCAATGACTAGGCAAATCATGCTCAACAACGCCGAACTCCTGTTCACCAAACCTTTGCATTTCTGCACCTCCCCAGAAAAACCAGTCGACGATTTCCTGCCACCTTTCGATAATTATCAAACACCCTATTTAATCCCTGGCGGCGCTGTTCACGGAGGAAACCATTTCACCGCCAAAATTTACAACGTTACGTTACTCGGATTATCGAATTTCGACCTGGCTCGTGTGGCGTTCAATAAAAAGGATGTTTCTAACCCGGTTTACGACAGTAACGATGAATCTGTTGGATCATACGTCGAATTTCCAATTTACGATATTTCAGGTCGAATGGGCTTCAATGATTCTTCGGTTAAATTTGAAGAACTTCAATTGGTACGTATGAATGAGCTTTTGGTGGTGAACGCCACCAGCGAAGGAAAAATCAGCGTATTCCCTGGTCACAAATATAAACTAATTCCGGTCCCCGATAATCCTGGATTTTCGTGTTACGATTCCATGTGGATCATGGAAAAATTGGAGGATATTATCGAAAGT
This sequence comes from Pseudococcus jackbeardsleyi, assembly GCA_038380155.1. Taxonomy (NCBI): domain Eukaryota; kingdom Metazoa; phylum Arthropoda; class Insecta; order Hemiptera; family Pseudococcidae; genus Pseudococcus; species Pseudococcus jackbeardsleyi. Next base: position 7,941,152 of record CM076242.1, read on the forward strand.
TCGTTGAGCAAGCAGAAAGATGATCTACTTTATTCCATTCTTTCGTAATCTATTTTTAAGTAGAATAAGATAATTTTCTTTTTTTTTCTCAATAAATTTTGATGTTTTTTATTCAAATCGACTAAATTACTTGAAAAATTGGACCAAAAAAAATTAAAAAAATTACACAGCCGGCAGAATTCGTGTGGAACATTTTTTGGTACTGATAAGCTATCATATGATTTTCAATTTGATACTAGATGATCTAAAATAAAGATAATAAATAAAATATGTACCTAACTTTTCGAACTAAGTCAGCAATATGAAACAATCACAAAAGTTTTTGTATCAATGTTTTGTTTTACTCAACTCTCAATGAAATGGATTCCTTTTCAAAAGTTTTCTTCCTCATACAAGTCGCTCTCACAGGTAGGCAATCTCTTTCCGCAAATATAAATCAAAAAAGTAATTTTGAAACAAATTATTTTCAAAATTTTGTTACACAGCTTTAATATGCACGGCACAAACGACCAATTCGTCTTCAAATTACTCGTACGATATCACGAAAACACTGAGTGATTGTATGACAAACCTATTTTATAATATGCAGCCAAATGAAGTGGACAAATTTATCAACAAGATGCAAAATTACGATGGGAGAACTTTTGAATTTGAGGTTGCTTACGATAAGCAACCTTTCCAGAATAAGCTTTTCTTCAGCAGGATCAACATCACTGGAAGTCGACACATAATAAATTTCGATAGACCTCACATCGATTGTCAATTTTCCGATAAAAGAATAGTAAGTTCACCTCACTTGTATGGAATTACACGGTAACTCTACATAATTCTTGAGATATTTTTCTGGTATCCTGGACTCTAATTTCATAATTAATTAGATAAAATATACAAGCGACCGAAAAATTATTTAAATAGAAGAAAAATAATCGGAAAAAGGTAAAAAATTGCATAAAACATGATATGACTAATTTAGAATAGCATAGAAATAAAATATCACCATCACAAAAATTGTAGACAAATTCATAAAATTGAAATATTTCCAGATGTTCGATAAAAATTAATTGTAAAATACAGTAAAAATTTAAAAATAAGCGAAAAATTGGCAAATATGCGATAAAAATTGAAGAAATTATTTGAAAATTTTCAAAGTAGCATTATCTTTCATCAAGTTTTGAAATTTTCAAAAAAAAATCTGTTATCTTGGTCAAATTAGGCACAGAATTTTTATGCTTTCTGATACAATCTTATCTAGCTTTCAGCCATGTTTTCATTTCATTTTCAATTTTTACATTTAAAGCAAATTTGAGAATTTTCTAGTTGTTTTTGTAACAGTTTCGATGATTTTTCTCTCGTTTTCAAAAATTTTTATCACTCGAAACTTATATCCACGTTTACAACATTTTAGTACATAATTTCACAATATATTCAACAATTTTCTTATTTCAAGCAATTTCAAGAATTTTTAACCTCTTGTATAGTACTTCTGGCGAGTTTATCGAATCCTCAAAAACTATTATTTTCAAAAATTCACATTTATTATGTTTTTCATGCGCCCAAGGAAGAAGGGCTCAGAGAGCTCGAGCCTCCTCTTTAAGCTCGAAAAATATTTTTTCCATCACAAAAATATAAAAACAGTGCATTAACACTATTTTCTTAGAAAATTTTCACACTCGTTTCGCTCAAGCAGCATTTTAGTAATTTTATTTAAAAAATGAATGATTTTTCACTGATCTTTCTGTCAAAAACCACTGATTCCTCAATCAATTCTCAATTTTTCAAAAAAATCAATGATTTTCAACTGAAAAATCAGTGAAAAATTACCAATTTGAAACTCGACCCGCCCCCTATTTTCTCTCAATTTTTCAGCCCCTTTCTCGATTAATTTCTGGATGCGTCTATGCTTCCGAATGATTTTATTGAATTTTCATTCATTAAAAAATGTTTCCAGATTTTTTTTGAAAACTTTCTGGGCTTTGTGTAACTTTTCAATTCACATTTTTGAAATATTTCATACAATTTTCTACCACTTTCAAAAATGTAGATTTTTTTTGGTCAACATTTTGAAATTTTTCTACCAATTTTTAATATTGTAGTAAATTTTAATCATTTCTAAAACAATTTTTACAACATTTTCAATAATTATTGAGTTTTTTAGAATTGCTTTAAAAAACGTTATACGATTATTTCAAAATTTCTCAAATTTTTTTTCAATTTTGCCAATTTGAAAATAATTTTATTTCAATTGTTTGTGATGCCATCTAAATTGGATATGAAGACAGGATAATATTCCGGTATTTATATCACAATTATATCTACCTCCCCTCCCTCCCCCCTCCCGATAAAAAAGTTGAAATTCTGATTTTTTCGTTGCAATACAGAAAAGACAGTTTTCGGAGAATCAATTTTTAATAAAGGAATTTAATTTTCTCCATTCACATACAAGTATTCAAAAATTTCCAAACAATTCATTAAAATTGAAAATTTTGAGGAAAACTCAAGTTTTTCGATCCAAACATACCCATAGTTATTATTTCGGAATTTCTAATTTCTAATTTTTTTTAATTTTCTTAAAATTTGAAGATGTTATAATTACATTTGATCAATCCTCAGGTCATATCTTCCTCAAAATGCTTATTCGAACTAGTCACACGCGTGGGCGGCACCAAAGACACAATTTACAGCAATTTCGAGCCAGTATTGTACCTTCTTAACATGACAATAACCGTAACCAGGCTTCCAAAGGGCATCAACGAAACCGATAAATTCATCGTAAATTACACCTACGACAGAATGACATTTTGCTACGTAAGTCCAAGTATCCCAGCATATCCAAACCCCCCTTATCCAAAATTTTCCAACCAAACATCATACTCGATTTCAGAAACGATACACATCTTTCATCGAGCAATTAACATCGCCGAAAAAAAACGAGATAGAAACGCAATTCAAAAAAGCAATCCCATCGTTATTACTCGACAACATCAAATCCAACGATAAATTCTCACTCGCTCTGGACGAGAATTTCCTCAGCCAGCCCCAAAAACACCTGATTTCCTCGCATCCTCTATTTCTCGAGCACGAACAACAACACTACGTCTTCATACCCGACGTATTCTTGTACTGGTTCAATTTACGTAACCTCACTATCAGAGGATTATGGAATTTCCGATCGTTGAAAGCCAACATAACGTTGAGCAGAGGTACGAGCACACTGGTGGTGAAAAATATCCGAGGTAGTATGACTTTGGATTACGGATGCGAGATCGAGAAACCGATGGAGTTGAATTTCATCGCCGATACCATTTTCATATCGGCCGATTATGAGGTCAATCAAACGAATGTGGAGGCCAAGGATTACCATGTGATTCGAACTGCTGTCGATACACCGATAACTAATCGTCAAGCGGCTGTGATAATGCAACAGATCGAATCAGCCATTGCATCTACCATGTTGCCTTGGATGAAAGGTAGATATGAATCGTGTCGATCTTATTCGAACGAAAAAAAATTAAAATTTCAAGGAAGCTCGATGTTTTATAAATCAATCATCATTAATCGATAATTTTAATTCTGCTCTTTACAGTATGGAGAAATAGTAATCAAACATCCAGCGAGTACGATATGGAAAATCCGCTTGAAAAAATGTTCGCTCAAACTACACAGAAGCCAGATTCTAAATCGATAAAACAACTTCTCCATAAATGGATTCCATTCAATGAGAACTGATACTGAATTGGGCAAGAGTTACCGAGGTCTATCAACAGCCAATCAATTTGTAACATCAAATAAGTCCGAAAAAAATTGAAAATGAAATTAGATTTTTTAAAACTAAAATAACCATATTAAATACATCAATTTTTTACATTTTTGTAAAACATGACATCATTCAATTTTCAATAATTTTCCAACAAAAAAAATTGAGTGGGTATTTCGATCTCGATCTTTAAAATATTCGTACATAATTTAATAGTTATTCAATAGAGGTTCGTGATAGACTCATTCCCGACTCCAAACTATTTGATTTAGGAAAGGGCGAAAAAAAAATTTTGGTACCACACTGACTCAAATGTACATTTTCCATCAAAGCAGATTACCGAATCATTACAATTTTTCTTTCATGGAGGAAACTCGAGGCACACCAAAAAAGAAATGTATCCAAAATTAATTAATTTTTCGCATGTTAAAATCGTCTGGAGGCTCTAGAACGTCTCAAATTGAAAAAAAAGACATTGTAGGCACCAAATTTCAACTTTTGGCTTTATTACAAATTAAATTTTTGATTTTTTTCAGAGCCACGGCATAGGTAATTTCAAAATTCGTTAAGACTTGATAATGAAATCTTCCAAAAAAAATTTCAAAAAGGAAGGCAGTGCTGCCAGCTACGTTTTATGAAAATTAAACGATTTTTTCTAATGCAGGGTTGCAGCTAGGTACTGTAAAAGATTGCCAAAGAAATTGATTAAAATTTATTTTTAATTAAGAAAATTTTCAGCCTGCAATAGCAAGAAATATGTTCATCAGTCTCATAACCACAAAATAACTCGGGTTAATATTAAAAAGATAAAAAATATGATGAAGTTTTAGAAAAGAGGGGGAATGACTGTACAATTAAACGTAAAAAAAAAATTACTATTAGAGCATTCGCAATTATCAATACAATTTTGATAGATTGAATTTATTTAATACTGAGATGAAAGTATTGAATAATATTTCTCAACATCACATATAGTAAAGAGCCATTTCATTCCCTTTTGCTCAATATGTTTTCATTCTATACAATAAAAGTTATACTTTTTCTGCTTTTCGGATTCAAAGGTAATAGAAAGAAATTTTATACCTACCAAGTAAATACGTATATTTAAAATGAATAATTAATGAATAAATCTATTAGGATGGCCATTACTCACAAGTTTTGAAAAATTCAAAAAAATATGGATCTTTCAAGTGTACAGCATTCCATTTCTTGGAGTTATTGAGTGATCTTGATTGAACAGCAAAATTCAACAAAAAAAAATAGGGGAAAAAAATGTAAAATGACTTGAAGAAGATGCTCTAAGCTTCTCAATCCATTTCAAATTCTCGGGGTTACTCTTTCTGAATCCATCTCTAGAGTTACTTCAAACACCAACCAAGAAATCTGCCTCCGGGGGCCGCCGGCGCCGTACAGAACTAAATCAATTTTCCATTTTGAAATCATTGAATTCAGAAATAGAAAACCTTGGATTTTGATACCGCGTCTTTCGATAAAGTTGAAAATTTTCAATTTTGATACCGTCTCAACTCTCCCTGCCGGTCCACTTTTGGGTTTGGACTCAAAGTACCTCAACTTTACAATTCCTTCCTGATCTTTCAATTTTGTTGTTTTTACAGAAATTATTTCAACACCAGCGGTATATTTAGAAAATGATATCACCAAATTATTGGATTACTGGATTGAGGACTTATTCGCGATCGATGTCGAAAGCCCGTATGAATTAATCGCAACAATAAACGACCACATATTGAAAGAAATCCAGCTCGGTATGATAGATACAATGTGGGAGTCATGAAAATCAAAAAAAAAATCCAGCATGGTTTTCCGTAGGAAATTTCAAAAGATTCATAAAAGAGATACTCGCTAGTTTCATAAAAGGGGTAAATGCCAACTAGAACTTGGGTTTTCGAGAATGTCTTCTCAGAAAATTTTGAAACTTTGAAAAATATTAATGAAATTACTTTTTAAATATTTGAAAATTGGTACATTTTTCTTCAAAACTTTTGAAATACTGTTTGAAGTTTATTACGCGATTTCTACAGTATTTTTCATACTGATCACGAAATAAATAGTGAAAAAATTCCATCTCCCAAAGATTTTTCACAATTTAAATTTTTTTGCGCTCTTTTGCATTTTTTGATAACTTTTAATCTTCAAAGTCGATTTACTGAGCAAAGGAAGTCTCCAGCCTGGAGAAAACATGAATGGAACGTAAATAATTGTAGAGTACTTGAGTATAAAATTTCTCGAGTTATTTTTGGTTCAAAGTTCGGCTGTTTTAAAACAAATTAAAAACATCTTGAAAACTAAGCCTCTTGAGACAGAACTGATTGGACCCTTTAATTAGGAAATTTGACGCTCTAGAAGTTTTATTCTATTCATTTTTTCTATCGGAGGCTTCCATTGGCTAGAAAATGGACTTAGAAAGTCAAAAGATACGCAAAAAAATAAAAAACTAGTTTTCAACCAAAAATTGAAATTATAAAAAAATCCCGATGCGTGAAGAGAGTAAAACTCAAATCATTTTAAACTCTTGAAAAGTCGGTTAGAATCACTAATCAAAATCAATTATACCGAAAAAAATTGTTAATTTGCCAAACATTGGTATTTCAATTGTTACAAATGAGACGTGTTGAATTTCATGGCGATGAGGTGATTTCGAAATTTTCAAAATTCGAAAACCGAACTTCAACCAGCACTAGAAATTTTGACGTGTAAATGACATAAAAAAAATCGCGCAAAATAAAATAATGCTGAAAATGACTCCAAACAGTGAAATAATTTAAATTTCAACTATTTTCGTTATTTTTTTACACACTATTTTACAATAAAAAAAATTGTGACGAAACATTACAGAACCAGCGGCGCTAAATCCAGTCTTTCATAACCTCAGTTTCCATGCAGAACAGGAATCGCAATCAGAAGAATGGGAGTATCCTCAATTATTCTGGAAATTCTCCGAAGATGAGCTGGTAACTACACGCAAAATCCTTTTCAACTCATGCCAATAAAAAAATCGAAACTATTTTTCTCTCAGCGTGTGTACTGCAAAGAAATTCGCATCAGAGTACGTGGCATTATGTACCGAAGCTTTGAAAACAAAATCACCAGTTTTAATACATTCATCGGCATCGAAAACTTCACATTTATCGCAAAAATCGATAACGCTTCTAAATGTCCCGAAAAATTTGATACCGCGTACGATTTCTCAAACAGCGCTTATTGGCATTGGTTAACTGAAGACGTCGTAAGTAAAATAGAAAAGCCCTATTTCCGTCATCAAAAAATTAAATATTGCTCAATTTTCAGGATACGATTTTTACCAACGAAACTCTATCAACTCGTGATATAAGAGAAACAGCCCGAAGATTACTTCCAGCACTGCCGGAGTTGTTTCACGAACATATCAAAGACAATCCAAAATTTGCCCACTCTCTAAATCAAATTTTTCAATCTTTTACTCAGTCTCGTGTCCCACTAATTTCAGATTACCCGAATTTCTTAACAAATCCGCAACTGTATCATTACCTGATACCAAAATTTCCTCTTCTTTCTTTCGAATTGAAACGAATTGTTATCAGTGGACTATCAAATTTCGATTCTTTCAAGGTGCACAAGATGTCTCCTTTTTTCACGCACGCATTGCTGATCAAAAACCTTCGAGGGAGTATGGTTCTGGATTACAAATTCGAAAACGAAACGTTTTTGGAGTTGCAATTTCAAATAGATTCGCTTTTCGTGATGAAAAAAGACGAAGTCGACTGTATCAACGTGCAAGCGAAATATTATTCCGTAACTCAGGCGAATATCACAAAACCGTTGAGTGGTCGCCAGCAAGAGGTGCTCATGAATGGGCTGGAAGCGGCCATCGCATCATCGATAATGCCTTTCACGAAAAGTGAGTAGTTAAAATTATTTTAAAGGCAAAAGTTTTCGAAAACTGATCATTTGAATTTAAAATCTTTGGTTTGGATTTGAAAAAAATAACATGAAATTTTACAACCATGTTGAAATAAAAAAAAAAAAAAATTCTAAAAGAATATTATCATATTTAGGAGTTTTTTCGATAAAATCTGAAATCATGATTATCTGGAAATAATTGATTTTAATTAAGTTTGTTTTTCTTTTCATATCATGGAATCATTCAAACAGTTGGAAGGGTTTGTGATCTGGATACGTCTTTGGAAAAAATCCAAATTTCAAACAAGTCTAACTGGGACGTGATTAAAAAATCGTACAAAGGATGGATTCCATTCAATGACGACTGAAATTAAGTATAAGTTAATATGATTAATTATAAATATGTAAATATTTTTGAAAAATAATATAAAAGTAGAACTGTAACGAATTGGATCAACACCTTCATTCATAAATTGGTGAAAATCACTGATACGTATTCAGAATATAGCACGAAGAGAAATCATTGATCAAATAAAATTCAGTACAAAATTAATTTTTGGACAAAAATTAAGAAAATTCCTTTCATGCCTATTCATCTATCTGTCTTATCACAAGAGAAGATCATTTCGGTTCCCAAAATTACATTTTGAGCCATCTCTAGAGAGGCGTAACTTGGAAAAAAGTAATTAATACGCCCTGAAAAATGGAGCTAAAATACCTCAATAAAATCCTATTTCCAGGGTGTCTAACAAAATCTCAAACCCCAAAAGAAGGACCACAGAATAAGGACCTTGGAAAGACTTTCAGCGTGAACTTTTCAAAATTAATACTGTACCCCCTCTCTATCTAAAAAAAATTCAAAATCATTTTAGGAGGACGAATTTTCAAAATATTATATTGTTCAAGATGGAAAAGAAGAATTTTCAACATACCTAATTTTGACAAGAGAATAAAATTCACTGAGCTTGAGCGCAGTGAGGGCAAAAAATTTTGAAATAAGGGCATCCAGAATCTGAAAATTTCTTCATTGGATAAAATTTTTGCTTTTTTCCGTGCTTTGTTTGAACTTTTAAAAAATAGGTATCTATGGACTCACTCCTGATTTCCTTCCAAAAAATCAAAACGGGTGAGTCTCAAAATTTGACATGGAAAGGACTTTTTATTCAATATAAAGACTTCGGAAGGACCGGAAGGACCCTTCAGCAAATATAAGGACCGGAAGGACTAGTTAGACACCCTGATTTCTGAAAAAAAATGCAGAGATTTGACATTGCATTGCTTTCAGGGGACCTTGATCAGTGAATGGCCTGATCACCCTCTAAACAAGGACGATTTGAGTGGGCTTCTAAAAAGTTGCTCATCACACATTTGAAAAGGTTTTAATTAGGTACATTAAATAAAAATTGCTCTCTCAAACACCACAAAATCAAGGCAACCATTTTTTTCTGGCGATCCAAAAGATTTTTTGATGAATTTTTAAAAAAATTTTATGGCATGCCGCCAACAGCAAATCGATTCACAAAATTTTCATAAAATTTCATTTGACAGTATTGCAACAAAAAAATTCCGAAAATTATGAAATTCAAATTCATTTTAATGGTAAAAATATTTTTAGCTCATTTTTCCAGTCGTTGAAATGAACAATTTGAATTTTTACAAAAAAATGTGTGAATTAAAATCCATTTTGACGGCACTAACATAAATATTTTCTTAAAAATATCATCAAAAATGATTCTAAGCGTTCAAAAAAAAAAATTAGGGTCGATTTCAAAGCACCCGAGTGAGCGATTTCAATTTGAAAACATCAAGAAAATTTTTATTTGCGATAAATTGGAACTTTTAACCCTCCCTGTAAAGAATAAAAAAAAAGGTTTCTTATTTAGTGATTAAAGATTTAAAGAGATGTAAAATTCAAATCGCAGTTCCCAGTCAAAATTCTATTAAAAAGTTTCCGAATCAAAGTAAGCTACCTCATCAATTTTTATCAAAATCTAGAATTCATTTTTATTCATACATCACAATAAACGACCACACTGAAAAAACAAAATCAAAATAATAATAATTAGGTAATAATAATATTCTTTTGAATTTTAAACAACGATGGATAAAATCCAATCATCAATATTTGTGCATTAATCAAGAAAAGCATAAAGGGATCCCCAAAGGATAAAAAAAAAAGGATTTTGTCCAAAATTGAAAGTACCTAAAGTGAAATACTAGACTACTTTATGTTGATAGATTATCACAGCAAATCGTTGAATCGTTCTATATCAAATTTGATCTAAGACATTACGATTCCTCAATTTTAATAATTTGAAAAATCTAATTAATACCGAACACACGTATCATTTGATTCGACAACAGCGAAGTACCAAGTCATTCAACATGAATTTGTATTACACAACGAAAATTTTATTCTTCCTGCTTTTCCAATTAAAAGGTAATCAAACCCCTCACTTTTTAATTTCGAAATAACAACCTAATCAATAAGAGTTTTACATCCTAAAAAATTAAACAATTGGTAAACAATTTTCGTACATATTTCAGATATTTTCTCAACTCAAGCAATAAGTTTGGAAAACGACATTACGAAACCTTTAGACAAATGGATCGCCAAGATATTCGCAATTGATGCGAACACAGCTTGCGATTTATTCGCAACCATCACGGATTACAAACTGAACGAATTCGAGCACAATTTGACCCAACAACTGCACCGTTTCCAATCGAAAATATATTTTCAAAATGTCCGCTTCGTGACAAAAACGGAATCAGACGAGGAATCATCGGATTCACAAAAATCGGACGAATCGGATAAACCGTCGACACCTGAAATTTATTGGAAATTTTCCGAAAATAAATTAGTACGTTGAATTATATTCCCTTTCATAATTTCAAATTCACCAAAATTCCCAATTTCCCATTTGCAATAAGAGAAAATAACCCTCTGGTATAATTTCTAGGATATATTCTTCGACGTACTATTCCTAGAGGCAAAAGGAACCGTCTGCGTGCGAAAGAATGAGCCCTACCTTGATTTCCACACATATATCGGCATGCTGAACGCCACCTTGACCGCAGTAGCATCCAAATCACCCACAAATCCGAATCGTTTGAAAATTTCTCAAAATATGACACATACCGATTTATGCATTTCTTTTGACAAAAATAAGGTAAAAAAAATCGAAAAAATTCTAATTTACTCGATTTTAAATTTTTGATTGAATTTCAGGATATACACTGGACGCACCTTGGAATACTGAAACCAACCTTGAATAACCTCGAATCGAGCGATACCACCGAAATCTACGACTCCTATAGGGACTATAGTGACAGTGACTACAAAGTTGACCGCAATAGTCACTCAAAAGAAATCCATAAAAAATCAACAGACAAACGCTCTCATCAAATCTCATCGGACAAGGAGGACGATTATAGCGTCTCCGAAGACGACTACGATAGTCCCTCTGAAGAACTCCCTAAAAAATTAACGGACAAACGCTCTCGTCAAATCTCATCGGCCGAACATTTGAAAGACTTAGAAAAAGAAATCACACCATTATTGCCTTCGATGTTACGCGAAAATCTCATTCGCAATGAAGAATTCATTTACGGCATCAAGGAAATCTTTCACGCGTATTACCAACCTAAAAAAGAGATAATCTCAAAACATCCAGATTTCTTGAACAATCCTCAACAATTCTACTACCTAATACCGAAAATCAATTATTTAAATTTTATATTGAAACGTATCGTGATCAGCGGCCTATCGAATCTGGATTCGTTCAAAATTCACAAAGCGTCTGGAATTTTCACTCACACTTTGCTGGTGAAAAATGTCGAAGGGAGTATGACTCTGGATTATAGAACGGAGAATGAGGCACCGTTGAAAATGAATTTCCACGTAAATGCCGTTTTCATATCGAAGAGAAAAGATACCAATTGTGTTTACGTACAAGCCCAATATCATCATTTTATTCGAGCAAAGGCCAACACTTCGTTGACCAGTCGTCAATCGGAAGCAATGGTGCATGGGCTAGAATCGGCCATTGCGTCTTCAATATTGCCTTGGATGGAAGGTGAGTTATAAACGTTGAATAAAAATCGCACCTGTTTGGGAAATTATCCATGATTTTCAAATTTCATAAAATGGGTCAGGTTTGGGGATAGAGGAGACTTCACTATATCTTTTTATTTTTCCCATATAACTGACTCTTTCAACCATAGGTCAATTTTTTATCGAATAAGATTAATAATAAAGATATACATTTGTACTATCGTGTTTTTAAATTAAGATTTCAATTTCGTAATGAAATAATATTTTATTTTTCTTTTGCAACAGTTGGAAAAGTATGTGATCTCGAATCGCCGTTAGAGGAAATCAAAATTACCAATATGTCCGATTGGAAGTCTGTAAAGGAATCTTACAAAGGATGGATACCATTTAATGACGACATTAACAACAGTGATGCTCCGAAATTTCCCTTTGATGTTTTCCAAAGTTGAACGATTTCGTGGATTTAGCCAAGAATGTAAATTATACAATAGCTCAATCGTGAATCGCAATCTCATCTCGAACCCTTCATAATAATAAATGTAAATTTTGTAAATTACGAAATTTTTTTCATTAAAAATAGGTACAAGCATGAGAATTTCTAAAGATTAGAAGTCTCCGGAAAAATATCTACTTCTAGACCTATGAATTTTATTATCTATGTAAAAAAAAAAAAGAACTCTAAGGAAACACTCAATGATGAAAATAATCAACAAAATATTCATGAATATGTCTTAAAATCAACGCATAAAATGTTATAAAAATTTGAGTAAATTTTTTTTTCACACGAGGTCAACTTTATTGAAAAACCGAACACAAAAAATCGAAACAAAATTCGTAAAGAATCAAAAAATTATAAAACTTTATCTGATCATAATGCCATTGGCTCCGGAAAAATTCGAACTCAGTGTTTTTTCATATTTATTATTTTCTTATAGGTACCTATCCAATCTATTAATATACCAAAATAAGTATAAATCTTAGGAGACCCAAGCTACCCTTGTTCATATAAATTCTACAACTCAAGTCCAAAACGAAGAACATAAAGCACCTCTTTTTCATTCCCTTCTTACATATATTTCTTGGAATGATCACTAAGATTTAGGAAGCTGTCAAAATGAAAACCTTTCGGCCCTTGTAGAGGACACGCTAAATAAATTTTTGACTTTTGGTGTCGTAAAATAGCGTCACGCAAAATAGGGACTAAAAAATTTTGAAATGAGTCCCCACCTAAGAGGAAAAAACATATCCATGATCCATGTTAGAAAAATTTCTCATTTTTTCGTGCTACTCTTTTGCTTTTAAAATAGAAAACAATATTCCTTCATAAGTACTCCTCCTTAAAATTGACAATTTTTGAAAATTTTATTCGAAATGGTCACCAAGTCTTTTGATTTTCATATATGAAAAGAATGAATTTTTCCATTTGAAAATATTGAATTTTCTGGGCTGCAAAAGAAGAGAATGTAAATTATGTATTATTTGAAAAAATAAATAGTATTTTACTAAGCTGGAGCGAATCGAGGGCGAAAAATTTTTGAAGAAATTAAATGGCATTCAAAGCTAAAATTCCTCCATTTAAATTGATGTTTTAGTTTTTAAGGGGAGATGAAATTTCCAACCCATATTTTTTATATAGATACATTTCAGACTTTATATGCCCGAGCAAAGAGAAGGCCAAGATTTGAAAAATTGATGAATGGTGATTTCTAGAAAGAAAATGGTTCCGTTTTGCAACGGTTTATTGTCTGAAAGATTCAATTTTTTTGGAATAAAAATTTGTCATTCGTTACGAAATTTTGCGCTTTTTCATTTTTTTTTTGTATTTTGTACATAGTGAGAATTTGTGTGTGTTTTTTTAAATATGATTATTTGACATGGATTTTTGCATTCGCAATTTTCCGACTTTTTGAGATAATTTTTAAAAAAATCAGCAAATTATGTTGTAAATCTACAAATTTTCTCAAAAATTCGAATAATCAACTGAACATCGAATCCAGATTTCGGAATTGGATGATCAAAAATAATTAAAATGAGCCCCAAAATTTAAAAATATGCCGTCTTTATCCAAAATTTTCTGACTGACATTAGGGGAGGAAGTGGGCCCCCCAGCCCCAGTTTCGACTGTGACCTTCGAAGATGAATAAATCCACAAAAAAATCCTCAATTCCTCAATCATGAAAAATTCTTCAAAAGTAACGAAGAATTTAATGAAACGAGGGGTAGAACGAATTAAAAATACATTATCTCTTCTACATAACTCCGATTTCCAAACTATAATTGTGAAATATCAATAACACAATATCCTTATTACTCTACTATCATTTCAAATTGAATTTTAATTTAACCCCAATTTACACATTCCGATAACCTGGAACAATCTTTCAATGCATTGAGCAACCTCAGATGATTTTCGGTTCCATATACTCAGTGTAGACATTACTATATCATTTTTTGATCGAATTGGTTCTTGAGAAATTCCGTAACTGAATATTTTTTTCTAATATGAATTTGCAGTGGACGGCGACAATCGTATTTTTTTTACTGTTCGAATCAAAAGGTAAGATTGAAAAATTAATTAGTGATTTTTTAAAAATTCAACGAGCATTTCAATTTTCAATAATTAAAAAGTGCAAAATATATTACACTTCAACTTTATACATTTAAAATTGTAGAATTCCCAACGCAAGCAATACGCTTGGAAAATGATGTCACTAAACCAATGGATAAATGTTTTGCCAAGATATTCGCAACGGATTATAAAATGCCGAAAAAATTATTAAACCCTGACTTCATTGAAGAATTCGAGTACAACATTAACCCGGCATTGCTCGCATGAACTATTTAGCCATTGCTCGCATGCCGGTCATTTTGACCAAGGACAAAAATTTTCCAAAATTCCGCCATTGCTCGCATGCCGGTCATTTTGACCAAATTGACATTTTTTTTCAGAGGTGTGGTTTAATTTTAAAATAACCACGGTGCGAGCAATTGAATGAATTTTGGTCAAAATGACCGTAATGCGAGCAATCAAGGAAGTTAGCAAAATTGGTCAAAATGACCATAATGCGAGCAACCAAGGAATTTTGGTCAAAATTGGTCAAAATGACCCGATGCGAGCAATGGACAAAATTGACCGCATGCGAGCAATGCCGGGTTAAGCACAAAAAGAATCCATTAGAACGAATATTTTTCTTTCGAAACGTTTTTTTAAAGAACGATGTATTTTATTACCCGGATGGCTCTCACTTCCACTATAAATACGCTGAAAACAAAATGGTAAGTTGGTAGCTTGGCACTTGGTAGATATTCTAGATATGTTCATTATATAGGTATATCTAATTTGTAATAATTCGTGACAGCAAATCAATTTCCATAAAGATCAGAGAATTGAGATAAACGGAACGATCAGTACATTAAGAAATGAAACATTCGCTAGTATTCGTGAATATACAGACCTCAGATTCAAAAATTTGAAACTTGTTGCCATTGGATCTAGACTACCAAAAAATTCCAGTACCATGAATATATCGTTCAACTTTTCATACTGTGACATCTATCCGTGGTCATACAGAATGAAAAAAGTAAGCAATCAAGTATATAAAAGATTTTTAAAAAACACCAGTTTTGTCACAGAAAAAGTTTTTGATACAGATATCCTTCAGAGATTTTTCTTTCCAAAAATTTGAATAAATAGAAAAGTAATCTCGCGTGAAATTTCATCGCTTTTTCAATATTTTATAAAAGCAATTATTTTAGAGAGAGAAGTTTGCCATATTTTTACATCCTTTTTCAAAAACTGATACTCAACCTTCAACTCAAATTCAATATAAAAATTTATAGTAGTTCAAAAATTGACAAAATATTAATACCTACGTAAAAGTGTCAAAACACCCATCTATTATAAAAAATTTCTAATGTTATATTCTCGTTACTTACACAAAATGTACCTCTCACAGCATTGCACTATTTCAAACTTGAAAATTCCTAACTGTCCTCCAGTCCAAAAATAAGAACCTGTCATGATTGAAAAATCTTAAATTCGAAAATAAAATCTATTAAAGTGAATCAACAAAAAACATACTATTTAAGTGTATTCTGATAAAAATTAGTAAGACACCATACATATCTCGAGTTCGATACCATTCATAAATAATTTCAATCTCAGAATGACGAGAGGGGTCGAAGTGTGAAAGTTGTGCAGTTTTCCATTTTTTCCCCTCAATTTTGTGGATCTGTATCAAAAATTATGGTAAAATACCCCGAAAAAGACTTGAGTGATAAAATTTGAAATTTTTTGACGCAGGTATGACGGTATGACTATTAAAGACAGCGAATAAAAATTTCTGATTTTTCTCGAATTTCAAAAAGGGGTTTAAAGAGTATTTACATAGGTATTTATATTTATATGATTTTAGAACATTGAACTCGTAAATTTCTTTGCATCGATGCGATGCCATAATTCTGAAATTTGATATAATTTCACGCTAATTTGAAAACCATCATAAAAAGGTAAATGATACCGAAAAGTAAACTCTAAAAAGGTCAAAAATTCATTTCCAAGTTGAAGATTCCCCTTTGATTTTAATTTCTCTGAAATTCTCAACATCACAATCAACTAAAAAACCAATTTTCGACCCCCTATTAAGGGGTTTCTATCAGAAAATTACTTCTCAATTATTTCTAAAAATATTTATCATGTGAAAAGCCACCAAAAATCAAGAGAGGTCAAAAAAATTTTACATCTTTGATAATTACTGTCAATCATCGTTAAAAAATTAAAATTCTGAAACCTTGAACAACTTATCGAAAAATAGGAACTTTTGCACAACACAATTAAAAATGTTAACTACGTCTTTATGAGACTATTTCGCGACAATATTTGCCACAGGTACAGTGAAATTCGAAAAAAAAAACAGTATTTTGTCACTTTAAACGAAGCGATGCGACTGAATTTTACCTCGATCATTCGTTTGAAAAAGTGTGATTTCAGTTACTACGAAATATCACGCAGCAAACAGCTCAAAAATGCCGAAAACTGCATTTTTCTTCAAAATCAATTTTCAGATTACATATAAATTTGAATGACGCAAAAATGTTTAAAAGCTGCCTTTAAAAACGGCCAAAATCTCTGACACTTCAAAAATTAAACGAACATACTTTCAACAACTTTTGTTCTGTGAAACCGATGTGAATTTTTTCGACCTACTTTAATATTTAATGGTATTATATGTAATAACATGATGCAATTGATTTCAGGACGCATTTTCGTACAATTCAAATTCAAATATGGCTGGAAAAAAAGGACTAGAATTTTCGCAGGAACTTAACCCAGCTTTTGGATTGATATTTGATAAATATGTCGAGCATAATTCAAAATCTGTTCAATCCGTTTTAGAAGAAACTTTTCAAAATTTAAGTTACACTGAAATAATTTTAAAGAAACATCCAGATTTTTTTAAAAATCCGCAAAAATTCCATTACCTAATAACCCAAGTACCATTTTTACGTTTCACTTTGAAGCGCATCGTTATCAAAGGATTATGGAATTTGGACTCGATTACAGTTCAATGTGATTATACAATTTGGACACATTCTTTAAATATAAAAAATATCGAAGGAAGCGTGACATTGGATTACAAACATGAAAACGAAACGCCTTTGAAAATGAAATTCCAAATTGATCATCTTTACATAAGAATAAATCGGGAAAAAAATTCCACCTGTGCACATGCGAAATATTACAACGTCACTCGTGCAAAAACAAATACTCCGTTGACTTTTCGTCAAGAAGAAGTGATCATGAACGGATTGGAATCGGCAATTTTGTCTTCGATAGCGCCATCGATGAGAAGTGAGTTTTTATCAAATTTTATCAGTTTGTGTTTGAGATTAATCGATAAGAAACGTAATCTAAAATTTCAAAAGAAAATAGGGGAAAGGAATGCATTTTGGTATTTTTAAAACTAAATCTGGATGAAATCGTCAAATTTATTCAAAAAACGTATAAGGTGCCAGGAAAAAATTATTGCAACTACTTGAAATACGTACAATTTCAAAATTTTGATATTGCTTTCAAACTTCAGTTACCTATACGAAGAGAAACGACCTTACAGACATTTCATAGAAACCAAAAATTCCCTTCGCCTCAACTATCAAAAAAATCCAAACAAAAATGGTAATTTCTATTTGGCGGGCAAAAAAGTAAAATATTTGAAAATGACTTCGACGTTAGAGTACTTTTTCAACATTGGTCCATTGATTACCAAAAAGTGGCCAATTCATTGAAAAAAATTTAAGTAAAACTTTTTTGAAAATTGTACCAGAATATTTTCTCAACACTTATTTATAAAAAATCAGTGGAAATAATCGAAATCACTGAAAAATAGTCAGAATCGCAGAACAATAATAAATCAATGAAAAAGTTCATTAAAAGCAAACAAAGAAAAAAATGTTCGAAAAATAGTGAAATTTCACTGAAATGCCAATAAAATTAAATACTCTGAAATTCGCTGAAAAATTAAAATTATTTGAAAAATGAATAAAAATCTGATGAAAATCAAAGAATTTCGCTGATTTTGCATGTGCTGCGATTTTTGACTTTTCACTGATTCAAACGAAAAAGTAATGAATATTCCTTTCGATAACTTAACAAATAATATTTTCGCAGAAATTCATTAAAAAATCAGTTTTCAGTTTTTGGGAAGAACTCTGTATTATAAGTTGGGTGAAATAAACAAATTACTCAATAACTCATTTTGATTTGTGATTCATATGAGGCGTCTTATCATCATCATCAGCCCCACGAGGACGATACAACAAACCTAGATGCTATTTAAAATAAATTGAAATTACAAAACTGCTTTTTTCCAAGGTTATTGATCCTATAATTAATAAAATAATTTTTTTCCCCCATAATGAACAATGACAGTCACAGATTTTTGTGAATTGAAAAATCCAGTGGAAGAAATCAAAGTAGCAAATACATCTGACTGGAAAAGCGTAAAAGAAGCATACAAAACATGGATTCCATTCAATGATGATGAAGTAATAGACGAAAAGCAGTCTCAAAAGGAATTACTCGCCGAAATATTAAAATCCCATAATATTTTTACTTAGTTCATAATTATCATTCTGTAATTCAAAACGTACCTACAAATTAGGAATCAAAATCAAATATTCATTCGATAAATAAATGTTGAAATTCGCTGAATTTTAAAAATCAGGAACACTCTAGTTTTTTGTTTCTTCTGAAAAAATTATTCATTACGACGTATTACAATTATTTTTCGACATCCTCTTCCCCGGATCATATGACAGAAAAAATTCTGAATAACAAAAAAGGATGGAAGAAATCGAAAACATGATTAAATACTTATACATAAGTCAGGAAAAGCATAACGGGATCACCCAAAGGATGAATTCCATGATGATCTCTAATGATAAGGAGATAAGTTGTACGCAATCATCCTTATCGCATCAAATCGTTACATTGTCTCATAACAAAATTGATCTCTGATATTACGATTCCTCAATTTCAATGTTTTGAAAAATCCAATTAATGCTGAAAGGATCGTTTGATTCGACAACAGCGAAGTACCAAGTCATTCAACATGAATTTCTATTACACAACGAAAATTTTATTCCTCCTACTGTTCCAATCACAAGGTAATCAAAACTCCTAACTTTTCAATTTCAAAACAAATTAACCAATAAGACTTTTCACCCCCAAAAATTGGACACTTGGTAAAAAACTTCGGTACAAAGCTCATCCAAATTAACAGGAATTTTCGCCTCTTTTCGCCTAATTTCATCGATTCTCAAAAAAATGTTTCCGATGGTTTTCATACAGAAAAAAAACCACATCTTTTTCAAAACTTTTTGGAAATTTCTTAAGGTAAAGTAGCCTTATTTGGATTCCCCCTCCCCTAATATCTCAGATGTTTATGGCTCGATCTGGCGAAAAAATCATATTACATTACACCATTTTCCACCGGAAATAGCACAAAAGTATTCACCCCCCCGCCCCCACACACAAAAAAAATAAACATAAAAAACCATTTCGCTCTCTTGAACTACTTTTTTCGAATTTTAAATTTTTAAAAATAAAACATATAAAAACTGTGTGGCGAATTTTTTTCAATTTGTCTTCGGAGATTTCCAAGCTATGGTACATAAGTCAAGATGAAAATTTCTCCGCGTGAGTAGCCTAATTTGAACCCCTAGATTACTATCAAAAATGACGTTTTGAATGTTTTCCCAACAAATTTTCAGGGAGTCCAAATTAGGCACACAAAAATTTTTTCAAAAATTAACGTTTTGAAAAAAAATCTCCAAACATACTTAAACTGAAAAAAAAATGAAATAAAATTTATTCAAAAAAAAATGGTAACGTGACCCAATTCACAATAATAGTTGAAATTTATCTTTTTTTTTGTGAAAAATTTTATTATTTTTTTTGATAAAAAATATTATTTTTTAGAATAAATTTCACCTATTTTGTGAACTGGGACACGTTATTATTTTTTTTGAATAAATTTTACTATGTTTTGAATAAAATTTAATTATTTTGGTAAAATTTATTCTTTTTTTTTTTTTGATAAAATTTATTATTTTTTGGGATTTGTTTTCGTAACTTGTTTTTTCTGTGTTGGTTTCAAATATTTTGATCTGTCCTTCCGTACCCTGAACCTGACTAAAAACCTTCAGAAAACTTTTCAAAAACTTTCATTTTTAGATTTCAGTTTGAAGTTTTCAGTTCACACCATAATAGAAGTTCAGTTTTCATCAAAAATATCAATGGAAATTCTGGAGCAAAAAATTGACTTCGTTGTTCATTTTTGAGAAACGTAACATGGTTCAAAGATGTCGAAATCGTAAATTTTAAAAACAATTCCTGAAAATAAAAGCTCTAGCAACAAAATGACAATTTGAAAATAAAAAAAAAACCGTTATCAATTTCCGTTGCTTTGTATTTTCGATTGAACCTTCAATTTCCAAAAATCAACAAATTTTTGATGCTTTTCGAACAAATATTACACTGCATTTTGAAATAATATCAAAATTATACCTAAAGATTGCAAATCTTGCCCTTACACTATCAAAAGATTCTGTGAGTTGTTCTCTATTCAATCAATAAATATCAAATGCATTATTATTCCAATTTTCGCAAAAATTATACCTCAAAGGGGCCTACGATACATTTATACGATTAAATATCCGACAAACCTTGAAAAATTCAAATTACTTTTAATCATCGATTCGATAAATAGGCAAGAAATACCAACGCATTCGATTTATAAATCTAACTAAGGCATCTAAAACACGTTGATAAATAAAATTAGTACCACGGTATTGGTCAAATTGGCAAATTCATCGGCAATTTTTTCTCTATTTTCATCGTCAAAATGAAGCACTTAACGAAGATATTGTTCAACATCTTGTTAGCGTTCACTTTCAATAAAGGTATGAAAATAATCAGAATTTAATATCCAAGTAATATTCTAGTCTTAAGACTGAAATTAATTCATGTTCTATCTGACTCAATCGCAGGCACGTTTTCAATACATTTGTCAGAATCTATCTCGATGGAATATGACATCACGAAAAAATTAGACAGTTGTGTTACAAATATGTTCAACGATGTTGATTCGTTCGCTGTGTGGAATGAGTTATTCGATATGAAGAAATATAAATTGGACGAATTCAATTATAAAGTAGATTTTAAGTCTGAAAATTTCAGAAGCAGGGTGTCCTTTCGTGATGTTACTTTCCAGGTGACCAACTGCATGTTCCCAGAAATCGATTGGAATTTTTCCGAAAATAAAATGGTAAAATGCGAATCGAAAATCAAAATTATGACCTCGATTCACATCCTAAAAAAAATCATTAAAATTTACAAATTTTCTATGATTTTACAGCGTATATCAGTCGAAAAACTGTTCTTCAACGCATTAGGCACTTTACACGTAACGAAAAATGAATCGTACCCACTTCACACCCAAATTAATTTACTCAACGCCACCATAAATATAATGCAATCATCGAAAACTGCAACCACAATAAAATTATCAATAACCCAAGATTCGTACAGCATGTTGTATGGTAAAGTAAGTACAAATCCTGATTGAAATATGTACTTGGGCAAACATAAACGTCTAAAATAACCTATTGGTTTAGTTGCAGAACTATTTCTGGTCTACTAACGAAGATGAAAATAAAATTCGCGCAATATCAGACGATAGGAAAAATACATTGAACTTGGTTATATTGGAAGCACTCCCACTGATGCTGACTGAGTACCTGAATCAACACCAAATTTTCGAAAAAGCTTTCAAATCTTACAGCCATTCGAAAAATCCAATTATTTCAACGTATCCTGATTTCCTGTCAGTTGAACACCAATTCTACTACCTCATACCGAGATTTCCATTTTTCCATTTTTATTTTAAATTGATCGTGATCAAAGGATTATCGAATTTCAAATCGATGCAAGTACGCTCTACGAAATATCCTTTCACACATACATTGCTTCTTGAAAATATCCAAGGCAGAATGTATTTGGATTATGGAACAATGGAAGAGAAACCATTGGAATTGACTTTCGGAATAGATTATTTGACGATATCGATCAACAAGGAAACAAATTGTGTGAATGCGAACGCCCGATATTATCAAATTAATGGAACCAATGGACCTTTAACTTATCGCCAGTCGCCGATAATAATGCAAGCAGTCGAATCAGCTATTGCGTCTTCCGTAATGCCGTCGATGAAAGGTAGGTAATTTTTTTTTTAAATTTTAATTCAAATGAAACAGATGATGCTTTTTCAATTCATTCTAAAAGTGAATAAATGAATTGAAAGCGACATGCATTGGTAGTAAAAGACCAAATCTTCAGCTTCCCGCTCTCATAAAAACATACCCAAATTTCTAATGTCAACTTCAATTTCCCCATAACTTTTCCAATTTTATGAATTTTGCCAAAAAAAAAAAGATTAGCACTTAAAATTGATCACCTTAAAATAATTTCTCCTCTTTTTTTTAATCAGTAAAAAATTCAGAAATGAAAAAAAATTAGACTTATGTTTTTTTTACAACTTTTATGCATAGCATATGATTTTTGGAAGATTTCTGTTCTGAATTATAAATTTTCAAACTTTATTTTTTTGAAAAATTAAAACGAAAAAGTATTATCCTTTCTAGAAGGAAAAAAAATCAAAAATAATTGAAAAATTAACTAAAAATCGGACCCTTGTTTAAACATTTTTCAAAATTTATGTTAAGTTTTTTTTATATATTTGTATTTTGATGAACATGAAATCGTGGAATGATTTTGAGTTTTTTTTTTTAAATTTTGTGCAGTTGAAAGGACATGCGACGTTAAAATCCTAGAACAACAAATCCAAGTCACCCAAACATCAGATTGGAAGACCATGAAAAAATTATACAAAAAATGGATCCCATTTAATGAGGAAGACGCCTAAACAGAATCCGAAATTAAAGTAGGACTAAATTGAGGAAATTCTCGAATCATTACATACCTTACAAATCGCTCCGGAGAAAATGTTGGATCATGAAGTATGAGAGAGTATCAATGCCACAAAACACTCACCTGCAACAAAGAAATAAAAAAATTACATTAGATTCAACAATTAATAGGTAGATAAGTAGGTAATTTATGTACATTGTATGAAAAAAAAAAACTGTCCCAACACAAAATACATATCATGGCCTTATTTTTAATTTAAATATGTACCACAAATAAATTTTTTAAACTGATACCTAATTAAAAATCAACTCATTTAATTAATTTATTGTCAAATATTTATTCAAGTAAAAATCTCTGGAAAATGTCACATTAGGTAAAAAAAAAGGAAAATCGAAATAAAAGCTAAAACCTGTTTTTTTTTTTTTTTAAATTGAGATTTTCAAAACAGATTTATGCCACGCTGAACCAACTAGAAGTAGTTTTATTTCATAGGATTCCAATAAAACCCTTCATACTTATTACGAAATCTAAATTTCTATTTTTCTACATCCAAAGTGATATAATATTTCTATTTCGTTCACTTCAAGTTGAAAAATTCATTTTTGCAAGTACCTATAAATGACTTTTTAAGAGCATATCTTGCAATTTTCTGGCTAATTTCGCTGGCTGTCTTTTATTCACCTATTCACCTACATTGCTTAAAAATTCTAAACTTCAACTCTTTTTTTTTTTTTTTTTTTTTTAAACAGAAATATTTTTACGATTTTTTCTTCGAGCCTTTTCTTCCCTGAGGTTTTGTAAATTTATCGAAGAAAATATCGAATTATTTGTGTTTATACTCGTAGCATTCCACGTAGTTTCGGTTATAAAATCATTTCCAGAGATACTCGCTACAATTTTTCCAATCCAATATATCCAAATTTCAAAGGAGAGGAAGGGAGGGGATGGCAAATCTTCGCAAATTATTTTACTTCTAATATTAAATACTTCTGCCCGATAAAGTTAGACAATAATTTCGCAAACCTAGATTCTGACCGAGAATTAAAGAAAGACGACAAAGGGGGGCAATCCCTATAACAATGGCAAAAATACATTATTAGTTGGCAAAGGGAATTTTTTTTTTACCTAATCGAAAAAAATGTACTTCGAGTTGGAATTTATTTTGGATTCCATTTCAGTAGGACCTTTTCAATTCTATCCCCCCCCCCATCCTAGCTAAATAATTTACCACAATTTTTCTATTAAATTACGAGTATAAATTGAAATTTTGCTCACTTCGAACTATTAATTTTGGAACCTTCAGAGTGAAGTTATCAACTATATATCTTTTGACAGTTGAAATAATTGAAATATTTTAAGCTAATCCAGAAAAAAATCACATGAACCAGGAATTAATTTTTTCAAATAAAAATAATTCACTCAATTTTAATTCAATTTTATTTATCCGAAATTGGTAGGTAAAGGGAGAGTAATCGCCGACTAGAAAATTACGATCTAATATATTTTTAAAAAAATAAAACAGAGAAAAAAATTATTTCATAGAATGAATTTTGATAATGAAAAAAAAAAACTGATCAATTCGTGAAAAATTTTAAAAATACGACAAAAAACGTTGCGAAAAATCGAAAAATTACTGAGTGAGAAGGCTCAAAAAATTTGAATTCTGAGCTCAATGCGCCTATTTTTCAAATAATTATAAGAAAAATACTTCCAACAAATGAGCTCATTTTACTGGATTTTTTTTTTGAAACGAGTAGATTATTTTAATTGGTGAAAAAAAAAAATACTCAAACATAAAAATCCTAGATCTGATTACAAACGATGCTTGTAAGGTGCAGTGGGGTAATTGCAAACCACTTTTTGATTAGCGCCACTTTGTCAGTTCACTGTGACGACCCTATGGCACCAAAAAATCCCAAATTTCTGTCACATGAACTTCAAGGGGTTCTCTGTTGGTGGAAAAAATTTTGTATCGTTTCATTCACACCTTTGTGAGATAATGAAATTTTAAGTTTTGAGTTTACCCCGCCTGGGGTAAATGCGAAATCGTACATTATCTCGGAGGGAGTTCATTTTTTTTCAGTTCTGATTGAAAAATCGAAATCTACATAAAATTTACTATCTGTTTACATGTTCATATCCGTTTTTTGATCAAGTTTTGTCCGAGTTGGAGAATTCTAATACAAATCTCTTAACGTCTTTAATACCTATAATAAATGTTCTTTGGTGGCCCAATATATATATATTTTTTTGTAATTTCGGACCATATTTTATTTCTAAAAATTGAAAAAAAAATTGGGGTGGATGCAAAATCATAAAAAAATTCGAATTTGCAATTGCCCCGACTACATGTTTTTTGGGGCAATTGCGAAATCGCATATTTAAGGCTTACGAGATAAAATTTTTTTAAAAATCAATGGTCCTACCTCAAACTTACATGCCTTCTAATAATTAACAAGCAGAAATCGATTCGGAAAACTATTTTTTAATTTATTTTGGACCACATTGAAAAAAATGCCTACAATTTTACTTTGGAGCTATTTTGACACTTTTTGATAAAACCACTTCCGGAGAACACATGCGCTCACCAATTTTGTTCCTGTTGGGTGAAAATATAAGAAATAAAGGTACCTTGATGTACAAAAAGACCGTGTGGTCAAATATTATTTTTCTTGGCCTCCAGCAGCTGATTTTGCAACTACCCCCAGTTTTGCAATTACCCCACTGCACCTTATACTTGATCAATAGAAAAATATACTCATTATTATACTTAGATACTAAAAATTCTTTGAATGTAGGAAGCTTTCATAATTTTTTTTGATCATTCTAAATATCGATTGAATTTCTTTCAACATTTTACATCAAATTATTATTTCTCTCGAAACTCTATTTGTATTATCTTGAGACAGCTAGATACTACCAAATTCTCAGTATTCGATTTAATAATTGATTAATTATTACTAACTAATATCCATAAATCGTCCGAAGATTTGTACATCTAAAAGGCAATCACTTAATATCTTTTTTGGTATCTAATTATAACTGAAATGAACCAATCTAGCATTCATCATCATGATTGCATCAAGTTCTTAGAACGTATAATATTTACCAAACATTATTAATCAATTTACGAATACACAACTCATTAAAAAATTAATTAGATAAACGCCAAATTGAAATTATTTTTCTAGAATTTTTCAAATTAATTCTGAAAATGGCCAAACAGACTCAAGATTTTTTTGCAAAATGATCAAAATATATAACTTCTAAACTAAAATGAATCGATATAATTCGTGAATGTACCTAAATTAATCACTAAGTGGGTTGCACTGATTCATTTTGATTTTGGAATTACGGATTTTGATCATTTTGCAAAAAAAAAAAAATGGAAATTAATAAGGGTTCGAAATTGCAATTTTTCATCTTTCGAGTAGGTATTGTTTTCTTGAAATGGAGAAAATTTTTTAAAATCATTATTAAAATCATCAGTGAAGAGATGAAATAATGCAAAAGTCGTACTCATGCTTCGTTGAAAATTCGAGTGCATTTCAATTTTTTGAATTTTCAAATGATGAATGTATTACTTTGGATTGATTAAGGCAAGTATAAGGATTATTTTTACAAAATACTTGCCTTAATCAATCCAAAATAATACATTCATCATTTAAAAATTCAAAAAATTGAAATGCACTCGAATTTTCAACGAAGCTTGAGTACTATTTTGGAAATATTTCAGCTCTCAGCTAAAAAAAATCAATCAGTAATGCCCAAAATCCAAAAATTCTTCATCGATGTTCCAAAAATTCTTTTTGTCTATTTCAAGAAAACAAATTATACCTAGACCTACATACCAACTCGAAAGATGAAAAATTACAATTTCGAAACCTTAATAATTTATAATCCAATAATCTGTGTAGAAATAAAAATGATGAAAAAAACATATCCGGATTATTAAAACACTTTTCGTAACATTGCTAATTACACAATTCGATTTTGAAACAATTATCTCCGAATTAGTGATCCAAAGTTTTGATAATTTACCATAAATTTTCGAAATCATGTACAAAATGACTATATAAATTGGACCAACTGAATCGATACGAACATTTTCACGTCAGCAAAGAAGACTTCAAGTTCTCTCGGATTTTTTTTCTTTTCAAAATGAATTACAAAACGACGACCTCGTTTTTTATTCTCTTCGTACTGAAAGGTAAATTCCAAAATTACAATTTTTTTTGCTAGTTTTCAACACGATGTAATTTTTAATCGACTTTTTTCAGATCTGCTGCCAATTCAATCCGCCCCCGCATCATCTTACCAATTCGACATCACAAAAGCTCTCGACCAATGGTTCTCCAAATTATTCACAATCGATTTGAACGCCATCAAAGTGAGGGAATCGTTTTTCGCAGCAGAACACTACATTTTGGCGAACGTCGAGTACAATTTTAACAAGGAAATACAACCATTTCGAAAAAAGATCCATTTCCAAGACGTGAAAATTTATCAGCAATGGAATGACAGAGATGGAACGACCAGGGCCTCACAAATGAGCTGGAACTTCCCCAAGAATAAAATTGTAAGTACAAATAAAATGGCTGATTCAGGAATCACATTCTTTTAAATATTTTAAATCAATTTTTCCACTAACTCACTCGTTCATTCGTTTTTACAGAATATAACTTTGGATAAATTTCGAATAACCGTAAGCACCAAAATTCGCAGTTCATCGAGTGAACCGGGCTTTACAATTTACACCACGTTGAATTTCCGTAATTTCACATTAGGTGCCACAGCACCATCGACCAACAATAAGAATATCTCTTACGATATCTCTTACGATCATTACTACCTGTACAATGCCGACCAAGAAGTAAGCAAATAAACACAGATTTTTAAAAAAAGAACCCCTCGTTGATTAATTATCAAAAAATAATAAATTTCAGGGAGAAATCAAATGGTCCCAGGAATACGATGGAACCCTCAGACTCAACAAAACCGAAGAGCTAGCCAAAGAAATCAAATCAGCCCTGGTTGCTTTGTTACTCGAAAATATAAAACGTAATGAAAATTTTATGCGCGCTTTCGATGAACTTTTTACAATTTATACGCAGAATAGAAAAGAAATCATTTCCACCCATCCCGGCTTCTCGAACCAAGAACAAAAATATTACTATCTCATACCCAAAATACCGTTTTACCGCTTCGTATTGAACAGTATCCTGATCAAAGGATTATCCAACGTGGAATCGCTAAAGGTCTACAATTCGCCGGATATTTTCACTCATTCGTTGCTGATCAAACATGTTCGAGGCAATCTGATTTTGGATTACGGATCGCAATACAAAGAGGCTCCGGAATCTTTGGAATTGAACTTCAGAGTCGACTATCTTACGATTTCGATTCGTCATAAAGTCAATTGCGCGCATGTTGAAGCGAAGTTTTATGAGTTCAATAGTACAAAAGGACCGTTATCTTATCGCCAATCGACCATTTTGATGCAAAGCATCGAATCGGCTCTGGTATCTGCCATCGTGCCGTCGAAGGAAGGTGAGTCATAGTTGCAAATTCGCTTCGCATAATATAAGTATTTAGATTACTCTGATATGATTCATTTGGGATAAAAGAATCTGAATAATTTATAACCGAGGAGAGGTCGTCCAATTTGAAGAATTTTTAGAAAAAATTACACAGGTAACAAAAATAAGCTAAGGATTGACTCTTCAGATCTCAAAAAAGCATAATAACCCAATTTCAGTTTAGAAAAAACTCGAATAATGAAATTAAAAACCATTTGCTTTGGAATTCCCAATTATTAAATTTCAAAAAGATTAGCATGTCTAAGTAGGTATAGACTAAAATTGAAACTAAATTCCAAAAAAATAACACCAATCAGATAAATGAGTTCCCATGATGCTGGTTTTCGAATTTAAAATAGCTGATTAAATCGTTAAAATTATTATCATCCCATTTTTGAATCGACAGATCAAAAAAAGTAACGATTTCAATTCAACAAATAATCAACCTCCAACATCTCTGGTTTCACATAACTATTGAAATTTTTTTCTGCTACTTTTTTAATGTTGTTCAATTTTAATTTGTTGTTTATTTTTTCTTTTCCTAAATACGACAAAAATTAGCCTGGAGAGTGTGCGACATCAAACTTCCAATCGATGAGTCCAAAATTATCGACAGCACATCGGAGCCAAACTGGGAAAAGATCAAGGAAGTTTACAACGAATGGATTCCGTTCCCCGAAACCGATGTAGTCAAAATCTCCAAATAAACCTGGCCAATTATTTTAAGAACCTACTTGTTATGCCTCTACAGTTAAGATAAGTCATTAAAATTTTTTATTCATTGAAAACAGAATTATTTTTTCCTTTCGACTTTATTTATTTATTTATTTATTTCAAAAAAAAATACAAAAAAAAAAAAACCGACGCTTTTGGCTGCGCAGTGGGCCATATGCGGTCGGGGACACTAGATTAACTTAAGATTTGAAATGAGATTTGTTAGATTTAGTTAAATTAAGTGAAGGATGTCTATTTCTTGGAGGAAGAGGAAGAGTTCATCAAGGAATGGAGAATTGGGTCCGAGGATTGTAGCGAGGGGTAGATTGAGGTGAAATTGAATTCTTTTAGCGTTTAAAGATGGACAGGTAGTTAGAATATGGGATACAGAGAGGTGGGGGGATTTACAGTGAGGACATTCTGGAGGTTCTTGGCGATTTATTAAGTATGAATGAGTAAGGGAAGTGTGAGATATTCGAAGCCTAGTGAGGATAGAGTTTTTCCTGTTGGAGCTGAATAAGACTGGGGTAGGGATTAGTGCATTGGGTTTAATATGGAGAAGCTGGTTAGAGGATTGAGATTGCCATTGATTTTGCCAGGATTGAGAAATAATGGATTTCATATAAGATTTGAGGTCGGGAGTAATGTAGGTTTTGAGATTGACATGAGGGAGAAGAGAGGCCTCCTTGGCAGCTTGGTCGACTACTTCGTTGCCTTGGATTCCAACATGACTGGGGATCCACATGAAGTGAATTTCAACATGTGTAGTGCCGAGGGAGCTTAGGAGAAGGAGAGTGCGCTGAGCTATAGGGTGGGAGGTGAAAGGGTTGGAAAGAGATTGGAGGGCAGAGAGGGAGTCGGAAAGGATGAGGAATTTATTGTTTGATGATGATGATGATAAGGAAAGGAATTCAAGACATTTGAGAATTGCGGTAAGTTCTGCAGTGAGTATTGAACAGTATTTTGGGACGCGAAAACTAGAAATTGTTTGAGGGGTGGAAAAGGCGCAGGCAACACGATCTTCAGACTTTGAGCCATCGGTATAACACAGTGAGAAGTTGGGATAATTGTTGATTTCCAGAAGGTAGAGTCGTTGGAGAGTTTGAGGAGAGTGAGAGGACTTTGAGTATTGAAGCATGTTTAGGTTAATTTTTGGAGAGGACAATTGCCAGGGAGGGGGGTCGGTGAAGATTGCAGTTGTGATAGGGGAGGAGGTGAGATGAGAAAATTGGGGGAACAGAGATGTAAGGTTGGATGTGATGTGATTAAGGTTTTTTGGAGAGTTTTCTGGGAGTAGAGATTTAAAGAGAAGGTCATGAACTGGGAGATTGGGGGAGGATAGAGCTGAGAGTAGAAAGTTGGAGGAGAGTTGTAATCTGCGGTAATGGAGGGGTAGTAGACCTGATATGCTGTTGAGGCTAGGAGCGGGGCTGGAGTAGAATGCGTTGGTGGAAATGCGGATGGCGGAGTTTTGGATAGTGTCTAAGGATGTTAATAGAGATTTGGATGCAGATCCATAAGCTTGGCAGGCATAATCTAATTTAGATCTAACTATTGATTTATATAGTAATAAGAGCATTTTCTGGTCGCCTCCTTTCTGTTTGTTGTTGATTTTCTTGAGGAGGTTTAGGGCATTGAAGCAGGTCTTTTTTAAGTTCTTGATGTGGGGGCTCCATGTTAATTTTGAGTCAAGTGTTACGCCGAGGTATCGAACTGATGATTGAAATGATAGTAGATTGCCATCCAGATGAAGTTGGGGTGTGGGGCTGACTTTTCGGTTGCGGTGGAAGTCTATTGCAATGGTTTTTTCAGATGAGAATTTGAATCCACGTTCTGTTGCCCAATTATGGATGTTGTTGAGTGATTGTTGTAATAGTCGTTTTGCTCGTTCTGGTTCAATAGATTCGATTGATATTCTGAGGTCATCAGCGAAGAGTGAAAACTGGATAGGTGGTTTGATTATGTAGCGTATGTCGTTAATTGCAGCGAGGAATAATGTGACGCTGAAGACTGATCCTTGAGGGACTCCATTTTCTGTTGGATATAACTGGGAACATATACTTCCAATGCGTACTGATATGAATCGGTTTTTGAGAAAGTCTTGGATTAAAAACCCCATTCTACCACGTATTCCAGCTTTATGAAGGTTCAAGAGGGCAAGGAATCTCCAAACTGTGTCATACGCCTTCTGGAGATCGAAGAAAATTGAGTAGAGATGGGATCTTCTTGCAAAAGCGTTGAAAGCTCGCAGTTGGAGGTCAACAATTGCTTGTACAGTGGACCTGTTTTTACGAAAACCATACTGTTGATCGCTGAATGAGTTATTAGCTTCTAGGTATTGGGTTAATCTTTTTTGTATGATTTTTTCTAGAACTTTGCCCATGACACTGGTTAGAGCAATTGGGCGATAACTTGTAGGTTGAGTTTTATCTTTGCCAGGCTTTAATATTGGGATGATAACTGCTATTTTCCAACTGTCAGGGAACATACCCTGCTGCCAAATTGTGTTGTAGATATGAAGTAAATATTCTTTGGCTGACTGGTGGAGGTGTTTTAGCATTAGTGGGTGAATATCGTCTAGACCAGGGGCTGAATTATGAATATTGTTTTTGAGACAATGTTCAAGTTCAGCCATAGAGATGTTGCAGTTATAACTTTCTTTGTTTAGCGAGTTGAAGTTTATGGACTTTGATTCAGTTTCCTTTTTCAGCTGTAGGAATTTGGCTGAGTAATTTGCATCAGACGAGACTGATGAGAAGTGGGATGCTAGGGTTTCAGCTATTTCATTTGGGTCATCCACAAGTAAATTTCCTTTCTGTAGTGTAGAGATTGGGACTGCTCTGTTTTTTCCATGTAGTAAATGAACTTTTTTCCAGATAGCTGATATTGGGGTTTTTTGATTGATGGACGAAGTAAATGTATTCCAGCTATTCTTTTTACTTGCTCTTATTAAGGTGCGAGCATAAGCCCTACATTTCCGGTATTCTATTAGGTTGATGAGGGAATTGTGTCGTTTAAGTCGGTTCAGTGCTTTTTTTCTAGCTGTGATGGCTGCTTGAATGTCAGGGGTCCACCAAGGGACTCTTCTTACTGTTATGGGGTTGCTGGAAGATCTAGGAATGGAAGAGTAGCCAGCATTTAAGAGATGATTTGTAAAGAAATCGATGTCATCAGCTATATTGGAGTAATGTTGAGAATTTATTTCGGAGTTGTTTTGAAATTCTGACCAGTTGGCTCGCTCTGTAATCCACTTTGGTTGTCTATTGTTTTGGTAAGTTGAGGTACTATCAAAGTTGATGAATATTGGAAAATGGTCACTGTCGCATAAGTCTGAGTGGACTTCCCAAGTGATGTGATTTGTTAAGTGGTAGGTAGAAAATGTTAGATCGATGTTTGAGAATTGACCTGATCTTATGTCAATGTGAGTTGGCTGGGAAGGGTCGTTGAGTAAGTTGATATGCGGGTTGTTTATGAGGAGGTTTTCTACTTGATTTCCTTTAGAATTTTGGTGAGTAGATCCCCAAATAGCGTTGTGTGCATTGAAGTCTCCAAGTAGAATAAATGGTTCAGGTAGCTGGGCGATGATTGACTGAAGTTCATTTTGTTGGATATCTTGATTTGGCGGAAGATATAAATTACATACTGTTATTGGCGAAGGATGGATACGTGGCAGTGATATTGAGATAGCTACTGCTTGTAGTTGAGATTGAAGTGGTAGTGGGGTTGTTTTTGGTATCGATTCGTGGGTAAGAGTTAGAACACCTCCGGCTGCAATCAAGTGGTTTGTGTCATCGTGTCGGTGAGTAGAATAATGTTGAAGCGAAAAGGTTTGGTTTGGTTTCAAGCGAGATTCTTGTATACATATGATGAGAGGTTGAAATTGACGGGTCAGATTTTGTAATTCTGGGAGGTGCGCATAGACTCCATTACAGTTCCATTGTATGATCGTAGTTTTCATAATATTCATTAATTTGGGCTAAGTTGATTAATGATTCTCGTGATGCGGTTTTTAGTTCCTTGACCCGAGACCAATGGGTTTATTTTAGTTAGAGATTGGACCAAAATAGTAGGATCTATTTCCATTTGTAAGACTGCATTAATCCAGTGTTTTTCCTGAATTATTGCTGAGATGATTTCATAAACTTGTTCAAAAGTCAGGTCACATGGGTCGGATTTAGCGTCGTATTTCTTCTTGATTTGTAGCACAGCTTTATCAACTTCATTGGTTCGATTTTCTGTTTTTGTTTTTTTTGTAGATTTGGGTAATATTTTTCCATTGATTGAGGATGAGGAGGATGAAATAGTTGCTGTACGTTTGAGGTTTGATAGTTTTGTAGATGATATTTCAGTACTTTCAGCATTCTTCGTGGAATTTTTGGATTCAATTGGGATAGTATGGGCAATTGGTTGGCAATTTTTATCCTTTGAATTGGAGTCCGTAGTTTTATTGTTTTCATTATTGTCAACAATTTCTGGAGTTTCTGGTGGTGGGTGAGTCGACTTATCTGGGCATTGGGCGACTAAATGTCCCCTTTGGCGGCATTGGTAGCACCATATTCCTTCTTCAGCAAGGAATACTCTATAACTGGTGTCGTCATAATTAATAACAATGCTTTCAGGTACAAGGTGAGCTGAGTCAGGTGCAACAAAGAATTGTCTTTTGTCTGTTAAGATGTGTGCCAATCGAGGGTTTTTAAAGCCAGCAGTGAGAGTTTTAATTGGAGATTCAGGTTTGATTTTTAGTTTGTTTAGTTCTTCTTCAATGATAGAAACTGGGATACTTGGGCATATGTTCGAGATTATAATTCTTTTGGAAGGGTTAATTAATCTGCGAAGCTCTAGTACAGTATCCTTCACCTTAATTTTTGGATGCTCCTGAATTAGTTTATTGACCAACTGTTTAGATGAAAGAAAAACAAAGAATCGATCCTTCATTTTTCGATATGCTGCATGAATATCTTCTGGGTTCACAATGTTGGCGAGAGCTTCAATATAATCTTCTCTAGAAAGACCATCAACGTAAGGGATGACAATGGCGTTTAGTTTACTAAGTGGTTGTTCTTTATTGGCAGCATTCGAGTAAGAGAGTGCATATAGGCTTGTATTAGGTTCATTTTCAGATTGTTTTAAGGTTTGCTTACCCCTGGAGTGGTCTTGTTTGGCTGTAGCGTTTTTATCAGTTGACGTTGTATCAGGTAGCTTGGGGTAGTTGGTGTTGTATGGTATGTATTCGGGTGGCGAGGTGGGTTGGGAGGGCTTTGCTCTTGTATTCCGCTGCATCGTGCCTACGACACCACGTTCACACGTGTTCACACCCGCACGAGAAAGATAGCCGGACGAGAGCAATAAAACCTTTTCAATTCGTCACGCTCACAATTAGTTAAATGTTAAATAAAAGGGCGAAAGTCGGAATGCTAGGAGACACTAGCAAATACGCGATACACGACGAGGAGCGAACTAAAGACGTCTACACTGGAAGGTACATCGACGAGAACTGGCCTTTCGACTTTGTTGGCATATTAAATGAAATATTTTTAAAATATTCGAAAATATTAAATGATATAAACCATCCTGACCGAATCTTCAATTTTCGGACTTTAAGACCGAAAATTTAGTCGATTTCAAAATTATTCAATTTGGTAGGAAAAAAATAGAATTTTTACCTATTTGAATAATGAAAAAAAAATTCAACTTTCACTTTAAAGAAACTCAAATTGCTTCAAAATTAATTTTATACTGGAAAAAGTAAAAACTTCCATAAAAATCACTGAAAATCCCCCAAATAGTGATGAAAAAGTGTTTCAGAAATCTAAAAGGTTTTTAAAAATTAGGTATACTGGCTCAAAAATTGAAATAAAGGAAATGCCTGAGTACATGGATTTTAATAAAAATTTAAGGGGAATATATAATTGCACGTCAGAAAAAAAGGTTTGCACGACGAAAATGGCATAAAAAAATCACGGCCAAAAAATGGAAATTCACGACAGAAAAAATAAGAATTGAACGACGAACCATGAACGACGAATGAATGAGAATGAACGGCAATATAGAGATTAAAAATAATTCATTCAACGACGAAATAATGTTATCACGTCGAAATAAAGTTTTGCACGGCGAGATCTTACATTGAACCTACATTCCTAAATTGGAAAAAATATTTTTGGTCGAGTATATTTTAGCGCGATTACAGGGTGTTGAATTGAAACCCAGACGCAAAGCGGAAAAATCCCCCCCCCCTCACATTCTATTTAGATTTTGATTGTAATTGTGTAAAAAGGAAAAGTTTATCCTCTTCTCCTTCAAAACATGGATGAAATAATTGAAAAACATCATGTTTTCCATTATGTAATTTTTTAGACTACTTTTCAAATCTTCGACAAAAATTACCTCGAGAGAAATTTTTTGCTGTTGTGTGTCTGGGTTTCAATTGAGGAATTTTGTTTCAAAACGCAACAAAAAATTTGTTTCGAATCAAAACGCAACATCTTTTTTTGCCCCTCTCCCCTCCAACCCTCCTTGAGTTACAAGTGCGAAATGACCCCAAAACATGTAGCTGGGGGTCCTAAGCTTTCCAATGAGACCACCCCGAGCCAAAACCCCCCACCCAATTTTGAATGACAGTTTTTTGCAATTTCCCAAAAATCACGTCTTCGGAGATGTTGCGTTTTGAAACGAAACTCCTCAATTCAACACCCTGTATTTGTAAAATTGAAAATATTTTGGGTCTATTTCGTCGTGAAGTTTTCTTTTATTCGTCGTGATAAAAACTGTCGTTATTTTTTTTTCCAATCGTGTAATAATTTTATTTACTGTGATTCCTTTATTTGGCTGCTAGAATACATTTTTTTGACGTGCATTCTCATTTTCTGTCGCGCATTCATTTTATCACTGTGTTTAATTTGTTCTGTCGTTCACTGCATAGATTCGTCGCTTACATCCTCTAATTTCGTCGTGCAAACCCTCTATTTTGTCGTGCAAATAAATGGCACCCAAAATTTAATTAGAAAAACGTAAAAAATGAATTTTTTTGAGATTTTGATTTTATTGATTAAAATTTATTCAAGATGTTCAGATTATTGGAAAAATTTCTAAAAATGTAAAACTGTGCTAAAAAAAGTTGAATTTTTATAAAATTTATTGTTTTTAATTTTTTTTCTAGAAATTTTTACCAAAATTTGAAAGATTTTGTTACAATTTCTAAAAATTTTAGAGAGTACAAGACATTTCTTATCAAGGAAATTTTAATATTTGCCAGCCTGTGAGTCCAACGATTTCAATTAATTTTACACCGATAAAAAATGACAATTTTTAAATGATTTTTCAATTTGCCTTATTTCACAAATGTTGATCCTGAAATAAATATAATTTTTTTTTTTGGTACGACCTCATCAGTCACCGTGTCCTCATTCATCCTCCTAATTGCAATCGGATCAACAAAAATACGAAAAATAATTTAACTTTTGAAATTCGTCAATTTCTAAAACATAACACATGGTGTCTCATTCAAGTTCAAAATTTTTCTTTGGTATTCTCCATTAGTGTTCCACCGAGCTTCTAAAAACCACAATAAACGACATATAATTTTATTGGGAACGTGTTAGGTAATGGTGCGCTAGTGTCGTTTTTTACCTACCTAAATTGAAAGGGGGATAATCTTATCAGTTACATGTATTCTTATGGGAAAATCGTCATTTTTGAAAATTAATTAAAAATTCTGTTGGATCATTAGGAGGATAATTTTTTTTTAATGTTGTAATTTGAACCTTCTACTATGAGGGAAAAATATTCATTTTTCCTCAGTAACTATTAAAGTCTGGAAAAAAGATGTTTTCTTGACCTCTTTCTGTTGCCTTGAAGTTATCATAAAAGAGTAATAAAATCATCATTTTGAAGGAAAATGATTACTTTAAATATTTAAAAGTGGTTGTTTTGTGTATCAAAGATGATTTTTGTTTCAAATTGCTTCATGGTTCTTCTTCTTTAGTGCTATTTTATGTGAAAGCAAAAGTCGGAATATGTATACAGAGGTATACAAATTTATATTATTCAAATGAGACATTTATCACTTTAAAACTCGATACTTTAACCACTTTTAGTTAAACACTGACATTCTAATCCAAGTTTTTCATGGAAATCAAAAATTTATTGAAATTTTAGTCCGAAATCAACTTACTTTGACATGGAAAAAACCTGACTTCTTTGCTGTACAAAAGGTGAGAAAATAAATACGTAATCACCTCAAATGAATTGTTTTGTGTGCTAAAAGGTCCATAAAATATTATTTATTTCAAAACACCCCTTTAGCTCACTTGGTAATGTAATTATTTATTGCCAAAAATGACGATTTTTCCATAAGAATACATGTAACTGATAACAGGAATCCCCCTTTCGATTTTTATCAGTAGAGAAATGGTAGTTCCACGAATGCTCGCCAGTGCGCGCCTCCTTTGAAAACTCGGTCCCAATAGTTTATACGAAATTTTCATTTTTTTTTTACCTTTAACCGAAATTGTAACTTATTTCAACAATCCTCCTCTCCCCCATCACTCCCTCAGGGTACAAAGCCTCAAATTGAAAATCATTGTTCAAAAATTAACAAGGTCAACAAGGAAGGTAAGACTAAAGTGTATTCTAAGATTTTTTTGGATCTGCCCAAATTGGAAAAAAGATATTTTCAAAAAAAATCCAATGCAGCTGCCTTCATCCTCCCTTCCCCTCCTCCCGGAATAAAAGTAAGCAATCCAATTCTAATAAGATTCTGTTTGATGTGAAAATCTTCAGTAAAAGGTACTTGAAATTTATGAGGGTAAGGGGCAAGAATCAGGGACGAAACTTGGGCAAAAATGTTGGGGGGAGGGGTGAAAAATGAAAACTTCGTACTAAAATTTTCTTATTAAAATTCACGCTGTTTTCGCGCAACTATTTTGACCTATAAAAAAAACGACATTTCTATACGAGCTTCTCTCCTACCAAAAAAAAAACAAAAAATCTTTTTAAAAATTGCATTAAAAATTATATTAATTTTTACCAAGTTCTATGATGAATGAGGGGGAAATTTTTTTTATTCATTTAAAATATTTAGTTGTTCTGGTCAGAAGGAGGAAAAGTTCATATCATAATTTTGAAATTGTGTAAAAATCATTTTTCAGAAAAAATTCCTTCAAAAGATGTTTCTTCATTCATTTAATTCAACATTTTTGTACTAAAAGGAAATTTTCCTCAGAATTTTTTTCGGAATTGTTCAATTTTTTGAGGCCCCCGAACAGATTATTGGAGCTATCCAAACAATGCATAAAATCCTCTTAGAATACACTCAGGGTAAGAAAATGACAATTGACCAAAGACCAGAGCTCGTGAAAAAATGTTGAGTAACATTTAAAAACTCAGATCAAAATTCGGTTGAATTGACATAATATGACCCTAACGATGTAGCAATACCCTCGGTTCAACATCGATCAGATCAGCTTTTTTTTTACTTCCTTGATTCCCTCCTCCCTCCGCTATGGCAGAAACAGACCAACTAGATAAAATTTCACAATACTGAGATTGTCGAAAAATCAGATACTGAGCAATTCAAAACTGATTTCCATCTTTAGAACTTTTCCAAAATAGAAAATCTAAAATACGAATATCTACGCAACAATTTAACAATTTTTTATCGCGTTGATATCAATTTTCAAAAAAAAATACTTCGTCCACTGAATCGAAATTAATCCTATAAAAGGAAGACAAGAGTGAACCAAAAATCCATAATTATTCACAGAATTTCATCTTTCGAAATAAATCCATACTCAAGCCTTAAAAAATTACATTCCAACGATATCTAAAATCTCATAAAACGATGGCGCATAGAAATTTCCCAATTATCTAAAATCATAAACCAATCCTCGTGTATAAAAATAATGAAAAAATCTCCCAACGGGCCATTAGTATTTCTTATAACATTGTAAATTAAACCACCCTACAATTAAATTTTGAAACCACGATGCTCTTTGAACTGGCGATCCGATATTTTGATAATTTCAAATAACTTTTCGATAAATAAAAAGTGCATTCAATGTATAAATTATTTAGTTGATACAGAAACTCGTCGTCATCAAGTTGCCAATCGTGGCAATTAGAAATCCTCTCTTATTTTGTATGTTTTTGTTCAACATGAAACATAAAAATAAGCTCTTGTTTTTCGTTCTCTTCGTATTTAAAGGTACGTAATACAATGAGAAAATGTTGATAATTTTAAAAATACTTGATATAATTTAGTTAATAAATTTCAGAACTTCTCTCAGTCCAATGTATCCCCGCTCAATCCCTCCAATACGATATTACCAAAGATCTCGACAAATGGTTCTCCAAATTATTTACATTCGAGCCAGGTACCAGCAAAGTGAGAAAATCATTCAGCGCAGCCGAACACTACAATTTGGAAAAAGTCGAGTATATTTTAAATAGAGAAATAGAACATTTCCAGAAGAAATTCTTGTTCGTCGATGTTCACTTTTATATGCATCGAAATGACATCGAAGAATCGTCGAAAACCCCCTCGCAAGTCCATTGGAATCTCCCCAAAAATCAAATAGTGAGTACAAATGCCATTTTTCAAAGAAAACTAATTGAATTTTCCAAGCTTTTCACCTCTCATTTGATTACAGTGCGTGATGTTTAACAAACTACGAATCACCGTGCGAGCCAAATTACGTGCTTCACAGAATGAAACCAAAAACAAGCTTTTTACCACTTTGAATTTCCGCAACTTCACATTATGTGCCACTGCCCCGACTTCGATCAAAAATAAGACCATCGATTTCGATATTTTCTACGGCAGTTACATCCTACGCAATCACGGATGCGGAGTAAGCTTTCACAGCGCTTAAAAAACTAAAAATATTTCAAATCTAACCCATTAAATTTAAATTCCAGAGAGAAATCCAATGGTCAGGCGAAAACGGAGAAAACATCGTCCTCACAACTCAAGAAGAACTAACCCAAGAAACCAAACCAGCATTGCTGGGCATGCTTCGTGAAAACATCAAACGTAATACAAATTTCTTCACCGCCTTCGATACACTTTTCAAAGATTTCGCCCAAATTAATGAAGAAATCACCTCCAATCATCCCGGAATCTTGAACCAAGAACAAAAATATTATTATTTGATACCCAAAATACCATTTCATCGTTTTGCCTTGACCAGCATCATAATTAAAGGATTATCCAACGTGGAATCTCTAAAAATCTACTTCGTTCCTGATATTTTCACTCGATCTTTGCTGATAAAACATCTCCGAGGAAATTTAATTCTGGATTACGGATCACACGAGGATGCTCCTAAACCACTAGAGTTGAGCTTCAGAATCGATTATCTTTCGATTTCGACTCGTAATAAATTTAATTGCGCTCATGTTCAGGCCAAATATTACGGTTTCAACAGTACCAAAGGGCCATTGACGTATCGTCAATCGACCTTTTTGATGGAAAGGATTGAATCAGCCATTGTATCAGCGGTACTTCCATCGAAAAAAGGTGAGGCATTTTTGATAATTTCATTTTAGATTATTTTGAGATAAAAAGTGGGCTAAAAATTTATATTTTTATTTTCATGAATTTTTCAAAATAAAGCATGGAGAGTGTGCGATATCGAAGCACCAATCAATGATCTCAAAGACATCGGCAGCACATCGGAGCCAAACTGGGTGACGATCAAAGAATCGTACAAAGATTGGATTCCATTCCCAGAAAACGAAGTTGTTCAAATCAAAATCGAATGAGCTTTATCAACTTTTCCGGAATTAAATGAAAATATCACGTGGGCAGTGTGTTTACGAAATAAAAAGATTTGTAAGATGATTACAAACCATGTATGGATTATTAGTTAGACCAAGTTCAGTTATTTTTAAATCGACTGACTTTAATCAATTTTCTATCGTTATCGTGTGTATTAATTTTAATTGATTTTTACGTTTCATTAAAAAAAATTAAAATGTTTATGTGGTTTCGTTAATTTTGTTGCTACATCTAAAAATGACCCTCAATATAAAAAGAAAATATTTTGATTCAGAAATAATCTCCGAGCTTGGATTAAACTGAAAACTTAGGTCTCATCAAAAGGGGAGAGAACAGGAGAGAACAGAATAACCAAAATTGAAAAAGTTTCGACATTCAAGAATGAAAAATAAAATTGTACTTTTTTGATTCCTCTCCTCCAATTTTGTTTTTAATGCAACTTCACAATAATTATCAATCTTTTCTGAAAACGATAAGATATATTTTCAACCCTTTAAAGGTATAGCCAGAAACGTCTCAAGGAGTAAGGCTAAGGAGTCAGGATAATAATTATGGTATTTTTTCGTCACCATATTAGAGATTTTTTTTTGAAAAAAAGTGATTTTTTCATAAGATATCGTTCATTGTTTTTAACGTGATTCGAAATTTGTTTTGAAATTATAGACAGCTAAAAAATTATCTGTATGTATTTTTTGCAACCACTGCTCTCAAGTTTCACGAATTTACCCAATTAAAATGTATCGAATTCGCGTTTTGTGTTTCGTGCTGTTCTTAGGTTCTTCAATAGTTTACGCAAAAAGTAACTACAACAACTCAACACTATTGAATTTTCAGTAACTAACTGCAATTGAGGATAAAGTAAAGGCCGTTTTGAATTCGACAATTAATTAGAATGTACAGTGAAATTCAATCAAATGACACCGTCTGACGTCAGCATCGTATTCAGTTGGTTGAAAAGAAATGAAGCTTTTTCAATTTTCTAATTCGTTCTATGAGTGTTGCGAGCCATCATTCTTTGATTTTTTAGTCCATATTTTTTAATATTATTTTTAAATTTCGCAAATCATAGTTATTTTTTGTATAGGTAAGTGTAAATAGTATTATAATAAGCTGATGTTTTGAAAACTTGCAAAAGAAATTTATAAAAATTTGCAG
This sequence comes from Pseudococcus jackbeardsleyi, assembly GCA_038380155.1. Lineage (NCBI taxonomy): Eukaryota > Metazoa > Arthropoda > Insecta > Hemiptera > Pseudococcidae > Pseudococcus > Pseudococcus jackbeardsleyi. Next base: position 7,983,578 of record CM076242.1, read on the forward strand.
AAGAAATTTATGAAAATTTGCAAAAAAATTTTATGATTTGTAAAAAAGTTTTGATAAAATTTTTCAAAAAAAATTTAATAAAAATCCAACTAGGCACCTAAACATTTGGATAACGATTGAACTACATAGAAATCTTCATTAAAATCTAATTGAAAATTTGAAAATTTTGATGACAATTTAACCGAAAATTTCGATAAAAATTGTACCAGAAATTTTGATGAAAATTTAGCCCAAAATTTCGATAAAAATTGTAAAAGAAATTTTGATGAAAATTTGGTTTGAAATTTTGATAAAATTGTATGTGACCAAACATTTTGTTGAACTGTTTGAAAGATCATAATTCGGAATTCAAACTAAAATTGCAGCAGTTCAAGTATAACTTTCAATTTTTGGTGAGGCTCTGAATTTTTTTAAAAGTGATAAACCCATCGTTGAAGTAACCCATATTTTGATCCCAAAATTAACGCCACGTAGTCTTATAACAACCCACAGAAAAATTCGTGCACAATTGAAATTCAGATAAATAAACTTTTTTTTTTCATTTTAAAATTAGGATCAGATAGTTACTAGAATCGTCGAAAAATGAATGAAGAGCAAATTACATTTCAGAAAAAAATCAAACAAACTGAATAACTTTTAGTGAATTTGATCCATTAAATCATTCATTTTCCTATCAGTTGAAATTTCATTCGAACTTCTTTCTGTGCTGCAATTTTCACATCCTGAGTATTTAACGATATGATATTGAATCAATTTGGTAACACAGGTGGACAAAAAAATTGTTGCTCTGTTTCTGGGTTCACGTGCCGAAATTCTAATTCTAGATATCAAAATACACCACCTTGCTCAATCCTGGCTTCCAAAGTTTGCTGGGGGGAGGGGTGTACGTGTGGGAGGGCCAAAAAACTAATTTTTCTAGGGCAATAAGCCTGAGAATTACAAAAAAAATTGAAAACTTTTTTGACCAATCTTATAAAAAATTTTACGACGAATCGAATGCCGCAAACTACAGACCTCCATCTCTTTTAGAAAAAAAGTTACAGCTCATTCTTTCCAAAATTCTGTGAAAAAAAATCGCATTAGAACTTTTGGATCACCCTGTACGTCATGCTAGAGGGTCCAAAATGACTGAAAATTTTCAAAATTGTGTTTGAGTTGATTTTTCATAGTAACCTACTCTCAAACTTCCGTAATAAAAATTCCACAAATATTTTTTCTTATTTCGAAAAATTGTAAAAAATCGAGATATAACCTCGGGTAGTTGAATTTTTGGCCACGACTGCGACTGTTTTGGTATAAGCTCTTTCTAAAAATCAAAGTCGCGTTCTAGTATTGGTTGATAAATTGAAAATGTTTCCGCGATAAAAATCAAAATTATTCAAATTCGAACGTTATCAGAGTATCCGGTATATCAGCCTAGTACAATCATATCTATTAAAATAACGCGTCGTTTCTGAGAACATTACGTGGACGGGAAATGAGAGAAAAAATTCATCAATTTCACTAACTAGGTAGGTATCAGGGAAAACCGACTGCTGCAGATTGCCTAACTTAGCCGAATGTTTTCGAGGGTAAACGGGGTTCATCATACAGTGAATACGTATTTTTTCAACTTTGAATTTCAATATCTTTCGTTCGGTGGCCGGGAAAGCTTTCAAACCTAAACCATCTTGTAGAGAATTTAACGTAGATCAGTTTCCCTACCTCAAACACTTATGTCCTCACTCAAAATTTCGAGTTATTTTAATGTAAACTTGAAAAAATGCATAATACTATTTGCAGTAAAAACTCATTTTCGTAACTTGAACTTTCATAACTATTGCTCGGTTGCCGGGACAGCTTTCAAACCTGTTCCATCTTGTGGAGAATTTAACGCAGATCATTTTCCCTACCTCAAACACCTATATGTTCACTCAAAATTTTGAGTACTTTTAACGTAAAGTGAAAAAAAAAAATACATAGCGTTTTTATGTAAAAAACATCTTTCTATAACTTTGAACTTTTATACCGATTATTCGGTTCCCGGGACAACTTTCAAACCGGTTCCATCTTGTAGAGAATTTAACGTAGAACATTTTCCTTATCTCAAACACCTATGTGATCACTCAAAATTTCGAGTTATTTTAATATGAAGTGAAAAAAGTACATGTCGGCGAATCACGAATACTACCCTGCAACACACGAAATGACGTCAGAACGGTTTGCCCCATTCGGTCATCAGAATAATATAAATTCCTGGTACTGAAAGCATCAATGATTCATTTTTGGAAAACTCATATCAAATCATTTTTTCGGTATGTTCGGACTAAATAAGTACATTGTTGATCTGTTCATTGTTTTCAACGCGATTTAAAGTTTGTTTCAAGATCATAGACAGCTGAAACGTCACTTGTGGGTATTTTTTTGCACCCAATCTTGAGTGTTTTAAACAATTTACTTAGTTAAAAATGTATCAAATTCGCGTGTTGTACTTATGCTGTTTAATCGCCTATGCAAAAAGTTACGGCAACTCGGCGAACATTGAATTTTCAATAACTGCAAACAAGGATCAAATAGAGGCCGTTTTGAATTCGACCATTATTTTAGAATGCACAGTGAAATTCAATCAAATGACGTCGAGTGACGTCAGCATCGTGTTCGGTTGGTTGAAAAGAAATGAAGCATTGGAAAAAAACGATCGTTATAAGATCACGAAATCGGAGGACGGTTTGAGCACCAGATTGGAAATCAATTCGATCAATGAAAACGATTGCGGCATTTATATTTGCACCGCTGGTACGGATTTTCAAGCTGGAAAACGTGCGGCAAATATTGAATTATTTTTTGGTCGTGAAAGATCATTGGCGAGATACCCGCGTGCAGCTCTAAAACTTGGTCCAGCTCCAAAACCTGGTCCAGCTCCAAAACCTGGTCCAGCTCCAAAACCTGGTCCAGCTCCAAAACCTGGTCCGAAGATAACACCCGGAGTAAAACCATATTTTCTTTCGTCGGCAACACATCCAAAAAATTCCGTTATCGTCTTATTTTTTGGCAAATTGATTTTTTTGGCGCGTTCGATTTATCAATTCATTTAAAACAGTTGAAGTATCATTCTTTTATTTTCCCACCATTTTAAAATTTTGCAATCATAAATGCACGTGGGTATAGTAATAAGCTGACGCTCTGAAAGTTTGTAAAAAATTTTGATTAAAGTTTGACTAAAATTTTAACAAATACATACATTTTAAACTTGAAATTTTGACGAAATTCTGAATAAAAATTTTGTTGAGCATTTGACCAAAAAATGTTGATAATAAGGCAAAAAATTATGACGATAACTTGACAAAATGCCAACACCAATTTTTCAAAAGAACTGGTTTGAGACGTCCGTCGGAGTTCAGACCAAAATTCCAAAAGTTCAAGTAAAAAATATGCATGTAGTATGTACTAAGTACCGTCGATTGCTTGAATTTATGCCAAATGTTGTTGAACCGGTGTAATTATAGCCAAATTTATCGACTATTTCGTGAAATCGGCAGAAATGACACTTAATAAATTCGAAGCGATAAACCTGTTGATTATACATTTTTCATTTACCTATCTGTAAGAGCAAAACACAAAGAATGTATGATTTGTTCAAAATAAATATGTATTTGATTGACATATTCATGTAATATCTAGGTTACGCCTAATCCATGTAATTGCCGAATTCATGAAATTGGTAAAATTTTTGCCTAATGCATGAATTAGGCAATTGCTTGCCTAATTCATGAAATTTATAACTGCAAAACCTTCTAAAATTTTTCTTATTTAAAAAAAGAAAATTCAAAATATTTTAGCATAAAGAACTAACATTTAGCTACATTTCAAAAAAAAAATTCAACCAGCTATTTCAACTGGAAAATTTTTTGTGCTGCAAAGAAGATTTTTCATTCATTATATTTTTTATTCAGTGTAAAAAATTTTCTAATTGAAGTAGCTGATTGACAATTTTTTTGAAATGTAGCTAAATGTTGGTTCTCTGTGCTAAAATGTTTTGAATTTTCATTTCGGAAATAAGAAAAATGGTAGATGGTTTTGAAGTTATAAATTTCATAAATTGGGCAAGCAATTGCCTAATTCATGCATTAGGCAAAAATTTTGCCTTTTTCGTGAATTCGGCAATTACATGGATTAGGCGTAACATCTATATATTTTTCTTCAATATATTATGGTTTCTGGTTCAGAATTTTAGAAACCTTGTTTAGGAATATTTTTCAAAAATTTTGAAAAGCTCTGGTGCGGAAATGCGGACAGGAGGTCATTTGGCCTCAGGTCACAGGTGTAACTTCGGCAAAATGTTTATGCCAATCGATTTGCCTTAGTATAGAATGATAGCGAATTTTTATCTCACCCCTGGGGAACGGGGCCCCAAAATATGTGATTTTCGAGCTGAATATTCAAAAAATTCTATCCCCGAGAGTTTTCAATCGATTTTTTTGAAATTTGGAATAAAGGTATAGCTGTACTACAGGGGAGTACCCTAAAATTTTTTCTGATTTTTTTGATCACTACAATGACCTTAAATTTGATTTTGAAATTTTCAAATTGCTCTAGAAATTTGTTTTTGAGATGGACAGAATAAATGTATTTTACACCTCTCAGAATTTTTTCAGATTTTTTCAAGTGGTGGAAGTTGGTAAAATATGTATGTAGGTACGCCCAGCAGTTGACTTACGCATACTGCACTTTTTGAACACCTGTTGGAACGTGTGGTTTTAATTTTAGTATGACACATAAGGAAATTTTTTAAAAGTAATGAAATCCAAAATTTCCCTTGAAAGGTTGTTGATGCACTCTCCGCATCACAAAAAAGTTTGAATCAGGTGAAATAGTGATTTCTTACCGTATTTGGTAAGACGCATACAGCATTTTTATATAAATTAGGTATCCATTAAAAAATTCTCAAATTGATCATGAAAAAAATTATATTCAAGAAAAAATCGAACTAAAAATTAATCTTTAAAAAAAAATCAAAAAACCGCTTTACGAAATACCTTTGAAGCCTCAGAATGAATTTCCAGTTCAATTTTTACCCGATAATCCGCCGAGAAAAAAACCAAAATTCGGAAATTTATTATTATGCTGAGCAGAATACCGAAATTCATGTTTGAAGACCTCATACCTACAAACTCTGTTTCAATGTCGTTTTACCAAAAACAAATCACGAATCAAAACAAAGGATGAAACTCCACTCAAATTTTTATAAAAATGAAATTTTGATACTTCGTTTAATATCAAATTCAATATATTTTCAATTTTGGCCACTTTCCTCTCTCTACTACGTTAAAATCTTTTTTTCAGGCTGGTTCTAAATTCGAAAATCGTTTTGCTACCAGATGTTCTCAAATTACGATAACCTAAATTATTAAAAAAAATTTATATCCGCTGAAATTTAACTTACTGGTATAGAAAATACAACCAAATCGGAATTTCAGGGACAGCAAGACATATTTGGAAAAAAAATGTCTCAGCAAAAATAGCGGCCAGAAGAATAATTGTGCTCAGATTAATACAGTTGAGAAGAACCCCTCTTAAAAATAATTACATTCCAGTCAAATATTTCCTAAACTTACCATAAGTAATGAGGAAACATCTCGTACATTTTAATCTTTTAAATACAGACAACGTTTGTGATTAAATGGCTATTATCACAATACAATTAACCAGAATTTTGATAATTTACAACTGATTTTCAATTTTATACACGTATGCAGTAGGCTCATTCAATTACAACAGTAGTTATTAGAAAATTGTGTTCGTAATAAGAAGTATTGATTTCTCAAGTTTGTTCAGCATCATCATGAAATACCAAACAATTCTCTCGTTCTGTGTTCTATTCTCAATGAATAAGGGTAAGTGTTTCTATTTTATTATTATTCAATTGAAATCTCCACCTCGAAACAAATTCACTTTCTCTCCTATTTACAGACATCCTTTTGACCCAATCAAGTCGCATCTCTTCTATACTCAATTGGGTAGATACAAAGGTAGCATCGAAAGTGGAAATTCACAAGGCACAAATCGAACTCCAAAATAGAAAAATTAAAATCCAAAATGCAAAAACGAATATCAGTGATGCAATCAGAAAAGCATTCGCTTCGGCCGAAAACCACAGAATGAAAGATTTTGGATATTCAGAAAACGTAACCGTTTCCCCGTTGGTAAAATCATTGAGGAAAAAATGTCAATTTTCGAACGTGAAAGAAAACGAAAACAATATAAATAATACAGAATATCGTTCCATATCGAAAATCATTTATGATGTTAATTTTTACACCCATGAAAAAGATGCAAACGAAACAAAACCCTTTTCATTGGTTGCACGAAATTTGTCCAAAGCTGAAATAGTACGAACTTGATGACGTATGTAATTTCTTCATCATATTAAATTAGAAATTATTGATGTAAGTTTCTTTTTGTGACAGGGTGTGACGACTAAAAATTTCCGAATTACGTTGGAAGTGAAATTACGCAGGGACACAAATGAACCTTATTCCGAATTTGCATTTTGTACAACGCTGCATTTCGAAGATTTCGTATTGAATGCAAATCGAACTAATGATGGTGAATTTTCTTTCGATATTTCTTACAAATGCTATTACGCGTGGCATCACGGAAAAGAGGTAGGTAAAAAAAAATTGAAACTGTCAACTTATAGCTTTGAGTATAACATACTTAATTTAAATAATTTGAATTTTAGATGGAAATAGATTGGTCATGGGGTGAATTACATGCATCCAACAAAGAAATAGATGAATTTACAAGAAAAACGGTACCTTTACTTCCTTTGCTGTTACGTGAACATATCAACTGCAATCCGGAATTTTCTCGAGCTTTTCACGAGATTACTGAAATCATTCGACAATCCTCCTCCGCTCTTCTCGATCCATCTTCAAAGGAAAACATAGCCCAATTTGTATTCTAAACCCTCGATAACACATTTTGACACATGAATGAAAAAAATACAGAATTTGAATTTCTTCTTGTTATAAAAATAAATAAAGGCTACTCGTTTTGAATTTGTGTTTATATCTCGAATTTTCTTTAAAAAATATCGGAGTTTGATCAAATTTCATTTTTTTAAAAAACGAAATAGTTCTACTAATTTCAGTATAACTTAATTTTTTTTCAATTTCAATCGATGATACAGCTACAAAAAAACTCAAAAATTTGTTTTAAAATATTCATGTGACCAAACGGTTTTATTTTTCAGAAAAATTTTCTAAAAAATATTATTATTTCGTTGAAAAAATTAAAAAATTAATGTTTAAAGACCTCACAAGTTTACTTTCAAAGTCGTTTCACCAAAAACTAATCGTAAAATCCTGTTGTGAAATAGAATCAAAAACAAACTGTAGCGACAAAAAATTATACCTCGATACCTTGGTGTTTGGTATTGAAGTATTTTCAATATGGATCACTTTTCTCTCTCTACTTAAGTGAAATATTTTTTTTGAAGGTCTGCTAAAATAAATTTAGAAATCACCTCGCTACCAGAATAAATGTTTTCATACCTGCGTAAATCTAAATTCAGGGGCATAGAAAATAAGTACAAGGAAATTGAAAAATTGGAATTTTCGGGATGACAAGATCTATAGTTTTTTAACATTCTAAGCAGAATTATGAAACTCATCAAGATCAAAATTAATACAGAAAAAAAAATATATTGAAAATTATATGTATTTCAGATAAACGATAACCCAAACACTCACATTAATACAAGCAGAATAATTAGATGGTATAAGTACCAAAAATTTCATAATTTTTGTAAAAACCAAAATTTGAAATCTTTATAGGCATTAGGCAAGTTCAGTAAGAGGGGAGGGGTACAGGGAGTACAAAGGTTCGCATGTGGCCCACTAAAGGAGTTTTTTCAATTACAAAAATGAGAAAAAAATGCAATATGGCTCTACAAACTGTATTTTTTGAAACATTTTCGTTCTCGTTTCGCTCGGACAGTATTTTGATCATTTTATTTTAAAAATGGATGATTTTTCACTGACCTTTTTGGTGAAAAATTGTTATTTTTTTCAAATAAATCTCAACTTGTGAAAAAAATCAACAATTTTCAATTATAAGATCAATGAAAAATCACTGATTTGAAATAACGTAAAAAATGAGTAAAAAAATCACCTTTTTGAAGCAAAAATTTTAGTTTTTTCAAACTTTCACCAAAAATTTTCGCCCTTGCATCGCTCGAGCTATAATATTTCCTATTTTCAAAATTTTCATTCGATTTTGACTGGATCAAGAAACCGAGAAAATTCCTTCCTTTTTGTTTCCAAATGTCACTCAAAGTTCCTCGCTCATGGTTCTCGAGACTAATGAAAATAGTTTGTAAAAACAGGCTCACAAAAGGCTTTGTACGAGGCTCGGATTTCCTCTTTTCGACACTGTTCCATACTTCCCATAATACCAATCAAAAGTAATGAGGAAAAATCACGAGCAATTAAATCTTATAAATACAGACAACGTTTGTGATAAAATGGTTATTATCATAATGCAATTTCGATACATAATCTCTGAACAAGAATTTTGATAATTTTCAAGAATTTTTCCAAATACACACATGCATTAGAGTCGTTCAATTAAAACCGAATTCATTCAAAAATTGTATTCGTAAAAAGAAGTACATTGATTTCTAAAGTTTGATCATCGTCATCATGAAATATTACATCATTTCCCTGTTCTTCGTTCTATTCTCCATAAAAGGTGAGTCATTTTCATTTTTTTTTTTGATTTTAATCAATTTTCATGCGATTAATTTCTAAATTACACTATCGAAACGTCGAAACGAATTCTCCATTCTCTGTTCAATTTACAGATGATATTCTCTTGACGCAATCGAGCCGCATTCCAGATACAAAGATAGTTTCTAAGGCAAAAACCAATAACGAAAAAATAAAAATGCTAAATGTAAATACGAAAATCGATCATGTAATCAGAAAAGCATTCGTTTCGACTACAATTCACAGAATGAAAGAACATGGGTATTCAGAAAATGTAACCGTTTCTCCATGGAGAAACCCTGCGGGGAAAAAATGCCAATATTCGAAGGTGAAAGAAATCGAAAAAAATTTATACAATGAAGAAAATCCATTCGGATCAAAAATCATCTACGATGTTAATTTTCATACTCATAAAGAAGATGTACGGAAAACAAAACCATTTTCATTGGTTTCGTGGAATTTATCCAAAGATAAAATAGTACGACCTCAGTAATGTAATTTTTATCATATTAATTTAGCAATTAATGAAAATTTCTTTTTGTGGCAGAGCGTGACGACTAAAAATTTACGAATTACTTTGGAAGTGAAAATACGCCAAGAAACAAAAATACCTTATTTCGAACTGGCATTTTACACAGCCCTGCAATTCGGAGATTTCGTATTGAATGCGAATCGAACTAATCATGGCGAATTTTCTTTCGATATTTCATACCCACCCAACAAATATTGTTCGTTGAATCGTAAAGGAAAGGTAGGTAAAGGAAAGTAGAACACTGTCAACTTATCTTTGTGTAGGTATCTAACCTGGAAAATTTGAATTTTAGAAGAGAATAGAATGGTCGTGGGGCAAATTAAATGAATCCAGCGATGAAGTAAATGAATTTACAGAAAAAATGGAACCTTCGCTGCCTTCCCTGTTACGAGAACATATTAACTGCAATCCAAAATTTTCTCAAGCCTTCGATAAAATTATCGAAATTGTTCAAAAATACGATATTTTGTAACGTCTGAATAAAAGCAGCTTGTTTTGATTTTGTATTTATCGGTTTAATTTTCTTCAAACGATGATAGCTTTTGATTAAATATAAATATTTCATTCAAGACATCATTGTATAGTTCTCCTAATTTCGTTCTCCAAATTACAACAAGACGTAATTTTTTTAAAATTTCAGCTGGCACCACTGCTACAAAAAAATTGCAGCAAATAATGTGAAAATATTTTTGTGATAGAACAGTTAAAATTTCTAAAGTTGATCACACAAAAAATAAAGAAATGATGGAATTAAGTTAAATGAATTCTTTTCTTAAAAATTCATAAATAACTCCACGAAATATGATACCTTTGAAGCCTCGCAATAAATTTCCAGTTTTATTTCAACTTCAAATGGAAGAATCAAAATTCTTAAATTATTTTGTTAGAGAAAATTGTATAATGCGGTCGCTGAACACGAATCTGAAATCAGTTTAGCGCGATCGTCGATGAAAAATGTGTGTAAAACCAACATGCAGTAGCGTAAACCCCATCAAAACGGATCAAATTCGTGCGAAAAAATCATAATATTCTTGCAAAAACAATAAAATTTACTTTGAAAACGACAAAAGTGCGACAAAAATTGAAAAAACACTTGTAAAACCTATCAAAGTGTTATAAAAAAAGATGAAATCCATAGAAAAAAACATGAAATCCGATGTAAAAATTGACAAAATTGTTGTAAAAATTGAAAAATTTGTAGTTAAAAACCTGCAATCAGATGTAAAATTTGACAGAATTGTTGTAGAAGTGTTATTTCAAAAGTAAAATGATGAAATTTGTTGTTAAAAACCTGCAATCAAATGTAAAAAAATTGAAAAATTTGTTGTTGAAAGTACAAAATCCAATGTAAAAATTGACAAAATTGTTGTAAAAATGTTGAATTTCAATGGTAAAATCATGAAATTTGTTGTTAAAAACATGCAATCAGATGTAAAATTTGATAAAATTGCTGTAAAAATTAACAAATTTGTAGTTAAAAGTACAAAATCCAATGTAGAAATTGATAAAATTGTTGTAAAAAACATGCAAATCCATAAAAATTTGACAAAGTCATTGCAAAAATGTTGAATTTCAAAGGCGAAATGATTGCAAAGGTACCTACGTGAAATCAACGAATCAATTACATAAAATGACCAAAAAAAATTGGAAAAATCAACAAAGTACGAATAAAAATTATGCGAATTCATCCGAAAAAGTCGTTAAATTTCGTACAAAACTGTCAAAATCACGTTACAAAATCGCCCACTACGAAAAGGAAATAACTTTTTCAAAAACTAAATTTTTAAAAATGCAGTACGTTAAGTTCATATTGTCAGGTACATACATAATTACTCCTTTTCTTTCTTTCTTACAAATTTTTTTTCGAACTGTCATTTTTCAAAGAAACGACAAGAAACGAGGGATCCAACATGTGTTTTTCGACTAATTCGAGGTCGCTGAACACGAATCTGACGTTCATTTGCAGCGATAGCCTTTGGTTGGCCCGGAAATCGCATTTTTAGGGCGAAAATCGGCCATAACTCGAGAAAAAAGGTTCGAAACCAAAAACGGACACCGGATTCGGAATCAGCTACCTCGAATTAGTCGAATACGACACTAATCTCGGAATTTTTAAAAATCATCGAAAAAAAGCATGAACCTCTTTTCTGTTTTTTGGGCCAAAAATTTTTTTGCTCCCAATCAGCGTGCTAAGTGTCTAGGGGGGGGGGGGGGGGGGTCGGCCACAGCGAATTCAATGGCGCAGTCGGTTTGGCTCCATCTCGCTTGGTTCCGAGAAAACGGTCTTTTTCGAGTGCCACTTTTGACCAAATTCAAAAAGGTCTGAGAATCGCGCGAAAAATTTCTTTTCCGACTAAGTGCTTGAAAACCTCATAAACCTTTTTTAAAAGTCATTCTAATAAAAAAACAAATGTTTTCTTCCCCTCCCCCCCAAAAAAATTGAAGGGGTAAGCCTCCAGGCTTTCACTTTAAAACGTATGATGTTCCACCATTCGTGAAATAGAATCAAAAACGAACTACAACGGTTAAAAAACGTTCATTTTGAAATCTTTGTGTTTGAAATCACAATACTGATTTTCAAAATAGGTTACTTTCCTTTTTCCACTTCGGCGAAATCTCTTTCATTGAAGTCTGCTATAAATTAGAAATTATTGTCTAGCTATCCAAATTATGGTTTAATTGGAACAATTTTTCATATCTGCAGAAATCTAAACTCACTTGCATACAAAATACAAAGAAATTGGAAAATCTGAATTTTCAAGATGACAAGATCTATACTTTTAAACATTCTACGCAATATCGTCGACCTCATCAAGATTAAAGTAAATTTTAAAAAATAAATAGAGAAGAAAAATCTCTTTAAAATTTTGTTTCAGACCAACAATGACCCAAACACCTACAAATCATTCATACAAGCAGAAAAATTAAACGATATTGATATAATCAAAAATTTCATCATTGTAGTGAAGACCAAAATTTGAAATTTGTATTTCCGAGTCTTTCATGTTATCAAATGTAAATAAGGAAAGATCACGAGCAATTTACTCTTTCAAATACAGACAACGTTTGTAATTACACGGCTATTATCATAATGCAATTACGAAACCATGTAGTACGTGATCTCTTAATAAGAATTTTGATAATTGATAAGCATTTTTCGAAATACACGCATGCAATAGGTTCGTTCAATTTAGACTGAAGTTATTCAAAAATTGTGTTTGTAAAAGTATTGATTTCTAAGGTGATCATCATCATCATGAAATATCACTCGACTTTCTCGTTCTTCGTTCTATTCTCCATGAAAAGTAAGTCATTTTCTTTTTATAAATTTTCATGTAATTTATTTCGAAATTGCACCCTCAAAACGAATACCCATTTTCTATTCAATTTACAGATATTATTTTGATTCAATCAAGTCGCATTCCATCAATACTTCAGTGGGTAGATAATGAAGTAGCCCAACATTCAGAAATCTGTCACGCAAAAACAAAAATCGATGATGTAATGAGAAAAGCATTTGCTTCGGTCAAAAACCACAGTATGAAAGAATATGGGTATTCAGAAAAAATAACTGTTTTTCCATGGGGAAAACCTTCAGGAAAAAAATGTCAATATCCGCAGATGAAAAAAATTCAAAAGAATGTATTCAATGATGACTCGTTCGGATCGACGGTCGAGTATAATGTTAATTTTGATACCAGTTATTCTAATCGGATGGATACTGCACCGTTTTCATTAGTTTTGCGAAATTTGTCTAATGTTGAAATGGTATGAACTTAATGATGCGGTAATTTATTTATCGTAATAAACTTAGAAATTAATGAAGTTTTTTGTGACAGAGTGTAATTACTGAAAAGTTAGAAATCGATTTGAGAATGACATTACGCAGAGAAACCAAAAAACCTTATTCCGAAATCGGATTTTCTACAACGCTGGAATTTGAAGATTTCGTATTGAATGCAAATCGAACTAATGATGGAAATTTTTTTTTCGATATTTCTTACAAAGCCTGTCACGCGCGGGATTTCATGTGTGATTTCTGGTGGAATGGCGCGGTAAGTAAAAAATATGAAATAATAGGAAAAATGACACCCTTACTGCCTTCGCTGTTACATGAACATATCAACTGCAATCCAGAATTTTCTCAAGCTTTCGAAGAAATTACCGAAATCGTTCAACAATACTATACGCGGTAATGTGCGAATAAAGGGAGCCTGTTTTGATTTTGTATTTAATACTTGAAATTTTTTAAAAAGATGACTAGTTTTGATTGAAAAATATTTTGTAACGTGTGAATAAAGGAAACTCGTTCTGATTTTGTAATTATTACGTAGTTGAATTTCCTACAATAGATGACTAAAGATTGAACTCATTTAGCAATGATAGACATATTCATTCAATTGCATTAAAATATTTCGAAAATTATTTCAAGAAAATTTTTGCGGTCAAACAATATTATGAGCTGTTCCATACTAAAACAGGAGAAATATATTTCGCTCAATTTTTTTTACGAGTTTTTTCTGGTGGTCTATTCACAAAACCACGATAATTTTTTTCAATCTTCAAGGGGACGGGGCATGAAATTACGATTGCTCGACAAAATTATCCAACTGTGGGGGTAAAATCAAAAAGTAAGTCGATATTCGAATTCTACGCCCTCAAATTGGTGACAACCGAAATGTCAAACGCCACTTTAAATTTTTCTACTTATGTGACCCTACCGTAAAGAAGGGACCTAGGGTAAAAAAAATCGATGTCTCATTTTTCACGTTTTTGATTCAAATGACACCAATGCTACATATCCTAGGACAACGGTTTGAGGTTTATTTCTCTCTTACATCGATTTTTTTCACACAAGGTCCTTTCTTTACGGCAGGGTCACATATCCTCTCCCCAAATTGAGGGCCGGGAGCACCGAAGGGTCAACTCCGAAAAATAGCCAAATATTCGAACTATCAGTGCCTTCAAATACCTAAAAAATGAGGTTCAGGATATTGAATGAAAAAACCAAATACATGATATTCGAAATCAGCATCTTCGAATCAGTAGAAATCGATGTGCTATTAGGTATAGTCTTTCAATTTTTTAAAATTTTGGTCAAAATTGTGGACCCCTGTACCCCCTAGAGGTCGGAAAATTCCATCTTGAAAATTGATCGGTTAAAAAGAGGGTAAAAGGGGCTACTTACTGTAATTTTTTCAGAATCTTTCATCTTTTGTTCTCATAATAAAAGTTGAGCTTTCGCCATCTAAGTTCAACTTTGGGCTTTTCAAAATGTGATCATCGATATTAAATCTCCTATCAATTCTCTTTTAAACTCCACAAAAAGTTTTTCCCTAAGTACAGCCTATCTCGAGATATGAGCCTTCAAAGTTGGACAATTTTGCCAAAAATCGCAATTGCATAAAAATTTCAGGTTCCGCCCTCCTCCGTCCCCTTGAGGATTAGAAAAAAAAAAAGTGGTTTTGTGAATAGACCACAATAAAGGGGAACTCGTAAAAAAAATCGAGCGAAATCGGAAGAACAAACTTCATTTAATATGGAATAGCCCTTATTTTTAAAAACAATTTCTCAAATTGATCACAAAAAAACCCTAAGAAATAATCGAAGTTATAATAATATGAATAGTGATAAAAAAAAAAATCATAAAAAAAACAGTTTCATGAAATTCCTTTGAAGCCTCACATTGAATATCAAATATAATTTTAATTCTGAATGGAAAAAGGCATCCACTAAAAAAGAAGAAACCTATTCAATTTATTATTATTTTTATTGAACAGAATTGCAGAATTCATGTTTGATGGTCTCTCAAGTACTCTTCTAAAATTGTTTTACTAAAAACAAATCACAAAACAAAAAAAATTGGAAGGAGAAGCCTCAACTCCAATTCTTATAAAAGTGTTCCGCCTTTTGTAAAATTAATCAAAAACGAGCTGCGGAGGTTAAAAAACGTACATATATTTTCAAACTTAAAATATTTTCAAATTTTAAGATTAATCATTTTTTTCTTTCCACTTTGGCAAAATATCCTTCATTTAGAAATTACCTCGACACTAGAACATGTTTTCAAATTATGTTTGAAAAAAAAAACAACAGATTTTAACATCTGCTGAAATCTAAACTCACTCTCATACTTGGAAAATACAAAAAATTGAAAAATCTGAATTTTCAAGATGACATCAAGATCTATTTTTAAACATTTTAAGCAGAATCGCCGAACTTAAAAATTCTTTTGAAAATAATATTTCAGAAAACCGATGACAAATACACAAGCATGTCTTTCATACGAGCAGAAAAATTACATGATATGTATATCAAAAAAATCTTACTGTCATAAAAAATAAAATTCGAAATTTGTAATTCAAAGACCTTCATATTTCCCAAAACCAAAAGTAATGAGGAAACATCACGTGTACCATCTTTCAAATACAGGAAATGTTCACGATTAAATGGCTACCATCCCAATGAAATTTCGAAACTCTGTACTAAGTACATGATCTTTAACACGAATTTTGATAATTTTCAAGTATAGTTTTCAAAAAATACTCACACATTAGACTGGTTCAACCAATGCTGCAATTCAAAAATTGTGTTTGCAATAAGAAAATATAAATGTTTCAAGTTTGGCGATCATTATCATGAAATATCCAACAATTTGCTTGATCTTTGTTCTATTCTCCATGAAAGGTGAGTAATTTTCAAAATTACATTCTCAAAACACAAAATTCATTCTGTATTCGATTTACAGATATTCTTTCAACACAATCAAGTCGAATTTCTTCAATACTCAACTGGCTAGATACTAAGGCAGTTTTGAATGCAAAAATCCACAAAATGCAATGTTCAAAACTAAAAATCGAAGATATAATGAGAAAAGCATTTGCATCAGCTGAACACCACAGAATGAAAGAAAATGGGTATTCAGAAAAAGTAACCATTTCTCCACTGGAAAAACATATGGGTAAAATATTGCAATTTTCTGAGGTGAAAAACAACGTAATAAATGCAGAAGACCTTTTTGGATCAAGGATCGTCTACGATGTTAATTTTTATACCCATGAAAATGATGCACGAAACACAAGCCCATTCTCACGGGCTTCGCGAAATTCATCCAAAACTGAAATAGTACGACCTCAATGATATAATAATTTTTTTACCATATTAATTTAGCAAGTAATGAAAATTTCTTTTCGTGGCAGGATGTGACGACTAAAAATTTACGAATTACTTTGGAAGTGAAATTACGTCGAGAAACAAAAATACCTTATTCCGAATTGGGATTTTGCACGACACTGAATTTTGAAGATTTCGTACTGAGTGCAAATCGAACTAATGATGGAGAATTTTCTTTTGATATTTCTTACCGAAAATATTACGCGAAACATCACGGAACAGGGGTAGGTAAAATAAAGTAGAAAACTATCGACTTATTCTTAGATACTTAACTATCTAATATGAAAATTTTGAATTTTAGAAAGCAATAGAATGGTCGTGGGGTGAAATACATGCATCCAGCAATGAAGTAAATGAATCTACCAAAAAAATGGAACCTTTACTGCCTTTGCTGTTACGCGAACATATCAACTGCAATCCGGAATTTTCTCAAGCATTCGCTGAAATTTTAAAAATCATTCAACAATGCGATACTTTGTAATATATGAATAAAGGCAATCCGTTTGGATTCTGTATTTATTAATTGAATTTCCTCTGGAAGATGATCAATTTTGATTTGACGTAATTTTTATCAAGTATTCGTTGGCGACACTGCTACAAAAACAATTCTAAAATTTAATTCAAGGTTTTTGTTCACCAAAAAAATTTTTATCTGATTTTTCAAGCTATTGAATAAGATAGGCAACCTGAAAAATTAGGTATAATACAATCGGCGAGACAGTAGAAACAATCGTTTGAAAGTTTATTAATTTGAAATCTTTTTTTTTACGATCAACATTTTTTGAGTAGTCATCAAGGTAATTTCAAGCTCGAATAAGTAATCAAGGAAGATTAGAAATTTAATACTATAGGGGTACTTTTTCCCTTTGGCGGGGGGGGGGGGATATGAGACAGCATCGTTTTGATTTCCAAATATGAATTTTGATACTTTTTTAACAAAAATACTTATAATTCTAATCAATTTCTGGAATAATTTTCCAACTGAAATTTCTCCTTGATACAAACTAAAAATTTGTCACGCGAATTTTCGTAAAAAAATATCATTTTTAAATTTATTTTCCTTATAATTTTTTTTTGAAGATCAAAGAACTTTAATCTGAAGAATTCAAAATCACAAATACTTTAGAAATTATAGTCGAAAATGAACTGAGATGAGTACTGTCTTTTTGAATTACCTAATGATTTTTTTGGGTGGAATAACGATACCAGAAACGAATTCGTAAATTCTGACACCTATTTTGCTCGACAACATGGAAAAATTCTGCAGGTACGAGTATAAGATCGAGAAAATTTTATTTCGAGAAATTCCGAATAAAATCGTCAAGCTTCCAGAATAATGAAATCGTGATTCAATAGATACAAACGTGGAAGAGAGAACCCTTCGAAAAATATCATAAATCAAAAGATGACCTTAATGTTGCGTCTTTTACAATCACACAGAAAAACCTCATGGCCTAGATTCTCCTTCATCTCTGTTGCAAAACCAAAATTTGAAATCAGTCTTTCCGGGTCATTCATAATTACTTTTATCAAAATACGTTAGGTGACGAAACATCACGTACGGTTGATTCTTTTAATAATTTCCAAATGCAAAACATGATCTCACATCTACGAAGGGAAGAGGATGCAGTATTTTAATTTAGAAGTACATCATTATGTATTTTTTAAAGAAAATTTTCACTTGAATATCCCGCCAAACTGAACAAGTTCTGAAAAAATTTTCAACCCGCTCGGGCAATATGACTTTCAATTATGGCTAAATTTCGTGACTTGAAAAATCAAACTTTAAAAATATTTTTTGATTTTCCTTCGTTTAATTTTCATCAGTTTCTGAAAAACAAAAAAAAAATGGATCCAGTATGTCTCTAACAAAATCTCAAAACCAAAAACAGGACTTTCAAAATGACCTTTTTAAAACGGGTACTAATAAATATTGTAACCCCCCCCCCCCCCAAAAAAAATCAGAAATTCATTAAGACAAATTTTTTTCTGTTTTAAAATATTCCATGGTTTGATATGGAAAAGAAGAGAAGAGAAGAGAAGAGTTTTTACCATAATTTTGAAAAATAAAACACATGCAAATTTACTGTGGCAGAGCGAACCGAGGGGGAAATTTTTTTCAAGAACGGGCGTCCAGAATCTGAAATTTCTCCATCAGGTATTCGTACTTTTCGTATTTTGTTTTGACCTCCAAAAAAAAAAATATCTATGGACTCTGGAGATAAAATTATGAAATTTTCACTGTTATTTGCCTATGCATTTTCCAACTAGAATAACGATACACTTGATGAACGTTTTAGTGGGCTGTAAACTTACACCAGGTCTCCTACACTCGTAATGTACAACTAATCAATTCATCGCCTCGACCCTTCGACCGAAAGCAGGAAAAAGGCAATAAAAACTAAAGACGACCGTCATCGAGCAACCAGATGACGGACACATACCAACTAATTCGTCACACCCCCGCAACCCTCACACAAGGTACACGCAGGCACGACAGATAGATTCGTAACAATAAGATTTCGAATACTTACATACTTAACAAAAGCACACTCGTTCCTTAATTTCCTTCCAAAAAATCGAAACATCTTTGAAAATTGCAATCGATACCGTTACAAGTTCTTTGATAAATGAAGACAATTTGTTTCATTTGAAAATATCAGTTGTCCAGGCTAGAAAAGAAGAACTTTGATACCCACTTCGAAAATAAAATGGTGTAAATTTATTGAGCCCGCGAGGAATTTTCAAAGAAAAGGGCATTCAAAATCTGAACTTTCTTCAAACATTTTCTATAATCTTTCACCATCTTACATAATGTTGGCACTAACGACATTTTAAAAATTAGCTATTTATTTTGGTGGGCGAGTCTCACATTTGAAATACGCAGGACTTTTCAACTGAAAAAGTACAAAAGCAGGACCCTTCAGCCAAAAGCACGATCCATCAGGGCCCGTCAGACACCCTAATATCAAAATGAATGTACCATTAAAATTCTTAGCTCGTGAAGTAAAAATTTCCCAAGAAAAGACTATCAAAAGGGCAGCGGAGAGAATTTATTTCATTTCGATTCCACCATCGATGACTCAATCATGAAAAAAGATATTTTTGAAATTCCTTTAATTCTTTTTCAAAAATTTTCACTTCACTCCAGCTTCGCTCATAGCCTTGATAATTTTTATTACCTATTTAAAAAAAAAAATAAAATACCGTTCAAATTTTCACAATTTTTTTCGCAAAAATTCTCTGCCTTGGAAATCTGTCAGGCTACGTTCTCCATTCCAAGGATAAATCAGAGTAAAATTACGCTCTTCAAAATGTGATTTTGCAACCTCACTAATGAAATAATCACCATCGTACCATCACGATTCAATTTCGAAACCATTTGTACATAGGAATGACCTCGATTCACAATTTTGATAATTTATAGCAATTTTACAATATTAGGCTAGTTCGATTGAAATTTTAATTATTCAAGAATTAGCACTCGCCTTAATAAGTGTTTATTTCTAATTTTTGACCGTCATGAATACCCCAACGACGTTTCTGCTCCTCGTTCTCTTCATACCGAAAAGTAATTCAACAAAACTTTTATAATAATTTTAAATAATTTTCATTAATTTTAAAAAATACACCCTCAGAAATTAATCCACTCTTTGTATTCGTTTTGCAGACGTATTTTCGATCCCATATACCAGCTCTTCTCCAAAATACGACATCAAAACATGCTTGAAGGACTGGCTGAATAAGATATCTGAAAAAAACGAAGAATCCAACACAGAAATCGATTGTGCAGTGAGACAAGCATTCGCTTCAGCCCAATACCACCGAGTGAAAGAAATCGAATACAATGTAACCAACCTAGCGGACACCTTCGAATCAAAAATAATCTTCCACGATATCAATTTTTATACCCATAGAGTAGATGCAATGCATACCTACAGGTTTTCATTGCTCAGCCTTAAGCGGAAGTTATCCGCCGATAAAATAGTAAGAGTTGAAATTTCTTCATATGGTAATATTAAATACTGAATTGTGAATTTATGAAAATACGAATCTTTTTGATACAGAGTGTGTCCACTCAAAACTTACGAATCACTTTAGAAGTAGAATTGCGTAAAGAAAAGGATGAAAGTTTTGCCAGCTTGTTTACAACGTTGCACTTCAGCAACTTTGTATTGAATGCAACTCGAAAGTCAAGCTATTCCAGTAAAATGACATTTTCTTTCGATTTGTCGTACGAAAGCTACTATGTGTTCAATCACGGATATTATGTAAAAAAACGTTTTTCGATTATTTATAAATTCTTGGAAATCTAGATTCATAAGTATTGACAAAAAAATAATAATAATAAATGTCAAATTTCAGGAGAGAATAAAATGGTATGGACTTCACTCAGATGAATCAAATCCTTCGAGCAATAAGGATAGTAATTCAAATGAATCTGATTCTTCAAGCGACGAAGACAACACAAATGATTCAGATTCTTCAGACAACGACTCAAACGACTCAAATTCTTCATCAGATGATGACGATAGCTCAAACCGTCCGAATTTATCACGTTACAGGAAAGAAATCCAATTTACAACAGAAATAACACCCATGCTGCCTAAACTTTTACAAGAGCATATCAATCGTAACCCAGAATTCTCGCGAGCTTTCGAAAAAACTCTCAAAGTGCACCAATCACCGCCCAAGTTCATCTCGTTATATCCAAATTTGAAAAAACATCGAGAAGTAATTCCGCAAGTTCCATTTTACGGGTTCCGCTTGAGAAATGTCGTTATTCTGGGGTTGGCGAATATCGAATTGATCGATATCGATGAACTTCCTGATGTCTTCAGTCATACTTTATGGATAGAAAATATCCAAGGAAGTATGATTCTGGATTACGGATGTAAGAAGGAGACTCCGTTGGAATTGAATTACCAAATCAGCTACCTTTTGATATCGTTTAAAGAAAATACTGATCTTGTGAACGTGGAATCAAGAGGGTACAGAGTGAGTCCAATAGCCGGCGGTTCTTTGACTGATCTTCAATCGGCCGTAGTGATGGAAAAAATCGAATCGACTGTTGTTTCTGTGTTGATGCCGTCGAAAAAGCGTGAGTCAAAAACGACATTATTCAATACCTACAACTAGAATTTCTGGATTTTTTTGTAATTTTTTTCGAAATTTTATTCATTAGATAGGAGAAGAGAAGGGTAAAAGAAAATAATGGCTAGATCTTAGAATGAACTGTAAAAATTTTCATCTCCTCTTCTTAGACAAAATTTATACCACGTTTTAATCGTCCATAGAATTTGACTGCAATTGAAACACTCATTATTCCGAAAATTTAGACATAAATTTTTCATCATTGTCTTGATTTTAGAGTGGTACTCAATACATTTTCAAAAAAAATTATCAACAATTCTCAAAAATTCAAAAAATCAACGTTAAAAATTGAATACTTTAGATACGAGATTCTTTCTAAATGTATTTCCAATACATTTTTGTTTCGGTACAAAATTTTAAGGCCGGCTGAAATACATATTTTTAAAAAAAATCATCCATTTCGTTTTTTCAATTTTTTTGATCAATAAAATATTTTCAAAAATTTACAAACACTCATGTTTATTCAAAAAAATAACCGAAGTAGGTATGGATTATGGATTTATTTGTCAAAAAATTATCCAAAGTGATTTTATTTTGGCTCCTCTTACCTCATTTTCTTACCTGGCCACTGCTCAAAAATGAAAATACCTACACAGATGTTGAAAATTGACTAATCCGATACAAAATATCAAACCAATTTCAAAAAAAGTTCGATTACTACAATTGAGGGGAGGGGGGTGATCGTCAATGAGTTGATTCGTTAATTTTAATGTGAAAATCAAATACAACCAATGATTAGATCTGATCAAATTAATATTTTGAAAAATATGATTACAGTTTGGAAACCGTGCAGCTTTGAATCAAAAATCGTTAAAATTCGAAATTCGAGCACATGCGACTGGAAAACGATCAAAGAATCGTATAAAAACTGGATTCCATTCAACGAAAACCCTGTACCGAGAAAGGCTTGATTTAGCTATTGAATTTGCAGAAATGTCAACAATAAAACGAGGTCAGTCATCATGGCGAATTTGATCTATAGATTATTTTTATGATTTATCCAGATGAAAGAGACTAAAATTTGTTGGTTTTTTTTTTATGACTATGACAAAGTATGAAGAGAATGCGATACTGAATCATCAATTAACTACGTTGATCAAGAATACCAATATCGGCTTATTCGGGAACTGAATTCTTCAAAATAAAAATTGAAAAAATGCTATCTGGACATTCATAAAATAAAAAAAAAACTGAAGATAATTGAAAACCATCAATGTGATAATATAAATTGCTAATTATTATGTAGATATAAACATTTTTGAATTGCCCAATTTTAATTTGATTGTATGTTGAATTAGATTTATTCGAATCATTAAAGAAAAAAATCCAAAGTATTTGCTTTTGTCAATTTAATTACTACAATTTGAAAATAATACTGTCTTTTTTCAAGCTTTTTGAGCTCTAAAATTACACGTACGTTTTTTTAGACTTTCTCAGCTTGATTTTTATATCATCTTGAAAATACAACAATAATTTAGAAAGCTGACTCAAAATTATCACATAAATACCTACTTGGATTTTAGAAATTAAAAAATACACACCATTCCACAAACAATTGGAAATTTCATAAAAAATTAAATCGATTTCTTTTTTTTTTGTAAAATAACGTCAGAAAAGGATCCTGGAGGTGAAAAAAACTTACATTATTTTTATACCTTTCTCAGCATCCTGTATTTCAGACTTTCAGTGATATACCTAAGTAGATCATCTTTTTAGTTTCGGGGTTGAAAATCACGTCTGAAAGGTTCATTTTTCAACAATTTCTTTGAACTTTTCATTGACTTTTCATGGGATTTTCTCAGGGTCAATCTGATATTTTTTTAAAAACCATAGATACTTCAACATTTTCAGTACCCAGTAGAACAAATTCGTGATTTTTCAATCGTATCAACGAGCTCCTAGATTTCAACAAAAATTTTCAACATCCCCTATTCTCTCTTGAAAAAATTCTCTCGATGAAATCGATGAAAATTTTTCAAATTAAAAAACCAGTTGAATGAAATTTGATATTTACTTATTACTTGAATATGAATTCATCAATATGAAAAATATAAAAAAATTAGGGAGAAAAGAGAAGAAAAAAGAACCAACTGTTTTCTAAAATTACGATAAACTTTTGAAAAATTTTGAACGAATTCGCGATACTCAAGATCAGAATTTTTTATTCAAAAATTCGTATACCTACGGGTTGAATTTTTTTTTTGAAAATCATACTTCTCTATTGATATTTTACAAATGGGAAAATTTCAAAACCTAAATCTCAAATCACGATCGTTACAAAACCAAAATGATATTATATTTCTGGGTCTTGAATTTAATAATTCCTATCAAAAGTGATTGCAACATTATTCATTCAATTCTCGAACACAAGCAATATTGTTAATTAAATGGCTATTACAATCATGATTCGACTTTGAAACTATTCATGTATGTAAGTACTTCATACGATTTATGATCCATATTCCATAATGGCGATATAATTCCATTTAAAAATCTTATTTGTAAGTGTTGATCATTCAAGTTGAGCTATCATGAATTCTCCAATGATTTTCTTGTTCTTCGTTATATTTTCAATGAAAGGTGGGTAATTTCATAAAATATAATTTTAAATAATTTTAATAAGAATAATTTCAACAATTGCACCCTCATTCAGAACGAATTTTCATTCTCACCTCGATTTACAGATATTCTTTTGACGCAATCGATCGGGATACTTAAAAATAGCCACGTTTCGGATATTAAAATCGATTATGATATCAGGGGAGCATTCGCTTCAGCCAAAAAACACAGAATAAAAGTAATGGAATACAAAATCGGCGCTAAATCTGATCGGTATTTTGAAAAAATATCCTATTCATACAGAAAGGCCTCCCCTGCATCCCCCTTCCCTAAAAAAATCCATTTTTTCAATATTTCAATAGATTTTTTCAATAGAAAAACTTTTTTCTGTAATTTTTTTTTTTTACAGAAATGCCAGCTCTTTCTTAAATGCTTTTTTCGGAGGTTTTTTCCGTAAAAAGACCACTACGACCGCCGCCACTCCTGGCATATTGGAAGATATTTTCAAAACAAAAATCATCTTTCACAATGTGAATTTTTATTTCCATGAAACGGATAATTTGCGCACAACTCAGTTTTTACTGGTTCCGCAAAATGTATCCGATGATAAAATGGTACGAAAACAGTATAATGTATTTTTTTTTTCATCGTAATCATTGGATTAGCAATGCCATTGAAAAATCCTTTTTGTTGCAGTGCGTTTCGACTGAAAACTTACGAATCACTTTAGAAGTGGAATTAAGTCGAGAAATAAAAGAAACCGTCTTCGGGCTCGGATTGTTCACCACGTTGCATTTCAAAACCTTTTTATTGAATGTAACTCGAACCAATGAAGCGAAATTCGTTTTTGATTTTTCTTACGAAGACTATATCGTGTGGAATTACAGAGCTGAGGTATTGTCAAAAAAAAAATGATAATTGACAATTATAGATTAGTAACTTTGACTAAAACAAATTGAATTTCAGGAGAAAATAGAATGGCGTATACCTCGGCAAGTATTCGATTTTTCTCGCAGCCGAGTAGATGATTTGACCCGAGAAATAACACCCATACTGCCTGTACTGTTACGCGAACATATTAATCGTAATCCGGATTTTTCTCGAGCTATTGATGGATTAATTGTCGCATCATTTAAATAAAAATACGATCCTGTTAATAAATGTACAAACGACAAATCATTTCAGCTGTTTGCTTATCAATTAACTGATCTTACAAAAATAAAAAATAACCGTTTGGTGATCCTGTGATAAGTATGTGAAATTTGATAGAGTGGAGTTGAAAAAAACACGAATACTTTGAATTTTGACAAAATTAATAATTAATATGGCTATACCAGTGAAAATTCTATATGAAAGAACTTTTCTCATCCCCTCTACCCAAAAAATCTAATCTCTTGACCACAAGAAGGTTGAACCAAGGAATTCTCTAGATACCAATTTTGAGGGAAAAAACTCAGTTATCTCCTTATCTGTCTGATTCAATTAGAGCTACTAAGTAAAAAATGTAACTTTTTATTTTTTTAAACTTGGACCAAAAGATTGTGGCATCATGCCTCCTGCAAACTATTCTTAAAACGTAATCACAAGATTTTTTCGCGTTTTAACTTTTGTTTGAAAAAAGTTTTATACAAATACCTCTTTCAATTCTCTTTTTAAATGAGCAAGCCAAATCGTTCAAAGAATTATCAATTTTGCGATACAAAACACCCAAGTCAAGTATTTTTATGAAAAAATTTGAAAGCAAAAAAAAAAAAAAAACAACAAAGCTCTCTCGAAGTCTGTCCATGAAAGCTGGAACTAAAACAACATTGGTTTTAAAAAAATTGAGAAAAATCTGACGACATCAAGTGAAAAAGTAATTGAATTGACAAGGAATGGCCCAGCAATTTTGGTACGGTGGAAAATCTGTTGAGGCGAATCGATGTTGGAAAATGAATTCTCCGAATCTGACCGAGAATATCCAGCACTTCTGATAATTGATACTCAAAGTTTGGAAAAAAATTTCTATTCAAAATAATATAATAAACCTTTATAGTTATCTACTTTCATGGGTTTTTTTGATTTTCGTAAATTTTCAACAAAAAAAAAACACAATTAGCTACTAAATTAGAAGTCGTTTTAAGCTTTAGTTTCCGAGAAATGGTCAATTTTTTCACATCAAAATGTAGAACAAAGTGAGTCGAGTACCACTTCCTTAAATTCTTTTCATATTTTTTCAGTGAAAAAAACCTCAGACTGAAAAACATTATAAAAATCTTTTTGTCCCACCTCAGAAATTCATATTTTTTTGATTGGAAGTCAAAATAATCCAAGAATAAAATTGATGAGAGTTTTTTGAAAAAACCCCCCAGAGCCATTTTGTTCAAATTAAAAAATATACACTTGAAATAGTTTCTTAAAACAAACAGTTTTTTTTCGGTTATCGACTTGAGGTATTTTTTTTTTTTTTAAATTTGGTTGGTGAATAAGTAGCTTAGGTAGGCAAAAGCTTTTTTTCATCAATGAAAAGAATCTACGAGCTTTCAAATTAATACGGAAATATTTCAAAATTTCTTCCTTCCCCTCCCCCAAAAAATCAACTTTTCTCAGTTTTTTAAAATTATTTTCTAAATTGGGCAAAATAATATTGAGAATATTTCGAACTAAGATGTGTATAAATCAGCAGAAAATTTTAAATTTTTAAGAAGACAATTTGAAAATTTTTGAAAAAAATCATTAAAATTGAAAATGAATTTCGATTTCATCAAAATCTTTTTATAAAATGTATTTTGCTGATCTACATTCATGTCTTTTCATGACCTCAACCTTACTTCAACATCATTACAAAACCAAAATTTGAAATTTATGCTTCCGGGGTTTTGATAACCATTAGATATTAAAAATGAAGACCAAAAATCACGTACCTTTCACTTGCTTAATTTTCAAATAAGGCAATATTTCTGATTAAAAAATTACCATCAAAAAAACGATTTCGAAACTAAGCAGGAAATGATCTCCGATCCCAATTTTGATATGTAATTTATAGCGAATTTTCAATATTATGCTCGTTCGATTAAAACAGAAATTATTTAAAAATTAGCAATCGTGTTGGCAAGTGTTGATTTCTTAAGCTGTGTCATCATGAATTACCGTGCAACGTTCTTGTTTCTATTTGTATTTATATTGGAAGGTAATTAACAAAATATTCATTAATAATTTAAAATAATTCATCATATTCGATTAAAATTCATTCTTAACTCAATTTACAGACATTAATTCGATCCCACTGACCCATCCTTCTTCAGAATACGATATTACAACATGTTTGGGAGGCTGGATAAATAATATTTTTGAAAATAACCAAGATTCGAATGAGGAAATCGATAATGCCCTGAGGAAAGCATTCGCTTCGGCCGAATACCACCGAGTGAAAGAAATCGAATACAATATTACCGATCCAGGGGACTCTTTTGAGTCGAAAATTATCTTTCACGATGTCAATTTTTATACTCATTCAGAAGATGCCTATTCAACAAAACCGTTTTCGCTGGTTACACGGAGATTATCGAACGATAAAGCAGTACGAACCTACTGATGAAATTTTTTCTCTTGGTACACGATTAAAAATTATTTAAAAATCCATTTTCTTTGCAGACTTTATCGACTCCTTACTTACGAATCACTTTGGAAGTAGAATTACGTAAAGAAAGAAATGAACCTTATGGCAGCTTGTTTACAACGTTGCATTTCGATAATTTCGTTTTAACGGCAATTCGTTCGTCGAATGATCCCAATAATGCGACGTTCTCTTTCGATTTTTCTTACGATCACTACAATGCGTATAATCACGGATACGATGTATGAAAAAATATTCATTTTTTCATCAATTTTAAATAGATTTGTACCAACTTGAAAAAAAAATTTCAATTTCAGATGAAGATTAAATGGTACGGAATTCGCTTACAGTCAGAAAGCGATAGCGATTCAGATTCTTCAGCCAAATCCGACGTAGATAAACTGACCGAAGAAATCACACCCATTTTGCCAGTACTTTTACGCGAACACATGAACCGCAATCCTCAATTTTCCCAAGCTCTCGACAAAATCACCAAAATCTACCGTCAACCATCCGAAATCATCTCGTCGTATCCAGATTTCCAACACAACCCTCAGCTTTATTACTACTTCATCCCAGAAGTACCATTTTACGGTCTCAGTTTGAAAAATGTAGTCGTTCAGGGCCTAGCGAATATCGAATCGATCGATATCGATAAAAATTCCGAAGTTTTCACTCATACTTTGTTGGTGAAAAATATTCAGGGAAGTGTGGCCCTGGATTACAGACGTGAAAATGAGACTCCTATGGAATTGAAATACCAAATCGGTTACCTTTCGATATCGATTAAAGAAAATGCCGATCTCGTGCATGTGGAAGCGAGAAGTTACAGCGTGAATCGAACTTCTGGTAGTTGTCTGACCTATCTTCAATCTGCGGTTATAATGGAGAAAATCGAGTCGGCTGTTGCTTCAGCGTTGATGCCGACGAAAAAAGGTGAGGTGGAAAATACGATATTGCTTTTGATAAAAGGTTGATTTTTTGGCAACTTTTCCGAAAATTGAATTTTGAGGGAAAGATGTACATAAAAAGCTTCAGAATAACTTGGTAAAAATGTCTTTCATGGTGAAAATAAAAAAAATCTCAGAAGTAGACTAAAATAACACCGAATAATTCTCGAAAAAATGATGAAAAAATAATTTTCAAATTTCAAAACTTTACCATGAATTTTATCTCTGATAGACACCCTAAGAAAGGTCCAATTGCCTTTTTAGACGAAAAAGTAGAAATAATGGTACGAAAGTTTTCAAAAGTTATTTTGGAATTTTGATTTCGATTCGAAAAATTGGGGGAAATCATCAATCTTTAAATAGGAAAAATTAGAAAAAAATTAATTTCAATCAGAAATTGATTTTATGTTTTTCTCCCAACAAGGCACTCCCTTCTTCCTTCTCCGACAACATTCATCAACTGACTTTAGCAGAAATGTCAGATATGCGGTTCATGTGAAAATTATTTTAAAAATAGAATGATTTTTGATTGAATTTTTCACAATAATTAACGAGATTTTATTCCAAAATTGAAAAAAAAGGGAAAATGACTTACTGATTTATATTTCTTATTCTTTACGATGAAAATTTGTAGCTTACCTGAAACAAAAACAAAAAATAATTAATTAATAACCAGACACTCAATTGGAAAGAAATTTTTATTTTTTTATTGGCGAAAATGATCAAAAAATCTCGATGGAAAAATATTAGAAACTGGGGGAAGGGGTTGGACTTCACTTCTCGCTATTGGCCGCAGAAAAATTTTCATGGAGATAAAAATAATCAATATAAAATAACCCCTCGGATTTTGTACCGCCTCCTTCCGTTCCGTTGAATTTTTTTCAAAACAAAGCAACAGGAATTAAGAAAACCTCACTCATACTTTTTTGGGTAATAATACCATCTACCCAATCATTTTATTGCCTTCAAAATTTCAGATTTTTTTTAAAATTTTGAGTTCTTAGATGAAAAAATTTTTAGAAACAGAATCAAGAGATCAAAATTATTCTAACGATGCCTAAAAAATTTTGACATGTGGTTTTCACAAGAAATTCACTTGAAGAGAATCGATTTTCCTGGCATCCTCTTTTTTACAAGAAATATTCACAATCAATTAGAAATTGATAAAATTTATGGATTTAAAAAGAAGTAAAAGATAGAAAAAAAAACTTTATAGTTAATTGAGGAGAACCACCAAAACAATTCTAAAAAAATATGGCTCCGGGAAAAAACCTTGTTTCAAAATTTTTAAAATCGACTTTGGCACATTTAGATGAACTTTTTTCAATGATTCCAATGTAAAAAAAGATGATCGAATTTTAAATACAATTAAAAATCTTCAGACAATCTCTATAATTAATTTTTTTCCTGATACAATTACAGTTTGGAAACCGTGCAATTTTGAATTGGAAATCGACGAAATTCGAATTACGAATACTTCCGATTGGAAAGCGATCAAAGAATCATATCAAAAATGGATTCCATTCAACCAAGACGCTGTTGCACCGAAAAGACTGTGGATTGTACAAAGAATATTCTTAGCAGCAGGCGGAAATTTTTTCATGATGAATCGTTAAAAAAAAAAACAATCGCACCCGAATATTTTTATAATTTATTCTATTTCTATACCTATTTAAATTCCATTCAATCCGATAGTATTCTCAAAATTCCTGTGAGAAATTGTAATTTTAATCATTTAAATAGTAACTAATTTAAGAAAACTTTCATATTAATAAAATTAAATGTTGCAACAAGTTGACCAATTCATTTAAATTGACGGTACATAAAATTTAGTAAAAAAAACTTCACGTTTCAGGAAAAAACACTTCGAATTTTTCTGCCTAAACATTCTCGAATTACATTCAACATTTCGAAAAAAAAATTAAAATGTTCCAGAGTAATACACAATGAAGTAAATAATTTCGGTAGAAAATCAATCGATGTCTTGAATTTTTTTTTTTTCAAATTTGAATATTTGATCTCTTTATTCTTCCTTTTTTTTAATAAAAAAAATCAGAATAAAAAAAATACATCAAGATCCTCTCTCCCTTTTCTCCAAAAAATTGTCAAAATTTGAAAATTTTCTCGTCAGCAAAGAGTTAAATTTGCCCAGTGGTTCATTGAGCTATGATTTTTTAATATCCTTACAAAATGCTTTAAAATGTTTTAGTCCCTTTTGAAATCAAGTAGGTACCTAATTATCCTGCGTTTTATTCAAAATCATCCAAAGTTATTTTTATTTCTCAATAAACCCTCATTTTTGTTCATTACATTTACTCAACCATATCCCATATCTGATCAGGAAGTTCGAATTGAATTTTTTAAAAATACAATTTTCCATTTTTAATTCAGAAAAAGTCGGATAATAAATAATTAACCAGCTACCCAAATGCTTCTTACGTCTTCCTCATGAAATTCTTCAAATTTTCAGTGCTACATCAATTAGTCAAGCTACAAAATTTTTAAAAATCAATCCACAAAAAATCTAAATTTAAAAAATAGAAAGGTTCCGGAAATACGAGAAAATTATTAATTCCAATTCAGTATTTCAAAACACTACTTAACCAAGAGATACAAACTGATGAAACGATACTCGCTTCATTTCAATTTCTCATAAAATCACTGATTAAATCCATCTTTCGTAATTATCCAATTTCAAAACCATCAACTCTTACACAACGATTCAAAAAATCGATAATGTTGCCAAAAATTAACCAACCCACCTATATTTCGAATCCAATTAAGGTACAGATATCATCCTAAAAAAAAAACCATTTTCAATCAAATCGTCAATCGTCAATCAGAAAACAACCACTGAGGATGTGGATTTGAAAAGCAAACACGATGAATTTTCCAAATCCATCAACGTATCCCTTTATTCTTATACGATCGATGAAGATTAATCCACTTAACAATTTTTTTCTTCAGCTGCAATAATTATTATGGTCTGAACCACACACGTGGAATTTTCTCTTACCATGTACTTCTATAAATTCTAAAAATCCAATCGATGTATTTATTTTGAACTCTTCCGAGAAAAACTAATTAAGTACATCCAAAAAATTATGAAAGATTACATTTCTTGTAATGCTCTCGATAATAAAATAATTAATATAATAATTTAATTTTCAATCTCATCTCTTCAGTACATAACGATTCGAGAATCAGATAAAATACAAAAACCTTTCGGAATACTTTGAAATTAAATTTGGTGTTTCTACATGGTGATCGTGCCAGTCACATCTCGACCGTAATTTTTTTCCTCTTCCATCATGGATTATAAATTAAAGCGAATTTTCTTCGGTTTGCTCGTATTCAAAGGTAATTTAATTGAATTTTGAATTTTCATCCATAATTTCAGCTTGTCATTTAGGAAATTAACTCGTCAACTATAATTGTATGATTTTTTTTTACCACAATGAATTAAACACGCATCCCTTTCTCTATAAATTACAGCTTTGGTATCGATACAAGCAGCACAGACATCCTACGAATATGATGTGACCAAACATGTAGACAGCTGGATCGTAAAAATATTCAAAGTCAATGGAGAATCGACGAAAAAACTATTCAACAAAATAAGCCAGAAAACAGTGGACGAATGTAATCACGATATTGGTCACGAGATATCGCCTTTCGGTAAAACATTCAAGTTCCGCAATGTTTTCATGAACCTGAGCGAATACAAGGCTCCCCAAATCAACTGGAAATTTTCCGAAAATAAAATGGTAAGTAGATCCAAATACTCTCATAAACAAATCACAAGAAGGAATTCAATTTTTCAATTATTCGCAGGGCTTATTCGTCAAAGAATTCACTGTCAGAATGATAGCTACTATTCGCGAAGACTCTGACCGTGATTACAAAATTGACACCCATCTCGATCTGGTGAACGTTACTTTTACTCTGAGTGTAACCGACGACGAGAAAACTTCGCAACTTTTTGTGTTCGATGACTCCTGGTTATGGTTCAACGACGACATGGTAAACAATTCGAAACTATTTATTCGTAAAATTTATTCATTTAACCAACGAATCCCCTATTACAGAGTATTTATTGGCAAGGGGATCATTGGACAGATTTCACCGGCTCCAAAAAAGACGAATTAGAAAAAGCCATTCGCCTCGCATTACCCACGCTGTTGCGTGAAAATCTAAAACGAAACGAAGATTTCGCCAAGAGTTTGAAAACTCTATTTAAATCCTACAGCGAATCCAAACAAAACTTGATTTCCACACATTCGGATTTCTTCACAAGCCAAAATAAATATTACTATCTGATCCCCAAGATATCGTTTTTCTGTTTCAATTTGAAAAATATCTTCCTCAGAGGGTTATGGAATCTGGAATGGCTCAAGATCAACACCGGACTTAGCATATTCACGCACACGTTGATGATTAGAGACGTCCAAGGAACTTTGGAGCTGGATTTCGGAGTACCGCAAGAGAAACCGGTCCAATTGCTATTTAAAATCGATTATTTGTCTATTTCGATTGATAGAAAATCGGTGAATGTCGATGCCAGATGCTACAGCGTCAACAAAACCACCGCACCGTTGCCGTATCGACAATCGGCTCTGATTATGCAGAGGATCGAATCGGCCGTTGCGAATTCGGTGTTCCCGTCGATGGCTCGTGAGTATTTTTGTCGTAGCTAAAATATAAATGAAGAGACCATTTCGCAAAATTTTTCCAACAATAGGTAACGATTCTCTTTCTTTTTTACAGATCGTAGAACGTACGACATCGATACGCCTGTAGAACAAATCAAAATCGACGATAAAACTGACTGGAAACAGATCAAAGCGTCATTCCATGAATGGATCCCTTTCAATGACGAAGGTGGAGTAAAACCACCAGCAGGAGGCCCAGGCGCAGGACCACCGAAATAGTAATTTTAATTTCTAGTTCAAAATTAAGACAATTGAAGAGCTGTATTTCAAATTTGGAAAATTGAAAACGAGATGGGTAAATGGTGAATTTTACTTTGATACAAACTGCCATTTTTATTAAATCAGAACAACTGAAAATTATCGTATTTCCAAATTAAATTTTTTTATAAGGCATATCCCATCGATTTTTAAAAATATCAACTCATCATTTTTTTTTAGAAATTTTTCGTATTATAATTAAGTAAATTCGAAACTTGTACATGAAATTAATTAAATTTTGTATAATTAGGTAATTTTGAATTTCTTTCTCATCTTTTGTACTACAGACTCGATGCCATCAACGTAAGGAGAAGTGATTTCGAGGAAGGGGGATTTACACACCCAAAAATTAGGAAAAGATTTTCTTAGTAACACGCGAAAATCTACATATTCAACATTACATCTGACAGATTTTTAAAAAAAAACTTGACTTTTTGAATTTTCTCGAGAATAAAATCGAGAATAAAATATGAAAAATTGAATGAATTTTTCTAAGCACAACTCCAAAGTTTGATTGAGTTGTAATATTTTGGTTAAATGATTGTTTTGAAATTTCGAATTTTAAAAGCTTTTTAATAGGATTCCATGATCAGCTGAGAGCAACCACCTGGGTAAGTATAAAAAAATTACAAAATCATTGAAAAATATAAACCCTTCTAGAATTCATATCGGCAAAAATTATCAAATATTCAAAAAACTCAGCTTCTTTCACTGCCACGTTTAATCAACTTCTTAAAAATTGAAAAAATTGTTTGTGCAATGATTCCAAAAACCATAACCTTGGTCAAAGAGCATTTCATGTTTACAAAAGAGGCGATTTTTGAGGCACTTGAGAGGCAATTTCCTAGAGTAGAAACTTTGAAAAAAAAAACACTGGAAACATGCCATCGATAAAATAATTACACCACCAAATTCAAAAATGTTGATCGAATTAGAATTTTTCATTCCTTTTAAATCAAATTATGAATTTCAAGTTAATTTCATGCTACAAGTATGTATCGATCTATGAACCCAAAAATGATCAGATTTACTTATTGATAAATTATTGAGAAACCATCCGATGTATTTTCGAATAGAAAGCCCTGGTTCAATTTGAAATTAATACTCGTATTGGTAAATCCTTCTTATCGACTTTCTTGATTTGAATGTACCTAAATTGGTGTATTACCAAAATTCTGATAACTGACGATACGAATCATATATGAAGCATCCAAAAGCATCGATCAAGTGCGATTATTGAAACTTTAGGATAAAAATTATTCCGACCACATATAATTAAAATGATATCTACGCTACACACATATACTTTCTGAAAGGAAAAGGGGGTACTTTGGTGATTACAATTCTTACAACGTCAGAAAATAATACGATTTGTGGTGATTTTTTCAAAATACAGATACTTATTAGAATGTAATTCTTATGGAAAATCATACCGCAGCAAACAAAAACTAGATAGAAAAATATATTCAACATCCAAAAACATTTTTGACCTGAAAAGAGGGGAAAATTACATATTTTTCAAAAACTTGTAGAGGAGTAGCGAAAAAAAAGTGTCTAGATTTTTGAAATGGTTATTTCAAAATTTCAGCTCCTGATTTCATCCCTTACTCTTCCGAAAGTGACCTTGGAGATCTTGTAATAATTGATTGTACGAAGTGTGATCTGATGATGAAAAACTATCATCTATGGCATTTGTACGTAATATAAAAACCTAAGTTGAAATATTTATATTAACAAATTTCAGGGGGAAAATTCTCATAACTTTTTGAATAAAAATCTTTGAAAATGGGCATCCATGATATTTTTTTAGATAAAAACATCAACTGTTCTTTTTTTTTTCAAACAAAATTTTTTTGAACATGATTAGGAAAGATTTTGTGGTTTTCAAGTCAGACCTACCTTACAGTAAATTATACAGATCAACCACCAAATAAATTTTTAAAAATCTATCTATACAACAGTTTGATGGAATAGCAATAAAGGAGACAGGATTGATGTCAATCATCAAACAAATTCCACTTCCATATATTTTTTGCAAATCAAACCACAAAAATTCAGTCCAAATAAGACTTGTGAATTTTACCTAGATGGTAACAAGAATATTAAAGCAAAAGTAGCTTATATCTAAAATATTTTGATAACCGTCGTTCTTACAAAATAGTTTTTAAATCCAAAAATAAACTTGTAAAAATTGAGACGCAATACGAATATAAATTAAACGAAGCAAAAAATTTTTTAAATAGTTCATCAATTCTTGAAAATATTGAAAAATCCTACTCAAAATGAACTCGAGTAGTACCTCCAATATCAAAAATAGTGGACAATTTTTTTTATACTTCATCAATTAAAATATTGGAAAAATTTCCACTTTGAAGAAATAAATCCAACGAATAACAAACAAAATTATTATGTATTTCAAAAAATGATCACTTTTATAAATTGCAGGTTCATTACCTTGTTATTAATACAAATACATACATAGAATTTTTTCTTCAAAAATAATTTCTTAATTTGAATCAGACAAAATTTACTGATTTAAATCGACAAAATTGAGTCACTGTAGGAATCAGTGAAAAATTTACCGATTCAATCTGTGAATTTTCTTTACTGAATCAGTAAATTTTGACTGATTTCAATCAGTCAAATAATTTTTACTGACTCGATGATGAAAATTCACTAACTGAATCGGTAATTTTGCACTGATCAGCAGCAAAATTTCGCTGATTAACTGGAGAATCAGTGGAATTTGACTGATTTAAATTGAGAGAGTATCATCAGACTTCATTTATGTCATCGACGGTGACTTTTCCTATTTTTCTTCAGTTTTAAATACAATACATAATTATTCCATTTTTTGAAATTCTTTTTTCAGAAAATTTTTTTTTCAATTTTTACTCAAAGAAAATTTTTTAAAAAATTTTAAAATATCATCACAAATGCTCATGAAAAATTAGTTAAAGGTGAAAAAGAAACCAACTGTATTTGTGAGTAACAATATCTTTAAAAAATTCCATCCTGGTCAATTTTTCAATTTTCTTTGAATATGTAGGTGAATTCTGATGAGTAAGAAGATCCAGAAGGTAAAAAAGATTGATTAGAGGAAACTACAGCATTTTTACCAGGCCTTTTTGAGGTTTTCAGCGTAACATCTTGGCAACCCTTTGGCTCACATTTCAAAAAAAAAGTCAAAAAACGATCCACTCTAGTGTACAAGAGATTTTTTACAGGAAAGGAGGAGTAGGTAGATAACTACGAATCAAATTTTCCTCGAAAATCATAGAAAATGACTTACTCATGTAATTCGTTTTTCTTCTTACTCTTATAGTGAAAATTCATGACTCACCTGTAACAAAAAAACAGAATAAATTGTTAATTTTTAGTTGGATTTTTGAATTTTTTTATAAAAAATATTAAAAAGCAAAAACAAATTCCTAATATGAATTGAGAATATAGCCCTTTGCCTCTTGGATACTTTTTCATCCCAAAATTATTTTCTTTCTTTTTTTATTGCTTTCATCTTTCATCTTTCACGGAGGAAAAATCGAATAAAAACCTGATTTTTCAACATTAAAATCATAAATTGCCTTTTTTTATGATCTCTAATTATTCATGTATGCTATGACATGGCTAGCAAAGCACAGAAGGTATACAGCCGGTGTCTGTTCTCAAAAAAAAAAAAAAAAACACATCATACCACCTTAAAAAAATTTTTAAAACTTTTCTGTGTTTTTTTTTTAAATTATCTATTTACTTGCCCATGATCTTCAAAAGGTAAGTACAAACACCAAATGAGATCAACCTTTTATCGTTCATAAAATCTCGTAATATTCGTACGTAAATCCAATTTACATGTGTTATCATTCATCAAACTATTATCACTGACTAGAGCATTCTCTTTCAGTTTCAAAATTGACCTCTGTCGCAATAATTCCATACGATTGAAATTCAGGCATCACATTCAAAAATATTTGTAATCCGATAATACTCATTTATCGTGTAAATGGGTGTAATAGTAAACAGTTTTGTTATTCGTTTTCGTCACCCAATAACATGGATCAGAAATTTTTTTCTCTGTTCTTCATTGCACTCATGTCCACAGGTAACCACACAAAATGATAATTATACTTTTATTTGATTAATTCGTTCAATAATTTTTTATAAAACATCATCAATAAATTACAGGCTTTTCTCTGACAACTCAGTATAATTCTTCAAAATACGATATAACGGAACCCTTACGAGATGCCATTCAGAGAATAATTCGAATCATCGATACAGCGGAGAAAATCATATTGCTTCATGAAGAACAACCCTTCCATTCAACGTACAGTTTGAAAATAGAAGATAGAATTTTCATCGGCAATATCAAAGAAGCTAAAAACAGTCTCAGTTCGACACCCAACATATACAGTGATTTCACCACGAATGAAATGGTAAGTGGACATCGAGTGAAACTCAAATACTCGCCAAGATCTTGATAAATTATTTTAATTATTCGAACAAATCTAATCAGTGAATTTACTTTTTACAGCGTATATTTATTCAAAAGTATCGGTACAGTACTATTATACCAGGCGATTTAATAAATCTTTGCAACATGGACCAAGTTTATACAATTTCATATTGTAATACAACGTTAAAAAACGTAACGATCGAAATTTCCAGATCATCGAAAAACAGCTCCATTGAAAAATTTAAAATTGATTTGCCATCTAATCTTATACTTGTGGGTATAATCGAAATAGAAAATACCGAAGAATAAATTTGTACCGAAAACTAAAAAAAACTTTCACTAATTTCAGAACAACGTGGTTCTTTATGAAAAAATTTCCAGTCGTAATCATTCCACCAACCCGAATGATAAAAACCGTTTGAAACAATTACTCAAATCTCAATTACTAAAACAATTGCAAGATAATTTAATACAGTATGGTAAAAATATCTCGGAAAGCTTGCATCAAACTCGTACAATTTTTACTTCAATTGATCCTGATTTTTTCGACGAACCTCCTCACCAATACTTTTTCCTCATACCGAAGATTCCATACATGAGTTTTAATTTGAGAAATATTATCATCAGAGGATTGACGAATTTCGTATCGCTCAGCAGAACTGAGGAAAAAGAAGGCTGCTTTGGGATTGTTTTATTGACGAATGATATTCGAGGAGAACTGGTTATAGATTATGAATCTGAACGTGAAAAACCAATGGAGTTGATTTTCTCGGCAAATGAGGTCTTTATACGAGCCAACCTGAGCAATCATCGTAGCAAGGTGGAAATTCGAAATTATAGCGTGATGCGAACAGGGCTCAATGCTTCACTGACTGATCAACAATCGGCGATGATTATTCAACATATTGAATCAGGAATCGCATCGTCGTTAATGCCTTCGATGACGGGTGAGTCATTTTTTTCATCTTGAATTCCAAAATAGTCGAATTCCAATCAAATGTATTTCTCGACTTCCAATCAAATGTATTTCTCGACTTCATTATTATTTACATATTCGAAGAACCTCAGATTTTGACGAAAATTAATGGATTCTCCCAGTCCTAAAAAATCAAAATAGTATATATTTGGGCACCTACCTACAGGCAAAATTAAAAATGTTTTCTTTCGAAAGAAGCATTTCCTCTCCATAAATTTTCATCATTCATTTCTCTAACCAAATAGTTGAAAAAAGTGTTGGTAAGAAAAAATCGATCTTTAAAGAAATTTTAGGAGATATTCTTCATTTTTATACGTACAATGAGATGAGGTTTTGAAACACAATCAAAACAGAAACGAAAATTTTGCAAAAAAAAATTGTGCTCAAAATTATCAACATTTCGGACGCCATTGTCATAAACAAATTAAGTATTAATGAGAAATGATCCCATAAAATATCAATGAAAAGTTTCGTCTTCAATATCTTACTTTTCCTTGGCAGTTGATCAAAACAAAATATTATTTTTGAAAAGAGGGAAAAAAGTATCGTAAGGACAACATTTAGGTGGTTTGTATTTACATCAATTTTTCATTTTGTAAATTCGCCTAAAAAATATGTACTCTAGCCCACTTCATCGCAAGTTCTTGTATGTTTTTTAAAAAAAATTCAAATATTTTTTTCAAAATTTCTGGCAGTCATTTTTTTTTGAAAAAAATGACTTTTTGGACCTCTCTGGACCGATGAACCATTGATTTTGAATCTGGATATCATTTATGTACTCTGCAATGGTTGAAAAATTTTAGGACATGAATTCAAAGATTTTTTTCATTTCTACAAAATTTTTTCTCGCTCAAAAAAATGAAATATTCATCAAGAATTTTTTGGTCCTTGAGAATAAATTTGCAAAATTAATTTTTCAACAAATTTTCTGAATAAAATTGTCCAGCAACACGAAAAATTATTTTACAACATTTTTTGAAATACAGATAACAACATTATTGTAAAAAATTTCAAAAAAATTGAATTTTCATGTCCAAAAAAAACCATTTAATGGACAACTTGAAACATTTTATTTCGCGAAATTAGGTAGGTACCTAGCTACCTACCTATAGATGATAATTCAATTTTGGATGAGATTTTTTGAGAATTCTGAAAAAAAAAGTTGGCTAAATTTGTAATGTTTCAATGGGTAATCTGAATTTGGTACCCAAAAATCAATTATTCTTCAATTTCTGAGCTAAGTACAATCTTTCAACTCTTCTTAAATTCAATTTTAAAATCACTTGCGATCTGTTAGGGAAATATATAAATTAAAATTGAATTTCTTTTGTGGGTGATCAAAATCTTCGACCTCACCATAGCCTGAGAATTCAACTCTTTCAGAAGATCCCTCCACTCACAGTGAATTCACTCATCATATTTTTTAAAAACACAAGACTCTTCAGAAAAATCTTCCCGCAGATTCTTCAAGCTCCTCTCGTATTTTAAAGCTAAGGTTGTTTGCTAGTAAAAAAAATTGTTCAAAAAGCAGTTTAAGTTGAAAAAATAATGAATAAAACTTTTAATAAAACAGATTTGAAGTCGATGAAGCAAGTTCTCAATGAATGGGTTCCATTTAATGAAGACCATACTACTGTGACAGACACAACATCCAATCCTACCACTCACTGCATAGCCAATCAAACAGATGCATACCAATACCACATCACATTTAAAAATCTAACAATAAAACTAATTTCTGGGATTTCTAATCCGAAAGAAATTCAATGCGAATTCCCGAACCATTTGAAGGTAAGAAGGACAATTTTAAAAATTGTACGAAAAGTCGTATTTCATGATGAATTTTTTCAAAATAAAAACCTATAAAATGTTACCATTCAAATGCTACAGGTCATTCACAAAATAAGTGCAACACCGACACAAACAATTCATTGGAATAGCAATAAAAGCGAAGGAATTGATATATGTTTCCACGCCAACTTCACTTCGATAAATTTTTCACAAATCGAATCCAACAGTTCCGTTCTGAACAACACTTACGAACTTCAACTGGATAACAACGAAGATATCAAAGTAAGAACTTGATGAATAAAAATTTTCACAATTGATTTTCAGCCAGATTTTTTGCAAATTTTAAAAATTCAGGTTCAG
The DNA here is from genome assembly GCA_038380155.1 of Pseudococcus jackbeardsleyi. Taxonomy (NCBI): domain Eukaryota; kingdom Metazoa; phylum Arthropoda; class Insecta; order Hemiptera; family Pseudococcidae; genus Pseudococcus; species Pseudococcus jackbeardsleyi. The sequence goes on from CM076242.1 coordinate 8,024,841, forward strand.
AAAAACATAAAATTCTTTAGTTTTTGAAAATTTTCGAAAAAATTTGATAAAAATAGGGCTGTTGAAACTGACGTCACAATTGAACTGGTAGGAAAATTTTGAATTTTTAAAGTATTTTTTTTTCTTGCTACAAATTTTATTATTTTCACAATTGTCATAAAACTTCATTTTTTTGGCAATAATTGATAAATTTATGAAAATTTTAAATAAATACGCACAAAATGAATGATTTTTTATTTTTCCCACCAGTTCCTTATCACATTTTTTGATAAGGATGACGTAGTTCAACGGCCCTATATTTACAAAAATTATCAAACAAAACAACGAATAACACGTAAACCATCAAAAAAGATGAAATTGACCGAAAAAAATGAACCAATTTTAAAATTATGAGAAAAACGTTGAAATCTAATTACAAATAATGTATTAAAACATTGATCAATAGACAAAAATTGTTTCAGGTCGAACTTACGCCCATAAAAGACACCGATGCAGGTAGAGCTTTAAAATTGAAGGAGAAAATCAATACGACATTGATCTCAATGGCAAATACGCGATTCGTTCGAAAGATCAAGCCAGTGGTTTGTTTACCATTTGAAATTTGTTCTCAAGCAGCAAAAATGGTGGATAATTTTTTTCTATATTTTATCGACGAATTATTGAAAAAGTGCTCCCTGAGACAAAATAAATATAACGCAAAAGACGAATAATAAACAAAATAAGGTCGTCATTGATGAAAAAATTACCTATTTTTTAATAAAACACATTCACCTATCGTTTGAAATGATTCTTTGACAGTTATAAAAATGATTGAGAATTTTTATTCTTGGGTAAATTATCATTTTTTTAAATGTGTATTTCACAATTATACAAGTTGCATTTCGAAACTTTTGTGATACCATATTTTGAGTTACTTTGGAGATTTCCAAATACTTTTTATAGAGTTTCATCATTTCTTACTCATTTTACTGGAATTTTAATCGAAAGATATCGCTGTAGATATAAATTACTTACAAACATACCAGAGATTGCCCAATTTTGTAACATGGAAGTGATATTCGTACAAATAATCATCGTTCGTTATCATATTTCAATTCGATTTCACCACTGAAGCATTCATTTTCAAGTTAAAAATCGAGCTCTCAACCAACAATTTCACGTTATCAAATTAATTCGAATTTTTCATTATTTAGTAAACAGATGTAAGTAACATTTAATGGTTGTGGTTTTGATTTTGGTTAGCCGTTAAAATGGATCAGAAAATGAGTATCTTGTTCTTCGTTTTATTCGCATTCAAAAGTAATTATTCCTTCTTTCGACTTATCCTTAAAATAATAATTAAATAGGTACCTACGTATTTTATTTAACCGCTTAATTAGGCTACTGAATTATCATCGTAACACTTATAAGAATAAAATCCAAAACAATCTTAGTATAGGTTCAAAATCTATTTGACGAATTACAGGTTTCATTCTGACAATGGCAACACAGCATCCATCTCCGAATCGTGATATAACGGAAACACTACAAAATGCCATTCGTGGAATACTCCAATCTGTTGATAGGAATACAATAGAAAATTTTCTGAAGCAGAGCGAACAATGGATCGTCAATTCTACATACAATTTGAAACTCGAAAATATGAATGTTATTTTCTACAAGACAAAATTCATAGAAAATATGAGACCGATTTCAGTTCACAGAAATTTTATCACCGATGAAACGGTATGTGAAATAAGAATATTTACGTATGCGAAGGCGGTTTTTGTTAACTTTTTAAACATAAACATTTGATAACTTTGCATTTTCGCGCATAAGTATTAACGGGTGTTGGCGGGAGTTGAAATGCTTTGATTGCCTACTTCATGCATTAGACAATTTTCTTGCCTATTTTGTGAATTAGGCAATTACATCAATTAAGAGTACTTAACACATACTTACAAATACATTAGGGTGGAGTGAAAAAAAAATATATCTTGGATTTCGACCAAATTTGGTGGGGTGGTTTACTTTGAATGGGAGACCTCCCAAAAAAATTTGAGCTCCCAAGGTGCAAGTGGAGGGGAGCAGGGGAGGCTCAAAGTGCACCTCCTTTTGAAAAAAACGCTGTTTTTGTGGGTTTTTTTTAGTGAAAAAAAATTATTTGAGAGGCTGTCGTAGCACTTAAAAGTTGCGATTTGAGTTTCTACGTCTCCCTGAACCATCGCCATCCTTCTCCGATCAAAACTCAGAGCGCTACCAGGGGGTTGAAAAGTTGCGGATTGCAATATTCCAATAATACGAAATTTTCGCGCAGCTGAAATGATTTTTATGTGACGTGCGACACTATGGAATTTACTTGATAAAAAATTTAATCCTTGATCGACGTAAATTCCACAGTGTCGTACGTCAGATTTTGTAACTGGCTGCACTGAAAAACAAAATTTTTCAAAAAATTTCCAAAATACCTATACTTCTGGTGATTGAAAAAAAAAAAATACATAATATTGAAAAAATGATCAATTTAAAGTCGATATAAATTCCGTATTTTGGAATTTTACGATTCGCTGTTGGCTACACTGGTGTATAAAATTTTCATATTTTTTCTTCAATATTTATTTTTAGTGGTTTAAAAAAATTTTCGTTCAATTCCCCGACGAAAAAAAAATCATTTCAGCTTCGCGAAAATTTCGTATTATTGGAATATTACAATCCGCAACTTTTCAACCCCCTGGTAGCGCTCTGAGTTTTGATCGGAGAAGGATGGCGATGGTTCAGGGAGACGTAGAAACTCAAATCGCAACTTTTAAGTGCTACGACAGCCTCTCAAATATTTTTTTTTCACTAAAAAAAACACAAAAACAGCGTTTTTTTCAAAAGGAGGTGCACTTTGAGTCTCCCCTGCTCCCCTCCACTTGCACCTTGGGGGCTCAAATTTTTTTTGGGAGGTCTCCCACTCAAATTAAACCACCCCACCAAATTTGGTCGAAATCCAAGATGTGGTTTTTTTTTCACTCCACCCTAATATATGTACATACTCAATTAAATGAAATCTATGAATACGTTTACATTTACAGTATATAACTGTTGAATCGTACGACAAAATGGAAGAAGGCAAAATACCACATCCAGTTAATCCAGAATTAGTGGATGAATTCACATATTACTCACCCATAGTATACAATGCAACGATTAGAATTTGGCCCATTGAACCAACGAGAAATAACCCAAAAGAAGAATTCTCAATTACATTTCCATCTGATCTCGTAATCGTGAGTACGACAAAAAATTTTAAAAATACTTCATCTCAAAAAACATTTTAAAAAATTGGAAAAAAATACTTATTTCAGAAAACCGCGTACTTATTCGGACCATTTCCATCTTTGAAAGAGTGGGGAAATAAATTGGCTTTGAAAAAATTAGTGGAACCCATATTATTACAGAACATGAGACGAAAATTTGTAGAACTTGGTAAAAATATTTCGAACGGCCTAAAACACCATTCTAGAACAATTTTCACTTCATCTCATCCTAATTTATTCGAAGAACCAGAACGATATTTCTACCTCATACCAAATATTTCCTACTTCTGCTTCAATCTGAGGAATATTACCATAACAGGACTGACGAATTTCGTATCGCTGATTAAAACCGACAAAGATATCGACGATTTTGAGATTACTTTGTTGATACAAAATATTCGAGGAGAACTGATTTTGGATTATGGGTCTGAAATCGAGAAACCAATCAAGTTGGATTTTTTAGCAAATGATATTTTCATCAGGGCCAACTCGAGCAATCATCGCTGCAATGTGGAAATTAAAAATTATCGAGTTATTCGAACCGGAACGAATGTTTCATTAACCGATCAACAGTCGACTGTTATCATCCAGCACATCGAATCAGCACTCGCATCGTCATTAATGCCTTCGATGAAGGGTGAGTGTCTTTTTAAAAAACCTTCAAAATGGCTCAAATGATCATAGGCACACCTACAGGGAGGCTCAAGAGGCTCAAGCCCCCTTCAAGCTCGGAAAAACGGGTTTTTTAAAGCAAAAATGTAAAAAAGCGCATTTTTGTGCTTTTCAAAGTATATTTTTTCAGAATATTTTCGCTTCGCTCGGGCAGTATTTTAATCATTTTATTTAAAACTTGACAATTTTTTACTGATTTTTCAGTCAAAAAACACTATAATTTTTCTACAAATTCTCTGTTTGTAAGAAAAAATTGATGATTTTTGACAGAAAGATCAGACAAAAATGACTTAATTTGAAATTTGACCCTTCTCCATTTTTTCTCGAATTCCTAGCTCTTTCCTTGATTAATTTTTGGGTGCGCCTATGCAAATGATAATCCATTTTGGTAGCCATTTGATCGATTACAGTATAATTTCATAAAATTGCTCATTTACGGATTAAATACCTATTTCTCCGTCAGCAAAATTAACCGAAAAACGTTCAAATTTTCATATGGGCTTTAGATCAGCTCGAAACTGATCCAGTGGATTCAAAAGGTTACAAATACGGTATGAATATCAAACTTCGACTTTTTAGTTCGATGGGTAATTCGAGAAAAACTATGTTTTTGCACTTAAACCCTCCAAATCTGTATTATTTTTGGCATCTCAAGCACTGAAAAGATGCGATTTAAGGTGCCGAATCTCATGATACCATTTTTTTCTTTGATTAGAGGTTATTTGACACTAAATTTTTTTTAGATAAGTTTCAGACCTACACTTTTTTCAAAAAAAAAAAAAAGAAAGAAATGATGGAATTTCACGACTTGAATGGTTACACGATTAGTGCAAATGAGGGAATTTGACCTGCTGAACACGAATTTCATAATAGTTTTCCCATTTAACTCATCCTTCGCTCGAAATTTCAATTTTGTTCATGCAACTGAATTTTGATCAAAATTTTCAAACTACAAAATTTCATCAGAAGAAATAATCGAATGCAAAAATTAACATCAGATTAGTGCTCGTTCACATTATGCAAAGAGACAATTTTTCTTCAAGTTTTAAAACTTACCAATTTTTCCTTGAATAAAAAAAATGTCAATCTGCGAATTTTTAAATCAAGTTGAGGAGGTGAAATGCTCTACTCAAAAAATTATAAACAACGCTAAGAAATTCAGTTATAAAATCGCATCTTTCACTGCTGACAGTTTTTTTTTTGACAATGGCTCTACTTCGAAAGCACATAGCTCCTCTCTAAGGATTCCGCGAGAGCTCAAAATTATTCTGGGAGGACCTCCGATTCCCCTATAGCAACTGCATAACATATCAAAAAACTGGCCAAATGGAAAATAATTTTATAAACATGGCTCTGTCTGAAGAATAATCTATAGATTTATGTTTCAACAACAGACCTCATCTCGATCACACCGATTTTCATATTTCGCATTTTGCGATTAATTTAAAAAATTCGCTGTACCTAGCTACCTACTACCTAAGTACTAATTTTCCATTCAATTATATTTCTTCTTAGTAAACAGCGTCAATAATCAATCAACCACATCAAATGATATGCAATCGGTGCCTGGGAAAATGGTTTTTGAAATTGTAAATAATGTAGATTGGCCAAGTATGAAGAATTCACTTAAAAAATGGATCCCATTTAACGAAGATCAACTCAACGAGATTAACGAAGCTCCTACTCCCAAGACACTCAGCAATCAAAAAACCGCATATCAGTATAATATTCAATTTCAAAACTTGACAATCAAATTAATTTCTGGAAACCCCAATCCAAAAGAAATTCAATGCGAATTCCCAAACTCCTTGAAGGTAACTGAATCACATTAAAGCTTCTCGATAAACACGCATAGAAATAACCCACACATTAAATTTTCCTTTTCAAATTCAAATTCAACAGATGATTCACGACCTGAATGCAGCACCGATACGAAAAGTTCATTGGAATGGCAATGCAGGCGACGGTATCGATATCAGTTTTCACGCCAACTTCACTTCGATAAATTTTTCTCACATCGCACCAAATAATAGCTCTACACCGAATAACTGTTGCGAATTTCAATTGGAAAACGACGAAAATACCAAGGTAAATTCTACAACATTCAAAAGTTCTCATGACTTGACATCAGGAAAGAGTTTTCATACCAAGCATGCTCGAGAAAAATCAAAACATCTAATAGTTCGAAATGAAAGAAATTTTAATTTTTACAAAAATTGATGAAAAAAATTATTTCAGGTTGATCTAGCACCCGAAAAAAACACCGACGCGAATCAAGATTCAAAACTGAAAAATAAAATCGATAAGACACTGATCTCAATGGCAAAGGAACGTTTCGTCCGAAGTGTCAAGCAAACTGTTTGTTTGCCATTCCAAGTTTGCACCCAAGCAGCGAAAATCGTTGATGATTTTTTCATCAATTTTATCGACAAAGTATTGAAAAAATGCTCACTTCGTAGAAATACAATCAGCGATCGTCGTAAATAATAAAAATATTCAATAATTATATAACTGAATTTCATCATTTGATGTTGTGACGAAGATCTAACGTTTGAGGATTATGAAAAAGATGCACCACGATTAAGAGCATACGATATTTCCACCTAAGCTTATGCACCTGCGTTATAAAATCTCCGCTGTCCTCGGTTTGAAGTGCGTGAATTCCAAATAACTATAGACCTAACGTAGCAGTTCAAAAACTTAAAAATATGTAGAAAAATTGGTTGAAAATGACGAGAAAATCTTCGGAAAAGAGTGTACTGCTAAAAATCGCGACAAATTTTGTTTAAAAAATAATTTTTGGTCCATCCAGTTTAAAATAATCGGACATAGGCTACAAACATCAAGGCAATAAAAACCTTTTTCCAGTGAAACCTGAACTCACCCTGGTCAACAAAGACTAGGATGTTATAAATGTGCAAAAAAAACATATAGATAAGTACAGTAGAGTAGAATGGCATCGATTCGTCACGGATATTGGTGTTTTTAATTTGGTCCCTAGTTGTACCTAAATCTTGGATTTTCATGCATTGACTTGATCGGCGGCGAGCACTGTATTCGATAAGTCTCATATTCCTCTCAATGTTCCTAGCTTCCTATTATAACCGATAAAAACTGTAAATCAAATCGAAACTCTACGAGTAGGACTGCAATTAGAATCAAAAACTTCTCAATTTTTTGTATGGAGGTAAACGTTCAAAATATTAATGTCTTGATCTGTAATTCCAATCAATTTTTTTTTCGTACTTCACAATTTCACCAACAAGTTCCATTTTAAACAAATTCCTGAATAAGTATACCTGGTGATATTGGAAATTTTTACACAACGATTTTTTACATAATTTTTCCACAATCTGGATCAAAATTTTTTTTTCATTTTATAGAAATTTTCGTTGCATTCAGCTATCATTTCAACGTGGAATAATTTCAGTAGGTACCTTTGTCGAATTTAAAAATAAAATCAACTAGCGTGTTCTTGTGTATTGAAATATAGATATGTTCCTCTCCCTATAGATACAAATCAACTTAAATTACATACATAGAAATAGATATCGAGGATTGCCCAATATTTCAACACGGAAGTGATATTCGTACAATAATTCACGTTATTTATCATTTTTCGATTCAATTTCACTACTGATTAATTTTAAATTTTGAAAGCAATCTCTGAGGCAACAATTTCACTTTATCGTAATTAATTTGAAATTTTCATTTATTCAGAAAACGGATGTACCTAACATAAATGGTCGTGGTTTTGATTTTCGTTACCCACCGAAATGGATCAGAAAATAAATATCCTGTTCTTCATTTTATTCGCATTCGAAAGTAATTATTCCTTCATTCATCTTATACTTAAAGTAATATTCAACTAGTACCCGCCTAAATATTGGGCTAGGTAGGTACAGGTACTAAATAATTATTGTAATATTTATGAGAATGAAAATTCAAAACAGTATTAGTTGATTCGAAATCTGTTTGATGAATTACAGATTTCTTTCTGACGACAACACAGCATCATTCTTCCAATTATGATATAACAGAAACATTACAAGATGCCATTCGTGGAATACTCCAAACTGTCGACAGTGCTACAACACAAAATTTTTTAGATCAGAGCGAGAAATGGGTCATGAATTCTACGTACAATTTGAGACTCGAAAATATTAATGTTACTTTCAACAAGACCGACTTTAGTGAACACATGACATCGCCTTCAATATACAAAAATTTTATCACCCATGAAACGGTATGTGAAATAATTACATTTACGCGAATGCAGGGATCATCAAATCGAGCTTTTGGTACATAATGAACCTGTTAGTGCTCTAAATGGAAGCTCGAGCAATACATGAAGCAAATTCGTGTATTGCTCAGCTAAACTCGAAAAAAATGATTAAGAAAAAATGGCTGCGCACACATAGATACATGAAATTTACCACACAGTACATTATAATAAATTATCCTTGAAGCCATTTCTACTTTCTAGCTCTCACCTGATTTTTTGCAAAAAAATTTGTTCTCGTTTCATTCGGGCAGTGTTCCATAATCGTATTGTCTTACCTTATGTTGGAACTTGTGGGCTTCGCCCCCAGACCGCTTACCAAAAATTTAATTCATACACCTCATTATTTCAAACTTTTTTTTAAGGGGGTAGAAACGAATTATTTTTCTTATGTCGCTATCAATGGTATTTAAACACTAATAGAAAAATTTCAAGTCTATAGACATCGGTACCTCTACCTATTCATACATCAGAGCACAAACGTTGTTTGGTTTCTGGTTCGTCCAATCTCTAGGTGAAAAAAAATGTATACGTTTATATTTTTATAGCACATAACCGTTGATTCATACTACAGACGGGAAGAAGGTAAAATACCACATCCAGTTACTCCAGAATTAGTTTATAAATTCGTATATTTCCCACCCACACTATACAATGCAACGATCAAAATTATCGGATCATCGAAAAACAATTCAAAAGAAAAATTCTCAATTGATTTTCCATCTAATTTAATAATCGTGAGTACAACATGAAATCAAAAGGCATAATTCAAAGCACGCCACAAAAATTATTCGCACGCACTCGTCAGGAACGTCTCAAAAAAACAATGTAACGCCACGCCACGCCACGTCAGAAAAATTATATCACGTCCTAAAAATTATTGAAATTTTCAACACAAAAAATATACTTTCGGATACGAAAAAATAGGACAAAGTATGGCAAAAAGATATCTTATTATCACTTATCAGAAGCAAATTCCTTCTTCGACTTCGCTGGCCGTGCTCGTTTCCGTACCTGTTCAGGGTACATTTTTCATTAGAAAATCAGCTTTGGATGAATATTGCGATGAAAATTCATCCCAAGTTCATCCCAGGTTCGAAAACTTGAAAAAAAATTGGTATGCGTATTGAGATGAAAATTCACAATATTGTTATGCCTAGACGGGACAATGAATAAGATGACTCGCTTCCGTTGAGGCGTGGATTACTGACACTGGAACGTTCAATGAATTTGCTATGTAGTGCGCATTTAGGGCGCAAAAATCAATTTTTATGACGTGCAAATAATCTTTTTCAAAAATCAAAATACTAGATACATTTCAAAAAACAATGTGAAGAAATTGAACAAAAATTTTCATTTCAGGGAAATTATTCTGTGTATCTAAGGGGACCATCAAAATCAAAACCGCTTTATAAAACGGTAGAATATGACAAATTCGCTTTGAAAAAATCAGTGGAACCGATATTATTACAGAACATGAAACGAAAATTTGTAGAACTGAGTAAAAATATCTCGAACAGTCTAAAACACCATTCTAGAGAAATTTTCACTTCATCGTATCCCAATTTATTCGAAGAACCAGAACGATATTTCTACCTCATACCAAATATTTCCTACTTCTGCTTCAATCTGAGGAATATTACCATAACAGGACTGACGAATTTCGTATCGCTGATGAAAACCGACAAAGTAATCGACGATTTTGAGATTACTTTGTTGATAGAAAATATTCGAGGAGAACTGATTTTGGATTACGGATCTGAAATTGAGAAACCAATCAAGTTGGGTTTTTTAGCAAATGATATTTTCATCAGGGCTAACTCGAGCAATCATCGCTGCAATGTGGAAATTAAAAATTATCGAGTTATTCGAACCGGATCGAATGTTTCACTAACCGATCAACAGTCGACTGTTATCATCCAGCACATCGAATCAGTACTCGCATCGTCATGGATGCCTTCGATGAAGAGTAAGTGCGATTTTTAAAAAGCCTTCAAAATTAGCCTAAATCAAATGAACTGGCCTAATATCGGTAGCTTCTTTCATAAATTACAGCATACTTTCATAAAAATCATCATTAACGGATCACATCCCTACTTCTTCCGCAGCAAAAATGATTTTTTCTGAACTGGGGGTAGGTATATTCAAATTTTCTTGGGGATCCAAGATCCAGGACAGCTCGAGACTGCTTCCAATCGATCCGAACAATCAAACATATGCTGAATATCTATAATCTATAACTTGGACGATCCATTTTGATACGTGTTATTAAAAATTTTTTTAAAAAAGTAAAAATCGGTATCAAAACTTTGAGCGAAAAAAAAAAGCACAAAAATAGTGCAAAGCCAGGGGATTATTTGACCTACTGAACACGAACGATGTTGGTTTTTCAATTCAACTCCTTCTTTCGCTCGAAATTTTAATTTTAATTTAGTAATTCTTATAAGTAGGTGATTTTTATTACAAATTTCATCAGAAGAAATAATCGAGTATGAAGCCAAAAGCAAGTTAAATTATCTCCTGCTGTTGTACTATTTCAGAGACCATTTTGCTCGAAGTCTTGAAATTCACTATTTTTTTTTTTTTTTTACAAAGAAAAAGTCAATCTGTAACTGATAACAGAGATGACCTCCGATCAAGAAATCAAACATACTGCGAGATTAAGTTCTCACATCGCATTCTCCAAGTGCTAACAGCGGTTTTTTTTCATATGCTTTGGGAAACCCATAGTTTCTTCTTGAAGCTCAAAATTTTTATGGGAGGTCCCTACACCAACTCCATAAAATATCAAAAAAAAATTGACAAAATCGAAAAAACAGTTTTATCTAAACATAGCCCACCCTAATAGATAATCTACGTTTATAGGTAGGTAATTAGGTAATTTATCAATACTCACAAAGACCATTTTTATAAACTTTTTTTCAAAGCTGAAAAATCTCAAAATTTTGTTGAGGATTCAGAATGTTCTAAAACCGCTTTCAATCGATTCGGAAGGTAGATAACACACATGATCTCGATTAGATAGAAAATAATTCATCTATTCTGCATTTTGATGTAATTTTGAATTTTCAAAAATTTATTCAAACTCTTATTAACTCTAGAAAAAGAAATCAATAAAATGAATGCGATTTTTTTTAAAATATTGATTCGGTCAAAAACTTTACTGTTGACAGTGTTGACTAAGAAGTAGGAATCTTCTCTTGTAAGTACCGCAAAAAATTTCGAAAATAATTTTTTTGTCATAATGTTGACTCGTTTTCATTAGATTGCCTTATTACACGTACCTAGGTAACTTCTTTATAATTTTCTTTTCAGAATATTTTAAGTAGATGAATAAGTAGGTGGAAAAATGATTCTCATGAGCATGAAAACTTAGAGAATTTTCGCTGTATGCAAAAAAAAAAAGAAAAGACAATTTTCTCACGCATACACAATTTCCGTTTATAATTACCTATGCCTTGAATACTATTAAAGAACGGTTGTCATGAAAATAGGCACTCATTTTTTACCAATAATGCTATATTTTCTTAGTACGCAGCATCAATAATCACTCAACCACATCACATGATATGCAATCCCTGGCAGGAGAAATGGTTTTTGAAATGGTAAATAATGCAGATTGGCAATGGATGAAGCATTCGCTTAGCAAATGGATTCCATTTAACGAAGATCAACCCAACGAGATTAACGAAGCTTCTACTCCCAAGACACTCAGCAATCAAAAAACCGCATACCAGTACAGTAATATCTGCCACCATGACACAAAATTTTTTGTTTTGGCCATAACTTTGGTAATTTTTGATGAATTTTTGATTTCTTTGCGCCATTCGATAGATCTATACATAAGGTTTATTGGATAAAATTTTCAGACATTTTGCTTCATAAACGTTGAAGATATGACAAAAATAAAAAATAAAAATTTCTGTGTCATGGTGGCAACACCATAGGCCACCATGACACAAGCTGTTGTCACGTTGACACAGATTTAAAATACATTGGTTTTATAGTTGCCACTATGACACAAACAAAAATTCAAAGTGTTCACCATGACACAGTGCCACACAGTTATTTTTGGTGATACGAATCCTTCATTGAGGTTTTGGTTGATTTTTTCACTATAAAAATTTGAATCAAGCTAGAAACAAACATTTTTATACGAAAATGGATGAAAGATCAAAATTTGCATCATTATCGCAATTTTTATACTGTGTCATTGTGGCAACTATCAATTTGTGTCAAGGTGGCAACACAGTCGAATTTTTTTCAAAGCAGTATTACCAACCTACCAAGACTTCATTTTTAACTCTCTTTTATGCCAAAAGATGCGCAATTGAATGACGATTCCAACGAGATATAACATTTTTATTCTATTTCTCATTGGGCCTCTCCAATGCAAAAATTAAAATTGAAAAAAATCTACTTTGGTGAAAAAATTTTCATTCTTTTCATAAAATATTTTTTCTTTTCAAAAGTTTTCCATGGATCTCTGCGAATGATAGATATATGATGGGTCATATCATTTTACGTTTTGTAAATTTTTTTCACGCCAGGAACGCTTATAGAAAAAAAGTTATGAAGGGTGTGTCAACGTGGCAGATGTGTCATGGTGGCAGATATACCTGTATAATATTCAATTTCAAAACTTGACAATCAAATTAATTTCTGGAAACCCGAATCCGAAAGAAATTCAGTGCGAATTCCCAAACTCCTTAAAGGTAACTGAATTACATTAAAGCTTCTCAATACGCATAGAAATAACCTACACATTAAATTTTCCGTTTCAAATTCAAATTCAACAGATGATTCACGACCTGAATGCAGCACCGATACGAAAAGTTCATTGGAATAGCAATGCAGGCGACGGTATCGATATCAGTTTTCACGCCAACTTCACTTCGATAAATTTTTCTCACAATAATAACTCCACTCCGAATAACTGTTGCGAATTTCAATTGGAAAACGCCGAAAATATCAAGGTAAATTCTACAACATTCAAAAGTTCTCATGACTTGTCATCAGGAAAGAGCTTTCATACCGAGCAATGCTCGAGAGAAATCAAAACATCCAATAGTTCGAAATGAAAGAAATTTTAATTTTTACAAAATTTGATTATTTCAGGTCGATCTAGCACCCGAAAAAAACACCGACGCGAATCAAGATTCAAAACTGAAAAATAAAATCGATAAGACACTGATCTCAATGGCAAAGGAACGTTTTGTCCGAAGTGTCAAGCAAACTGTTTGTTTGCCATTCCAAGTTTGCACTCAAGCAGCGAAAATCGTTGACGATTTTTTTATAAATTTTATCGACAAAGTATTGAAAAAATGTTCACTCCGAAGAAATACAATCAGCGATCGTCGTGAATAATAAAAATATTCATTAATTTATTATGGTAACTGAATTTCATTATTCGTTGTTGAGACGAAGATCTATTGGGAATTATGAAAAATATGCACCACGAATAGGAAACGATAATTCCAATCAGCCTTAGGCACCGTGTTATAATCTCCGTTTGAATTACATAAATTCTAAACAATGTAGCAGTTTGAATTCTTGAAAATAAAGAAAGTGGTAGAAAATCTTTGGAAAAAAGGTGGTTCTAAAACTTCTACAAATTTTTCAGAAAAAATATCATAAAAAAAATTAGGAACAAAATTATGTACTTTTTTTTTTAATACGTAGGTCTAGATACTTTATCATTTCATCAATTTTCACAATTTTTCATTATAATTTCCCTAAAATCTTCGTCAAAACATATACCTATACTTTTTCATTTTAAAGAAATTTTTTAGCATCGAGCTAAAGCGAAATAATTTCAAAAATGTAAAATTTAAAAACAAAATGAACTTGTTCGCTCTCGAGTTTTGAAAGAAAGATATCGCTAGACACAAATTACCAACAAACATACCAAGGATTGTCCAATTTTGTAAAATGGAAGTGATCTTCTTACAAATAATCATCGTTCGTTATCATATTTCAAATCTATTTTACTACTGAAGCATTTATTTTCAAATTTAAAATCGATCTGTGAAGCAACATTTTCAGTTTTCACGTTATCAAATTGATTCGAATTTTTCATTTATTCAGTAAACAGATGTAAGTATGTAAGTAACATTCAATGGTTGTGGTTTTGATTTTGGTCACCCGTTAAAATGGATCAGAAAATGAGTATCTTGTTCTTCATTTTATTCGCATTCGAAAGTAATTATTCCTTTATTCACCGTATCCCTAAAGTAATTCAACATTAGACTAGATACTAAATAATCTCCGTAATATCTAATAGAATCCAAAACAGTCTTAGTATTGATTTGAAATCTATTTGATGAATTACAGATTTCTTTCTGACGACAACACAACATCATTCTTCGAATTATGATGTAACAGAAACATTACAAGATGCCATTCGTGGAATACTCCAAACTGTCGATAGTGCTACAACACAAAATTTTTTAGATCAGAGCGAGAAATGGGTTATCAATTCCACGTACAATTTGAAACTCGAAAATATTCATGTTACTTTCAACAAGACCGAATTTTGTGATATCATGACACCGCCTTCAATATACAAAAATTTTATCACCGATGAAACGGTATGTGAAATAATAATATTTACACGAATGCAGGGATCATCGATTCGTGCTTTAGGTACATAAGTACACTGAAATTGTTAGTGCTCTGAATGAAACAATAGTGGGAACTTCAGGTACCTATAGCTGTAGGAAGCTCGAGCAATGGGGCTGTTAAAACCTGACGTCATATCGTTATCAAACTGGTGTGTAAAACGTAAAAACATACATTTTGTACGGGAATTACATGAATTTATCAACTTTATTGATAGAAAAATGAAGTTTTGTGACAACTGTGAAAATTAGCATATTTTAAGCTATAAAAAAAGTATTTTGAAAGTGTAAAATTGTACACTTTTACACACCAGTTCAAGATATGACGTCAAATATTAACAGCCTTACACATGAACCAAATTCAATAAGACAAAGATGAAAAATAACAGTGTGGTCCAATTTACCTACATAATGCTAGCGTCCTTTCATGAGAAAACGAGTAAATATCGACCGAACCGATTACAGAATGTAAACAGATCCGACCAGGACCCGCCATTTTTTATCGTCGCTCTTGACCTTACCTATACATGATTAATAAATTATTAAAATTTATACGTTTACTTTTATAGCACATAACCGTTGATTCATACCGCAGATGGGAAAAAGGTACAATAAGACATCCAGTTACTCCAGAATTAGTTTATAATTTCGCATATTTCCCATCCGAACTCGTATACAATGCAACGATCAAAATTATCGAATCATCGAAAAACAATTCAAAAGAAAAATTCTCAATTGATTTTCCATCTAATTTAATAATCGTGAGTACAACATGAAATCAAAAGGTATAGTTAGAAGCACGTCATAAAAACAGATTTGCATGCCCTCGTCAGGAACGTCTCAAAAAAACAATGTAACGTCACGTCATGTCAAAAAAATTATATCACGTCCTAAAAATTATTGAAATTTTCAACACAAAAATACGTTCGGATACGGATTACGAAAAAATAGGACAAAATATGGCAAAAAGATATCTTATTATCATTTATCAGAAGCAAATTCCTTCTTCGACTTTGCTGGCCGTGCTCGTTTCCGAACCTGTTCAGGGTACATTTTTCATTAGAAAATCAGCTTTGGATGAATATTGCGATGAAAATTCATCCCAAGTTCATCCCAGGTTCGAAAACTCGAAAAAAAATTGGCATGCGTATTGAGATGAAAATTTACAATATTGCTATGCCTAGACGGAAGACGGGACAATGAATAAAGGTGACTTGCTTCGTTGAGGCGTGAATACATTGAGACGTTCAATGAATTTTCTATGTATGTGCGCATTCAAGGTGCAAAAATCCATTTTTTGTGATGTGCAAATATCATTTCCCAATTCAAAATACAACATCTAAAAAAACACTGTGAAGAAATCGAATAAAAATTTTCGTTTCAGGGAAATGATTCTGTGTATCTATATAGACGGGGAAATAATTCTGTGTATCTATTTGGACCATCAAAACCGCTTTATAAAACGGTAGAATATGACAAATTCGCTTTGAAAAAATCAGTGGAACCGATATTATTACAGAACATGAGACGAAAATTTGTAGAACTGAGTAAAAATATCTCGAACAGTCTAAAACACCATTCTAGAGAAATTTTCACTTCATCTTATCCCAATTTATTCGAAAAACCAGAACGATACTTAAACCTCATACCAAATATTTCCTACTTCTGCTTCAATCTGAGGAATATTACCATTACAGGACTCACGAATTTCGTATCGTTGATTAAAACCGACAAAAATATCGACGACTTTGAGATTACTTTGTTGATAGAAAATATTCGAGGAGAACTGATTTTGGATTACGGATCTGAGATCGAGAAACCAATCAAGTTGGGTTTTTTAGCAAATGATATTTTCATCAGGGCTAACCCGAGCAATCATCGCTGCAATGTGGAAATTAAAAATTATCGAGTTATTCGAACCGGATCGAATGTTTCACTAACCGATCAACAGTCGACTGTTATCATCCAGCACATCGAATCAGCACTCGCATCGTCATTAATGCCTTCGATGAAGAGTAAGATTCTTAAAAATCTTCAATTATGGAACAACTGAACTGAAAATATGAAAAATTTGTTGCCCAAGTTTTTACTTTTGTTTATTGAAGACTTCAAAAAAACAAAAATTTTGGCACACACACAAATTCCCTTCATGGTCAAGTTTGATTATCTGTAGACAAAAATTAATAAAGGTAGTAATTAAGTACTAGGTAACTTTCCACCAGCAATGACGATTTTTTTTTCAGTGGTCAGTACCAAAAATCAATCAACCGTATCACACGATATGCAATCCCTGGCAGGAGAAATGGTTTTTAAAATGGTAAATAATGCAGATTGGCAGTGGATGAAGCATTCACTTCACGAATGGATCCCATTTAACGAAGATCAAACCAACGGAATTGACAGAGCTTCTACTCCCAAGATATTCAGCAATCAAAAAACCGCCTACCAGTATAATATTCAGTTTCAAAACTTAACAATCAAACTAATTTCTGGTAATCCCAATCCGAAAGAAATTCAATGCGAATTCCCAAACTCCTTGAAGGTAATTGAACCGCACTAAAGCTTCCTAATAACGATGCATAAAAATAACACATACTAAATTTTTCCATTCAAATTCAACAGTTAATTCACGACATAAATGCAGCACCGATACAAAAGATTCGTTGGAATAGTAATACAGGAAACGGCATCGATATCAGTTTTCAAGCCAACTTCACTTCAATAAATTTTTCTCACATCATACCAAATAATAGCTCCACTTCGAATAACTGTTGCGAATTTCAATTGGAAAACGACGAAAATATCAAGGTATAATTTATAAAATTCAAAAGCCATCATGATTCGTCATTAAACAAGAATTTTCTAACAAAATACAAGTCAATTTCATTTTTTTTTTAAATTGATGAAAAAATTATTTTAGATTGAACTGGAACCCGAAAAAAACACCAACGAGAATCAAGATTTAAAATTTAAAAAGAAAATCGATAAGACACTGATCTCAATGGCGAAGGAACGTTTCTTCCGGAGTTTCAAGCAAACTGTTTGTTTACCATTCAAAGTTTGCACCCAGGCAACGAAAATTGTTGATAATTTCTTTCTACATTTCATCGAAAACGTATTGAAAAAATGTTCACTTCGAACAAATAAGAATACGCAATGAAGTCTTTGTGATCAATAATATTTGTATAAGTATGATTAAAAATATTTTCGGGACAATAATCAAATAATATGTAGTTGAGAATTATCGTCAAAAATACAACATTTACACATTATATTCATGTTTTAAGAAAATAAATCTTTGAAATAATATTCTTCTTCATCTCAAAAATAATACTACTTCTAAAAACTAGATACAATTTGAATAAGAAATTCCTATTTCAAGATGATTACCTACTTCTTAGTCACTAACGGTTATTAGAAAAATTGTAAAACATATATGTGAATTTGAACTCAAAAGTGACAAATTTCGAAAAAAAATTTTGCTTCAATCGATCAAATAGGTCAATAATATTAATAATCCACGATCACAGATGCCTGAAATTCATATGAAACATTTTTATGGGATTTTCTCCAGCAGCACTGGAAAATTCCTACCACAGTTTAGGTCTTTCGGATAATTAGATCAAATAATTTCATGGTATCTAACGGATTTTTTCGGAAAATTCACTACTTTTTCCAACAATTCATTCAACTCAGACCCTCCTCCTCAAAAAAAATCGAAACCTTTTCTAGCACAAAAAAAGGACTCGCGAAACAAGGGCGAAAATTTTTGAAAAAAGAGGCATCCAGAATGACTTATTTCCTGATTTCCTTCCAAAAAATTGAAACTTTTTGGAAATTGCAATCGAGATTGGGTAAGAATAAATCTTTTTGCTTGAAATTATTAATTATAATTTATAAATTCATACCAACATTTTGAAAATTAAGAGTCCGAGCGAACATTTTTCAAAAAAAAAAAGCATTCAGAAGCTAAAATTTCTTGTTAGATACCCTGAATTTTCATATTTTACATGGCGATGAGGTTTCTAAGAAATTTTAAAACTTCAAAAATCAGCCAAAATTCGAACTAATTTTTATTCTAGTATCTTTGAAAAATAGGAAAAAGGTGAGCTGTAGATAACAATTAAATTTTTGGTGGAAAATATTCATCAGTTAAATTGTTTTCAATTTTCATATTTATTTCGAACGCCAAAAATAAGGATATTAATTTTTAGTTGGATGAAACATTTATTTAGTCTTTTCAAAATCTAAAGCTCAAAAGCTCTACAGACACATCTTCCTCACCTCCCGTTTCAATTTTCGAAAAAAAAATGAAATGAAAAGAAATGCTGGTAACATGGATAAGTTTTCTCCCATCATCCTGACATTCTGATATCAAGTTAATTTCAAAAATATAAAAATTTGTTTTTAAAATCAACTTTTAGCTCTCTGATATTTTTCTTATATCATTCTGACTTTCTGATATTAAGTCAATTTTCAGCTACTGACTTTCTGATATTTATTAAGTTAATTTCGAAAGGCTGCTGAATTTCTGATATTTTTTCTGTCATTCTGACTTTCTGATACCTATTAAATACATATCGATTTACGATTTTCTGACTCATCTACTGACGTAAAATTAATATCGAAAAAAAATTATGTTTTTGAAAGTCAGCGGAGTTTTAAAAAGTGGCCTCAAAAATTTTGGAATGACTCCCACTCCAGAGGAAAAAACATATCCATGTTAATATCAGTTCATAAACGCAATCTAAAATGTATTCATTAAATACGTTTGAATCCGAACTTTGGAATATGAAAGATCCATATTTAGATCAACTTTATTTCCGCCATCGATCTCATTAGGTATCGCACTAATCAACTTCATTTTCTTCTAAACAACAAATGATTCAACAATGTCTGATGAAAATTTCGAACCATATTTATTATAAATTTATCATTTCTACTCTACAATCAAATTTATTCTATTTATTCGCGATTTTTGAAAGAACAAATCATAAAAATCAAGTAAGGACCATCTACGTATAATCCTGTGAGTCGCAATATTCGTTGCTATCATTAATCAACCTATATTATCACTTTCAATTTTAATTAAAACTGACCTTTGACATATTAACTTGGCTTGATCACAATCAGGATACAAAATTTGAAACTATCTTTGAACTTAAAGGTTTATTTATTGAGTGAATGTATTAAATGGTTGTACTTTTGTTTTTACACAGTAGATATGGATCTGCAAATCAGTATCCTGTTTTCCATTTTCTTCATATTCGAAGGTAATTACCAAAAAAAAATTATTATTACTCCTACATACATAATTTTAAATCATTAGCTCAATTTATTCGTCAACAAATGCTTCTGAAAAATATCTATTCATACTTCAAAGAAAATTCCACCTAATCCTATCTCAATGTAATTTCAAAATGTATCCGACAATTTACAGGCTTTTCTCCAGCAACGACAACCGAGTTAAATTCCACAAATTACGACATAACGGAAATGTTACGCAGTTCCATTCACGAAGTACTTCAAATAGCCAATATGACAGAACAAATTATAATGTTTAAAAAAAGAAAACTTTTCGATCCTACACAAAATCAAAAACTCGGAAATGAGACTTTTTCTTGCGAAATGTATTACCATACTGAGTATTTAAGCCAGCCATCAATATACTACGATTTGTACGCTCCAAAAATGGTAGGTATACATGCTACATAATATTACGAGATAAATGTATAATACGAGTAATACGAATCGACAGTTTCAAAAGTAAAATTTATTGTATTGATTATTAATTTTTGCA
Source organism: Pseudococcus jackbeardsleyi (assembly GCA_038380155.1). NCBI lineage: Eukaryota > Metazoa > Arthropoda > Insecta > Hemiptera > Pseudococcidae > Pseudococcus > Pseudococcus jackbeardsleyi. The sequence continues at coordinate 8,045,496 of CM076242.1, forward strand.
GCGTATGAAAATTCGACAGTATCGTATAATTGTAGGCGGACTCTTGACAAATTTAGAAAATTCAGACACTTACGACTTTTCATACATTGAATTGAACCTAGAAAACGTATCAATCGAAGTGAAAATGAAAAACGAATCAGCGGACGTTTCCGAATGGATACTTGAAATTTCACTTTTACATAATACAGTAGATGTGAATTCTTCAACGGTGAGTACAAAATACATAGAAATTTTCAAAAAATCACTACGAATTTAAAAAAAAAAAAAAATTTAGGGAAGGGTGACGCCAAGAGGAAGACTTTACTACGATGGAGAATCCCTTGACCGATTGAAAATATTACTCAAAACCGCATTGTTAGAGCAAATGAATTATAAATTGAAGCGATATAGTAAATACTTTTACCACAATGTGGGATATTACACGGATACAATTTTTCGTCCAAATAATTCCAACTTTTTTCACAACCTTGAAAAATACTTTTACCTCATACCAAATATTCCCTACATCTGTTTTAATTTGAGAAACACCACCATCGGAGGGTTGACGAATTCTTTTTGGTTGAACATAACTAACGAAAAAGTAGACGACTTCGGGACTACTTTGTTGATAAAAAATATTCAAGGAGAAACCCTTTTGGATTACGGATCTGAAATCGAGAAACCGATGAGATTGATTTTCGTGGCTGACGATGTTTTCATCCGGGCTGATTTGAACAACCGTCGAAGCAACGTGGAAATTCGAAATTACCGGGTGATTCGAAATTATCAGGTGATGGGAATCGATCACAAGGTTTCGTTGACTGATCAACAGTCGATGATGATCATGCAATACATCGAGTCTGCAATCGCTTCATCACTGATGCCCTCAATGAAAAGTGAGATGTTTGATTTTACGAAAATTTTTTTATTTTCTGATCATCGTTGATTATTAATTTTTTTCCAGTATTGAGGACCAAAGATCAAATCGACAGTATTTACGATCTGCGAAGCCCGCAAGGAAAAATGATTCGAGAAATGACCAATAAAACTGATTGGAAAACGATAAAGAAATATTTCAGCGAATGGATACCATTCAACGAAGATCAATCCGCTCCACTGGAAAAAGTTTCCGAAAGCGATCCAACAGCTCGTCCTGTATACGAATACCATATTTCATTTGGAAACATATCAGTCAAGCTAATTTCTGGAATTTCAAATCCGACGGATATTCAATGCGAATCACCAACCAGTTTGAAGGTACACAGCATTGAAGTTCTTCGAGATCAGCAATGTTGTACAATTTTCATTGGATAATTTTCCTATTCAAATGTTACAGTTGGTCCATCAAATAAATGCAGCACCGATACGAGAAATTCGTTGGAATGATGGAATTAACATAACTTTTGTTGGAAATTTCACTTCGATACATTTTTCCCAAGTTAAATCAAACAGCTCCAGTCCAAATCCAGATTGCGAATTTCAATTCAAAAACGACCAAAATATCAAAGTAAGAATTTTATAACAAAATTTTACACGATTTGTCATCAATTAGCTTACCGAATATTTGTAACTTTTCCCCAACTTTTTCATGATCTTTTGAATAATTTTTTCTACCTACTTGATCGAAAAAAATATGGAAATTTACTAATTTTTTTTCGGTTTAGCCTCTGTGGTTTGAAAAATTTCATGATAACAGGTCACTGGTCAATTACAGTCACTGAAATCAAAGCGAGCAACGATTTTAAAAATATCGCACCAAAAAATGTTTTAATTGGCAGATTTTCAACGAGAGGGCTTCAATTCAATGTTTGGAGACGAAGGAACTAAAAATAAAACTCCAGCCGCATTTTGAGAGTGATCATTTTTCAAAAATCATTTTTCTTGACTGAAATTGTTCTCTTAAACATTTTGATACAAAATACTTTTGGAGAAAGGAAAACTCTACTTTCTTCTAAGAAATCAACACAGATTGGACAGAACAAAAATTTTAAAAAATAGAGATTTATCAAGAGTTTTTAAAAAAATTCGAAAAAGGAAGAAAATTATTAAACTTTTTATTAAAAATTGACAATTTTTGATGACATTCATGACGTAATAGTGTTATATTTCACGATTTCTTCAATCTCTTATGACGGGTATATATCCGATGAAAATTCACCCAAAGTAAAAAAATTATAAAATGATCCTAAAATTTTATTTAATAATTCAATTTTAACACAATTTCAACACTTCAAAGATTTTTAATGTATTTTTAAAAATAATTTCAACGAAAAATGCGATAAAATTTTTAAAATTTCCAAACAACCATTTATTTTAGTACCTACAAAATTTTGAGAGATAATTCGAAATATTTTATAATTATAAAAAAAATCTGTGTACTTAGTAGTTTTACGACCACAGCTTTAAAAATTATCAAACAAATATCTTCAAATGTCATTACAATCAACTAATCCAACAAAACACATTTTTCCAGGTCGAATTAGTTTCAAAAAACCAAACCAGTAAAGACGAAGATTTAAAATTGAAGAAGAAAATCGATTCGACATTGATCTCAATGGCAAAGCAAAGTTTCGTTCAAAATATCAAGCCGGCGATCTGTTTACCATTCAAAATTTGTACTCAAACAGCAAAAATCGTCGATAATTTCTTCTCAAATTTTATCGATAAAGTATTGAAGAAATGTTCACTTCGAAAATCTTTGAACCGGTGAATGAACACGAACGTCGCACAGCACTGAGAATAAAAATACTTATCAAGGTCTTAGGGATGAATTTTAGGAACCTAAAATCGTAATGTTGCTGGTTAAGAACCATCGGCTGGTCTGTTTGGTCGTATTCTCGTATTGACTACAAATGATTGAATAAAAATCACGAAAAATGTTCCAAATGTCGAGTGAACAGTTCAAATAGTCAAAATTCATCAGACTGGAAAATTATGAAAAATGTGGCAAAGAAATTGAAAATTGATTCAAATTTTTTACTTATCAAATATTGTCAAATTTTGCCATGTTCAAAATTTTTAATAATTTTCATAAAATTCTTACTTTCTTTTCAACCAATTATTTCAAACAAATAGGCTGAAAATCTTCAATTTTTTCATTAATTTATTGAAAATTTCAGAAACTCAGATAACAATTTTTACACATTTTTTTCAAATTTATTTGAAGCTAATTCTCAATTTTCAAGTGAAATATTTTCATTGTAATCCACGGAATTTTGGTCAATTTAAATTCAAACAGATTTCATAACAACTTTGAGAAAAATGAATGTTTATTCTATTGCTTAGTTTCAAACTACTCTTCACCTACTTACATTATTTTAATGATTAATTTTTTTTAGTATTTCACATTTTTATCGATTTGAATCTTACTTTAAGAATTTTAAAGATCTTTTTCCTAATTTTAGTAATATTGGTTTATTACAATTTGCAATAATAATTTTTTTCCTACTCCAAGTACAAATAAATTAATGGCACACATATTACTTCCAAGTTGAAAAATTCTTGTTTACCTATTTTTTTCACATGCAAATCACTCTATCATCATCGCGATTCAAAAACATCCAATGGATCATTTCCATTAATAAAACCCGACTTTGTTGATTAGGCTCAGTTCAATTTTAAATCGCAACCTTTGATAAGAACGATTCGATACAGCGATATGGGCAAATTTCTAATCCGAATATTTTTTATTTTGAAACCGATTAAACGTTTTTATTGATTCGAGAAGTGATCACGATGATTTTTTGAAATTTATTTTCGAGCAGCATGAATTCCAAAACAACGATATTGTTTTTCATACTATCCACATATCGAAGTAAACACACAAAATCATTAATTATTATTTCAGTATCTAAATTTAATCGACTAATGCATCAATTTGTAATTCTGTATCGTAAAATTCATAGCCATAGAATGTTCGACATTGGGGAAACACCCTTCTGCAGTATTCGACCTCACACAAACCATACAAAATTCGATCAGCTCGCTTTTTCAAAATGTCCAAGTCAGAACCATCGGTAAATTTATCAAACAGATGGACAGCCATGATAATTCCATCGATTTTTCCCTTGGAAATGATATATTTTTAAAAGAACTCCATGCTACTGTAATGGGTTCTACAGGCCGAAAATTCGATTGCGATTTTTCCAAAAATCAAATGGTAAAAATACCGACACTTTGTGCTTAAATTTAAATTTGAGAAAGAAATTAGCAATTTGTTCATCGATTTCAGCGATTATTCATCAGTCATCTTTACACCAAAGAAGACGGATCAGTTCGTAAAAACCAAAGCGTGGGATATTTGTCAGCAACGACCGTCAATTTTTATAACGTTTCGATAGAAGCGACCGAATCCTCGACTGATATTTCTTATTCGAAAGCAGATACTCTTCTAAGCGTAAGTTCAATCAAATAGAGGAAATATCTCGTCACAGATCTCAACAAATCGATTTCATTTCCAGGATAATTTATTACAACGTGGAAGCCTTTGGCTAGGAAGTCTTTTCACCGAAGAACAACGAGACCAGGTGAAACAATCACTGAATTCCGTTCTACCAAAACTAGTACACAAAATCATCAAATCCAATGATAAATTCGCAACCGCTCTGAAAACTAGTCCATTCCTCCTGCCGAAAAAACAAATCATTTCAGAAATACCAGAATTCCTCACTCTGGAGCAGAAATTCTACTACCTCATTCCTGACTCACGATTCCCATTTTTCAACCTCAAAAATATCACGATCCGGGGTCTGACTAATTTCGAATCGTTCAAATCGAACGATCGACTCGGCAACGAAGTGCACACATTGACGATAAAAAATATTCGAGGAAATTTCACACTGGATTACAAATCTAAAAATCAGACGATCTCTAAGCCTTTGAGATTATATTTCACAGCTGATTACTTGGACATTTCGGTAGATTTGGATAAAAATCGTGTCAATGTCCAAGCTCGAGATTTTCGTGTCGTTCGTAGTGAATCAGATTCTCCATTGACTTACGATCAATCGGCAATGATGATGCATCATATTGAATCAGCGATTGCTACTTCTGTCATTCCATTCACAAAAAGTAAGACATTTCTATTCCTTTAGTCATTTGGCAGTTTTTCATGATCTATGCATTTTTTTCAGTCTGGTGGAATGATAATCAGCCATCGAATCGATACGATAATGAAGACCAAGTAAGACAAACGTTGGACACAATTTTGAGCACAACGGGACCCTACGATTACAAAATTTCATTTCACAATGTAACCGTCAAGCTCATCTCAGGGATTCCTCACCCTCAACAAATCCACTGCGAATTCCCCAATAATTTAAATGTATCTACTTGAAAATCAATATCAATTCAACTAAAACTTTTATCCATTTAACTGAACAAATTTCCTTTTTGCATTCAAGATTACCCATCGAGTTAACGCCAAACCAATCGGAACCCTTCGGTTGGACAATGAAGAAGACAGCACGATCGATATCAATTTCCACGTCAATTTCACCTCCATAGGTTTTTCAATAATCCATTCGAATAGCTCGAAAGAAAACGATTCGTGCGAATTTCACATAAATCCCAATAATAATATCAAGGTGAGTATGGAATTTCTTTGAGAAATCCAAAGGCTCTTGAAATTAATTCATAATGAATATTTGACAGGTCGAACTTCCACCTTCGAAAACTGGGGAGTTGAAATTGAAGGAGAAAATCGATCAGACGTTGGTTTCGATGGAAAAGAAAGGCGTCTCTCGACATATAAAAACTGTTCTCGGCTCGCCTTATAATCTTTGTACAAAATCGGTGAAAGTATTCGATGAATATTTTCCAAGCCTTTTGAAAAATTTATTGAAAAAATTCTCGCTTCGAAGGAATTAAACGTAATGATCGAAACCCTTGTTCGAATTCAGATTCAATTTTCTCCAAGTTGAATGAGCCAAATTCCAAACATTCGCCAGTGAAATTAGAGAAGATGAAATTTAAAATGAATAAATAACTGATTGTAAGATAAAGGCCAATGAAATGCGCATTAATTATTATTTTGGTATGTCAATTCAATATATCTCAATTAGATTTCAATTAATGTGAATTTTATCGAGCCATTAATACGTAAGCAATGAAAATAATGATATAAATAATTCAAAATTTTCGCACTACGAACATTCAATCGGAAAAATACGAGAAAAAATATCGATTTCAGCACCTGATTGTGCTTATTTTTCAAAAGCCTTTCATTATTCAATTCGATTTACTCCATTGATTAAAAAAAAAATTGATAAACTCAAAAAAAAAAAAATAAATAAAAAGTGATTTTCATCTCAAAAATAAAAGAGAGCTTTGTACTTCGGAAAATCTTTTTTTCAGAATATCGAATAAAATTTCCCTTTCTTGAGTTTTATTTTTCAAATTTCATCAAGTTACATTTTTTTGGATTTAAATTTCGAATAAAATTTCCAGTTGAACTCAGTTCTGTATTATGATTGATGATTCAATTTAGCTGAATAATGTTCGAATTCAAATACCTAATAAGTATACGAAATATGCTTAAGAAGTCTGCTACGACCTATTCACATGCGATACGACTTTATACTGATAAATTACGATAAAAAATTGATTTTACTTCCGGCATAGGATAAAATTACGTAAGAAATTTCATTATACATTTATGAAAAAAACTCGACTGATTCACCAATAAATCAAATTACAAGAATGGTTCATAAATTTATTCCTTGAAAACATGAATTTCAATACAAAAATCCTGTTGCTCATTTTATTCCTGACGAAAGGTAATTTTACTCAATCAATTTTTAATTAGGTAAAGCTGTAAAATATTTCATAATTCGACTTTGGAAAGTATTGAGTAATTCTTGAGTAAAGAAAAAGTATTAGTACCACGTTTATTTTCACAATATTTCATATTTAGATTACTTAGGAAAGAGTTGAAACGTTTTTAATAAAAAAAAATCAAGAGGTTTCCCGAAGGTTGAATTTTTAAGCAAAACTGAAAATTTTTCATTGTGGCCAAATTAAAAAGATACCTATTTCAAAACTTATGTATGGTATTTCTAAAGCATAAAATGACCAAAATTAAAAATCGATAATTTTTTTTCATGAATAAGAGTCAACGATGAGATTAAACTTATAATTCGTGATTTTTGAAATTTTTGACATTTTTTTGTGGATTTTTAAATTAATGCTTCTTGTTTTTTACAAAAATCACTAAGCACTTTTTTGATATTTTTGATCAAAATTTCAAAATTCAATTTCATTCCTACAATATGATTTCTATTCAATTTCAAAAATTTTTTAGAAAGAAAAAAAAGGAGGAATCCTACCTTCTTTGAAAAAAATTAGAATATTATTGATTTTTTTCTTTTTTTTCATCATTTTTTTCGAGAAATTTTCTGTTTTTTCAACTTTTTGGACATTTTTTCTCATCATCATGAAAAATTGTAATTTCTACAAAATCTCAACCAGATTCATTGATTTCGACAAAATAATGGGCAGAAAAATACTCTCAAGCCCTTCAAAAATTAGACGTTCATCGAATTTCCTCATTTCGAACCCTCGTATTTTACAAGTTTCAGAAATCAGCTCAAAACGAGTACGTAATTCGCCGAAAAAATATGATATCACGAAACACATAAACAAAACCATGGTCAAACTATTTCACAGCGTCAAAACAATGATCGTGACACATTTGTTGAAAAAAATTCAAAATTATGAACCAGAGACCTACAAGTACAAGCTAAACCGCGAAATAAAAGACTTTAAGGACAGGATAATAATTCGTAACGTCACAATCTACGGAGTTCGATTGTACAGGACAGCGAAACACATCAATTATGAATTTTTCGACAATAAAATAGTACGTACAGATTGAGGAAGAAAAATTACTGCCAGATTTAGTACTATAGTTCTATTAAATTTTATGTCATTTCAGCAAGTAGGATTTGAAAGAGCTGAGATCAACATTGGTGGAGAGGTACACGTATCAAAAGATGAACATTATGGAAGTTTCGAAGCAGATGTAATATTCAAAAACGAATGTACCATAACAGTGACTAAATCATCATCAGATACAGAAACCGAGCCCAAAAATCCATTTCGTATTGATTTACAGTGTTCTGATTGGGATACAACCGAATACACAATTTACAATGAAACTGTGGTAAATATTGTTGAAAATACTTCAAAAATATTAACTCGTTAGAATTCTCATCAAAATTTTAAAAAAAAAATCATCATTCTAGACTCGCAATCAGGAACTCGTAGAAGAAATAAAATCCAGGCTACCATCAATACTACTCAGTAATATGAACAACAATCAAAAACTGATCCAAGCTCTAAATAAAAGCTACGGTTTTCGTCCCAAAAAACATATCATAGCGAAACGTCGAGATTTCTTGGAAAACGAAGAACAGTATTATTATAAAATTTCCAACGTTTCTTATTTCTGTTTCAATCTGAGAAATATTACCATTCAAGGGTTGACGAATTTTCATTCTTTGAAATACATCAAGTTTCCTAAAACTTCCGTTCACACTTTGCTGATAAAGGATATTCGAGGGAATTTAACCCTGGATTATGAGCGAGAATCTGAACCTCCTTTGGAATTGAATTTTCATATGGATTGCCTTTCAATATCGATGGATAAATTTACCGAGAAGTATGGTAGAGGTTTGAAGGTAGGAGGACACTGGAATTCGGTTAATCGAGTCAAGGATAACGTTCAGTTGACCAATATCCAGGCGGAAGGAATCATACGAGCTGTTGAGTCAGCTATCGCGTCTTCGATAATGCCGAAACTAAAAAGTGAGTCGTTTCAACGATCATTCCAACATAATTGCAAATTGAATGAAAAAATTGCCATTTTTTAGATTGAATACCAAAAAAAAATTGTTGATAATTATTTTGTTGCAAAAATTTCTGTCATTTTTGGGTTCTTTTATTTTCGCACTAAAAGATTGAAAAATCGATTCAAAATCCAAATTTTTAGATTAGTTTTTAAAAAGAGATTACTCTCGTTTTAAAAATAATATCAAGACGTTAACTAATCACCTCTTTTTGTAACGTCAGCAAAAAAATTGAAAAAATCAAATCAAATAAGTAAATCAAAATGAAAAAAAGTGATTTATGCAAACCATTCTAAAGTATTGTATAACATTTTTATTTTACAAAAATCTCGCAATTTGATAAAGGTAGTAAAATTTCAATTCTAAAATTTGAAAAGAAAAAAGAGGATTTAGATATTGACAATTTTTCTTATCTAAAATGACCTCAAAAAAGTAAGAAATTAATTTGGCGACCTTTTTGAATTGTTTTAAAATTTTTTTCTACATTAGCCTTCTTTTTACACTAGAAGACTGTCCATATAAAATTTGGGACAGCTTCATCTCCATTCCTCTTTGGTTTCCCGTTTCCATCCATGAAAATGACAAACTCGCAGTGGGTTCAGTTGAAAAATTTCAAGATTGATTATTCATCTTTTTCGGAAAATGTTTGTTTTTGGATTAAAAAAAAGTAAGAAACAGTATAAACAAAGTCGACAAAATCAATTTCAGTCGAAAATTTCCAATGTTTTTGCCCCTCTCCCCATAATGCCATTTTGTTCATGTCATTAAAAAAAATTATCCCACTAAAAACTGATTTTATTCAATATTGAATTCTTACTCCGTCAAAATTTAGAGCTGGCAAACTTATTCACATTCGTGCGTGGAAGGTCGCTACATCATTAGATCATCAGAATTTTTTCACACGTTTGAAGAATTTTCACCAAAAATGTCATCACAAAATTACACTAAAAATTTTTAAATTTTGATGAATTTCCAACTAAAAATAATGAAAATTATAATTTTAATCTGATATAAAAAAACAGATTCGTTTTACCCTTATTAGATTCAAATCGACTTGAAAATGAAGTGAAAATAATTTAAAATTCGGCAAAAATTCAACATACTTATCTTTTTAAAAAGCAAAAACAAAAAAAGTGATAAAAAAATTTGAAATCATCATTGAAATTTTTTGAAATTTAATTGTCATAGGGTGGTTCAAAAACAGTGAAAAACAATACAAAATCATCAAGTTCCTTTTTTGTAAAAAATTTTGTCAAGTTATTACAAAGTCATGAAAAAATAAAATAAAATAAATGATGGAAAAATTACTGACTTTTCAAGAAAAAATCACTGATTGAATATTTTTTTCACTATTTTTCAACAGTTTGGAAAGCTCATGAATTGGAAACTTCTATTGGACAACAAAGCTCCGAAATATCGCCATCATCTGACTGGGATTCGTTGAAAGAATCATACAAGAAATGGGTTCCATTTAATGAGGATGATTATTCAGAGTAGAAAAATACAAAAAGTAAACTCAAAGCGTTCGTAATTTCGATAGAGAACAAATAAGTAAAAAATACGGCATTTATTCCATCTCAAAATTTTTCATTTTTATAATAAGCACATATTTTATCAGTTATCACCAATAAATATATGTATTAAATCAATTCTATTTTTTTTTTTTCAAAATTAAAAAATAAATTCTTGTTTCCTGATAACAATTTGTCTCTTAAAACCAATTAAAAAATCGATTCCACCACGATTTTGTGACTATCGATTTATCAATATTATTTTTCAAAACGTCTTTCAACCTAATTCGATAATTCAATACGTTTATTTTGACTATTTTAAAAAACTAATTAAGCTGAATAGATTAAACCCGATAGTAGGTTTCTTACATCGGCTCATTAACATTCACAAACGTAGCTTCTTAGAATTTGAAAACTGATTTCCACCGTGGCGATAATTCACCTCAAAACCTCATCGATATACTTTCAATAAAGAATGCTGTTCGTCGAGTAAACTTGCTATGAAGTATGAATCGCTTTTTTCGTTTATTCGTGTCATGAATCCAACAATAATATTTCTCCTCGTTTCATTCGTATTCAAAGGTAATCACTTGAAATAAATTAATAATTAAATTTAAAAACTTCATCTACACCAAGGTCACTGAACAAAAATCACAATCCAACCAGAGAAACTGCCCATCCCCGCGATAAAATGCAGCACAAAATAATACTTCCAGAAAATATCAAAAAAATCCATTTAATAGGTATCGGTGGAATAGGAATGAGCGCAATAGCAAAAATTCTGCACCATTTAAAATACTCGGTTCAGGGTTCAGATGCAAATCGTAGCCAACTTACGCAATCGATGGAATCCCACGGAATAAAAATTTTCTACCAGCATGTTGCTCGAAATATAACCAACGAGGATATAAATTTGATCGTAAAATCATCAGCAATTAAAGACCAAAATCCAGAAATCGTAGCTGCCAAGGGAGCCGGAATCGAAATCATCTCACGAGCTGAAATGCTCGCCAAAATAATGGAAAATTATTATTCCATCGCTGTATCGGGGACTCATGGAAAAACAACCACTACAGCCCTCATAGGCCATATGTTGGCCGAAGCTGGACTAAATCCTCTCGTGGTAAATGGCGGAATCATGAATGGATTCGGTAGCAATATTGCCAAAGGTGATGGAAACATAGCAGTCTTTGAGGCAGATGAATCAGACGATAGTTTTTTGAAAACTCAAGCCAAAATCAAAGTTGTGACAAATATCAATATCGAACATTTGGATTATCACGGAGATTTCAAAAATTTAAAGACTGCTTTCAAGAAATTCATTTCATCCATCCCCAATGATGGATGCGCTGTGCTATGCCACGATAATAAAAATCTAAAAAATATTTCAGATTCACTCAGAAATACAAAAATCATCAGCTATGGAATTGGAGACAACTCCTTCGACTTATTCATCTCCTCTGAAATAAATATTCTCGAGACAGGATCAATCTTCGATGTTTCTTTCAGCGCCAGATTCATCAAAATGTGCAATTTAGAAACCAATACGACCATATTCAATTTAAAACTGGCTGCTCTGGGCGAACACAACGTTCAAAACAGCCTGGCAGCAATTGGAATCGGTCTGATACAGAAAATACCCATAGAAATCATACGAAAATCCTTGGAAAATTTCAAAGGAGTCCAAAGAAGATTCACAGAAGTGGCAGATCTCGGGACAATAAAAATCATAGACGATTACGCCCATCATCCGGAAGAGATTCGAGCAATACTAAAATTATCAAGGACAATTGCTGATAAACAAGGCAGAAAAATTTGTGTAATATTTCAACCACATAAATACAGCAGGCTCAGAGACTTATTCGACGAATTTCTGATATCTTTCGATTTAGCTGATTACGTTTATTTAGCAGATGTGTATCCTGCTGGAGAATACTACGACGAATCATACAATACGAAAATATTACTAAAATATTTAAAAATCAGACTGAAAACGAAAGTAGAATACCTCGAAACACATGAAAATTTACCTCAAAAAATACTTCGTTTAAATTCCGATGGAAATTGGCTAGTTTTATTTCTCGGAGCAGGGGATATCACTTCTTGGGCCAGAGATCTACCAGCTAAACTTCTCTCTAATCCCTTATTTTAGCATAAATATCTACGAAATATACATTAAAAAATTCTCCACCCAAATTAATTTTCTAATCTCTCCGTCCAATTTCAGAATTCACTTCAATCACAGCATTGAATTCTCTTCCGCAATACGACATCACAAGCCAGGTAAATGAAGCCATTATCAAAGCATTCCAAAGCGTCAATCCGAACGCGGTGAAAAGACTAATCAATCACATGGAAAATCGCGGTAATAACAAATACGAAACCAGAAACGCCCAAAGATTGCCTCCTTTTGGTAACAAAATATATTTCCACGATATCAACGTATCCATTTGGGAACCGATCAAAACACCGAAAATTTATTGCGAATTTCATAAAAACAAAACGGTAAGGAAATTCGTCGAGAACTCGATGGAAAAGATCTCTGGCAATGGATAAAATCTTATTTTTTTTAATCGTAGCGAATATTCAACGATGAGCTCGTCTTCAAAGTCGTCGGATTTGTGGACCCGTTTCCGAGAAAAGCCTACGCGAGCTTCAAAACGCACGTGAAATTCAAAGATATTTCCATCTCGGCTGTAGAATCATCCAAGGGACCTTACAACAACCAATTTCAAATCAATTTCTCGTACAATCGTTTGATGTTTCATTACGTGAGTACCCTCGAAAATCTATTAAAAAATCACAATTTATGCCACCTCATAAGATTCGTAATTACAGCTGACCTTACCCTGGACTGGAGATAACAATATGCCGAGAAATAAGCAAGAAAAACTGATGAAACGAATTAAAAGCATTGTACCGACCATGATACACGATAACATCAATCATAACGAGAAATTTATGCACAAATTGCATTCGAGTTTTTGCCATAATCCGAAACAGAACATAATCTCATCGTATCCGAAATTCCCCTCTACCGAAGATCAATTTTATTACCTCATACCAAAAGTTAACTTATTCGGTGTGGATTTAGTGGATGTCAGGATCAAAGGATTATCCAATTTCGAATCGCTCAGACCCAATGTCACATATGGCAACTCAGCTTACACTTTGATCGTGAAGAAAGTTCGAGGAAATATGAATTTGGATGGCAAAGAATTCGACAATATGTCGGTCTATGAAATCAAGTTCATTATCGATTATATTTTCATCACCGTCGATTACGAAAACAGAAGTTTGGTAGTCGAGGCACGAGATTATAAGGTAATCCAAACGAATACAAACCCTCCCAAGGAGTCGATGTTTGCCTTCACGATTATGCAACATCTCGAAAAAGCTATTGCCTTGTCGATAATGGAATCCTTGGAAAGTAAGTTATTTTATCAAACGGTATATTTCATCAAGTACAAAATTCACAAATTCATAGGAGATTACTCAGTTATTTTGGAATTTGATATACAACTAACGTAAGATTAGTCGATCAGAGGAAAAAAAATCATAAATAGACTATAATTTTATGAAGTAGACTAATTTTTGGCTATATTTTAGAAAATCAAAGCGACCAGATTTTTTCTAAACAATATCAATGCTATCTCATTCATTTACAAATCAGTTTGAATGATCAAAAATCACTGAAAAACAGTCAGAATTACAGCACAGAATTGAATCAGTGAGAAAAATTTCACTAAAAGCAAACAGCGAGTAAAATTGCAGAAAAAATTAATTGAAAAGTCAATAAAATAGGTAGCTGAAATTTGCTGAAAAATCAACGACAAGGAGTCTACAGATCAAAATTCGCGACTTTTTTCCGACCTTTTCTTTTTCCTCATGATTTCTACCTCTCAGTTTGATCTTCCCCCCCCCCACCCGAAAAGAAAAAAGAGAAAAATGCGGTAAAATTTGTGACACAAAAATTTTTAAACATTTCAAATCGGAAGGTGCAAGGACAAAAATTTTAAGAAAGAGAAGTTCAAGAATTTGAAAAGTTGGAAAATATTTTTGCATCGTACAAAGAGAAAAAAATTAAGGAATGGCTCTTGATGAATTTTGGGGCCAATTTCGTGATTTTTTCGTGACCTGTAGACATTTCAAGTGAAATTCTTTGAAAAATAAACGAAAATCTAAGAATTTTGCTAATTTTGTCGATGCTGCAATTCTGATTATTTCCTCGACTTTTCACTGATTCGGAATAAGAAAGAAAGCTTAGAAAAATTTTCACTTTTAAAATGCATTTTAGATTTTTAATTAGAACATTAATCAATTAAGAATAAAAACTGAAATTTATGTCGAGTTTATAACCTTAAAATTTTTCATTGGAGATATGAAAGTACGTATACAAATTTTTTTCATTCCCAAATTTCTAACATTCAAAAAAAAAATCATTATTCTTCACGTAGCAATCGTCAACAAAAAAAGATGAATTTTTTTCGTTATTCGACCAAAATTTAGAACCAAAAAGAAAAAATTGAGATAACTGGAAGGAAAAGATGAGAAAATAATGAAAAAATTTTGTATTCACGTAGAATTTTCTGATTTTTCTGATTTTTTTTTCTTTCAAAATAAAATACAAAAATTTCCATTTATTAATTTTACCAACTAAATTCGCAAAATTGTCATTTTTTGAAGAGCCCCTCTCCTTTGCTCAGCCTTTAGGTCTGTTCAGTTTGGCCTTATTCAATAATAAATCAAAAAATAAGTCCCTTTTTCTTCAATTTTCATACATTTCTGCCTTTAAAAAATCATCAGTTAAGTCGTATTCTAATTCATGCCATTTTTCATTAAATCAAAATAAAATAAAATTAGATAGGTACGAGTATCTTTCTGACGGAAAATCAAGCTGCCAAAAAAATTATAAAAAGAAATTTGCCAATTAAACATTTTTCAATTTCGAAAAAAAACTTCAATTTACAAAATTAAATTTCTCTTTATTAATTCTCATAATCTTTCTAATCTTTCGAGTACCATATTTCAACAGTCCCTTCAATGACCTAATTGAACCCAAATTTAATACAGTTTCAGTTTCGAAAGAAATAGACCAGCCATCGATTACGCAATATACAGATACCGAAACACCTGAAATGATCACGGAATCATCAATGGTTCCCAAATCGATATCTTCCTCCGCAAGGACCCCGAGAAGAACAAAAACGCGTAAAGTGACGTCAAAAACGGCACGATATGAAAAATTCACCGGAGCAATGCACCTGTTCGCTTTCAAAAAGTTATACGAATCATCGCCCTCGTCCCTTTCGACAGCTCATACCACAGAAAACTTGAATATTACACAGAGGATTAAGGTTACAACAAAACGAAAACAGTATGTAAGGTTCTCAGATGCAATGTACGAGCTCAAAAAATCATTACAATCGTTGTCGTCGTCTCCTTCTACAAATCAGCCAACAAAAACCGATACCTTGGCACAAACTACGACTAATACACTTCCATCTCGAGCTGAATCTACACAAACGTTCAAAGACAATCAAGTGGTTACAGAAACATCGCATAAATCAAAATTAAGAGTCGAAACTACGACTGTAAATGACGAAGACGAGCCTTTCGATTACGATATTTCGTTCCACAACGTGACCATTAAACTGGTTTCCGGGTCTCCTTATCCCAGAAAAATTCAATGCGAATTTTTCAAGAATTTAAAGGTATTTATGATCGATTTATCTGCAATTTTTAAAAAAATTCTTATTCAAAATGTTCTATTCCACCAGATTGATCATCAAATAAACGCCATCCCCACTGGAAACATTTGTCTGAACAATAAAGGCAACGCGATTAATATTAATTTCCACGCCAATTTTACTGCCATTGAAATTGCAGTCGTTAAACCCGGCAATAATTCCAATGAAAATGCAACTTGCGAATTTCAAATCAATAATAATCAAGATATCAAGGTCGGTGAATTTTATCTATAAAAAAAAAACTTGCTCAAAAGATTTTAATTAAAAAAAATATCAAATTTCATTTCAGGTCATATTACCATCAGCCAAAAATAAAACCTTGGGGTACGAAAATTTAAAAATAAAAAACAAAATCGATCGAACTCTGATGTCATTGATGAAAGAACGTATCACTCGAAGTATAAAACCACTGGTTTGTTTGCCTTTCGACATGTGTTCGCAATCGGTCCAAATGCTCGATGGCTTTTTCCAACGTGTTATCGATAAAGTGCTGAAAAAATGTTCGTTACGAAGATCAGAGACGACATAATATCGAAAACGAGCGTCAATTTTCCATTATTCGAATCTCGAACGCCCCATGTAGATCATCTGCGCGGATACAATGATGACGGTGCCACAACTGCGTCGAAATTTCCATAGAACGAATGAAAAATGCAGATTCTGAAGAGTTTTAGATAATTAAAATCTCAAACAATATTTTTCAAAATGGTTTCAACTCTAAAATTTTGAGAAGTTTTATACTCCCACATTCCAATCAAGCTAGTGAATCGATTTTTTTTACCTACCGCTGAGAATTATTTTTTTGATAAAGAATTATAAGAACACACCTTCTCATAGTACCATTCTTTTCGAAATAGATACATGTTATGAAAATTTTTTTCCAATATAGAAATAAAAAATAACTGTCATTAATTATTTTTATTTTTCAAAACGTTATCAGTTTTTCAGACCAATTTTTCCCCATTTTTTCGGAATTTACGAAATGCAGAAAAAAAATTCCATTTCCATTTTAACCAGAATTAAACCTTTGACAAAATAGGAAAAAAAGAAACAATTATTTCTGCTTCAAACTAAAAAAAAAATCTAAAAGGGAGGAAGAGTCATATACAATTATATAGAAATCGAATTTTTGCTTTGCTACATTCTCATTAAGGCCAAGAAGTAATCTACGACATTTGATTTGGAAATTCCAAAATTCTGCAATTTTTCTGGATCATTTAGAAAATGGCAACCACAAAAAATTGCATTGAATAACGCTAGAAATTCACGCTGAATCAGCAACTAAGATTTTGTATTGAGAAGAGAGGGGGCGAAAGAGAAGAATAACATATCCAACGTTTTTTTGAAATCTTTGTATAAAAAAATCAAAGAAATCGATTTTATTTTCTAATTTTTGACATACTTAGTTTTGTTTTTTTTTACAAAGAGTAAGACCCAAGAAAAGCTCGAAAAAAATACCATTTCACTTAGCGATGCTTTATCAGACAAAAAGTTCAGGAAAAATTCATCTTCAATTTAATATTTTCTTCAAATGTGACCCTGCGGGAAAGAAGAGACCATGTGTAAAAAAAAAACGATTTCTCTTTTTTCACGTTTTTGGCCCAAATGACACCAATAAATCTGGACCAAACACATAAAAAAAGACAACGATTTTTTTACACGTCCCTGTCCCTGCTTTCCGACAAAGTCAAAAATATTTTTATGATGATCCTAGAATTTCAACACAAATCCAAGTGTAAGTACCAATGGTAAATTTTTTTTGAATGCCTAGCAAAATATCAAAAATTGCACAAATATCAGAAATTCAATTTTGTTTCTTGAAAACTTGAAAAAAAAACAACAGAAATTTTGCATAGAAATGTCTAGGTGCACCCAAGGGGGGACCTGGGATGCTCGAGTCCCTTTCTCAAGATCTGAAAAAATATTTTTCTATTAAAAAAATGTGAAAAAAGTAAATTTTTTGCTTTATCAATTGTATTTTCACTGATCTTTCATTCAAAAATCACTGATTCCTCAGTCAGTTTCCAGTTTGTCAGAAGAAATCAGTGATTTTTGACTAATTTCTAGGTGTACTTTTGGAAATCAATACCTAAAAATGTACAAATACTTGGATTGGTAATGGCAGAGGCGAAACTTGGGGGGGGGGGGGGGGGGGGGGCACACCTCCCAATGTCAGTCGGCAAATCTTGAAAAAAGTCGGCAAATTTTGGAAAAAGTCGGAGAATTTTGAATAAACTTGAAAAATTTTGAAAACAGTCGGAAATTTTTGAAAAAGTCGGCAAATTTTTCAAACAATGAACCATTACAAAACGAACTATTTCCATTCTGGAAATCCGCTCGGGCATATAAAATTTAAAATACATTATAAGAAATATGGGTTGAAAATATCACCTCCCCTTAAAAACTAAAACATCAATTAAAATGAAGAAATTTTAGTTTGAAATGTCTTTTTTTTTCAAAAAATTTTCGCCCTCGCTTCGCTCGGGCTCAGTAAATTTATGATTTTATTTTTTTAAAAATTAATTCTTCTCGTAAATGAAAATCGAAAAACTTGGTGGCCATCTGAAATGAAATTTTAGAAAATTTTCAATTTTTTGGAAGGAGGTAATTTCAGAAATATTGTTTTTTTTTTGAAAATCAAAAAAGTAGCACAAAAAATGAGAATTTTTTTATTTTCAATGCGTGTAGTTGGTAAAGTTTTCTTTTTTAAAAAAGAAATAATGGTCGCCAAATTTGATTTGACATGTTCACTCGAAGTTTTTGTACATGTTTGTAGAACTTTTGAGTCGGCAAATTCTGAAAATTCATAGGTTTCGAGTCGGCAAATTCGTGGATTTCATTTCACCCCCCTAAACCAAAAGTGAAGTTTCGCCCCTGGGTAATGGTATCAAATAGAAATACAAAAATAAAGTCCACTTTCAACGTCAGAAATTCTAAAAATGTTTTCGAATTACTTTTTTGACCAAGTACCTGCGTCGTAATCTAACATTATGAATCAAAAAACGTAGCTAATCATGATTTTTTTTAGCTCCTGAAAAAAATCATATTTCAAAACGAAAATTTAGACAGAACGTTAATTTGTAATTTCAAACATCAATTGTAGAGATTAATGCAAAATCTCAAATACGTACTGAACATTGAACCTAATTAATTGATTATGCTCTCTCATTTATAAATCAGTGAAAATTATCGAATATCACTGAAAAACAGTCAGCATTGCAGCATAGGAGAAAATCAATGAAAAAATTTTCACTGAAAAAACAATGAAAGTTCACTGAAAAATCAGTAACATTTTTGAATTTTGCTGAAAAATCAGTGAAAATCTTTGAAAAATCAGCGAATTTTGCTGATTTTTTCTGTGCTACTGTTTCGTCTGTTCATCAGTGACTTTTCACTGATTCAGAATGAGAGAGTAGGCATCCTATATGATCGGGGGGAGGGGAGGGAGAGGAATGAAGAGTAGAAATGACCAAAATC
The DNA here is from genome assembly GCA_038380155.1 of Pseudococcus jackbeardsleyi. Classification (NCBI taxonomy): domain Eukaryota; kingdom Metazoa; phylum Arthropoda; class Insecta; order Hemiptera; family Pseudococcidae; genus Pseudococcus; species Pseudococcus jackbeardsleyi. The sequence goes on from CM076242.1 coordinate 8,065,059, forward strand.
AATTTTTTTTTCAAAAATAACCTCATTCAGAGATTTTAAATTCCTCTCTCAAAGGTCAACGAGGACTTCTATTTTATCCCAAATAAACTTCAACTTCAAAATTTTCACATGCTTGCAAAAAATATATAAAATTGAAAACCTCTGATTTTTTCGATCCACTCTACAAATCAATTACTTGCTCTGCGTCTTCAAATAAACAGAATGAAAACTTTTAATTTGATTCGATTACCATCTCGACTGGCCTATTTATTTACCCACAAAACCCTCACTGACTCATTTCAAAATTCCATCATTGAAATTACGTCAATTTTTATCTGAATCCAATTCATAGGTAATTTGATACTTCGTACAGACCTTTGTATTTCCAGGCGTTATCTTCTTCATTCATTTACTACATAAAATTATTCATAATGCATCATCAATTCATCATCCCATTTACAAACTCCAAGTTCAACTGCATTTCATTCGATATTGATAATGGCGTGATTCAACGAAGCATTCCATATCACCATAATACAATGTATGTATTTACCTAAAACAGAGTAAAAAAAATGAACGAAAGTGTTCATTAAAATTATTCGAATACTTATCAAAAGAATTTGTATAATTAACAAGATGCGATGTAGGTAAATAGTGTACTTCACCTTTGGCTCTAGATACAACAAACAAACCTTATAATCTATAAAATTGCTGATTTATTGAAATAAAACACAAAACGTATTTACAGAATACAAATTCATTCGTCGAGTTAATTCGATAATGAAAAGTTTATTCGGTACTACTTAATTATGTTTTCGAAGTGGATTATTTTCATAATTTTGGTCACATTTGCCGGTAATATTCAATTTTCTTTTGAAATTCAGGACAAAAATAACGAACCAGTTCTTATATTTTCAATTGAACTTGTGCATCATTTTTTCAATTTATTTAGAAAGTGTACCAGAAACGACGACATCGACACCTCCTCCGGAAGAACACGACATCACAAATGCAGTAAATGAAGTTGTATTGAATATTATTCGATCTTTCGAATGGAAAACTGTCTACATTCACGTTCGAGACAACACTGATGACAATTATACAACCAGAGTGGTTACTAATGATGTTCGGTCTCAAAATATATTAGGTTTGTTTAACGTCACAACGACATTTCAACCATCGCCAACTTTAAAAGTCCAGTTCTTATTTCACGAAAAATTATCAGTAAGTGACATATGAAGATTTTAAGGATTTTCTAGTCAAAATAATATTTAATATTTCAAAATATTTAAACAATTTCGCAGGCAATATGCGAAATGGTATCCGTATCTTTAAAAGGCTACGTCAAAAGCACTGGTCAATTATTCTACACCGAGCCCATTCTCCTTAATTTTACCCTCACTCTACCAAAACTGAACTCAAAGGAAGATGGTAGAAAACCAGTTGAAATGAATTATCATAATTTCGATCAATATGCCGTAAGTACCAAAAAAATTAAATTTCTGCACTAAACCAATCGAAATCAATAATACTGTTCAAAATATTCCAGATCAAACTAAAATACATCGATGATGAAGTATACAAAGACTACAAACCATCAGAGCTGTACATGATCAAACAAAACTTTAGAACATTTTTAAAAGAAACTCTGAACGAAAAAGTCAACACCGAATGGAAAAGCAGTCTGCTATTTTTAGGATACACATTTTTGCGCGGACTCGGCCAAAAAGCCGTAATTGTAAATTCCCACGGTGACTTTATTCAAAGCGAAAATATTCATTATTACTTCGTTGATACAATTCCATCGGCTGATTTCACTTTGAAAAACGTGACCATTCGAGGGTTATGGAATTTCCGAGGTATCAAGTTGGATTTCGCGAATCCAGCAGCGTTTCCCGAAATCCAACTAGGTGACGTGTGGGGAACCACGGTACAAAATTTCTCCTCCGATGCCAAAAAATCATTGAGATTGAGTTTCAAGGTGGATACCGTTTATATTTCGGCTAATCAGGCAGCAGGCCGAATTAATGTCAATGCTGAAGGGTATTCGGTCAAAAGTACTAAATCGAATACGCCGCTGTCCAAAGATCAGTCGAAAATAATTATCGAGAGAATTGAGTCAGGACTGGCGAATGTAATGTGGGAGTCGATGAAAGAGTATTTTCGATTTTGAGAGGAGCAAATCAGTGTAATTAGGTACCTAATCTGTTTTTCGTTTAAGCCAAAAGTACAAATTTAATTTATAATAATTCGATATGATTCAGTTCTTATAGAATTTTTTCAATTTGCGGAGGTTTTTTTAAAAAATTTTTTACTTTAGATGAAGATTGATTAATGATTATTCAGAGATCAAAACAATCTTTAAAAATATCTTTAAACCCGTTTTAAAGAAAATTGTAAAAAAAAAAATTGAAAAAACGCGAATCATTATGAAAATTGTTTTGTAAGTACATAATGAATATCATAAATTATTATTAAAACCCACAAAAAATATGATTTATACACATTTCAAAAAATATAATTAATTTTTTGATTATTTTTTTCAATTTCAAAAATGATTTTTGAGCCATTTGAACACTTTCAGAGCAAAGTGACTGACAGAATTTTCGAATCAAAATGAACGACATTTGTATGGCCACGGAAGCACTCAACATTTAAAAAAAACACTTCAGCCATTTTTCAAGGGCAATATGAGAAAGGCAGAACTTAAAAGAAGAAAAAAAATTGAAGTTGAAAGTCTCTTGCCTCCTCTTTTAATTACCTGAAATTTTTCTTCAATAATGATTTCGATGTCTTCAATTATTTTTTTTCATCGGCGAAATTAGTATAAGGTTTCAAAATGCCACTAAAAATTATTTTTACTTCCTTCCTCCCTTCTTCCATGCTTTTTAAAAGTCGATATCAAGGAATCATGAAATTTTTTGATCCTTTTTCCTTGAAAAATACATTATTTATGCAAAAAAAAATAGTTTAATTTAAACGCAGAACACTATAAATTTAGTCAGAGATCAACGAGCAAAAAATACGAAAATTTGGTGGGAAAATGTCAAAAACTCAAAAAAGTTGACTCTTGTATTCAGAATTTTGCTAATTATAGCTCAATCATTATTTTTCAAATAATGATGATGTAACTACAAATTTTGAAAAAAAAAAAATAAAAACGAAATCAAAAATTGAAGATATCTTTACAAAAAATATGATAAAATCAGGATATCACATTTCAGCTCAGATCTGACAAAATATTGGATAAAATTCAAGACCCACCTGAAAATCATTAAAAATCTACATGATTGCTCCACACATTCTAATTATTTTGAACTCCTTTTGGAATCCAGTTCAGATCATATCTATAGAAAATAATTATGAAATGGAATATAGTCTTAATTCAAAACCTAAAAAAATTCATATAGGTTTCAAAATTTTTTGAAATCGTGAATTTTGCTCCCCTTTGGAGCTCTTGGAGCCCTTTAAAAGCCTGACAGCAATATAACAAAAAAATCAGAATAGTAACCTTTGAAAATCGAGAGCTTAAAAAGAACATAACTAATGTAAAATTACAATTTCCGAACCTCTCTATTTATAGGTTTTTAAGTCAAAATCATCCAAAAAAAATCAGAATCAGCCCCTTGTTTCTTTCAATTTTTTAAGGAACTTGAGTAAAAATAATACTTAAAGTTTTAGAAAAACTTTAAATTTCTATCCACAAAATACATAATTGTGATTATCAACAAGTTTTTTCCCTTATGCCCTTTTCAGTTACATCAAAACTTGGGGTCCTTTCTTCAAACCACCAGAAAATTATGGCTACCAAATGATCTAACAACGGTGCTAATTTTTGTAAGGAACTAAATCGTGTGAGAGTGTATTTAAAATATTGACATTGGTGTAAGTAAACAATATTTCATTCGGTCCAAGTCTTGTATCACATGAGAACTTTCAAATTTTCCCAATTCAATTTCCTATATACACTTCAAACAATTTTTTTAAAACATGAATTAACACACCTGTTGGAAAAACAAATCATCTTCCTTCAATTTTTTTTCAATATTGTCGTTGTGTTGCATGAAAAGAAATTTAAATTTGAAAATTTGTGATCCCTCATTTGATACAATGAAAAACTATTTTTGGTTCTGCGACCAAATGAAATTGTTACAAACATAATATTGCTGTGGCGTCACAATTTAGTTCCCCAACGCAATGGATAATCTCACTTATTTGATAATTTGTTGCTGGTGTCGTGGTGTAATCGTGTCCGCAATAATCATAGCTGGAAGTATGTGTTTTTAAAATCTTCTCTATACTTACGATTTCATTTACAATTTAATCTCAAATTTTACCAAAATACTGATGCTCACCCCCCCCCCCCCCCGCGCGATAGTTGGGGAAAATGTTACCTACATTAAATGGTGTTTTTTTTTCAGTAATCTACCTTTCCATTTTTCATGAAGATAATCCTCACACTGATTCAAAAGAAAAAGTTCGAAATAGTGTTCAACTACCTATTTAAATTACCATGATCGAGTCGCAAAATATTGCCAATGATTCAATTTCGTAAGTAGAATGCAAAGAATTTATCAACATGGCTCGTTCCTATGACACTTCTCCAAATAAAAATGATTCGGGCAGTCAGAATCTGAGTGTGAGAGAAAACTTACAGAAATGTAAAATTAGCATTTTTTTATCTTATTTAAATTGACAAAAAAAATTTAATGGTGAAATTTTTTAAAATTTTTTTTAAAAAATGATACATTTTTTAATGATGATTTCTTTTAAATGATGAAATTAAAATTATGATTTTTTTTTGAAAAAATGATGAAATAAAAAAAAAAAATGCTACCTATTACCTCAACCTATCGTACCTAACAAATGTAGTCAATATTACAAAAAATACTCGGCCTCCAAAGGAAGACAACATTTCAACCACTCGCGAATCACTCTCTTATCAATTTATTACGCGATGAGTGATCATAATTTTGAAATTTTGGCTGGTTTTTGCTGTTTAGTTGTGTTCGCTTTAATTATAATTGGAAGTACGTAATTCATATGCATTTGAAAATTCATAACTTCATTATTTCAAAGAACCAAAATGATCAAATGCCACGCAGGAAAAATTCACCGTTTACATCACAGATTCCAAACAATTGATAAGCTTTCAACAACCAAATTCTGTTTGAAAAAATAACCTCATCCTCACAATCATTCCTAACCCCACACTTCGATATTTCATCCTTCAAATTTGATCAAACCAAAACGCTTATAATTTTTACATCACGCCGTTATTTTTTTTCAGTTATTGTTTTTCTCAATGCAAGGAAAGCTGCTTTCATCGCTGAACAAAAAGCAAAAGCTCAAGAAAGTAATGCCTCCTTCGCACCTACTTTTTATAGAGTAATTTTTTTACCATTCGAACGTATTATTTTTCAATTTCGGGTCAACTTATTTTATAGAATGCAAAGAATTCATAAACGTGGCCTGTTCTCTCAATACTTTTCCGACTACAACGGTTTCCAGTAGTAAAATTGTGAGTTCGATTGTGCATGGAAATAGAGTTTCTGAAGGAGTATTCCCACATCAGGTATATTCCCACCTTTTTGTACTGAATCGGATACATAGATAGAATATTCATGAAAATCAGGTCACATTTTTGAAGGCATTAGTGAAGTATTATCTATCAAACAACCCCAGCAAATGGATCGAATGCGGTGGAACATTGATCAGCGAAAGATTCATACTGACAGCAGCTCACTGCGCTAATGACACCAAGTAAAAATGGTCAAATAACATACAATCAACTTTTTTCCATAGCTTTTTTCGCATTTTTTCCTTTTTTAAATTTTTTTACAGCGATGGCGTAACAAAAGTACTACTGGGAAGTCCAGATAAAGAAAGCGTTAATAATGGTCAATGGAAAAATGTTAGGAAAGTTCACATACATCCGGACTACAGAACCAATCCAGATCTAGCGGATGTAAGTCTCTTAGAACTCGAAGAAAATGTAAAATTTAAATCAAACGTCAGACCAATATGCCTAAACACTAAATTTGAAAAATATTACAATTCGATGATTGTCTCAGGATGGGGTCAGACCGAAAGTAAGCTTTCATAATTTAAAAAAAAAAACAATTCATGAACAAGCTCGGTAAAAAATTATGTTTTTAGGTGGAAACGGTTCAAAATATCTAAATATGGTCGAGTTACGTATCGATAAAAATGTAGAAGAATCATGCCGTTCATTACTGAAAGACCACTACGACACCATGACCGAAACCCTCATTTGCGCAGTACATTCCACAAAAGGCATTCATGACGTGAGATCACCGCAAATACAATTACATAGGCATCGAATCATTCCATTCAATAATCTAATTAGACTTTTTTACCATCTCGATTCGTATGCAGGGAGATTCTGGAGGGCCACTGCAGGTCGAACTCAAAAGCAACTGTTCCAATACATGGGAACAAATTGGCATTGTTGTATCATCCACAATGGGCAATTACACCGGCGTAGGTCAAACGAAGCAATTTTTCGCCAAAGTGGAATTCTTCGTTCCCTGGATTGTGAGCGTCGTTTGGCCGGATTAATTAGAAATCTCCCATCAACTTTATTACTTTGTAGCAACATTTTCTTTATTCAAAAATATACTGAAGTTATTAGACCTACGTCGAGAATACAGCGACCCTCTAGGAAAAAAGAAGGCTATTCGTCAGAATCAATCTTTTGAAAAAAACGTATTTAAGAAAAAAATTAATGAAAATTCAATGCATCGATTGAATACGAGACCGAAAATTTTCATTACCTACGTTTTCAATATGTAGGTTTTAAAAAAAAAAATCAATTTTCTGGACAAAAAGGCGTCATCCAGAAATTTTTTTGCCAAAATCTGAGCCTTCCTCCATACCTTATGTTTTTTTTTACACAGATTTTACATAAATAATCCAGATTAGGATTTTGAAAATCCACCCTGTTTTATTCACAAATCCAAAATCAAATTTTGATAAATTGCTAGTTCGTTTTAACAGATTTTGAACAGATTGAATCCAGATTCAGAAAACTGGGAAAGTAGCTTCTAGAAATTCATTTTGGATTTCAACAACCACAGAACCAACTTTTCTAATTTTCAAGTGACAATTGATAAGGATACCGTTTTTTTAATTTCGAATGTTGTTGAAATTTATTTTTAATTTTTGAATTTAAAAAGGTCACCTTGGCTTTATCAAATTATGCCTATAATCATAAAATGAAGCACCCAAAATCTGGAAAAAATTCTGGTTCTTATCTTGGTTTCTGTATTATGTCTAATGTATTTTATTTTTTCGAATTTTTCAACCAAAAATCCAGCTAAAATCTTGAGATTATCTACTATCAGATAACGATGAATTTTGATAAAATTCGTTTTAAAAAGAACATCGAAACGTGATTTTTCCTCGATCAATTGTAAACTAAATTACAATGAAATGTCTCTCTTTTTATGAATGTGAACAAAAATTAACCAATTATTGGATTGTTCCTAACGATTCGTCATCGGTTTGCTTAATATTACCATCGAAATTTGAATCATGAATGGGTTTTTTAATTTTTATTCTTGAAAAGAACAAATTAGCAACGTCATTTTTCGATATATAAGCTGCCCCTTCCACCCCTAAAAAATATTCAAATTTGCAACAAAAAAAACACGACCTTATAAAGCGCTCAAACGAACCTTTTTGAATTTTTTTTGAAAACTTTTCTTGAAAACAAAAATACTGTTGGTTAGCAAAGAGAAATTTGAAACTTCACGATGTTTTCTTCTCTTTTATCAATAAAATTATCAATAAAACTGGAAAGAATTGGCAGTTTTGATAATTTTAATCGGAGGTTTTCGATCGCGATGGAAATAAAAAATCGTCATCTTTTAATAATAGGTGTTGGAGTCGGTATCATTTTCATTGTGATAATAATAATAATAATTTCAGGATGTACGTAATTCATTTATATTGAATTATTCATTATTTTACTGGAAAATTTTATTGTTTCACCAACACACGCCACATGGATGTGATAATTTCATAATTGAAAACACTTCAAATTTTATACAACGAAATACTTTTTTTTTAGATTTTCTTTTTTCCTCGGACGGTACCACTTCTAATTCGAATACTGAAGAAATAGGAAAAGCTCGCAGAAGTAAGTCTAATTTTTATATTTTTCACCAATTCAAATTCATTTCGTAATGGATTTTCCACCAATCGACCAAATAAAATGAAATTTTCAGAATGCCAAGAATACACAGAATTGGCTTGTTCTTTGAAATCGAAATCCTCCGATATTAAGGATCTAAGCCGAATAGTCCATGGAAATAAAGTTCCTCCTGGGATGCTTCCCCACCAGGTACTTATTCGTATAATTTTATACAATCTGATTCCATTTCTACACGTAATAATGATGACCACCTGATAAATATTTCATCAAGGCATTATTAAGATTTCATTTCAAAATTAATCCATCACTCGGAAAACAATGTGGCGGTACATTAATCAGTGAAAAATTTGTACTAACTGCTGCTCAATGTGTCAATGAGACAGAGTAAGTTATTGAGCAACAAGAAAATCCAAGAGTTTTCGTGAGATTTATCCTATTTTTTTGACCCGCAGTCATGATGATGGAAAAGTGCTATTGGGAAGTCTAGATATGGATGAAAAAAATAATGCTCTGTGGAAAAAAGTGAAAAAGGTTCATGTACATCCAGAATACGCAGGTGTGCCTAGGGAATCAGACATATGTCTCTTGGAACTTGAAGAAAAAGTGGAATTCAATTCTGACGTGAGACCAATATGCCTAAATACGAAACTTGAAAAATATGATTCGATGATTGCCTCGGGATGGGGTCTAACTGAAGGTATTATTTTTTTTTAAATAAAACAATGCGAAGAAAAAAGCTTGCAGGCAGTAAACAGAAAAACTGCTAATTAGATTCCTTTCATACTTTTTTTGCAGCTGGAAATCCTTCGAAATATTTACATATGGTGGAGTTACGCATCGATGAAAAAGTAGAAGAATTCTGTCGTACGGAATTACAACTCGAAAAAGTAAATTACGGTGATTTTAAAAATAAGGGCATTTGTGCAGCACATCTCACACAAGGTATAAATCAGGTATGATCTCAAAAAAACCGAAAGATTATGAATCGCATTAATGTTTATTTAATCATTTCGATCAGCCTTTCCCCCTCATCTCACGTATTTATAGGGTGATGCTGGAGGACCACTGCAAGTCAAGCTAGACAGCAAATGTGAGAACACATGGGAACAAATTGGAATCAGTATATTGTTCACAGGAGAAAATTATGATACCAGTAAAGGTACAACTAAACAGTTCTTTACGAAAGTAGAATACTACGTTCCTTGGATTGAGAGCATAGTGTGGCCAAATTAACCACAAAATCTTCCATCAACTTCATCCATCCGAATATATCTCTGTTCAAGAATAAACCAAAATCGAAAATATACTGATTTTTTTTGTCCAGCGAAAATGCGCGCTAATTTCGATTTCTAGAGCACTTTTTGCCACTTATTGGACTGGGGTGCGTTCACTTCCTATGAAAAATAAGGTATACCTTATTTTCATAGGAAGTAAACGTAACCGTGTAGATTAATATGACCGGTGCGAAACCAAATTAGCACTAAACTTAGTCAGCGAGAAGCGAGATGTTTCATGAATTCCATGAATTTAAATATTTTTGACTCATTCGTTTTGTTTGCTCTCCTGAGAAATTTATTTTTCCCGTATTACAAATTTTCTTCTATTTATTCTGATTTTTTACTTCTATCGACGTCTTGATACTTACCTATAACTTTACTTTTCTTATTAAATATGACTCGTCATCTTTTGCGTCGCATATTTTAATTTTTTATACAATGGTAACCCTGATTCAATTCTAATCGAAAACAGTTTCCACTATATATAAAACCGCTAGATTGGTTTGAAATACCTTATGGACGTTTGGTTTCGGTTCGCTGTAAATTGTAAATGAGCGAGTGGAGTACCGTGTATATAATTGCGAATTTTTATATCTTAACCCAATATCCTACCATGGATTTACTATTTCGCGCGGAATATGCATAAAGCAATCGTTCTACGTGTAATCTTGACGGATGTATCTATTATTAAAAAGGATACACTGGGATTAGCTTTCATGGATCAAGTAATACATCATTTGTTGCAAACCCATGCAGTAAATGAGAAGGTAACGAAATGCGTTTTTTTAATGATCACTAGATACAAGAATTTTAAACTCAAACACAAGGACTAGCTGTATTCGCGAACAACTTTCGGACTACCTCTGAGGATACCATTTTCGCAAAAATAAGTAGTTTTAAAGCATATTCATTTTTGCAAAAAAAATATATATAATATATCCTTGGAGGTAGTCCAAAGGTATAGTTCTCAAATGTAACTCGTCCAGTTCTCTTTGAAATTCCTGTTTCATTTTCTACTTCATAAACCTAAACAAACAAGTGAAAATAATAGGTACATAAATTTTAATGAAATGGACAAGCCATATTCGCGAACTACCTTCGGACTACCTCTGAGGATACATTTTTCGCAAAAAATAAAAAGATGTTTTATTCAAAATCTAAATCGACGGCCAAGTTTTTTTCAACACGTTTTTGGTCCCAAATTTCATGCTTTTTCTAAAAATGCCAAGATATTCCAGATCCGTGTAACCCCTCTGTCCAAAACTGTTTTTTTTTCCTGGCAAAAATGGATAAAAATTTTAACAAAAATCCTGTAACTTGAAGGAAAATGAATGAAAAAAATTATTGAACATCGTTCTGAAGCGGAAATCATGCTCGGTTTAATGGTGTGATCACAATTTCGATTCGACTGCGGTTTGTTTATAAATTAGGTACGTTTCAAGTGTTGAGAAGTTGAAATTCTTACCAAAAAATAAATTTTCCATTCAAGCCATGTTTTCATACAAGTCTGCTTAGATTTATTTTTTTATTTAAAATCTAAATCGCCGAATTAGTAATAATTTACATGATCCAAATTTTACGCTCATTTCAAAAATGCCAGAAGATTTCAGGTCCGCATTCTCCTTTCGCCCCAAATTGGGCTTTTTCGGTAAAAATATAGAGAAAATTCAAAAAATCCTCAGGAATTTGGAAAGAAATAGAGTGAAAATTTTTTTGAAGCGCAATTTTGTAGCAGGAATTTTGCTCGATTCAATGGTGTAATTACCGTGATTCGCTCTAAAATCACGTTTGAAGCGCTGAGCAGCAAAAATTTTTCAATAATCGCATGTTTTTATTTTATTTTTATTTTTCATTCAAAACCTAAATCGACACCCGAGTTACTTTTTACATTTGTAAATATAGACACTTTCATGTTCTTTCTAAAAATGTTGCTTCGGCCCCAAATTGGCCTTTAGGTAAGAAAAATAGGGGAAAAAATCGAAAAATTTCCCTAAATCTTGGAGCAAACTGCTTAAAAAATTTGTTTCAATAGTGAGGGAGACTTTTCGAATTTTTATTTCTCTCACATAAAGTCCAATTTATGAAAAATCTGTGGTGTTTTTTTTTGCGAAAAAGGTATCCTCTGAGGCAGTCCAAAGGTATTTCCCGATTATGACTCGTCCATTTCGTTGAAATTCTTGTCTTATACTCACTTATTATTTGATCAAAAAAGTAAAAATGATAGAAAATAAGACAAGAATTTCAACGAAATGGACGAGTCATACTTGCGAACTACCTTTGGAGTTTAGACTACCTCTGAGGATACCTTTTTCGCAAAAATGAGTAATTCTTAAGAAAACCCATTTTTGCAAAATTACCGCAGGTCTGATTGAAATTGCAATTGCACCAACGGATCGGGCATAACTTCTGTGTTAAAAAAAATTAACTCAATTTCTTCTCAAATTGCAGAGAATTTTCGAAGTTTTTCGGCATTTTTTTATCAAAAAGTCAAATTTGGGGTGAAAGGGTAATGCAAACTCGGAATCTATTCGCATTCTTGGAAAGAGCGTGAATTTTGGTTCCAGAAAAATGTCCAAAATAACGAGGTCATCGATTTAGATTTTAAATAAAAAATCTTTTTGTACTTACTCGTATTTTGCGAAAAAGGTATTTTCTGAGGTATAGTCCAAGAATAGTTCGCGAATATGACTCATCCATTTCATTGAAATTATTGTATTATTTTTCATCATTTTCATTTATTCGATCGAAAAACTGAAAATCATATGTGACGTGACATGTAGAAACCAGGCTATCGTGTAAAAACAAAACTTTCTAGGAAATGCAAAAAAATAAAATCTGTTGGCATTTACTTATAGGTTGTATTCGGTTAAACTTTTGAAGACTATTTTCACTCAGAAAACTTATTTTTAAAAATTTTCTCAACTACATCATTTGATAGAGGAGGTACCTATTTAATCGCAAAAAAAAGCGAAAATTTTTTACACGATAGCATGGTTTCTACATGTCACGTCACATATGATAATTTCAAAGAAATAGACGAGTCACTACGAACTACCTTTTTTGAACTAGCGTCGATAACACTTTTTTCGCGGAAATTAGTACATAATTCTTTAAAGTTAATTACAAATTTTTGCGAAAATGATATCCTGGAATGTAATCTGTGGATAAAACAAGTCTGTTTCTTAGAAATTATTTTATAATCAAATAATTTTATTTTTGGAACATGAGTAATTTTAAACATTATTTTTTGGCGAAAAAGATACCTTCAAAGTTCAAAAGTAGTCCAATGGTAGTTCGCAAGTGAAATAGTCTATAACTACAGTCCAAGTAATTTGAGCAATTTTGAGCCCAAAATAAGCCCATTTTTTGAGCAATTTCAAAAAACTGGCCTGTGAACTATCAAAATATGTAGATTAAAATTTCATGAGAAACATAAATATATTGGTAAAAATATAATTTGAGCATTTTTGAGTCATTTTGAGCCTAAAACGAGGCAATTTTTTGAGTATTTTTAAAACCTTGGAGTGTAACCAATGAACGATGAACATAGGGTAAAATTCTACCAAAACATTGAACATTTTTTGAAAATTTCAAGTACAAGCAAAAAACTTCATTTTACCTCCTTTCTATAGGTCAACATCACAATTTTAAAACACTTGAGAATTTGACCGCGCTCAAATTTTTCAAAAGTTGATCAAAGGAAATTTCGCTTCACATATTTGGATTTTTGGCGAAATTTTACCCCATTTTCATAGGGTGCAGATGTCAAGGAGCGTACTCAAATCACAAGCCCTTGACTGTATGAAGTCGCTTCCCAAGGATCCAAGGCTTTCTATTCAAAGTACGAACCCTGATTTTGTAAATTTTTGTAGCCACCCAATTTCGACGAAAAAATTCCGGAGTGGTATCACGTTCCTTGCTTCTTCGCCAAACAACGAGTTAAAACTGTCGGAGACATATTTAAATTCGAGTCGTTAAGATTGAAAAACCAAGAAATGGTCAAATCCAAAGTTGCCGGCGGTAAGTTTACAAAAATGCCCGTCATCGGCGTAAATCATTTAAAACAGTTCATTTCAGGTCCTTCATTATCGAATAGTGAAATCGGTAATGGAACTTCGTCAAATGGAATTAGTAAAAAAGCAACTAAACGTAAAATTAACGACAATCTGGTAAATTTCACAATCGAATATTCTAAATATAGTCTGGCAACGTGTCGAGATCCTGAAGAGAAAATTGTCGACGTAAGTGTTTCATTGTAATGTGTTACGAATTTCTTTATTTCATACAATTTTTTACATTACAGCAAACAAGAATTAGTAAAAAAAAATACGACGACGATGAAGCCAGACGACATGCTAGTATCGATTTAAGGTATCATTTGGAATTCTTCCCTGAAGTTCTACAAAAGCTCGAACTTTGCAATTTTGACACCAAATTGCCCTCTTTTAAGCATTTAGAGAAAAATGATCAAGAAAGATTCAAAAAAGCGTTACCACAGATGCAATCGTAAGAGAATATTTTATTTAAAAAAATTATACTCGACATTTTACTCGTATCAATATCTAATTTTATTTTTTATATGCAGAGTAAAAGTCAAGAAAAAAGAATCCGACGATTTTGATGCAACAGAACTACCAAAGAAATCGAGAAAACAAAATGAAACTAAGTTTTATTACCGTGATGATTTGAAAGAGATTAAGAACAAACACCAACATACTTTGTGGACATATTATAATAATCAACAAATTACCTTGAGCAAGGACTGCCTCCTACGTCATACATATTTAACATCCGGGGGATCCCCGAAAATTACTCTAACCCGAGAATCTCTTAAAAAATTTAGATGTGCCCAAGGGCTCAGAGACTTAGATAACTCGAGCCACCTCCCCCAAGCTCGGCAAAAATATTCTTCACATAAAAGTATCAAAAAAAAGGGGCATTTTCGCTTCTCAAAAAGGATTTAAAAAAAAATCAATTAAAGTTTCTTCTGGATATGTTTTTTCCTGTTATCCGATTTCTGATATTAAGGTGATTTCAAAAATATAAAAATTTGTTTTTGAAAATCAGCTTTTAGCTTTCTGATATTTTTTTCCTGTCATTCTGACTTTCTGATATTCAGTCAATTTTCAGCTGCTGATTTTCTGATATTTAGTAAGTTAATTTCAAAAATATAAAAATTTATAAGTTTTTAAAAGTCAGCCATACTTACTGAATTTCTGATATTTTTCCTGCCATTCCAACTTTATGATATTGAATTACATTTCTAAAGTTTTTAGAAGTCAGCTAATGGATTTCTGATATTTTTCCTGTCATTTCAACATTCTTATATTAAATGAAATTTCGAAAGTTTTTAAAAATCAGCTACTGAATATCTGATAATTTTCTCATCAGTCTGACTTTCTGATATATTGAATTAAATTTCTAAAATAGCGTTGATAGAAACATAACAATTTATGACTTTCTGACATTAAGTTAATTTCAAAAATATAAAAATTCGTGATTTTAAAATTCAGCGTTGCACAAAATGGCGTCTAAAAATTTTGGAATAACCCCTCCCACCCTGGAGGAAAAAACGTATCCATGTTAAAAAGAATTTGCCAGAGAGTTAATCATTCCATTTCTTGAATACATGCACATTACAATTTTCCAAGCTTGAATCAGCCAAATTTAATGAAATTTTGCTTTTTTGAATCAGAAACATAATGTGCATTGAAAATTGCTGAATGTTTTTACTGATTTTTCATTCAATTTCCAATTTTATCAAAATCAATAATTTTGGCTTTAAAAAATCACAAATTTTGATTTAAAAATTAACTGGCTAAAGGTTATGGCCCGATACGGGATGAATGTGGCTCGAGGCACTTTAAGGCTAAACCCCAACCCCCTCCCATTCAGATTCATGTCCATTTTATTGCTTTATTTTTAATTTTTTTTTTTTTCATTATTTCTGTTTTATTAAGTACAGCAATATGTACTATGACCAGATAAGAGAAGAAATTAGCCTGAGGCAATTTAGGGCCGGCCCCTACCCTGTCTCCCGTTCAGATTTATGGATATTTTATTTCATTATTTTTAATAATTTTCAATTTATTTTTTATTCGCTGTCGTTGTCGTTGTTGTCACATCTCCTTTACAGGAGGTGATGTGCATCTTTCCTATATTCGATGGCTTCTTGTGCACTTTATGGTTTCTCTGAGGGTCTTAAAAGGTGAGTTGGCTGTTCTAACCATCTTCTTCCTCTTGATGATTTTCCTGGTATCTTTCCCTATAGAGCTAGTAGGAAGATACCATTTTCTCAAATTTTGTACTTCATTGTTCTCACGTTTTTGACATCTTCCAACAAGACCATAATCCTTGCACAAAACCCTAAGTAGTTGGTGGTAACACCACATTTCAAAGGTAGATATTTCCTTCTCAGACTCTGAACTCATGGTCTATGTTTCATAAGAATATTTTATAACGGACCACATCATATCATCCTTTTCCGGAGTTCGAGGTTCATTGTTCGATTACCAAGCACCTTGTAGAGGTTATTGAACACACACTTTATCATACCAATTTGTGCCCTTATTTCCTTGAGGTATCTTCCATCATTATTCATCAGTGCTCCTAAATACCGAAATTTGATTGCACATTCTATTTATTGTATTTAGATACTATATTTCAGTCTAGTACTGTTTATTTAGTTAATCTTGTTCTGCATATGCGCTGCTGTTTCAGCAATTGTCACCTCATTGTCTGCATAGCTCATTTTAATATCCTTTTGACAAGGAGAGTGTAGCTTTTTTATGCTGCATTTATTATTTCGAGTACCCCTTTCCAATCTTTATATTGGCATTTAAATCCCTGTTTGCATTCAGAGCTCTCTAAATGACCACTTTCAATTGGGCAATTTCATTTCTAGTTCTTTTCTTTGCTACAAAGTCATATTGAGGGTTTTTATTACTTTCATTCATTGCTCAGTGAGTAGGTACATGAGTTCCATTTCAACAGAAGTGAAGAAAATTATCAATTCATTGGCACAAACTTACATTTCCTCAAGGTGTAAGTATTTATGATAATTTTTTAATAATTTTGGCGTAATTCTTCTGCTCAGCAGGTCGAAATACCCTGATAAACACCTTTTTCACGATCATTTCAATTAATAAAATCTCCACATTCACATTTTTCGTCATAAAACTAATGAAAATTAAAATTTGAAAATATGAATAAAACTATCGCGAAAAGGGTATTTACCAACATATTTTGACCTGCCGTCCTGCCGATCACAAATTAAGGATTGATTTTTCTATTTGGTCATCCACACGAAAAATCTTTTGAAATTAACAACAGTTTTGGAATTTTTCATTTTCCATGGTTTTGAGGTAGGTAAACATTTAGGTACCTATCAGGAAATATCAAAATGACTGAGTGGGAAATTCGTTTCACTGGGTAATAAATTTTCCAGAACTTTATACATCTATTTGAAAAATGGCCTAATAAACTTGGCAAAATACGAAAAATATTGTATACATACACATACATTATTATAAATTTATAAATGAAGCATGGAATTGGAAAAGGGCTTAACTCCCATTTCCAACATGCACTCTTCTTTGACTTCCAGTGCTAAGACAGTCGGATTAAAATGAACATCATTAAACATGCTATTGATGGCATTTTAACGGGGAAAAAACCACTTTACACCAGTTTGCAGAATTTGGGGAGTTAGGCCCTTTTCCAATTCCATGTTCAAATGTTGAATTATGATTTTGCTTTATACAGGGTCACAATCAACGGTGCAATCACTATTGTGCGATCAAAACTTGTATATGAAGAGAAATGTTATGTTGAATTCAAGGTATTATTCAATTTTTTCATCAATTTCCATCATTTCACAGGATCGAGAATTTTAAACACGTAATACTATAATTGGATTCTTACAGCTCGATATGAAAAAAAGTCATTGCGCAAATTGAGCAAAAAACGAATGAACAAAGCATTCAAAGTACTCACTCAGCTATAAAACTGCATTTTGACTACCAGGCATTGGTCCAGTAGCCATAAAATATTTGGATTGATTAACTACTTTTATAACCTGATCTCAGTTTCGATAATACGCCATTTATCAACGATACGGATACAATCAAAGTACAGTTTTTTACTACAATCATTTTCTTAAAAAATCCTTTGACAGGGATCAGGAATGAGATCGGAGGGAGGAAGGAGGATCGCCCCAATTTGGACAATTTTTTCGGAGCTGGGGTGTAATGTTGATTCTTCTTTTGGGCATAAACAAAATCGCCATTCACAAATTATTTTTAGGCAACGATGAGGAAAACGGCTCCTTTCCCTTAAAATATTCCTTCCGGTACTTCATGTATTCTTCCTCGATTGGTATTATCCCAAGAAAAGCTTTCAACACCCCTGTCTGCGAATATGTTCTCCCTCCCCCCAAAATAACTCAAATAGGAATTTTGAAATCATTAATATACCTACAAAAAAAAATCACTTTTATGGATATTGAAAATTCAATTTTTCAAATAAAATCACCATTATTTGAATTATTTGAGGCGACATGACAGTGCCAAAGAAATCTCCTTCCTACTTCTTCTTCATACGATTTTTCTGGTATTCCTAATCCTTGTACATATGGTAACATACCAGTTATGGATCACTTTTTCTTTGAATTCGTGCCCTGACTTTATTTATGAACCAATTTTGGTGATTCTTTTTTTAAAATGAACGTTGGACTCTCCTCTACAAAGTAGCGCGATTGAATTTTGAAAAAAACTATTTCAAGTATTTTTTATGCAGGCTTGAAAGACCCAGAAAAAATACGCCTTTTTGGCGGATTCTACCAATTACGGATCATCAAATAAAATCGAAGTGATGCATTTTTTCTCCACTCTGGCTGTATTTCTAACATAATAAAGATGACCTTCAAAGATTTTCATCAACAAATTGTTAAAAAACCGAAGTTGAAAAACTACCAATTGTGGATCGATCCATAATTGGTAGCAAAATTTTTGATTCGCAATTATGGATCAAAAATTTTGCTACCAATTACGGATCAAACCAATTACGGATCACAATCACTTCGGCATCTCACTGCGCGGATTTAACAATGTGAATCACCCAATACATAAAAACACGACGAAAATCTCGGAACAAACGATTTTGGTGAAGAAATCCACCTTTTTTGGTACAAATTTACGTTTTCTTAGATGCTTGGCAAATGACACTCAAAATTCGTAAAACGGGTTGATCGCGCGAAAAATATGTCCATAGTACTTCCCTGAACATGAAATCACCAGCAACCGCATCAAAAACTGAATATAAATATCATTACTTGCTCTTTTCAACATTAACCATTGAAAAAAACACGAAATTTTGACTAAAAATTTGACTCACTTTACTAAAATGAATCTACAAGCGGTTTGGTGACACGAAAAATGCTTCGTTTACATATCTTCTGAAAGCTGAGACTTCAGGCTACAATATTATGTTGGTAAAATTTCGAGTAGACAATCCTAATCCTACGTAGAGCGCGTCAAAAAAATGATCCGTAATTGGTAGCCTGATCCACAACTGGTATTTTACCATATCTATTTTGCAGTTTGCACCATTCCAAAAAATCTTCTAATGCCATTGACCTGGGGCTTGCCCCCTGACCCATTTTCCTAAATCCGCCTATGATCGCTTCATAAAATTACTAAACGCTCTCGTTAACATTTTCGTTTCTTTGTTTAGCAAAGAGACAAAATGTTGAATACATTGATGGAGATTGAAACAGCACACTCGTCTTATAATAAAAACGCCCATGTTATTGATTCGTATGATGTGAAATTGAAAGCCAACATCAGACCGTTGGACAAAGAAGGATCCGAATTTAAAACACTACAGACGTATGTACAAAATACTCATGCTGAAACCCATCTCGAATATGATCTAGAGATTATACAGATTTACAAGGTTGACAGACATGGAGAAGATGAACGCTACAAACCGTTTAAAAAGTTACACAATAGGAAGCTATTGTGGCACGGTTCTAAACTCACTAATTTTGCCGGTATCCTTTCGCAAGTACGTTACTTCTTTTGCTCAAATTTTTTCTGGCATCAAGACAGAAAATTGTACCATTAATACATTCGCATGTATATAGGGTCTTCGTGTTGCACCTCCTGAAGCTCAAGCAACTAGTTCTAAATCCATGTTTGGCAAAGGTATCTACTTCGCAGATAGGATATCGAAATCGGCCAATTATTGTGAGGCCAAAAGCACAAACAACATCGGATTAGTATTACTTTGCGAAGTTGCACTCGGAGAAATGTAAGCTCAGCGAGTTATTTAAACTCGAAAACTTGCAGCTTTAAATTTACATTGGTTTTTGTTTGAAGGCTAGAGCTCTTTGAAGCACGTAGAAATATCACAAAACCTCCTACCGGTAAAAACAGTGTAAAGGGTGTAGGAAAAATCGGACCTATTTCTGAACAGTCGTACTTTACAGAAGACGGTGTTGAAATACCATTGGGTGAAGGACGAGAAATCAATCAGCACTATCAGCAGTTACCGTTATATTACAACGAGTATCCTTTTTTTTGTGCGTCGAAGAAATGATTTATCATTGGGAAGGGATGGGAATTGTATTTTTTGTGTTTTTCCTTAATTCCGTTTCTTCAGATACATTGTTTACAATGAAGCTCAGGTCAAAATCCAGTATCTGCTAAAATTGAAGTTCCATTACAAGTAGAAATTTTCAAAGGATTTAAGAAATATTTTCATGTTGTGAGTTACTTACCTATTAATTTGTAAGTTATTTTATAAGTTTTATTGTTAATTTGATTTTGTTTACAAGTGAATTAGAATTAGGTACGTGTACTTGATATGACTTATCTTAAGTATTTGTTTCTATATTTAGTAAGTATATTATACTCAACTTACTATAATCAATTTTTCTGAATTTGTTGTATTAAAGATTTTTTGTAGCAGGTGTTTTTATTACTTACGGAAGTATCATACCTCATAAACAAGGACCGGATATGTATGTTCTAAAAAACGCAAAATATGTGCATATTTTATGCGCTAAAAAAGGATGAAATATGCTAAAATATGTGCTAAAAACTCGAAATATGTGAAAATATGTAAATACGATATGGGTATCAAAAAACAGCTTTTTTCGATCTTGTCATTAAATTATCACTCAAAGCGCTGAAATATTATTCATTTTAGGCAATTTTGACTGATTTTAGTAATTTCTTATTGATAAAATCGTTTTTTAATTCAAAATCAAAAGTATTTACTTTTTCAAAAAAAAAATTTGCAACAAATGCATTTTCATTTCTCAGACAGAAAAAAATTAAAAAATTAAATTTTGGGTGGTAATGTACGAAAAAAAAGAGTAAAACGGATGAAATGAGTAAAATGTGCCCAAAAACGTGAAATATGGTCAAACTATGGTCAATTATGCGCCAAAAATGGCAAAATACGTAAAAATATGCGTTTATGGTATACCCAAAACATGCAAAAATATGCGCTAACGTATGGGGCTCAAAATACTCAGAATTTTTTGAATCGTAAAGAAATCACCGATATGCGCGATAGGAATTTTTAGGGAACGACTCATGAATGACCTATAAAACGTTATAGTGGTCATTCATGAGTCGTTCCCTAAAACAAGTTTTCACGATTTTACATTGAGATCATGGGTGCGTTCACTTTGGGTTTGAAATAAGGTATTACCTTATTTTTAAGGTAACTAACAAACTTTCATAAGGGCAAATTTATTCTTTTCAATTTTGATAATTTAATAATTACTGGCTGAACATTTGCAATTTTTTTCAACTTTACCCCACTAGAATAAATTAAACAAAATTTTCAAGCCGCATAATCCTGCAGTGGCCAATAAAATATGGCGCGAGAAAAAAATTATGGTTTCCAAAATTCAAAAATACAAAATAAAAATTTGTATCATATTTTATTTTATTTTCATAAATTATTTCCTCAATGAAAATTGAAAATCAACTCTCCTCCCGTAAAAGTATACCCATCGCCCTTAAGTATTATAAGTCCCGACTATGAAACGGAAATATCATCTTTCCAAATTATCGGTAATTTACGGAAAATACGGTAAAAATCATTGGTGCGCGAAAATGATTTAGGAGCTAGTAAATCTTTCGGAAACGAAAAAATCTGATTGGCTGATTTCTTTGTTTATACCTAATGAATAAGGTAATATTGGGTTGCGTTCAGAAATGATCAACAGTCAACAAAGATCAACAGAATATTAATTTTCTGTTGATGGAAATAGTTGTATTTGTGATTGGTCGTTGATAGCATTTACATAGTATTTTATTGTTGATGGAAATCAAAAATTAGTACAGGGTGTTGAATTGAAACCCAGACGCAAAGCGGAAAAATCCCGTTTTTTCCCCTCACATTCGATTTAGATTGTAATTGTAATTGTGTAAAAAGAAAGAATTTATCCTCTTTTCCTTCAAAAAATGGATGAAATAATTGAAAAACGTCATGTTTTCCATTATGTAATTTTTTAGATCACTTTTCAAATCTAAAATTCGACAAAAATTACCTCGAGAGAAATTTTTGTCGAAATTTAGATTTGAAAAGTATTTTAAAAAATTTCATAATGGAAAACATGACGTTTTTCAATTATTTCATCCATTTTTTGAAGGAAAAGAGGATAAATTTTTCCTTTTTACACAATTACAATCAAAATCTAAATTAAATGCGAGGGGAAAAAACGGGATTTTTCCGCTTTGCGTCTGGGTTTCAATTCAACACCCTGTATTTATGAACGCTTCTGTTGTTCCCTTGAAAAAAATTCAATTAAGTAACCAGCAATTTTTGTCCTGTGTTGGCGAATTTAATTTGATTTTTGCATTGATAAGCGTGATAACAAATAATTTTAACCAGTTTCAACATATTTAACATTTGACTGTAGAAATCGCTGAACGCAACCTGACGCAACCCATGAAATCACCCCCATAGCCTTGACTCGCGAGCAGCTCGCGAGGAATCACGAATTTTCCAAGTAGGTAAATGAAAAATATTCAGCCACCAAACAGAACTTTTCATTTCGAGCACACTCCGGCTCCACTAAATATCACACACAATCAATTAATAAACAACACAAAAAGAAGATTTATGCGATATTTAGTGATAGTATAATTTCGCTTTCATTTCATTGAAATTCAAATGGATACGAACTACATTCCTCGAAAATATTTACAACATTCTTGCTAGTAATGGATTATATTTTCAGTAAGTAGATATATTCTATTTTATTTACAGCCTTTGAATTTCACAGGCCGAGTGAAATTTTGAATCTTCCCAGTGGTTTTGAAAATCAACATTCGCCAACCTCGAAATGAAATGAATTTACTGAATATACGTGAAAATTTACTTCAATCAGTAGGAACGGATTGAAAATGGACTATGCTCGATGGTGATAAAGAATGACTGAATCAGAAATCGACGCGAATTCTGAAAATGTCACGTTCAGTGAACATTGCGTCCAGAAACCGAAGTTCAACGCGAATTCGACCCTCCTATTCCAAGCGATTTCAGACTTGAGTAAAAAATTTTCAAATTGCATTTAAATCAAAAATAAACGTCAATTCATCACTTGCATTCTTTGCAGACCTTTCTCAACATTTTGACCACACCAAAGATACAGATACTATTAGAAAAGGACACAACATCTATTCTAGTCAGACTGAAGAAAATGAAGGCACGTTAGAAAAATCATAAAATCAATTCGGAATAAAAAAAGTAGTACGAAAATTTATAACTGTTAATAACCTACAGAACAAAATGACGATGCAGACCCAAAAATCGACGACGAAGAAGTACGTCAAAATGAAACATCCTCGGCCACAACTGAGAAAACTGATCTTTACTCTAAAATAATTTTATCCGTTGTTGGCTGCGTAACCGCAATCGTAATAATCGGAGTTGTAAGTACGTAAACTTATTTTAATAAACTGTATCGATTCGATGATAATGCACGCCTACTGTCCGTCGATAATATCTTGGCACTTTTTGATATCTCATTACAAGTCAGTAAAAATTGCCTAAACTTCCTGGCAAATTGTTGTACTTCCAGCACAGCAACAAATCAGTGAAAAATTTACTGGTAAATCTGAGAAAATACACTGCAAATTCAGCAAATCTCTGAAATTCGCTGAAAAATCCGTAAAAATCTGCTGAAAAACAAAGAATTTCGCCAATTTCTCCAAGTTTCAATTTTGACTGTTAATCAGTGATTTTTTACTGTTTTAAAATGAGAAAGAAAGTAAGTCCCGTGAAGGAAAACAAATTTTTTGGCTGTTTATTTTTCATGGTATATATTTTTTCCAAAGCTTCAAAACCTCAAAAATTGGCATTTTTTGTCCATTGGTAACCCTGCCAAAAATTTCAAAAATATAATCGACAGACACCGAGGTAATTGATTAAAAATACTAGGAATTTTTCACATTGAATTTCTTTTATTTGCAGTTTTCTTCTTCTTAAAATCTACGAATAAGGAGGATGCTTTTAGAGCTAAGCAAATAGCAAAAGTTAAACAAAGTAACGTATAATATTTTACCCTTATTAATTCGAATCTATTTCGTGATGGATTTTTAATTATTCGAGCGTGTTGTATTGAGATTATTCCCCAATTTGCAGAATGCAAGGAATACACAGAGTTGGCTTGTACATTAAATCCCTCCGGTAATAAGAATTTGAGTCATATAATCGATGGAACGGAAGTTCCACAAGGGATGCTTCCTCATCAGGTATTCATACATTAATTCGTGCAATCTGACCTCATGAATAATTGGTAGGAAAAAAATTCATAAAAAGTTGGGCTATATAACAAATGTTTTCAAAGGTTTATTTGTCATTTCCTTCAGAACCCAGACTCCAAATGACTTGCGGCGGTTCACTAATCAACGAAAAATTTATACTAACTGCAGCTCACTGTGTCAAAAACGCCTTGTAAGATTAAAATAATATGGTATTGGTAAATCATTGAATAACAACCTTCACGTGTTTTGCATTTCTGTTTTTTTTTTGTTTGTTTTTTTCGATAGAATAGACAAAGGGATCGTGGTATTGGGAACAATAGATATAAGGAAAGCCTTTTCTAACGAAAGTTATTTGGGAAAGGTTTCCAAAGTCCACCTACATCCCGACTACACCGGTAAAAAATTCGAAAACGATCTCTGTCTTGTAGAACTGATTGAAAAAGTAAAATTCAGTTCAGACTTGAGACCGGTATGCTTGAACACGAAGATCGAAAAATATTATGATTCGATGATCATGGCAGGATGGGGCACAACCAAAAGTATGGTATATTTTTATTCATAACCAAGGACCGGATATGCATGAAAAAACATATTTTTCTATGAGCATTCCTACATATCACGCATATCAAATTATCAATGGTTTCTTTACGATTCAAAAAATTCTGAGTATTTTGAGCCCCATATGTTTGCGCATGTATTCACATATTTTGGGTATAAACGCATATTTTTTTCATATTTTACCATTTTTGGCGCATAATTGACCATATCATTGACCATTTTTCACGTTTTTGGGCATATTTTACACATTTTGTCTGTTTTTTACTCTTTTTTCGTACTTACCACCCAACGTTTAATTTTTTTCTGTCTGAGAAATGAAAATGTCTCTTGAAACTTTTTTTTCCCCAAGTAAATACTTTTGATTTTGAATCAAAATTCAATTTAATCAATAAGAAGTTACTGAAATCATTCAAAATTTCCTAAAATGAATCACATTTCAGCACTTTGAGTGATGATTTAATGACACGATCGAAAAAAGCTGTTTTTTGATACCCATATCGTATTCGCATATTTTCACATATTTCGAATTTTTAGCACATATTTTTACATATTTCGCCCTTTTTTAGCACATAAAATAGGTATGTACATATTTTGCGTTTTTTAAAATATCCGGTCCTTGTATAACATTACAACGTCAGCTCGGCAATGTAGGTGAATACTACCTATCACACTATTCCTAAAAAGTATGTAATATAAAAACATTTTTCAAGCTAATTCCTCTTCGTACCTTTTGCAAATGGTGGAATTACGCATCGATGATAAAATAATTGAAATCTGTCGTGAACGTTTGGAAGAAAATAACAAAATAGTGGATGAAATGGGTATTTGTACAGCTCATCTTACACAAGGCCCAGATTCGGTACGGCGACAACAAACATAAATTTTTACTCGAATATTTACAAATGGCATGAAAGCATATTTTATTCGATCTAATCAACGTCCATTTTTTAACGCCTAGGGTGATTCGGGAGGACCTTTGGTGGTTAAACTGAAGAGCAATTGTACGTACACTTGGGAACAAATTGGTATATTTATAATAACCGGTGGCCATTATACCGGCTCAAACCATACTATGATGATTTTTACGAGAGTCGAACACTTCATCACGTGGATTGCCAGCGTAGCTTGGCCAGACTGACAATAAAATCTTCCATCCATTCGATTCACTCGAATTAAAATTTACTTTGTTCAGAAGTTAATACTACGAATAGTTTCGATAAATTTCACGAAATTTTAGCTTCAGTTTGAGTTATTTTTACAAAAATCAAACGATTTTTATTATACGTAGTTCAACAATTTTACTTATCAACCCCATTGATTATAGAAATACTACTCTATAATCAATGATCAACCCTTTATTTACGTTTCACTGATTTCGATAACTTTTACGAAACCTCATCAACAAAAATTTGATCATTATGAACAAAATAGTATACATTACTTATCACCTAATCTAAGTTATTTCAGGGTGTCTTATGGTAAAAAAAAAAAAGCAACATCAAATAATTATGTATGTACTTATATACTCATTTATTCAATTTGTCAAACGCATAATAAGAGTAAATTATGCTTGATCATTTGTTCGTTCAATTCTCAAAACTCAAAAAAAATAGATAATTTTTATTAAATTAAGTACGTCATTTTAATTTTAACAGGGTATCTAACTGATTTTTTTTTTGTAAAATCACTACTTTTTCACTACTTTTTCCACTACCTTTTTTTTGAAAATTTTCAATTTGTACCCCCACCCAAAAAAAAAAATCGACTCTCTTTCCAACATACAAAAAAAATGATCAAAATTTTTTAGAGAAAAAAAATTAAATTAGAAAAAAATCTTGGCCCAAAAGACCCCTTCCCCCCTCTTGCGTATACTCGTTTTAAAGGGAATTTGAAGCACTTTTTAGTCCTTCCCTTGAAAATACCCATTTTTTTCACAGGCTGGAGTCGCTGATAAACTTCGCCGATTCTGAACCTAAAATTCAGGGAAAAAATCATGGGAGGGCTACATGTGAAGCAACATCATGGAGAGAAAATAACACAATTTTTAGAGAATAATGTAACAAAACTTGAAAAGTAATATCATGCTTAAATGGATTAAGCAGTTTCATTTCCGAGCGAAGCGAGGAGAGAAAATTTTAGAAGACTTTAAATTCAAAGTGCAATAAAACAATGTTTCAAATTGAAAAATTTGCGTAAAAATTCGTCACTTTTACTTTTCAAAATTATTAAAAGAAGAATATGATTAGGCCGAGAGCCTAGTGAGGCCAAAGCATTTAAAAAATTTGATTTTGAAACTTCGAAAATGATTTTTTTTTTTTTAAAAAAAAATCAAACTGGTTGGAAAAAAAATCACTTTTGTAGCATTCGGTTCATTTTAAAATTATGAAAGGAAAAATTTAATAAGGCCGAGCGAAGCGAGGCCGAAGTCTTGGAAAAATTCTGATTTAGAGAGTAAGTAAACAAAACACATTACAAAATACCACAAGACCTAATTTGATAAAATTTCCAAGATTTCGCCAAATTTTTGAAATTTTTCCGAAAATTCCGACTAGAAATTGGCTGAGGAAATTACTCCCCCAATTCCCCCATCGCATCCCACCCCCAAGTTTAGGTACAGACAGTGAAGTGATCTGGCCCGAGCGAAGCGAGGGCGAATTTTTTTTGAGAATTTAGTATAACAACAACAAAAAAGAAATGGATTTTCAAATGATTTCTCCCTCTAAATTTTCAAAAAATCCTAGTGAAATCAAAAAAAATAACTACATACGATTTTTCCCAATTTTTCAAAAAATGAATACAAAATATCCATTTTTTCAAAAAAATTTTTTTTGAAAATTCCAATCGCGATTGCTATCAAGTCTCCCAAAATAATCCATTTTTCGTTTCGAAGTACCTACCGTATTCAATTGTCTGGAATGGAAGAAAGGTTTGTTATTTAAAAACGATCAATGTTAATTTATGAGCCCGAGCGAAGCGAGGGCGAAAATTTTTAAAAAATTGTGTTCAAAAGCTGACATTTTAATAAAAATGTAATTTGGGAAAAATTTGCGACTTTTTCGCGACTTTCGCGACCGGTAGACACCCTGCTAGTGAGTAGTGACTACCAACTAAACATAACTGATGATTGAATTTCGCGTATTTGGAATTTTTTCATTTTTTCACTACTTTTTTCAAATTTTCGTCTGAATTCACTACTTTTCCACTACCGGCATGACCGGTTTTTCAAATCACTACTTTTTCACTACTTTCACTACTTTCACTACCCGTTAGATACCCTGTTTAACGACGGTTAGAAAAAAATTGAAAGAATACCAAGCGTAAGATTACACAATACAAGTTTTGCTTTTCAGTAAATCATTTTTTGTCTGAAGTTTATATTTACTTTATCTATGTCTTCTGAAGAAGTTTATATGATTTCAATTTTTATACTTTGGTTAAAACGATTTTTTGAAATTGAGAAAGTATTATCAGAATTGAATAATAATTTTAAAAAATGATTACAACGGTTTAATCGATGTATTCGGGTTAATTCATGGTCATGATGAAATAAAAATAATGGTGTCGGAAGTCGAGGATACATTTTCCTTCAAAACTTGAATTTATTGTAGAAAAAATTGAATCTGAAAAATTTGATTAGATTTCATTTGACGAAAAATAAAACAAATTATGACGAGAAAGGAAAATGAATAATTTGAAATTTTGATTATAAAAATATTTACCTACTTAAAATCGTTCTATTCGGTTTTAGAAACAGTTCTAAATTTTTTGCCTAAATGACCGTGAATCTGGAGCATTAATTTTTTATTTCGTGAAATTTCCTGATCCTTGAATTTCGATTTAAACTATAAAATAATCAAAAAGTATTTGGAAAATTGAAGAAATTAAACGGAAGAACGAAAGCCTGATTCTTGTGCAACACTAAATTTCATCTCATCTCATCATCTTACTCAGAATCAAAGTTTCAAAATTCATTTCCTCGCTTGAATTTATTAAAATTTCGAGCATTTTACGCGAGAAAAAAATCATACAATCAATCACAAGAAATGACTTACCCGTATTATAATTCTAACCCCAGTGATGGAAATTATGACTCACCTGAAACAAACAAAAAAAAATTCATATAGACGATAATGTAATCATTAGTTTAATAACACAGGTCGGAACGATTTTGGTGTTTGGGTTCTGATTGCGAAATTTAGGTTGCTTTTGGATAACTAATGACAGTAAAAATAATTTTTTCGACTCAAGTTTGCTTTGAAGATCGAAGGCCCAAAAATCGGATTTTTTCAAGGGCAATAAGCACGAGCATCAGAAAAGAACGTTGAAAATTTTTTTGATCCAATCTTGCAGAAACTTTTACGGCGAATCGAATAGCGCAACCGCAGTCTTCTATCTCTTTTAGAAAAAAAGTTACAGCTCATTCTTTCCATAATACTGTGAAAAAAACGCATTTTTTCGTGCCTTGTTCTCGAAAAAGCGAAATTTCTGAGAAAACTAAGGGTTCTAAGACTATATAATGAGAATGACCAAGGTGAAAGTTGTAGAGAAGTTAATTTCCTATCGGATAGTACCAGTGAGATTTTTTCTGGCAGGCATAGTTGGCATAGTTTTCAAGATATTGAGTAAAGTGAAATACTAGTGAAGAAAATTGAGAAATAAAACGAAAATTTACTTCATTTTTCTTGATTTTCTCTACTAGTATTCAACTTTACTCAGATATATCTTGAAAGCTACATTTTATGACTTATTGCTCTTGAAAAATCAGATTTCCCCCCCCCCCCCCCAGAAAACTTTGGAAACTAAGATTGAGCAAGGTGATGTATTTTGATGTCTAAAATCTAAATTTTGGCATTAGAATCCAAACACAGAGCAGAAATTTTTTTATCGACCTGTGTAATCAGCATCAATGATATTGGTTGAATAAACATTTAAAAATACCAAAAAATACTCATCTAAGCTTCATAATTTGTTATAAAGGGTCTATTCCGATAAATTCGTCAAAATTGGCCATTTGGCATCACCTTCTACTTCAACGACATCACTTGACGAGTTTTTACAATTATTGTAAAAACTCATCAAGTGATGTCGGTTGGTGTAAAAAATTCTAGAAAATTTAGACTCTTCTCATTCCTTCTCTTGGGATTATGGTCACTTTTTTTCATTCATTTTAACCTCAAAGTACTCGAAAAAATATACCACCAGAAAGCTTCTTGAATTTTACACAAAATCAAGATACGATGCAAAAATTATGGCCTCCTCTCCATATTATTGAGTTAGAAATGAAAAAAATCATCAAAAATGTACACTCGCCCCACACTTGCCCATTCAACGCTATCCAATAGTGACGTCATCGTCACGTCACAAACCGACACGCGAGAAAAGTTGCAAATACACGGCCGGCCGGCCAACAAAGGTGAAATTAAATGTCTTTTGTTGACATTTTGTGTTATGCTCCGATAAAACGGCACATCCGTAAAAAATATTTCACAATTTCTCGTCAAATGTTCCAAAAATTGACATTTTCATCGCGTATAACATGACTTTTCAAAAAATTTCGTTTTTGCTCCATTCAGGTTATACCATAAACATTCATTACATCAAATCAAATTTCCAGCCTCCAAGAAAGCAATGTGGGACGAAACGGATGAATTCGAAGACAACGCTGCATCCAAACCAATTATAATATGTGCAAGCGTCGTTTTAATCATTATAGTAGGGGGTTCGTACACAGTGCACACATACGTAATTTGCGTCCTTCTGAAAAAATTTCAATTATTTATCTATCCACAAATTTAATTCAATTCAATCTAATATGAGCAGGAACACACGATTGAAAAATCACCAATACTTATTGTAAAAAATAATTCTATACTGAAAATCATCTTTATAAATAATAATTACTGAGTATAAATTCTTTTTGTTGAATTTGATTTTAAAAATCACATGAAATTTTGTTTGATATTTAGCTATTGGCTTTATCATTTATCAAGAAAAAGTGTGGCATGACAAAGCGATTAAAATAGCGGAAAAAAGTAAGTAACCGTGTCATGTTATCACATAATCTTATAAAAGTTTATTTTTGTGCGTCGTATTTCCAGAATGCAAAGAGTACGTAAAATTTGCCTGCAACGACACATCTGCAGAAATGTCTCATATAATTCAAGGAAATGACGCACCTTTTGGCATGTTTCCTCATCAGGTATCTTGAACAAAAATAGATTGAGATTATTATAACCCAACAAACGATATTTGCTTGCATTTAATTTGTGATTTTTCAAAGGCGTTTGTAGAAATGAAAACGGATAATCGACTGAACAAATCGAGAAAATGTGGCGGATCATTAATCAGCGAATATTTCGTACTTAGTGCAGCTCATTGCTTTCATGGTCTTGAGTGAGTAATTTGAGATCATTATTTTATTTACAGATATTCCTTAGGCGGAGGCGTGACGATTGGGGGGAGGGGGTGTGACACATCCAGACCATCTCACAGTTGGAAAACGTTGGAAAATTTAGATAAGTTGGGTATGTTGAGATTCCCAAATTTTTCCCAACCTATCTTGAATTTTCTCAAGTTTGGATTTGGAAAAGTTGAAAAAAATGGGAAAATTTGAAAATATCACAAAAATTTTTTGCCCTTGCTTCGCTCGGACTCAGTAATTTGCCTCAATTTATTTTTAAAATGGTAATATTAATCTTCTTTCTTTCTAACCCAAACAATTGAATATTTTCAACTGAAATAAAATTGTCCTTCTCATTCATCAGGGAACTTCGTGACAATTTTAAGTGGAATTTTCATTTTTTTCGATTTTTTCGAAAGGAGAGGAGCTCATCAAGAAACTTCATGGAAGAAAGAAATAGAGGGAAAAATCACGAATTTCAGTGAAGAAATTTTAGCTTTTGAATGCTATGTTTTCGTCAAAAATGTTCGTCCCTTCACTTGACGCAACTTTTCAAAATGATGTCTTTCCGTGCCAAATAATCTTCTCTATCGAATGACTTAGTGAAAATTTTGAATAGAATTTTCAAAAATTGTTCATTTTTTTACAAAAAGTAGTGGTCATTAAAAAATTCGTTTTTTTAGAAGTCAAGACAATAGTTCAAAAAGCCAGAATTTTTGTTTTTTGTTATTGATACGACTGATCAAAAATTTTCATTTTTTAATAAATATGAGCCAGTAAATTTCTCCCTTTTCTAATAATATTAGTTAGTAATTTTTTTTATTTTCACCCCCGAAATTTTCGACCTAGTTTCGTCCCTAAAGTGTTTCTTCAAAACTTTTTCAACACTAATATTTTTTAACGTTTTTCTACTCAATTTTGTCAATTTTTTTTTGAATTCAGACTTTTCAACTCAATTTTTACTCTTGAATCTTTTTATCTAGCATTGAATAAAAAAATAATTTCCAATGCATTGAAAATTTTTTTGAAAAATTATTTTAAAAAAATTACAACTTTGTAGATTTTTTAAAAAGTTGTAAATTTGAAAGATTTTTTTTAGTCAAAGTCAAAACGAATCTTTACTGAATCTAAAATAGGAAAAATTTTGAAAAATTGTGAAAAAAAGAAGTTGGAAAATTTTATGAAAGTTACTTTGTTTTCTTTTGGACAATAGGAAAAATAGTTCGGAATTTTTCAGAAAATCAAGTTGAGAAAATTTGAGGTACACCCCTCCCCCGAGCATATAGCTTCGTCACGCCACTGTCCTTAGATCTAATTTTTCAGAAAAAATTACAAAGCAAAAGTTAAATTGGGAAGTATAACTCGTACCGAAGATGGTACCGGTGAATGGTTTAAAATACAGGGAGTATATTCGCATCATTCTTTCAATATGAAAACCATGCAAAATGATTTAGTTCTTTTGAAACTAGATGAAGAAGTGAAATTTAAAACACATCTCAGACCAATATGTTTGAATACAATTTTCAAAGGCGATTACGATAATGTCACAACATCTGGATGGGGTCGCACTGAAAGTAGGAATTTTTCTCAACTTGCATTCGAATTAACTAGACTAAATAAAATCAAAAAAAAATTGTTATCAAGATGAAATGGAACCTGTGCGCCTAAAAATGGTTGAATTGAATATACACAGCCAGCCAATACTAGAGCAACTGTGTCGAGAGGTTAGAAACTACAATTATGAAAAGGAAATTTGCGCTGGCCAGCCGAATAAAAGCAATAGCGCTCATCGGGTATGTATTCCATCGATATAAAATTAATCATAAGGATTACTCTTTTTCGATTTCATTTTGTTCAGGGTGATTCTGGAGGACCGCTACAAATACCTTTGAAAACCGGATGTCCAAGCACATACGAACTAATCGGCGTTACAGTTGGGACTCAAAACAGTGAAATAGAGCTGGACAAGCCTTTTCTCAGCTTTTACAGTAAAGTAGCATTTTACGTACCTTGGATAGTGAGCCATGTTTGGGAAAATGAACCAGATGAGCCTTGAAATCTAATTCTATTTCGTTCTTTAATTTTTAATTCATCATTATTTCTTAAGTTTCTCAATAGTTATGCTTTCGAATGTACGTATATTTTTAATAGTATCATGTTATTTGTAAGAGGAAATACCAAAGGATGTATTTTTATTGATTTTTTAACAAATATTTCAAAATACGACTTTTTCATTTAATCCAATGCTGTCATTTACAAATTTACTCCAAAAACTTGTTATTTTCAAAATTTTTTTCATAATTTCTCCCAACCGATTCCGCAAGAATAATGAATTTTTTAATAAAATTCTTTAATTTGTTTGTAAAATTTACAAGTCAGATTTTCTTCAGTGAGCAGTCTTTTTGAAATTATGCTTTGAAAAAAGAACACCGTGATTGTTCGAATACTTTTTAAATTCGTTGGGTTTTGAGGAAAAATTAAATAAGAGACTTGAGTTGAGTTTGAAGAAAATCAAGAAATTTTCAGTTTTACAAAATAAGCAATGCTCAATTTCAAATAAGTAAGAAAATCAAGGCAAGGTAGAAAGATGAATTTCACTTCCCATCAGGGAAATGATCGAGCTCTCGAGCGGAAAGGCTCAGGGGGTCAATTGGTCTCTGGTCAAATTTCGGAAAAATTCTTACGCCGTTCGATTTGCCATGGTAAAAAATGATTTTAGAGCGCATGAGCAAATTTTTATTCCGTGCCAAAAAATGAAAAAAATCCATTTTTTGAAATTTTTCTATCTAACAATAAAGACGCCCAAAACCTTGAGGTTTTGAGGTGTCAAAAATTGGCTTTTGAGTTAATGCTGACGTTGGGCTTTTCAGAAAGAATAGAACAAATGGGGAACCTCAACCTGAAAACCAATTTCGAATTTCAAAGTTTTTTTTTCATGATTTGTGAAGCTTTGGCTACAAATTTTTTATTCGAATCGAACAATCAGACCTTTAAGTATCGATATAACTCAAAAAATTGAAAAGAAATCCACTCGTTACAGCTCCTTTCCATCTCCTTCTAGGAGAAAAATGTGAAACACAAAAAAAACTTCCTTCTTGCAACTTCACAAATCAGGTCAAATACCACATATTAGAAAAATTTTCATTTTTGATTTCTTAAAATTTTTCACATCACATTTTATTAAATATTTTTCAATTCGTGTAGATATCAGAAGAATTTTTTTAAAAAACATATTCAATTTAAAAAAATCAGATTAGGATTTAGAAAAAAATCAAACTTTAAAAAAGTTAAAAAATCAAAAACTTCAAAATTATTGTACAATTCTGAAAAAAAATTGAAAAGAATCAAGAATCAATCAATATCGTTCATTGTTCGAACATAATCATTCACTCACTCTCCCAAGTCATGGAAAATAACAATTTCCGATTCAAACAGTTGGAGACACTTTTGGACTGATAAGGGAAATATTTTCTTTAATTCAATAATTTGTATGAATGAAGTGAATAATATACACATATCTGTCGTGAATTTCTTCAACTAAAATGCTTTTATTATTTCACGAGCAGCTTCATGCTGGATAAATCCTCCAAATTTCGCCCGGTATGGTACAACAGTGCAAAATACTGCTCGTTATTTTTGTAATATTCGTAGGTATGCAAATTATTATTTTTTCATAACACGTGAACATCGAAGTAGATTTGATCAGGTTATGTACAATTAAATATCTGCAGTTCAACTTATCTCGTTTTATAAATCCAACCGAAATTTTGTTCACAGTAATTCTAATACTTGTTGCTCTTCACTTTATATTTCCATCAGCCAAAAAAAATAAGACGACCGCAGAAATGAGTAATTTTAATTCAAATGTATAAAAAAATTCCCCAGCACGATATTTTTATGGATCATAATAACTAATGTAATATTTGCAGTGTGCAAAGAATACATGGATTACAGCTACCCTAAAGCACCCCGATCTCCAGCCATATGGTCGGGTGAGGAAGCAGAACCTGGACAGCTTCCTCACATGGTATTATATAAATATCAAACTTGAGAATTTATAAATAAGTACAGGAATTAAATAAATTTTTACATTTTTCCAAGGCACTCATACATACACCTCGAGGTGGATTTAATAAAACTATGTGCGGCGGCACGCTAATTAGCAAAGATTTTATCCTAACTGCCGGTCATTGTGCCAATAAAGTAATGTAAGTAGTCCGTAGTTCATATTTTGTATCTATGCAGCGATTCTCCTGACCATAGTGACCAGACGATTTTGAATTTTTCAAACTTGTAAGTATTTCCTTTGCTTCGTAATTTTTGCAGGCGTTACGGTGCCAAGATTTATTTAGGATCAATATATACGCCCGAAATCGAGATGGCTGAAGAATTTGAAAGCGAAAAAGTACATTTTTACAACAATAGTAAAACATACAATGAACTTCACGACATTGCCCTAATACAACTCGATCGAGAAGTGGAGTTTAATGCGAACATGAGACCGATATGTCTAAACACACAGTTGAACATCAAACTCCAACATTTGTCTGCTGCTGGATGGGGAAAATATGAGAGTAAATAGATCATCTTGAAAATAATTTTTAAAACAGCCAAGTAGGTATTGTAAATGCCCAAATTCATACATGGATCAATTTTTTATAAACGACAAAATCGTCAACAGTCTTCTAATTGCATAAAACTTCAATATTTCATTTCTTCACTTTCTTCAATACAAAAATAATATTTTCTGTTACCTCATTACGAAAATTAGGGTTATCATTTTCGAACAATTTCAAATCTAACCTAATTTTTCGACTTGGCAATTCCATCATTATTGAGGCTCCCCTCCGTTCCCTCTCCGTTTGATCTGGCTCGAAATACTCTTATCAAAACGCTAAAAAAATTGAGCAGAATTTCAAAAACTTCATTTTTTATTATCAATTAATTTTCTTCGAGATTTCATACATGAATTTTCCAAAATTCCTTACATTTTTGTGCGACAAAAAGATAGCACTCTCATGAAAAAAATGAAATCGCCTCACTGAGGGGGATGGGGAGAAGAACAAGGACAAAAAAAATGAAAATTTCTCAACTAAATGGATTTTTTCAACTCAAAGAATGATTTTTTAAAATTTTTTCCAACTTGAAACAAAAATTATTAAAGAACACCATTTTTTTTCAAAAAATATCTGACTTGGGTATTGGGTAAATCCAACTTTTTTGTTCGAAAATAAATGTAATTTTACGATTTTCTGCCTCTCCACTGCCCATTCTGAAGCCAAATACAACTTTTATCAACACCAAAAACCCTATAAAATAATTTAAAGAATTAAATTTTCAAAATTTCATTCTTCAGGTATCATTGAGTACCATAAAAATTACATCGTGTACTCAAAACTTCGAATAAGCTCTTCGATTTCAAAAAAATCAATATTTTCATGGATGAATCGTAGGTATTTGGTTTATAGAAGGGAAGAAAAGGGAAAAGAGAGGATTTTTTCTTCGAATTTTTCGTTCAACTCAGAAAAGAACGAAAAATCTTCCACAAAATGCCATTTTCAAAAAATTCAAATTCAACTCGGACACTATTTCGAGTAAAGATACAATTTCACCAGACCAGGAGAAGGGTTGAAAATCTCCAACCGAAACAGACCTTATTCTCATTTTTTTTTCTTTTTAACGGTTTTTTCTTCCATTTGTTTTGAATATCCATCAAGATCATACCTATTGCAAAATTAATGGATGAATTATAATTTCTAAAAATAATTGACTAATTTTCTGATTAAATTCGTGAAAGAATATTTTTCCATTTTTTGGGGTAATAGTGAGATGCCCATTAACTTGTTGAAAAGGGGCACTTATCACGCAATAAGGGAGAGGAAGAGAAAGAAAATAAATTTTACAATTCTGTACTTTTTTGTGCTATACTTAAGAAAAATCTACTTTAATAGATGAGATTTTTTTTCGGATACCTCTTGAAAATAATTTTTTTCAGATGCAAGTGCCTATTACAGTAAGCGACTGAGAGTGGTAGACTTAGTTTCGATGCAAAATTCAGAATGCAAACAACTGTTTCCACATAAATTTAATTCGACTTACTACATATGCGCTGGATATCCCGATGAACATAAAGACACTTGTGAAGTACGAGAATGTATTGAATAGAAAACAACCTAATTTTTCAGAAAGTCGAGTTTTCATAACGTGTGTTTTTAATTATGGGTTGGACACAGGGCGATTCTGGAGGACCACTGCAGATACCTATCGTTTTAAAAAATTATATTAGATCGATTTACCTGCAAGTTGGTATTGTTTCGCACGGAGTGCCGTGTGCCATACCTGATCAGACATACGTTGTTGGTAGCTACACGAAAGTGGCATTTTACATTCCGTGGATCGAAAGTGTAGTTTGGTCATAAAACTAATGGAGTCCTGCTGTTTAATACATTCTAAAACGAAGTTCATTGGAATTTTTTTGATGCGAGGTGTGGTAAGGAAATTGTTCCATACAGACGTTTATTTTCACTTTTCACCGCATGAATTTGATTTTTGTAGCGGACGAAGCAACCTTAATGATTGAATTAAATTTCGAATTTCATATTTTGAAAGAAAGCGCATAGATAATTAGGTATGTTCTTCCTTGAAAAAAAAAATCAAAACTAGTCTAACGATATCGATAATTGAATTGAAATGTACCAAATAAAATTACAGATATCAAGATTACTGTACTTTATTCGTCAAATCCGGAATCTTTTTTTCAAAAATGAAGTTTGTTATCAACACTCCGGCAAGGATTTCAATAAACCTTCGATTTTTACAAAAGGCATGTAAAAAAAGTTTCCACAACGGTCAAATTTTAAACCACTCAAACTGCTTTTAAAATTTTTCGTTTGTTTTTAAAAATACGTCTTTTTCGAAATGAATTACTAAAAACTTCCATTCCAGCGAAAAATGAATTACTCGGTCATAAGAATCGGCGAAAATCAATAAAAATCACTGAAATAGAATCAGAATTGCAAGTGCACACACAAAGACAAATCGATGACCAAATTTTCATTGAAAGGAAATCAGTGCAATTTACTTAAAAATTGATGAAAACTGGCAGAAAATCGGTTAGTTTTGTTGATTTTTTCAGTGTGCTACAATTTCATCTGTTTATCAGTGATTTTTCAGTGATTTAGAAAGATGAATCTCCAATTTTCTCAATTTTTTAAAATTAATTTAAATACCCACAAAAGGATTTTCTCTCATTTCAAAATGAGGATTTAAAATCAATTCAATATAATTTAAAGTTCAGGGCATTAAAAAGTTTTCCAACTTTTCCATTCGATTGTTCTAAAAACAGATGTCATGAAAAATCATGGGTATGGGCTCTCCAGCTAGAATTTGATTGTATTGGTCAACCTTTTTTCGCTGCTAAATTGTACGTAAACGATTCCTGGAGAATTTCTAAACTATTAGAAAAAATTCAGTTTTTCGCGGCAGATTTCAGAATGATCAAAAAATTGATTACACAAGCTAAGAAGAGCTTATACGTGATCAAAGTATAAGTTTTTCCTCGCTATCTTTAAATTTCATTACGATTCGACAACTTTTTAAACATTGTATCTACTTCAATTTTTCGGCACCTGACTAAAAAAATTGATGAAATAAAGGCTCAAAATGGGGGGAAAAAATTAATAACGATTTTTTTTACACCGAGGAAGGGGAACAGAATGATGTATTTCGAGAAGCAAAGGAATTTATCAGTATTTTAAAAAAATACAGTTTACTGGTTGTGAATCACTGGATCGATTTCAAAAATGAGGAGTTGTTTTTCAAAACCACCTCATTCCATATTTCACTAATTTTTCAGGAATCGCAGAAAACTATACGACCCTGAATTTTCAAGCAAAAATTCATTCATAGAAATAGTGTCTTCTCTCCTATTGATGAAAAGAAAATTTTAGCTTGAAGATTCAAAGTGGTATAGTTTTTCGTGATTCCTGGAAATTTTTCTAGTCTATTGTACGAGTAAAACCGTTTTGAAAAACTTATTCAAATGTGTCATATGAAATAAAAAACTGCTCCAAGGGCCTGCTCAGGCGAGAGATGAATTTGGCTCACATTTTAAATCTGCCAAGTACTCTCAAAAGAAATATTTTCAGGCAAGAAAAAACCAATCTTATTATCGTGTTTAATAGATCAAAATACTCGGATACCTCCCTTTTCGCGAACATTTCATTTGAAGAATTGAAACCCATTTTTCATTTCTTCCCTTACAGAACGTTTAAAATTTAAAAAATCTGTTAAAATCACAACATTTCTGGACGATTTCTATCGACTTTTGCATGATTTCTATCAATTTTTGAACAATTTCCATCGATTTTTGACCCTTGAAAGAAATGACCAAAACTGCGTTCATGCCTAATAAAATTCAACGTAAAAAAAATCGATTTTATATCAGTGTTTTTTACGATTGAAAGCTTCAAATAGTCAGAAAAATAGGAAAGAGTGCGCCAAAATAATTGAAAAAATTGACATAAATACTAATAGAGCTCTACGAAATGTAGCTTTGTACCATAGAGCAGAAAATTTCCTTCAATTTCATTAAAATTGAAAATTCTTGCAAATAATTCAATGAAATTGCCATGATTTCAAAACAGAGGGAAGATCTACAATTTAAAAAAAAAATTTCCAATCAAGATACATCACTTGAGGAGTTTAGGAAGCTAAATTTACCTTTTTTCCTGCCAAATCATTTGACTGAAATACCAACTTGCCAATTTAAAAAGAAACGACCTTCAAATAAAAACGATCAAATTTTTGAAATTATCACGTTTTCACTTGTTTCACAAGCAAAAGAAAGGCAATTTACCTATTTCAATTCAATTTTTTTCGTGAAATATATTAAACTCAAATATTCCTTCGATCAAAGGTATAGACACACTATAATGCACGAAAATACAGCTTCAGCTTCCACATTTCTCTCGTTCAATATTCGAAATAAAATCCAGATTATCTATTCTAAACCTAACATAAAATTCGTAGCTCGGGAGTCCCTTCATAAATTATGCGTAGGCAATTTATATAACGCAGACGCTCACGGTCTCCGGACAGTTACTCGATTTTAATCACAGAATAATTTTTCAACGTTTTTGTATCACAATTATTAATTTTATAAAATTATCAACTGGAAAGCATGGTTTTGGTTTCAATCAACATGATTTTATTACAGCTAATGTAAAATGTATTCTACCTGTTATCTGTTTCATGACAGATAACAAAAGATAAAAGAGCAAAAAAAGGAGAGGGATACTTTATAAACCTCAATGATTCATTTCCCCACCAGTATATCACATTGCTGATACCCAATTCAAAAATTTGGCATTTCTTCGGAAATACATAATATCAATGTATGTAGGACTTTCCAGGTACCTGTATATACTTAATTGCTTACTCGCCACGAGATTCGCATTTTCGACGAATTTCAGATAAAGATACTCGATTTCATTCACCACAATCTGGCCATATCGTGCAGTAATTATCCAATTAACTGAATTATGAATGGCAAACTTTGCGATAATATGAAATTTCGAAATTATCGATGCGCCGAGCATTGTAATTATACTTGTTTAATTGAACACTAAATTAGTCAATTAGCAAATCAAAGTAAAAAGTAAAATAGAACCGATTTGCAAAATGAATCGTAGGTATTTTTACAGTGTAACTGGCAAAAATCAAATAACATTCATGCATCGGTAGAATCCATCGAGAAAATTTTCTTGCATTATTTGATAATTACTCGAAAATAGTATTATCGAATTGATGTAAAAGTTGAATATGAAGTATCACTATTCCAACATTATGAAAAATTTGAGGTTATCTTTGGTTTTATGGTAGGTAGGTACTACGTACTCAAAATTAACGGGTAGGAGTAATTAGGTATACATCTGCAAACGTGATAATATTCCGTTTGGATGGAATCAATCAGATTGGCTTTTAAATTAAATTTGAGCAAAAAAAAAAAGAAAAAGAAATTAAGACTTTACCTATAAGAGATAAAATTTCAAACTTTGTAAATGATGAAATTAAATTTAATCACTATTCATTTTAAGACATAATTATTTATTATAAAATGAATTTAATGAATTTTTTAGGCACCGAATAAATTTATCGAGTTTATTTACTTTGATAAAAACCACGAGTTACCAAGCTTGTAGTACGTAATGCTCTAAATACGAATGGGGCATTAGTTCCACTAAAAAGTGTCTCGCGATCGTAGCACACAAGATGAGAGTCTAAAAATTGAAAAAATTTTAGAACCATTGGATAATTTTTTTAATAGGTATTTCAATGCTAATGTAATAAAAAGCCGTGTGAAATAAACGAATTTTGTTTTCGATTTCGCGCTATTCTTATCGATTTCTACGTTCAATTTTATATTAATTGATTGATCTTCCGAAGTCCTTCATGCTGCTAAAATCATACGGTTCTATCAAACTTTGAGGATGAGTGAAAATAAATTCATTATATTTTTTTCAATTTTGGAAACACCTGGACAGCTGAAAAAAATTCGCGATTTACAGAAATTGTGTTCTTTTTTAATTATTATGTAGATTTGTGTCAAGAGCTTGGAATCTAATTCAAAATTTTTTTTTCAAATAAATTTATTCTTCAGCATTCGTAACACGATTTCTTATTATTCTTCCATACAGCCGTATCATAAGTTCAATAAGTAACATATCAAAATATCCATCCTAGATCAGCTTCTACCTCCAAAAGAGTGACATCCAAAGCTTACAAAAACCAATTTTCTATCAATATGTTCTCCAATATATGAACCTCGAAATGAAAAAAGGCTAAAAAATCATATTTTACACGAAAAAAATCGATTCATCTCAGCCCCCTTCTTTCCCCCTTTTTGTCAAAAAAAAAAATAAGAATAAAAAATATTTTAATTAGGTAATTACGGATTTTCTATTTTTATTTTTCAAAAATTATCTGCGGACCGCCTTTTACATTTTCGAAAAGAATAATATCAGAATTGTATTTGGGATGCTAAAACCCCCGCATTTCGATATCAAACAAAAATTTTCAAAATTTTGAATTTTACTAATCTCTTTTCTGGGTTTCTAGGTACATTAGATAACTTTGCTCATATGATGAGGTATTTAGAAAGACTAAAATTTTTAATCTAAATTATTGTTTGAATGCCTTACAATATGCATGAATGAAAAAATTGCATTTACACGGGTAAAATTTCGGGTATTGACTTCAATTTTGTAGTTTCGATCGTTTCAAAAAATATTCAAATAAAATATGATGGGTTTTCACTCACAATTTTTGACCAAAAAAGCAAATTTTTGAAAAAATTCTACCTTCCTGATAAACAAAATAATTCATAGCTTTTCATTCTGACGTCATGATTTGTACTTTTTTTTCAAATTTCCAGTTCGCACCGAAACTGAACCTCAAAAATTTTAATTTTTTTGTACTTTCTACGTGTACTTTTTTTTTGTACTTTCTGCGTGCTTTTTTCGTACTTCTCTAAACCTAATAATTCATCAGAAATAAGAGGCTCATTTTCATTGATCAAAAATTCAAAATTGAGACAGAATTTCGTACTTCTCGAACTTTTTTTTACAAAAATATATACTTTTAACCCATCAGGAGAAATAGCATTAAATAAGTGGTTGAAAAAAGACTGATAAATTCGCACCGCCCCAGCCCCTATTGCTTTCTGCGGGGGGGGGAGGCCCGTCATAGGGTAGAAAATTGTTTTGCACTGATTTTGCTCAAATTCACGTTGATGGTTGTTTAGGGGTAGAAGTACATCCCCTAAAAATTTCAGCACCCCTCGTCCTCAGGGGGCTGAGCAATCGCTTCCCAAAGTTGTACATTTTTGGACAAAAATTATAGAAAAAACTGGTTTTTTGATTATAAAACCACCCCAACAGTTGAATTTTGAAAATTTTCAAGTTTTATGAAAATCGGTTGAAGCGTTTTATATTTTTTGTATCAATTTTGTGTGAAAATAGGTTTGCCTAGATGCAGAATACAGAACAAGGGGTCCAAAAATTTTTCAATTAAAATTCTTGGCAAAAATTCTTCAACCCAATTGAAAAAACGTAGTCTGTCCTCATTCTTGATCATATACCATTCGGATGAACATGATGGGAAAAAGAAACTCTTGTCGAAATACGGGGTGTCCTAAAAGATACAGGATGTCCAAAAAGAATTGTAGACAAAATATCCAAAATAAATGACAATGAAAATGCTTGGAAAATTCTTGAATGAAAAAGAAGCCAAGCCACTGATTAAATATGTACGAATTATCCGAAAATCAGAATTCCGGGTGTCAAAAAAAAAATTATAAGGTTTAATTAGTAGAATTCTCTGCAAATCAGAAATCACTATTATAGTTGTACATTTAATTGACGATTTTGGTTGCGATGCTGATGAATTTACCATCATAGAACAATTTAAAATATTATGTTAGTAACTGCATGCGATTCGATTAATGTAATTATCATGGTTTATGAAAGCAATTGTTTGATTTGCATTGCTGTGCATCAATGAAAAATTTTCGCCGATAAGAATTTCGCTAAGATAAACGGTGTTCGCATATTTTGTTTTACGAAATGCTGCTCAGTGCTCACGCCTAGATCGTGGTCCAAACCTACTTTTCTCATGTTTTTATCTATGACACTATGTTCTCATAGGACACTATGCCCTCATATGACACTACGTCTCGATTAGACCTCAAAATGCGAGACGGGGCGCTTAACACCATTTCACTTTCATTAGAATATTAACCTTAGATACATTGTAATGACGATACAGAATGCCGAAAACGTAAATGCATACTTTATACGAACGAATAATGTACAATTTATCATTAAATTATCGGAGGAATATTTCTATCGGCCAATTAAACTGCTGAATTTCGGTGGTAAACAAAATGCATTAAGATAATCATAATCAATCTAGTGATAAGAAAATATTTTAAGCAAAGGAAAAGATCATCAGTTGAGCTTTCTTTTTTCGCGAGACTAATTTAATAAGAGTTCAAATAAATGAATTAGGTAATTGACGCATAATTGAAAAAAAATTCAAAATGTTCCGGTCTGGATTGAACTTTCATTCACCTTCAATCACAGATACGTTCAGTATCTACCATCTAGCTTCCTACATATTTAAATAAAGCATTTTCCAAGAATATCATCTACTATGTAACATATATCGATTAATTAACTTTAGGTAC
Organism: Pseudococcus jackbeardsleyi; assembly: GCA_038380155.1. Taxonomy (NCBI): domain Eukaryota; kingdom Metazoa; phylum Arthropoda; class Insecta; order Hemiptera; family Pseudococcidae; genus Pseudococcus; species Pseudococcus jackbeardsleyi. The sequence continues at coordinate 8,109,487 of CM076242.1, forward strand.
ATGAAACCAATTAGGTTGCGAATTATAATTATCACACATTACCATGCTGACGTTCATCATCGAACATTGATTTCGTTAGTTACAATTTTTTGAAATTGTTTGAAAAACGTGCTTGCGCGTTTCTAAAAGAAACGATGTTAAGAGCGTGTTTTTTGGCACATAATCTTGAATTTTTTGCATGGTTTGTAGTGATTTCATAAAGAGAAAAACTGATCAAATGTGTTCCTTTGAAATTTTATTAATGTTGTTATGTAAAGTAACCATTGAACGTGACGTTTTTGCAACTGCATACCAAAAGTGATATTTTTTTGTGATGCACTGTATTGATGCTTCACACATATTCCTTTACACGTTGATTATATTGTCAGGTAATTAGATAAATTGTTCTATTATTTTTTTACCTATATAAAATGGGTTTGGTTTTTTTAGTTTCGTGGTTTTTTAATCCATAACAATTTTTTAAAATTATTCTCAAACAGGAAACTCATTCTTATTATCCAGATCGCAAGAAGATACCTCGCAAAATTACTTTTTCGAATCATGGAATGTCAGTCAATGTGTTTTTGGTCCATCGGATGAGTTTGAGGAATTGCAACATTTCAAAAACACTACTGATTTCATTTTGAAACAAGTACAAATGATGAGAAAAGCTGATAATGTGGAAAATACGACTGTACCTTATGCTCCGATTAATTACCCGACTAAAAGATACAAATATGTGCTAACTGAGCAGTCATTCAAGAGGCTTCGTCGAAGTTCAATACATTTCAATAAGATTCGTGGCAATTTCGACAATACGACTGAGGTAAATTTAGAAAATTTATCGTTTTTGGTAATTTACACAATAAGGTTGAGTTATTTAACTGATTAGCTTCAAACATTAGAAATGGATTTACAAAATCGTAGCAGGAGTTGTCTAAATCGTACGAAGTAAAATATTTAATCTAATGCATAAAATATGAGAGATTAAAGTTTTGTGAAACATGACTCAGTCTTCCATCTTTTTCTGAAGAATTATTTTAGAATTCTGATGAATCCACAAAGTTGCGGACGATAGCTGATAAATTTTATTTTACTACCTAAACGTTGAAACTGTTACAAAAGCCGTTGAAATATTGGCAAAAAAACGCATCTTGAGAATTGAGATCAAAAATTGATTCAAAATATTTGAATTTATTTTTTTTTTGATTTTTTCAAAATTGCCCCAATGAAATATCTAAAAGTCGTAACATGATCTTTATTTCAGTAAATATTTTTTGTAAAAAAATTGCTTTTTTGATTGAATCGTTTTAATTTTGATTTTTATACGATTTTTAATCTAAAAAAAAATTCCAATAATTTTTCACGAACTTTAACCCACTATAAGCTCAATTTTCATCATCCTCGGTTCACCTGAAACAATTTATAGGTATTTGATATTGTTTTATCAACTTTGAATATTTTTCAACATTATGTACCTATTTTATAAAAATTTTCAACATTTTTTCCAAAAATCAAAATTTCAACTTTTTTTGAAACTTTAGAGGTGCGGCCTTGGGTACCTACTTTACTTCTTTTTGATTTTTATACAATTTTTAAGAAGTTCGTACGAAACAATGAACAATTATAATCAATTCTACACTTCGAACAATTTTCACTCGTAGAATTTCAAGAAATTTTATTGATTTTGAACATTTCTCAATAATTTTCAACTTTCTCACCATTAAAAGAATTCAAATTTACTTTTCAGACTGCACATGCGCAAGTAAAATTTTGATGGAAAATCGTTCAAAAGTTGAAGTTTGAGTTTCTTGGCTTGAAAGTTGAATAATTTTTCGTTCAATTTTTCTCATCCAATCAAAGGGTAAAAAATTTTAATTTTGGAAACATTCAAGTTTTACTTCTTTTGCTTAGAAGTTGAATAGATATCTTGCTCAGTTTTGATTAGAGGTCTATAGGATCAGTTACATTCAATTTTTGAAGATTTTTACAAAAATGGGGGCAAAAAAGTGAAATACGATCCACAAAAAATTGGTCGAAAGGTTTTTTTCTTCATGCAACCTCACACATACGACTGTCGTTATTTTTCAAAAAAAAAGATGAGAGAAATAAGGCAGGTGGCATTTCTTCCTCAAAATACCTGAACTTTCTGACTGGGAGGATAAAAAAGAAAGGGCTAAAGGAATCGTTTTATATGCTCGAGGAAAGCGAGAAGAAGAATGAAGATTCGCAATTTTCAACGAATTTTTCCAAACTCTTGACCAATTATAATAATTAGTCAAGAGTCTAGAAAAATTCATTGTTTTGTTATGGACAAATAATTTTATTTTGAACGATTTTTCCATTTGAAGCATGGAATTGGAAAAAAGGCCTTACTTCCAAATTCTACAAACTGGTGTAAAATGTTTTTTTTTTTTTTTTCGTTGAAATGTCATTGATTGTATGTTTAATGATGTTCAATAAAGTCAAGTCCTCATCCCAAACACAGAATTTCTAGTTAGAACCTTTCCAATCAGACTGTGATAGTGATAGCATTGGAAATCAAAAAGAGTGCATTTCGGAAATTGGAGTTAGGCCCTTTTCCAACTCCATGCTTCATTTATTTCATCATGTTTTTCTTCATTGTAATAAAATTTGTAGGAACACGAGAAAAATGTTCACAATTCCAATCATTTTCGCAATTTTTTTTTTTCAAAAATAACATTTTTATTGATCTTGAATCATTTTTAATAATTTTCTGAAAATGAGAAATCAACATTCAACCGCAAAAAATCAAAAAAATCCCATCTTTCGCGAACCATTAACTTTAATGTCTAAATCCGTTTGATTTATCAAAAAAAAACGTAATACATTTTCAAATTATTAGATCAATATTTTAGCGTATGTTTACAGATCGCTTTATCGCTCGATAGCGCATTAATATTAAACGTGAACATTACACCTCTCGAAGATCCAACCAGGCTAGTGAAAAGGATTTCTTTTACATTGAAAAATGTAGCATTTTCCATTACAAAAAATATCAGTCAAAGTTCCAACGAATCATCCACAGCTCCAAAATTGATAACTTTCGACGTAAGTATGATTTTTCGAATTTTAGGTACCATAAAAAATATTCCTTTCTTAAAACATTTTTTATTTTCCAGTATATCACATCGGTAAAAAATTACGAACTAGTAGATCCCGAACCACCAACGGACAAGTTGATCGCCAAAATTAAGCAATTAATCCGGTCAGCCTTCATTCATAAATTTTCAAAAAACACCGAGCAAAATCTGATGGCTAACTTTACCCAACATTACTCAAAAATGCTATGGGAAATATTTTGTACGTCTCGTAACGATGGTTATAACATACCACATTACATGAAGGAATTTCCAAATATTACCAATCATTCGACCAATTGGCAAATGACAAACGTTTCCATCATTAATCATTGGCCAAGATTGAAATCGATAAATATCATCTATCTGCATAATTTTTCCATAATTCATTTTGAGCTGGGTAATTCGAGTATCAGGCTACAAGCGGATTTCAATAATTCGGCAATAAAAATCGAAAATGGATACAAAATCGATCAAATTTTGATCACTTTGACTGCCAAAAGAACGGAATTAAGAAAAGGGACAATTCAATTCATCGGATTCAAATCGACCGATCATGCGAATTCGAATTTACCCGACAATATAGTCAAGGCAGCTTTAGAAATATCTATGGAGAAAGCAATGTGGAATATTCAACCCCTAAATTGTACAGAAATATGTACAAGATATCAAGACTCTGACTGATCTCTAATCAAACGGGGTATTTTATTTGATCCGTAAAAGCTGCGCTTACCTGCGCTAATTTCGGTGTTCGTGGAAGACGACAATGATTCTTCATTAGCACTGGAACCGTTGACTCGAATTCGCATTCTAATTGCACGATTGCAGTATTTTCAGTTGACTTGATCACCGCCGCATTTCGTCAATGTAATTGACCATCTGAAACAACCCAAAATAAGAGATTATTAAAATGATGCTTGTAGCAATTACACAAAACGATGTAATCCCTTTTAAGGAAGAGAAACCGCAGAGTGGCGAGCTTCTTCGTCAAATATTATACGAAATAACAAATCGTGGGTATACGCGAAACGATTTATACAGTATTTAAATAAGGTTATTGTACGAAGAATTTAATCGTTGCCGGTGCCAGTTCTCACGAAATGTATTTTTTTTTTCTTTTCATTGTACATTCGCTACCTATGTGCCATCGGTCACGAGAAATTCTTGGACAAGTACATCTGAAGCGAACTTATTCCAACACCAGAAGTGTTTGAAAGGTCTTATCTGTATGAGAATTTGATCAACGCCGCAAGTCATAGTGTTAATGGTAAAGAAAGTAAAATTTTAAAATAATTATCATTAAATTGTACGGAGAAGTAATAGTGGATGTATTTTTATCTAGAAGGCAATTATTTTTTTCACGAATTCCTTGAAAAAATGTGCATGGTGAGCGAACAATCATTAAAAGACGAATTTATGTGCTGATTTTGATTTCGATCTTGTAATTATTTTTTTTAGTTCGTAACATATTCAATTTTTTTAATGTTCATTACAGTATTGAAATTTTATTCGATTGCTCGATTGAAAAAAAAATCAAAATCAAGGGCATAAATTTTACTGAAAAATATCTGTATAATATGAAAGTAAACCACTATTTATACCATTGGTAAAATGATTTAGATTCATCCAAACATCCAAATCAATTTCAATTTGATTCATTTTCTTCAGTAACTGTGTTAAATAGTATACCTACCTACATTATTACTAAATTTCAAAAGGATTTTATCACATATACATGTTCAAAAAGAAAATAATAAATAGGTAATTTTATTTTGTGATCACATCCTATTTGTATATTTTGTAAATATTTTTTTGGTCATTTTCAAAATTCTACATCAGCAAATCATTTTATACATAGACATTCGCCAGTAGCATATTTTTTGTTTTTGTTTATTGTTTTGATAATACGTTTAATTTGTTATTTGCTTTGTTAAAATAGTCAAGTTTTCTGAAATAAAACATACTTTCATTTGTGAATTTCTCCATCCTTCAAGAAATTAATATTACTTATTTGACAGACCTCTCAAAAAACTATTTCTTTGAATGATTTGTCAATATGAAACTAATTTGAACAAGAAACCCATCTAAGATGCCAGATTTAAATTTCGAAAATTGGCAAGTCGATCTATTGATTCCTATTTCATATTCTTATTTTTTCAGAGTATGTACGAATTTTTTGATTACCATTTTTTCGGTTATCTATGTACTCTACCTATTGATTGTCACTTATTTATCAGGTTATGTAGGTACAAGTTTAATGCAATCTTCTCCCAGCTTCTCAGTGTTACCCAAAAGATACTACGAGAAGAAAGTTTCAATTTTTTCAACGTCAAGATTTTTTATTGCATTTTTTTTCAACTCTGAATGTTTGCTAAAAAGTTAACTCTAAAATTTTTCCAACTTTTCCCAATCCTTATACATTTTCTGCAAAAATTTTTTCAACCTGAAATTACATCAGATTTTTTCACCTTTCTCACATTTCATTCAATTTAAGAAGTGTTTTCATCTGATTTCAGAATTTTTAGGTGCCAAAACCAACCATAAATTCTGAAAATCTGTTTTTGAATTCTACAGAAAAGATTTTGGAGTAGGGAAAAATTTGAAAAAAAAAACATTGGCAGTTCGAAAAAAATACAAAACAACCCCAAAAAAAATCAAAAATAGAAAAAATGGGGGAAAATTTCAATTCTGAAAAAATTTAAGAAAGATTGCAACGTAGAAAACAATTTTGAAAAAAAATCAAAAAAAAAGAATAAACATGAAAAAAATCTGAGAGGACTTAGGACTGAAAAATTTTTGGAGTTGAAAATACTCAAGAAAAAAATTAATAGTTGAAAATATAATATTTAAAAAAATAAGAGTCAAAATTTGAAAAAAAAATGCCAAAAATTCAGATTCGATCGAGCTGAAGAAAATTTTCGAGAAAAAATGGAAATCAACTCGCATTTACAAATTACATATCCCGAAAAAAAAGGAGGAATCAATTCGTACTTTCCCTGAAAAAAAAAATTAGGAACCAATTCGCCTATCTTTTCACATGAATATTTTGTTGGAAATCACTCACGTACAATTCAAATGTCAACAATCTGATCTAATTTTCAAAAATCAAAATATCTACATTTTTCAAGGAAAATTTGATACCTGAATTTTTGAAATAATGGATAAAAATCTAGTTTTCTAATGTAGATGATGAAAATTAGGTGAAATTATCTATCACGAATTTCCTTTTTCCGCCCATATATACATTATGTAGTTCCATATTAGTCAGTCTGCAGTATACGTATGTAGGTACATATCCCGATACTATATTCAAAGTATAAAAAATTAAAAATTAATTCACAATAGAAATTTAGAACACGAAAAAGGTCCAACCGAACATAAAAAACAAATCAATCAGCTTGAAAAAAAAGGTAAGTACCTAATCGAATAGTTGGACAAAGCTGCGAAAAAATGATTAGCAGAAAAATCCACTCATCAAAAAAAATTAAACTGATTTTAAAATTTGGCACGTCATTTTGACTTTTTAACACGCTTCTCCCCAAAATTGGGAGCTAAGGTGGCACTGAAGGATCGAATTTAAAAATTAAGCAAATATTCGAACTCAGTGCCTTCAAATACCTAACAAACGACAGGTCACACGTTATTTTTCATTTTTTTCGAATTTTGACCCCTATCAAGGAAGCTATAGCGGAGTTCAGGGGAGTCGGATGAAAAAACCAAGTACATATTCGAAATCAGTGCCTTCGAATTAGTAGAAATCGATATGCTACTTCACTTTTTCGATTTTTTTGAATTTTAGTCAAAATTGTGCACCCCTGCACTCCTCAGGGGTCAGGAGATCTTATCTTAAAAATTTGTTGGTTGAAAAATGGGTAAAAAGGGCTACCTACTGTAATTTTTTTAGATTTTCAAATGATAGCTTTCATTTATTGTGATCATCATGAAAGTTGAGCTTTCATCGCCAAAGTTCAACTTTGAGCTTTGCAATGTGATCATCGTTTCTGAATTCCCTATCAATTCTCTTTCGGATTTCGCAAACAGTTTTCCTTCGAATATAATCCATTTCGAGATATGAGCCCTCAAATTTGGGTAATTCCATCAAAGGAAACTCGTAAAAAAAAATTGAACGAAATCGGAAGACTCGACTTAATTTTTGGTCCGTTTTAGTATGGAATAGCCCAAAAATAAAGGGAGCAGAAGATAAAAATATTTTCCTAAATCTCAAATCCACTCTATTTTTCAAGATGAAAAAATTGCAAAATGTGAATTATTCGATGTTCAATTTTCAGCAATTAATTTCCAATTTTTTCGCATTTCTATTTTTCGGGAATTTTTCGGCGAATGATTCGAATCCATTCAATTGTTTCAAAATTATCTTTCTCGTATGAATTTCGTCATTCCTCTTCACTAAAAATTGAAGCAAACCCCGGTTTAAATTATTTTCAAAACTTTCGATTTTTCTACTGGTTTTATTAGTTTTTCGGTTATTTGGATAAAAAATTTCCAACTACACCGTTGCAATTTAAATAAACCTAATTGAAACAAAACTCGATGCAATCCATTTAATATTTGGGACCAGTTATACAAACACGCAGCAAAATCATCACCCTCGAAACCTTCTTCCCTCCCACCGTTGACACACCAGTGACTCAAATACTTCACTTTAAACCGTGTCAAACTTTCCATTCGATTAATCACATTTAAGATCGACCTTCCCCCCATAACCAAACCTACAAGTCTACATTTTCGATACCGATAATACACAATACACGTACATGTACAATTTAGGACACCCTCTGTATTTCACCTACTTAATCGATTCGTTTTTTTCAATCGTTTACACAGGAATCCTCCCAACTTTACAGCTTGAAAAATAACCCAGAGGTCGTTAAATAACAATACAGGTATCCAGGTATGTTCATTTTGTACACACAACATCGTGGTCGCCTTCCATTCATTCGAAGTCATATACGATGCACCTGTTACTCTTCGTTATTAGACTCATCAGCATCGAGATCGAATGCAAGGTAGGAGAGTCGAAACATCGAGGACAATGGCTTACAAAGCTGAAAAATTTCCAGTGATATAGAACAGGTTGTCTCGAGACGCGATTATGTGATAAGAAGAGCGGGATACGCGAATACGATAATGCGGGCTTACCATAAATCGACTGATGGATGGCTTTTTATCAAATACGACGTAGGTCGCGTCGTCGCAGCGTCTCGCAGAAGCCGCGCTCGAGCTCGTACCTTGTACTTTCATAAGCAGTATTTATTTTTATATTTCCTTTCCAGCGAGGTTCGCGCCGTTGTCGGTTTTTTTTTCACACAAAGTATCAACACGAGCTAGAATGTGGTTGCAAAAGGTAAGAGGACGAGGGAGATGTACTTGTACGACTCTTATCATCGATACAGCCATTGCACCGGACGATGAGTTAAATATTCCGAACAGGTTATCAGCACGTACGCACGTAACCTATAAAGGGTATTCAGCATTGAATTCGTTCAGCAAGCAGCTCTTCGTTCGCAGGAAGTTCGCCTCGAACGGATGCATCAGCCGCCACAATTCCATCGGGTAAATCGCGATCGTCGATTTTTTCGCGAAAACGTTCGATTTGGTCGTGACTCGGACGCGCGGCTTCGGCAGCCTTTCGAAAGTACAAATACTCGGTGAAAGGACTCGAGAAAGCAATCAACACGACCGTCAAATTCCGCTCCAATTGACCGCATATTCGCAGCTATAGCGGACGACCCGAGAGGGATTTTCTACCTAATTGGGGAGGTAAATGAAAAAAACACGACATCGGCCTAGTCGACCTCCGTGTGCTCGACGTGGCCGTCCCTGAACGTCACAAAGTCTCCGCCAAACACGCTAGAACGACTAGAACCCGTTTAATGCTACAAAATACTCTCGGTAATTTGATTTACTTCAATGAACATTATCCGCTTTAATTGTACAGTACCCAAGAAGAAAGAACGCCGGGCGGATGGTGAACAGGTAACGGAGGCCGAATTTCGTACCATTACCCAATGAATAGGAAATGCATCAGCGATGACTGAAGAGGATTTCATCTCGATAGAATGACTCCCCGTTGTGCAAAGTTCCACATTTGTGAAAATGTGAAAAGCCACAAATGTGCCTTTTTCATTCATAAATATGACGTCAGAGGAGACTTGTGGCTTTATTTTCCACATTTCAAAAAGTGGAAAAATGTGGAAAATTGTGAAAATTTGTGGAAATTTTTCTAATTTACCTAATTTAGGATAACGAAATTTTTAACATTTTTTCACATTTACCTGAAATCGAAATTGGCTGTGTCAAAACATGGCCACATATTTCTCACAAAGTCGCTATTCCTATTGGTTAAAAAATTTTTATTCCTCATTTCCCTTCCCTTGAAAATAGATGGCTATGCTTCATGGTGGCGAAAGCTTCATGAGAAATATCATTAAGTTTTTTTGATTACGTGTAGTATGGTTATCTATGGTCGTGGTGTCCCTGGTGTCTTTTTAATTTTCATCGTTGAGTAACTGCATTTTTATAATTTTTACATCTACCTATCTATAATAAATCAGTTAGAATTCATTTTGTATTTTATTGAATGCAGATTTTGACAAATTGGGAAATTTTCCCACTTTATTCCATTTTTTACATGCGAAATCATGAATGAAATCAAAATGTGAAAATTTGTGAAAAAATGTGGAATTACTACGCGTAGTAATCTAAAGCCTTCTGATTGGCTGTAATAATGTGCCAAAAAAAGCCACAAGTCTCCTGTGGCTCGGAAATGTGGAACTTGCACAACGGGTCAGAATTGTCGAAAAGATGAGACATGCAGCAAAATTTCAGAGTAAAAAATCATTCATGACCAGTCGAACATTTAGCATAGAACACTTTTCATACAACTTGCATTTTTGGGGGTATGGGGGAGCGAAAAATTTCCTTTTTACTCAATTTTTTTATCAGATAAAAAAATACAAAATACATAATGAAGAATTTAAAATTTTGATACTTAATTTAAAATTTTCAAGTCAAGTATTTGAAAAAAAATCGAGGAAATTTTAATATTTTCGACTGAAAGTCAGAACAAAAGTAAATTAGCAAAATTTGCAGAACATGTACACTTTAGTTGCTGAATTATTTTCCTAGTTCGACTGCTTAATTTTGAGTGAACAGAAGGTGTTTTAGAGCAGACATTTTTTTAAAAAAATCAAAAATTAAAAATTGATTAAAATTTCTTCGAATTTATTTAACCCCCTTAGACCTGAGACAACCCAAACATGTTAAAGAAGTTTGCTTCAGGTTTTCTGGTGTGGAAAAAATTGGCGAGTGTTTAGCCAAAAGTTAGCCTAACTACCCTATGAGATCGAGTCGGATATCAATAGGCTAAAAAAATGAAAATTTCCCAAATTCCGACTAAGTGTCGAGAGATCTGCGCCTAAATCAAATATAATATGACTTATTAGTAATTGTTTCAAATTCTTGATAGAAGCAAAACATCATTTGTGCATTCTTGGAAAATTGGTAATTATAAAAGGCGTTTTGAAAAGAGAAAACACGAGCCGACATGGTCCGCCTACAAAAAAGGCCATAAAATTTTTTGCTCCAAACCCCAACATTGACAGAAAGTATAGCAAGGGGAGTACAGAAAGAAAATTTACTTGGAGGTAGTCATTGAGTCGGAATTCACAACTTTATATCGAAAAATTATTCAAAACATAATTTCGCAATGGTAGCAACAAATTTCTTGATTTTTAGTAAACGCTTATTTGAAATCTAAAATCTGACTGAAATAAAGCATTTATCAAGCAAAGTTTTTATACTCCTGACAGAAATACACACCAAGAGTGACAACATATGAAGCGAAACCAGCGAAAAACAAAATTTAAATTAAAGAAGTAATTTCGTTCATATTGCCGGTATTTTGACTAAGTACTTGCCTCCCCCAAAAAATAAATTTTGGAAATAGTGACTTACGACTGAAAATAGGGTTTAATGTAAGTTTGCTTTTATCTCTACTCTTATTCCATAACTGAAAAAGCTCATTCGGAGAAAGCAAATGTTTCTATATTCATTACTCAAGTCGGAATCGGAATATTTTCGTTCATATGACTTTAATTTTCACAAAATCCTGCAAACTAAAAAGTTCAAAGTCAAATGAACGAAAATATTCCGAATCCGACTTCAGTAATGAATATAGACACATTTGCTTCCCCGAATGAGCTTTTTCAGCAATCGAATGAGATAAAAGATAAGAGCAAACTGTCATGAAACCATTTCTCCAGTCGGAGGTAATTCTTGTACTTTTTAATTTTGAGAAATTTGCGAAAATCAGAGTCAGATGAACGAAAATTTTCAGAATGAGACTCCAGTAATGAACATGAAAACTTTTGCTTCCCCTAATGAGCTTTTTCAGTAATCGAATGAAATATAAGACAGAAGCAAACTTTCATGAAACTATTTCTCCAGTCGGAGGCAATTCTTGAACTTTTTAGTTTGCAGAATTTTGTGAAAATCAAAGTCATATAAACGAAAATATTCCGAATCCGACTTCAGTAATGAATATAGACACATTTGCTTCCCCGAATGAGCTTTTTCAGCAATCGAATGAGATAAAAGATAAGAGCAAACTGTCATGAAACCATTTCTCCAGTCGGAGGTAATTCTTGTACTTTTTAATTTTGAGAAATTTACGAAAATCAGAGTCAGATGAATGAAAATATTCAGAATCCGACTTCAGAAATGAACATAGAAACTTTTGCTCCTCGGAATGAGCTTATTCAGTAGTCAAATGGGATAAAAGACAAAAGCAAACTTTCATGAGACCATTTCTCCAGTCGGAGGTAATTCTTGTACTTTTTAATTTTGAGAAATTTGCGAAAATCAGAGTCAGATGAATGAAAATATTCAGAATCCGACTTCAGAAATGAACATAGAAACTTTTGCTCCTCGGAATGAGCTTATTCAGTAGTCAAATGGGATAAAAGATAAAAGCAAACTTTCATGAGACCATTTCTCCAGTCGGAGGTAATTCTTGAACTTTTTAATTTTGAGAATTTTACAAAAATCAGAGTCAGATGAACGAAAATTTTCAGAATGAGACTCCAGTAATGAACATGAAAACTTTTGCTTCCCCTAATGAGCTTTTTCAGTAATCAAATGAAATATAAGACAGAAGCAAACCTTCATGAAACTATTTCTCCAGTCGGAGGCAATTCTTGAACTTTTTAGTTGGCAGAATTTTGTGAAAATCAAAGTCATATAAACGAAAATATTCCGAATCCGACTTCAGTAATGAATATAGACACATTTGCTTCCCCGAATGAGCTTTTTCAGCAATCGAATGAGATAAAAGATAAGAGCAAACTGTCATGAAACCATTTCTCCAGTCGGAGGTAATTCTTGTACTTTTTAGTTTTGAGAAATTTACGAAAATCAGAGTCAGATGAATGAAAATATTCAGAATCCGACTCCAGTAATGAACTTGAAAACTTTTGCTTCCCCTAATGAGCTTTTTCAGTAATCGAATGAAATATAAGACAGAAGCAATCTTTCATGAAACTATTTCTCCAGTCGGAGGTAATTCCTAAACTTTTTGGTTTGCAGAATTTTGCGAAAATCAATGTCATATGTGACTGCGCATACGAAAAGACGGCACCGACCAAAAAACGTGTTTTGAAAAAAACGCGTTTTAAGTTTTGAACGTGTTTTTCTCTGAATTGGTTGAACCTTAAGGGGTGGGCTAAATTTTATCTATTTCTGTGTGTCACTGACACACTTTAGCGATATTTGACCAAACCATTCGCGCTCATCGACGATGTGCAATGCAGTTTTTCATCGCGGTGTCCAAGCACAAAAAATGTTGATAACATGATAATAAATATTGAATAAATATTTATCATTTCTGCGGATAATTTTTAACCAATTTTCTCACACTGTTACTCCTCTCTATTCTAAAACATGATAATAAATATTTATCGCTTCTGCGGATGATTTTTTAATTTTTATGAACTTTGGAACTTTTTTTCATTTTTTTCATCAACCAAAAAACAGGTTTTCGACTATTTTGAAGGGGAAAATCGATCGGGCGTGAGTTTTGCGGTATTTTGCTTCAGTTTATATACAAATTTAAGGGGAAAATTTTTTTTTTTTTTTTAGCATTTTTGAGCATTTTTGATTTTTTTGGCCTTACGTAAGAGCCGTTTTCAGCCTTTTAAAGTTGAGTAACCGAACCAGCGACATTTTTATCGGATTCTACGCGAAATTCTACATAGGGATTGATGGTTAACTCAAAAGTCATTTTTTTGGTCGGTGCCGTCTTTTCGTATGCGCAGTCACATATAAACGAGAATATTCCGAATCCGACTTCAGTAATGAACATAGAAACTTTTGCTCCTCGGAATGAGCTTATTCAGTAGTCGAATGGGATAAAAGATAAAAGCTAACTGTCATGAAACAATTCCTCCAGTCGGAGGTAATTCTTGAAATTTTTAATTTTGAGAATTTTACGAAAATCAGAGTCAGATGAACGAAAATATTCCGAATCCGACTCCAGTAATGAATATAGAAACATTTGCTTCCCCAAATGAGCTTTTTCAGCAATCGAATGAAATATAAGACAGAAGCAAACTTTCATGAAACTATTTCTCCAGTCGGAGGCAATTCTTGAACTTTTTAGTTTGCAGAATTTTGTGAAAATCAAAGTCATATAAACGAAAATATTCCGAATCTGACTTCAGTAATGAATATAGACACATTTGCTTCCCCGAATGAGCTTTTTCAGCAATCGAATGAGATAAAAGATAAGAGCAAACTGTCATGAAACCATTTCTCCAGTCGGAGGTAATTCTTGTACTTTTTAATTTTGAGAAATTTACGAAAATCAGAGTCAGATGAATGAAAATATTCAGAATCCGACATTAGAAATGAACATTAAAAACTTTTGCTCCTCGGAATGAGCTTATTCAGTAGTCAAATGGGATAAAAGATAAAAGCAAACTTTCATGAGACCATTTCTCCAGTCGGAGGTAATTCTTGAACTTTTTAATTTTGAGAATTTTACAAAAATCAGAGTCAGATGAATGAAAATTTTCAGAATGGGACTCCAGTAATGAACATGAAAACTTTTGCTTCCCCTAATGAGCTTTTTCAGTAATCAAATGAAATATAAGACAGAAGCAAACCTTCATGAAACTATTTCTCCAGTCGGAGGCAATTCTTGAACTTTTTAGTTGGCAGAATTTTGTGAAAATCAAAGTCATATAAACGAAAATATTCCGAATCCGACTTCAGTAATGAATATAGACACATTTGCTTCCCCGAATGAGCTTTTTCAGCAATCGAATGAGATAAAAGATAAGAGCAAACTGTCATGAAACCATTTCTCCAGTCGGAGGTAATTCTTGTACTTTTTAATTTTGAGAAATTTACGAAAATCAGAGTCAGATGAATGAAAATATTCAGAATCCGACTTCAGAAATGAACATAGAAACTTTTGCTCCTCGGAATGAGCTTATTCAGTAGTCAAATGGGATAAAAGATAAAAGCAAACTTTCATGAGACCATTTCTCCAGTCGGAGGTAATTCTTGAACTTTTTAATTTTGAGAATTTTACGAAAATCAGAGCCAGATGAACGAAAATATTCAGAATCAGACTTCAGAAATGAATATAGAAACATTTGCTTCCCCAAATGAGCTTTTTCAGTAATTGAATGAGATAAAAGATAAGAGCAAACTGTCATGAAACCATTCCTCCAGTCGGAGGTAATTCTTGAACTTTTTAATTTGCAGATTTTTGTGAAAATCAAAGTCATATAAACGAAAAATTCCGAATCCGACTTCAGTAATGAATATAGACACATTTGCTTCCCCGAATGAGCTTTTTCAGCAATCGAATGAGATAAAAGATAAGAGCAAACTGTCATGAAACCATTTCTCCAGTCGGAGGTAATTCTTGTACTTTTTAATTTTGAGAAATTTACGAAAATCAGAGTCAGATGAATGAAAATATTCAGAATCCGACTTCAGAAATGAACATAGAAACTTTTGCTCCTCGGAATGAGCTTATTCAGTAGTCAAATGGGATAAAAGATAAAAGCAAACTTTCATGAGACCATTTCTCCAGTCGGAGGTAATTCTTGAACTTTTTAATTTTGAGAATTTTACGAAAATCAGAGCCAGATGAACGAAAATATTCAGAATCAGACTTCAGAAATGAATATAGAAACATTTGCTTCCCCAAATGAGCTTTTTCAGTAATTGAATGAGATAAAAGATAAGAGCAAACTTTCATGAAACTATTTCTCCAGTCGGAGGCAATTCTTGTACTTTTTAATTTTGAGAATTTTACAAAAATCAGAGTCAGATGAACGAAAATTTTCAGAATGAGACTCCAGTAATGAACATGAAAACTTTTGCTTCCCCTAATGAGCTTTTTCAGTAATCGAATGAAATATAAGACAGAAGCAAACTTTCATGAAACTATTTCTCCAGTCGGAGGCAATTCTTGAACTTTTGAGTTTGCAGAATTTTGTGAAAATCAAAGTCATATAAACGAAAATATTCCGAATCCGACTTCAGTAATGAACATAGAAACTTTTGCTCCTCGGAATGAGCTTATTCAGTAGTCGAATGGGATAAAAGATAGAAGCAAACTGTCATGAAACCATTCCTCCATTCCGAGGTAATTCTTGAACTTTTCAATTTTGAGAATTTTACAAAAATCAGAGTCAGATGAACGAAAAAATTCAGAATGCGACTCCAGTAATGTACTTGAAAACTTTTGCTTCCCCTAATGAGCTTTTTCAGTAATCGAATGAAATAAAAGACAGAAGCAAACTTTCATGAAACTATTTCTCCAGTCGGAGGTAATTCTTGAACTTTTTAATTTTGAGAATTTTACAAAAATCAGAGTCAGATGAACAAAAATTTTCAGAATGAGACTCCAGTAATGAACATGAAAACTTTTGCTTCCCCTAATGAGCTTTTTCAGTAATCGAATGAAATATAAGACAGAAGCAATCTTTCATGAAACTATTTCTCCAGTCAGAGGTAATTCCTAAACTTTTTGGTTTGCAGAATTTTGTGAAAATCAAAGTCATATAAACGAAAATATTCCGAATCCGACTTCAGTAATGAACATAGAAACTTTTGCTCCTCGGAATGAGCTTATTCAGTAGTCGAATGGGATAAAAGATAAAAGCAAACTGTCATGAAACCATTCCTCCAGTCGGAGGTAATTCTTGAAATTTTTAATTTTGAGAATTTTACGAAAATCAGAGTCAGATGAACGAAAATATTCCGAATCTGACTCCAGTAATGAATATAGAAACATTTGCTTCCCCAAATGAGCTTTTTCAGCAATCGAATGAGATAAAAGATAAGAGCAAACTGTCATGAAACCATTTCTCCAGTCGGAGGTAATTCTTGTACTTTTTAATTTTGAGAAATTTGCGAAAATCAGAGTCAGATGAACGAAAATTTTCAGAATGCGACTCCAGTAATGAACATGAAAACTTTTGCTTCCCCTAATGAGCTTTTTCAGTAATCGAATGAAATATAAGACAGAAGCAAACTTTCAAGAAACTATTTCTCCAGTCGGAGGTAATTCTTGAACTTTTTAATTTTGAGAATTTTACGAAAATCAGAGCCAGATGAACGAAAATATTCAGAATCCGACTTCAGTAATGAATATAGACACATTTGCTTCCCCGAATGAGCTTTTTCAGCAATCGAATGAGATAAAAGATAAGAGCAAACTGTCATGAAACCATTTCTCCAGTCGGAGGTAATTCTTGTACTTTTTAATTTTGAGAAATTTACGAAAATCAGAGTCAGATGAATGAAAATATTCAGAATCCGACTTCAGAAATGAACATAGAAACTTTTGCTCCTCGGAATGAGCTTATTCAGTAGTCAAATGGCATAAAAGATAAAAGCAAACTTTCATGAGACCATTTCTCCAGTCGGAGGTAATTCTTGAACTTTTTAATTTTGAGAATTTTACTAAAATCAGAGTCAGATGAACGAAAATTTTCAGAATGAGACTCCAGTAATGAACATGAAAACTTTTGCTTCCCCTAATGAGCTTTTTCAGTAATCGAATGAAATATAAGACAGAAGCAAACTTTCATGAAACTATTTCTCCAGTCGGAGGCAATTCTTGAACTTTTGAGTTTGCAGAATTTTGTGATAATCAAAGTCATATAAAAGAAAATATTCCGAATCCGACTTCAGTAATGAACATAGAAACTTTTGCTCCTCGGAATGAGCTTATTCAGTAGTCGAATGGGATGAAAGATAGAAGCAAACTGTCATGAAACCATTCCTCCAGTCAGAGGTAATTCTTGAACTTTTAAATTATGAGAATTTTATGAAAATCAGAGTCAGATGAACGAAAAAATTCAGAATGCGACTCCAGTAATGTACTTGAAAACTTTTGCTTCCCCTAATGAGCTTTTTCAGTAATCGAATGAAATAAAAGACAGAAGCAAACTTTCATGAAACTATTTCTCCAGTCGGAGGTAATTCTTGAACTTTTTAATTTTGGGAATTTTACGAAAATCAGAGTCAGATGAACGAAAATATGTGAATTCCGACTCAATGACTACCTCCAAGTAAATTTTCTTTCTGTACTCCCCTTGCTATACTTTCTGTCAATGTTTGGGTTTGGAGCAAAAAATGTTATGGCCCTTTTTGTAGGCGGACCATGTCGGCTCGTGTTTTCTCTTTTCAAAACGCCTTTTATAATTACCAATTTTCTAAAAATGCACAAATGATGTTTTGCTTCTATCAAGAATTTGAAACAATTACTAATAAGTCATATTATATTTGATTTAGGCGCAGATCTCTCGACACTTAGTCGGAATTTGGGAAACTTTCATTTTTTAGCCTATTGATATCCGACTCGATCCCATAGGGTAGTTAGGCTAACTTTTGGCTAAACACTCGCCAATTTTTTCCACACCAGAAAACCTGAAGCAAACTTCTTTAACATGTTAGGGTTGTCTCAGGTCTAAGGGGGTTAAAAAATTCTATGCACTTTTCTTTTTCTTTCATGAGAAATTGATATGATTGGAAATGGGAACCTTACCATGAATTAAAGGAAAGAAAGGTCGTTTTGGCTCATAAACTATTTTGTTGAACTCTATAAAGAAGAATCCAGCATCCAGGACCAATTTACAATAAGAGATGAGTTCAATTTGAAACTGTAACATATAAATCACAGAGGCGTTTTCAAACTCCTTCAAAATGTTCCTTCAGTCTAACTAATTTTTTTTTAGTCTACAAAGAGAATTTTATACTTTCAGCTCATGATAGAATTTTTGAGATGACAGCATGGAAAACGAAAATTTTTGCTTTGGTTTGAAAGGAAATGAAACTTCGAAGAAAAAAATCACACCAGATTAAAAAAAGAAAAAAGTTGAATTCCAAAACTGAAATCATTGCTTCATAAAATATGACAAAGATTTGATTCTACATGCATAATTCTTTTCTAAAAAAAAATTTCCAAACAAGAATTACCCTCCTCCCCCCTTGCTAACAATAACCATTTGATTGATTAGGATTGTCTCGAAAATAATTTGCTTCAAAATTTACTCATAATAACAAATGAATGTGTTTTTTAAAAACTATTTTGAATTAGAAATCAATTTTTTCGAAATTCTCATCTGGGAAATTGACAGTGGCGTATCCAAGGGGGGGGTCCAGGGGTCGGACCCCCCCCATGAGGTCAAAAATTCACGTGAAAAAACGCCCTTTTAAGGCATTAAAAATAAATTTTTCTCAAAGCTTCGCCCTCGCTTCGCTCGGGCATAAAGAATCTCAATTATTTGAATTATTTGCAATGATTATGCGAAAAAAGGCTCCATCTTAGTATTTTAAGTCTCCATATCCACTTTTTGCCTTCCCAAAGAAAGCTTCTGACGCTATTTCTTGAAGTTTCTGGTTATTATTTTCCTTTTTTAAGGTCAAAATGATCACTTTGAAAGTTGCTTATTCCAAAATTACACCTTTATCGAAGTTTTTTTCCTAAATATTTTATGCAAATCGTGATTTATTGATAAATTTATGAATGAAAGTGTTTCAAATTATGAATTTACTGTTCCCATAAGCCATTTTTTTTTGGGGGGGGAGGTGAGGGGAACGGTGAAAAGTGAACTAAAAATTTCTCGAAAAAATTTGGAAGTGTGGACCCCCCCCCCATGAGAAATTTCTGGCTACGCCACTGGAAATTGAGCAATGAGCATACAGAAAAAAATTCAGAAAATTTGACGCATTGACCGGAGAGGAAAGGAAAAATGAAAATATTTTGAGGGAGATCAAATTTTTTCTCTCAAAACATGTACAATTTTTCCTATATTTTTCAAACCTCCCAAAACAATTATCTTTATCAAAAAAATTTCAAACACACAGAAATTTTGCCATTACGAGGGAGGCAAAATGCATTCTTCTGACAATAGCATTGAGACTATATTTCACAATTCTGTACAATTTCAAAACAGCATTTACAAATTTTGAACGGTATGATGTTCTGAAAAAATTGTATCATTCTAAAAGAAAAAAAAAACGCTATGTCTTCAAATTCCATCTTCATGAGATGAATATTGTCCGTCCAAAATAGCATGCGCCAAATGTGTCAGTTTCATTGTTTTGAAGCCCAAAATAAAATTGCTGCAGTTAAATGGGAAAATTTTTCATCAAAAGTCCCTTTTCAGAGCCAAACAATTTCTACGAGAAAACTTATGAAAACAGAAAAAGACATGCCTATGAGACTTTCCAAAATTAAATTGTTGAAAGGACAAAAAATCGAAAAATTTCAACAGAAATGTCTTTTTTTTTATTTTTTCGACTCAGTGCAATTTTTTTAAAATTAATCATTTAGCATATTGCAGCACAATATTATTAAATCAGTGAAAAAATTCCAGTAATAACGTAAAGTGAGATGAATTGCTCGAAATCAGTGAAATTACACTGAAAAGTCAATAAAATATCCTAAAACTCGCTGAAAAACCAGTGAAATTCTTGAAAAAATCAGCGAAAATCTGCTGAAAATTAAAAAATTGACTGATTTATCCTGTGATGCAATTCTGGCCTTTTTTCAATGGCTTTTTACTGATTCGAAATGAGAGAATAGCTACCCCCGTGCCCGTGCCTCTCATTTGCTCCGATTATGAGAGGGAAAGGGCGCAGAGAAGCAAACAATATTGCAAAAATGCCGATTCAATTATTATACCAATCGATACATTATTAGGACCTAGATAAATCGAAAAAAGTTCAGAATTTCTACTTTAAAATTCAAATGAAAAATTCAACAAAACACCTTGAAATCTCGATTCTTATGAAAATGAAGTTCAATTTGCTATTTTTACATCAAAACGCATCATTTCAGTCTTCAAAACACGAAAACATCGAAAAAATTCTCAAAAAAAAACCAAATATATGCCTGAATTATTTCGTGGCTTTCCATTGATTTTCATTTCAAAATGAACCCTGAAGAAGCACAAAAAATCTTACAAAATTAAACACGGTTCATTTGCTTATTTTTCAATTTTTTACTGCAAAATTTACCTTTTTTTTTGGTTTTCAATAAGTACATGATTCTCTCCCTTCATCGCCGATATTTTTATAAGTTTTTCAGCCTCAGAAAAGAATTCCCCCAGAAAAATCTTCGTATCCTGATTTACATAAAAATCAATAGTTGACCTTCTATTCAACTAGCTAAAAAAAATATTCAGAAAAAATTCCAACATCGAGCATCTGAGAAAAGATGAAAACATTACAGTCGTACACACGTTTCTCACACCTCTAGTCTGGTTCTCGCGACTCTCAAGTCCACTCGTACAAATATCCAACCGGCTCCACAGATCTACCTCTCCAGCTGTGAATGGAGCTTGTTAAAACATACCATTGTGAAGAATACGCATATGAATGGCTGAAGGCAACGCGAAAGTTTCTTTGTTATCGGTCACAGATTAGCGGTATGTATTAGTCTTGACTAATGGCGAGCGTCGAGAGCGGCCACAAACAAAAGCCAGCCGAGCGAAATGCGTATATTACATAGACTCAGCCGTATACTATTCACGTAGCAAGTTGATTATTTCCATTAAACAGATAAACTTTTATGTATAGGTACATAATAGGTATTAGGTACTCGTATGACTCACTAGATTACTCACTGGAGTAGAAATTTCAAGCAATGCCGCATCGAACCTAAACTTGGGTTGGTTCGGAGTGAAAAAAAGACAAAATACATTTGGACAGATTAACCGCAACGTAATGAGTTACACGTTTTTTATACAGCTATTACTCTGCAATGTGGTTCGGTGCGAGAGCTGCGTCTAAATCAAACATCACGAAGCGTAAGTACTTGGAAATGCAACAGGACGAGACTTGGAGAATTCAACCACTGTGACGACGATGACGACGGCGTCGATGACGGTTTATAAGTATATAAAGGTGAGTATGCTTCTTTTTTAGACGAATTTTATTCTAGAAAATAGACTACTGCTTTAAAGAAATAGACTGAGGAATGGAAGACGAAATGTTTGAAACAATTTCCCGACTTTTTTTCTCAAATGCTTCAAATCGACAGATTCTACGAAAGTCTAAGTAAAAATGCTGGTAAAAAAATGAATCAGAAGCTGAAATTCCGTATTTTTCAAATATTTCATTTATTAGAGAAAGTAAATCATTCGTGACCGAAATTCAAAACAACAATTTTAGAATTTTGATGAGAAGAATCAATTTCACCAAATTTTTTCAACTCAAAATCAAAAAATCGAAAATTTTTGAAATTTTTCTAAAAAAAAACAGAAGGATTGATATTTCTAAGGATTTAATTGCAAAAAAATGGCTATAGAATCTTATGCCATGAACTCTCCCCCCCCCTCCCAATTAAGAATCAAAGCTGAATTGTAGAGAGAGAAGGCTAAAAAAAATCACGATTTTTCCATAATGAGATGTCCTAACGATATGGAAAATAAAACAACAAAGTACTCATGTATAATCATGACATTGAAACAAAATTTTTATTCATTAAATGATTTTCTTTACTCACTGCAGATGATTTTGAAGAAATAAATTTTTCAAGTCAATTTTTCAGAGAATTTTCTCAAGAAGTAAAACATACGGTGCGAGGCCAAAAAAATACAAAAAACAAGGTTTGTGCGAAAAAAAAAACTGAATTTGATTTGAAAAAACTTTCGTAAGCTGTACAGGGATTCATAAAGAATTTCAAAAACTTTGACTTTATTTAAAAATCATTTTTGTGAGTTTTTGAAATTTTTTCATTGATTTTTATAAAACCTTTGACGTCAAGGAAGACTTCAACAAATTCGAAGAGAAGAAATGGATAATTTTATCAAAAAACTTTAAATTCTGTTTTTTTTTTTTCAGTGAAAAGAAAGAACGAATAATCCATGACTCGAACAAACCGAAAGCAAATTTTTTCAAAAAAATACACTGAAAAAGCAAACCAAGACTTTTTTACCACTTTTGGGACATACCATTATAATAGCTCCTTATTTTTGAGCGAAGCAAAGATTCAAATTTTAAAAAGTGCGATTTCCTGAGACAAAATTCAAACATCTTTGTCTACTTTTCGAATTTTTATGACTTTTAAACGTCTTTCTTGTGACCTTTTTCAGCTTTTAAAACTGACTTTGTGACAATTCTTTGGCTCCTATTGTGACCGAAAAATTTTTCAAAGAAAAAAAGAAAAAATCGATACTGAATGTTAATTGTGAACAATTTTAATCTCTCAACGTAAGGTCCAAAATTTAAAACAGCCAGTATAAGAAATCTCAAGTTGAAGTAAAATCTTGAGCAGAAACGCAAATTAATCGAACTTTGAAAGAATCTCACATCCGAAATCAGGGGATGATATTCATTCCTCGAAGTACTAGTACTTCAAAATTACCTCATTGCTCTGAAAAACAAAAAACTTCGATTCAATCAACGAAAAAAAAAAACAAAATTTGGCATATTTTACTCAATTTTTGACCTC
Organism: Pseudococcus jackbeardsleyi; assembly: GCA_038380155.1. Taxonomy (NCBI): domain Eukaryota; kingdom Metazoa; phylum Arthropoda; class Insecta; order Hemiptera; family Pseudococcidae; genus Pseudococcus; species Pseudococcus jackbeardsleyi. Next base: position 8,132,572 of record CM076242.1, read on the forward strand.
TCGGATCGATTGGAAGCAGTTTCAAGACGTTTCGGAGCCTCCAGAAAATTTTGTGATTTTCCAGCACTGGAGAAAACTCCATTAAAATGATCCTTATGAACAATAGCGCCTATATAATCGCAGATTACTCATTTTGGAGACCTTTTCGAACAAAACGAGGCTATTCAAAATTCGTAACTTTGAATTTAAATCTATATTTTTTGGCAGAAAATTTTTACGGAAAAAATATGGATTTTTAACTCGAAATTACGAATTTTTAAAACAGTAATCCTCTTTTATCAGTGCTCAAGTTCGTATGGATCATTTTTATGGATTTTCTTACAAAGCTGGAAAATTCCAAAATTTTCTACAGACTCTACAAAGTCTCGAAACCTCTACCAATAAATTCAATAATTCAAAAATACGGTTATTTACCAAAATTCAGTCCTTTTTGTTGATTAGAAAAATTTCCATATATTTCAGAGAAATGAGGGAATTTTGAAATTAAGAATTCAAGAAAAATAAAATTTCATCACCAGAAATTTTGTAAAAAGGGTTCTTTTATAATTAATGTACACTTTTGATTTATTTTTGCCTCAGCTAGCTCAAAATTCAATTTTGAGTTTAGATTCTTCTTAAAGCTGCCAATCTGAACCAAAATTTTCAGAGTAGGTATAGTTCGTGAGGAAAGGCAAAAAATGTGCAAGGAATCGATGTCTATAAAATCCTATCACTTCGAACATTCAAGTACCTCGATGCTTGAATCATACGTGAAGCTTCAAAAATTTCAGAATTATGATTATAGCTTCATATTTCACAATTTTTGAATTCTTCAAATCGCCAGCACCGATAAATTCATCCCTATTCTCACATTCTTTCACTCCATCCAAACCTCTTGAAACTTCAACAAACACTCGACGATGACACTTCAAAATCCTCCTCGTAACCTCTCGACGAATACCATAAACATCAATGAAACAGAAAAAAACCAGCCTGTTTATCATTTTTCGTACCTCTCGACGATACAAACCATTATGACTCGCGATCGTCTCCTCGGCAAATGAATTGTCACAGTTCACGCGCTACGAGATAAGATTACAAGGTACACGTAGCGTAGATTTCCACCGCGGCGTATCTTCGAATCACGAACCAATTTCACGGCCAATTCGTAATATTTAAAAAAGCGCCTAAATTAATCGAGCCGAGTTGTTTTTCTTAATTTCGTACTATTCTAATACGAAGAGATTTTCAAACGATGAGCTCGAACGAGAGTAATTAAAACATTGGATGGTGTACCATTCACCATTGACCGAGTTGTTTTCACACTATTACTCGCCTTTCTCTTTACTTTTCTTAAGCAGTATTGACCACGTACAGGAGAATTGAAAAAAACGCCCCGCCCAGTAATTAATTTCGGATTAATGAGTTTAAATTGTTTTTTTTTATCTATACGTACAATGTAGCTACCATGTATGTGTAGGTATTAATTGAATACTACGAAAATAAACACACCTGTAGCGTTACACCGTTCGCTTGGAAATCTCGCTATGTCGGCGATTTTTCACGCATACTGTTCGTTTTAATTATGCAATATTTGTGTTTACAAAACGCTAACTAGAGCTTCGAAGTAGCCAATACCGAGGAACGTAAGAAATGCGTTGCCAGGAGGAAGAAAGCGCTCGAATACGCTTTCTATAAACGTGATTTACCAACTGCGAATCGTACACTCGACGCATACCTCTTGTGCGATGTTCTAGAACGTCGAATATGGAAAATTCGACCAACAAGGTTCGTCAGCTCCATTCCAATACCATCTCGTTGAATTTATATTTTCGATATCGATCTTGGGATTCATCGAGGTGTCAAAACAATACGTCTGGTAGAGACAATGATGCTTAAAATGTAGGTAAATACAGACATAGTCGCTGAACTCGAAAAATTTTGCAAATAATAAAATCACTAGTGTAGGTACTTGAGGGAAAGTGGTGAAATTCTGTAGTACTTAGCTAGATAAAAAAAAAACTCTTCCTTGAGTATGGTCTCGAAATCTCTTGAAAAATGAATACCATTTTGATGACTTTGATAGTAAAAATTCTAGTAACTTATTCGTTTCATTGGCCGTTTCAATTCTACTTTATTTTTTATTCGAATTTCAATCATCGCGACGATACAAAAAAAAAAGATTTGTAGTTTTCGCAAAATTTAGTTTTTTGAGAAAATCATAATTTTTCATGCATCACTTTTTTGGAAAAAAAAATATACTGCATGTATACGTTCACTCATTTCGGTGAAAATATCTCTGAAAAACAGTCAGAATTGCAACATAGTAATAAATCAGTGAAAAAAATTCGCTGAAAGCCAATAGTAAAAAAATTACTGGAAAATGGAAAATGAGTGAAAATTCACTGAAAAGAGTATAAAATAACTGAATTTTACTAAAAAAAATCAGAGAAATTATTCAAAAAATCAAAAATTTACTGAAAATTGAAAAATCTTTCCGATTTTTCCTTCGCTACTATTTTGACTTTTTCTCTAGGACTTTTCACCGAATCAAAATGAGTGAGTGAGAAACTCGAGAGGGCGAAGCAATATGGATCCAAATTTAGGAAAAGTTGAAGTTGTTCAAATACATAAATTCAATACCCATTCTCTCATTTTGAATCGGTTAAAACTAAAAGTCACAAATGAACAGTTAGAAAATTCAGTGAATTTTTAAAAGACTTTCACGGATTTCTCAAAAATTTTCACTGATTTTTCAGTTGTTAGATATTAGATTCATAAATTTTACTGACTTTTCAGTGAATTTTCCCTGATTTTCTTCTGTGCTGCAAAATTCGGACTGTATTTTGGTGATTTTCGATAATTATTGGTCTAATGTTGGCCTGGTATAAGGCTGCAATTCATTCATTTTCATTAAATTTTGTATAATATTAAATTTTTTCAGCAAGAAAATTCTTCAAATTCTCAAAACTTTTCTCGTCTCAAAATTTTTATTCATTATTTTGAAAAATGCATTTTCAATATTTTTGAAAATTGCAATTCGAATAATCGGACTTGGCAATTTTTTCAAAATTCATAATTTATTCTCAGAAAATCTCAAACTTTTTCACCATTTAATTTTTGAGGATCAAAGTTAGGTTCAGTGGTAGGGAATCAATATCACCCAAGGATATTTTTACCCTACTTAGTCGCCGAATTACATCCATTGATAAATTAGAAATCGAGGCTGGATGAATTGAAGGAGCAAAAAATGAAAATGTTTGAATCAAAGAGCGTTATTTTTTAAATTTTCTTCTCAAGATAATTTTTTTCAATTTTTCTCTTGGTCCCTAACCTATTTCTTTTTCTTAAAACTCAATTTGATGATCATCAGAACTAAATAATCTTCCCCATCTTGGTTCATGATAGAAATTTCTAATCCCGAAATTTTTTGAAATGGTTAATTTTGAATCGAAATTCCGTTACTAATAATTTTCATCTCACCGAAATTTTATAATCTACTATACAAAAATTATTTTAAAAAAATAGTCCAACTAAAGAAACCAAGTTCAAAATATTTAGCAAGTTTCTAAATTACCTATTCTATGTAGCATACTTCACACTTGATGCAATTATTTAAAACCTCATTCATCAACTCAAAAAACAATAAAAAGGTAAAATAAAGTAGGTAGTGAAAAAGTTGGAAAAAAATTCACATGACACGAAAAAAGTACGATTCAGCAACATTTTGCTGCTTTTTGGGCAGGAATAAAAAGTTTCAAATATTTTTGACGAAAAAAAAAGAAAAAAAGAATACAGATTAAAAAATTTCCACCATAGAACTTCAGGAGGAAAATAACGAAATGAAGCTCTTAATAAACAGAAATACAAGACTAACATAGGTAAGAGCATTTTGATCTGTTCAGGTCACAAAAAATCATTCTTTTTGCTAATGATTTATTTTTTTTAACGCTAGCATTTTAATATGTCACAATTTCTCACCCTAATGCTTTATTGGCATTAATATGTATCTTGAAATTTTTTTTAAATGATCATTTTCAAGAACGAAATACCTATTAAATTTTTGATCAATTACATACTTCAAATTTACTGCGTGAATCATCTTATCAAAACGAATCCTTCTATTTTTAAAATAAATGTCATTTTTTATTGAAAAATGACTTTGAATTTGGATGCTTAAATAAAGAATACTCCGATTCCATTCAGATCATGACATAGAAAATAGACATCAAATTTTCCTCATTTGGTCATAAAATTTGTTGACTTTTTTAAAGAATTGAACAGAATAGAATAGATCAGAACAACTCAAAACTTTAACAAGCCCAGAACAGAACAAAAAAAAAATCATTTTTGCTCGAAAAAGCATCAGAACGATTCACATTTGCTTAAAAATTGATTCAAGATTGAAAATCATTCGAAATGAAAATCTTTACAAAAATAAAAACACTTGAAAAATACAATACTCGAACATTTTCGCCCAATTTTATAGTTCATTTTTACGAAATGGTCGCACTGATTACATCAAAATTCTAAAAAATTTGCAAATCATTTTAAAAATGTCATCACGAATTGAAAACATGTTCAAACCAGTCCGCTACAATATTTAGTCTCGTGTCTCGTTCCAGATCAAATCCTGAATAAATAATTATTAAAAAATTAAAAATTGAATATTACCAACTATCAAATTTAAAAAATACCGATAAAAAATTAAAAATAATTCCAAACTAAAAATGTTTTTGAAAATGTCTACCAAATTTTTTCAACAAAATATGACAACACTGATAACACAAAACCTCGATTAAAACCTCAGGAAGAATCAACGTATTTTTAAACCAGATGATAATAATCCTCAGACGATAATTTTATCCCATTTGAAAAGCTTTTTCAAGATCGCGATGCCACATAAGCTATAAGAATATGATAATAACTCGAACTAATGCTACCAACCACCAAATTTTCAAAAAAAAACACCGGTAAAAAATCACTAACTCAAAGATTAAATTAAAGTAACCCAAACGTAGAATAAATCCGAATAACGTAAAAAAAAACCTATCTTAAAATTCAATTTATCATTTCACAACCACAAATCTTCCACGCTATCGAAGAAATCTGCTAAAAATAGCATCTCTTTGAAGATACCTGAACGAAATTTTTTTCGTATTTACACGTGACAGGTTACACCGGAAAACCAAGGAAAACCCACCATCACCAGCATACAGCAAACCAGAAAAACAAATTTGCAATTTTTTACAATCGTGATTTTACTGATTTTCATTCTCGTTTACTTTTATCACGTTATACGCTACGAATACTAAGTAAATACGTGTCTGTGTCCACTACACTATTACCTGACACTTGATTTGTTAATCTAATAAGTCACTTGATAAAATATCACCAGAGCTATAAACATTTTTTCCAAATATGACGTGGTCAGACGTGGTAGTAGAACAGAAATACTGAAAAGAATTTATACCTGCGTTAATTTTTCATACTTCGATGACCTTTATAGAAAAAGTTTTTAACACGTGTGTATACATACACGTTATATAAAAGGTATCGCGTTTACGTTTATTGAATGGTAATACCATTCTAAAAACCTTATTCGATACAATGATACTCTCAGGAGGATTAAATTAATAGGTGTATAGCAAATCTATCAACAAAATACCGTTTACCTTCGGCTTGGAGAGATGGTGGAAACTTCAAACACGTATTTTTACAACAAACCACAGTCTACTCGTGATCGTAATGCAAAATGTACAAGTAGGTAATATTCTAGCAAACCGAAATGATCAGATTTTAAGCCACTTTCGTACAAATATGTATAACCGAACCGACGACACACACTACCGTACTACATATTCATTGAAACGAATTCCTTCTCATAACGGAACACCGATTTAAAATTCTTTCGCATTAATATCTGCATAATTACAGTGAAATTCTACCTTCAATATTCGGTTAAGTTTACAATACAGCGAAATGGAAAATTCGACTTGGAGAACGAGCGATTTCGCGCGAAATACTATATAACGCACACACACACATACAACGTACAACGAGACGAAAGATTACGCACACATTCAACAGGATAAACGACAACTACACGAGGATGGTTCGATTGATTCGTCGATACAGAAGAATTAACAAATTCAAAGGTATTAAAATGTAGTAAAAAATACTACCTAAATGAACACTTAACAATCTTACTCTTACTGACCGGAATGTATTGGAATGAGTCGGCTTCTCTCTGGTACGTCGATGAAACAAAACCGAACAAGTAAATACACCGGTACACTGGTTAAATACACAATACACAACACAATTAATCACTAAACACGAACCGAAATCTACATTAACGAATAATATTAATTGAATTCGCCATTAAAAAGTATTAAACGTGCAAGACGCGACACAAACACCCGATTTTGTCAACGTAACACGAATGTAAACATTCGAACACTGCGAGAACAATAGACAACGATAAACGTGTATCGTTATCGAGTGCCGTCGAGTATCCTCGGATACGTTCGGCTAATTCCATACGAACGTCGATCTCTTACTGGAGTTGGAGAATGGAATGGAATTTTTACGTAGACGAAAGAAAAAAATGGATAATAATTCGTCGAAAGGTACACTTGTTCGGGTAATTATTGTAATAAATTTGGAACTATTTTTAGCTGGTCTGGTACGTTTTTCAATGACGAAAGAAACCCGAATAATTAAAATTCGAGTTACGGTTGATGAGTCGTGGCACCAAGTCGTAACTAATGTGTGCATAGATTACGAAATTTTCCTGTCTGTTATATCATTTTTTTTAGAAAAGAAATTTGTAGAATATTATTCAGATTGATTGGTGAAAAAAATCTTCTATTATGTAAATAAAAACGTAAAGATCATTCGATCATGACGATGGTTTTTTCACAAAAATGCATACTATTTGATCGAATTCACGAATTTTCAAAATTATTTTTTTGTTTTCCAGGTATTCAGTAGCATTGGATTAAATTACGTTGAAAAAAAATTTGAAAAATTACATCGCTGCGGACAGGATTCGAACCTGTGCGGGCAGAGCCCATTGGATTTCGAGTCCAACTCCTTAACCACTCGGACACCGCAGCGTCGCAGAACATCGTCGTTACACGCGGTTACAACGTAGATGTTGGTACGATTCGTTGAAATTCAACAATTGATGCATTTTATCGATCGTTGGATGTATTTTTAATAAATAATTAACGCAAATTTTGATCCGTGTACATGAATTTCATTGATTTTTGATCAGATGATGATCTGGAATCATAGATCACCTATGATTATTCAAGTGTAACGAGTTTGATAAATTGTTCTAAGGGTTTGAAGACGATCTTGTACCAGTTCTAAATCTGAGTATAGATTATTTAAATGATCAGAACAGAAATACCATTAATTAAATCGTAGAAAAGTTTATTATGTATGTAATTTGAATCAGTTCGTATTTTATCCGATGTACTTATTCACTAAGTTCGGGAACATGGGAAGGTTTTTTCAACAAAAGTTTTGATGTTTTTCTATAGATGAAGTTGCTTGAAATTATGATGATGAATTTTCTCAAAATAAATATGATTGATACAATACATCATCGTCTCAATGAAATAGTTTTCAATATATTGAATTTACAAACATTTCTGAATGAAAACAACCTAAATTTAGTTGTATATTCAGAAATAAAAAAATGTACCTACCAACTATCTATAGTATCTACCTACCTTATATTATTCATCATCAGCATAAATAATATGATCTACTTTGAATATTGGTAATCTAAAATAAAAATGATTAAGTATACTTCAAGTTATTTGTGTCCTACGAAACTGATTTCCGAAATAATTGGTGTAGTTATTTCATTACTTATCTGGGTAATACAGCACAATATAGCAGTATTAAAAATAAAAACACGTCTTTTACTGGCAAATGATAACAAATTGTACACTTGCGATAACTACTGACATTTACTGATGATGCTATTTTTTTTTCGCGAAAGAAAAATTAAAATGAAACAAAAAACAAAATATTTTATAGAATTGTAACGCAAGTTCCTTTAACAAGCGTGATAGGCAGTTTTTCTGACTTAATAGTCCAAGGAATTGCTTATCAGCAAAAAATTGAGAAATTCTTTCTTCAAAAAATTTTTCCATTTTTTATTTTTAAATTTTAATTTTGAAAAATTACGTTTTCTTTCTGCTCTTGCACATTTACAATAATTTTCACAATCATTACTTTCAGAAAACGACCAAACAATTTATTTATTTAAATATTTATGATTTTGAAAATGAATATGTTTTACCTACTATTTTTCAAACATGAATAGCTGCCTCTTTTTTTGTGATCATTTCAATTAAATTATCAAAATTCATTTTTCAAATCATTTACTTACTTATTACATAAGTTTTATGACTGAAAGATCATCCAAAAAATTCAATTTGAAAAAATTTTTAAAAGAACTAAAAACATTTATCGTTTGGTTACAAAAAAAAAAAAAAAAAAAAAAAAACAGAAAATGATACATGCGAATGAAATATTGTGATTAAAAATTAATTTTGTTCTTTTGTTCAATATTTAATTGAAGAAATCCGTTTTTGAAATTGATATCGGAAGATTGTACGGATAAATTTTGACTAAAATGCTAATTTTTTTCAAAAAGTAAAACAACGTTAACATAAAATATCAGCTTGTGAAAGACCCGGGTATAAAAAATATTGTTTTTAAGGTTTTTTTTTGTGTCGCAATAAATTTAATTATTCATGAAAAAAAATCAGTGGCATCCGGGTGGAGGTGAAAGGGCCCAGTCTTTCTTGAGATTATGGATTTTTTAAAAATAAAATTATTGTTGTGCATTGCTTGTGCAATTCATTTGGATACCTACTAATCTAAACGTTTCTATTGTAAGGAAAATAATTATAATTTAACTATCTGCACTCGATTTTTGATCTAAGACGCCGCTGAACTCGTTCGATTCGCATGGTCAAAATTATATGAACCAAATCATACCTACTCTTTTGATGTTATCGAACGTCCGAATCCCGGCGGCCGGATGCAATAACAAATTCAAGATCGTATTTTGCAGAATAAACGCATTAGACAAAAATGCGAAGGTTTAGACGTAAAATAACATTTGAACGTATGTAAGGTTTCTTATATTGTGTTGTGCCGGAATAAGACCGATACGGAAACGTAAGCATGTATTTATGATTATCTATAATAAAGTACCTACTGAATTAGAGCACCGGAAAATCTCAAGTAAATGCTTAAAAAGTTAAAATTTACCTACACGGGCAAGTTGAAAAAAAAATTAATGAAATTTCAAGTTCATATTTAACCATATTTAAAAAAGCTATACCTAGGTTAAGAAAATTGTGCTTGGTATTTTTTTTTCTGATAACTTGAAAAAGTAAAAATGTACCTATTTGTCTAGCATATCTATGTACCTAGAGCCTATTTCTAGATACCTACTTATTAAGTTCAAAATTTATTTCTACCTCAGATAATGTTACTTTTACCTGCATTCACACTTAATTTTACGTTCGCAATCTACATTTCAATACTGATAATTTTGGTCAGTTTATTGAAATATGTCATTGACACATACCGAAGAGATCCACGTTTGGTACAATTTGCTGAAACAATAAAAGGCCCACCAGAAACTTCCATATTTGGAAGTTTCTCAGAATTTTATCATGGAGAAGGTTTTATATCGTTTTCTTTTTTTTTTTAATTCAATTTAAAATGGATTGAAATATTGATAATGATTTTTATTTAGATTCTTTGAAAAAAGTCATACACTATTCTGAAAAATATGGCCAGATGTACAAATTATGGTTCGGAAGACATCTTGTAATATGTTTATCAAAAATTGAAGATGTAAATGTGAGTTCATAGTTGGATATTATTTGTATAATTTGCTTTTATTTCAAAGTTGAAATTGAACCTAACTAATGATAATTTTTCAAGGCTGTTTTCATGAATTCGAAAATGTTGGACAAACCAGATATGTTCCTCAGTTCTTTTAACGATTATTGGGGTGAAGGGTTGTTCACAAGTTCATGTAAGTAAAATTATAATAATGATTTTCCCAGAAGCGTACCCAAGAAGGAGGTCAAGTACAAGAATGAAACGATAGAAAACATTATGGCAAATGCTCAGTACTTAATAAAATACTTTGCAATTTTCATATTTATAACATAATTTTTCTTAATTAATTTTTGACACGAGAACTTTGTTTATCATGAAATTTTAAAATCATTATTTTTCATTTTTTTTCTTTACTTGAGTCTCTTTTTTTTATTTGTCTCATATTTGCCCCTCCCTCAGAGGAAATCTCAGGCCTTTCGATTTTTCTATACCTATAAGCATTTATTTTTATAAAATATTTTTTCCTACAGTGGAGATTTGGAAAAATAATAGAAAAAAATTGATACCGCCTTTTGCAAGCAATCGATTTGAACAATACGCAATTTATATCAACGATAAAATAAATAATGCCATAAAAGTCGTTGAAAAACATGTGGATGGGCCAGAATTCAATATCAGAGATTATATGCCTTTTTTATCGTTTGATATTATAACAAGTAAGGAAAAAAACCTATCTGAGAAATTATAATATTACTTCATTTTTTGCTGCTTGGCAGGTTTTAAACCTAAGGTCAGTTTTACCTGCGTGGGGGGGGGGATTTGGGTAGTTTGTACAGGGGAAATTCTTTCAAGAACTTCATAATTTTTCGATTTTTTTTTTCATCACACAGCCATTTTCTGCTTATTTTTTCCATCTATTATTTTAAACCATTATTGAATATTGAGAGAATAAAAATAACATGTTCAATTGTTCATTGATAATGTATTGCAGAACTCATGTTTAATGTTGAGCTCAGCTGGAACAATGAGTTGGCAAAAGAGTTTCACCACAGTCTCATGAAGTAAGTACCTAATACCTAGACCTACCTATATGAGATACTAAAGAATAGGGCGTTGCTTTAAAAAAAAAAAAAAAAAATATGCAGAATGGTTTGTCTAATACAGATCTGAAAATTATTTGGTGTACCTAATTTTTCTCTTTCTTTCCAGTAGCAGTCCATAAAGTTTTGCTAATATGTGATCCGTGCAGATAAAGGGTACCTAAAGTTGGAAACCATTTTGCGCTAGAGTCAAAAATATGAAAAATGGGCAATTTTTCAATTTTTTGCACTTTTAAGCATTTCAGACCTCTACGCGGCTTTAAACGTGTTTTTTTTTTCGATTTTTTTCTGAAAGTCATGATTTTCTAATTTTTTAATGCCTTTATCTCACCGAAAAATTGACCTACGATGCTCATCCAAGTCTTGAAATGTCCCTCATAGTCTCCCCTACCATATAAGCCAAAAAAAACTCATCTTTGAAAAATCCGACTTTAGGTACCTTTTTCCTGCACGGGTCACATAAAATATTTAAACAATTTTGAAAAAAAAAATTATTAAAAATGTTATGAAAAATGGTACATTAATTTTCCAGGATTAGGTATACAGTATGACACAAAAGTCTTGTCCACGAAAAACACTTCATGATATCTCGAAACTGAAAAGAGATATCGGGATGATTCAAACGGCAATATGTTCCTGGAGACAAGGACATTGAAGATTGATAGTCAAATTTTCAGTTCTACCCACAGGGTGTCCACAAATTGAGAAACCGGTTTTGGTTAAAAAAAGGGGGTCTGGGTTTTTTATGGATTTGAAGTCTACACACTGAGACGATTAAAATGTGATAATATATTTTCGAAACCGGTTCGAAAATTTGCAACCAGTTGTCAAAAATACTCCAAAAATCGAGATTAGAAAAATTTTCCAAATGAAATTTGTAGAGCTTTGTAAGCCAAACATTGTCAGTGAACTCATTTTTTGAAATTTCAACAACAAAAAAAGATATGAAATTTTTTTAGATTTTTAACGGTGCGGTGTTCAACATTCATTTGAAAAAAAAATTCATATCTTTTTTTGTTGTTGCAATTGTCAAGTTGCCGAGAGTGAACCGATTCAAAAATGAGTTCACTGACCATGTTTGGCTTACAAAGCTCTACAAATTTCATTTGGAAAATTTTTTCTAATCTCGATTTTTGGAGTATTTTTGTCAACCGGTTGCGAATTTTTGAACCGGTTTCGAAAAAAAATTAGCACATTTTAATCGTCTCAGTGTGTAGATTTCAAATCCATAAAAAACCCAGACCCCTATTTTTTAACTAAAACCGGTTTCTCAATTTGTGAACACCCTGTAGGTAGAACTGAAAATTTGACTGTAAATCTTCAATGTCCTTGTCTCCAGGAACATATGGCCGTTTGAATCATCCCGATATCTCTTTTCAGTTTCGAGATATCATGAAGTGTTTTTCGTGGACAAGACTTTTGTGTCATACTGTAGAAAGAATCAGTATTTAATATTTTGTAGTGCCTTTATTTCAATATTGTACAGAATGGAAAACAATTTTCTATCACTTTTCCTCTTTCTTTCATTTTCATAGCATTTTTCTAAAATTAAAAAAAAAATGGATTATGCTTATCCAAAATTTAGAAACGGTTCCCGTTTCTTTTATTTTGAAAAAAAAAAAAATCAATTTAACATTATTTTATTGGAGATTGGATAGAGCTGTGAGTCAAATCAAAAAGATGGACTTTTTACCTAATTTCTTTCAAGTTTGAACTTTACACCTACATAGTTTTTTCACTGCTCCTCAATCTTCTCTTTCAACTTTCATGAAAAAAAGAGAAACTATGCGCAATTGTGAAAAATCTATTCATGGCATTAATTAATTTCGTACCTACCAATAAACTTTTTTTTTTTCAGAGCTATACAGATAAGTTTCGATAGAATGTGTTTACCATGGTTTCATATGAAAATCTTTAGCAAACTCTTCTACCTGAAACAAAACAAAAACATACGCAAAGGTTTACGACAACTTACGCAGAAGGTAAAATACCTATCATTTCATTTCTTAAAAAGAAAAAATTGAATTTTATACCTAAATTCAATTTATATCTACTAATGTACTTTTTATGCGAAAATTTTAATTTTTTGAATAGATACTGAACGATAAAATGAGTGAAATAAAAAACGAAATTTCACTTCATAATTCAGAAACACCATTAGCAGAAGGAAAATTACCGAAGTTATTCCTAACACATGCTTATGAATTACTCAACGATGGACACGAAGAAAGTGTTGTACACGATGAAATGGTTTCTGCGATTGGTGGAGTACGTTTATTTAAAATCGATACAGAAATATTTCTGCTCCTATTTTAATCCAAAAATTATCACAACTTTTTCGACATAGGGTACAGAAACCACCGCAACAATGCTGTCGTTTTTCTTCCTATGTGTAGCCATTCATCAAGATGTTCAGGTTTATACTTCAAGTTTATACCTTTTGGTGCCAAAATAATGCCAAAATTTTCAATTAAGAAACTACCTATCTAATTATGCAATACAGGTGAAATTATACGATGAACTTTACGAAGTATTCGGCGACAGTGATCGTGATGCGGATCAAGAAGATATTAAGAGACTATCGTACCTCGATCAAGTAGTGAAAGAAACCTTACGAAGATTCCCTTTGATTCCATTCGTTTTGAAGAATGTACAAGAAGATAGTAAAATAGGTGAATTTATATTACAATTTTTCTAAAATAACTAATCACATTGAATTAGGCATCTGTGATTCGTTCGAATAACATGTACTAAATTTTTTTTTTATAATTTGCTTACTTCAAGGTGATCGTATATTTCCTGCTGGTACCGCTGTTATGATCCCTATAGCTGCTATTCACTTTGATCCCAAGAATTACCCGAATCCTTGGGAATTCAATCCGGAAAATTTTAGCCCAGAAGTTGTGGAAAGTCGACATAAATATACATTCATACCTTTTAGTGCTGGTGGAAGAAACTGTATAGGTGGGTAGGCTAAATAAAAGGTATAAAATTAGAGTAGGTATGAGCAAAGGATGTACCCCATATCAAATTTTGAAATTTTCGGCACTTTTCTGATACTTTTTTAGATATTGTAAAACTTGAAAAAAATTCGTAGGCAAGAAGTCATTTTGTTAGATGAAAAAAAACTTGAAATTTGTTGATGAATTGATACATAACTTTCATTTGACTTGAAGTTTCAACCACCAAAATTTATAGTTAGAGATCAATTTTTTACAAAATAATTATCTACCACAACATTTTTAAAATTACTATAAAAATTAGGTAAGTAATTTTGAAAACTACAACTATAACAGTCAAATATCAAATCTGACAATTTTTAGAAAATGAATTTTCGACACTTTACAGTTCATATGTACCTAGATATTAAAAAAAAAAAAAAAAAAAAAAAAAAAAAACGAAATACGACTTGAGGTGTTTTGAACGATTGAAATACTATGCTCATTTGCTCATTATCATCGTGTAATATGTATGCATTTGAAACGTTAAAAAAAAAGTATTTCTTCGTGGTTTTTTTTGCATGAATAATGAAGTGTCAAAAATTCATTTTTTAAAAATATGAATCTTCCTTCACATTTCTTCATTTCTTCCATAAAATTTGAATTCTGAAATTTTTCTGCATTACTTATGTCAGCATTTTTTTTTTAAATTGAAAAAAAAATGAAGAAAAAATATTTCGTTGGTATTTTAATCAAGTCATTAAATGAAAATAATTAAAAATCTGAGATTTTTCACCTTTAAAACACATCCTAGATTTGAAAGCTTTAAACTTGTGTAATTTTTTTGGTCAAATTTTACAAGATATGAAAAAGTAGATGCTTCACAAAGGAAGAAAGACCATTCGCATCGGGATACAGATATTTTTACAATCCAATCAACAGGATCTAAAAATGATATTTTTTTACCCAAGAAAACTTTCAAAAAAGGCTCATAAGTTGGGAATCATGCAACTTATTTAAGATCTTCTTTCTTATTTTGGATCATGCACGAATTCCAAAAAAAATTAATTTAAAAAAATTAGATTTTTTAAAATTCGGCAGTGTTTGGTATCTAATACCGAATGGGAGAGATTGGTAATAATTTTAGAACGTCAGAAGAAAAAATTCAAAGCAAATTATTACCTAATTTTTTTTTTAGGTCAAAATTTAGCCATGATGGAAATGAAACTAATAACAACCGCATTTTTGAGGAAGTTTAGTTTTCATACAACAATGACGATGAATGATATCAAATTGAATAAAGCGTTCACAATAAATTGTGAAAATGGATATAACGTGTCGATAAAATATCGTATTAAAAAACCATCTTATATGCATTAAATTTAAATAAACATTATCAATTGAGATGATTTTTATATTTATGTAGGTAACATCAATACCGATCCGATTTATTTATCAATATTTTAAGAGTCCGTTAAAACATTTATTGACCAACATAAAGCTTACAAAATTGAATATTTTGTATCAAAGGTACGTCAGACCTATATTTTGGGCGCAGACTTCCTTCACTTTGCCATTTTAGTCAATCTCTAAGCACACTTTGGTGATTTTATTTCGGAGGAATTTGCTGATCTCATCTCTCCACCTCGTCCACTGCCTACCTTGCTTTCTTCCCTTTTTAAAAGTATTCCAAATTCATTTATTTCATAGATTTCAACAATTCATCATATATGTAGAACAATAACTGATAGATTAGTCTATCTGATTACTGTTTCTATTTCCGGCTTCATAATGCGCAAATTTGCTATCTTAATACCGATTCTTATGCGCAGTACTTTTACAATGAAGACATAATTTCACAACCTCAAACTTTTATAAGTTTCGTTTAGTAACCGACATTGCAGTTGTTGTTGAATATACAAACGATTATCAGCTTAACTATCGTATTTAAGGAGTCGAACTACCTACTAGCTTTGTCTTTATCACTTAAGTTGTTGATTATGTTTAGTAAAGTTCATATAATTTAATGCAATTTTTGAAGTTTTACCCCAGGATAATATTACCCATATTTAAAAAAGGTAGGTAAGTATAAAAATTGAATATTCAATCATCTAGATTATATTTGCGTTTTTTTTTTTTTTTTTTTCAATAACTCGAGTAGGTATAAGTAAAAATATGTGACCGTGGCAGACAAAACTGACCTTAGGTACGTTAAAAATAAGTTTTTGTATTACGAGCTTTTAAAATTCGCGGTGCAATGCTGATGATAAAAAGGGGTCTCTCCGCTTGTGTAGCGTTTAAACAATATGTTTCACGTTTTCAGCTAAATTGAACTACAAGTAGGTAAGTAACCTTAAACGCCGTTTTTTAGGTTGCTTTTGTGAATATAATCGTGTCACGTAGGTACGATGATTTTTCAAGGTGTTTTTTGTATGTTTCTTCACACATTTTGCTCATTACGAATTTAATTTTCAATTTTAGGACTTTCGGTTGGCTTTTACTCAATTTTAAGGCTTCATTACTTCAAAGAACAGAATTCTGAGCAAATCTAAATTTTAACAACTAAAGGTCGGTTTTGTTTGCCACGGTAACGTAAAATACTTCCTTAATTTGAATCAGTCAAAAATGTCAAAATTGCCTGATGAAATAGGAAAAAAATCAAGTCACTGATTAATCAGTCAAATTCCACTGATTCTTCAGTTAATCAACGAAATTTTACTGCCAATCAATGAAAAATTACCGATTCAATTGGTGAACTTTTACCATTAAATCAGTAAAAATTAATTGATTGAAATTAGAATCAGTCAAAATTCACTGATTTTAATCAGTGAATTTTTATTATTGAATCAGTAAAAATAAAATTTTACTGATTGAATCAGTGAAATTTTATTTTTACTGATTCAGTGATAAAAATTCACTGATTAAAATCAGTAAATTTTGACTGATTTCAATCAGTGAATTTTTTTATTGAATCAGTAAAAAAAAATTTTACTGATTGAGATTCCAACAGAAAATCAATTTTGTGGATTTAAATCAGTCAATTTTGAATTTGACTGATTCAAATTTAAATAGTAGGTACCTACCTACCTATTTCTAGATAATACTTATCAAGTTGGAAATTATATTTTTGTTTCAGATAATGTTACCCATGTTCACGTTCGCAATCTACATTTCAATACTGATAATTTTAGTCAGTTTATTGAAATATATCATTGACACCTACCGAAGAGATCCACGTTTGGTACAATTTGCTGAAACAATAACAGGCCCACCGGAAACTTCGATATTTGGAAGTTTTTCAGAATTTTATCATGGCGAAGGTTTTATATCGTTTTTTTTTTAAATTTAATTTAAAATGGATGAAAATATTTAAAATGATTTTCATTCAGATACGCTGAAAAAAATCATAGAATATTCTGAAAAGTATGGGCAGATATATAAATTATGGTTCGGGAGACAACTTGTAGTATGTTTATCGAAAATTGAAGACATAAATGTAAGTCCATATTTTCTGTATTAAGTACCTAGTTGCATTTATTTCAAAATTGAAATTGTATGTAGTAACATGTTTACTAAAATGATAATTTTTCAAGGCTGTTTTCATGAATTCGAAAATGTTGGACAAACCAGATATGTTCCTCAGCTCTTTTCACGATTATTGGGGTGATGGGTTGTTCACAAGTTCACGTAAGATTATACATAATTAGTTTTCCAAAGGCGTATCTAAAGGAGGGGAAGGCAATAAGGCAAAGAGAGAAACTGCTTTCTTTCATAACATTGAATGTATTTTGTTAACTTATCAGTAGGAAAATACCTAACAAAAATTTCGCCATTCTGTTTTTCCCACGAGATATTTTTACATTTTGAATTGAATTTTTTTTCCTTTTTTTTTTTTGATTTTCTGGTATGACCACAAAAATTAGGTAGGTACTTGATTATTTTGCCTCACTTCTTGAGAGAGCTTCAGGTACGCCTTTGGAAGTTTTCTATAAATAAATTTTACCATGAACTCTCCTCATTATGTATTAGGTACTCATTACATTATTTTTTTTTTTATCTACAGTGGAAATTTGGAAAAATAACAGAAAAAAATTAATACCTCCTTATGCAAACAATCGATTTGAACGATACACGGTTCATATTAACCAAAAAATAAATAATGCCATAAAAATCGTCGAAAAACATGTGGATGGGCCAGAATTCAATATCAAAGATTATACACCTTATTTATCGTTTGATATTATAACAAGTAAGGAGAACAATTATCTAAGAAATTAGAAATATCAAGTAGGTCTAGGTACCTAATAATTACCAATGCCATTTTTTCCTACTTGGCAAATTTTAAATCTAAGGCCGGGTAAATGATGGGGAGGGGATGGCGGTAGAATAGCCCTACTCTCTTCCCCAGACAAATAAATACATTCGAAAACTAATTTACCGCGGTGGAAAAACGGATTTTCTTCTATCAGACGAACGACAATATTTCACAAAAAAGATATTAAAAAACGGCCATTTTCTACTTTTTAAACAAAATTTTAAAAAAATCACTCTCCATTCTCTTGAAAGGAATTTTTATTTTATTTTAAAATTGAGGAAATCCGAAATTCCCCCAAAAACTTCAAAATTTTTTGATTTTCTATCACACAAGAATCATTTTTTTCTGCTAATCTTCTGTTATTATTTTAACCAATTTTCGATTAGTACTTCTACGTAGGTACCTAATTACTTAAAATAATATATTTTTTTAATGAATTGCAGAACTTATGTTTAATGTTGAACTTGGCTGGAATAATGAATTAGCAAAAGAATTTCACCACAGTACCATGAAGTAAGTATGGGTACCAAATCCATGCAATATTTGCAAAATTTGATGTTAGCTCCTCCCCCGAAGGATTGAGAGGCAAAATATTCCCAAATTCGAACTTCTCGATTTAAAAACCTCAGTGTTTCAATTTTTTCCTCCTTGAAGGTTGGGAAAAAAATAATACCCAAATTCGAAATCTTCAATCTAAAAACTATTGAATTTCACATGTATGTGAATTTTTTCAATTTTTTCCAAATTGGGTGTCAGTACCACACTCCTTGGGGGGTGGGGGGGGAGAGAAAAAATTTGAACATTTCGAATTCAGTGTGTAAACGTAGTGCGGTGTATGATGTTTTTGGGATCTTTCTATGAGAATTAAATTTGTGGGTCAAATTTCAAATTAGTAATTTTTCACTGATCTTTCAGTCAAAAATCATCAATTTTTTCTGACAAATTGGAAATTTATTGAGGAATCGATGATTTTTAACGGAAAAATTAGTCAAAAATGATCAAATTTTAAAATAATATGACTAAAACATCGTACGAGCCAAACAAGGATAATTTTTTTTTGAAAAACACAGTTTTTAAACAGCAAAAAATGCACCTTTTTACATTTTTTTCCATAAAATTTTTTTCCTAGCTCAAGAGCGACTTAAGCCCCTCCCCCTGGTGGGCCTATGCGGTCAAGCTCAAAAACCTAAAATTTTCAACATGTGCCTTATTTTTTTGGAGGTTTAGATTTTAAACACATCTCTTCAACTGCCCCTCAACTTGCGAAAAAAAATATGCACAAAAAGTGAAAGATCTCACCATAACATCATTGAACTGACTAATGCAAAACACTCGTACTTGCTTATTTAATTTCAGAGCTATACAAATAGGTTTCGATAGAATGTGTTTACCATGGTTTCATATGAAAATTTTGAGTAAACTTTTTTACATGAAACAAAACAAAAAGATTTGCAAAGGGCTGAGACAACTTACACAGAAGGTAAAGTATTGTTATATTTTTCCAACTCATATCTGAGAAAGTACATAGGTATGTACCTATCTTTTTCAATTCAATTAGGTAATTCTGCAAAAATGTATTTTTTACATGGAAATTTTTATTTTTTGAATTAGATATTGAACGATAAAATGAGTGAAATAAAAAACGAAATTTCACTCTATAATGCAGATTACCCAACCGGAATACCAACAGCAGATGAAAAACCATCGAAGTTATTTTTAACTTATGCTTATGAGTTACTCAACGATGGGTATGAAGAAGGAGTTGTGCACGATGAAATGGTTTCTGCAATTTCTGGAGTACGTTTATTTAAAATTTATACAGCAATATTTCTGCTCCTATTTTAATCCGAAAATAATCACGGCATAGGGTACAGATACCACTGCAACAATGCTGTCGTTTTTCTTCCTATCTGTAGCCATCCATCAAGATGTTCAGGTCTACTTTTAACATTTATACTTTTAGATTTTTAGATGTCTAAATAGTACCGAAATTTTAACCCAAGAAACTGTCTAATTATACAATACAGATGAAATTATACGATGAACTCTACGAAGTATTCGGCGACAGTGATCATGATGCGGACCAAGAAGATATTAAGAGATTATCATACCTCGATCAAGTATTGAAAGAAACTTTACGAAGATTCCCTTTGATTCCATTCATTTTGAGAAATGTGCAAGAAGATAGCAGAATAGGTGAATTTATTTTACGATTTTTCTAAAATTAATCGAATTATCTGCAATTCGTTCAAATACTATGTAATTTTTTAATACTTAATTATTTCAAGGTGATCGTTTGTTTCCTGCTGGTACCGCTATTATGATCCCTATAGCTGCTATTCACTTTGATCCCGACCATTACCCGAATCCTTGGGAATTCAATCCGGAAAATTTCAACCCAGAAGTAGTGGAAAGTCGACATAAATATACATTCATACCTTTTAGCGCTGGTGGAAGAAACTGTTTAGGTAGGTAATAGGCTAAGTAAAAGATACAAAATTTAAAAATTTTCGAACATTTTTTACAATACAATGCAGCGTATCTTTTTTGGTACTCTGGAAAGCTTCGTGTTCAATTTTCTACTCATAATCCGTTCGGAAATCAGACCCCCTCAAACCTCCATTGCTAAAATTTCTGAAACTTTTGGTCAAAATTGAAAATGAAAGAAGCCGGGGTGTCAAATCAGTAACTTTAATTTAATATATCAGATCACACTGTATTTAGAGGAAAAATTTAACCCCCTCTCTCCTCAATGAACCTCTTAAAGGGCTGAGGAAAATCTAGGTAAAAATTTTCTCCAATATTGGAACAAAAACGAATCAGAAAATTTTCAATCCTAGATCGAAGGACTTAGGAAACGTTGACATGAGTGCGATAGGTAAAACATACAGTTGAAAAAAAAATGAACATACTTATTGGATGTGCTGTTGGTCAAACATTGAAGAGAGACCAAATTTAAGTCATCAGATTTCGGATATCAAATTTTAAAATTTTTGATAAATTTTTAATATTTTTTTTTAGACACTGGAAAACAAAAAAAAAATCATCGACATAGATAATGCCATTTTCACAGATTAAAAAAAAACTTGTAAAATTTTTGACGAATCCATTATAATGATTTTTGTTTGACTCGAAATTTTAGCCAGCAAATTTTAAAGACCAATTTTTGACATTTCGACCCACCAATTCTAAAAGTGTCCAAGTGCTAACTTAATTTTTTTATAGGAAAGCCGACATAATTTGCATTGCGCTTAAGGACTTTGTAAATTTCAATCTCATTTTTTTCAGTCATGGAATTAATTAATTTGCGTTTTTTAAATTTTAATGGGTACAGCTTGATTCAGAAAACTCAAAATTGTAAAAAACCCTCAATTTTGAAAAAAATGGCACGTTGCTTGGCACTTGAACAATTTTAGAATTAGTGGGTCGATTTTCTACAATTTCTTGATATTTTCCCAGGCATCGTAAAATGTAAAACTAAAATATTTTGTGGTTATCAAACTTGATACAGTAATTTTGAAAAATGAAACTGAAAAAGTCAAGATTCTATGTTTACGATATTGATAAATTTTCGTTAAAATGTTGGGTACCCAATTTTTTTTTTTACTTTTACCAATTTTCAAAATTGTTAGGCAATTTAATACCCATAAAAATTACCTATAAAAGACATTTACTTATGCAATTTTTCAACATTAGGGTACTTAACTGTGTCAGAACTTTTTTTTTCAAAAATTTTGAAAATTGATTATAAGTCATTAAATGAATAAAATTGAATAGGTATCCGAATATTCTGAGATTTTATTAAAAATTCATCTTCAAAGCATAATCGGTAATTTGAAAGCTTTTTCTGCGATACAGAATTAGTGTAATTTTTTTGTCAAACAAAGGGG
This sequence comes from Pseudococcus jackbeardsleyi, assembly GCA_038380155.1. NCBI lineage: Eukaryota > Metazoa > Arthropoda > Insecta > Hemiptera > Pseudococcidae > Pseudococcus > Pseudococcus jackbeardsleyi. The sequence continues at coordinate 8,154,683 of CM076242.1, forward strand.
AAAGCTCTTCACATCGAAGTAAAATTTTTACAATCCAATCAACAGGTTCCAAAAAAAATTATGTTTTTACCCAAAAGATTTTCTTTAAAAAAGTTCATAGGTTGAAAATCATGCAACTTTTTTGAAATCTTCTCCTTCCTTAAGATATATCAGATCATCAGCTCCAAAAAATTTAATTTCGTTTAATTTTTAAAATTCGAAGTCGTTTGGTTATATTAAGGAAGGTGTTATCTGGATGATTTTAGCTCAGAAAGAGATTTACAGTAATACTGCCCGTCTTTTTTCAGGTCAAAATTTAGCCATGACGGAAATGAAACTAATCACAACCGCATTTTTGAGAAAGTTTAGTTTTCATACAACAAAGAAGATGAATGATATTAAATTCAGTAAGGCGTTCTCATTAAATTGTATAAATGGATATAATGTATCGATAAAATATCGAATTAAAAAGCCATCTTATATGAATTAAATATAAGTAAGATGGTAAAAAATAATTTTTTTATTCGCACTATTCAAAATGATTTTTATATTTGTGTAACATCAACGAAAGTTTCCAATAAAATTATTTTGGTAAGTAGATATTTGAAAGATTATTATGCTAGTAAATTCTTAATTTGAAAATCATTTATTTTTTTAAATTAATTGATACCTTACAACAGTTTTAAAAAAGTGAATAAGTAAATAGAAAAATTTACTTGACCTGAAATACATTATAAAGGTCTAATATGCTGGTGATGAAAAAAAATTGTAAGAATAGTAAAATGAATGAGGTAGGTATAGCTTGCGTGTTAAAAAATAATATGTAAGTATGAAAAATATGGTACCTAGGTATCTATTTATTTGACAAAGATAGGTATACCTAGGAGAATTATTCTGAAACAATTTTAATCTTCACTTTGAAACAGCATTGTTCATTTCTTTCATTCCATAATTTCCATTTCGTTGTATAATGTGCCTGCAAAAATTAATTAGGCACAATTTCAATGATCATGAATTAAATATAGTTACTATTCACCTGCCACATAGGTATGTATTTTAATTTTACTTAGGTGAACCGAAATTCATACTTACCGGAAATGAATTTTATTACATTTTTACCTTTTTATTTCAAAATCTGAATCAGTCAAATGAAGAATGAAGTAAATATGTTTTTTTTTCCTATAAATTATTGATGAATTGAATTTGACTGAAAAATCTATGCTTTTTAAAATTGATTTTCGGGCAAAAATTGCTGATTTTTTTCAGTTAAACAGTAAATTTACAGAAAAATTACTGATAAAATTTATTTCACCGCTTGAAAAAAGGGGAAAATTTCACCAAACATGACTAATTCAGAATTAGAGAATACTTTTTCCTTATTTGTTACATATTTTTCAATGTTCCTCAGTAAATAAAGCTTACTTCAGGGTAATAATCTTTAATCGAAAGAGTAAACGTAAAAGTTTGTTTTTTTCCGGGCACAGTCGGACATGAAGTGAAATGACAAGCATTTGTATCTTGACCTGGTAAAGGCAAATCAACCAAGAACGTTTCAGAATAAGCTTGAGCAGACAACGATTTTGAATCGAAATCTGAAATAAAATACATCGAAAAATAAAATTCAAATATTCTCAAAAAGAAAAAAATCGAACGCCGAAAATGAAAAAAATGCATACTTGGAGTGAAGTCGAAGATCACCGTAGAATTGGTACCTTTCGGAAGTTGACATGGTCCTGGTTCCTCTAACCTAGCTTCGGGACACGGTTGCACATCTACTTTGCTCACAACACACTGTTCAACTGATTTATTACTCCCTGCATGGATATAAAATGTAATGAGAATGCAATTTCATTTCTTTGAAAAAAAAAAAAAAAAAAAAAACATTCAAGTACTCACGAGAACATGGAAAAAACTCAACTTCTTCGGCAGACGCTGAAGAAAAAGCCAATATCAGAATTGAAATTCCAAAAATTGAAAATTTCGTCAACATTTTCCACAAATTTAACGCGCAGATTGCACTTCTTCGCTACAGAATTAAACGAACGTTAATATTTTCAGTGAATAACTAACAAAAGAATAATCGACACCTAATTTGATAAGGAAATCAACGTATAAGCTACCTACCTAACTAGCTATGTATACGTTCAATCGGTTATTTTTTTTAATTGGTAAATTTAAATTTGGCAGTGTCAGTAATATTTTTTATCTGAGCCGATTACAGATGAAATGTGTAAACTTATATGCAAATCTGAAGGACACTGAGAATATTCAAACCATCGTCATCTTTGGAAACTAAATAAAAATTTTGGCAAAGTGTACGAATTATAATGAGCACCTGTGGATATTTATTTATAAATGATCGAAACAATTGAAGATGTACCTAAATATTTACTCGTATGTTGGGTAAATACTCGAATGTCACATTTGAAACGAAATTTGCAGACAGGTCATTGGTGGTGGTAATTTTCCTCCTAAAAATAATGCAATTTTTACCTATTAAAAGAATACCTATCCAAAAGATATTTCCTTACGTTGAACCCATTTTATCAGTTGTTTGTTGAAGTTTGAAGTAAACGGACGATTGAGCAGGAAAATCCAAGTACTTTGATAGTCTTCTGCGAATATTTATTCATCAATCGAGAAACCGCTGTGGCACCTAAATCCAAAATGCATATAAAATTATCGCAATGAAACCACAAATAGGTAAACATTCCCTACCTTATCATAAAACATATAGAGAGAATACGGATGAGCTAGTTTACGAGTTCTTTTGTTTTGAATTTCGTTGAGAAAATCATCACTTTTGATAAAATCGATAACAAAGTCGGTAAAAGTGAAAGTTATAAAGCCGATAGGTCATCTATGAATATTTGCAATTTAAAAAGGTCATTGTATGGGTAAAGTATTTGATCTTAAAATATTCATATTTTACAACATAATCTTCGTATCTAATCCAATTTACTTTTCTCGTCAAGTCGTCATAAGGAAATATTGCTCATAATGTTTTCATTGATGAATAAATCAAATTTAGACTCATCTTTTCAAATTTGACTCAATGAGCTTCACAGATCATAAAAATTTGAAAAAAATTGCAAAAATGTAGCAGCGTACCTTGATGTTTGATATGAAACTCGAATATTTTACCTACCTACATGGAAATGAAATGTAAAAATAAAGTAGGTACCTAAAAATTTGGACTCAATACCTATTCTCGAAAACATTAAAAATAATAGGTTTTACGATTTTTTTTTAAATTCAAATTTTGAATAAACTGAATCTAAAAATAAAATTAGAAATCTGAAGAACCGCAAGTACACTAAAAATGATTTTTAGCATTTTTTTAAAAATTTGAAGAGCAGAGAGAAATGTAGATTAAATGAACCGATCTGGAAAAAATATCACCTCCAACCTTAGGTATCTATTTTTCTCACTTATCAGCTAAAAAATTCAACTATGATCAAAATTCAAAAATTCAAATTTTTTTGAAATTGATACTTTTATCTAAGAAAAAAAATTATATTTTAAAAATATCAAATCATATTTCGTGCCCGAGTAAATTAATTTTCAAAATTTTTCAAAAATCAGTCATGCAGAAATTTTGAAATTTTTCCCTTTCAGTATTCGAACTTCTGTACTTCACTTCACACTACGCCACACCACTGATTTTATGAATCAAAATCCAACTTCAAATTTATAGCTCACAATACCTATGTATAGATTATCTCAAATAAAATACACGAACGCTTTTCTTTTTTTTTTTTTTTTAGCCAATTGCATAACCTGCAAAACAATAATCGACAAAAATAAATATTACTTATTTGAAACTTCTAACTGACTCAAGTTGGCTCCAATATTTAGGTTCTTGACAAATTGAAAAATGAAATCTTAAAAATTTTTTAAAATGAATTTTTAAATAATGAGTAGGTAGTTAAGTAGATGAAATTTATGTTGCTTTTTTTGGACCCTTCCCCCAAACTCCTCCAATTTTACATTGATTGGATAAAAAAAAATTGAAGGAAAAAATTTTGCAAATCCAGTGCCAATTTGATTCAAATAGATAGTTACTTATACTGAAGAGGAAAAATTTGATTAAATAAATAACTACTTTATTTCTACATACATCGCAATTTTGGTGGATATTTATTTACTTTAAAGCTACGAAATACTGTTTGATTCAACCGTCTGTTATTGTATGATTTCATGGACAGACTCTGAGATGATTTTGAATTTTTGACCTGCGAGTTAATGGAATCATTAGGTAGGTACTAATATCGTAATATCATGTCTCTTAAATATACCTAAAATATCGATTTTTCATTCACTCTAAGCACCATTATTTTTTATGAATTTTTGAGAGGCAGCCTCGTTACGCTCACGTTGCGGTTAATCGATTTCTCAAGAGCAAAGTTTCTGAATAATTCTGCAAACTTTTCCCAAAAATCATAATCATCCATTTCCTCTTTTGGATTTGCTGGAAAAAAAAAGTATCTATATTAGATCATCTCGCTGAAACGTTATTTTTTAATCGAATAAGTTACATGATATTCGATTTTCATCCAGGAGCATCTTGCCTACCTAATTTGATATCATTATTCACAACATTGGCTTGAAAACAAGTACAGCAAGCATGATTTCCTTTTCCGTTCTTCACAACCACCATGAATTCGTAAAGACCCTGAAAATAGAATTAAATGAGCTCAAGGATCAAAGTGGGCTTATTGGAAGATAAAATCTGAAAATGTCCAACTGAATTGATTTTTTTGGACCGGAACGAATAATTTTTCCAATTGATTCCAATTCAAAACGAAAAATTTCTAAAAAGGTCATCATTACTTCACTTTGAGACATTTTTCAATCAAAAATGAAATTTTTCTACTATTGAGGGATGGCAAGCTGTCCCCTCTATCGTCCATTCAGTCTGGCCTTTGTCAAAATAAATTATCAACTCACGGATTTGAGATATGAAGGTATTTGAAATTCATAAATCAGCATTCGCCTTTTTCCATCAAATGGACATTTCGTATGATGGCAAGCATTCGTATCGTTGATAATACTTTGATAACCATTGGATAAATGGGCATATAAATTCCAGGTCGCTTTTTTGCATTTCATTGCTACGAAATACAATGAAAATTGAATAAGTAAACATGTAGGTACCGATCGAATAAATTTTTTCTTTGTAAAATTTGGAACTACTTACAAGAAGTCCAGATCACAACTAAAACTGCGGGTTGCACTGGGAATAAATTGCAGTAATTATCTAGAAGTCCCTGACTGCAAGGGTGTATTATCAACTCCTCTATTTTGCACGAATTGAAACGATTCTCATCTGTGTGACAAAGATTTATTTTAAATAGATAGGTACCTATCAAAAAAGTGCATACGATTGACATCATGGGGTAAATGGATACTTACAAGGACAAGGAGAGTAATTCACTGAAGATGTTTTTGTTTGTAAAAGGAACGATTTCAATAACAGTAAAAATAATAACCATCCAAAATTTGCATTCATTTTTCGATCAAATAATCTCAATCACTAAACGGTATAATTGGAATGAAATTTGAAATTGAACATTTTCAGCGAGGCAATAACGCTATCTTTGTGTAGTATGTCTACATATGATCTGAATGAGCATTTTCGTTGGTGTAGGTATTCAAGATAAGATAAAATTTTAGAATTTCAATCATTCCTAAATCTATAGGTAAGTTGATCGGAGAAAAAACCAATTCAATAGAAAAAAAGAGATCTTTATTAACTTTAGATATTTTTTCATTCTAATATCTTAATTAGACTCCATACATTTTTTTTAAAATCACAATCAAGGGCGATATCCATTTGAGTGGATGGATTGAAAAAAAAAAACATTTTGATTATAGAACTGGCAAATTAGATTTAATCAAATATTTTTATGAGGTGACAAGAAATTCCCATCAGATAACAGCAGGAATACTCTTTTTAAGTGGTTAAAAAAACACATTAAAAAAAGTTGCCTCACTTTGAGCTCTCCTAGCTCTGCCTCACTTCGAACTGGAGAGCTTCAATTTTGGGGGAAATCCCAAATTTAGATAAATTACTTTATGTACTACTTAATATTCATCAAAATGCAGAGACTTCTTTTTAATCAACCTTATACCCATAAATAAATAAATACATGAATAAATAAATACATGAATAAATAATATATAAACGTAATAGGTATAACTATAGATAGGTACTTATATAAATTAAATCAATTGAAAAAAAAAAAAAAAAAATGCTGCAAAATAGAAAAATACTTATACAAAAAATACTTTTTATAATGACTGATCTTTGTAAAATAATTTACTATTTAGAAAAGGAACCAACATTTTGATGCAATACCCATATCCATAAATTTCTAATACCTATTCCATTTATGGCACCGTGATTGGTAGAAAGTTTCTAGCATTTCCAGCTCTAGGTGCAAATCGTATCCTAATAGGTCTTTTATCCTCCTCTGCTCCAACATTTAAAAACGTATTCCAATCAAGATAAAAATATAACCCATTTGGTTTTCGCTTGGGTAAATCATTTGCTGTTGGTTTTTCACTGGCAACACTACCACCACCAAAAGAATCTACTAAAGCTGAAATGGGTGCATTGTTGTTAGCAGAAGCTTTGGAATCGCCATTTTCTTCTGATGATGTTGATGAGCCAGTTGTCGTTGAAACTATTGCAGAGGGCTTTTCTGTATCAGGATGTTCCGTATTAATATTGAAGATTTCGGTGGATGAGCCAGTTGTAGTTGAAACAATTGCGGATGGCTTTTCTGTATTAGGATGTACAGTATTAATGTTGAAGTCTTCAGTGTTAACTCCTGGTATTGATGTTTCATTAATTGAGGAAGTGATTGTAGTTGATTCTATGAATGGTTCAGAAGACGGCAACATAACCAGCTGTTCTTGTATCTTAATTTCATTTTTGCTAGTTTTATCAAGATTAAGAAGTTCATTGTTTAATAAAGGATTTGAAGGTTTCATTTCAGGCGTTTGTAACCTGGTAGTATTTAAAGTAGTTGTTTGGATTATTTCTTCAGTGGTAGTGCTAGAAGTTTTGATTTCTGGTTGAATCTCAATGATTGTTGTTGATGTTTCAGTTGGTGTATCTGGTCTACTTTCATTGGCAGAATAAAATTTACTAGTCATATTATCAATGGATTCAATCAACTGAAGATTTGTATCATTACTGGGAATATTCAATAACAATGTATCATCAACTTTGTTGAAATAATCGCTTCCCAGAGAATCTGTGATGCTTTTCAATTGTTTTTCCAACTCCTCTGCTGTTATATTATTAGCTTCAGTTTCAAGAGATAGTGATTTTATGGTCCTCAACACATCAGTGATTTTTTTTGTAGCATTATCCTGATTTATTTTTTCCAGCTGTGATGTAGGTTGAAAGACATGAGCACTTTTTACAGCTCTATTGTGTAATGATGATTGTTTCAGGAGCCCCAAAATTTCCTGAGTGTTTTTCATATAATCTGGAAATATTTCCAAATTTAACATCATTGGTTCATCACTATTGACTACTAGTTCATTTTCATTTAAAAATTTAGTATGTTTAGCTCTAAAGTCATCATTAATTTGGGAATTGTTTGTCCCAGAACTTGAAGACAGGTTGATATTCAAATAATTGAAATTGAAGGGTAAAGTGGTATTAATTTTTAAATCATGGAGATTGTCCTTAGTTAAATTCTGTTGTCTTGAAATTCGATTACCCGATGTTTCATTTTTAGATTTTTTCTTTGGTATTAATCCAAAAGAAGCTAAAAGATCATTCATGTCATCACTGATACCAACTTTATTTTGAGATACAGGATTAATAGGCATTTTCTTAAAACCATTGTATGAATTTGAATTATAAATAGGTGTAACTAGTTCCTGTCTAATGATTACCTTTTCTGTTGTACTTGTGGAAATTTGATCAGGTTTTATAATGCCAAGCTCCACTAACATATTTGTTATGTCATTATTCAATATATTGTCATCGGATATATTCTGGTTTATCTTTGTAACGGGTTCATTTTCAGTTGATTGAGTGTCTGGGTTGAAGAAATAGGCATCTTTAAGGGGTTCAAATTGGTTTATTTGGAACTGGAAATCACTCAGGTTCTGCAGTGGGATGACATTCAATGATTCTGGTATAAAAGGATTCTCATCCACATCTTCTGTTACATTATACACAGCTATATCACTGAGGGAAATAGGTACAGAAGTTGTTGCAATGGTACCAGGAGTTGTTGAAGATGCTGTAGTAACACTAGATAAAGTAACTTCTGCATGGATGGCTTCAGTAGTGAGTTTAATTCCTTGTGATGTGCTTGATAATTTCATTGATATCTTTGGCATGGTATGTAGATGAGACTCAATTTTCTTCACCCCAGTTATAGGTTTTTCAGATTCTGGCACATGATCATTCCTCATTGAACTAGCTAATGTGGTGGTATACTGTGCTGTAGTTGATGAACTGAAAAGACTGGCTAGCTCAGGAACATTAGCATTGGTCCGATTAGATGATCCATTTAAATCTTCCCTAAACTTGGAGCTTTCAGGATACCCATAATGTAAAGGTGATTTTTGAGATTTAGATGGCATTTCATTTACTAAAAAGTTGGTATATGGATGTCTATCTTCTGCTAGTTCTACATAATTAGGCATATCATAATCCATTCCATGTTTTGGTTCAGACATGGATTGATCGTCAATAATGGCAGTAATTGGTTTTTGTGTATACCACATCTGTAAATTAGTGTCATTGGCATCTGTAGCATTTGGTTTTACAGGCAATACAAGCATGATATTTTTTTCATATCCCATTCTTGATTCACTATTGATCTCATTCCCATTTAGTGCTCCAGTAGAATTAAATTCTCGAGATTTGTTATGGGAATGTGTAGTTCCACTGTTTAATAAATTGGTAACCAAAGAGGCGTTGTGGTTATCTTCACTTTTTTGGTAAGTTTTAGAAAGTTGATGGATGGCATGTGGAAGTGACTGGTTGAATTCTGAAGGCAATGCTGAGGTTGAGGTATGTGTGCATTCAGCATAAACCGAAGCATAACAGAGGAATAAACACAGCCAAATTTGCTTTCGGCAACCCTGCAAAAGAAAGCGAGGGAATAAAATTTTGAAGAACATAAAAGAAGGAAAATTTAATTACCTATTTGAAAATGATAGGAAAAGTAAGAGGCTAAAACTTGAAAAAAAAAAAACTTGTTAATTTATTTGGAGGGGTGAATCCTGAATATGAATAATATAAACCACCCCTGGAGGCAAAAAATGATTTCAAAATTCAAGTTGGCACTAATTTTAGACTCTGGGGACTTGAGGAGAGTAAAATCAAGAAAAAGGAACCACAATTCCAAAAACCAATTTTCATTCATTAGGTAAAGGGGGATTCTATAGGTATCTACATACATAAGTGCTAGGTTCACATTTATAAAAAAATTTCACAGCAAAATTGTAACACAAAAATTGTTAAAAATTACCACTAGATAGGGCAAAAAACAAAAATAGGTAAAACTAATCTTAGTAATCTTTCAAAAAACAAATTGCGATGGTACAAAATACAAATTTAAAATTTTGATGAGAAAATGACTAAAAATCAAAAAAATATATAAAAGGTGAACACACAGTTGGAAAAAATAAAAAACCGCCAATTGAAAATCCTTGAAACACAAGACAAATTTAAAACTAGTAAAAGTAAAATGGCTCAGAAATCTTGAAAAAAAGTAAAAACCAAAAACAGCTCCGAAGATTTTTCAATTTAATTAAAATGTTTTAATTAAAAAGAAGTGAAAAAACTTGAAAAATATGAAAAAATTGAAGATGATTAGAAAAACAAGAGAAAACTCTCTGGAAAATGAGAATACCTATAAAAGAAAGAAATTGAAAAAATTAAAGAAAAAATTGAAGAATAATGAAATAACTGAAAAATTATGTTCTTTTTTAAAACTGGAAATTCAATCGAAAAATTTCTGAAAATACGAATGCAAGAAATTGAAATGGAAATTGTAAAAATTGAAATAAAAATTTGCGAAGTGAAAATCCTATCAAAAAAGGATCAAAAGTATTTGAAAAAATCAGAAAAATTTTCAAGTACACAAGTAAGTAAAAAACTAAAAAAAAATGAATTTCAAATTATTTAAATGCAAAAAAAAATTGAAAGAAAATTCAAAATAAGTCAAGTTGTAAGCCAAAAAAGAAAATTTAACATGAAAAAAAAATCACTGAACATTTTTTCAAAAACTAGGGAACACACAACATGTAGAAAAAAATTCAAATTCAAAAATTACAAAAAAAAATTTTTCGTAAGGGCATTTAGATTGGATAAAAATTCCTTGTATCCAATTTCCTACTGATATTACAACAGAACAAAATTGTTACCTTTCATATCTCATAAAACGTACATATTCTTCGTGTCACTTATGCAAATAAGTAAACAAATACCTAACTTTGTATTATAGGTAACTAAAAGTATTATAGAAGACCTTGCGAAGTTGACTTTCACCTACAACATTATAATTTTACTTTCTACCATTATCGTCATATTATTCTCCATCATAACTCATAGTCAATAGCACGTGTATAAGTATGTGTATCTTTTGCAAGGGCGTATTACTTCAATATGATATCAATATGTACTCATTGTCATTATCAATTTCAATTAATTCATCGTCTGTTACACAATATACAAAATATCAAATTTTACAGGCACTTCGATCATCATAAAATAAACCAATTAACAAATGAACACGATTTTATAAGGGTATGCAAAATTGTTATGGTGTATTTATAAATTTTATAGGTTAATCAACTTGACGAGATTTTAATTACATGTAAACTTGTAATTCTCATTGAATTATTTTGAATTGACCTGCAATAAAATCAATGAACGAACACTTCTCTTATCTGTCAAACATACTTTCCACGTTAATCTTTTTATAAAAATATGCAACGAATGTAGCTTTTCTTCACGGATCGTTAATTTTGTCGTGATGTTAAAAATTAGTTCAACTTCTTTATAATGTAATATGCAAATTAGTAAATTTAACGTGAATTTAAATTCAGATTTAAAATTATGTAACGAAAAAAAGTTATTTACTTTGACAGTCACACATTTAAAAGATGAAAAATGAGAAAAAATAAAAAGACAGGTACATATTGAAATTGTGAATAAAGCAGTTTGAACTTTGAAGTAAGAATTTTGAAGTAGGGGCTAGGTGAAATTCCAAATTGTGATAGGTATAGGGTGAAATTTTTTCCATACAAAAAATGAGTAGATTTTGAATGTTTCTTTGAAAAATTCATAATTATTTTTACAAGGGAAATGGATTTTGTTTTTTCCACAATTCCACAAAATTCAATTTTCATTTGCATTTCAGAAAATTTCAAAATTTCTGTATTCTTTTTTCAATTTTTTGAAACAATTTCCTTTTTTTACTCATCTTTTGATAAAAATTTAAGGACGCGGCCAATTTTCTGTGTTTTTCCTTTTGAAGATTGGCCTTTTGATCCAGATTTATGTATTTCCTGTGATGTGAGAAATTTTAAAACATAAAATTAATCTTGGAAGAAATGGAAGAACAGAGAAAACTTTTTAAAATTTTCTGGAATAAAATTTTTTTAATAAAATTAAAATAGTATCGACTATCGACCCAATATGTTTTCGTACTATCACCACTTCAGGCTATGGTGGGAGTTTTTTACGAGTCGGATATTGACCCTAGTATCAGAATAAAGTTTTGCGGTAATTGTGTACCAAGACTACACTTTGTTACTTTTTTCAAAATAAATTTTACGATAACGTTACTCTTATCATTTTACTGATAAGTGAAAAGAATAAATCCGTCATACCATCGCCGTCTGATACGTAGATGAATCAGAAATCTCAACGAAGTTTCATTGGAAAATGATTTCGAAAAATCGATCAACAATCACAAACACTTGATATGATTTTCTGAAAAAAAAAAAAAACCACATACGTTTATGGTGCATTATCTTTTCATTTCTATTTTATAGATCATATGATAATGTAGGAAAAAAAAAACTTTACGTTTATGTATAACACTCCGACAACGTAATATTACTACTTGTACTAATATGCTGAGAGGTCTCCGGTATGTAGGTATATCAACCAATGTACTCGTACAAGTAGATGACCCACTTCCATTCTCTGTAATTAGCCGGTTCATATGAACCCTGGAGTGAAAGAAAAAAAAGATCGTACCGCGGATTTTGGAAAAAAAATCGGTAATTGTTCGTTTTGTGTGAAGGGCCTTTTAAATCCCTCAATTCAATTAGGAAGATGGGAGCTAAAAATTCTTGAAGTGTAGTGTGAGGTACAAACCTATAGACACACTTTGAAAAAAAAAAACAATTTGAAGATCTTGAAATTTGGATACTATCATTTTTGTATTTTTTTGCCCTTTCAGATGGTTTGAAAAAAAAAAACTACCTAGGTATTGAATTTTCCAAATTCAAATCTTCAACTTACCCTCTGAAAATCTTCGAGTCAAAAAAAACAATTTTTTTTGTAAAATTCCAGTTAGCAGAACTGGTACCAAAAATTTCCAAAAAAATCATTCCCATGATTAAAAAATTGTCTGCTCTAATTTTTCAACTCCTTGTAAATAGATGCCACTCAGGTGGCACTATGGAAATGTAGAAAAAAATGTGTTTTTTTTCAATCTCATTGTTTTGAGAACCTTTGCTTCACCTTGTTGAACTCTGAACCAAATCTACGGTACAGGCTGTGCAAAATTGGGTAGGTACCTATGCAACTTCGAGAAAATTAATGCCCAACTCTATTAAAAATTGTACTTATATTTTGAAATTTTGAAAAGAAATTAGGTAGGTACTTTCAACAAATTTTAGATAAAGTATCAATCTTTCTCAATTAAAATGATTTCCTACTTTCTAAGAAAAATCTCACTTTAGTCTTTTATATCGTCTTCAAATAATAAACTAAAGAAATTGTCAATAAAATGTAGGTTTCGAATTTTACATTTTCACCTCCCATCTTGCTCAGTCAATCTGTTTCCTTTTTTAGAGCTAGGAATACAAAAATTAACACGCATACCTACCTACTTTAAAATTTTCAAAACATTAAAAACGACTCTCAATCTTTTTTATCAAGGTTCAGATTTTGTTTTAAAAATTTTACAAGTTCAATTTTTAAAAATTTCATTTCAAATAGAATTTCAGCAATTTTTTCAAAAAAAAAAAAAAAACGAGTAGAAAAACAGATAATCGTCGATTCGGAAACAATTTTGAAATTGAATAAATTTTAAATTGGGAAATTTTTTGAAAAATTTTTGTTGAAGAATAATATTGGAAAAATTTAGAATTGAAAAATATCTTGTGAGAGAAAATTGTTAAATAAAATTTGCCTTTGGAGGAGGCTTTAAAAAAAATAAATTATAAAAATTTGCAGACATGGAATCCCCTTCAATATTTCATATTGTAAGCTCAGGAAATTTTCCAAGTTAAAAAAAGATTTTTAGAACGATCATTAGAAATATTCAAATTTTTGAAGCTGAAAAAAATCCATATAACTGTAGAGAATTCAATACGTTAAAGAGGACTTCCCTTCCGAATTCAACTACCTCATTTACTTTTTTTAAACCGAGACATGTTTGTTTGTTTTTTCAACTCCATTCTAAACGCAAATAACCACTTGATAAAGCTAATCCCGCAGACTTTTCAATCAACAATTTTTCCAGATGAGTTTTCATCTATCTTATCGAATTGTTTACGGATGAAGAGCAGATATTTAATTAAATCTGATTACACGAGACTAGCCTTATCTGATATATACAGATTTTGCCCAGAGATGATTCAAAATGGAAAAGTAGTTTCTTTAAGTATGTCTTTCAATATGATTGTGAAGCCTTTTTTAGTTAGCATTTATGCTATTTTATCATTTGTTTGTATTGCTAGGGCCACACGTATCCCAACCTTCAGATGTATGCGTAAGTAAAATATTTTCAACTACCTATTTAGAAATTCATCCGTCGAAAAAGCTTTGGAAAAAATGTCCATAGCTATTTCATTATGTTATTGTGCTCTGGTATGTGTAAATTTCACCTACACTGTCTGTTACTTGAAGTATATAATCAGCCCTTCTATACTAAAAATTAAGAATTTCGCGATAAGTAGAAAAAAACACAAGTTGATTAGGTACCAATATCGTAATTTTTTGGGGCGTGGTTGAAAGCACAATCTAGATCTCAATATCCTATACCTATTTCTTCAAACATGAATAACTAAGAAACCGTTGTAATAATTGTAAAAACGTTCATTAAAAATCATTTCGCAATTATAAAATATAATTACTCCAGTTATGAAGTCTGGTACAGATAATTATCATACATGACTTGAGTATTGTTAATTTTTCCTTCGCTTTTACTCTAGAATTACTTTCGAGATGAACTGTAGGCATTTTTTTTCAATATAATTATTATTAATAACTTGAAGATGAACGGATGCAACATCATTTTTTTTTTAATTTAGAGATTGGTTGGGAAATGTGTAACATTCGTCAAATTGATATAAGCCCTGCAGATCGTATGGTGGAAGATCGATCTTGTTTCGTTGATCAAGGTTCAAATGTAACGATATCCTTTAATTTTACTCCTCGTAAGTTTCTAAGAATACACTAGATTAATTTTATCTAATGAAATCTGAGTACATATTACGACGTACCTATCTACTTCTTTGGGATAGGTTTCGAGGCTCATAACTTGAAATGGGGCATTTGGGTAGAAACGGTGATTGGAGACTACAAATTGGAAGGTGTACCTCCGGATGCCCGTTATTTGACCAATCATCCGACCATTGAAAATAAACTAAATCAGTTTCAAAGCGTTCTACATATCCCGAAAAATACAAGAGCAGTAAGTAACTTCATCACATACTTATATACTCGCACAGAATCATTTCCAATTTTGTCGAATGTTTTCACAGAAATTATGGGTTGTTCGAGTAACCCTGACCGGAGATACCGATAAAGACGTGTGCTGCTTTCTCTGCGAAATCCGGGTACGAAAACCCCAAGTAACCACACTTAGCTCGACTATCTTTGATCCCACGAATCCATACGATATCGTTCGGAAAAATGTCTCGTATCCGTCAATTTGGGATTTCAACAGGATAGTACAGAATTTCCAAAATGATCCGGAAATATTTAATAAATTTATCCTTAATAACGCTGTGACGACTCCCAGCCCGGGTTACTTCTCGATAGTCAAAAACGCCGTTAAACGATTATTCGGCTTCAATAGCGAAACACCGACGACATGTAAGGTGCCTTTTTTGGGTAATGCATCGTCATTGCTTGAGTATTTCAGCGGCGTAATCGATCAGCAAAATCAATTTGTTGAACAGAATGAACAAACCGAAAGTAAGACTAGCTTGGTACAAAGTGAATCAGAATATACTAGAACTAGTGACGTTATTAGGGAAGATACAACCACCGAAGAAATTACAACTATTCCTAGTACTGTAATTGAAACCACGTTGAACGAAGAAGTCTACGTAAGCAAAGCAGATTCTGAACCGATATTTTCTGAGACTGCGTATGATGAAAAAAAAGCTGACAGCGATGAAGATCACGAAAATGACGAAAATCAAACTACAACTTCTGCCGTTGAAACTACTCATCGCCATACTAAACGAAGACCAACAACTCGTATTTCGCAGGTATCGAAAAAAAGTATCACAAAACGTCGACCGATGAAGGTATCAAGAACTGGAATAAAAAAAACGGTTAAACCTATTACGAAATCTACCACTGAATTGTATGCATAATGTAGAATAGTTAATTAACACAATCTTACTTCTCGTATAGGTTGATATTAGCTGCGCCTCGAGCAAAAAATGCTATTATAATACCGTTTGTATTGTTAATTTTCATTACTGAAGAAAGACTTTAGTATTATTAGTATTTATAAATTTAAGCGATGTCGTAAATAATTGATGGGGTTTTGAGAAGTGCAAAGTGATTGTCAAGTATACTTACGTACATTTTCATAGGAATAGGTATGATGATGCCAGGGAATTTTATTGTAGAAAATAATATTGAATAAGATTTTCATTACTTTCTTGGTACTTTTTGTCTTCTTCATTACAAACACGTGTACGTGTAGCAGATGATGGCTCGATGCTGTAATAAGTATAAGCAATGCCATTGATTAATTACTCAACAATCTATGGTTTTAGACAAATGATAGATAGATGTCTGATAAAAATTGGAATTCAGAACTCAGAAGGTAGAAGGAACTCACTTGTGTACTTTCTAAAATTGAGTACTGCTCGTACATATTTATGTTCTCTCTGTTGCTATAGTATGTTTTTTTTAACTTGAGCCCTGACTTTTCGTAAATAAAACTGAATTAACCAATACGCAGCGTTAAAAATTCGGCGTTGTTGCCACAATTTTTTTCAACTCATAAATGATGGGCTCAGTAATATTCGGCTCTTTTTATAAACACTATAAATTTTTTCAAATGAGTAATTTACCAAAATGAAATATCTTATCAACAATACATTTGGCAACACCAGAAAAAAGTCAGGGCTCAAGTTAAAAAAAACAGACTATAAGTTGCTATACTGACCTTTGACCTTTGGAAAACTTCTTTGTGCTTCGGATGGTCTTTTCTAGAGTCAATTTTGAATCAATAATATCTACTTGAGCTCTAAATTTATCTTCAGTTCTTAATCTTGGTCATCATTCACTTCGTTCAGCTCTTTGTCCAACTCCAATGTCTTGGATAAGTGTGAATTCTGAAATGAACACTGAATGACAAAGAATTCATTAACACTATTGATTATTCGTTACTAAATAATTAATCAATAAAAATTTAATCGCGGCAATTTCTAATTTCTGAATTTTCTTACTAAGTATCTTACTTTACTTCTTTCTTTTTTTTGCAATTTGCAAGATTCCAAGATTGCAACAAAAAAATAAAAAATTTTAAATTCTTGAATGTTCCTATTTTCTATTTTTTTTTTCAAAACCGTTCATATATACTGTATGTGCAAACTCATTCATTATGTTTGTGATAAAAAGAACGAATATTTCCATCTGATAATTTCTTCAAAGATTCGTTACAGTTTCTTTTAGTAATGCTCAAATTTTTATCATTTTAAAATTTTTTCATCACAAATGATAAACTACCAATAATAATTAAACAACTGTGTAAAATTTACATTTTCAACGTAACACTTGTGAAAATGATTCACAAATAGCGTTTGAAAATTTTCTGTCATGTTAAACGCGTCTGTTTAAAGTTTTTCAGTTAACCGCAAGCCGCCTTCTCTAGTCATCATGAAATATCCATGTATCTATTTTCATTTTACCCTGATTCTATTCCTTCATATTTGTAATTCCTATTCAACAAATCCATTCGATGATACGATACTTTATAACATAAAATGGCCTGGAAGAAATCCGGAAGAGATTGTGGTAAGTTGAGCTTATTACAAACTGCTCCTTTCGTGAATTTAATCCAAGTTTTGTATTGGTTTGTAGGATATAATTGATCCGGAAAATTTCGAAATCGGAGTCACCGATCGACAAGAAAGATACGTTTGTTTCTTACCAGCGGAATCGAGAACGAAAGACGAGGTATTTTGAATTAATTCGGGTCATAGATTTGGTTTAAAAAATGGTACTAAGACGAATCTTTATTAATAGGATGCTGATTCGCATTACTCGACGGTCAATCCAATACAACTCATGAAACCTTTATTTGATCAATCTACTTGTTCCTATCGGGTAAATGACAGCGTTTAGTCTACGTGTTGCGTCAACTTAGATTACATTTTGACTTGGATTTTAGCTTGAAACGTATTGGGCGTATGAGATATGCCATGGAAAGTTTATCAAACAATATCACGAAGAAAGAGATGGTAAGAAGATGAAAAGACAGGAATATTATCTTGGAAAATTGGACTCGGCTGTATTTGATGGTATCAGTGAGTTTAAAATTTCGTATTTTAAAAATAATCACGGATACAACGTAAAACTAAAAATTTTGTTGTTTGAAGGTGATGCTTTTCGAGAAACTCAACACGTCGATAGTAAATCCATCAAGACGAAAAAAATTGAAGGAATGGATATCCCGTATTTTCAATTAAACTACACCGACGGAACACTTTGCGATTTAAATGAAAAACCTCGTCAAACTAATGTTCTTTATATGTGTTTCAACGCCGGAAGAAACGATATTTATTCTATCAAAGAAATTTCGACGTGTCTTTACGAAGCTATCATCTTCACTCCACATTTATGCTTACATCCTCTATATAGGTAGGTTTTACATCATAGGCTGTTTTTTCAATCTGAAATATCAATTAATTTTTGATCATCGTTTAGACCGAAGAATTCTGCCGAAAAAGACATTAACTGCACGCCATTCGACCAAGAACCTCGAAAACCTGCGGCTTTAATAGCAATGGAAGCCGAAGGAATTAAACAGAAGCAGGAACAGATCATTGTAAGCGTGAGTTGATTAATGAGTTTTCGCAGTCTAACAGTTTCGCTTAGCGTGTTTTTGCAAATTTGGTTTTTGTTTTAGGACGACGATCAAGTTTTAAAAAAAGTCTTTGCTGTGTTTTCTTTTGATAAGAGTGAAAGTCAGGTGTGTTGTGGGTTTTTACTTTTTTTATTACGTTATTTTTACATTTTTCATTTATTTTTAGGTCGAGTTGCTAAGTATAATGGACGATGAGTTTGTAAGTATTTTGGAAAAAAATCTCTTTATGGAATTGGGGCATTTGTGTTGTGAAATCGGATAATTTTACTCGTATTGTAAGTAATTGTTTTATTTTGTTACTAAATTCATATTATTTTATTCGCAGGATGGAGAAACTAAATTGCATTTTCATATTCACCCTATTGACGTGCTTCCTGAAGTAAATGTTCCTTCAGGAAAAGCAGAGTTGCCTCGTAAACCAGATCTCGCATTTGATGTGGATGCATTTTTAGCTGGTGATTATTGTTTAGAAGATGTAAGTCATTCTAAGTTCAATTATTGATCCACTTTTAGTGCATTGAGAATTTTTGAGTTTAAATGTTGAAATTTTTACAGGGTAAAGGATGGTGGAAATATGAATTTTGTTATGGCAAACATGTAATCCAATACCACGATCAATCAGACAATTCTAGAACGATTATCAAGTAAAGTCAATTTCAAGCTTTCATTGTAGTTTTAACTTATCCTCTTCTCGGTTTAACTCTCTTGATATCTCAGATTAGGGGAATTTCACGAGGAAGATCACCGTAAATGGCTACTGGAAAATCCTTTAAGGAAACCATACAAGAAAACAGCTTACCCTGTGACTCATTTTTACTCAAGAGGCAGCTTCTGTCAATCAATTAATGGAATGAGAGAAGTTGAGGTACGTGTTTGTGGGAGTAAATTAGGCACTTGAATTACTTGAAATCATTTTAAGATTTCAAACATCGATTTTTTTTTTAGGTTCGATTTAAATGTATTTCTGCGCCTCCTTCAACTGTAAAGATGTATCTGGCTGAGCCTCAAACGTGTAAATATGTATTGAATATTGAATCTGTGATCTTTTGCCAACTCAATCCAACCGTGGATGATTATGGAATGTTTCAAAATATTAAAATTTCAGAAGATGATCATATTGAATTGTAATTATTGTGATTATTATCGTTTTTGTATATTTTATTATTTTTTTGAATGAATTTCGCGATGTAGTGTTCCAAAGTATGATTTTTTGTATGTGTTGTCGGTAATCGCGAAAATAATTTATTTGTTGTTGTTTTATTCTTTAAATTTAAAATAAATTGAAACGTTATATTGGTTTATATTGTGTATTACGAACAGGGATTTAAACCTAATGGTTTGATTTGTTCTCAAGTTTGCGTTATGTTGAGTTCTTCAAAAATTGTTTTGTTATAGTTATGCATTAATTCGTTATAAAAATTTCAATCGTTCAGTTAGCGGTTCATGCTCTCGTTACGTTCAAATCTGGCATTTTTACATGTAAAAAAAATAGGTTGAGTGCTTCATTTGGTTAGGTTATGTTACGCTCATCCAAAATAATTGTTTCGCTCAAGTTATTCGTTGATTTCCTTGCAAAATTTTGAAAAGTTATTAGGTTGTGGTTTAGGTTTCGTTCAGGTTTAAATCCCTGATTACGAATTTATGATTACCTTCAAGTTTCTTTTCTTTTTGAAATGAAATAATTATTATGATTATTTTTTTTAAATAAAAAAATATTTGTTTATATATTTTAAATTATGTTGATAGCGCTCCTATCAGTTATAAATGAAACTGATTTTTTTTTCAAACAAAAAACCTGGCAATGTGGCAAATAAAGACTCCAATCTTATTTCTTATCATTTTCTGTGTTTTTCAAAAAAAAATTGAAAGTTGAATTCATAATTTTTGTTACTGAAGCTATTTTAACAATTTTTACATTTCAATTAGGTTTTCATTCATCGTTGCTATTGTTTCGTTCTGTACAATATGGTGGCAGCAGCATTATACCCGGATCCCAAAATCTTATACGACCCAGATCCAGAATTACAACAATCAATAATAACTAAATACGGGGCTCCCTATGGAGGTGCTATTTCAGGAGCAACAATTCCTGCTCTTTGGAATTATTTCAATAGAAGACCGCTTAGATCAGGTGAGTGCATTGTATGTGTTACATTTACTATCGTAGTACATTATTTTTTACTCGATTTCAAATGCGTCCGTCGTGGTTCTCTAATTCATCGTGACTTCTATATCACATTCACAGGTATTCTGATGTACGTTCCATGGATGTTAGGATTCGCAGCTGCATTTGAACTCGCACACAGAGGTGTTGAGAAGTACTACTCTCGAAGAGATCAAATACATAAACATTATGTACTGCTTCACCCGGAAGATTTCCCACCCCCGCGTTAGTTCTGACTACAATTCGTTAGTTTTTTTTTTTCTGTTTTGATATAAGTACTTATTTATACGATTTTTTACAGCTAAAGTGAAAATTGCTGAAGTATTCGAGGACTGGCGCCCACAACGTTAGTTATGTGATAGAGATCAAGTAATTACAACGTGAGCTGTTTTAAAATTGTATTTTCTCAACAAAACGTTACAATGGATTCAACGTACGAACGATATTTGATAATAGTTGTCCATTAGTAGTGATAAAACGTTCGATGAAAACCGTGAAAGTAAAATGTAAATAAATATAATCGTAGTTAACTTGTAAAATTATATCGTTGATGTTTTTTCGACGTAGTTTTCTTAATTCAGTTCACAATCGTAGTTAAATTATCTGTGCTATGAATATGAATATCTCGTCATGCTCAAACCAGTTCTGACCTGAACAATTGAAAAACACTCGAAACTTACGAATCCTCTTCACAATTTTTCTTTCATACCAATATATTACCTACGAAGATCTCGCTCACTCAGTCTACAAATTCATGTAGTTCTTGTCCTAGTTCCTACATTCGTATGGAATGACATCTTATAGAGAGTTCAGTTTTGTTTATCATATCGTTTAAAATCTTCTGTCGGTCATTCAAATACTTTTCGGGATCATGGGATCTAAAGATCATGATTGTGAAGCACATATTGATCTAGGTATAAGGACAATGGCCACATTCGTAGCTTTCGACGTACATAATCAGCATTAAATTGTACTTCCCAAACACCTGCAAATAAAAACAACATAATGTAATTAGATGTACCCTGCTATGTAATTCGTCTTATTCAGATTAGATGGTATCTAACCTGGGAAAGACTTCGTTGGGCATGTGCCTACTTTACATTCATGAGGTATTATTTTGTGATCCAAAGCGTACAGCCAAAATGAAACTTTTAAAGGAGGTACGCCGATAGAGCTGTTCTAAATATGTAAGTATATTCGAAATCTTTCAATACCTAATCAATACCTTGAAATTAAAAGTTTCAGTAAGAAAACTTGAACATAACGTACATATCAAATGATATTTTTCACCAAATTCAACTCAATATGTCCGACATCTTTCCGATTAAATTCTCCTGGTATTACTGGTACCATTCCTGTAACAATAAGAGACAAGAGTAAGATAATTGGCACTTTAGTTCAATGTTTCATATTTCGTAGCCAGGTCTACTGGAGGCTTTGTATGTATTTGGAGCTGGAGCCGTTGAAAATGAGGAACTGCGGTGTTCGAGATTATAAGATAGAAATACACCTAAACTTGTCGCAATCCGGAAATCGGACTCCATCTGGCCATCTTGCTTCACTTTTTTGATTTGAATGTGCACAGCTTGCTGAATGCTTCGTCGAACTTCAAGTTTAATCCGGAAGGACATCGATTTAGGTATGTATGGCCTATGGGTATAGGTATTTGTCTGCATATTTACTAAAACATGAAGTTTATCGATAATTCCAATTCATTTCGTAAAATATTTAATGATTAGTTTTAATTATTTTAATCAAAAATTGATACTTTTGATAACATATTTTTTGAAAAAACGAGCAAAAAAGTAGTTCTTGTAGTGGTAACATGACGTAGGAATTTTGCTATCAGTTCACGTGTTTAGCTCTCTAAGAAATTTGAAGTTGAAGTTTAGGTTTTGTTTTTGCCAATGATTCCTGATTCTGCAATGTACTTGAATTTCGCACGACGAATTGTAATAGCCTGTTTAATGTGAGAAATTTGACGTAAAACTTCCGAATATATTTAGAACGAAGTCTCCACGTCCTTCTAATATCAAAAGATGCTTTGTTTTCGTCAACCATTATCGATCCCGATGCGATGTTCCTGATTTTCCGTTGGTAAGTATATAAGTATAGTAAGTACGTACCTAATCATTTCTGGACATCCGAATCTGATGAATGATGTTTTATATTGAAAACTCATCGGATAAAATCAGTTACAGCTAGCTGGATCAGTGAAGTTTCCATTTCCTGCACCTTCGAGGCATATGAAATCTTAATTCGCAGTTTCTCATCTTGATCTTACTTGGGTACGCATGATTTTATAGATACGTTGGTAGAAATTCGTCGCCGGTGGATTATACTTACATTAGTATCTTTTCATCGAGGATCAGGACTGTATATCATTTTCATATCTTTTCAGTGTTATTCAAGACCGATTGGTATTTTCGTAGAAGGAGGCACTGAAAGTGTTTTCAAATGTCTCTTTAATAACTATAATGCAAAATACTTCATGTTCGGAATGTCTTGGTTTAATGTTGATAATTCGTAATTGTTTCCACGCTTTCACATTCACAGATTGTAGTCAGCTCTATCGAAGGAAGTTATTATACTTACTGATCTCGGTAATCACGCATATTTTCTTGCGTGATGACGATGAGTCACTAACGTTGGTTATTCGCGATTACAGGTGCTGAAGTTTACATGGACCAATTTTGTGGGGATCTCCCAGCACTGAAGAATTCCGAATGAAACCACCTTTAATCGATTCAAGAGGTCGATTGAAAAAATGAGGGTAATCAGTATCTAGTACCGAGGTATATTTTCAATTATTCATCACCTAGGGACTGTATGGTATTGAAAATGAATTAAACCTTTCTGCTGGTGATGTTAAAATTAGATATCTATGTAAAATTCATGTATGTGTTTTAGGTCGGAATTTAGGTACTGATTTTTTTTACTTTATAAATGGTGAATTTAATTCGCTTTTAATTTGTATGACGAATTTAATTGTTTTGGATTATTTTCATTGATCATTGATTCAGTTTCAGAAGTATACTCCAATATTTTAATTTTTCTCAAAATTAGGTATTTCAAAATTTATCCACATGAAAATGTGCCAACATGCCAATAATCAGTTGCTAACTATAATGTGTTTTTGATTGGGTGTCGAAATATTTTTCTAGTTTTATTTACACTTGAACGAAATCAATAACTTATAAAAAAGATCGTTTAAACCACTGTGGATTTTCATGATGTGATAATACATCTCAAAGTTCGTCTCTTTATCAAAACATTATGCTTGATTATTTACATTGTAGGTACCTATATTCGTATAGTTTCAATGAAAATAGTCTCGTTCGTATTTTATCTTGCTATCTTAACAAAATTTCACTCTCAGTTACGATTAGTTTTTGAAAAATTGTTTATAAAAATGCGTACTCGAATTTTCAGATCGATTTGTACCCAAGCAGTGAATCATGTTAGACCATTCGAATCAATACCTCGGCCAGTCCAGTTACCTCTGATCGGTAACTGGCATCTGTATAAATTAGGTAAGTTCAAAACCCATATATTCAAAACGAGTTAGCAAATACTGAATATCTGAATTTTTATCATTTTTAGGTGTCTACAATCCGCGAAAATACCATCAAGTTTTATTAAACTTGTATAAAAACTACGGACCGGTTGTTTACGAAAAAGTGGGCCTAAATAAGCCAATTATTCATATCTTCGAACCCGACGACGTGCAGACGGTGTACAGAAATGAAGACAAATCACCTCGTATATTCCCGTTATCCGAATTCACAAAAGCTTATAGGAAACAGGAGGATATGTCTGCTGGATTGGGAAACACGTAAGTCTACCTATTGTTCCAATATAAGCGATTGATATTGATTTGTTATTTATTTCGATTCAGGAATGATGATGAATGGTATAGACTTAAAAACGGCATCCGTCACTTGATGCTGAGAACCAACAGCGTTCAAAGATTTCTTAAGGATACAGAAACCGTTACCGATGATTTGATCGAGGTGATCAAAAGAGACAGTGATAGCCAAGGAAGAATTGATGATTTACGACAGCTGATCGGAAGATGGTCTCAGGAAGGTTCGGTTTAATTTTTTCTCCATGAAAAATATTCAAGGTGTTTTTGTTTTTTCAATTTATCGCGATTGATTTTTTTTGATCAATTTGAACAGTTGCTGGTCAAATATGTTTCGATAAGCGTTTGGGATATTTATGCGGGCCCAATGAGGATCTTGGAAGAAAAATTGTCAAAGCAAATGAGATAGTTTTTCGTTTAGGGGCTGAATTGAAGTTCTCGTTGCCATTTTATAATATTATTCAAACTCCCAAGTGGACGAAATTTGTTGAAAATGAACATTCTGTTCATAAGTAAGATCATAACTCGTGAATAATGTAAAAATATTAGGTACTTTTTATGTGTACCTATTTCTAAATTCCTAATTGTAAACAAAAAATACTCGAATACTTTTTTTTAATAATAGAACTGCAGTGAACTATGTGAATGAATCATTTTCAAAAATTGATCAACTCTTGGAAACTAAAACTATCAAGGATGAAGACGATCAGTATACGTTTTTAATAACATTATTACAAAAAGATGAACTTAGTCGTAAAGATGTGACAGTCATAACAACATCGTTATTCATTGATGGCCTGTCTACAGTAAGTGAAATCTATTTCGACACTGTTTATATTTTTTTGTGTCCGGAGTCGATTTTAATATTTTTTTCAAATTTTTCAGACAGTTCCAGTTTTAATGAATAATTTATACAGTTTGGCTACCAATCCGGAAATTCAAGAAAAGGTTTATGAAGAAATTTGTACTGTAACAGGCGACAAAGATCAGACTTTGGATGCTGGAATTTTGAACAAGCTTACTTATTTGAAAGCTGTTATTAAAGAAACGTTTCGGTAGGAGAGAAAATTTTATTGAAAATAATTCATTTCAAATTCAAACAGCAGAGATGTGTTTTAAGGCAGATTTAAGGTATATTTCTTTTTTTTTCTTAAAAAAAAAAAGATATCTATTTGAAATTTTTGAAACATTCAAAACCTTGCTCAAAACTCTAGAATGGTTTGAAATTGTTTGGTAGCAAGGACTTTTTTTCATCAATTTTTTACCATAAAAAATCATTTTTCAAAAATATTAAAAACATGTTACTGAGGTTCCAGAGCATTAACTTTTTTATAAAGTGAAAATTGTTTTGTTTTTTTTTTTTTTTTAAAAAAATGCCATGAAGTGTTTTGATTTTTTTCGCAGCATGTGCCCTAATGGAACCGAAGTAGCTCGAATCAATAAAAAACCTCTTATTCTATCAAATTATGAAATTCCAGCCGAGGTAATTCATTCCTGTACTTTTTTTATTATTCCTACTCACGTTAATTTTTTTCTATAAATTAAAACTGTGTTCAAAACTTGGATAATTTTCAGAGTAATCTGAGCATGAATTTACTGGTACATTTCAAATCACCAAAATACTTCTCTGATCCGGACACATTCAAACCTGAAAGATGGTTAAGAGGAGCTGAGGGATCAAGCGTTCATCCTTATTTGATAACTCCCTTTGGAGTTGGTGCTAGAACCTGTGCAGGTACATAACAGATACCTACTTATAAATACTTTTCAAATTTTTTACCATTATTTCATTTCAGGTAGAAAATTCGCAGAACAAGATTTACAAGTTTCCTTGTATAAAATATTGAAAAATTTCAAACTCGTTTATCCGTTGGATGGCCCTCATATTGATTTCGTTTTCGATACGTTAATTGTTCCTGATAAAGATTTACCTATTCAGTTTATTCCTCGATAAATCATTTTTTGCATACCTTTCCATTTTTACGAGTGAATTTTTTGGGTTCGATCAATGAGTCATTCGTCAATTATTTTTAATAATAACTTATTTTGATTATATTTTTGAGAACGTGAAGGTAAATTAGTCCCTGTATTATATTTATGATATAAAATCATTACCTAAGGTATGTATTTTAAGATATTGAATTTTTTTTTGTTTTATAATGTAGTGTAGTAAAACAATTCTTTAATTATTTCGTAATCGCGAATTCGGGATATGGAAATACTCGATTTATTTTCATATTTTTTTGATTTATTCATTTTCAATATTTTTATTTATGACAATTGATTTGAGATGTAGAAAAATTTTCAATTGTGTTACTTCATAAGCTTTAAAAATATTTTTCTATTATATTGCTTCATGAACAGTTGAGCAATTTATTAAAGTTCGAAAATATTTCATAACTTATGGTAATAAAATTTAATGAATTTTTTATGTTTAAAAATTGAGAAAAAATTATCAATTTCGTTTATATGAAATTAAAGAAAATCGTACTTACTGCATGGAATAATTTTCATAATTTAATTGGGTTATTTTCAAAATCTTTGGGTTATTTAGATATTGTATCTTGAAAAAATTATTTTCATTCCAAAAAATAGAAGACGATTTTTTACTTTAGATGAAATATAGATTTTTATTCAATTGGATCATTTTCAATATTTTTAGGAGTAAAAATTTCTTATTATGTAGGCACCTAGGTTATGGAGAGTTACAAAAATTATTCTTATGTGTCTACTTATTTGTATTTTGGTTTTTTATTGCAGAATGTATCTAAATGGAATCAAAATATCTCGTATCAATGAAAAAACTATTATCACCAACTACAACTACACATTCTTACGGAGGTAATTTATTTGAAAATCCATTTTTTCATTACGTAGTTTATACTTTCGTTTGTTCGTTCGTGTTATTTTTTATTTTTTTTTTTTGATCATCGGTGGTTTTGATAACAACGAAATAATTTCTGTTTTCAATTTCAGACTGATCTGAACATAAATAAATTTACAGTTACATTTTAAGTCCCCTGAAATACTTTTCTAATCCATTCAAGCCAGGAAATTGTTTAAAAAGAAATGGAGCTTCGAACATAAATCCAATTAGTACTCTTCAATACCGATGCCAGAACACATGTGTTATTGTAAGTTCAATCTTCTATTTTTTTTTTTTTTTTTTGATTTCTGACCATTATAAATTTTTTTACAATATTTCCAGGTAAAAAAATTACAGAAAAGAGTTACATGTTTTGTTGTACAAAATATTGAAAAAATGTCACCCTCGTTTATCTATCGGATGCCCCACGAATTGATTTCGTTTTCGACGTGTTGATTTTTCCTCAAAAAGATTCATCAGTTCGGTTCTTTCCTCGATGAGTCATTTTTTCAGGTAAATTATTATAGGAAAAATTTCAAAAAATGTTGAAATTTTCAATGTTTAGTGTTTTCATTTATACTTAAGTTATCACATATCTGTTTTCTGTTTCCCTTATCGTTTCATTCGTGAAAAATTATTACTGTTCGATATGTTGCATTCTGGAGCATCACCGGCGCTTCAAATTATTTTTTTAGTTGGCCAATATTTTTTATCGTCGGTGATGATGCAAAGAAGTGTTTTAAAATATTGAAATAATAAAAAATTGAAAAAAAAGTAGGATGTGTGTTAGAAAAAGGAAAACGTCCAAAAAAATAAAAAATATTAAAAATGTAGGGGGAAAAAATTGAAAAATACCCATCATTTAAGAAACTAGGTCATGTTCTTAAAAAATGAAACTATTTTTAAAAATAATGATTAAAAAAATTTTAATGTTGAAATTGGAGAAAAAATGAAATGATATAGATGTAAGTAAGATATTTATGCATTGAAAATGTTGAAACTTTCTGTCAAGTCCAACGAACTATCATTATGTCAACAATCACCCAATTTTTTTCAAGCCCC
Source organism: Pseudococcus jackbeardsleyi (assembly GCA_038380155.1). Taxonomy (NCBI): domain Eukaryota; kingdom Metazoa; phylum Arthropoda; class Insecta; order Hemiptera; family Pseudococcidae; genus Pseudococcus; species Pseudococcus jackbeardsleyi. The sequence continues at coordinate 8,183,179 of CM076242.1, forward strand.
AACAAAATGTCATTACATCAGTGATGGGTAAAATTTGACCTTGAAACCAAAAAAAAATCATTTTTTTAAAAATTAGAGCTGTAGAAATTTATTATTCTATGAAATGAAGTTTTTTTTTCAAGGCATGAGCAAATCTGATCATATCAGATGAAGCATCGGCAAGACGATAAAAATGAAATTTTTGAACATGTTTCAGTTGTTACAAAACCATTCCTATATAATGAGTGGCCAAATTTTTTGCATAAACAAAATCTAAGCAGACGTAATCATAATGACTCGGACCTACTCAAGTACTCATGTCTAATAATTTTTTTCTTGGGTACGTACTTTAGAAGAAAATACAATAAGCCTTGACAAATTTGAAAAAAAAATCACCCAGAAATGAGAACATTGAAAATACGTAGCTACTTTCTAAGCTGATATGATCAGTTCAAAGTCTAATCTGAAAAGTCTATTAGTATTGCAATTCTTACCCACGTAATTAATAATATTCATCTTTGTAACGAGATAAACATTTAAAATATTTCAGGTACATATATTCGACGTTAATCAAGTTACAAGGAAAATTAAATCTGCTTCGGGCACAAAAAACCTAAGGTTACCTAAAATCAATTATAGAATTGTATTTACCCATAATTGAAGTAAAAGTAGGAGATCGATCTCTGAATTTATTGATTTGAAAAAAAATCACCAAAAACTGCAAAAAATCTGGTCAAATTTCATTATTTTGAAAATAATTTCGAAAATTTCCATCACCTACAAAAATTCAATTAAACGTATAATGGATTAGGTACTGGCGACTGTCAATCCTCCTTCTAATCCCTCAACGACAAATAAATACCAACCAGCCATAAATTAATTAAACACAAACGAATACCGCTATCAACCTTAGAGGAAAATTGGATACTTTTTGGTTTTTTAATCTAGGTAAATACAAAGATCGGACGTTAATTCATTTTATCAAATTAGGAATGCGAGACTGAGATGTTGGCAAAAGTAGTTTGGACGTTGAAACGTTACTATTAAATTACATTGAAACCTGCATGTTACTGAGCCAGTAGGTACTTATGTACCCATTACCCATTATTTTAGTTGTAGATTTAGTCTTCGACATGGAGGTTCTATGTGCGACCGTTAATTTAAATCGTGTTCGTAAAGAAATTTCGTAAAGATCTATGAATGAAGTTTTATTTAAAAAGGCTCCCTGAACAGGTAAATTGCTTACGATAATTGTAATGAATTTGTATTGGTCAATGTGCTGGTGTAATTGGATAAAATTTAGTTTTCGAATTAGTCCATGTAGATCGCGGAAACCGGTTTGATAGATGGTTATGTACTGCCACTGGTTTTATTGAATTTTTTTCTTATCAATTTTATCGCGTTAGATTTTAAGATTCTGATTTTTTAGTAAAAGGTGCTTTCCTTTCACTTTTAATTTTTTTTTAATCCAATGCAAATTTTCTGTATAAAAAAAATTCATGGGTAATTTTATTTTTATTTAAATAAAAAACAGATTTTAATTTTTGCAAAGGATTAAATCTAACATCCGTTTACTTACTTGGGTACAAAATTCTTCTTCTCACCGTCTACTCTTCCTTACCTAATTGAAATTTTGATGATTTTTTTATCATCGGTAGCTATTTAATATGAGAACAAGATAGGCTTCTTCTCGAACTACGTTGCTGGTATCGATAATCAATCATAAAAATTTTGGACATGTACCTCATTTATGTGACATAATGAAAATATTAAAAATAGCTACCAATTTTATAAAAATCATTTGAATTCAAATCTCGACGAGAAAATTTTTTTAAAACCCGAACATCGATTAGAAATGGACATTGTGTTTACAAAATACGACATATTATCTTCGCTTCTTCTGTTTTAAGAGAAAAAATTTCTATTTTCGTGTTAAATTGCCATAAATATTTCTGTGATAAAATTTTAATATTTTGTACGTGACTATGTAAAGAAATCTCGTCCGTGTTGTAATATTTTAAATTCCAGTAATTTTCCGAAGATTTAGTACAGGTACCTGATCTAATACATATTTTTTTACGTAAAATTCTTTTTGATAAGTTTATTTTTCATACATTTATGGTGCTCAGAAAAGATGATAAGAGATCAATAATGAGGGGTTTGTTCCATTTTCAATGAATCAATGACTTTAAAAAATTGATAAATTTCTAGAAAAATGGTGATACCTACATTTTAAAAATAAAATTAATTTTTTAAAAAAACATGAAATTGTAGGTATTTCAGGGAGGTGGAGGCTTTCAAGAAATAGTGTTTAGACGTCAAATGACCTTGTAAAAATTTTGAAAAAGTGAAAAATTCTAAAATGGATATTTTTTTAGTCGGGTTTAAGTTGAAAATTTTTAATGTTCTCACCTTCTCCCTCCTCTTCATAAAAATATCGATTTGAAATGATATTTTGTCGATCGTAAGAAAATTTTAATATTTTTCCTTGGGTAAGAACACGTATGAAATTTGATTTTGAAGTAAAAGTTTATGTATAGGTGAGAAAAAATTTCAAAATGATTAAATTTTAATTTTAAAAAATTTAATTTGACTTTTTTCTTGAAAAAAATTCTTAACACGTGTTTATTCATGATTTTATGAACTTCGTTATACAGCAAAACGTGGATTATTTTTGGGTTTTCTCAAAAAAAATTGTCAAAAATTGTATCAAATAAAATTATTTTCATAAAAAATTCGGATTCTCATTTTTCTGATGTTCTTCGATAATTTTTAATTCCATAATCTATCAAATTTTCTTGTTAAAAATCAAACATCTCTTTTTTTTTTAAATTAAAAAACAAAATATGTCTTGATAAATATTGATTGACCCCTAATTTTACCTTCAAAATTATCAACGGTGATTCTCAATCATATTCTCAATTTGAAAAAAACTTCTTACAAATTTTTTCAGTATCAAAATTAAAAAAGAAATTCAAGATTTTCTTATTTTTAAGATTGTGGTTCTCTTTTTGAAGAATTTTCAGTTTTGGTTTTCAAATACTTGAATGTTTTCGTTTTTTTTTCTAGTCAAAATTTTCATACTAGAATCTCAATCAAAAAAGAAAATCAAGTTTTTTTTAATAATTGGGCTTCCTTTTGTAGAATTTTCAAATCTGTTTTTTTGAATACTTAAGTAAATTTTTTCATTCTTTTAAAAGTCGAATTAGGTACTTACTATGAATTAAAAAATGAAAATTATTTTTTCAGCTTATATCATTTTCCAAAAATGACACCGATAATATGGGTGAAAAAGAGTGACGAATGATTTTTTTTCACTAAAAATAAGACCATTTTGAGAATCATTTGTAATTTTTTTTTTCATTTTCCTCTAAAAACTTAACGTGATTTTTTGAAAAATTCTTACCTATTGGGGATGATTATTCTGCACTTTTTCTAATAGTTAAACTTGAACAGAGGGTGACTGGGGAGTTGAGTTGAGCTCTCAAGAACAAAAATGGTAAAATTGCATCTCCAAACTCCACCTTTACTCCTCAAGTCCTCATCATTCGGTTTTGAAATGTGACCAAGTTTCTTGAATTTTTTTCAAATAATTGTAATACTTTGTGGATTATTCCAGTCAATATTCAAACCTACCAGTGACATCTTTACTCAATTTCTTTCAAAGGTCCTTAAACTTGATTAAGTATAATTTTTTCATTTTTTTTAAAAAAACATATACTTTGGTGAAAAATTTATTTCTTATTTAAAAAAAAAATCTTTTCTTATTTTAATCCTTCAAAAAAATTATGGCGAAGAATTGCATTTTAAAAAACTTGCCTTGGCCGAGGGGGAGGGGGTGGAAAATCGTTTCAGATAATTTTGATGGTTTAAATCATTCATAATAATACCTACCTACTGTTTCAGATTTTTTTTTGATTTTTTTTTTGATTTTTCATTTTTTGAATATTTGGAAGGAATTTAAGGAATATTTTCTATACGTGGACTCTGAACAATGAAGGCGGAAAGTAGGACATTAGGGGCACATTTCATCTCTCCCCCTCCCCGCAGTCCACCTCTTCCTCTTCTCAAAATCAACGCAAATAAGTGTGAAAATTTGGTGCCAATGGTAATTTTTTGGAAAAACCTTCATTCTAAAATTATTTTTCAATTTTTTTGGGGTACCCTTTTTTTCAAATTATAAAAAAAATACATAACAATCACCCCTTTAGTATTTATTACTGAAAAATTGGGGGAAAATCAAAGTACCTACCGACTCATTCCATTTTTGGTGAAGATTTTTCAATTTTTTGAATACGTAGTCAGTGGTCAAATTTTGAAAGCAATTGAGCAAGGGCAAGGGTGGAAGAGGAGGGGGAGAAATTTTCACTTGTTTTTGGTCTAGACTCTAGACAACAACCTTTTGAAGTTTTGATTCCCCTCTGGCTCTCCAATATAGATTTTTGAAAAACAAACAACAAAATAAGCGATCCAACTTGAATGAAATACTTATTATTTTAATGATGCATAAGACTCGACCGATCTACGGGTACCTACCTACTACCTAGTCACCTACCTAAATAAACATTTATAAATTATTTTAGACAATGACATACTTCATATTCTTATCAAATTTCCTTATAAATACTTATGTAGCTTATCAAGTATATTATGTTAAAAAAAAGAAGCCAAAGCCTTCATCGATTACCAGATTAAAATGTTTTTGAGCAGTGTCTCGGCTTTGTTATAATTCATCATTCTTATCATCATTCGAATAATCCATTACCTACCCCCCTTTTCCCACTTCGTTCTGATATCCTACAGTCGTAAAATCTGAAACTATCTGAAATAAAAACAATTCGATTTCTGTACTAATCAAATATTTCGCATGCTTCAAACAATCTCTCGACTCTCTGTCAAAAATCCATCACGTACCCAATAAAAAAAATATTATTTAAACGAATGTTTAATGTCTTTAACGTGCGAAACATTAGTAGAATTAATAATGCGAATAATTAGCCGATTTTTATGATACGTACACAAATATAGGTATAGGTACCTACCTAAATACCTCCAATATGAATTTTCTTTATCTACGAAAATATCTTATCAACGGAGGTGATCAAGTTTAATTTTCAAACCGCCGGCCGAATGAACAATACCTGTGGCAAATCCGCCTCGAATAGAAATTGCAAGGTTAATAATAAATACATAAGTACTCAGCATAAATACCACGAATATGCATCGCTGTAGGTACACGGTCGAAAGATCGAAACGAGGAAGTAAACCCGTTATACAGTACGAATGTATCGAGGAGATTTAGTTTGAAAGAGAAATCATCTAATGCTTTTACTTTTCAATTCGACAGCTGCGTGGCCAAAATGACACAAACCGAAGGCTCTCTATGGAAAACTTTGACGCTCAGGAGGAATATCGTCGCGTTGCTGGCGTTCCTGGGATTTTTCAACGTTTACACTCTTCGAGTCAATTTAAGTGTCGCCATCGTAGCCATGACTAAAAATTACACCGTGATTGCCGAAGATGGGAGTACTCGAACTGTAAGTATAGGAAAATTCAGCTCCGGATCGAGATCGAATAAAGCTGAAAATTTAACTACCTGCTTTTATTCCAGATGCAAGATTTCTCCTGGGATTCGAAAGAAAAAGGAAATATACTCGCTTCATTTTTTTACGGATATGTTTTAACTCAATTAGCCGGAGGATGGCTGGGAACCAAAGTTGGAGGAGCTAGGGTGTTCGGTTTAGGAGTTTTGGTGACTGCTGTGCTTAATTTGGCTATTCCTTTGATGGCTCATTTAGGGATCTGGGTGTTGATCGCTATTCGAGTGGTAGAAGGGTTTTTCGAAGTAAGTTTGTAGTTTTTTGAATTTTATATCGGAAGGTCATTTTCATTAAAGGGGATATTCCTTACTAAAACAGGATAAAAATGACGTAAGGGTGTCCGATTTTGCTCAATTTTTTTCACCAGTTCTCCTTTGTGACCAATTTAAAATTTTAATTCAATTTATTAGAGAAAAAGTAACCAAGTTTTTTTTTTCTAAACCTCAAGGTTGAGTTTAAGGAAAGAAAAGGTAACTGAAATGGAATACTACTGATTATTAGTGGTGTGGAATTTTTTTTTCATGATTTGGATTTAAAATCAAATGTGGTCACGAAAGGGAAGACTCGAAATTTTGAAAATTTTTATGTTTAGTATCGAAAATTGAATTTTTTGGCATCTGGAATACGATTTCCAGATAAGTATTTTTATTCAAAAATTTTAAAAAAGCTCTGGAAGGCCGAAGAAAAAAAATCAAAAATTTGATTCTAAATCGAAGAATTGCTGGTAAAGGTGGGTGATCATGGGGGGGGGGGGGGTGGTTGTGTAAAAACTCGTAACTTTGGTGATTATTTTTGGAATAAATTGTCAAAGTGCAGTTCACTGATAAAATTTTGGCTGTAGGTTAGACCAATTGATTCCCATTTACCCAAAAATACCATCAGCATCAATTTTCATCAGGGTCAATAAATTTCTTCATGATTTTTTATCAGTTGATGGAAAATCGAAAAAAATTGTAAAAATTTTCTCTGAAATTATATTGAACGAATGTTTTGATATTAGTGTCAATTTTCCTTATACTTTTTCTCTAAGTAATAAGTTGAATTAAAATTTTAAATTGACCACCAAGGGGAGCTGGTAGAAAAAAATTGAGCGAAATCGGACGACCCGACTTCATTTTTGTCCTGTTTCAGTATGGAATAACCCTAATAGGACTACCTACCAATGATATTGCTTTTTTCAGGGTGTCACTTACCCTTGTATTCACGCTGTATGGGCTCGATGGGCACCCCCTCAAGAGAGAACTCGACTAGCATCATTTGGATTCTCAGGAAGTTTCTTCGGTACAGTGATCGCATTCCCGGCTTGTGGTTTTTTCGCTGAAAAATTAGGATGGCCTTCGACTTTCTACATACCTGGTAAAAATATAAACGAAATTAATTACTAGTTCAGCATTGTCAATCAATTTGTCACGGTGGAAGAGCTTCGAATAATACACAGACCACTATTTTTCGCGTGTTTTCAAAGAATGAAATTTTAGAAAAAAATTAACGAAGGTGATGTGCTTGTGAGAACGTTATCTGTCTGGCTTAATTACTAACGACGAACTGCTGCGATGTTCAATGAAGTAACTATTCATAGTGGTGATTTGTTTCGTTTTTAATTAAAAAAAACTGTAGGTAGTTGGACATGGTACCTGTAACTTGGATAAGAGTCATTCAACTTGTGTATCTATCTTCTATCTTGAGAAGTTTAATTTTATTGGATTAAGTTTATTGCTTTTTCGTTAGGTAGTGATTTGGATAAAAAGTTTATGTAGTTGGTTGGGTATTCTCATTAACTAACTGGGCGAATGTTTTTTCTATTTTATTACCATTAGATATGGGCCAGTTTGGCATAATACGGTCAAAATTTTGCCTCAGGTCCTTCGATTTCTCTCAAAAATTTTTCTTTCTCTTATTTCACTGCACGATTTTAAGACGAGCTTCTGAATAATTTTGCTGCAAATGGGATTTCAGCGATCCAAGTCCGAATAATTCCAAGTTTAATTTTTTTCAATGCTATTTTTTTCAATTTATTTGATTTTAAATTTCTTCAGAGCTACCTATGTCCAATTTGAAAAATTTTTCAGTTCAAATTTTCTCAAATTTATTGGTATTCTCATTTTTGAAGTTCAAATTTTTCAACTCCCTATTTTTTCGGTTTCAATTTTTTTTGGAAATTTTACCAGTTTTGAAATTTTTACAGTACGAGTTTTTTTAAGCTTCAGTTTTCTGTAAAATTTTCCTATTTTGATTTTTTACTTATAATTTCTTTCAATTATGAACTTGGAAAAAATTTTGAAAAATACTAGGTTGAAATTTTTTTTCATTCAAAGTTGAAAAAAATGTTTAAAATTAGGTACCTGAAATATTTTTGAATTTAAAAAAATTTTATAATCAAAGCTTAAAAAATTCTGAGAAAAATTTAGTCAAAAAAATTTTTACCTGATCATTCCAAAAATTCAGTTCCCTATACTTACCTATTCAAAAATTTTGATTAACTGAAGAAATTGAAATTTTAATACTTTTGACCTTATTTCAATTTTCTAGAGATTCCTACTTTTAAAAATCATTTTTTATCTTGTTTTTTAAATTTTCTTTTAAAAAAATTGAGAAAAATATTTTTAAAAATCATCGATAACAATTTTAGTGACTTTTTTAATGTTAAAAAAAAAGCATAATATTATAAAATTAAAATTAACGAATTTATACATTTTACAGGTATAGTTGCTCTTATTTGGTGCATAACGTGGTTCATCTGCGTCAAAGATGATCCCCAATTGGACCCATGGATCACAGAAAGCGAACTAAAATTTTTACAAGATGCCCTAGGCGACGTGAAAAATCAACAGGTCGTTATTTTTAACCTATTTTCTTCAATTACTTCATCAATTGTATTCCTTAATCGTATTTCATAACTGTACCAGATCGTACACCCATGGAAAGAGTTTTTCAAATCGATGCCGGTATGGGCCATTGTGTGCGCTCATTTCTGCGAAAACTGGGGCTTTTACACGATGCTCACGCAATTACCCACATTTATGAATGGTAAACCTTATTTATAGCGTTGAAATAATAAACAATAATAAATGGCGATATTTATACATAGGTACTACGATAAGATTTGAACAAAAATTGAGCAATTGTTTCACCCATTCAATTTTCATTCACCTTGAATTTTTGTCGCGAATTAATTATTAGACTGAAACGAAAGGGTCTCGTATAAATACTCAACGTTAATCGTATTATTGCCAACTTCCGTTATCAGGGACAGATTTATCATTGTGTTAGTGTTATGCAATCGTATGTAATAGTAACGGTTTGATTTGATTGCAAAATATTATTTTATTAATATTAATGTTTTTTTTTTTTTTTTACAGATACGCTGCATTTTGATATTCAAGCTGCAGGATTTTTATCAGCGCTGCCATATTTGGTGATGTCAATTACTTTACAAATTGCTGGTGTTCTAGTCGATAAGCTGAGAAAGAAGAATTATTTTACTACTACTCAAGTACGGATAGAATAATATTTTTTCGTATAAAATGTGCTTATATGTTAATAGAAAACTCTTAGGTAAGAGTGCTCCAAAATTATTCTCAATCGATCAACTACTTCCGACCAAATAAGACTGCATACAAAAAATTCAATTTTTTTACTCTTATTTGAAATTTTCTTGTGCTGATGTGTCCAAAAAATAAGGAAGTAGAGAGGTGGTTTGAAAATTTTCATGATTCATACTCTATGAATTGTAAAAAATTAAGATAGGTAGGTACTTAGATTGGTATTTGAAATTTTTTCTCTTTAAATTAAATTTGGAATCTGCTTATTTCATCTTGATCCAAAAGATTTTTTCCCTCGGGTATTAAAAATAATTTTATGTTTTGTCAGATGTTTTATATTTATAATGCATTTAGCATTTTTCTTTAAATTTTCCCATCAATGTTCATTTGAAATTTTTCCATTTGTACTGTACATGTCCTTACAATCCAAAAATCAACAAGATTCCCCCCTCCCACACTCTATCAAAGATTCCATTGAGGAGACTAAATTTCAATGATTCAATTTCTCGATTTCATCCTCTCAATCTTCCTCCCCCTCAAATTTTTATCAAAATTCTATCTGGGCTTTGACCTTATAAACTCGATTTCTCAAGTAATTGATTTATTTCTGCTCTTGTTTTTTTTTTTTTTTTTTTTGGTTTTGAACTTATAATTTTTCATCTGTTAAAGGGTACGATGGACTAAGTAAGGGGTACAGATTCCTCAACTGAGGAGAAATTTTGAACATAATATTTAATATTCTCGAAAACATTATTTAAAAAAGGTCACAGGATGTTATTGGAACTGTGATTGTGTTTTTTTTTTTTTTTGAAAATTATTTTGACATTTTTCAATAGTTTTTAGTAATTTTTTGATGATTTTTAATGATTTTTTGGTAATTTTTGACGTTTTTTGATAATTTTTGGTGATTTTTTTGTTATTTGTTTTAAAAAAATGATTTACTGACGATTTTGGTGTATAAATCTCGAAACTGAGTTGGAATTCAGGCTTGGCGTTCTCGAAAACATCACGAGCAATTTATTAAGGGATATTCCTAATTGAAATTTATTTTAAAAATTGTGACCAGAGGTCAAAAAGAGGATGTTGAGTCGAAATTCAGACCTAAAAATGGTTAAAAATTTATAGGTAAAGATGTTGAAAAATATATCAACGTTATAAAAATATTGCAATAGGTAATAAGTGGTTGAAATATCAAGAAAATCAAAAAAAATATTAATTTGACCTGAAATCATGTACCGATGAAGTTTAAAAATTAATAAAATTCGTAAAAAAAAAATTAAAATGTCAGAAGCAAAAATCATGATGAAATCCATATATGGATACCTATAAAAATTTTAAATTCGTGAAAATAACAAAAATTGTTCGAAAATTCAGCAATGATAGGTACCTAGTAGAAAGTTCTCAAGAAATTCAAATGATTCGAAAAATTTCAAATTAAAAAACACTTAAGTACGTACCGAATTTTTGAGTATTTTTTTGGAAATTTTTTAGTCTTTCCAGTGGGCTCTTTAAAGAGAGAGGGGAATCGTAGTAGTTTTTTCTTCCTTAAAACGAAAACGATTCGTAAAAATATTTTAATCTATACCTACCTATCAATACATCTCACGACTGATTTTTATTTTCGTTAAATAATTCAAAAATTTGAAAAGGACTTTTTGATTCGGAAGGAAGTGAAATTTTCAAGTTCGTTAGAGAGGGTTCCAATGATTACAATTTTTGATAGAAAAGCATTGATTTTTTTTTTCAAAAATTCCGTTGAGTAAAAATCATATCATTTTTTGAACTCCCTCTTAATTATACCTCCCTTGTTAAGCAAATTAACTTACTTGAAGAAAAAATTACATTTTTCAAATTGCAGGAGATGATGGTGGCATAAGCTTATGGGAGTCTATCTGACAAAAACTTTTTTTTTTTTAAAAATACATATTTACTAGAATTTTGTGATGAAAAAAGAAAAAATAGATTTACCTGGGTACTTATTATTCTTTACGATTTGTCTGAATCTAGGTGAGAAAAATATTCAACTGCGGCGCATTTCTTAGTCAGACAGTTTTCATGATTTCAGCTGCATTTGCTGAGACTGCATTTTTAACAATTCTATTCATAACACTGGCTGTTGGATTAGGAGCTTTTTCATGGGCAGCATTTAGGTAAGTATTTTATTTTAATCAAAATTCATCTAAAAAATTAATCAGTTCATTTAAAATAATTTCGTTTCCGGCACAGTTGATTAATTTTTTTATGTTTGGTCTAGCGTGAATCATTTAGACATTGCTCCTCAACACGCCGGAGTTCTTATGGGCATTTCCAACACTTTTGCGACATTTTCTGGTATATTCAGTCCATCGGTAGCTGGCTACATTGTTCAACATAAAGTAATTATTTTATTAAACCACTCTTCATTTCGATTTCGAATCTAATCCTTTATAATTTCTCAGAGTACGGCCGAATGGAGAATAGTATTCTGCATATCCGGCCTAATATACCTTTTCGGTGCCATATTTTACGCAATATTCGCCTCAGGCGAAGTACAACCTTGGGCTGTGAATCAGACGAATAAAAAAGAAGAAAACGACGAAAAAAATAAAGAAAAAATGGCTTACGAGAATCACGCCATGGCTGACATTGCACTAGATCGTTAAATAATTTTGTAAAAATTTTTTATTGTAAATTGTAAAAAAGTGTGTTTATTTGTAAAAAAAAATTATTGGTTGCAAAATACGTTATTTTAAAAAATTTTACTTTTGTTTTAACATATGCGTACAATTATCATGTTTTTACACATTCGAAATGCTAAAAATTTATTACGATGTGATAAGAAAATAAAATATTTACGTAGTCGTTGAATTCAGCACGAATTAAAATCTCGAAAATGAATTCACTTCGGTACTTGTATTTTCAATTGATTTTTTATTCCCACTGGTCTTTGGAATCGATCTATCTACAATGAGATTTTTTTCAGCGCTCCTTACGCTGCATTTCCGGCCATTTATCCAGAAGTGTATCCGGAAATATTCCCCGAACTGTACCCAGACGACGACGAAGAATCATCGGTAACCCAAAAACCAGCCAACGTATGGATGTACAGGAGAAATCTCATCGGTATGTTGGCATTTTTTGGTTTTTTTTGCGCCTACACGATAAGAACCAATATGGCCGTAGCAGTTGTATCGATGTCCGTTCCTGATAAAAAGAAACCAAACAGTACAGTAAGTATCGTATCTTGTGATTTCATCCTGAATTTGGTTCCATTACCTAACGAATTTTGTAAAAAAGGCAGATTTCAGTTGGGATTCGACGGAGAAAAGTCATCTGCTGAGTGCTTTTTACTACGGATACGTACTCACGCAAATTCTCGGCGGTTGGGTTAGTACCAAAATCGGAGGAGCGAAGGTATTCGGCGCTGGAATATTGTTATCGTCGTTGCTGGCGCTGGCTATCCCAACCGTGGCACAATTTAGAATACAAGTACTCTATGTTGTACGAGGAGCCCAGGGCTTCGTTCAGGTTGGTTTTTAAAGCTTCAGACAGTCTCGAAGAATTTTTCAAAGGCGTTTTCGTAGGGAGCAACGTATCCCAGCATGCATGTGGTGTGGGGTCGATGGGCTCCTCCTGATGAAAGAACTCGATTATCTTCGATGGGATTTTCTGGAGCGTTTATGGGAACAATGGCGACTTACTGGATATGTGGTCTTATAGCAGATTACCTCAGCTGGCCTTATATGTTCTACATACCAGGTTAATAGAGATTAAATCTATAGGTAAGCCATTTGTAGTGACACTACAGGGCTATTCCATCCTAAAACGGACCGAAAATGAACTTCAAAAGTTGAATTTTGTAAATTCAAAAGCCTTTTTTTTAAAAATCTATCAAAGTTTGCGGTGTCACTATAAATGGTCCATCCTGCAATACCTATTTATCATTTTTATAAAAAATATCTTCGTCCAATATCGATGCATAATTGCAATTTATCTTTGGTTAAAGGAGCTGTTAGCTGTCTATGGTGGATTATTTGGGTCATATTTGTTCGCGATAATCCTGAAAATGATCCATGGATATCAGATGAAGAACTAGATTATTTAAGAGCCACTCTCGGAGTTAGCGAAAATAAAGATGTAATTTCAAATGTTATTTCCAATATTGGTAAATTGATAATCATCAATAATCGATATTTTTGCTCATGTATTGCATTTCATTTATTTTTATCACGATTTGAGAAAAAAATTGTAGGTGATATTTATTTTTTCAAAAAATTAAATTTTATTTTCTTTCGTAGGTAAAAAATCCTTGGTCCAAATTTTTTACGTCGATGCCAGTTTGGGCCATTGTTGTATCCCATTTCTGTCAAAATTGGGTATTTTATACGTTGTTGAACAATTTACCTACTTTTTATTCAGGTTTGTATGTTTTTGAAATCAGAAATGTGAAATTATTTAAACGCAGGAGCACTAATGGATGATATTTCTGTTTCAGAAACGTTTCATTATAATGTTTTCAAGGGCAGCGTTCTATCATCACTGCCTTTTTTAATCATGAGTGTTGGATTACCTATAGCTGGGCTCATAATTGATAAAATCAGAAAAATGGGAATATTTTCAATAACCACCGTTAGATTTTTTTATATTTTTAAATTTTTTTTCCAAAGGTGTCGTAAAACGGTGACTGCTGCATCTCTTAGCCTTAAAATAACGCCGGATTTTTGCAGTTCAACGTTTCCAATTTAACGTCTTTTTTTGAGGTTAATGAGTTCAAAATTTGCGGATTTAGAGAGGAAGATCGTAAAAATTGACTCGAGTTTCATTTTTGAATTCCCAAGTTTTTTAAAAACTCGAAACGAAATTCAAAATAGTTGGAGAGGAAGGGATCAGAAAATGTGAATAAATATGAATTTCGGCCTATTCTTAGTTTGTATCAAATTGAACCCTCAAATCCTTTTTTTTGGTTCAAAAATTTTTGAAAAAGTGAGAAAAATGGAAAAAAATTTAGATACTTAATTGAAAAAAATTGGATTTTGTGAGGAAAAATTGAAATCAAAAAAGTTTCAAAAATTATGCTGGAGTAGTCGAGCTTCCTTATAAAATATGTACTTGAGACAAACAAGTTGCCGATCTTAAAAATTAAAGGGGCCAAAGATTTCTCTAAAAAAATCACGGACCTAAATTTTTTTCCATTTATGAGAGGGGATAGTACTTCGAAAACTGAACAAATTTTCATTTTGTGACTTAAGCCCAACTATAAAATTAGAGGGATTTGAAAAAATTTTTCAGAAAAATTCAAAAAAAAAATATAAACCGATCAAGAGAATAGGTTTACGTTAAAAGCTGTAAAAATTTTGTTCTGTAATTTTTTTTTGCTTACATGCTTAGAATAAAAAATAAATAGGTCACGAGTAACGTAAAATTGAAAAATTTGAAATTTTTTTAAAGCCCTTTCTATTTTATATGACTCGTAGCCCGTTAACCAATTGTTTTGAGACACCCTGTATATGAAAGGAATGAGCTAAATTTCATTTTACAGATAAATAACCGTACCTATTTTAAATAAATTTACAGCTTAGAAAACTATTCAATTGTGGAGCCTTTTTTAGTCAATTTGGAGTTATGTTTATGGTGACCAGAGTTGAAGATCCAACAGCTGTAGTGGTATGTTTAACTTTCGCCAATGGTTTGGGTGCCTTCGCTTGGGCAGCTTTCGGGTATAAATTTATCAATCAACAATTTATTTTAATCAATCTGATCATACTTATATATTACTCTTTTTCTTTTAGTGTGAATCATTTGGATATAGCGCCTCCTCATGCTGGAATTTTAATGGGAATCAGTAATATGGTAGCTACGTTGTCAGGTATATTAAGCTCACTTCTCGCTGGATATTTAGTTAAAAATCAAGTAAATTTCAATCCTAGTGATTTGATAAATACCTAGATTCCAAATTTTCCTACATAAGTTCTACATTCTATATATATTTTTTACAGACTCTCGACGAATGGAAAAATGTTTTTTTAATAGCGAGTGTATTTTATTTCACCGGAGGCTTTTTTTACTTGTTTTTTGGCTCTGGAGAAAAACAAAAATGGGTTAAAGATACAACAACAGTGACGGCGTCAGCTACAGCAACGAACACTGTCGAAGATGAAGAAGATTTCCTCGAAAATATTGAATTTAATATTCCAGGAGCAGCTTCGAGACGACGCTAATTTTTAATCCTCGATTGTGCCAGTGTTCTTATTTTAACATATTCTGAGATTTTTTATGGTCTCTTGATTATTTAATTCGAAAAAGTACAGCGAGTAGTATTACAAAAGACAGTAAAACAAATATTGTTAGCAAGGAGGTACGTTTTGTTGGGGGAGTTTCACTTTCAGTTTGGTTTGCGATCCGGTCGGTTGATGTATTTTCGTTTTTTAATTTTACTGTGTTGTATTTTTTTGTTTTGTCTCGAATTTCGTCTATCCATTCGATGTAATCCGAAGCGAATGTAAATATGAGTAAGTCATCGCTTTCTGGATCCTGACGGCTGTAAATACCCTCTAAGAAATATAATTTTAATTCTTTGTCTGTTTTGATTAAACCTGTGCCTTGATTTATGCTGCTGATGTGAAGTTCTTCGCTACCTGTGAACAAGTGAACATGAAAAAATATCTGGTTTCAGAGTTGAACTTCGATCTGTGAAGGTAAATGAATTTTCATACTCGTAACATTCAATTTTCCATAATATTGATTGCATTTTTCACTATTTCTCTTACAAATTCCTTGCAAAGATTGCAATTTAATGGCTGAAATTCCATCGCGATCTAGATACGTTGAATTTGAATCATCAAGTAGTTTTATCATCTATAAATAAATAAACAAATATACATTTTTGTATTAATTTAAATAAATTATTGGGTTCAAGTCTTCAAGTTTTCTTTTTTTCATATAATTAAAAAAAAGAAAAATTAGACATTAATTTAACGCTTCATTCTTTCCTACACTGTTTGTAATCGTTAAAAAAGACGCGCGCGTTCGTTCTTTCGTTCTCAAACGATTCAAGGATTTGAGTTTGTGAATCATCTTCCTCAAACCGTTCGCGACGTCAAGACGACGCCATTACAGTTTACAGTTTTCGTGCGTTTGTTATTCGCGTCGCTTATGTTTGTGTCGCGTGTTTCTTCTGTAATTTCGAGTTCGGTAGAATTAATTAAAATAATAAATTTCCACTTACATGTCCGATATCCTGAAAGGTTTCGAGAGTCGCTGGATACGAGTATGGCAGTATGCAAGCCGGCAAAACTGTCAAAGTGAACTCAACTTCTTCGTAAGGTTCCAAAATAGCCAGATTACCCACAGCATCCGGCGATAGATGCTTTTGAAATCTAGCCGGTAAGAAGTGAATATTTTTAACCTAAAACGATCGTTTATTGTTTAGATCTCTATACCGTGAGAAGATCGATTGCATCGTTAATGTCGCGTACTTGGTAAGACTTCGGCGGACCCCAGCTATCGATATCGTCGTTGACTAAGATTTCAAAATCGTCCGGATTTTTCGATCGTGTAAACAAATCACCATCTGTAATCATTCGAATATGCAGCTGCGTCGTCGTGTCGAAATGGTAAATATTTTCGCAATTCTTACCAGTTAGTACCATTTTCTTATCTATCAACGTGCCGGAGAAGTAACGCGTAGAGTGATCCCATTGTTCGCGAATTATCACTCGCCAAGGAAAATCCCGGTGCTGTAGTATTTCAGCGGCCTCTCTGCCGATGTATCCGCATCCTGAACAAATGGTATCGTGAATTAGGTGAGTTAACAATTCAATGATAGATACCGGGTCGTAACAACGTCGTAAGTTGATGAAAATTGTATTCTGTAAGTATAGAAGTTTCATACGTAATCTTTTTTTACTTTACTTGGACGACATTCGATTTGACTCGGATTCAAGCTCCATTTTCCATTCGGAAGGCAATACGCAGCACCGAAAGTTGGATCGTGGTGCATTTTTTGGCAAGCAAATCGTACCAATGTCCTTTCCCAAATGATACCGTTACAATCCACTCTGCTCCCTTGAAAGCATATCTGTTCTAGTGCAGAGTTATTTATTACTGGACAAATTCCTGTTTGGAAAATTGATTCACTAATGTAGATTTGTTTTTGTTTTAGGAAGTGATGTGTTTTTCAAGATCGATTTACTTTTGCAAAGCATTATCGGCGGTTCCCATGATCGTTGGAAGCACGTTGAAACCATCTCGTTCACTGGATCACCGAAGAAACCTGGTTTACATCTAAACACACCTTGGACGAATTCCGGTACTCTAGAATTTGTTTTCGAAGAAAAATTCATCGAAAAGTTATACCTGTCTGATGGCAAAACTGGGTAAGGACAAGTTGCATTTGTGTGACTGTTGAAAATTATAATCAATTCCAGAATTATGACGATGTGATAAGTGTAATCGACTAATCGTATAGAATATTTGTTTCGACCAATTACTCAATTATACAGTAATCATTGTGTTCATCGGCACCGCTGGCACAGTCTTCTTTACCATCGCATACTAAATTTGAATCGATACATTTGTTTCCACAATCGAATTCGTGGCTAAAGAATTAGATAAAGATTTGGATTATGTGGTATTCGAAATACTTGTGGTATAATTTTGTCAAACGATGATTTACCTTTTGCAACGTTGGATTGTGAGATTATCCTTGTACATTATTTCGTCGACATTTTGTTCTACGAATAAATTGTATACTTTTTGTTATTGATGAAATTTTGGTTTGATATAATTTTATAACCTATTTTTTTTACTGAAATAATTGGTTTTGTTCCAGTTCTTCGTGTTTGTTCGGAAGTTTTAAAATGAAGAATTTCGAAGCAACGAAATATGCGATGGACAGCGATGACAACTACGTCAATAAAGCCTTGGTAAATACTTCTAATATTTTGAATATGATTTTCGTTTGCTTATTCAGTGTAATTTGTGTATCGTTGAGATTTTCCTTTTTTGTTGAACCTTTGTTTTTGTATATTGGTGCCAATTCTATTCCCTGCTTTTAACGAAAAGTGTACTTGTAATGTTTTAAGCAGATTGATTTATCAAATTTTA
This sequence comes from Pseudococcus jackbeardsleyi, assembly GCA_038380155.1. Lineage (NCBI taxonomy): Eukaryota > Metazoa > Arthropoda > Insecta > Hemiptera > Pseudococcidae > Pseudococcus > Pseudococcus jackbeardsleyi. The sequence goes on from CM076242.1 coordinate 8,201,384, forward strand.
ATATCATAACTTCAACTATCTTCAAATTCGAAGCAGTACCACGATCTGGTAACTTAGACAACCCATCCTGAGAGCGATGACGAATGTTTGCCTATTCTTCGAATTTCAGGAACAAATTTAACTTGTTTCATAATTTTGTGAAAAATTCTCCAAAAAGTGGTTTTTTGAACTTGTTGGCATCTAATTCTTGACAATTTTTATCAATTTTTTTAATTTAATCGTTCGAAAACGATTCGTACAAATATTTCAAATTCTTCATTATGTGAAAAGAAAACACAGTAGAGTTTGATATTCGGTGTTTCTAAATTTATTTCTACTCGTAAAAAATTCGCAATTTTTTGATCCAATAGTTCATAATTAAATCGAGAAAAATATTTTTCAGTGGATCATTTTGTTTTTGTTGCTAAGTTCGAAAATTTTCGTTAATCTGTGAATGTGAGATACATATCCGAACACTTCTGAATTACCCATCTGAAATTTCGAAAAAATTGCATCTTTTTTCGATAAAGAATCTTAGTTTTTTTTTGTCATTCTCATAACTCTTCAAATAATTTATAACTAACCAAAAGAAGGATTTTTTTAAAAATTTCGCACTGAGGAGGTTGTGAGGAAATTTGAGACATTCGGAGAGTTTTAATTTTTTAAAACATTACAAAGTAAATCCAAATAAATTTAGAATTGGGCTGAAATTGTTTCAGGAGTATTTCAAAGTACAAAAGGAGGCCCTTTTTTTTTAAAAAAATTAACGTTTTCCGTACATTGTATCTTCATTTTCATTACGGTGAGGAATTCGAAAAATCGCTTCAAATGAACGTTGTGCCCATTAAATTACGATATTTTTTCATGTTTATTTTATATTGTTGGTGGGGATAGGGTGGGGGGGGAGGAAGGTTATGGCCAAAAAAATGATTATTTTGAAATTTATTATAAACTCGTTAAATTATGCATACGCTAGCAAAACATAACTATAAGTATACTTCGTTGCTCGCGAATAAAAAAATTACGTGAGCCTTATTCTGGGAAATTCGTGGACAATGAATTCAATTTTCGAAATAATTAAGCCTTTGGATCGAAATGAGCTCTGGCATAGCGGTTCAAAATTTTTAACTTTACTCTACTTGCTCATGGGTATCGATATTTTTATTCTAGATTTTTGAATGTATTTGCTTTGAATTTTGACATATCCTTAAGCCTTTGAATTTGAATTGACCATCATCGAAAATTTTATTTTAGCGCATTCAAAAATCCAAATGCTCTTTAAACCTGAATTCGACGAAGTTGGTGAAATTCTGCTTTATTAAATCAGTGAAATGAATCTCATTGAAAATTAGTACGCAATTTTCAGTTCTTTCCCAATTTTTGACTTGAAAATCACTCAAAAAATCACTAATTTACAGTTTTATTTCATCCCGAGTAGATGTATATTTTGAAAGGCAGAATTTCATCGAATTTCGCTGATTCAAATTTAAAAAGTGTGTTAATATTTATTCCGTTATGTGAATTCTGTAAATTTTTTAAATTATAAACTCCTTTTTCGGTGTTCAATTGCGGTATAAAAGCTCATACCAGAGTTCAAATTTTTTTATCAAATATTTGATTGTCTTTTTTTTTTTTTTTTTTTTGAACAAATCGAACCAAAAATTCATTTTTGAACGAAATAACTGATTTTATAATTCTCGATTCTCCCAAAAATTATGAAAAGATTCAAAGAGCACAGGATTGAGAAAAGATGAATAATTATTATTTTAAATGATTCGTCAATAGGTATAAATAATACAAATACTACTTCAACTTACCTTCAGCGACGAAGCTGCAAATTTTAACCAACAACAAACAAACAATGAATTTCATTTCACGAAATTTTATTTTTCTTCAAAATACAAAATTTTAAAAATTTGTTCACTGCCCACGAAGAGTTGATTTTTAAAAAATATCCACGAAAAAAATGAAGAGCCTACGCATATTTGCTTCTTTACTTGAACGTTCGATAATCTTATCGACTTTCGTTATTTTCGATAAAGGCCATTCACTTAATTGGGATTACTTATCAAATTCATCAAAGATACATAATTTTATCAACACGTTTGTGTTTTCAAATTCATTTCAGTACACGTGTCTCTTGTTAATTTTATAAATAGAAAAAGAAAATTCTTAAAACTAAAATCACAGAAGAATTTTTAAAGTAGCGCGTGATTTTTCCAGCCAAAATTATAGTATACGATTTCATAGCATCGACTTCGTATCGTCCTTACATTTGCCTACATTTAGGAACCTAATGCTGCGTAAATTTCGACAAAGAATTATGCGTCGATCGGATCCAATTAACGTGGTAATTGGTATTTGTGAAAATCGTGATGTATGGGTAATCGTGAAGCATCATATTGGCTATTCCGACAATATGATAAGTCGAGCTGGTCTTATCGAAATAGTACACACCGCTACCGCTATCAGCATAATTTTCCGTACTCTCTGTAAAAAAAAACACCGCCGAAAAATCAAAATACTGATCCAGTTTGAAAAATACTTCAAGTTTATAATCTATACTCACGGTTATGAAGACCCAAGCAAGATTTATCTTCCAAGATGTACGGTTTAGCAGACAATGGAGCTTTATGGATGCAGTCGGCCAATGGAATGTACGGCAGTTCAGAAATCTTCAAATGTGGCGTTATCTTTCCTCCTTCGTGGCCTCCCCAACCAGACGTCTGTAACGAAGTACATTATTACGAAAAAGAAAAATCTAATCTGTATGGAACGGTGCTGAAACGTACCTGTAATGGATGTCCAGCCGGCAGTAGTTTATCGAGCTGCATACAAACCGGAAATACTTCCGGGTTGAAGGAGATTTTACTCTTGGTTTTTACGACGACCAAGTTGTTGAAGTATTTCCACACTTCTCCGTAGTAATTTTTCATGAAAAGTGCTTCCAGCTATAAGTCAAAAATAGGAGATAGAGAACTGGTTTAGTCGAGCTGGTTCGAAATATTAATTGACTGGTACTTAAGAAATTAGTAATAATTTGTTGGCCTGGTGAGATGATTATCTCTAATGATGATTAGTCGCGAAATGATCTTTTTTTTCGTATTGAAAAAGTTTCGAGGATTCAATTTCGAGCAAAAGATGAAGTTTCGATGTTTGTCTATAAAGACAAACACAGGTGTTATGGTTTTTAAAAATGAAAGGCTTTTAGAATACTTTTGCGTTTTTTTTTTTTTTTTTTTTTTTTCATAATTTTCGAATTAAATCCGTCCTTATGAAAACATCCTAGTTTGAAAATTTATCTTGAAAATAAATCAAGCTGAAAATTTTAAAATCGAAAGAATAAAGTGATTCCGGAAAAGAGTACAATTCATGTCTGCGTGGGAATTTCTATTTGAATTTGTTGAATATGCGAAAAGAGGCTGCCTTTATACCTATTTTGCACCCTCCCAGAAAAACCTTCCATAGTGATATTATTATGAAAATTATTCGAATTTTTAATTCGATGTTTTTATAGGTAGTGAAAGGAAATTTAGTGATTTGGCGGTGAGGAGGAGGGGAAAGAGGAAGTATATACCATGAAATTGTTCAAAAAATTGTGAATTTCGATTTTTTTAAAGTGAAAGTCAGAGACTGCTTGAAAAGTTGTCTTAAGATCATTTCAGAACGTCTTCCTGATCCTCCTTGTCCTTCATGAATTTATCATTTGGAAAAAACTGATCTTTTCTGTTGAATGAGTTCGACTTTTGTAAAATTGGTGATACCCAAATACATTCACGGAATCAACTTACGTCATAGAATTGAGTTTTCGGTGTATCCTTAACCTTGAAATCTCTGCTTAGCTTAGCAACAGCAATGACGAAATCGCTAATATTTCTTTTCTTGTCATTTGAATCATAGAAACAATGAGCAGCTAAACAGAAAATACCAAAAGTTAGCTTGCTAGTTATTTCTCAAGACATGCTTGAAATCTTGAAAGATTTCATCCAAAACACTGAACTGATGAAAAGCTGATTTACCTGTCAAGATGGTATTATCGGTCAGAATACTTCCAGAACATATTAAATCGTAATTTTTGGTTTTATCGTAGATAGCTACGTGCCAAGGGAATGTTTCTTTATAGTCAGCTGCCAATTTAACATCAATGGCTCCCGAACTTGGCGTTTTTACCAACGCTTTGCCGCAAACTGAAGAAGAAACGATGCTGATCAAAATTATTGAAACAGATTCATCAGCATATAAAAAGTTCATTTACCTGGAACACATCGATGCAGCGGACCGTTCCATTCTCCTTCTTCATCACAGATCAATTCTTTACTCTTGACGGGGAATTCTGGAGCATAACCCGGATAACATTCTGAAATCACCTGAGTTCCAGCCAGCAGTGTATCTTCGCAATCGATTTGTTTTCCTTCGTGGACGCATTTCAATTTCACTCCTTCGGGAATTAATTTTCTGCAAGTTTCTGTAACGAAATCGAGTATATGATAAAAAGGAACCGGGCAGAATAATAAAAAGAAGTTGAAAAATCCACTCACTTTTACACGCCACAGGCTCTGGCAACCATTGACCATTGAAGCAGACAGATTTTTCCATTTTTTTGGATATCTGAGCATAACCACATTTGCAGTGGGTCGTCAAAGTACTATATTCGGGGACAGCAGCCCCTTCTTCGGATCTTTTACAATAAGCCTCCAGATCATTATGCGGACTCGATGGACATTTGACTTCGTATTCGAAATTCGAATAGTTTTTATAAGGTAAATGGCAACCCTGGTGGAATTTCCTGCACGAATAAAAAAAAATTCGCGAGAAATTAAATACCAATCTGAAAAAATTCTGAAAATTTCAATTTAGAATCTTACATATGCAAGTCGCCATGATAACAGCTCAATTCTAGAGCACCGTAATGAAGAGGACGATGAGCAGTGTGGTTAAGTTTATGCGGACAGTCGCCCGAATGAGCGCAGGCTTCGTTAAAATCGCGTTCCAATTCTAATTCGTAATGAGAATTTTCTAATACTTCGATGTCGTCGATTTTTTGGCGAATTGACGAAATCCATTCGATATGGCTGGGTACATCGGTGAAGACTTTGATACCGTCATCTCCGTAGGACAGTCTGAGGATACCTTTGATGTAGAATCTCAGGTCTTTGGGGTTTTCGACGTAGTATCCCGAACCCCAATCTAAAGCTCCGGTAGATTTGTGATCTGTGAAAAGTTAATGAATGAGTTGAGTTGTGCTACATTTAGGTAAATTTCAAAATTCAAAAACAGAGAGATAAGAGGAAGCGGGGGAAGAGAAGACGATTCGGGTCAAATTTTTGGGGATTTAAATGATAACGAGTGAAAGGTATGAGAAATTTTTCCAGATTATAAAATTCTCTGACCACAAATTTAAAGTTTTGAAAAAAAATGAGTGTTGAATTATTATTCTATTATGAATTTATGAAAAATTGGTAAAAAAAAACTACAAGAAAATATTTGAAATATGTATTGTAAAATTGTTGAAATATTTCATAAATCGCATGAAAGAAGTCTGAAATAATGTAAGTAGCCGATATGACTCAAAAATTGTTCATACTAATTCAAAATGTAAAAAAATCATTAAAAAGGATATAAAATTTAAAAAATTGAAAATTCCAACCAAATTTTTTCAAAATAGTTTATTTTTTAAAACAATATTTCAAAATTTTTAGTATTTTTAATGATTTTTATTTATTTTATTTACGTGTTAGCGAACTTTTTTTCACAGTTCCAGTTATGCATTTTTTTTCAAAAGAGTTTTTTAGTTTAAAATTTTGAGGAAATTCAAAAATGAATTTTTATTGTTTTTTTTGCATCAGCTTCAAAATAAGAATTTTCAAGTTTTTTGTTTTCAATGTTTCATTTTTAATACTGAAGTTATTTTACTTGTTGGTTCTGCTAAAGTTTCAAAAAAATTGAGTTTTATGATTTTTTAATCTCAAATTTTTAAGCAATGAAATGCATATTTTTTTCAAACTTCAGAAAATTGAGTCTTTGTGATTTTTTCCATATTTTGAAATTCAAGTTATCAGAAAATCAATTGCGTGTAATTACGATTTTCTTATGATCTTGTGCTTTTAATTTGTATTCTTACACCATGATTCGAATTAGAAAATCGAATTTTTTAATCCTCGAGCTTTGAACTTGAAACTGTCTTGATTTTTGTCAATTGGTGATTTTCGAAATTCAAAACACGAATTGAAAGCAAGCTTCAAACAAATAAATTTTGTTGCTTAAGCTTCAAAAATATGAATTTTCATGATTTTTTTTACCTAGATATTTAATTTTTAATATTCGAATTACTTTACAGAAGTATAGAATTTTTTGCTACAGCTGCAAAAAAAATTCAGCTGGAAGTTTTGAATCTCAATTCGATATAAAAAGAAATAACAAAATACCAATGTGATTCTGGATGTAGAAATGATTCTTAGATGTCAAAAATTGATTTTTGAGTTGACACTGATTTTGGACTTTTCAGAAGGGGTAGAATCAAAGGGGAACCTGAACTTGAAAAACTTAGATGATTTCTACATCCAGGCTGACAAGCTTCAAAAAACGAATTTTTGTGATTTTATTCCATTTTTGAAATTCAAATTAGGAAGTTGTCCCTTTAATGCTTAAAATCGTCCAAGTGCTAGATTGATTTTTTCTCATGGGAAAGCCAAAAAACGTTTGAAAATTTACATTGATTTTATAGACAAAAATGTCTCTAATAAATTTTTTCAGATTTTTTTGAATTTTAATCGATGCAGCTTAAATCACTTAATCCGAAATATTCAAAATCTTAATTTTGAAAAAAATGGCACTTAGATGGTTTTACATATTTTAACATTAATGGGACGTTGCGTTGTATCATTACGATTTTCTATGATTTTGGTTTAAGATTTAATTTTACCCTTCAAATGGGTGGAAAATGAAATTTTCTACTCGAGCTGTGAGCTGCAAATTCATGAATTTTAATGATTTTCTTCAATTATCAATTTTTGAAAATTCAAAATACCTACAGATAAACATAAATGAGTTTTGATGATTTTTTAATGAAGTTTTTGAATCTTAAATTTTAAGAAATATGATTTTTTAAATTCAAATTCAAAAATAGGTATGATTTTCTAAATTCAAATTCAAAAATTGGTATGATTTTTTAAATTCAAATTCAAAAATAAATATGATTTTTTAAATTCAAATTCAAAAATAAATATGATTTTATAAATTAAATTTTCTTTCAAAAATATGAATTTTTTGATTTAAGTTCAGAAATATGAACTTTTATCCAACCGTCTAAAATTCTCCCAAACTCTTTCAGTACCTACTCATAGATTTATGTATTTCTATGTTTTTTTTTTTTTTTTTTTTTTAATCTAAATATTTCACTCTTTTTGAGTAGATTTCTTACCAGTGACATTTCCGCAGAATTGGTCATATTGCAAAGCTCCATGAGGAATTTTATTCACGCATGTTTTGTAATCATAAGCTTCAATAATTACGGTGCACATATCATGATGATCTGGTTTTTCGGAATCATGATCCTCTCCAGTTCGTACAAGCTGCATTGACAAGTCCAATTAACACCTTGATAATAAAAAAATTTCCTCTCTGCCAAAGAAATCAAATAATGTACCTTTCCAACCGACGGCAAAGCTCCCGGAAGCAACTTATGGCCGCTCCAGTCGACGCAAACTGGCATCACTGTGGCATCAATATCCACATTTTTAGCCAAATACAAAACAGCAATATCGTCCGATTCTTCGGCAATGTTTTCTTTCGAAAGGAATCCACTCGGTGCCAAAAATATATCCTTAACCTGTACCAAAATACCCCACAATTAAGACTTCATTTTTCGACAATTGACCGATCAAGAGGAGTGAGCAAGATGCGCTTACTTTGTAGAATTTTTGATATTCGTGATCCAGTAAATTATTCACAACTACATCGAAATCTTCTGGCGGTAATTTATGATCATTGTGATCAGCCACAGTTCTGGCCACTGAAATATACAAAAAAATACCAACTTCAGACTAGGTCTCTGGTACAGACTACAGACAGAAGGTACTTGATAATCAGCAATAATCACGCTACGATTAGTATATTCCCGCGGGTGGCAATCCGCATAAATTATAAATCAACTTATTTTTACCTGTCAGAATCAAGTTCGGGGCTATTAAGGTACCGGAGAAAACGTAAATACTGCCGTCGTGATTTTTCCTCTTTATTATCACGTGCCAAGGTAAATCGTTGCCCTTCAGAAGATGCTCCGCTTCGTCCGTATATTTGCCACATTCTAGCATTAAAAAATTTCATTAATGTGCGAAAATTAATTTTGGGCGAAATTTTCAAGCCTGTGTGTCAAATTCAAGGTTACCTTACCTGGTACGCATTTAACATCTTTTACATCCCATTCGCCTGATTCGGTACAAACGATTTCTTCGTGAGTGGGATGATGGTAAGGCAAAGTACAGGTCAGCTGGAGCTTCGTACCGAATTTATGTTCGTCGTGGCATTCTACTTCTTTATTATCATGATGGCAGATCGCTTTCAAGTGATGGCTGTGAGGTTTTTTGCACATCTCTGGTGGCAAAAATTAGGTCAAAGAGGTTCATCGAATTGGCAGATCTTGAGATTAAAATACGTACTGTTACAAGTAGGTATGGCTGGAATCCAGGTACCGTTCAAACAGAATGACTGGAAATGGGTGTCGGCTACGTCATTCCGGGTATACCCAGGATTACATGCGTAGCTGATTAATGAAAGCTCGGGAACGTATTCGCCCGGCTTGCCCAGCTCGTGTTCGTTGCAATTCACCGCATAGCTTTTGTCGGAGGTATGCTTCGGGAGGATGCAAGATCTCGGACTAAAAATAAAATGATCAATTAATTTATTTGAAATTGATGAATGGGCCAGAGCGAGGTGAAAAATGTCTGCGAACGAGAGATGCGTACTTGAGAGATTTGCATAGTTCAGGACTTTCGTCTGAGCCATCTTCACAGTCGTGGACTCCATCGCAGAGGACTGAGTTGTCGACACATTGGGTCGGACTGCAGGTGAATTGATCGCTGCGAGAAAAAAAATAGTTGAATGTTGTTTGCATGTGCCATGCGATAAATTTGAAGATCATGAAGAGGTCTTTGACCCGTTGTTTGTAGAATATTCCAAAGACTTGGATCGGTGCCAAGTAATTACGTTGATGTGTTATTTTTTTGAATTCAAGATGAAATAGCTATGATTTTTTGCAAGGTATTTTGAAATGATTATGAATATTTTTTCGACGGATTAATTTAAAAACTCCACAGGGAGCAGTCTCAGGGTTTAAATTGATTGTACAAGTTTCGCACGAAGAACACTGAACCATCATGAATTCACTGAGAATTTATCATAAAAAACCGAATAGCCCTAATTTTAAGGGAAGGGGGGAATGATATTTTGACAAATTGATAATTTTGAAAGAGAGTGAAATTGTGTAGAATGGATTGATCAAGAGATTAGGATTAAAAAAAAAACGAATTTTTGGTTTCACTTCTGTATGAACTATTTTACAAACCAAAGATCCAGAGCGGAGCTGGAGGGAAGAGGGAGAATGGCTCCATCTGGGCAGTTTTTTCGTAGCTGGATGAATTTTTATGAAAATTCCGGAACTGTAGCCACTTCCCTAAAAATCCAGGAGCCAGAGGCCGATTTATAAAGATGTCGAAGTTGGAGTCAAGAAGCACCATATCAGACCACTCTCCGGCTCCTTCTTCCAAAGGTTCCCCTTTGAATTTTGTTTTGGTGGCAGAGACCTGAAGGCGAGCCGAAGGAAGAGAGCTCCTTCCGAACGTTTTTTTCGGAATTTAAGGCACTTCTACGAAAATCTCAGAGATGGAGTCGGAGCCACTTTTATAAAAATCTCAGAGCGGCAGGATTTCATTCAAAAATCTTGGAGCTGGAGCCGGAGAGACGGGATCCTCTCCCCCTTTGATTTTATGACTAATTTAATCATCATGATATTGTAGGCTGTGATGTTTCCACACTTTCATTTATGAAGCAGTGAAAATTTTTGAAAATCACAGAAAAACAGACAGAATTGCAGCCCACAGCACTGTAATGAATCAGTAAAAAAAAAAATCACAGAAAGCAAATAATGAAAAAAGTGCATGAAAATCAGTAAAATTCCTTTGAAGAATCTGCGAAAATCCGCTGAGAACCAAATGAATTTCGATTTTTTTTCTGTGCTGAAATTCTTGATTATTTTCAGTGAATTTTCATTGATTCGAAATGAGGGAATATGACTCACCTAATTCAAAACTTTTCTCAAATGACTGATTGTTGTGACATTTTTTTTTGAAATCAAATCAAAAGAGCAACTCCTACCCCCCTCCCCTCACCGTGAGCTTCGAGCTCTGATACATTTTCTATGTAGGTAAATTTTATTCAATCTTTGAATAATTTCTCAAATTTTGGAGACCAAAGATGGCCTCTGCCTAAATTGACAAAAAACTTCGAGAAGTGATCTCTTAAATTCCTTTTTTTTTAAGGATTTAGTTTCATTCTAAAAAAATATTACGATTAGTAAATTCTCAACTATTGAAATCTGATATCAAGAGTTCCAAAAACGATTCGTAAAATGATAAATTAATATTTTCGTTTCAGATCATGCGCGAATTTTTATTCCGATGGCTAAAAATTATACTTTGGCAAAATACGATTTGAGATGCTGAATCTCATGCTGTATTTGATTTTTTGATTTGAGGTCAACTAAGCCCCCCCCCCCATCGGACAGTTTGTTTCTCAAATCGATGTTTTTTTATGCAAAGAAAATTTATACCTAAAAGGGAATTATCTAATCTGCTCTAAGTACACGAATCCAAATGTTGGTTTTTTCATTTGATTCTCGTTTTTCTTGAATTACTAATTTTTGTTCAGCGTGATATTTTTAGTAATTTTTTACTAAAAATTCAAAAAGGTAAATTTCAAAGGAAGAAAAAATGATCAATTAATCAAAAATCTTTTTCTTCACAGGAAAAACAATTAATTTGTAAAACAAAACTGCCTTGTAAAGAGGCTCAGCCGATTTAAAATCAAAAGCCAAACACATCACTTAAATCAACATCTAAAATCCCGTAGTGGTGATTATAGGGAATTTACCTAAACACGATTTTTTCAATCTTTTTCGAATTGCTGAAAATATTTGAGTTCAAAAATTAATTTTTCGTAAATGTTTAAATATTGATCGAATGTTTATCCGCAGTTTTATAATTTTTACAAATGCTGAAGTCGTCTCCTTTTAGCTTTCTTTTTCATCTTTCTATTTTCAAACTGCTTTTTCTGTGTCATAATCATTGAAAAGGTGGCAAAATTCTACCGTTTTGAATCAGTCAAGTGAATTTTTATTGCATTTTTCAGTCATAATTTATGGTAAATTGAGGATTTTTGACTGAAAAAATTGGCGAAAGTTGCATTTTCTAGGGAAAAATTATTTCTTGATTGAAAACGGCAGAACTTCATAAAATTTCTTCTATTTATTTTTAAAAAGCGATTTTTTTAAATTTTGCGAACAATTTTGTTGAACTTTTGCATTGTTTTATGTTTTGATTCTTTCTTTTTTATATTCGGTATGAAATTAAAAATGGGATTTTGAATTAGGTATACTTAATGTGTATTTTCATAACTTATAGATCAAATTTACATTCATTAAAATATTTGTTCCATTTTTTGGGAAAAGAGTAAAGAAAAAAAGGATAAATGTCGTCAATTTATCATAAAAAATTATATTCCGATTTTTTCATATTTCCTCCATCTAAAATACTTTTTTTTACTTCAAGATTCATCGCGAATACTCACTTTAAACACCAAAGCCGATGATGCTGCTTCTTATACCGGTACGAAAATTCATCAGCTTCTGTAAAACATACAACCAAACCTTCAAAAACAACGAAAAAAAATCACTTCATTTGCATTTCGCGAAAACAAAATCGATAAGTAATTTTCGATGTAAAAAAAATAGGAAAACTTACCGCAATAAATTACGCTAAATATAAAAACTAATCCTATAAGTTTCATCATATCGAAAAATCGCGACACGAATCGAGAAACACAACTTTCCTGGCTGAATGGTGATCCGAAGAATAATGTTGTTATTGGCTAGATCGATGAGATCGCGAGCAAACTTGTTTTGTTAACGATGAACGGTTTATTTGTATTTCAGTCGTAGGGAATCCCAATATACTATGTGGGGTTGTACCAGATCAAGAAAAAACCCGCAGATGATCGATTTAAATGAACCGTACGTTCATTTAATATGCGCCGGGTACTTAGTTATCAACCTGTTTTCATTTCGTGCGTAAAAAAAATCGCTAGAAAAACCTAAATATATAGATATACCTTTCTCGTGCCATTATGACGTAGGATAACGCACGATTTAACTTACAATTATGATCATGTGTTTTTTATTTTTCATATTTTTTGATAGGAATGTTGAAAGAAATGTGTTTTGCATTGATGGTATAAATAATTGATAAATTAATGTATTGTTTTTAGCGATCAATTTCGTGGTGAAAAAAATGTAAAAATCAATTTCTCAAAGAATTAATATCCTCTCCTCATTTTTTGTTTGGTTAGTTTTTGGAAATGTTATTAATGGAATAACTTTTTACCTGTCACTTTTCAAACGAATATCGTGAACAAAATTGTAAAAAATGAGTAGGTCTAGGTACCATATTTAATCTGGGTATCGATCTCATAAAAAACTGGGGTTTTTCAATCGCCATACTTGGATACTTAATCCTTACTTTTTCGAAGAAATTGTAGAATTCTATGAAGTTGGTATACTAATATGATCGTTATGTGTGGAATAGAAATTGGCTAATTAATTACATTTCTCTGATATCCGATGTTTTAAAAAACTGACAGCTGTGAATGGAATTTAAAAATGTGGTTTTATTTATGGTCAAATATGTCGGTAAAGTTCATGAAAATGAGAAAGACCTAAAAAATATTTGCTTCTTGAATAAAACTTGATGTAAAATTTAAAATAAATGTACAAAAATACTCATCCTAGAGAAAGTATACTTTCTCATTTTTTATAAATCAGTGAAAATAATTGAAAATCTTCGGTAACAGTGAAAATAATTGTCACAAAGTAATCAAATCAATCAGCGACAAAAATTCACTGAAAACAAAAAAGCAAAAAAATTGCTGGGAAATCAGTGAAAAATCACTGAAAAGTCAGTAACATATCTGAAATGCGTATAAAAATTGGTAAAATTCTTTGAAAAATCAGCGATAATCCGCTGAGAATCGAAGAATTTCAATGATTTTCCCTGTGCTGCAATTCTGACTTTTTTCGTTGATTCGAAATGAGAGAGTATAATTGTGAAAAATTTTTCAGTTTCCTCCCTTCAATTTTTTCAAGTTACATATAATTTGAAAACCATTTTTTCAATTTTGGGTTTGTAACTTGAAAATTTTTGTGCTCAAATTACTCGAGAAGCAAAATAAAGAGGATGAGAGGAGGTTTGAAATTATTTAAACTTGAAGTTTGCTCAAGGTAATTAGCTAATTACTAATTAGTTGCGAAAAAGCTTGCATTTTGCAGTTGTTCATCTTTTTTTTCTTGTTCAAATCAGTTTGTAAGAGTGAATTTTTCAACTGTTACTTGTGAAAAACTTTCAGGAAGTACATACTTACCCAGACAAAAAATTCTTTTAAATTATAATTTTTAATTTGCATTCATTTTTGGATTTTGGTTCTGAAATTTCTGAATAACAGATTCAACATTGCAATTTTATTTGAAATTTTATTATAAATTGTCCTAGAAAATCTGAAAATGGGTGATTAATTCGATTTCATTTCCTTTGTGAAAATTCAATTTTTACTTTCTCTTTGATCAAATTGTTCCCAAGAAAAAAAAATTGACGTAATTGTACATTGTTGAAGCTGAACACTGAATAAAATTTAGTGAAAAAAAATTGAAAAATCTAAAGCCGTGGTTTTTTTTAAATTGTTCATTTTTGATAAAAACGAGTAAGTTTTTCAATTTTCGTGAAATTGGAAGCACTATTGTGTTGGAGTGAAAATTTTCTTCCAATTTGAATTTTTTCTGTTATAAATATATTTTTTGGTGTTGGAAGGGAGACCGATTTTTTAAGAAGGGGGGGGGGGGGGGATCCGAGATGAAAAAAACTGGTTGTGAAAAAATAGTGAATTTTCTCAAAAAAAAATGTGTTAGATACCATAATTTTCCTGACGTATTGAGAATTGCATAAGCGTGACTGCAGGATGTGTCGAGTGTGCCTCGGCACACCCTACTTTTCCTAGATTTTTCAACTGAATTTAAAATTTGGAACAATTTTGTGAAGTTGGGATATTTTTAAAAAGAAGTTCTAGAATTTTATAAAAATTTGTTGTTTTTCTAGAAAAATTGTTGAGAATTTTACAGAAAATTTAGTAGGGAAAATTTGAGGTACCCCTTCTCCTCAACACATTACTTTGTCACGAATTTGAGTTTTTTTGACATCTGAACCCCAATTTTCCAATAGAAGAGGGCAAGACTAGAATAATGGTAGGAATAAGGAGGAAAAGAAAAAAAAACAGCAGAACGTAAATGTAATTTTCATTTATTCGCAATTTCTCATCATTATTGTCAACTTTAACCATAGACCAAGTCTGAGGTTCGCTGGAACCAAATACAACATATACCAAAGTACCTGCAATCAGTACTGTTCCAAATACCAAAAAACAAGTGTTCCATTCGGATTCGTTCTGAAATGTGTAAAAATAAAATAGGTGGTTGTTTGAAATTATCCTTTTCTTTCTTTTTGTAATTATGTTATGGTACCTGTGATGTGACCAGAAAACCGACTGCTGCCGGCACACTAGCTGTGCTGAATGAGTAGCATACTCCGTTGAATGCAGACAGCATACTCGAGCATTTAGGTGCTAAATATAAAGGTCCGACACTATCGAATACATAATTGCACCTGAAATTAGTCTCTACCAACATATTCATATTCAATAGTCATTTGCTAGGTAAACTGGCTTACTGAATGATTAAATAGTTCAGCGAGGACATTGCTTTGAAAATAGTTAAACAAATTATGGAAATGGTGAAATTAGTCGTTAACGAGACGACAAATAGCATAATTGCGCCGCTGATGAAACCAGTACTCATGAAGATTTTATGTTCCTGGAATGCGTAAAAATAATGGAATTATTATTGCTGTTTCAGATATCCCATGAAGATGTGGCGAATCTGTTGCTGATTTTTTATTTTCATCGATGGCGAATTCAACGTTGCGATCCAGAGGTGAGTTTTTAAAAAAAAATAAATATTAGAATTGGAATACGATAATGTGTAAAATTTTCAAAATATTTTACGACTTGTAAATTCTCGTGTCTACTCACCTCAGTAACACTGATGAAATTTTTGTTCTGTACATAATCGGTCAACCAACCGAAAAAAGGCAATGTAAAAATACTAACGATGTTTGGAAGGGCCGAAAAAATACCAATTTTATTTATATCCACGTTCGTCGTATCTGGAAAAATATTGATCTTGAAAAAAATGGTCATTTTTTTTTCTTAATAATGATAAGGTGTGATATGAAATATGTACCTTTGATGTACATTGGTAAACAAATAACCACCATTGTGAATCCTACTCCATAGGTGAATTTGGCACAGCACAGAGCCCAAGATGGCTTTGAAGTGAGAATATTTTTCCAAATTTTTAAATCCTGGAGTGACGAATTTAATTAAATGAAGTGTAATTTTGGTGAAATTGTTATAAGTGTGGTTTGGATGGACTTACATTCTTTGGTTTTTCATAAACGTCATTACGTTTCAAGTATTGAACTTCTTTTTTCGAAATCCATTTGTCTGTGGAAGGGTCTTCTCTGATAAATAGGAACCATAAAATAGACCATAGGAGGGTCATACCACCTAGAAAATGACTTTCAAATGACTGAGTAATATTTTTTTCACTTCTGAATTCAGTTCGAATTTCTATGCCGATAAATGATTGCGATAAGGCGTTTTTTAATTTTTGAGAAAATTAAAAAATTTTACTCGATGCACAAAAATTTGAAAACGTTGAAAAAAATTATCATCTCTCGAGCTATAAGGCTGAAATTTAAAGCGGTGGTAGAAAGGTCTGGGAAAGGAGGTGTTTTTTCTGGTAAGATTTTCCAATTTTTTCGAGGGGGGGGGGGGGGTTGATTTTTTCTACATGACCTTGGCGATAGAGGAAGATTTGAGGATTCATTGGTAAATTTTTTTAGCAAGATTGGTTGAGAAATAACAAAACTTTCAATTTTTCGTCCTGGGTTTGATGGTCTTGAATCAGATTTTTTTTTTGTAAAAAGGAACCTTATACGTATGAGACTCTTTTTCCGAAGAATTCTTCAAATAATCTTTTCTTCTCTGCCCCAAAATCACCTTGAAATTGTTGAATAGCTCAAAAATTTCTTTCTAAAGGCAATGAATTTACGTAAATTGGCACCTGTAATATAAAAAGCAGCTGGCCAGCCCCATTTATGCATTGAATATCCACATATCGGATACGCGACAGCGGTACCAACGTAAACACCTGTATAACCATACGAAAAAAGCTTGGATCTTTCCTTCAAAGGTGCCCATTTCGACCATATTTCAGGCACACTCACAAACGTGAAGCTCTGCGATTAAATTTTCATTAAAAATTCATAATACGAAAAAATTACCATCTTTGAAATCTGCCACTTACTTCCAAAACACCTTCTAAAAATCTAGCCAAACAAAACGCGTAGAAATTGAATCGAACGATGAGTGGCGTGAGTAAAGTGATCACTCCGGTCAATGTTAATCCAATTCCAAACATCCTCGTGCCTCCAATTTTCATAGACAGACTGGCGCCAAAAACACCCAAAGCAAATCCTCCTCCGAAAAGACCAATTACCATACCTCTGGTTTTGGAATCCCATTGGAAATCTGCTGGCTGCGATTCGAATCTCAGTTTAATGAGTAAAATATCCGTAATTTTTCAACGTATAAAAAATCTAACCGTGGTCAACGTCTGGTTTCCAATTGTGGTTTTGTGACTGGATGTCATGTCTACGATAGCGATACTCAGATTGGCTCGTAAAGCGAACAAATTGAGCATTCCGAAAAATACCAAAATAGCGACCAGATGACGTTTGGAAAAGAGGAAATCGCGAAGGTGTGAAGACATTTTTGTGTGATGAAGTTGAAAATATCTACACTTTTACTATCGAACTGAAGTACGACTGGCAAAATATTATGAAAAACTATTCAACTTTGGCATAGTGCAGGAAAATAATTTGCTGATGCGTCGAATGCATCGTGTTTTTTTAAAAGTATCTGGGCAACAAACTGGAATTAAATTGATTTACATGCGCGCGAACGCGTATAATGCGTACAATACACGTGATTCCGGTTTATTTTATTTAGCCTTGAAGAGCTGATCTTATGTACTTTACCTACCTATCTATACTCGAAATTGATAAGGGGATATTTCTGATAAAGTTAATCTTCGTATTTGTCTTAATTCTCCATAGAATCATAAAATTGATAGCCGATTTTTTTAAATTTCTGATTGGCACTTCTCCATTTCATGATCGTATTTCACACTTGTCATCGAATAAGTCACCTTCTGTTGGCGAGATCTCGAACTAAAATGAAACATTGATCATTTTTATCTTATGCGAAATTCGCGATTTTTCAAAATCGATTGATCAATATAGAGGGATGATTTTTGTTTTACATCAAAAAAGCTTTTTTGCATTTTTTGGAATTTTTCTGCAAATTTTTTCCTTATTTTACGTGATTTACTATTCACAAAAAAAAAATGTAATTTTACGAATGGTAATTTTTTTGCTGCCAGTTGGACTTCTGTTCGTCCTTCGTCCCCACGATCTCTGGTTTACAATTTTTAACGATTTATTCTTGCTCTGACGATAAGAAAATCACCCAGAATTCCCCTCAACCCCTCTCAAATGGTCCACCGAGGAGATTAAAATTTCCCAAAACTAAAAATATTGTGTGACGTATTGTTTGGTATGGTTTCGAGGGTACTGATTTCGAATTTTGACTCTAGTTTTCTGATTAGATTTCAAAGAATTCTTTTCCGTACTTCCAAATTTGGGTCGAAATTTCAAAATATGTCAACAGTTTCGTATGACATATCATAGGTAACGTTTTCGAAGATGCTGAGTTTAAATTTCAGCTCAATTTTGAAATTTGACCTCCTATAACCTCGGTACTTTTAAATTTAGGGCAAAAAGCGAGATTATGGGCATATAGGAAATAAGGGAAGGTCAAAAGCTATACCTGAGACTACAGCAGAGGCCTAATTTTAAAATTGAGTTGAAATTTGACTTTGGGGGGGGGGGGGGGCAAAACTGGTATTAAGGGATCTAGTGAAAAAATTGAGCCGAAATTCAAAATCAGCTTCTTTGAAATCGTAACAAATTATACGTCACACAATATTTCTGATTTCTAAATGAAATTTTTAGCTTTCTCTGTGAACCCGGGGGGGGGGGGGGTGATTTGCAATTTTTTAACCTCCTCCTCTTCCCACAAGAATGTAAATTAAAGAATTTGAGGACGATTGGAAGACCAACTGACAGCGATTTTAGAACGACTTTTAAAATATTACTTGTTGGTTATTACATTTTTTTTCGCAAAAATTGAGCCCTGTAAATTTTTTTTTGAAAAATTCGAATTTCTTACTTATATGAAAAAAAAAATCATAATTGTTTTTGTTTTTGTAGCAGTGCCTTCTAATGAGGCTGTCAACCGCGTATCTATATCTACCTTTTTGGAATAATGTATTTTATAACTTCACCTTATTGATTCAAAAATTGAAAAAAATCCGCCCGAGGAGCACAATAAAAAACAAAAAAGACGAAAAAACTAAATCCAACATGAAAGAACTTCTCGTTACTTACTTATTGCAAAAACCTATACTAAAATACGAACTTTTCACGGTTTCACTGAACCTTCTGTTTTATCAACGTAAACAGCATAAAAAATTACGAAAACACCGCTGCTTGAATTCTTCAAGACCATTTACTTAACCATTGTCATTTATCGCACTTTATTTTTGATAATACCTTATTTAACGCGATTTGACACTCCACATTGGTCAAGTTGCCACAATTCATTTAAACTAATCCTATGTTCTTGAAATCGTTTTTTAATTTTATCACGTTAGCTCCTTCGCCTTGTTTTTATCGAGCGTTTTTTATTATAACTTTGAAATTGCCATTTGACCCGAAAACTATGGTTATAAGTATAAAATATAGTCCAAAAATCAACCACAAGATTTATTTTCTTCGCGTACATCAATTTCTTTGCTTTGTTGTTCGACCGAGTATGCCCATGGTTGTGGATTCCCAGATCCCAAAATTGCGAAATCCAATGCCCCTATGAAGCAAATTATTCCAAATGTCACAAAACAAGTATTCCACTGCGAAGGACTCTGAAAAAATAGAGAAAAAAATTAGCCAAACGCACACCTTATGAATTTATTTACTCTGGAATATTACATACGTGATCAGTGACGATGAATCCAATCACGAGTGGAGCAGCAATTGATCCGACCATGTGATACAATGATAGATATCCGGTCACTAAACTGGCACATTTTGGGGCCAAAACTAAAACGTTCAAACTGAAAAAGAAAGTTATATTGAGCTTCAAGCTGCATAGAAGATTTTTTCCCTCAGAAATACAATTCAACTTACTTGGCTACTACGTAATTTATGGACACAGTCAATTTAAAAATAGTCAGATACGCCATTAAGAAGATGAGATCATGAGATAAATAAGCCATGGCGAGAAGCACAATTCCTCCTAGTACGAATCCTCCGCATGAGAATAATTTATGTATCTTGAGTGAAAGTTGGAAGAAAAAGGCACCAATGAATAATTGGAAATTAATGAAATTTCAAGTTCATCAAATCCAAAAGTCGACGTACCTGAGAAATGGTTAAAATTTTGATGTTTTGAAGGTAATCAATGATGAATCCGACGGCTGGTATCGTGAATATATTTATTACTGTGGGTATCGCCGAATAAATACCCACTTGGTCGATTCTGGTATGAGTAAGGTCTGCGATATTCAGACAGTTAGTAATTGGGTAATGGTGAAACGAAAAATGCAGACTAGGGCTGGAAAATTGAAATTCATCAGTTCTAGTTTGAAAATTTCAGTTTCAGGTTCTTTTCAGGTTTAGAAATTGGACTGAGGTTTCAGTTTTTTTCGTTCAGTTTTTCATTATAATGGCTTAGGTAGGGATTTTTTTTCTCCTTATTAGCCAATGAAGAAAATTATTTTTGCTAGTAGTTGAAAAAATGGACTCGGGTTGGAAAATTTTGAAAAGTAATGCAACCTTTTTTTTCAGAAAACTCGAGTAAGAAATTTTTGAGCATGAGAAATTCAGGAAAATAGCATTTCAAAAGGAAAAAATCTCACCAAAGTCAAAAATCTGCCCCTCCCCTCAAATGATGCCAATTCCAGTTTTTTTAAATCTTAAGCTGAATAATTTGGCATCGTAGAAACTTTGTTTTCTTTCTGCACTAGTAAAAAATGTTTCACAAACCTACTTATCCTGTTTGCCCTGCTTTTAGCCGAAATTTTGCCTGTTTCCATATTTTCTTGCAGAACTTATTTTTCAAATAGAAAAAAGAAAACTGCTTTTTGAACGTGATTTTTCTGAAAAGAAATCGTTTTTTTCATTTGTGGATGAAATATTAATTCTCTGAATGATTTGATTTTGTATGCTCAATATTTCAATTTTTTGAAGTTTCCTGAATTTTAGTGAATTTAAATGATCCAAAAATCTGTATTTTTGTAGGTACGTATCTGAAATTTCGATTTTCTAAAATTTTTACCTTTGATTCAGTCCAGTTGGATAATTTTTTTCATAAAAATTAATGAAATCATTTCGAAAGTATCTTGCACAACGTATTGGTAAAAATGTGCTTACTATTTGGGTAAAACTCTTTTTTTTGGTAAGTATTTGGGATTTCCATTATTGAAATTTTTTCCTTCTTTTCACTCAAACCCAATTACTTACATATTATTTTTTGGAATAAAGATTCCACTTTTGTTGAAGTATTAAAATTAAAAACTGATAAAGGTTTGGGAGGGATGAGGGATTGTTTATAAAATTTCAAGTTTTTCAGTTTGAAAATCAGCTGTTGGGATCCTTGCGATGGAGGAATCACTTCTCCTATTCCCTCGTGAACTTCTAGAAACCTCAATAATTTTTTTTGAAAAAAATTGTATAAAACCCCCTCAAACGTCCAGAAATATTGCTTTTTGATCTTGAAAATTTGACAAGACAACCTGTGAAAAAGTGTTGACAATTGAATAAAAATTTTCCCAAGAGATGAAATTGCCAAAAAAACGGAATTTCAATTGACAAGAAATTTTCAGTTTCAGTTTTCCAGCCTTTGACGTCGGAAATTAAATTCATCACCTTTCATATACATCGGTAAACAGGTCACGACCACTGTGAGTCCAAAATTATACACTATTTTTACAACAGACAAAGCGTATACAGGTTTACTGAGGAGCATATTTTTCCACACTGAGATCATCTGAGAATAAAATGGACGGCATTGACATCAGTGGAGCTTTCATCAACAATTAATTTGAACTGAGAACTTACGTTTGTTGGTCTGGATTGCGGAGGATCCTGTTGTATATAATTAAGCTCCTCTTTGGATATCCATCTATCTGAAGAAGGACTATTCGGTACCAAAATGAACCAAATAACAGTCCACAGCAAAGATACTCCACCAGTGAAATAGAAAGCAGCTGGCCATCTGTATTTTTCGATCAGAAATCCACATGTCGGATACGTGATCGCAGGTCCAGCGTACATTCCGCTCAATGTAAATGCCATGAGTTTCGATCTGTCTCTGATGGGAGACCACTGAGTCCATAATTCAGCAAAACTGACGAATTTGAATCCCTGTAAGGTGATGGATGAGAAGATTACAATGATTTTGGAATTAATAGCCATCAACAAAATACGAGCTGAACAATTTACCTCAGATATACCTTCCAGAACTCGAAATATAATAAATAGGTAGAAATTGAAACGAATAATGAAAGGATTGCAGATTGTCAAGATGGACGCAACCAGGCTGCTGATTGAGATAACCGTTGAACCTCCATATCTGAGAGCTAAATATCCTCCTATCATGGAGAATAACGATCCGTATGCATGAGCTCCCAACACAAAACCTTTAGTTTGGGAATTCCAATCAAATTCTGGAGGCTAAAAAGTGGAATAATTAAGGCGGATGAGGCTCGTGAATCAAAATTTTTAAAAATATTGGTAAACAAAAACTTACGTAAATAATGGTGGTATTTCCGACGATGATTTTGCGATCGCTGGTCATATCCAATATCGCTATGTTTACATTGGCTCTCAGCGAAAATATATTCATTTCACCAAAAAAAGCCAAAATACCGACTAAGAAGCGTTTTGAAAACCAGAACCCCACTTCTTGCATGATTATTGATTTTAAACGTCTATTCTGTATGTGCACAATTCTCGAGTTCGACTAATTTTGTCTTGCATTTATTGTTCGTTTATTTTCACGACTCGTTTATCAGTAGGTTTTATAATGTATGAGTTATCTGAAGAAGTACGGATATTGAAAAACAATAGCAAGGTAGATTGCGCTAATCCCAAACCTCGAAGATATTTGTATTTAAATTATCAAGACTGGGAATTAGTGTCACAGTCGTGCGTATAGTATTCGTTTCAAAAATCTCTTTCGTGTATTTTTTCAAGGGTGAAGTTTGTTGTAATTATAAATCAGCGTCGTCGAATTATTCCATAATTATTTTATTTTCATCAGCATCGGTTTTAAAAAATTCGAAATTTTGAAGTTATTTTTATTAAATTTGGGTATCTTTTGCGAGATTAGATTGAACTTCAGTGGCTTGTTCGCAATTTTTATTTTGTTCTTCTATCGAATATGACCACGGTTGTGGTTCTCCTGATCCGAATAATGAAAATATTACGGCAGCTGTGAATAAGATTATGGCGAATATGATGAAACTGGTGTTCCATTGAGGGATACCCTGAGACAAAAAAATTACAGTTTAATATTAAACTCTTTGATACATTTATTTTCGTGAAAAAATAGACAATCCTTACGTGACTTGTTACTATAAATGCTACAATGAGTGGTCCAATGATCGAAGCTAACATATGGAAAAATGCTATGAAACTGGTCAATACACTCGAACATTTTGGTGCCAGAGAAAGGATGTTCAAACTTGAAGAAAATATATGAAAAATTAGTAAATTTACAATTGAATTGGATATGTATTTGAAAAAAGCGCATAGATTGATTTGAAAATAGAAAAATTACGGGCTTACATGCACATTACTTCATTTACTGATGCGGTAGTTTTGAGGAGAATCAGGCACGTCATTAAAGCTATGAGATTGCGAGGTAAATATGCCATTGTAATGAGTAAAGCACCACCCAAAATGAGCGCACTACACATGAATAATTTGTGCACCTGCAATAGCGAAAATTTTTAAGATTTTTCCCAAGGGAACTCAGACTCGTATACTTTTAGAATTTCGATTATTTCCCCATTGCTTTCTTTAAAAACGAAATTTTCATTTTTTTGGTGGGGGGGGGATGGTATGTCAATTAGGTATATGTATAGAACAGGGTTGTGCCGAATACCGGAATTTTGATTCGGATCACGAATTATCAACATGATTCGTAATTTTCATATTCTTTTTCAAATCTGTTTTTGAGGAATTCGATTCCAAAGTGGCGTCACAGCAAAATTATGATTTTCATTAGCGATGGTAGCCTTTTTTTATTTTTTTTGTTTTTTTTTTTGTTTTTGTCAAGTTTATTATGAATAGCCTACTACATCATGTTGTTCACCAACTTATTCGCCACATGGCTTATATAAGTTGGCGAAACAACGAGACGAACATAAAACAGAAATAATAATGCATTGTAATAGAATGAGTAAATATAATCTACGGACCACGTCGGCAGCCGGACCCCACGTAGGGGCGGGCCGTACAAGGTGGGGGATTTAATGATAGAGAAAACGTAATGCAAATAGTTGTATATACTATAAAAACGGTAAACGAATAATTGTGTCATAACAGTATTACAGTGAACATGTATTTAAACAGATGATAATAAAGGTGACGAATGCAAGTTGTATATAGTAATGGTAGGTACCTAAAGATACATAGACGATGAAATATATACGTAACGATACAAGATATATACACAAGTGAAGACGAAAGGAACTTTTAGGGGAAGTGGTAATTTAAATATTGGGAACGCATAATTTCGTTACAGAAAGTAAAAAATTCGGAGGAGATATAGGTTACGGTGGGGTTGGGGGAGTCGTCGTCGAAAGAATCAAGCCAAAGGTTACGTTGTGTATTTAAAAGGGGACAGTCGAAGATAAGATGATAGGAATCTTGAATAGATGTATGATCACAGTGACAGGTGGGGGAATTTGATTTATGTAGTCTATAGAAAATATAAAACTGAAAATTTCCATGACCAGAGAAAACTTGGCATGTGTGATAGTTTACGTTAATAGGGGATAGGTAATAGGTTTCAAGTTTTGGGATCAAAATATGGGTTATGTTGGCGTTTTTGGTGAGGTTCCAACGCAGCTGCCAGCGTTGGAGGGACCAATGGTATAGAATGTTTTTTACTTTGCGATAGGTTAAATTACGTTCAATACAAGTTTTAATTTGATTATGGGTTTCAATTTGGATTCTAGTTTTAATTTGGTAATTGGGAGCTTCATGAAGTGGCAGTTTAATGGTTTCGATATTAGAGATGATTTGGTAGTTAATTTTGAAGCGTTTGAAACTAGTCCGGGTGATAGAGGGAAGGAATTGTTATATGAATTATGGAGAGTTGGGGAATAGGAAGATTGTTTTTAGCACAATAAAGTAAGTTTCGAGTTATTATTTGAAGATCTAAGGGGATCTCTTTAGCAAGGGTTAGAGCGCCTTCATAGGAGACTGTGCGGTAAGCACGAGCAATTATGAGGGAGTATAGACGTTGGATTTTAGAGGATGTACAGTTGAAATAGGATTTTTCAAAAAGTGTATGCCAAAAGATAGAGGAGCAGTATTTGTACAGAGTACCAACAACGGCGGAAAACATGATCGAGCGGGCCCATGTCTTCTGACCCCAAGTATTCTGACAGATACGATGGAGTTTGTGTATAGATTTTAGAGATTTTTGATAGATATAGTCAAAATGTGGTTTAAATGATAATTTGGAGTCCAAGATAACGCCTAAATATTTAAATTGTTCGAGATGTGTTACAGGGGTATTTTGAATTTTGATCTCGGGGAGATCAATCCAGTGTTTACGGTTAACTCGAGTAAACAAGGTAAACGTGCACTTAGATAAATTTAACTCGAGGGATGCATAAGTGAGCCAATCATTAATGTATTCTAAAATTTCGTTGAGGAGGTTTTGAAGATCAATGATTGAATTTTCGCAAGTTAAGACCAAAATATCGTCGGCATAGGCGATTAATAGAATTTTGAGGTTACGTTTTCTTGCGATTGAATTGCATAAAATCAGGAGATCGTTTAGAAGGATGTTCCAAAGGGTTGGGCCAAGGACCGAACCTTGAGGGCAGCCTCTTTTGAGTTTGTGGTACACTTTTGTTCCATTTTGAGTGAAGTAGACAAATCGATTTTGGAAATAGGTTATTAATATATTGATTAAGTATTGAGGAAATTTATATTTCCGAAGTTGAGCAAAAAGGAACTTGTACCAAACATTATCAAAAGCACCACTAATGTCGAGGCTTGAGATAGCGATATAGTTAAGTTTAGTTTGCCAACTTTTAATAGTAGTGAGGGCAAGATTTATAGCGTTTTCTGTTGATCGTCCTGGCCGAAAACCAAACTGTTCAGGCGAGTAAATATTATTGTCATTAAGATGAGAATTAATGGGTTTAAGAAGTATTCGCTCATAAACTTTACCAAGTGCAGGTAGAAGAGAGATGGGACGGTAGGAAGAGGCGAGATTTGGGGGTTTAGATGGCTTGAGGAGAAAGATTAGTTTGGCGGGTTTCCAAATTTCTGGAAAATAGTTTAATTTTAAGCACATGTTAAAAATTTGATAAAGAATTTCAGGATGAAAAATATTAAGTAATTTGATTGTTTTATTATCAATATTATCGACCCCGGGGGCTTTATTATCAGTTCGATTACTGATGCTTAGTGAGATTTCAGAGGTGGTAGTAGGTTCATAAGGAACCGGGGTGGGAACGTCTGGGTAAATGTCCGAGATGGTATGGCCAGGGGGGAATTGCGATGGAGGAGGAGGGGGGAATTTTTGAGAAAGTAGAAATTCAAGATTTTGTTTGTCGGTTGGGTTATCATTGGAGGGATTGAGGAGGGGAGGAATTACGGTTTTTTCGTTAATTTTATCCATAACTAATTTATAAGGTAATGTCCAAACTTTTTGTTGGGAGCAAAAACGACGCCAAGCGTCTTTTTTAGCCTTCTCAATAGCAGTGCGGTAAATTTTGCGAATTTGAAAATAGGCAGTTTGCCAAATTTGGAAGATTGGGTCATTGACTAATAAGTTTTTCTTTTTGCAGCGTAGATATTTGTTACGAGCTCGAGTGTTAATTATTTTCATTTGTTCAAGTTCAGGAGACCACCAGTTTTTGGTTTGGAGGTCAAAGGAAATTGGAGTAATGGCTGCATTTTGAGCGGTGGTGAGTTGAGAATTAAGAGAGGATAAGTAGGACTCGACATCTTCGGTGGTTTCAAGAAATGGGGGTGGAAGATCAAGATTTTCAATAAGAGAGGAGAGTAGTTTCAGATTGTATCGGAAGAAAGAGGGCGGATTGATAAGTGGTTCTGAGATGATATTAAAAGAAATGAAGGAATGGTCAGAGAAAGTTTCGTTATCTAGCGTTTTCCAGTCAGAAATTAGTTGGGGTTGTTGTGATAGTGTGTAATCAAGAATAGCAGATTTTTCTTTCCGGTGCCAGGTTGGTGAGTGATTGTTAAAAATGAGAAAGTTATTTTGTATTATAAAAGAGTCAAAGTCGACGTCTCGATTTTTTTGGGTTATATTTTTTGATAAGAGTTTTGAGTGGCAGTTAAAATCTCCACCAAAGATACAATTTGGGTGTTCAGTGTTAAGAATACTAATGCCCAAAAGAGTGGGGTTGTGATCTTCGTTTGGAGAAATGTAAATTGAGAAAAGGTTGAAGTGAGGAAATTTAATATGGACAATGTCTGGGAGGTTGGGATGTGAGATTAGGGTATGTTGTAAATTTTTAAGAACACAAATAGCAGCGCGATTGTTGACATAAGTTTTATAATTTGGAATCGAGAAAGTATTTTGTCGAGGGGGGATATATGGTTCTTGAATTAAGATTACATCAGCCAAAAAGTTTTCAAGGAATTTTGGAAGGGCGACGAGGGCACCTCGGGTATGATTTAAATTTATTTGGAGAACAGAAAGTTTTGGGGAAGGGTCATGGGTAAGCAAAGTAAAGGTGTAGGTTACGAATGCAGGTTACAAATGCAGGTTACGAGAATTGTATAAGTACGAATTATAAATGCAAGCAAGATACAAGTACAATTACAGTGCAGGTTTACAAGTGTACGAGAGCACACACAAAATGCAAGTTACAAATCACAGATATATGGACATGCAAGCAATACACGTACAAGTAAATACAATCACATACAATCACATGAAATTGATATTATAACAAGAAAGCATACAAACGAATTAGCTGGCTGTTGCAGCAACAAAGGTGGGAGGTGATATGAAATCTGTCGCCATCTTCGTGCGATGTTTTTCTGCGATGAAAGACGGACATTCCTGGCTAAGGAATGAATGATTAGTCGAACGGACATTGAAAGGACGGCGCGGATTTGGCTTTTCTGGAGCTTTTTTATTATGCGCAGTACAAGCTGGGCATACTACGTTATTCGGATCTTCCTTAAACTCCGGGTTGGTGCAGGGATGTAGTTTGGTGTTACTGTGCCCGAACTGCTTACAATGGTTGCATCTACGGACTCTTTCTTGGTTATAGATGGTGCATATAAGCCAACCTATTTGGATTTTTCCTGTAGTTGTCATAGAGCGCCAGAGATCAGGCGTGCATTCTATAGATGCGGACGTGGTGATTCGTCCAGGTTTTGGTGGAAAAATATACGCGTTTGGTGGAAAGCTGCCAAACTGTTCCTTGACAGAGGTTTTGAGCGACTCTGGACTAATATTCGGGTCTACTCCCGCAATTGTCACATACGGATTTAGACATTTCATTACAGTAACGTCGAGGTCAGGTGTTACTCGTGAAGCAACAGTGGAAAAACGCAGTAGGTCATCATTGGATGCGAATTGGATTGCGACGTTGCCATTCTGGAGAACGGAGCGATATTTAAACTTGATCTTTTCGACCACAGGGTCGATTTTGTTAAGCTCTGCGGCAACAGTTCCGGTCGGAAGTACGTCAGATTCTTTCCATTTAATCATAACCTTGTGCAGGTTATTCGGAACGTGTGTTGGTAATTCGATTTTACGGTTAGCTGCGGTTGCGTAAGTAAATGGTACAATGGTTGGATTATTCGTCGGGGTAACAGAGTTACCAATAAGTTGCGGAAATCCAGAAAATTGGAATGGAGCGGTGCTCGTGGACGCTTGATTAAAAATGGTATTCATCGTAGCAAGGTCGCGTGTTTGGAAAACTGGCGTGTCGTTTGGAAATTCCAGCTTAGTAGATGAGCTGGCGCGTTTAGCTTTGGCGATAGGTTTGGTAGGCTCCTGGAGTGAGCGTACTCGTCGTGCGAATTCTTCAGAATTAAGAGAGGCTTCAATTTTATCTTCGATCAGTTTTGGAAGATTGTCAAGGATAGAAGAGACTTCGCTGGTGATGTTATCGAGTTTAGAGTTTACGTTATCGAGAGTGTCAGGATGCAGTCCAAGGGTTTGTATAATATCTTTTACGTCGGAGATATTTTGGTTGATATTCGCAACTCGTTTTTTATTGTCTTCTTCGAAGGTCGGAGAAGGCTGCGCATTCCTTTTGCGAGTCGAAGCACGTGTATTAGCAATCGGGGAGTCCAAAGGGTCAGTTCCGATGTCCATTTCAGATTCGTAAGCTTCGCTATCATCAAGATCAAATTCAATTTGATTTCTTAGGTTATTAGCAGGTTTTCTAGGTCTTCTCGGATTTTTCGGATGTTTAAATTGCGTTGTGGCACCTCCCCCTTTTGGGGGTGGGCGCGGGTTGGTGCCACCGGCCATCACGGAAGCGTCGTGCGAATTTTCGATCCGCACCACACCGCGATAATACCGGCCACCTCGCGGTGATAATTAAGTTTTAAGAGGGGACCGCCCCACGAAAAAAAATGGCGTTCCAGGTAAAAACAAAAGTGCTCCACTCAAAATAAAACGCATCCGGGGGTTCTATAACTAGCCCGCGTCGAATGCCGAAAGCCAAGAAACGACTCCGGCTCCACCCGCGAGACTGATAGCCGAATTCTTATCAAGTTACATTGTTAACACGTATCAAGAAGCACTCACGAACTTTAAGTACAAATAACTCCGCGAAATGGTCACGAAAGTTTACGTGCGACACATCAACGCGTAGAGGGGATAAAACTGAACACTTTAAGCCCAAGCACAGCTTTATACTCGCCGAATTCGCGAACTTATAACCGATTAGTGGAGAGCTAACGGAACGCGTGTTATACTTCATACAGCTACTGTATTTTTTTAGCGATGGTAGCCTGACATCAACGATGTTGCATCAAAATGGTCCTCAAAGACCCGTATAGACAATTAGACATATAATTATTGCCCTACAGATTGTAATTTCATTTATTTTTCATGTTAATGTAAGAAAATGATGAATTTTTTCCGAAAGTGGCCTGAAATCACCTTTTTTTTTCAATTTCTCTGCCTTCTGTAACTCCAATGACGAGAATTTCCACGAAAATCGACGACGAAAGCTAATTGTCTCTCTGAAAATCACTAATAACCTTATCGATTTCCATTGCCACCTCTATTCAAAAATCACTTTCCTGCTGATGGAACTTTTTGGAATTGGATTCCTCAAATTCTTTCAAAATTGTTTCGTTTCTGGGATCCGGACATTTTTTGAAGTAAATTTTCGGGTATTTCACTACCAAGTATACATTTAATCAAAACACACTCAGAAAATGTGCCATTTTTTCAAACAATTTTAATTTTTCAGTATTTTTTTTGTGTATTTGTATTTTTTATTGCACAGTATCCTAAAATTCAAGCCAAAAGATACGTTATAGTTTGGTAAACATCAGGAAACTTTCAAAAAAAATAAAATGTTCCGAAAAATATGATTTGAAAAGTACAGAAATTTCGAATCACGTAAACGATTCGAAAGAATCACGAATCACAACGAGAATGATTCAAAAGAATCATGAATCATTTCCTACCAGAAGACTCGAATCATTTTTTGAATCATTGTAGAAATTATTTTAATAAGCATACAACCCTAATATAATGTTACGACAGGAAAAATGATTTCAGCAATAGATACTCAAACGAAAAAAAAAAATTGGACGGCACCCTCATTAATTATAAGTTTCCGAATGATATCAATTTTATACAATGACCAAAAAAATTATCTTCTTCTTTATAAGTTTTCCTCAATGAAAAAAAACAAATTAGATATTTTCCATTGAAAAAAATCCTGCCGAAACAAATTACCTAATCTCCATTTTTAAAATGATTTTACTTGACGAAATAAATACAATTTCATTTTAAAAAATTCTTCTTCATTATTCAATTACGATAGAGCTAAATTTCCAAGAAAGCTCCAGAAGGATAAAAAATGCTTAGAATTTCATGTTAGTATTAATTATTGAATTTTCTCAAATTTTTATAAGAATTTTCAGAAATGTCAATATTTTTTACTCCCGATGCAAATTTTGACAAATTATAACAAAAAAGAAACCACTTTTTAAACTTTTTCAACCGATTAAATCAGAGTAACTTCATGGAAGAGCAAAAAAAGAGAAAATATATTATGTACCTATTACTTTTGATTTTTTACAAATATTTTATGATTTTTAATTCAAGTATAAATTTTGATTATTTTTTATTAGTTTATTACTGCTATTACGTACATTACAGATTTTTTTGTCCTGCACAGTTTTTTCGTTTTCTTTTTTTTTTTAGTCGGTTAGGAAGGAATTTTATCGTGCCATATATTTAGGCGTCGCGAATCGTTCATTATTGTGAAATCCTTTTTCCTGTCGTTCGAATATTTTTTTTTCGTCTTGGAAAGTGGAAACACTTTCTTTGACTTGTGGATTTTTGGAACCCATTTTTTATATCCGTTAAAAAATCTTTGTATGTATCTTAACAAAATTTTTACTTGAGTAGATGTTAGGCGACTATTAGTTTTCAAACGGTCCAACACAAATCCAGTTAAAGGCATCGTAAATATATTCACGAAAGTTGGTATGGCAGCAAATATTCCTATTTTGTCAATCTTGCTTCCAGTGAGATCTATAAAGCATTCATTTACTCAATATTTACTACAAAAATTTACCCGGTATCAATTTGTGATTATTGAAACAAGTATTATGTTACCTTGGAAGTACATCGGTAGACAGACAACAGTTATCGTGAATCCGAAAGCATAGCCCATTTTTGATACTCCCAAAGCGTACACGTGCTTGCTGAGGAGAATGTTTTTCCACATTAATTTCATCTGTGCCAGAAAATTTCACCATACTTATATCACGTCAAATTAAAATTTTTCCGAGAAAACTCCTATTAAGCTTACATTTTTTGGTCTAAATTGTTTGGGATCTTGTTGTATGTAACGAAGTTCTTCTTTGGATATCCATTTATCCGATTCAGGGCTATTGGGTACGAGAGGAACCCATATTGCAGTCCAGAGCAGAGAAAAAGCACCTATGATTATTTATTTTGTAAAAATAATTATGATGAATCATGAAATATTTAGTAAAAATACAATGATGGAATGAATAGACAAGTTGCACAAAATTTTTTTTTCAAAAAAAATATGATAGATCGAAAGTAGATGTTAAAAGATGAAGATTAAAGAAAAAAATTCGAAAATTGGTCCATTAGGACCCGCGTAATGATTTTTTGAAAGTTGCGTTTTTTTCGTAGCTCTGAAAAAGGGGGCGTGGTCACTGTGACGTCAGTAATTCGGATTTTATGGAAAATTGTTGGCTGGTGGGTATAAAATGATGCATATTTTCTAAATACGAGAATAAAAACTGAATTTTCATTGATAACAACTGATAAGTAAATATTAAAATTTTGTTTTTGTTCCTGTATTTAGAAAATACGCATCATTTTATACCCACCAGCCAACAATTTTCCATAAAATCCGAATTACTGACGTCACAGTGACCACGCCCCCTTTTTCAGAGCTACGAAAAAAACGCAACTTTCAAAAAATCATTACGCGAGTCCTAATGGACCAATTTTCGAATTTTTTTCTTTAATCTTCATTTTTTAACACCTACTTTCGATCTATCATATTTTTTTTGAAAAAAAATTTTCGTGCAACTTGTCTATTACCTACCAGAAAAGTAGAAAGTCGCTGGCCAACCATAATTCCTAGCAACGAGTCCAAATACCGGATAGGTTATGGCAGGCCCGGCGAAAAACCCGGTTAATGTAATGGCCATGAGTTTGGACCTGTCTCTGTTGGGCGACCATTGGGACCATAATTCTGGAAAACTGACGTATCTGAATGCCTGAACGGATGTAGCATGATGGATTTCTATTTTATACGCAAAATATTACGAAAATATAGATTTACTTTCGTTATCCCTTCTACGATTCGAGCCACGACAAATAAGTGGAAATTGAAACGAATTATCATCGGAGTTAATATTGTCACAATGGATATGACTAAATTGCTGAGGATGATGATGGTCGAGCCTCCAAATCGCATCGCGAGGTATCCTCCCAAAGGAGCTAATAACGTTCCGTATTCATTTACTCCTAATAAAAATCCTTTAGTTTTAGAATCCCAGTCGAATTCCGGCTCCTGCAAAGTTATTGGCGGAATTGACTTCTATAGAGATGAATTCTTACGAGGCACCGTGTATAGAAATTTTAAAACGAATTTCACTTACTTGAGTAACCGTTGCATTACCTATCGTGATCTCAGTCTTACTCGTCATATCCAAAATAGCTATATTGAAATTAGCTTTCAATGCGAATATATTCATTTCACCGAAAAATGCCAATATACCGACGACAAAACGCTTCGAAAACCAAAATCTATATCTTTCCATGTTTTTAAAAGAAAATATTACGTAGATTACGAATTAAATACACATCATATAAGGCTGAATAAATAGGTAAATTAAAATTACGTTAGTGTCGCCCGAGAAAATCGTCTTCTTTACAACTGTCACCAAAATTTAAATTCTTTGAGGTGTGTGGTATACATTCGGTGACAATGTATACTTACTTATTTAGATATCATTTACGTCGTTAAATTTACAACGTATTTTATTTTACATCTCTTTGAAGTGCACTTGATGCGAATAATCCAAGTTGTATCAGAGATATAGTTTGATAGTGGATTTGGCCACACAAACCGGAGTTCAAATTCGCGCACTTGAATTAATTTTTAAAACTTTCCATTTTTTTTTGGTTTATTGAAAATTTGCAATTTTTGTGGCGATGAATTGATGACTTTATCGAAACAGCTCCTTCAATTATCATAAGATGGCTCATTTGATTTGAAAAATTAGGGGAAATATTTATGCAGTGTCTTTCTCAATAATACTTAGTACAAAACGTATGCATGTCCAGAAATTAATTAAGGGGGAATATGGTTGAAAATTCGAGAAAAAATATGGGGATGGTCAGATCAGTCACTTTACACTGATTTTTCAGTCAAAATTATTTATTTTTTCCATCAAATTGGGAACTGATCGAGAAATCAGTGATTTTTAATTGAAAACCCTTCGAAAAATATTATTTTAAGACCAAAAAAATGCACTTTTTAATTTTTTTGCGATGAAAAAATCCCTTTCTCGAGCTGAGGGGAGAGGACGAAGCTCGAGCCTCCTGGGCCACTCCCTGGTTGCGTTCCTCATTCAAAAACATTAATGTTTTGAAATTTTAAATTTTGTACCTATTGAAGAATTCTTGATGTTCTCTCTTAATTTGAATCAGTCAAAAATGACTGATCAAAATCGACAAAATCAAGTCACTGTAGAAATTAGTAAAATAAAGTATGATTCAATCAGTGAATTTTCACTACTGAATCAGTAAAAATGAAATTTCACTGATTCAATCGTTAATTAATTACTGATTCAATCAGTGAATTTTTTTTTACTGTTTCAATAATAAAAATTCACTGATTTGAATCGGTAAATTTTTACTGATTTCAATCAGTCAACTAATTTTCACTGATTCAACAATCAAAATCCACTATTTGAATCGGTAATTTTTCACTATTTGACTAATTATCAGTGACTTGATTTTCTCTATTTCATCAGTCAATTTAAGGATTTTTGACTGATTCAAATTAAAAGAGTGCATATTTTTTTTTTTTTAGTCATGCTGTAATTTTTTTTTTTCATTTTACGTTGGAAAATTCGTTCAAAAATTATGTCATTTTAAAATTTTTTTTCAAGCTGATCTCATAAAATTTTTTTTGACATGCTGATGTGTGCATAACGTACCCAGCTACTTTTGAAAATTTTGAACCGGTTTCCGCATCACCTCGAAATTTTGGTTTTATTGAAGAACAAAAGGTCGTTTTATTATCAGTGTTACAAATTCAAGTTCGAAAAGTATATATTTTAACATTTCTTTTCATTTGTTTACGATATCTCGGTCAATAAAAAAATTATCATTCAAGAGTACCTACTTCGACATTTAAGGTAATATTGTGAGAGAACATTTTATAAATTCGTTTTTTAATAGTTAATAAGATAAATGATAAAAAATGAGTTCTTCTTTTAAAAATGTTGCACCAACTGAGCAGATCTTGTATCTTCTGTGATCGAATCCAGCGTTGGTTGTGCGAAAAAAAAATCACCCAAATTTAAGTAATATGCAAGGATGTAAAGTTTCAAGATCCTCGTCGGATTTATTAGATTTCTCAATTTGCTCGTCGTTCGAATGAGACGTCGGTTATGATTCGCCAGATCCTTTTAAGATTATTTCTCCAACGAGGAGCAGCTTTGAATAAATCGTGATGTTTCAGAGATCATTTAGTCACAAAAGAAATCATATCTTTTGCCGGAGTAGAATGAGCTTCAATGGTTTGATCGCAATTTTTATTTTGTTCTTGTATCGAATAAGACCACGGCTGTGGTTCTCCTGACCCGAATAATAAAAATACAATGGCAGCTGCGAATAAGATTATGGCGAATATGATGAAACTGGTGTTCCATTGAGAGATACTCTGTGAAGAAAAATTTACAGTTTGAAATTGAACTCATTGATACGTTGATCTTATAGCGAAAAAATATACAATACTTACGTGGCTCGTGACTATAAATGCTATAATGAGTGGTCCACCAACTGAACCTGCCATTCTGAACCATGCTACGAAACTAGCCAATACACTTGAACATTTTGGTGCCAAAACGAGAACGTTTAAGCTTAAGAAAAACATAAGAAGAATTATACACATGAAAATAACAGATGTGTATAAATGAAAATAATACATTAGTTTGAAAAATATTTCGAGAAATTACGAACTTACAGGCACATCACTTCATTTACCGATGCGGTGGTTTTGAGGAGAATCTGACACATCATTAAGGCAATGAAATTATGAGGTAAATATGCCATCGTAATTAGTATAACACCTCCCAAACCGAGTGAACTACACATGAATAATTTGTGTACCTGCAATGACAAAAGTCTTGAAAAATTTTCCTAAATGGCTCATTTACTTTTTCAATTTTGACTGCATCTCGTATTGATCTATTTTTAATAAAAAAAATTTCAATTTTTATGGGACACATCGTTTAAAATTTTACAACAAAGCAATTGAAAATGTACGACAATTTCATTACGATAATTTTAGGTTTTCGAACGACGATATCGATCTATCCACATCTAAAAAAGTTATTACTCTCCTCCAAAAAAAGTTAACTGTACAAAATGATTTGTTTTTCATTCAGAAAAATTCTCTCGTTCATTTTCAAACTGCTAAATTTTTTCCACGAAAAATCTAAAAGAATATAAAATTGTTGACTTATTTATTTGTTTTTGTACTAAATACCTACATCTCACTTTCAAAAATGCATTGGATTTTCATAATTTTTTTATAAGAATTATTCTTTATTTATAAATGTTGTGACTATTTTACCTAATTAGTACCCCCTTTCCGTTCTCTCTACGTTCAGGGTTAAGTTTGACTCTTTTTCTGCAGGATTCATTTTTGGGACAAGCCGAAAGAATTGCTGGGGATTGCGTGAAATTTATAAATATGAAGCACGCGGTTTTTCATTTCTCAATATTTTTTTTTTGGGGGGGGGGGAGGGGGAGCAATGAATTTAGATTTTTAGTTTGGTCAGCACGATGTATTTTATTTTTAAAAATTTCACAATTTTGAATTGAAAAATAGTTTTTTTTTCAAATTTTATTTCTATCTGTTGTTAATTCTAGTTTTCAAGTTTTGGTATAAAGGAAAATAAGGTTCGAAAATATTTTCCATTTTTCCTAAATAGAGTTTTTTGTGTACAGAGCCGTAAAAATTCGAATTTTTTTTTCAAAAAAACAGGAAAATTCAGAGAAAATTGTTTCCGAAACATTATGCACTTTCTATTTAAATGTGTTTTTTTGGTAATCAAGAACATAACTGTATTTTTACCTTAGTCGATGTCATACACGCCTTATTATTCAAGCAGTCTACCATAAATCCAGTTAAAGGCATAGTAAATAAATTTACACAAGTGGGTATGGCAGAAAATATTCCTATTTTGTCAATCTTGCTTCCAGTGAGATCTATAAAAAATTCATTTACTAATAAAATTTGACCAATCAACGTATAAATTTGCGATTACTAAAACGAGTATTTTGTTACCCTGGAAGTACATCGGTAGACAGACGACAGTTAGCGTTGATCCTAAAGCGAAGCCCATTTTTGATACCCCCAACGCGTACACGTGCTTGCTAAGAACAATCTTCTTCCACATTGATTTCATCTGTGCAAAAACATTTCACCAATTTTCTATTTTAAATTGAAATTTTTTCGAAAAAACGCCTAATATATGAATACTGAATATGGATTGATAAATTGGTACACATACAGTTTTTGGTCTGAGTTGTTTGGGATCTTGTTGTATGTAACGAAGCTCTTCTTTGGATATCCATTTATCCGATTCAGGGCTATTGGGTACAAGGGGAACCCATATCGCAGTCCATAGCAGAGAGAAAGCACCTGGAATGATTTATTTTGCAAATAATTATAACGATGAGTCGAGAAATATTTAGTAAATATGGTGATAATATGAATTACTTACCAGAAAAGTAGAAAGTCGATGGCCAGCCGTACTTCCTTGAGACAAGTCCAAATATGGGATAAGTAATGGCGGGCCCGGCAAAAAGTCCGGTTAATGTTATGGCCATTAGTTTGGATCTGTCTCTGTTGGGTGACCATTGGGACCATAATTCTGGGAAGCTGACGTATCTGAATGCCTGCAAAAATGTACGTGCGACATTCCTAAAATCATCTCTGTCTCAAAAACTCAGAAAAATCATCTCATTTTTGATTTTTAAAAGCTTGGAAGCTTGGAATAATCATTCCAACCTCAAAAAGTCGGAAAAATTGTGGAATGATTTTTGTAAAAATAATTTTCATTCCGAAAATCATCTCACCTTCAGAAAAAGCGTAGTATGATTTAATTCATGAGATTAATTTTCCTCCTGACAATCAATCCAGCTTCTAAAAGCTCGAAAAAATCGAGGGATAATCAATGAAAATGATAACTATTCCTGAAATCATTTCAACCTCAAAAGCTCGAAATAAATTATTTCATTTTCCAACCCGTGAAATAATCATCCAAACCTCAAAAAGTTGGAATAAGTGTGTCATGATTTGTGAGATTGTTTTTAGGTATCTTAAAAATTATCCTAGCCTCAAAAACTCAGAAAAATGTCGAATTATTTGTGAGTGATTTCATCGTGTAAATGGAGTGCGAGTTTCGACCTTGAGGCTGGGATGATCACAAATTATCCCACACTTTTTTCGAGCTTTAAAGCTGGGACAATTTTCAAGATGAAATTTTAGTGAAGTTTAGTCACTGGATATTTCAAAAATTGTTTAATATTAACAACTCTAAAGATGACTTATTGATCTTTTCACAAGAAAAATTGAATTTTAGATTTTTAATTTTGAAAAAATGGTAAAAATATTGAATTGATTATCAATTGAAAATTTTGGTTATATATTTCAGAGGATGAGGGAGGGGAGTTGAAAAGTGGATAAGTACTTGAAAAAAGTAAACATTTTACCAATCGGTGACATAATGGCAGTCATGTTAGATTCCATGCAACTTGAAAAAGAAATTTGAAAATTTGAAGTGTATAATGCTTTGAATATACAGTAAGTATGGCATTTTGAAAAATTCCAACGTCATGCCAGCTATTGACGTAATGATATTTTGTTAGACTTGAGTTTGAAAAACATTCGGATGATCATTGATATAATAACATTTTATTGGATTTGAAAAAAAAAGAGTAAAATTTGGACTTGGTGAAGGTTTTTAAAATGTGAAAAAAATAACTAATTTTTAAAATAACCTCATTTCTGAAGTACCTATTATCTACCTGAATACATTTGAACTTATCCATGATCTATGGCTTTTACCCTATAGAGAAAAAGTACACGAATTTTTCCATTTCAATTGCAAAAAACCATAAAAATGAAAGATTTACCTGCGTTACTCCCTCTATAATTCGAGCAATGACAAATAAGTGGAAACTGAAACGAATTATCATCGGAGTTAATATTGTTACAATTGATATGACTATATTGCTGATGGTGATGACGGTCGAGCCTCCAAATCGCATCGCCAGATATCCTCCCAAAGGTGCTAATAACGTTCCGTATTCATGTACTCCTAATACGAATCCTTTAGTTTTGGGATCCCAGTTGAATTCCGGTTCCTGTAAGTGGCGGAATCGGATTTTTACGATGAACGAGCACAAGACATGTAAATTATGAAGTAAATTTCACTTACTTGAGTAATCGTTGTATTATCAATTACGATTTCCTTCTTTCCCGTCATATCGAGTATTGCTATGTTCAAATTAGCCTTCATCGCGAATATATTCATTTCACCGAAAAATGCCAATATACCGACGATAAAACGTTTCGAAAACCAAAATCTATACTTCTCCATCTTTTTAAAAGAGGGTTTCAGTACGTATCAAACTATTGATGAAATGTTCACGTAGGTAATTCCGTTAGTCGAATGTAATTCTGCTTAAATTTAAATAATCATCTTAGAGAAGTTCGAAAAAAAAAGACGATAAACGAGTTACAAAATAAAGCATGTGTTGGTACGAGTATTAAAAACCCAATGAATATATTAAAATTACGTTAATGTTGCTCGAGCAAACATCTTCTTAATTATTCGAGGTATGAACATAGTATGCATTTCATGGCAATGCCTAGGTACCTAGGTACTTATCTAGATAGAATTTACAACGTTTTTTATTTTGCATCTCTTTGAAGTGTACTTAATGTAAGTAATTCAAGTTGTTTGAGAGATTAGTTTGTTGGTTGATTGACAGTACGAACCGGAGTTAGAATTCTCTCCCTTCAATTATTTTATGAAAGTTTCAATTTTTTTTTAGTTTTACAATTTTGTAAACATTTTTAATTTATTGTAATGAAGAAACAGGGGTGGATTAGGTGAGGGGGGAAAGGTCCAGTGTCCTTATCTTACAAGCGAGGTACCCCAACTCAAAGTAAAATTTTGAGTCCAAACAAAAATGAATCGAAAGTACACCATAAGAGGACACCGTAACCAAAATTTCAGGCGCTAAAGTGCATTTTTCGAATTTTAGCGAATTTTTGAAGTTTCGAAATTACCTCATTATCTCATAGCCTACAGAATGTCAAAATTTGATCTGATATTTGAAATGCTCATCGAAGGTTCAAAATGTGTCTTTTTTAAATTTTTTTTTTAATATTTCAAAGAATTCTCGTATTTGCTTTCCTCAGTCATGCTGTAATTTTTTTATATTTTACGTTGAACAGTTCGTTTAAAAATTATGCTATTTTCTGATTTTTTTTTCAAGCTGATCTTATTTCTAAATTTTTTTATCGTCGCTGATGTGGTAGGTAGTAGGTAGAGGTTTATAACTGAACATTTTTTGCCTACTTGAAAAATTCTGAACTAAGTTTTTCCGTCATGCCAGAATTTTGGTTCTGTTGAAAAACAATAAGTCGTTTCATTATCTGTGTTTTATGTAATTTAAGTTTGAAAAGGCATCTAATGTTATCAATTTTCTCTATTTGTAATAATGTATCTTTTTACGATACTTCGGCTAATAAAAAATTATCATTCATGTGAGTACTTCGACATTGAAGATAATACTATGAAAGAATGTTTTATAAATCGAGTTCATATTACATCAACGTGATGGAAAAAGTTTTTTTTTGATATTTTCGCATTTTCTTTACTGAGCAGCCACTCTACAAAAAATGATAAATCATTGAGGTTGATTCAATTTGGAGTTCATTTTAAAACAGCAAACCTGTTCAAGGGTATGGTTTGGTCGTTTTAGGTATCATCTGCAGGAGGAGATTGGGTTTCAATGGTTTGGTCGCTTTTCTTGTTTTGTTCGTCTGTCGAATACGACCACGGTTGTGGTTCTCCTGATCCAAATAAGTAGAAGATTATGGCCGCTGCGAATAAAATTATACCGAATATGATAAAACTGGTGTTCCATTGAGAGATACTCTGTAAAAAAAATTAAGTTTGAAGTTCCATATCATACGATCATTCTAGTGAAAAACAAAATGTACAATGCTCAATTACTTACGTGGCTGGTTACAATAAATGCCACGATCAGTGGTCCAATAATTGAAGATATCATGAAAAATAAGTCCAAGAAACTGGCCAATACGCTTGCGCATTTCGGTGCCAGGACAAGGGCATTTAAGCTTGGGAAAAATAATTGAAAAATCAGTATGTACATAAATTTGATTTACATACATGAAATACATAATTAAGTACGTTGAAAATCAAAAAATTATGGACTTACTTGCATACAACTTCATTCACTGAAATGATGGTTTTGAGTAGAATCAGACAGGCCATTATTACTACAAAATTGGGAGGTAAATAGGCCATCGTAATGAGTAAAACTCCACCCAATACAAATGCGCTACACATGAATAATTTGTGCACCTGCAAAGGCGAATGAATTTTCGATACAATTACCTACAGTTTTTCCATTTTATTTTACGTAGGATCTTTCTAGCTGAAAGGCTGGAACTAATTCATGAGTAGAATTTTTGCCCATTCCAATCTTAGGAGGGGAATTTTGAATCTTCAAAAATAGGATCTTGAAAAAATGTAGGTTTTCATGTTTAACTCTTCTTCTTAGTCAATTTTTTTCGCTACTTTGAACTTATCCAGCTTCTTGAAAGTTTTTAAATTAGTATTTTTGAGGAAAATTTTGTTGATTATAATCTGAGATGTTCATTTGTAACTGAAATAGTTTAAATCTAAATCATTTTTGATATTTTTGACTAAAGTAT
Organism: Pseudococcus jackbeardsleyi; assembly: GCA_038380155.1. Taxonomy (NCBI): domain Eukaryota; kingdom Metazoa; phylum Arthropoda; class Insecta; order Hemiptera; family Pseudococcidae; genus Pseudococcus; species Pseudococcus jackbeardsleyi. Next base: position 8,243,169 of record CM076242.1, read on the forward strand.
AAAAAAAACAGCGATTTTTGTTTTCTCAACGTTCAAGCTTGTTTTTCTCAAAACGAACTTTTTCAGTACTCAAAATTCAAAAGGCTATAAAATCGGGAATTTTAGAGTTAGGGGGGCTCGTTCTAATCTCAATCGAAAGAGGAAGGTCTGGGCTCCTAAAAAACTTGAAAAATCGAAATAAAAAATCCGACTTGTGGTACCTTTGTCCTTAAGAGGTCATATATTTTTTTCTAGAATTTAAGCACAAAATGTGTAGATTGGGAGAGGATAATGAGCTTATAGTCTTTCCAAAAATGACTCATAGCATACACTCCAAATTAAAAAAAAATTTTCACATAGCTTCATTTCTCAATATCATATTTTTTACATTTGTGAAAAGATTTCCAAATGTATTTATTTACGAAAAAAAGTAATTGTGTTTTTTTTTTACCTGAGTAGTTGTTAAATGACTTTGATTACTTAAGTAGTCCAATATAAATCCTATGAAAGGCATTATAAATATATTTACAAAAGTGGGTATGGCCGCAAATATCCCTATTTTGTCAATCTTGCTTCCAGTGAAGTCTACAGAGGTTTCATTTATTAATATTCATTGTGCGAATTTCATCATACAAATAATTTCATACGAGTGCTAAATTACCCTGTAGGTACATCGGCAGACAAATCACAGTAATCGTGGTTGCGATAGTGTAGCCAATTTTTGACATGCCCAAAGCGTACACGTGCTTGCTAAGGATCATGTTCTTCCACATTGATTTCATCTGCGTCAAAATATTTCGTGGATTTTTATGTTGGATTAAAAGCTCAATTCAATTCAGGGTGTCTAACAGGTCCTTCCGGTCCTTATATTGACCGAAAAGTCCTTCCGGTCCTTTCAAGGTCCTTACATTGAGCAAAAAGTCCTTCCCATTTTTGAATTTTGAGACTCACCCGCCAGAAGCTAAAATAAATCACTAATATTTGAAATGGGTATAAAATGATGAAAGATGATATGAGTGCTTGAAAACAATTCAGCTTTTGAATGCTCTTTTCTCCAAAAATTTTCGCCCTCGCTTCGTTCAATCTCAGTAAATTTACACCATTTTATTTTCAAATGAAAAATATTTTTCTCATTTATCGAAAGACTCGTAACGATCTCGATTGCAATTTTTTTCAAAAATGTTTTGGTTTTTTGAAAGGAAATCAGATTTTTTTTTGAAAGTAAACAAAACATAGAAAAAGCACACATTTTGCCTAATGAAGAAACTTTTAGATTCTGGGTGCACTTTTTTCAAAAATTTTCACTCTCGCGTCGCTTAGGCTAGGTAAAGTTATTTATTTTTTCGAAATTATGGTAAAAACTCTTCTCTTCCGTACAAAAAAATTTATCATCCTAAAATGAGTTTGATTTTTTTTTTTGGAGGGGTGAGGGTACAATATTAATTTTGAAAATGTCATGCTGAAAGTCCTGCCAAGGTCTTTCTAAGGTCCTTCTTTTGAGGTTTGAGATCTTGTTAGACACCCTGTTCATCGAAGAAAACGTTCATGAATCGTGCTCAATAAGAATACTCAAACTTTCGTACATTTTTCGGTCTGAATTGTTTGGGATCTTGTTGTATGTAACGTAGCTCTTCTTTGGATATCCATTTATCAGACTCAGGGCTGTTGGGTACGAGGGGAACCCATATTGCAGTCCACAGCAGGGAAAAAGCACCTTAGATCGTTAATTTTGCAGACAATTGTTATAAATTGGGAATTAATTGGCGAATATTAAGAATATGAGTTACCAGAGAAATAGAAAATCGCCGGCCAGCCGTACTTCCTTGAGACGAGCCCAAATATGGGATAAGTTATGGCAGGTCCGGCAAAAAGTCCGGTTAATGTTATGGCCATGAGCTTACCCCTGTCTCTGTTTGGTGACCATTGGGACCATAATTCTGGGAAGCTGGCGAATCTGAATCCCTTTAGGCATACGCAATAATGCATTTTCTATTTCATGAGTTGAATATCGTGTGAAATAGAAATATATGTACCTGCGTTACGCCTTCTACGATTCGAGCGACAGCAAATAGTTGTACGCTGAAACGAATTATCATCGGAGTTAATATTGTCAAAATTGATATGACTATATTGCTGATGGTGATGACGGTCGAGCCTCCAAATCGCATCGCGAGATATCCTCCCAAAGGTTCTAATAAAATTCCATATCCGTTTACTCCTAATAGGAATCCTTTAGTTTTAGAATCCCAGTTGAATTCTGGCTCCTGTAAAGTTTGTTGGCAGAAAAGAGTTTTATAAAGATGAACTTCGACGTAAGACACGTACAGGATGTTTCATAGCTGATGGACCTCAAGTCCGAATTTTTAAGTTTGCCTAATTTTTAAATTGCAAGATCTGAGTTACGTTTTTCGAATTTTTTGAGTTTCGAAATCACTCCACTTCTTTTTGAATTTATTAGATTGATTTTTAGACACTCTAGAGGAAGACCGCAAACGGGAAAGGAGATTACCTGAAAAATTGTTGAGTGTTTTGAACGCAAGTTCTTTTTTTTTCAAAGCTATGTACATCCTAAGAAATTTTCCAAGTTGTTATTTCAACGGTTAAAATTTTTAATGGCGCTTTAGAACTATCGTGGAACTGTATTTTGATTGGTGAAACCAACGTCAGTGCTCCTATAGTGAAAGAAAAACTATTCCCAAAAAAGAGCAATTTTTTGTCTCCTTGCGATCTTCCTCTAATGCAGTGTCTATAGATAGATTGAAGAATATTTGCATATTACGATGACCTCAAGTTGTATTGCGTCAATAAACCGATCAGAAGCGAGAAAGAGAGATCGATGTAAATAATGTAATTCCAACTTACAGGAAACACGATTTTGTTTCGTGTAGAATATTGCTTTTTTATAAAATCCAAACTTTGATTATAATTGAATCCAGAATTTTTTTCCAGTTTGAAATTTTCTCGAATTTTTAACACGATTTCGTCTTTTTTGTAAAAAATTTCTTTCTATTCGAATTTTCTCAGAATTCTCAACCTAGAATTTCCTCATAATTAATTTTTTTTACAATTTTAAACGTATTGAAATTTTTTTTCAATTTAAAGACCAATTATTTGATTAGATCAGTAGTAATTTTCAAATAAGCGTATAAATCCGCAAAGACTCAAAGTTTCCCAGGGAAACCGCTAATAGTGTTGGAATTTTTAATACCTATTCGCTTCCCCCCCCCCCCCCAGCAGAGTAAATTCAAAAGCACATGCAGACTGTTTTCTTGGAGTTCGCTGAAATTGCAAACTTTTAGAGGTGTTGAAAACTAATTTTAAAAAAATGTAATTTCGCCTATTTTCTTTTTTAAATTGAAAAATTTGGTTATAAACTTTTCGGGGGCTGGGCTGTTGTGGATTACGCTATCGAAGAAATCAAAGTTCTCTCTTTGAGAAACTCTGCTAATATAGCACTAAAAGAGGACAATTTTTTTTAGTTATTCTCAAAAACAGAAAAAAATGTCAACTTTTTTCTACTTTTTTTTCGAACACCCACCTACTCAATTCCTCAATTCGATTATCCCCCCCTCCTAGTTCACCTTCCATAATAATCAATCAGGTAGAAAAATCAGAAAGTTAAACTTTCAAAAAAAAATTCAATGAGCCTAACTTAGCTCCTGAAAATTAATGGTTAGACAAACACACCTACTCGGACTTCAGATAAATTGCCTACTCTCTGTTGTGAGGGAGGTTGGTCCGATAAGAAACCATTCTGTATTAAAATGAATCACGTACTTTTGAAAAAAAATCTCACTTACTTGAGTAATCGTTGTATTATCAATTACGATTTCTTTCTTTCCCGTCATATCGAGTATTGCTATGTTCAAATTCGCTTTCAACGCGAATATATTCATTTCACCAAAAAATGCCAAGATACCGACGACAAAACGCTTCGAAAACCAAAATCTATATTTTTCCATTTTTTTGAAATAAAATTTTTCATCGAATTATTCACGTTTTCCTTCAATTAATTAAATTTTGGTTAAATTAGATTATTCTTTCTTGCAAGAGACGTTCAAAAAAAAGACAATAAATTAATTGTAAAATAAAATGTGTACCGACGTACACATATAATGCTATATGAAAGCTTTGAAATTACGTAAGCATAGCCTGAGCTTATCGTCTTCTTCACCACTACTGACATCGAAGTTGAAATTATTTGTTATGTAGAGGTAGAGAGGTACATTCGGTGACAATGTGTACTTAGGGATCATTTTTGTTTGGTGGAATTTACAACGTATTTTATTTCACATAATTTTAAAGTGTACTTGATGTAGATAATTGAAGTCGTCTGAGGTTTAGTTTGACGAAACCAGAGTTCAAATTCATTTGCTTGAATTTTTGATTTTTTGAAGATTTCATTATTTTCTTGATTTTGAAATTTTATAATTTACAATTACAATGAAAGAAGAGGGCTTAATATTATCACCTTACAGCAAAGTCTGGGGACGAAAGCGATTATTATTTCTCCACCAAAATTTTAAACATGTATCGTCAAGTAGTGCAAAAAAATTAAAATTTTTATTTTCTCGAATTTTTCATTTTTTTTTTTTTCCAAAAAAACTTTGCCTTTGTGTCTTATTAGGGTCGATCGGGTCCAAAAATCCCAAAAATATGTAGTGAAATGGCTGATATTTTTAGAAATTTTATTAGCTTTTCTTCTTGGCAAAACTCTTTTACTGTTATTTAGTTACGTACTGCTGAAATAGTTTACTATTTTTTTCATTTGTAATCTTTTTACGATACCCAGGTTTATAAAAAAAATAATCTTTCAAACACGCGTACTTCGACATCAAAGATGAAACGGTAAGAAAACGTGTACTAAATGTATGTTTTTTTCGAGGAAATCCCTATATCTTCTCTGAGCAAGTCTTGCGTTAGCTGCGCTTATGAGAATGTCATTAAAATTCAGATAGTTTGTGAGGGTGTGGAAGTTTCATGGTCTTCATCGGATTTATCATATTTTTCATTTTGCTCATCGATCGAATAAGACCACGGTTGTGGCTCACCAGATCCAAAAATTAGGAAGATTATGGCTCCAATGTATGAGATCATTGCAAACGTGATAAAACTGGTGTTCCATTGAGATGGACTCTGAAAAAATTAATGATCTAATTGAAATTTGGGGGTCAGCGCAATACGAAAAAGAAAATGTGTCATGTACTCACGTGGCCAGTTACATTGAAAGCTATAATAAGTGGTCCTATTACTGAACCCAGCACATGAAACAGTGATAAGAAACTACTCAAGACGCTCGAACATTGCGGAGCCAATGCGATAACGTTCATGCTGGGAAAAAATATGGAATATCAATTGAATCGATAATATAATATGTGATCATGGATCCTGCCGTAAAGAAGGGACCTTGTGTAAAAAAAAATCAATGTCTTCATAGATTTTTTTTACGCAAGGTCCCTTCTTTACGGCAAGGTCACATATACGTAGAATAATACAATTTTTTAATTATTAGTGCAGTCTTACGTGCACACCACTTGATTGGCATTTAAACTTGATTTCAGCAAAGTGAGACACATCATTAAAAGGATTAAATTTTTAGGCAAATAGGCCATCACAATTAGTAAAGTGCCACCTAATCCGAAAGCGACGCATACGAATAATTTGTACACCTGCGATTAGAAAATCATTAGTGAAATGTACGTTAGAAGTTGGGTATATTTACTCATGGTGTCTACCGGGCATGAAAATCGTGAAAAACATGAAAATAGCAGGTATTTTGATCATTTTCTACAAAAAACATGAATTTTTAATTGAAGAATTGCTTTCAAATCATTTTTCAATTTTTTTTTAAAAATAAAAAAATTTCTGCCTTCGCTTCTCTCGGGTAGGGCTTGAACATTCATTCAGATTCAAATAACAAAGACCAAAATTCAAATCAGACGGCTAATAGAAAGAAGACCAAAGACGATGGCTCAGATTCAAATGAGAAAGATCAAAATTTAAATCAAAATGAAAATGATCTGGCAAATAATGTCAAAATTAGAATATTTGCAATAATTATTAGAATATTTACAGTAATTTATCGTAATTATTCAAATATTTACAGTATTTTACTGTAATTGTTCAAATATTTACGGTAATTTACCGTAATTATTGAAATATTTGCGATAATGTCCCGTAATTATTGAAATATTTGCCGTAATTTTCTGTAATTATCAAAATATTTACCGTAATTATGAGGATATTCTGGGTAATTTATCGTAATTATTAGAATACTTACGATAATTCATCATAACGGTATTGAAACATTTTTAGTGACAGAAAATTCAGAAAATAGTAGAAGAAGCACACATTTTTAACATATTTTCATTGAATTTTACAACCGAAAGATTGACATTAATCGCATTCTTCATCAAAATCTTACAACTTCAATTTTTTTGCCTATAGAGTTACTTCTGAAATTGTCTTCATGTTCGACTTTTTTTTCTTGAAAAATCCTGACTATGCTTTTCAATGTGTTATTTCAAGATTTTTTTGAAACTGTCCAAAATAGAAAATTAATGTTTTAAAATTTTTTTCTACGGCTCCCCTCACGTCCCCTTCTGAAGCAAAAATTTGCAATCCAATTTGAACGTCTCAATGTATTTTTAAGTAAGTAAGTACTTTAATTAAAAATGATGAAAATGAGTTTTCGAAAATCGGGAGGAGGAGGAGGAGGAGGAGGGGGGGTGAAAATGAAAAATTTGTCGACTAATATTATTAAAAAAGAAGAAATTTGCTAATTCATATCAATTCAAAACTTGTCGAACAACCGTATTGAAAATGAAAAACAAAAATTCGGGTCTTTTTAAGCTTTTATTTGTTATTTCTGAGAAAATCCAATACCTAAGTAAATGACCATTGACCACCTTCCGTCGAAAAAAAATCGAAGGAAAAGGCATTCAGGAGCTGAAATTTTTTCATTGAAATTCGTGTTTTTTTCATCCTACTTTTTTGATTTCTCCAGAAAAAATTTCTCAATAAGCTCCTCCCCTTCCAAAAAAATCGAAATTTGTTTGAAAATTCCATTTAAGATTCCCCAAAATTCTGAAAAATTCATTTGATAGGTTTTTCTTAATTCTGCTACTGGAAATTCACTATGAAACAATTGTATACCTGAAGGAAGTACCAAAAAAGTATTCGAAATTTCCTTTAAAACGAGTAGACGCAATAAAGGGGGGGAGGGGTCTTTCTGGGCAAATTTGTAGCCAAAAAATAATATAAAAATGACAAGAAAAGCCAGAAAATAGTTCGAATTTTCATTCCTCGGATCCATAGACACCCTGAAATTTTTACTTGATCTTTTATACACTTCAAATTAAATTACCTGAGTGGTGCTCAAAACATTCATATTATTCAGACGATCTAAAAGGTATCCGATCAGTGGCGTAGTGAAGATATTTATGAAAGTGGGTATAGCTGCATAGAATCCAATTTTATCGATTTTGCTGCCAGTAAGGTCTAAATAGGTGCAGTTGCGATTAACGATTCTTACTTTTTAATTTTTTTCTTAGTTGTCAAATATACCAGTTTGAATTACCTTGAATATACATCGGTAGACATACCACTGTTATTGTGGATCCAAAGTTATAGGCTAGTTTCATCATACCCAAAGCGTAAACGTGTTTGCTGAGGAGCATGTTTTTCCACATCAATTTCACCTAGAACAAAACCGTATTACGATTTTGAAGACTCGTATATTTAAAAGTATATTCAGTTATCCAAATATTTACTTTTTTTGGTCTGGTTTGTTTGGGATCTTGTTGTATGTAACTGAGCTCCTCTTTGGATATCCACTTATCCGACGCAGGATTATTGGGTACAATGGGGAACCACAGAGCAGTCCATAGCAGAGAAACGACACCTTTGATCGTCAACTTTGTATTCAAAATACGACGAGTTGAAAAAAATAATACGAAAATGGCGACGAATTACCAGAAAAATAGAAAGTCGCTGGCCAACCGTATTTTCGTGAAACTACTCCAAAAATTGGATAAGTTATGGCAGGTCCGGCGTGAAGTCCAGTTAATGTTATGGCCATAAGTTTAGATCTATCTTTAATAGGCGACCACTGAGACCACAGTTCAGGAAAACTAACGAATTTGAACACCTTGATGGATTTATTAAAAAAATTATTTTTCACCGGAGGTATTTCTGTGAGTTTGAAGATTATACCTGAGTTATTCCTTCGATTATTCGAACGACGATAAATAGATAGAAATTGAAACGAATTATCATTGGAGTTAGTATGGTCAAGATTGATGTAACCAGATTGCTGACGGTGATGACTGTCGAACCTCCATATCTCATTGCGAGGTATCCTCCCAAAGGTGCTAGAATCGCTCCATAATGACTGGCTCCTAAAACGAAGCCTTTAGTTTTGGAATCCCAGTCGAATTCCGGATTCTATATCGAAGGTGATGAAGTTGTGTTCACGAGTAAAGAGATAAATTTGGAAATTTCATAAAATTTAGGTATACTTACCTGTATTAATTTCGTTGAATTATCAATTACGATTTCCTTCTTGCCCGTCATATCGAGTATTGCTATGTTTAAGTTGGACTTTAACGCGAATATGTTCACTTCTCCGATAAATGCCAAGATGCAAACGAAAAATCGTTTGGAAAACCAAAATTTATATTTTTGCATGGTTTTTATCTTTTAATACAGATAATCGGATGATTTTTTTTTTTTAATAGGTATAAAATATTACGCGTGAAAATAACTTCACTTTGATTTTAAAAATTTTATGAGTATTGTGTATTGATGAAAAATGAACACGAAGTGTTCATTGCATTGAATCAAGAATCTGATGGTTTAAGCATCGCCCTCTTCACTTCTAGAGAGGTTCATATTTCAAGATGGCGTGTAATTGTCCAAGGTTGTAATATTGGCGACATAGGTCTGCTGAAATGGTATACTTGTTAGAATTAATGCAACCAAGTTATATGTAGGTAAGGTACTCAAAGATAATAATATATTTTGGTCGATAACATCTTTGCCTTGTGGGAATGTGGGATTTATTTGGAGTGTTTCTCACCCAATATTGACTGCTAAAACGGTTTCGGATTTTTTCAATTCAATATACCTACTGTTGATTAATTACATTTTGACACCTTTGACAGGGTCACCATGGGCAAAAAATTCCAAGTTTTAGGGGTTGTAAAATTGATGAAAAATTGATACCTACAATAAATCAGCAACCAAAACATTAATTTTTATTTGTTGCTTTAGGTGTATAAATTTGAGAAACTAACATTTTTGAATTCAAAGTACACATTTAGATGTGATCAACAGAAAATACTCCTAATTTCTGAAAAAAGAGCTGATTTCAACGGAATTGGTTTTCAAAATTCGTTAACGAATTCTTTTGATGTTGGTGAAAAATCTTGATCATGATTACCAAGTGTCCAAAATATCTAAAAAAATTTCCTCTGAAAAATCAAACTGAAAATAAGGTACCTAGCTCCCTAAATAGGTACTTAATTTAATTTAGCTTATGATGAACTGATGATTCATCATTTTTGAGGTCAAATTGATTGTTTCTTGTTGATTTTTAATAATTTCTTAAAACTTAAAAACACAAAGAAATTTTGGTGAAAAATGTATGAAGTGTATTGAAAACTTATCATTTTTCAGTTTCAGCTGTTTGGACTGTTTGATGGCTCTCAACCAGTTGATAATTTTATTATAATAAACAAGTTGCACGAAAATTTTTTTCAAAAAAAATTTTCGTGCAACTTGTCTATTGGAAGAAATTGAATTTCTTCTCAAAAAAAAGTTTTAAACAAACTCGATACCTATCAAGACAGTTGAGTAAAAAAATCAAAATTTTCAAAGTAGGTTGAAAAGATCTAAAAAAAAGTCCAAAATTACCTACGTCTGAAATTCCGCAAAAAATCGAGATCGGAGAAACGAATAGTATAGAAAGAGAAAATTGAGTTAAATTTTAGTGAAAAATGTTACAAATATTTCATTGTATCGTAGAAAATTGTTAACCAATTAGGTAATTTGAATCTTGACTGATTCAAATCGACAATATTAAGTCGCTGAAGGAATCAATGAAAAAATTTATTGGTTCAATCGGTGAATTTTCATTTCTGAATCAGTTGAATAAGAAAATTCACTGATTTGAATCAGTAAATTTTTATTAATTTCAATCAGTCAACTAATTTTTACTCATTCAACAATCAAAATTCACTACCTACTTTAATCAGTAATTTTTCACTGATTGACAGTAAAATGACGCTAATTAACTGGGGAATCAGTGGAATTTGACTGATTATCAGTAACTTGATTTTCTCTATTTCATAAGTCAATTTAGGCGGTTTCGACTGATCGAGAAAAATGGTCAAAAAATGCTCAACGATTTTTCACTATTTGAATTTTTTGTTGATTACCTATTTGTTTATCCTTTTCGATATCTTTTGACACTGGAAGTCAATTTTCTGAGCAAAAGAAGGGTTCAACGGAAAAAAAAAATACTGGAACAAAAAGTGCAGAACATACCTAAAATTTTATTTCTTTTGAGTCCGATTTGTTTTGTCTTAAGAGGTTTAGTTTCGATATGTATTTCAGTTGAAAGTTCATAATTCAACTTTTTTTTTAAATTAAACATACCTTAATTCATTTTTTTCGTCAAAAAATTGACTTCAAATGTCAAAAGTTTATTAAAAAGTGAAAAAAAGAGATTAATTAACAAAAAATTCAAATTGCAGGGGAAAAAATGACTCATCAAACTTTTATTTTAAAACGCCTTGTGACAGGTCTACTCTTTTTTTTATTACATAATTTTTTTTCAAAATCAGGAAAATAATTCGATATTCAAATTCAACCTATAGCTGTCTCGAAGACAGTAAAAAGTGGCCCCATAAAATAACACGAAGGAAACAAACATATATTTTCAGGACAATTCAACAGGTGGGAGATTCCAAAAAATTAGCAACCTATGTGATCTAATCAGTATGAGTCAAGTTTTTATTTTCTTCAACTTCTTCGATACTTGGACTTTTTTGATGTTCAGTCGAATACGACCATGGTTGTGGTTCACCAGATCCGAATAGGAAAAATATTACAGCTCCGACAAATGATACAATTCCAAAAACATAGAAGCTGGTATTCCACTGAGAAATTTTCTGTAAAATTTATGCAAATGAATCAATGATTAATTTAGAACAATATTCATCTTTAATAATTTAGTCTGATGCTGTAAAATCCATAAACTTACATGATCGGTAACTATACTTGTAATAATGATTGGAGCAATAGCGCTACCCAGCATGTGAAAAAAAGATATAAAACTGGCCAAAACGCTCGAGCATTTCGGCGCCAAAACTAGAATATTCAAACTGCAGGAAAAACAAAATCAAATCTCGAATCATCTCCAAAACAAACTGAATTTTAGCCAGATCTTGAAGTACTCACTTGCATATTATCCAGACAACAGAAACTGTAGTTTTCAGCAATGTAAAACATACCATCGTAGCGACGAAATTATGCGAAAACTTGGAAACAGCCAGTAAAAAAATTCCACCGAAGGAGAGAGCACAGCAGGCGAACATCTTGTGCGCCTAAGTGTAATCAGTGTTGATCATTTTTTATCCAAGGTCTCAGAAACCTTATATCGTAAAAAAAAACTCACTTGAGTAGTTGTTAGATATTGATTATTTCTGAAATAATCCAGCAAATATCCGACGCAGGGTACTGTGAATATATTTATTACCGTAGGTATAGCCGAATAAATTCCCACTTCTTTGAGCTCGCTGCCGGTCAGATCTTGAAATGTAAATTCATTTAGTAAAGATTTTATCGTGATGTTTCATTCGATATAGGCTCGTGAGTATTAGAAGGGTTGCAGGTCATACCTTCGATATACGTTGGAAGAAACGTTACGGTCACAACGAGACCAAAATCTTGTATCATTCGGGCCACTCCTAAAGCGTAAACTTGTTTGCTGAGAAGCATGTTTTTCCACATTGATTTCAACTACAAGCACATACGTTCATAAATCAAAACATCCATACTTTTAGTTTTATGAAAATTATGCGCATGCAGGAGTACAGCGAATTACGAGTTTAATGAACTATTTTTAGCTTTGAGATTTATTTTTATTTCAGTGGATTTGTTTTTCTCCTCCTCCCCCCCCCCCCCTCCAACTAAAAACTTCACCTTGTATGATGAAATAACAGAAAATCTTTTTGAAATATTGATCAAATTATAATCTTGAATAAATTGAAATATCAGAAAACTGACTTGAAATTTCAAAATAATGGTTAAAGGTTGATAAATTTTGATCTAAAATAATGTGAAAGTTGATAAAATATGATCAGATTCAGAATCGTTTCAAGGTATGGGAAAAAAATTACAAGTAGAGAAAGATGTGGTTTAAAATACAAAAAAATGAGCTAATTTGCATGATAAAATTGAAAAAAATCAACTTTTATTTGGAATTCGATGAAAAATCTTGAAAGTTGTTAAGCTTTTGAATAGTTGAAAAAATTGGAAAATTAAAGAAAAAACGTGAAAATTGAAAAAAAAATGTTGAGGTTAATACAATACTGTTGAAGATATGGAAGGTTTTTCAAAATCTATTCAAAATGTCTGAAGAGTGATGCCAAATTTTTTATCAGATTTGTTTAAAAATGCGTTGAATCGAACAGAAGTTTCATGTTATGATGATTTTTTCCATATTTTAAAATAATTTCATGATTTTCCATGTGATTTTTTGTCATTTATTGAAACAATTTCGCAATTTTAAAAAGATTTTCAATCTTTTTGAAGTAATTTCTACAACTTTTACAATTTTTTGAACCATTTCGCTATGTAAATTTTATTTGTTTTGTTTATGTTTGAAAAAATCTAACGACGTTTTAACTGAAATTTTTTCTGCCACCTTTAACAAATTTTTCTCTAGTTCGAGCTGTTCTCACAGAATGAAGTAATTTCTAAAACTTCTACCACTTTTGAACAAATTTCCAGAAATTTGTCTACATTTTATTACATTTTTTCCTTTCTTAAAAGAATTGTTTAGGTACCGTTTGAAACCGGATTTTTAAAATCATTTTCAAATCAATTTTAGAATTTTGAATAATTTTTACAACTTTTCTGAGTGATTAATCCATATTTTGCATTATTTTGAACAGTTTTTATTCACAATTGAATATTTTTTATACGATTTTATTAAATTTTTCGATCACCCCGTGACATTTACGAATAATTTTTGCATCGTTTTTCGATTCTTTTCACTTGAAAAAAAATTATTCTGCCTCCTTAACATGGTTTTCTTCATTTTCAAACTTTTTTTTTGCTATTTCGAGTAGTTCTATTATTATTTTCAAATTTTTGAAACTAATTAAATATTTTAAATTTTTTTTCAATATTTTGAACTTTTTTTTGCAATTTATTTGAAAGTTTCGAAAAACTACAATTTTGCGTAAAATGAGTTTTTTAAACAATGCTTTCGACTGTGGTACTGATAAATGATGATGTACTAAAATTTTTCTTTTGTCGATTTTTATGCTGCTTTAATAATAACTTTTTCAATTTTTTTGGATAATTTTAACCGGTTTTCCCTGCATTTTCAAGAATTATGAAAATATTTTTACTCTTATTGACTTTAAAATTTTTTTCTGATACTTACTGTTTATGATTCAAATTGTTTTTCGTTTGAATTTAAGTATTTTATAGTTGTAACAATTTTTCGAAATTTTTTGATCATTAGAAGATTTTTCTAGAGCTTCTATAATTTTTTTTGATTTTGCAAGTAATTTTACAAAATTTCAACAAGTTTTCTGGGTTTTTAAAGTGAAAATTACTTTTTTCTAAACTATCGTTTCAAAGTTTTAACAGAATTTTAAATTATTACAAAAGTTTCAAAACTTATTGAACCATTTTAACAATTTTTTTTGATAATTGTAACTATTTTTGCAATATTATGAACGTTTTTGAGGAATATTACTTACTTGAACAAATTGAATAAGATTTTTACGATATTTGAATGATCTTTTGATATTTTATGCGATTTTATTTATGTTATGTCGACGTTCATGTTACTTTTTCAAAAAATTCCCACGTTCTAAATTTTTTCAAAAAAATTCAATTTCATTTTTAAAAAATTTGCGTAATTTGATTTATACGTTTTAAATTATTTTTATATTGTTGAAGAGGCTGTTGTTTTAAAATTTCAGAAACTTTGAAAGTTGTCTCACCGACTTTTGGAATAATTGTAACTATTTTCATTTGTGACCAGTAAAGAGAAAATCCGGTTAGTGTGTAAAAATTTTTTTTGGTAATTTGCGATTTGGGGTCCCAAGGGTCAAGATTACGTACTTCAAACGTTTTTAAAATCTCAATCGATATTTTGATTCGTTATTTTTCTCGCCTTGATCTAGTTTTTTGAATGTTTCCATAAAAATTACGATTTTTTTTTTAATTGTAATTTTTTTTCAAAATTTTATGTAATGACTCATGATTAGCTGCCACGAGGAAAAAATTGTATTGCTAATTACTCACATTTTTGGGCCTCGATTGATGCGGATCTTGTCTTATGTACTCGAGCTCTTCCCTAGTTATCCACTTATCTAATTCCGGACTGTTGGGTACCAGTATAATCCATATCGCAGTCCATAACAATGAAAACCCACCTATTAACCGTGAATTTATCATTTTAAAGTGAACTTGATGGACAAGGTTGATAATTATTTAAAATGCATTACCAAACCAGTAAAAAGTCGACGGCCACCCGTAATGTTGTGTCAGGTATCCGAAAATGGGATACGATATAGCCGGCCCGGCATATAATCCACTCAATGTTATAGCCATTAATTTAGATCGATCTCTCAAAGGTGACCATTGTGTCCATAATTCTGGAAAACTAACGAATCTGAAACACTTTGTAATTTGTTCCCTTTTTTTAGAAATTCTGCCCGAAGCTACTCGTCGAAAAATACTTCATAATTACCATACCTCAGTCACCCCTTCTAATATCCGAGCGATTAAAAATAGATAAAAATTAGTCCGAAGTATGAGCGGATTGAGTATGGTCAAGATCGAAACAATCAAGCTGCTGATACCGATAACGGTCGCACCTCCATATTTCATCGCCAGGTGGCCTCCTACCGGCGCTAATATCGAACCGTACGCGTACATACCGAGTATAAAACCGGTAGTTTTCGGATCCCAGTCGAATTCCGGATCCTAGAAGAGGGAATACGACCTCAGATTGTAATTATATAGAAATCCATTGCGCGAAACTCGAAACCAATTACGAAAGGTATATGTGCAAATACTTACGATAGTAGTGGTCGTATTACCAACGGTATTTGTGTGGTTTTTGGTCATATCTAGTATAGCTATGTTTAGATTACCTCTCAACGTAAAAATATTCATTTCTCCGAAGAAAGCCAAGATTCCCACCAGGAAACGTTTCGAACAAAAAAATTGGTAGTCTTGCATCGTTGTGAAATTTTTTTTCAACCTAAACAAACACGTCGTCTGGTATATTCGTTTCGGAATTTTGTTCATATTCGATGCTTACACGTGTAAAAATTAGATGCCAGATAGAACTGACCCTCGAAATGATAATTGCATTGTTGATAGTTAGAATTCGGTGTCATATTACGACGATATTTTTACTTACGCGTGTTTACTTTACGAATACATTAATAAATGATGTTTTTACGGTTACGTACTTACTGAAAATTCCAATTCCAACGAGTATTTATTCTTGGCCGTCTGCTAACAACTTAGCAAATCGCGTCCGTTCGAAAAAACCGATTCAACATTATTGATGGAAAATTGATCGGAAACTAGACGTTTCCCGCGACAACTTCGCAGCCATTCCGCAAATTAATGTATTAATCACGAAGTTACGATTTCAATTGAGAATTTATTCCGAAAAAAAAGTTATGCAAGGTGATGTACGAGAATGAGTTAAACGTTTACATTTTTGTGAAGTGAAAAAAAAAAATATAAACTGGTTAAGCGTCCTGATCGCCGCTGGCCACGGTTATGTTTCTCACGTGCTGTTATTAGAACTTGAACAGTGTGTAATCACTAATCAGTATACGTGCGTAAGGTAGACTTGATAACTCAGCAGGGAAGAATTTTTTTTCAGATTTATAAAATTCCTCGAGTTTGCTTTTTGGACCAAAAAATTTCAAGATGACCTATCAAAAATGAGATATGTTTTATTCGATGGTATATTCGAAGAAAACTCGTTCTATCAAGTTGACATGAATCGAATTCCAAAAACGCGATGCCATGTTAGACCCACAGAAATGAATTTCTCGCGGTACGAATCGAATATTCAAATGTTTAATTATCAAGTCCCAAAATACAATGCAGTTGAGTAAAATGTTGATTTTTTGGCAAGTGCACAAAAACAGCGAATTTAATGAAAACATTGGTCGATGAATATCGGTAGATATTTATTACGTTCGATGTGGTTTTTTATCACCCTTGCTACTTTGTCAAAATTGCACAAATCTAATTTGAATAAATTTACGATGTTAGCGAACGAAATTCTATTAAAAAAAATATTTCCAACGTACGAATGGGATCCTGGATTGGTGATTTTATTCCACGACACCGAACTGATGGACGTAAAGAGCTTAAACGTGTATCTATTATTCGTGTTTTCGATATTAAGGAGGGGAGGATGAATGCATCGTAATGTGTTCGAGGTGGGTAATCAGACAACTGCATCGATTTGGTTAAATTTATTCGATAAAAAAGAAGTTTCTAATGATGTTTTTAGGTCGATTGATCGTGAAATTGTGAAATTCATGGTGAAAAAATTATTAAGAATGTCGTGAAAATTAAATCTAAAATTTGTAGATGTAAAGATTTTTTGAATTTAAACATTAGAAAATTCTAATTTCGATCGCTGAAAGAAAAAAAAATCAGTTTTTTCTTGGACTCGTATTTTTTCCTGGTTTGGACTTATACAAAAATTGAACTTGAATCAGAAAACGAAGAAAATTTTTTAGAAGAGAAAAGAGGATAGATTATTATGACTCTGGTAAAATTGTCATCATTTTCATTTTTCAGACTAAAGTTTAGTACAATTTTTTTAATCAAAATTAATTTTTTTAATTTTGAAAGGTAATGGCTTTTCATCTATACATAAATTCTCCTTTGAATGGGAAACCTTTGATCGCGGATATTTTAGGGCTTCAGTCCAATCCTAAAGATTTGAGCTTGAGATGTAACTAGATGAAAATTTTTTAAATGTTTCAATATTTATAGTCAATTAAGTAGATGAAAAAAATTATTTTCAATTTTTATTCTTGAAACTCATAAAATAAGTGTAAGTAGGTATTATTTTTAATTTTTAAAAAAATTCATCATCAACATCAACTTCCAAATCAAATAAGTTGTTCAAATCAATTTTCCTTTGATTAATTTGCAGGCTTTTTTTTCACTTTTGAGTAGATATTTAAAGTTTTTTTTGTCACCAACTTTCAATGTAATTATTGATTGTCAATCTGTCATTTTCAATTTTAATGTTGTTCCCCAGCAGCCGTTGATCTTTTGAATCCCCAGTCAATTTTGGCATTTTCGACTGATTCAGATTTAGAGAGAAAACTTGTCAAATGATCAAATAACATTCATTTTTCAAAATAACAAAACATGATTTTTTGAAAAATTTTCACTCAAGTGTAATAAGAAAATTGAGTTTTCTATTTTGTATCTTCATGTTTGTTAATTGATAAATTTCTTTTTTTTTTTTGTTTCAGGTGAGTCATAAACCATTGTCCTTGGAGTAGATAAGTATATTTACTTTCTTTAATTTTGCTGGGTTGTGGATACAAGTTGTACATACATAAAGTTATCGTAATATGTGACCAAAAATTAACCATTTTACTTCCATTCATTAGACCAAAAATTGGCTTGATTTTTTTTTTTTTTTGAAAAATATGTAAAATTTCACCGATTTAGTCAGTAGTTAATTACTGACTCAATCGTAAAAATCACTGATTCAACCAGTAAATTGAAATTTTCACTGATTCATTTCAGTAGTTGAGCAAAAATGACGGATTCAAAAATACCGCAACAATTGAGGAGTTTCGTTTCAAAACGCAACGAAAAATTTGTTTCATATCAAAACGCAACATCTTTTTTTGCCCCTTCCCTCCAACCCTCCTTGAGGTACAAGTGCGAAATGACCCCATAACATGTAGCTGGGGTCCTAAGCTTTCCAATGAGACCGCCCCGAGCCAAAACCCCCCACCCAATTTTGAATGACAGTTTTTTTGCGATTTCTCAAAAATCAGGTCTTCGGAGATGTTGCGTTTTGAAACGAAACTCCTCAATTTACTAATTGAATCGGTAATTTTTCACTGATTAACTGTGGAATTAGGGAAATTTCTCTGCCAATCATGACATGATTCCGTTTCTTTCAATCAGTCAATCTTCAGATTTTGACTGATTTAAGTTTAGAGAGTGATAATTGATAAACTTTGTTGTCAAAAACAGAAAAATTGTATTTTTTGAGCCATACAAATCAAAGTTCATTCGATGAAGAATCCTTTCACTATGAAAAGACTTGTATCGAGGTACTCGCACCTATACCTGTGGCACTAAATACCATAAAATGAGGCTTATTTTTGAAGTATCCCAGCTAGTGATCGTGAATCGTATTCGAATCATTTCCGCACATCTTGACTCGTGATTTTAATAATTTTGCACATAATTTATTGAAATGTTTCAAATTAGGTAAGCTAGAAGCGGTGCACCAAAAGCCGAAAGTTTCGTGTTTTCTTTTTTCGTTCAATTTGAAAATTTGAGTTTGACATTGAATTTTATTGTGTTCTAAGCTTGTAATCGTTTCAATAGTTTGGAAAAACAAATCAAATGGAATTTACAATTTTCTTTGTGATTGTTTTATTAATCGGAGAAACAGACTAAATGAAAATTACAAATGGAAATATAATTCATTTTAACTTGACAAAAAAAATGATTCGTGATATGATTTGAAAAAAAATTCGGGAAATTATTTCTTTGAGCGTGATTTGTGGTTGTGATTCGAATCAGGATTCAGGAATCACTACAATAAAAATGAATAAAAGTAGAAAGTTACACAAAAAAATGATAAATTGTATCAAAAAAAAAAAAAATTAGAAAGTAATCCCTTTCACATAATTGATGAAATTTATTCTAAGGAAATAAATTTATTATTTTTTCAGAATAAATTTTACAAATTTTATGAATGGGGCTCCGTTGTGTTTTTTTTTGGTAGAATTTTGTGATTTTGTCCATTTCTACCTCGATGATTTGCTACTTTGTTAATCCATCGTGGTTTCTTTATTTTCGAACGTAATATATTGTAAAATTGGGGGAAAAACACTGCCATCTTAAAATGATCACATAGTGCTGAAGAATTACTTATTCGGTAAATCATGATCTTTATCGCATTTCTCTGGATCTTCCTCTGTCGATGCTTTGGACCACAACTGAGGGTCACTGGAGCCATAAAAAGTGAACACAATTGAACTAGAGATCATCACACCTGCTGTTAAATAAAATACCTTGTTCCAATCTTCGGAGCTCTGTAAAAAAATTCCATTAATGTTACTTTCGAGACAATTAATCCTACATAGGTAATGTCCCTTCACTCACATGGTGAACGGTAATCACTCCGATAATGAATTGAGCTAAAATACTACCCAGTGAATACCAAAATGTGGTTAGGGCTGTTACTGCTCCTGAATGATTCGGCGCCATATGAACTATCACCATTCTGAACATCAAAAGCGACACAGAAAAATACACATCAATTCAGAGACGATTGGACGATTCTATAAATAATTATGAAAAAAGTTGGATGAATTGGTTCTCACAGGAAAACTGAAGCACTGCACGACAGCAACGTTCTTACAATGGTGAAGCATGCAATCGATACGATGAAATCGGAAACTAGACCAGAAGCAGCTAACAAGCAACCTCCTACAAAAAAATTAGCTCCGAGGATTATTTTGTGCATCTGAAAAAATTGCCAACATCAAAGTAATGAACGAATTGGTTTTACCAACTGTGAATTCTTTGTATGTATGTACCTTGGTAGCAGTTATACCAGAGGTATTTTTCCAGTAATCCATCGCTATGCCTAGAATTGGTATCAAAATGGCACATATTACACTTGGAATAGAAGATATCAGTCCTACCAAATCGGTGGTTTTTCCAGTGGCATCTGCAGGGGAAAAAATCATATCGTAATAACTCGATAAAAGGTGTTTTTTTGATGAGAACTGAGATTGAAATCAACTTGACTAAATACTTTACCTTTAACGAATAAAGGTAGACAGATGAAAATGACCGCCAGTGACCATCCTAAGCAAATCCTACTAAAAGAAAGTGCCCAAAACGGTATCGATGAGAAAATACTGCAATAAGGTGTCGACGTCTTGGTATCGGATGATGCTGCTGATTTTTCAGTATTGGCGAGTATATAGGAGAGTTCTGTTTGGGAGATCCATCTGTCGTTGGAGGGATAATTTGGTACCAAAAATAACCAAACCAATGCCCAAATCAAAGTTGCAAGACCTATGAATAAATATCCAACGGTTTGATTTTGAACTGTGAATTTGATGCAGAAAATTCTTCTTACCTGTGGTATAAAATACCATTGGCCATCCCCATTCATAAGCCACATATCCGCAGGTCGAATATAAAAGAGCTGCTCCGATGTATATTCCATTCAAACTGAACGACATTAATCGTGATCTTTCCGATAATGGAATCCATTGTCGAAATATATCCGAGATGCTGGCAAAAGCTATGTTCTGTGACGTTGAAAAATTCATAATCATGTGACATCCCAATATTCAGTCGACTCGTGATTTTGGAACATCTTACCTCCAGAAATCCGGTAATGAAGCGTATTGCCAGAAAGAATTTGAAATCTAGGTGAACTAGGACCAAAGGAACGATAATTGTAAGAATACTCATCGCTATCATCAACGTTCCGTAAGTTATTGAGCCTCCAAGTCTGGATGGAACGGAAGATAGAACAAACGAGAACAACCCACCGTATCCCCACGAACTCAGTATTAAGCTTTTGGTCGTTGATTCCCATTTGAATTCTGCTGGCTGATTAAAAATGAATTTATAATGTATCAAGTAAAAAAGGTTGATAATTCTTACCTGAATCACGGTTTGATTTCCTTTGAAAATTGATTTCGAAGATGTCATTTCTACTATTGCTATGCTTATGTTTCCTTTCAAGAAATTCATATTAACTAAGCCCAGAAATATCAGGAACGTTACCAGAAAACGTTTGGATATCCACATCGATGGGGGTTCAGACATTTTTGTAGATTTACTAATTTAAAAAAAAAAATTGGTAAATAATTGAAAAAAAAATTGATAAAAATTATAAGTACAAAAAAGTAATTTGAATAATTACTTGTCCGAAATATTCGGTATTTCTGTTGGAGTTTCAGCTGAGAGTGTATCTTCGGATTTCATTTTTTGATTTTCGAAATAAAAACTACAAATAACTTCGCCACATTGACTTGAATTGATTTAAAAAGTTTTCAATTTATTTGAAGAGAGTTTGAACGTAAATTGATGCTTTGATATTTTCTGAAGTGTACTCAAGTTTATCAAAATTTCAAATAAATTCATGGCATGTTATGGAGATTTATAACGATATCTTTAATACTGGTGTTTTAAGATTACACACCTTCTTAACGATATCGATTCTAATGTTCCATATCCATTCGTAACAGCCATTGAAATTGGCAATTTGGGTGATATGTTTGCATTTTACTTGTGGAGATATCGTTTACATAAGTCAATTGCGTGGGAGCTTTGTAAAAATTTGAGTGAGAGGTAGGGGCATGGTGGTGATATTTTAAATTTCTGGATTTGTCCTGATATTTAGCCTCCTTTTTTATAATTACTTTCATGTCAAAGTCGAGAGGTAAACACTCAATGTTGATAACGTACATATTTTAATCACTTTTTAGTCTTAAAATTTTTTTGACTGTAAAAAAAGTAATTAAAATGCATACTTTTATCGCGTATTTACTATAAATGGCGTGATAAATGTAGGTACCATTGCGTGATAAGTTGGTACGTGAGTGCGTTTTTTCTTAAAATTATTGGGTGGAAATTTTGAGTGAATTTGTATTGCCAAGAGCTATTGGTAGATTGGGTGTCCTTATGCTTCGTGTGCCTGATGTGAGTGAAAAATTTTATGGAAAGTCAAAATTAAGCAATTTATGTTCAATTTCGAGTATTTTATTCTTAATTATTTTTATTCATAAGACTAATTATTTTGTATAAAAATTGAGGAACGAGATGTACACCATGTGGGCTGTTGAATTTTGAACCCTGACTAGTCGAAATACCATTTTTAAAATCAAAATAATGATTTATTCGGTAGTCGTCTTAGTGCTGTCGGCATTTTCGTCATCTGGTTTAGCCTTCGACCATGACTGAGGTTCGCTGGAACTGCGTAGTGTGAACAGAATCCCTCCCAATGTCATGAAAGTGGTCGTTAAAATGAATACTCTGTTCCATTCTTCGAGGCTCTGAAAAAGTGACATGGAAAAGATGTGTGGGATGATTCTAAAAAAATTGAAGGTTGTGTAAACCACAAGGTTTTTTCAAATTTTATGTACTTACATGATTGGTGGTCATTTCTCCGATAGCGAATTGTGATGAGATATTACCCAATGCATACCAAAATGTTGATAAGGCTGAGACAGTTCCGGCGTGGTTGGGTGCCATGTAAATGACCACCAGTCTGAAGAAATAGATCAAAAAGAAAAGTTAGTATTTGTAAATGGGGAATTTGTTTAGTTTTACGAAATGGTTTAAAACTAAGCTCATCAAATTTTTCATACAAAATGCAAAAAAATGTTGGTTTTAATTTTCAAATTCCAGAAAAAATAAATCATCAAAAAAAAAGTTAATTCGTGAGAAAAAAATGTGGATTTTCAATATTATTTTTTTCTGGGCCCTCGTTGGACTCGAAATCAAGGCCGAAACGAGGGGGGAGTGGCAGAGGGGCAGTTTGTCCTTTTAATTGGCAAAATTGAATTTTTTCTGTTGAAAAAATTGAATAAACTTTTATAGATGACTTATGTTGGAAAAAAAAAGAAAAATTGTATTTTTGAGCCAGAAAAATCAGAACAAATTGTTATTCTAAGTTAGAAAAATCAAACTATATTGTATTCGCGAGTCAAAAGAATCTGAAAAAATTCAACATTAATATTGCAAAATATTAAACCCGACCCCCTCCCCTTCTCTCCTCCCGTACTATGAATCACATTCGATTTGTTTTTCTTCTTATGCTTATATGTTAGATTGTTTGGGCATGGTTGACTTTTTGACTTTTTTTTTCAATGAGACCATCTATGACCTAATTTTGCACACTTCGGTCGTTTTGGAAAACCATTTTTTATTATTTTTTTTATGATTTTGAAGCGGATACGTTTTCTCTTGGTTTTGTTCAAAAAATACATTTTTTTTATTTTTTAGAATGAAATAGGTTTTTTTGCCTTAATTTTCAATCAGCTATCAAAAATCGGTGAAATAAATTAATTTCAAATAGCCACATAAAAAATGCTAAGCCAAGTATTTTGACCTAACTTGAAACGAATCTCAACAAGATTTTATTAAATTTCTGGTTTTATTTTCTCATAAAACTCCATTTCAAAGAAATGTAAAGTAGAATTTTGAGAATTTACGTACTAAGAATGGTCATATGAAGCGTGCGCCTGGTGCACTCGGGGGAGGAATTTGATTTACTGAAGTATTAGAACATGAAATTGAGGCTTTCAATTACTTATGCCATTTTTTGTATAAATTCATATTTTTCGAGAAAGAATCGGACATTACAGACCCACAGACAAGTAAATCATTTAAAACGGAAGGGGTAATTTTTTCCGAATCAAAAGTGGTCAAAAATGAAAAATTTTCTCCATTCGAAATTTTTGAGGTATCTTATTTTGTGCAGAGGCAATGTCCCTGTACCTACAATTAGTAAAGCAGGAAAATTTTTTACCATGTGGGTAATCTCCATATGCCTTCAACTTCAAGTAAAGCGGAGGAGGAAGGAGTTTCATTTTTTTCTCAATCAAAACTGAAGTAGAAATTTTTTCTCTCTCTCTGTTTAAGGAATATTATTCATCTTAAGTTGAATGGCTATTTTTTTGAATAAGTTTGGGTAAAAGATCATAAAAATAGTAAATTCTGTAGCCATTAGTTTTTTCACTCTTGCAAAAATCTTATTTTCAAAAAAAAAAAAAATAGATTCAGTGCCTATTTTGAAAAATGCTCTTCGAATCAAAGGTACGATTAGACGCAAATATCTATTGATATACTTACAGAAGAACTAGTGCATTGCATGATAGCAAAGTCCTGATGATGGCAAAACATATTATTGTAACGATGAATTTGGAAAGCAACATCGAACCTGCCAGAAGAACGGCTCCGAAAAATAAATTGAATCCTACTATTATCTTGTGCATCTGTAAACCCATTAAATTGATTGAAAATGTTACATTTGGACCAAGAATCACCCAGTCCACCTAAGTAAACTTGGATACTAAATCATACTTATTGTTTGAATTCTCATTTCAGTCAAAATATTGAAAAAATTCTGTAAGAACTGAAACGTCAATCAAAAATTTGAAAATCGATGTACATTCTTACTTTCGTAGTTCTTATTTTGGAATTATTCTTCCAACTATCCATGATGGTGCCTATCAACGGTATCATCAGAGTACATACGGCGCTGGGAATCGAAGAAATATATCCGACAAAATCAGTGCTCTGTTGAGTAGCATCTGAAGCAAAGGAGTGAATTTGACGACAATGATGATTGGAATTATTTCCATTATTCAATCGTGACTTCATAATTACCCACCTTTGACGTATAGTGGCAGACATGAAATTATCGTCGTCATGGACCATCCTTGGATAACTCTGCATAAGCATAGCACCCAAAATGGAGTCGACATGAGGATACTTTTATAAGGATTTCGTACAGCTTTCTGCGATTTTTTCCTGGTTCCTTCGATGATGTGAGCGATTTCTTTTTTAGAAATCCATCTATCCTCAGAAGGGTAATTTGAGACGAGAGCTAACCAGATTATAGCCCAAACCAACGAGCAAAGACCTGGAAGACAATTTCATTCGATCAGAAATACTCCTCTGTAAAATGTGGAATTACTGGTATAGATTCTCGTACCTGTGGCATAAAATACCATTGGCCATCCCCATTTATGAGCCAGAATACCGCATGAAAAATGGACAATTGTTGTTCCAACGAAAATACCATTGAAGCTGAGCGACATTAACCGAGATCTCTCCGTGATTGGGATCCAATTTTGAAAAATTTCAGATCTGCATGCATAAGTGATGTTCTAAAAAAAAATCATTTTTTCAATCAGACATTTCATCGAGGAAAACAATCAAGATGGAAATTTCATCACCCACGTCGAGAAATCCGATTAAAAAACGAGTCATTAAAAATAATCCGAAACTTTGATAAACGCTGGCTGGCACTAAAATCGTTAATGTGCCAATTAGTAACATCAACGTGCCATAAGCTGTTGATCCTCCGAATTTTAATGGAAACGAGGCGAACAGAAAGGAAAACAGGCCTCCATATTCGTGCATGTTCAATATCAGACCTATTTTTGAAGTATCCCAGTTGAATTCTGGCTGCTGTTGGAAAATTTTAATGAAATTGAAACTACGCCGTGATGCTGAAATTTGATACACAAATTGAATAACGTACCCTCATTTCGGTAATCGTGTGGTTCCCTCCGGTTATTATTTTCTTAGAAGTCATCTCAACAATGGCAATGCTCACATTCAATTTTATCAAGCTCATATTGATTAGGCCTAGAAATATCATGCATGTAACGAAAAATCTCTTCGATAACCATATCGACGGCATTTTCGAATAAGTCGACTTCATTCTATGGAAATTAGAAAAAAAATTATGGGGTCTCATTTACGTTTAGATGACTTTATAAGTAACTAGTTGAATTGTGATCGATAATCGATAATTATTTATAATGTATGCAAATTACTTGTCTTCGTATTCTGGAAGCTCTTCATCGGATATTTCACAACATTCAATAATTTTAGGTTTCATTTTGGTGTGAACTTGAATCTTAAACCTGTCGTCTCGTAAGTACGATCACTTCACCTGTGACATCTCGAATCGTTGACTAAAACCGATTTACATAATTTTTACGAGAAATTCGTGTATTTTATCGAGTCTAATTGACTTTATCTAAATTGATCATAAATTTATGGGTATGTACGATGTAAAGTGACGCAGGTTATCGTAATTTTACATCAGTTTGGTCAGCCTTGTCTAACCCGATGTAAGAGATTATTGTACTCGTACTGTGATGGTAAACATATAGGTATAGGTATTGATTATTTTGGTCCATGACCAATGTTCATAATATTTACTATTGACGAATGGAAAAATATGCCTATTTAACTCATCTTATTTATGATCTTAAAATACTTTTTTTTTTTTTTCTAAAATATAAAGAGAGAAATCTATAAATAAAAATGAAGCAACTAATCGACCAATTAATATAAACGGTCTTAATAAAGTACTTAGGTACTCAATTTCAGGAAAACATCGGGTAATTATGAAACCAGTGGCCATCCATATAAATTAAAATTGAACTCTAAACGTGTGAATAATTATCGAATTGATAGATAACGAGAAACAAATTATTATGCGTAATAGATAATTTCTCTCAAGCAGGAATGAGCATGATTCAAATATTTTTATTTTGATTCGAAGATCTTAATTAGAACCGTCTTGTGGGAAAGTGATTGTGAATCGTAATCGGATCATTTTCGCTCATCGTGATGTGTGATTTGTGCGATTCAAATGATTTTGCACATGGTTTGAAATATTTTGAATTGAATGATAAATGGTGTGCCAAAAGCCAAACATTTTATGTTTTCTTTTTTCGTTGTTTCACTTTGATGAGAATTCGATTTTGTTATTGAATTGTGTCGTAAGCTTGTGTTTGTTTTCATAATTAACGAAATGGATCGATGGAGATTGCGATTGCGATTTTTTTTATTGATCAGAGAAACAGAACAGATGGAATTACAATTGTGAATAATTCGTTTTCATTTGACATAAAATCGGGAAATGATTTGAATCACGAATCATTTTCGCACATCGTGATTCGTGATTCAAAAAAAAAAAAACATTCGGCGAATCACTTCCCTGAGCGTGATTCGTGATCGTGATTCGAATCACGATTAATTTTGTGATTTTATCCATTACTGTCTCGAGAGATGATTTCAGTGATGAAAAATTGAAACTGGAAATAAAAGTGGAAAAACATGAACTGAAAAAGAAAACGGAAACTGAAATAAATTTTTGACCAGTATTATTGTTTTGTAGTCAACATCGAAAAATTTTGCAAAGCATTGAAATTTTTTAGACAAAATAAATAAAATTTCTTGTAATTCTTTGAAAGTTTGACTCGAAAAATTCAAAATTCTTCGAACCATAATATTTAAATGAAAAAACTGAAAATTTTCATTGAAAAATTCAAAATTTTGGAAAAATTTTCAATCATTAATCTACAATTTACATCAAAAATTAAATTTTTCAATTTTTTGTGTATTTGAATCATGATTCAATCTCTCTTTATTTAGATATTTCTCACTTCTTTTTCCAAATGTGACGATATTAGTGGAATTCTCCTTCAAATCGGCATTGATCATTGATCAAAAATCTGAAAATGTGACCCTGCCGTAAAGAAAGGACCTTGTATGTATGTAAAAAATTCATTTGGATCAAGCAACGTGAAAAATGAGACATCGATTTTTTTTTACACTAGGTTTCTTCTTTACGACAGGGTCATAAATATGTAATTGGGGAATCGGAAATTCATATTAAAAATGTTTGTAAAAAACTTGGAAAACTGTAAAAATATTCATTAAATACGAAAAAAAAGCGTTTTAAATTTAAAAAAAAAAGTGGAATACTTGATGATCAATTATTAATTTCTACCAAAAATTATTTCAAACACAAACACTTAAAAATTATTTTATTGAAAATTTTGATTGAAAAGGATAAAAATTTTCTGATTAAATATACCTAAATTGAAAATTTACAACCAAAGCGGTGAGTAGAGGGGAAGGTGTAAGAGAGGCGTGTTTTTTTTCTTTTATTCACTTATTGTAAGTTTGTAATTTTTTATTGAAAAATGGGTTTGAGCCGAAATTTTTTAAAACTGGTGACTTTATGATCTTCTTTTCTCGGAAATTTTTGGTATGAATTTGAAGTTGTGAAAAATTTTACCTACTTCGAATCGAAAAGGTAAAAGAATAAGTTCAATTTTAGCAGAAAAATTTTAAGTTTTTGTCCCTCAAAATTTAAAAAACTGGATTTAAAAACTCAAACTAAAAAAATTTGGGAACTGAAACTATTTTTCATCGCTGGTTGATTCGATTTGCAATTTTGTTATGCCTTAGTGGCATCTTTTTCTCATTTCTTACTGTTAAGAAAAATATCACAAAAGTCTTTCCAAAAACTCTAAAAAATTTTGAAAAAAAAACATTGATAATTGTGTACAAAAACTAAAACGTATTCTAAAAAACATTTTTTATTTGTTTTTATATAAAAAAAAAGTCAAAATATAAAAAATTGTAAAATAAAGCGTATAAAACAAAAAAAAAAGTAGAAAAAAGTAATCTACTAGGTAATAATACTTTCATCAGAGTAATTATTTCACTTCGTTTTGAGAAATGAACTAATTCAGTGGGATCATTACCATACCATCTTTATCTGGTTTAGAAGGCAAACTTGGATCAACTGGAACTTCTTCATTTAACCTGCGTACAAAAAATTGATATAATTCTTTCCCAAACGTAAATGCCACATTCGGGTCAACTTACGGTTGTGTGACATCTGGAAAATCTGGATCTTCGGGCCAATCGGGTCGTCGATTTTTAATTTCTTGTTCCCGAACGATGTATTTATCCCCCTCAGTGAGCTTCTTCAAGTATATTACTATTAAAGTGATGACTACAACTAGAAGAGCAATTGATAGTAATATGACGAGCCACATTATGGTGAAATTTCCCGAATCTTTTATCGGTTCTACTTTTGGTACTGATTCTGGTGAGCTCTTTTCGGTCGATTGTATCATTGGTTCATCGGATTGATCCATGATCTTTTCGAGTTCTGTTTGTTTCAAGGCTACTGGCTTCTCAGAAATTGCTGTAAAATTATTAGACATTGTTAAATTATGAAATGAAATCTAAAGGATTGATTATGCAGATACTAAAAATTGATGAAGTTTTTTTTTACTTGGAATTTCTGACGTGTTGAGAAATTTCGTTTCGGAGTTCGCAACCAGAGTGCCATCAACTGAACTGACCATGAATTTGTATTCTTTGTGTGGTTGTAAATTACGAATAGTCACATTGTGGTCATTTTTTTCGACAACTGTTTGGAAATCGTTTTCATCTTTCAATCTGAAAATCGATTGAAAAAATTCACGTATAATGTTGATAATGAAGTTCATTCAAACACAAATCCGAATTATTTATACCCATAATCCACTCGAAATTCTGATCCAATCGGTTGATCAGCACAGTTCGTATCTGCATCTTTACCACATGGCAGCCATATTACTTTCACTGCGGTCGAATTTTCCGATTCAATTCGCTCCAACTGAAAATCTGGCGTAATCATTGGTAAACTAGGCCTCGGTCTTGTCTTTTGTTCAATTTCCATTCTGAAAAATTAAATGATACAAAAAAATTTCCAGACATTTGATTAGAAAAAGAGAATTTGAAAAAAAAGTACTTTTCTCCATCTCCAGCGTTGGTTGTTGCTTGAATAATAATTTTGTAATTCGTATCTGGTTCTAAGCCAGTTAATTTAACTGCAGTCTCATTAGGATCGGTGATTTGGGGACTATATTCAATTATTGGATCCGATTCAGCTTCAGAGATTTTTTCGTAATGAATTTTATACCCAGTCAGACGACCATTCGTAATCAGCGGTGGTTCCCAAGCTAAAGTTAGGGCTGAACTTCCTACAGGGCTCGCTTCCGCAGATTGAACCGGTTCAGGGACTGAAAAAGAATAAAAAATGGTCAAAAATTTTAATCAAAATTTTATTATTTCAATGATGGCGGTACAAACCTCCTTCGGGTGTATCGATTTCTAATTCTTCGCTGAAAGGCCCGGCGTGTTTTCCATTATAGACTTGAATGCGGATTTTATTTTTCGTGTTTGGAGTCAATTTATCAATTACGAAGTTATCGAAATTCTGTTCAACGATTATTTCCGTGATGTTGCCTTTTTGTTGATCATGTTCAGGCCATGTTTCTATCTGTTGGTAAAAATGAAATTTTTAACTTTGTTTTATGCGAAATCGAATATTCTTCAATCCGTTACCTTGTATCCTTGGAAATTGCCTCGTAAGGCTGCTTTGGGTACACGATTCCATGAAATATTTGCTTTGGTTGACGATAGAATTTCTACGAGGGCAAGATTGGCTGGGGCTTCCAGAGGTACTGTAAAGGAAAATATTATTTTTGATGGATTTTTCAGAATTATGAATGTTTTTTTCAACTTTGGCGCAGATCTATGGAGAATGATAAGAGGAGTTTCCTCTCAAAATCCTAATGTCCTAGAATTTCTAGAAACAAGTTTCAAAAACGGAAATTTTTGCTTTCTATTGGCAATTTTTAACAAAAAATTCTGTAATTTTTTCATATTAAAAATTTGTGAATTGCTGTTTTTTAAAATATTTTTTACCCTAATTTTCTGATTTTTAATTCTTTTTGCGATTTTTACTATGATTATTTTTTTTGAAAAAAAAAAGGCGTTACAAAAAGCATACAAAAACATGGAAACTTGACAAGCTAATCCGAAAGAGACTATTTTCTAGTATTCATTGTTTTTTTTTTTTCAAAAACTGTCATTTTTCAATTAAAGTTCATTATTCCACATTTTTGACCTAAACATTGTTGTTACTTAAACATTCCACCCTTCCTTTAAGAAAATACAAAAATACTCTGTAAAAATTCTATTCTTTTCCTTTCCTCCCTCTAAATCTTGATCTGGATCTGCAATTGTCTACTCACCATCTTCTTCGTAATATCCTTCTACTGTAATAGGTGGTTGGGTACATTGGCCTTGGTCATTTCCAGCAACAACTGTGACTAAATGTTTTTCATAAGGTGGTAAGTTAATTGTAAATTCTCCCGTTTCCCATTCTGTGATGTTCTGACTTTCCCATTCCCCTTCAGGGCTGTCAATTTTCCAAGATACGCTGTAGTAGAAGCCAGGTCCATTATGATCAGTCTTTGGCATCGGCTATGCAACATTGAATGAAGTTTTTACAGTTTGATGAATGTTTCTATGTAAGAATGAAAAGTGATGTTGTTGCTTACTTTCCATGATATCAGAGAAGTTGTGGGTCCAGTGGCTCGAACAGTCACATTTTCAGGATTTTTGAAAGGAATGGTAGCTGGGGTGGTGTAAGAGATTGATTCAGAGTTCTGATTAGCTGGACCAATTTCATTGCCAGCGATAATTGTGACTAAATATTTTTCATATGGCAGCACATCATGAACTGTGTACTCTCCAGTTTCCCATTCAGACACATTTCTACTCTCCCATAGCTCTTCTGGTATATCTCTTTTCCATAATACATTGTAGTGAAAGCCCGGACCATTATGGTCATTTTTCGGCATAGGCTGGGTAATGAAGAGATTATCAAAACCAACCATAAATTACTCATCTTTTCAATAGTGAAGATTTGAAAATACCTACCTTCCAAGATATCTGCAAAGTTGTTGAATTAATCGCACGAATAGTTACATTTTCAGGATTTTTGTACGGGATATCAGGTGAAGTTTGAAGTATAAGTGGTTCTAAAGGAGATTCAGCTGGACCTTGGTCATTACCAGCAACAACATTGACTAGATATTTTTCATAGGGCTGTACGTTAGGAACAATATATTCTCCTTTTTCTGGCTGTGTAATAATTTGACTTTGCCATTCTGAGTCTGGTGTGTCTTTTTTCCACGATATATTATAATAAAAACCTGGTCCATTTTGATCAATTTTTGGCATAGGCTAAGTGAATAAAAATTAGAAAATTTGTTTGCAAAATAATATCGTTTGGTTAAAATCAGGTGACTCACTGTCCAAGATATCTCCAAAAATGTAGGATGAGTGGCTTGACCAGTCAAGTTATCTGGATTCTTGAAAGGGATGTAAGCTGGAGTATTGTATTCAAATGCTTCAGAGACTAAGGCAGATGGACCTAGATCATTGCCCGAGATGACTTTGACCAAATATTTTGTGTGAGGTGTTGTATTTGGGATTGTGAATTTTTCTGTGTCCCATTGTGAAATGGTTTGGTTTTCCCATTCTGCTCCTGGTACATCTTTTTTCCAGAAGACATTGTAGTGGAAGCCAGGTCCATTATGGTCATTTTTTGGCATAGGCTGAAAGATTGTTGAATGATAAAAATCATTGATGAGCAAGTTCTTTGTGTTAATGTTTGAGAAAAAGATGAAACGTACTTTCCACGATATCTCCAATGTTTTAGGGTCAAGCGAATGAACAGTCACATTTTCTGGATTTTTGTCAGGAACATCTGGTGGAGTTTGAAGTATAAATGGTTCAGGTGGTGGCGAAGCTTGACCTTGTTCGTTTCCAGCTACAACAGTGACTAGATATTTCTCATAAGGCTGCACATTTTGTACTATGTATTCTCCTTTTTCTGGCTGTGTAATGATTTGACTTTGCCATTCTGAATCTGGTGTATCTTTTTTCCACGATACATTGTAATAAAAACCTGGTCCATTTTGGTCATTTTTTGGCATTGCCTATGTTATTAAAAACAATTTGTAAAAAAAACAACAACTGAAGAACAATTATTCAAATCCCAAAGGAACATACCTGCCAAGATATATCCAGAGTTTTAGGATTGCTGGTTTGAATGGTCACATTATCTGGGTTCTTGAAAGGGATGTCAGGTGGAGTATTATATTCCAGTGCTTCAGAAACAATAGTAGATTGACCCAGATCATTTCCAGCAGTGACTTTGACCAAGTATTTTGTAAAAGGCGAAACTTCTGAGATGGTGTATTCTCCTGTTTCCCAGTTTAGGATAGTTTGATTTTGCCATTCCAACTCTGGCGTGTCTTTTTTCCAAGAGACTTGGTAGTGGAAACCAGGTCCATTATGGTCATCTTTTGGCACAGGCTGAATAATAATTGAATAAAAAATAAATGTCAATGAGTTGAGATGGAGAATTCTTTGTATTAGTTTTCCAGAAAAATGTATGACATACCTTCCATGATATTTCCAGTGTTTTAGGATTAGTTGAGCTAATAGTGACATTTTCTGGATGTTTCTCAGGAACATCTGGTAGAGTTTGTAGGATAAATGGTTCAGAGGGTGGCGAAGCTGAACCTTGGTCATTTCCAGCAACAACAGTGACCAGATATTTCTCATTAGGTTCCACATTTTGTACCTTATACTCTCCTTTTTCTGGCTGTGTAATGATATGACTTTGCCATTCCGAGTCTGGTGTGTCTTTTTTCCAAGACACATTGTAATAAAAACCAGGTCCATTGTGGTCATTTTTTGGCATTGGCTGTACAATTGACAATAGTTGTAAAAGAAATTCATAAAAAAAAAAAACACATTAAAATCATAAAAGAACATACCTGCCAAGCTATATCCAAAGTTTTAGGATTGTTGGTTTGAATGGTCACATTATCTGGATTCTTGAAAGGGATGTCAGGTGGAGTATGATGTTCCAATGTGTCAGAAACTATTGCAGATTGACCTAGATCATTGCCAGAGGTAACCTTGACTAAGTATTTTGTAAAAGGTGATACTTTAGGGAGGGTGTGTTCTCCTGTTTCCCAGTTTGGGATGGTTTGATTTTCCCATTCAGATTCCGGTGTGTCTTTTTTCCATGAGACTTGGTAGTGGAAACCCGGTCCATTATGGTCAGTTTTTGGAATAGGCTGTGGGAGAATAATATCTGTGAATTTGCAAATCAATCAAGATAACGAGTGGGGATGTGTCATATACTCACCTCCCAAGATATCTGTAAAGCTTTGGATTCGTTGGTAGCTTTAACAGATATATTTTTGGGATTCTGGTAGGGAATATCTGGTGGGCTGGAACTGCATATTGAAGATGGTTCCGAAGGCAAAGATTTTCCAATTTTGTTCACTGCCAATACTCTAAACGTGTAATTAGTCCAAGGGGCCATGGCTACCTGTTGAATTTCATTATTGAATTATTATTTACGTTAATTTAGAATGTTCTCATTTAAAATTCTGAGAATTTTCTTACTGCAAATGCGGTATCTGCTGCCGGAATTCTATTGGGAATTATTTCCTCCCATGTATCTGATACTGAAATCTTGTTATGCTGTATAATGTAGTTTATAATCGGAGCTCGATTATCACCAGTATTTTTCCACGAAATAACAGCTTCTCTAGCATTACACAGTAAAGAAACTATTGCTGGAGGGTTGGGAATATTTTGGACTACAAGCGAAGCTTCAGCTTTAGCATAATCCAGCCTTGTATGAGCGACACAGGTATACACTCCGGAGTCCAATTCGCTTGTTTTCA
Source organism: Pseudococcus jackbeardsleyi (assembly GCA_038380155.1). Taxonomy (NCBI): domain Eukaryota; kingdom Metazoa; phylum Arthropoda; class Insecta; order Hemiptera; family Pseudococcidae; genus Pseudococcus; species Pseudococcus jackbeardsleyi. Next base: position 8,277,827 of record CM076242.1, read on the forward strand.
GAATAGTCAAAGAACTATTGTTGGTTTGAACATAACGCTGATCTGAGGAGTCGATGCTTTCTTGATTTCGTTGCCAGCTGATGGTTAATTCTAAGGCAGGGTCTATTATGGCAGAACATTTAAGTATGGCAGGTTCTCCTGCTGGTACTTCTGTGTAGGAAGGTGCTAGTTCAGGCGGAATTCTGGTATGTTCTGTGAATAATAATTGAAAATTGTGATAGAAATCATGAATCAAGGAAGAAACGATGTACCAAAGGCTAAAAATTTTGTGTTTTCTTTTTTCATTCGATGTGAGAAATTTAAATTTTACGTTGTAGATGAGTTCGTGATTATTTTATTTATCATAATGAAATGAAAATTATAATTCTGAATAATTCATTTTCTTAAGCATGATTTGTGAAGGTGATTCGAATCACTAATTGTATGATTTAGTCCTTTCCAGATAGAAATTTTAAATATGAATTTGAGCCTACCTCTTACTGATAAATTTGCGCTGATATTAGCCAATGAAATTTTATTCTGTGCCAGGCAAGTATACTCTCCTGTATCGTCGAGTGCAGCGTTTCTGTAAAAATTGTAGGATTAATGTTAATTGGCGATGGAAAAAGGACATATTATCAATTTTCTAATTTTTTTTGGTATAACCCTTTTTTTTGAAAAAAAATTTAACCGGAGAGACAGACCAATTGTCAAAAGAGGCCTGCTATCTTCTTCAATGGAAAAATTGAATTTTTATAGAAATGCTGCATTTTGGATGAAAACTGTTAAGAAAATTACCTTCAGTGTTGAAAAAATTGTTGAATATTCCATTGTAGTCTAAAATTTTTCAATTTTTACCCCCTTTTGCAAACAATCTGTTCCAAAAAATTTTGAAATTGATAAAGTGATGCTGAAAATAAAAAGTACTGAGAAAGTTTGCATTTCATGTAGAAATATTCTTTCTATTTTGGTACCGATTAGAGTAGGAAAAAAAATGTAAACATTAAAATTTGAATTCTTTTGTTTCGTTAATTTTTATGAATAATTTAGAGAGGAAAGGAATGGAGACCAAAGAGTGAAAATATTTTTCCATTGATCTTGCAAAAATTTCAAAAACTTTATAAAAGTTTTGTAAATATTTTGCATTTTGATTCAGAAAATTTGTTGAATTTTTTTGACCTGGCACCATCTCGTATTTTTTTTCTCAAATCTAAAGATCTGGTAATCATAACACTTACTTTATTGTTAAATCTCCATTTTTAGTCGTGATAAATCGATCACCTCTCAATTCTGCATCATTTCTCATCCATGTGATCTGAGGTTTAGGAGATCCTTCTGCACGACAACTCATCGTCACCGTACCACCTTCGATGACTTCTTGATTCTGAGGTAATTGAGTTATTTTTGGTGGTTCAGCTGAAAACGAACCGCATTAAAATTATTGAATTAAATGGTTTTAAAAATAATGAAAATTGGAATTGAATCTCCTCGGTGCTCACCTAAAACATTAACGAAAGCTTCGTGATACACATACCCCACACTATTGGTCGCATTGCATCCATAATTTCCGGTATCATTTTTCCATAATTTTTCGATAATGATTGAGTTAGAGGAAACTGCTCGTCTTGGATTGAACGGTGCCTCAGACAGAGGTTTTCCGTTATGTATCCAAATTATTTCCGGAGCTGGATTTCCAGTAGCTTGGCAGTGAAATTCTACGGTTTCTTGTTCATCAATGACCACATTTTCTGGTTTCTTGGTAAGACGAGGTTCGACTGAAGGATGAATAGAAAAATTAGGGTACGATATGATCGATTTTTATGCAAAGTTGAATATTTTTCAGTTTACCCAAGACTTTCAAGGTGATTGTGTGAGATATCGGATCGCCGACGCCATTGCTGGCTTGGCAAGTGTAGTTTCCTTCGTCTGACACAGCGACTCTTTTGATCTCTATGCTTTTACCACCATCTTTGGAAATGCTGCCTCGAAGTTGGATCCGGTTGCCATTTTTGTACCAAGTCATGGTTGGTAATGGTCTGAGAAAATTTTCGAATCAATCATTAAATTGATGATTATTGAAGGTTAATGAAATTAAATGATTTTATGGGGAATATTTTTGAAAATTGAAAAGTTGACTGGATAAAAATTTGTATTCATCTGAAAGGGTCTGGCCGAATAAGGGGTGAATTTGGCCCCAGGCTGGATTTTCGTTTTAATCCCCCCAAAAGGTACCCCTTGATGTAAAAAAAATCTGGAAAAATTTTTGACCCCCCACCCCCCTCCATTTCGGAGTTATGGCCATTTTATTACCCGATTTTCAAGAATTTTTAATTCCAACGGAAGTGAACGAAATTTTCTGTTCTTTAGCATAAAGTTACATCTCGTAGAGATGTATTTATGGAAATTTTTTCAAAAATTTTCATGCACATCTTCATGGTTTTTCGGCCATTTGAAGTTTTCAATCGCAAAAAACACCATGTAATCGAAGAGGTACCACTCTGGAAAAATTACTAAAAACGTGTTTTTTAACGTAGATTCACGTCACGTATTCAGTTTTGGCGATATCGATGCAGCAAGGGCCGAAAATCGCGAAAAACTGTACAAAAATGTTGGGTTTTTAAGCATTTTTTTCAAATTTTGAGCATTTTGTGTGGAGAGAATTGACTAAACGAAAAAACTAACGCCGAATTCGTGTTCAGCGGGTCAAAATACCCCCATAAACACCCTTTTCGCGATCGTTTCATTTGAAGTCTCGAAATTGTTTTTCTCCACCGATTTTTCATGACGAAATAATCTGAAAAAGTGAATTTCGAGACCTTGAGCAAAATAATCGCGAAAAGGGTGTTAATCGGGGTATTTTGACCTGCTGAACACGAATATGAGATTGGTTTTTCCATTGGATCATTTCTTTCCTGAGAATCCGGCATCTTCAGGTTTTTGCTCAAAGACTTGATTAAAACTTGAAAATGGCGGATTCTCAAGAAAGAAATGACCGGATGGAAAAACTAATCCCATATTTGTGTTCAGCAGGTCAAAATACCCCGATTAACACCCTTTTCGCGATTATTTTGCTCAAGGTCTCGAAATTCACTTTTTCAGATTATTTCGTCATGAAAAATCGGTGGAGAAAAACAATTTCGAGACTTCAAATGAAACGATCGCGAAAAGGGTGTTTATGGGGGTATTTTGACCCGCTGAACACGAATTCGGCGTTAGTTTTTTCGTTTAGTCAATTCTCTCCACACAAAATGCTCAAAATTTGAAAAAAATGCTTAAAAACCCAACTTTTTTGTACAGTTTTTCGCGATTTTCGGCCCTTGCTGCATCGATATCGCCAAAACTGAATACGTGACGTGAATCTATGTTAAAAAACACGTTTTTTAGTAATTTTTCCAGAGTGGTACCTCTTCGATTACATGGTGTTTTTTGCGATTGAAAACTTCAAATGGCCGAAAAACCATGAAGATGTGCATGAAAATTTTTGAAAAAATTTCCATAAATACATCTCTACGAGATGTAACTTTATGCTAAAGAACAGAAAATTTCGTTCACTTCCGTTGGAATTAAAAATTCTTGAAAATCGGGTAATAAAATGGCCATAACTCCGAAATGGAGGGGGGTGGGGGGTCAAAAATTTTTCCAGATTTTTTTTACATCAAGGGGTACCTTTTGGGGGGATTAAAACGAAAATCCAGCCTGGGGCCAAATTCACCCCTTATTCGGCCAGACCCTTTTGAGCAAACCTGACAAAAATTCGTCATTTATCTGAAATTTTATTGGTGTCGAAGGCGTGACGGTGTGCTATTTTGTATGATTTTTGCACTTTATTATCTTGGTTAATAGATGAGAAGGGAGGGAAGAGGATGACGAACCATGATATGTTTACGTTTAGATATTAGGTGTACACTTTTTCTTGGAAATTTAATTCGTAGTACCTAATTGCAATTATTAATGCGATATTATACATTTTTAAAATGATTATCTTTGAAACAAATATTCTTAATCTCAATTAAAGCAACAGTATTATTTCGTTGATAGGCTATTAATTGGCGAATTATTTTCATCGGAGATACGCTGCTTGGTAATTTCATTAGGTATAACCAAATTAGCGAAATTTTTTTTTCCAACAGACGTTTTTATTCACGATTCGACATTGAGAATGAAATAATTCGAGTAAGAAATTAGCTCGATTGAGAAAATATAGCGATTTCGTTTTCATCCTCATTTACATGGCGTTTCATTTTCTATTGAAGAAATATTTTTAAGGAAAAATCTTCATAAATAAGGGACTATTCTGAATCAGTGAAGTCATTGATGAACAGTCAGAATTGCAGCACAGGAAAAATCAGCGAAATTGACTGATTTTCAGCGAATTTTCATTGATTTTTCAAAGATTTTCACTAACTTTTCGGTGAATTTGCCCTGATTTTCCAATGATTTTTCTCGCTGATTTGTTTTCAGTAAAATTTTTTTTACTCATTTCCTGTGCCACAATTCTGACTGTTTCTGAGTGATTTTCGATAATTTTCACTGATTTATAAATGAAAGGGCACTCTTCAGTTTTCAAGGTGTCTAATTGCTGCTTGCTGATCAAGAAAAGTCCGAAAATCCTTAAAAGTATAGATTTTTTTATGCGAGCCCAAAAACGCAACATGAAAAAAGCACGAATTTAAATGCAAAAATTTCAGATTCTGGCTGCTTTTTCACTTTTATTTATCAGGGGACTTCGTGGTGATCTTAAATGGAATTTTCAAAGATTGTTTGATTTTTTTTAAAAGGGAGGGAGGTGGTCATTGAGTAATTGGTTTTTTTAGAAGCCAAAAAGTAGCTCAACAAGCATGAATATTTGTTTTTCATTTTCAATACGACTAGTCGAAAAAATTTCATATGAATCAGCAAATTTCTCATTTTTTAAATAATATCCCTTCTCACGAAATTTTTGCCCTAGCTGATTCGTACTCTCATCATTTTCGAAAGCCTATTATTGAAGATTTTCACATCGATTGAAATTGGATTGCATATTTTTTGGTCGCGAAAGGAAGGAGGGTGAGGGTAGCCGGGTCGAAAAATAACTTTAAAAACATTGTTTGGTACTCACGTTCCACCAAATATGCAATACAGACGAGCTTTCTTGCCGAATGTTGCCGTTTCTTCTGTTTTACTGGTGTACTGTTTCACTGGTGCGACTTCATTGTCTTCTGAGGACTCTTCCATTGGATTTACATTTAATATAACCTTGGCTCCTGTTTTTACTTCGCTTCTGTATAATTTAAAAGTAAATACGTGAGTCATTCGCAACGCTTGGAACAAGATTTCATCTGGGCCAATCGTTTTGATTACTCAACATGTAAGGAGATGTAACTGCACAAGCGTAAACTGAGTCTTCGATGGCATCGTCTAAGGTGACATTTGAGAACCATAGTGTACCCTCTGGATCTACCGTTATTCGTGGATCTTCGATTCCAATTAATCTTCCGGTGAAATCCTACCAGTGAAAAAATTGATTTACATGAAAGGTGGCTGTTGAATATTTAAAAATTTCTTTCGAGAAATCTCACGAAAGCGAAATTTTAATATTTTCAACCAGTTCACTAACCTGAATTAACCAATTCGTTTTCGGTTTAGGATATCCATCTGGAGACTGGCATGATAAATGGAAAGGTTGACCCTCCAATGCATCCTGCTTAACTGGTTTTTCATTTTTGAACGAATTTAATTCAATTTTACGAGCGAATACCGAATTTGAAGTAGCAATACCCCAAATGTTTTCAGCAAAACATTGATATTGACCTGGAATTATGGCGTTCGATTTGAAATTTTTTTAGGGGTATTTGATTTAAAAAATGTCAAATGTATTGAAATTTTACCAACCAACATCGCTAGCTTGGGTGGGACCTATTCTCAAGGTTCCTGAGCCTTTCTCTCGAGTAATTCGATCACCTTGAGTGGTCCAATTGAATAATACGCCATTTTTTGTATAAAAATACCTAACGAAAAATTATGAATTGAAATTTCGATCGATTTTTTCAGAACACCTTGATATAATTTGCAATTTTTACTCACTCTGGTTCAGGGTCTCCTTGGGCTTCACAAAGGATCTCAAAAGATCGTATTGTACTTGAATCTTCATCTTCAACGTAAAATAATATCTCTTCTTTCGGGGGTTGTTTTACAAAATAAGGGGGAGATTTAGCTGCAAAGGAGTAAAATTATATTTTTCCAAAATTTCCAAAAAAAAAATCTAAATTAATTTACGTAATAAAAAATTCAACTTACCCTCTCCCGAAACGATTCGCAATTCGGATAAAAATATTATCGTCAGCAAAACAATTATTAATCTCACTATCGGACTCATCACGAATTTAAAACTTATCTGGTTGTTAAATTTTACACAAATGGGATGGAGTAATACATCTAAACTTTTTTTTGTTGTTATCAGGGTAACGTATGTAGTATTTGTAAATTAAGTTACGTAAAACAATATTCAGCGGAAATATCAAAAATAAATCAGATAAAGAGCGAATAACTGTCTATGACGAGCGTTCTGCGAAACTCAAACGCTGCATTGTTCGGTTGATTTCTTTTGTAAAAAACAATAAAGCCGCGTAAAACTTAAAGATAATGAAAGTGATATCGGACTGTAATTCTGTAATAATTAAAAATAATACGCCGAAACGTGGAAAAAAAATTTCGAAAAAATGGTAAAAGTGATTTTTTAACGGTGAAATGAACGTGGAAAAAAATAGAAAAGCTAAAATAGTGTAACTGCGAGTGGCCTTTCTTATCAAGCAAACGACAACTTACACACTCGCTATTGATTTAAAACAATGATAAATTATATCGCTACAGACACGATGGAGGTCAAATTGTAAATACGAGTTACAAGTAAATAAGGACTTCGAAAATATCGTGGTTTTTCATTTTTTTTTCTCTCTCTCTCGATCTTTTATCTAGCATTTGTAACTTTCGAGCTCTAATTAAACTCACCTCATTAATCCCCAATGATGCAATTTTATGCCTTGAAAATGAAGTCGTAATGAGACGTTGTACGGATCGAGTAATCGAATTAGTGGAATACGTGATTGGATATTAATTATTATCCCCACTGATCGCGTAATTAGTGAAAATAAAAGTGGCAAGGTACGGCGAGTGTTGATAAATGCAACGATTCTGCGAAAAATGATCCAAGCTTCGGAGGAGAAACGACCCTGAAAACTGCCCCTCGTATTGGCGAATTTATTTTCGCAGTGTTAATTGATTGCATCGGCGGGTAAACCCTTTGTGGAGTATTTATAAATTAATTGATAATTGACGTAAATCGCCGAGATTTACGACACTGACATTCAGACGGCGTTATCGGAGTTTGAAGTTTTTTTATTTAAAGATTGGCTGCAAAACGTCGCGTCGGTGAGGTTTTTTTTCGATAAGTCTGGCGGGCTATTTTTATCAAATGATAATTATTGTCGCCAGATTGGAAATTGATTGTTTTGCGGTGTGATGGAAGCGAAGTAACGGAATAGTGGTGTCAGGTTTGGTGGCGTTTCAAGGCATTATTTGCGAAGAAAGGAATGAATGATTATGAATTCATGATAGCAAAGTGTTTACCGGTCATGAGAGTCTGAAGTCGAAATAAAGTCATAAAATTCACGAAAAAGTCACAAATTTCTATGAAAATTTGAAAAATATGCAGTAATTTCCTATATTTTATGTAAGCTCCTCACATAAATTTTCGTGTATAATTTTTACACTATATTTTTCATGGAATTTGAACAATTTTATTTATATTCCAATTGATGTTTTCTTCTAAAGCATATTTTCATTTTTCGTGACTTTAGTTAAACAACCCTTTATTCTTGAATTTCAAGTAATTTTCATAAAGTATTGATCAATTTCTATGTTTTTTCATCAGTTTTTGAGCTAATTTTGTGTAATTTTACCTTAAATTTTAGATTTTTTTTGAGTTTTTTGTCTTTCGGGTTATGCAGTCAATTTATATAAATTTAGCGTGTGCTCTTAGAAATCCAACAAATTCTGAGTTTTTTTGAGTGATTTGTAATGTTTTTTATTGGTACCTATACTTACTACCCACTTTGAATGTTTTAATTTTGAATCAATGATTTGTTTTTTCTTTGATGATCATTTTTGATCTACTTAAATCCACCTGACTTCCTTTTTTTCTCCGAAATTCCGAATATTCAATAATTCGATATAATTTTTTCTTTTTTTCCGACTCCACTCGAATAAATTTTATTTATTCAATAAGAGATCGAAAGAATTCGGTGCAAATATTCGATTGCCTTTGAAAAATTCGATGGTGAAATATACTTATTCGGTTCATGTGGTGAAGAGGGCAGAGAGTTGGACTCCCCCCCCCCCCCAAAAAAAAAAATTTACTTATTGCGTATTCTCAAATTATCATTAATTGCTTTTTCAACAATTTTTGAGGTAATAGGTACTCATTTTTGATATTTTTGACTGAAGAATTTTTTTTTTGAAAACAGCAAATGTTCTTTCAACTTTTAGCTTATTTTTCCTCAGAATTCAAATGCGGCTATAAAATCGGGAATTTTAGAAATTGAGGGCTCTTCTAGTCTCATATTTGAAAAAATATGGTTTTTAGGCTTCGAAAAAACGCAAAAAAAAATCAATTTCGATAATTTCCGACTTATGGTACCTTCATGCTTGAGACAGAGGTCACACATATGAATAAAAAAAAAAAATCAATAAATCTCATGTTTTAAAAAGTGAATATCTATTGCTGTCAATCAAATCATTGCAAGTATCTAATTGAATAAAATTTTTGCATCATTTGTAGGAAAACGAATCGGTCTATAATTTTTTCCAATTTGGTGCATAAATTATGAAACCATTTAATTAAATTTTGACCATAAAAATGATATCACTTTTCATTTTACACCTAATTTTTCGAAGCGTCTTGAACTGTCAACGTAGCTTCGGCTTTAGCTTCATCGAGTCGTGTGCTGGCTACGCAGGTATACTTTCCATTATCCATTTTATTGGTCGTTGTGATTCTCAGAGAATTATCGTTGGCTTGATAAAAACGTGGCTCAGATGTGAAATTGATGGGTATTCCGTTCCGTAACCAGGAGATCTGAGTGTCCAAAGAAGGGTCTCCTTCGAACGAGCATTTGAATATGGCCGATTCTCCTGCTTTCACTGTCGTATCGGAAGGACCGAGTCCTGGAAGAATTAGTGTGCGTCCTGTAAACAAATTCAGACATTTTTATTTGAGTATTCTGTTTCATTTTTAGTTTTTATAGGACCCTTATATTGAATCTTGGGTAGATGGGTTGATTTTTTCTTGGCTGGATTTCATTTAACTAATTCCTATGTACTATGAAGTTATGAAGTGAACTTACTTCGTACTAATAGATTTATAATGGTATTAGCCGATGCGATTTTATTTTGCGCTGAACATGTGTAACTTCCCATATCAGCAAATGAGATTTTACTGTAAAAATCGTTCAAATATTTATCTTAGATTAGGAGAGATATTTTGAAGGGATTCTAGATGAATTATTTTCGTCACTTACCTAATCGTTAAATCTCCATTTTCCGCTGTATGAAATCGATTACCAGTCACCTGTGCACCCTTTCTGATCCAGGTTATGCGAGGCTTAGGACGTCCCGTTGCATGACATTTTAGTACTATTGTACTTGCCTCAACGGTTTCTTCATTTGCAGGAGATACTTGAGTGATCAGTGGCGGTTCAGCTAAAAAAAAAAAAGAGCAACCTTTCACATATTTGTATACCTACCTACCAAAACTCTGGAAATATTTTTGAATTGTGATTTTTCTACATACCTAAGACATTAACATAGACGTCTTCATAAACATATCCTAAGCTGTTGGTTGCATTGCAGCCATAATTCCCGGTATCTTGTCTCAATACTTTCTCAATGATTATGGAATTAAAAGAAACTTTCCTTCTTAGATTGACTGGTGCTTCAGATATAGGTTTACCATTATGGGTCCAAATAATATTTGGAATCGGATTTCCAGCAGCTTTGCAGTGAAATTCTACTGTCTCGTCTTCACTAATTGTTACACTTTTTGGTTTCGTTGTGAATGTAGGTTTTTCTGCGGAATAATTTTTTTTTTTTTTTTTCAAGGTGAAATTTAGTTTGAGTTCGGTTTTGTGAACTATTTTTTTATTTACCCAGAATTTTCAAATTGATCGTGTGTGATATCGGATCTCCAATGCCATTGCTGGCTTGGCATGTGTAGTTTCCTTCGTCAGTTGGAGCGACTTGATTTATATTTAATATTTTACCGTTATTGTTCGATGAAATATTGCCTGTGAATTGTATCGGCTTGCCATCTTTGTACCAAGTAATCGTGGGCAAAGGTCTACGAGAAATTTAATATCAATGATTCTGAGTTTCTGTATTTTTTCTCGATAGTAATCAAGTGCCTGGGTACATATGGATACTCACGTTCCGCCAAATATACAATATAGGTTGAGAATTTGATCGGATATTGCTATTTCGAATTTCGGACTGGTGTATTGTATCACCGGAGCAATTGAATTTTGTTCAGAAGATGAATTTCTCGGTATCACTTCTAGTTTGACTCTGTTTCCAGTGTTTACTTTGTCTCTGTAAAATTTGTGAGTGGATTTTTGCATAAGTAGGTGCATTAAATTTTATGGATACCCACGCAGGTATATAATTTTTGTGCAAGTTAGTTGGTTACTTAACTTGAAATATGATGCAGCTGCGCATGTGTAAGTCAAGTTTGCATGGGTATCATTTAGGGTAGTATTTGAAAACCATAAAGTACCCTTTGGATCTATGGTGATCCGAGGATCGTTTATAGGCTTAGTGAGTAATCCATCGCTAGAATCCTGATTATGAAATGAATGCAAAAAATACAAGATAACTTTTCATATAAAATAAATCAACTTGTAAAAATTTTCCGTGAAGGTTCATTATTGAGGAGGGGAGGGGTGCAAATGTTCCAAGTCATGTCGAGTATCATTGGAATTATTTTGTTAAACTTGTTCTAATTATGATGCAAAGTTGAAATTTTTCCAACATTTTAATCTTGAAAAAAAATGCCTGTTGAAATTTTCATTATTCTATAATTTCATTTTCTTTATTTTTATGTACTTTGTCAAATTGTTGATTTGGAATTTTAGGTGTTGTACTACCCTTCCACTCGTTATTGATGCAGATGACTTGATGTAAAATATTTGAACTAACGATTTGAAATTTTTAAAATTTGAAGAGTTTGAGCTTTTCTTGTATTTAAATTTCAACTTTTTAATTTTAAAAAATAATGTGAATGACAAAAATATTTTATGTGAAACCGTGCATATGAGTATAGTGATTGTCAAAAATATTTTTCGAATAAAAAGATCTCAATTGAAAGTAAAATTGCGTGAAAAGGAAAATTTTTAAGGAGAATAATTGAATGTGTTAAGAATTTTGAATACAATTTTTATTGCGAAAAAAATGGAAAAATTTTGACTGGAAAAGAAACAATTTTTAATATCATAAAAAAAATTTAAAATCAAATTTCATAAAAAATATAATAATTTAAGTTTGAATCGTGATCATAAATCACGTATTGATCCAAACATTGCCCCTCCCCTTCCCCAAAAAAGTTAGTATAATTTTTTCAAAATAACCCTCTACTTACCCATTCTTTTAACCAATATAAATTTGGTCGAGGCCATCCGTCAGGGCCCTGGCAAGTCAAATGGAAAGGTCGACCCTCGATTACTTGCTTCAAAGCCGGCGCCTCAGCTTTGAACGAACCTAGTTTAAATTTTCTAACGAATACCGTATTTGAAGCAGCTATTCCCCGATCATTCTCAGCAAAACATTGATATTGACCTAGTAATCGAATAGAATTCGAATTTAGAAGAAAACAAAATGAAGCTGTATGGAATAAAATTACAAGTGTACCGACCAGTATCGCTATCTTCAGGGCGATGTATCAGCAATGTTCCTTTGCCAGGCATTTGAGAAATCCGGTCATCTTGAGTGGTCCAACTGAAAAGTTGGCCATTTTTTGTCCAGAAATACCTACATTTCGACAAGTTATTTTTAAAAACACAAAGACCAGGTGTTTTTTTTGCTGGAGTGATCAATTCAGATTGCACTTACTTTGGTGTAGGATTTCCTGCGGCTTCACAAGGTATTTCGAAAGGTTGCTGTTCTTCGATTTCTACTCGAAATATTATTTCTCCATTGGTAGACTTGAGAAAGTAAGGGGGTGATTCAGCTACCAATCATAGTATAAAAATAGTTGATTAAAGATTAAACGTAAATTGTTCAATATGGGGGAAAAATTCAAATTATTACGTTCTCCAAGTACTGCACGCGTCGTAGTTATGAAAATGATTGAAATTGGAAGAATTATTGATTTCATCAATTTCGGATTCATCTCGAATTTATAACTTGATTACCAACTTCTATTACTGAAATCGAACCGTGAATTTAATTGTGTTTAATGCCTAAATACCCGAGAATCGTAAAGCAAGGTTATGTTTGAAACTATGAACTGAAGCTTCTTAAAATGATAGAATAAAATATCATCCAACTTACTTCAAATTGACATTTTCAAGATTCAAACACATAGGAAGTCACACCTGCAATTTCTTGCGAAGATTATTAGTTTTACATGTTTTTTTTTTCAATCTCAAGCGCGTACTAATGAATTTCTCTTAAAAAATTTCCAATTATAAGATTATACTTGAACTTGAAAAGTAACGATCGATTTTACAATTTAGATAGGTGCGAATGCATAATATAGAAAACAGAAATGAAATTTCCTCCAAATAAATCGAAATATTGTAACGATATTTTTTTCATTTTTTATTCGTTTACTTATCTAATGTCTTTTCATTTTCAATATTAATTGAGTTCGCCTCATTAATTTGATGGTGAAATTTTCATCATTAGGTTATAAGATATAAAAATAAGTCATAATCAGACATGTATGGTACCTACGAATAATCGAATGAAAAAAAAAAAACACAATCGTTGATCGCGTATCAATTGGTATAATTCACTTTGTGTAAACCAAAAATTATTCTCTTTTTTTTTTCATTTTACAGCAATCATACCTCTCTTCAATCATTTCTGTTGAATCGGAAATTATTAATTTTTGCCAATAAATAAGAAAAGAATTATTTTTCATTATTAATCGATAAATTACGTTCTTCATCATTAGGATTTGGTATCGATGACCATGGTTGAGGTTTGCTCGACCCATATAAAGTAAAAATTATCGCAGCTGATAATAAAATCATCGCCGATAGGAGGAAAAACTGATTCCATTCTGGTACACTCTGGAATCAGTTATGAAAATTGAATCATTGTGATGTTCACGGGGTTAAACAGTGAAAAGTTTGAAATTTTTTCCATAAATTGATAAAGTCGTAACATAATCATTGTACGAAATTAGAAAAAAATTTTCGTTCTTCCTTGAGCCTTAATGTCCATTTTCTATGTACCTAATTGTGGAAATTCAGGGGATTTTGAGATTCTTGCTTCAAAATCAAAATGTTTTTGAGATCTGGAAATTTTATTTGGGTAAGGTGCAGTGGGGTAATTGCAAAACTGGGGTAGTTGCAAAATCAGCTGCTGGAGACCAAGAAAAATAATATTTGACCACAAGGTCTTTTTGTACATCAAGGTACCTCTATTTCTTATATTTTCACCCAACAGGAACAAAATTGGTGAGCGCATGTGTTCTCTGGAAGTGGTTTTATCAAAAAGTGTCAAAATAGCTCCAAAGTAAAATTGTAGGCATTTTTTTCAATGTGGTCCAAAACAAATTAAAAAATAGTTTTCCGAATCGATTTCTGCGTGTTAATTATTAGAAGGCATGTAAGTTTAAGGTAGGACCATTGATTTTTTTAAAATTTCATCTCGTAAGCCTTAAATATGCGATTTCGCAATTGCCCCAAAAAACATGTAGTCGGGGCAATTGCAAATTCGAATTTTTTTATGATTTTGCATTTACCCCAATTTTTTTTTTCAATTTTTAAAAATAAAATATGGTCCGAAATTACAAAAAAAAAATATATTGGGCCACCAAAGAACATTTATTATGGGCATTAAAGACGTTGAGAGATTTGTATTAGAATTCTCCAACTCGGACAAAACTTGATCAAAAAACGGATATGAACATGTAAACAGATAGTAAATTTTATGTAGATTTCGATTTCTCAATCAGAATTGAAAAAAAATGAACTCCCTCCGAGATAATGTACGACTTTGCATTTACCCCAGGCGGGGTAAACTCAAAACTTAAAATTTCAAAATTTTAAAATTTCATTATCTCACAAAGGTGTGAATGAAACAATACAAAATTTTTTCCACCAACAGAGAACCCCTTGAAGTTCATGTGACAGAAATTTGGGATTGTTTGGTGCCATGGGGTCGCCACAGTGAACTGACAAAGTGGCACTAATCAAAAAGTGGTTTGCAATTACCCCACTGCACCTTACCTAAAAAAATCAAAATGGAAAGCTTCGTTTTTCAAAAAAATTCAATGTCTCAAGTTTTTGTTGTTTTTTCTTTTTTCTCCGAAAAAAACACACAATGAAAGAAACTATGACTATGAGTTTTATTTTTTTTACCTAACGATATCTTTTTCAAAATTTTTTCAAATTTGTTCCTTTTTTTCGTAATTTTATTTTTTTTGTGTTCGTTTTGTTGGAAGCTGGATTTTTGACTATACCTATTACCTAGCTACCTACCCATTAAGTAGATTGGTTTTTTAATAGGTATTTTCGCTCCATATTACTAAAAGGAGAAGAGTAAATTGAAAATTGCATGGTGATTTGATTTCAATAATTCAAAAGTACCTAGGATGTGCTTTTAAATTTTGATGATTTTTTTTTATTATTATAAAAATGCATCACGTAAGGGAGAGAAAAATATCAAATTGAAAGAATGGAATTTTTTCATAAAAAATAATAATACTACCCAAATAAAATTGTTTTGATTTAATAGGATAGGTATCAAATTTCTTCATTAAAATTATGTATTTATTGGGAAAACATTCAAGTCTGCATGGTGTAAATTTTTTTCGATTTTTTTATGAGAAGAGAACTCATTCAAAAGGGGCCTGAAAAATTGATTTTGGGAATTTCGGTAAATACCACGATCATTGTAATGAGTAATTTGGTCTGATAAAAATTATCTAACTGAAAATTACTCACATGATGTGGTGTCATGTATCCAACCGTAGTACGAGTGAGAATCGTGCTGACTCTATACCAAAACGTTGATAATCCATTTATGACGCTTGAATTGTTTGGCGCCATGTATAAAACTATTACTCTGCAGGACGTGAGTGATTTCATTATTCATCTAATAATAGATAGTAAGTGTTTGTATCTGTGATAATGTATCAGTAGTTAGTACACTTACTGAGTAATGACGGCGTTCAAAGATCCTATGATTTTTATGAGAATGAAACAGACCATAGATGCGGTGAAATTGGATAATAGGACGACAATTACAAAAAGAAAAGATCCAACAGAGAAACCGATTCCCATTAGGATTTTATGTATCTGAATCATAAAAATTCTCCGGTAAAATATTTCAATTTTCAAGATCACCTGAGACTGAGAGGCATAAATTGAATACAGACTCCAAAATTTTTTTCTTACCTGAGTGATCTCGAGTTTGCTGTGATTTTGCCAGTAGTCTATGAAAGTGCCAGTGATTGGAATCATTACAATAGATATCATATTCGGAATAGATGAAAGGAGACCTACTTCTTCGATGGGTTTTTGGGTAACATCTGCAATGAAATGGGATTTGGGATTGGAAAAGATTCGTACAGGAAATTAATTTCCTCTTTTCTTCAAATCACGACTTACCTTTCACATAAAATGGTAAACAAATAAGTAAAATAGTGAACACCCAACTGTAAGCAATTTTTCCAACACATAAAGACCAAAATACAGGTGACCTGAAAATATTTCCATATCGACTGATGACCTAATGAAAAAAAAACCAATATTTTTAGAATTATTGTTTAAAAAGTCTCTTGAAAGATAAGGAAATGAATTTTAAAAAAGACGAAACTTTACTTGTTTTCTTGGAGCATTCGCAGCACCTTGTTGAATATACTCGAGTTCTCTTCTAGAAATATGTTTATCTTTCGATGGATCATTTGTGATAAAAGTTAACCAAATTATCGACCATAAGGTACTCAATACTCCTAAAATCATTCATGGTAGATTAATTTTGACAATTTGATGATATTCGAATGATTATCGAATACCTTCTATATAAAAAGGAGCCTTCCATCCCCATTTTTTCACCAAATATCCGCACAACGGATACGTAACAGCAATTCCAACATGAACTCCACTAGTCCCATATGAAGTCAGCGTAGATCTCTCTTGAACCGGTGCCCAACGTGAAAATATCTCCGAAGTACTCGCCGATGCGAACCCCTGGATCAAGGTAATTCACGGTCTACAGACCAAATATCAAATTGAGCCAATCTGCGTTTAAAAATTACCTCAAATAATCCACTCAACATTCGATTCACCATAAACAAATAAAGATGCAAATTCATGCTGACTGGACCAAGAATCGCCAAAATTCCTGTCATTGCCATGCTGACTCCGTACGTCACAGATCCTCCAAATCTAGTCGATAATATTCCACCGACGCAGATAAATAGATATCCTATCGAAGGTGTGCTAACAATTAACCCAGTAGTTTTCGAATCCCAATCGTATTCAGGTGGCTTAAAATAGTCCACTTGCAATTTCACAAAAAATGTTTACAAAATTACCAATATCGAGGTGCTAAGAAGGGCAGCATTTTACCTCGATAATGGTTCGATTCCCTTGGACGATTTGTTTCGATGAGGTCATCTCTACAATTGCTATGCTTATTTTACCAGACAACGAGTTCTTGTTGACAGAGCTTATGAAAAGTAGCAGAGTTACGAGGAATCGTTTGGAGAACCAGATTGAAGGAGATGGGTTCGTCGTGGTCGTCGAATCATTTCTTTGAAATTGAAACATTGTAAGAGTAAAAAAGCGTTTGTTTATTTATAGAATTTATTGGAAAAAATATTCTAATCGATAATATTAAATTTTTATCAACCTGGTGGTATTGTTTTCGAGCAAATCTTCGTTCACGTTTCGATCGTCGAGAACGTTGGAATTCATGTTGAATCAACAACCGATTCTTTATCACTGACCGTGGTCGTTCAAGTACATAAAAAATTCAAAACGAACTAAATCACGAGAAATTACGTTCATGGCAACTTTGAAACATAAAAATAATAACTTTCGTTCATACTCGATTAACTTTTCGCGAAATTTCAACTACCAAGTATTATCTAATCCCAGCGAGCGCGAGTCTGTTAACATACGAATCGAAAGATAAGATAGACGATGCACGGCAGCGGTAGATTTTACTTTTATTGCTCATTATCGCGTTATATTTAATTCCACGACTGATAAACACCGATGTGGGCTTCTACCTACACCGAAAATGAACGATACGTGTGATTATGGTCTCTTTTTGTTTCGAATTATGCCGTGGTTTTAATTGCTGACGCGAGCTCGCGACTTGTACGTGCGAGTTAAACGAGTAAGCCCTTGAAACAATTATGGGATTTCAAGGCCCGAGCTTATTAATCTGATGATTAATGGAAGCCGGGACCAATTGAGTTGGATTGGTTCATGAAATGTTTTTTGTTGTATGTTTACATCTATGATCGTAATATACCTATTTATTTTATTTTTGATCATTTTCAGCTGAATTGATTTAGAGTAAAAATTTCATAATTTGTGGACAAGTTTTTATTTTATTCAGTAAATTGAATTCATTCTCATCCTAGGATTAAGATCATTTCCCAAGGTAAATCTTTGGATATCGTTTTTCTATCAATTCTTCCTCATTGTTCTTGAAATTTCGCCCTTCATCTTGAAAATTTGTCGACGACAATGACCAAGGTTGAGGTTCACTCGACCCATACACCAAAAATATCAAAGTTGATGCCAATAAAACGCCTGCCGTCAAGATAAACGTATTGTTCCATTCTTCTTGACTCTGTAACAGAATGATTTGTGTTTCCAAGTACAATTTATGAGCTGAAATTCGCCGAATTAATTAATGGAACTTACATGGTTAATGGTCATGAAACCGATAGCAGTTCGCGATACGACTGTACTAACGCAGAACCAAAATGTTAAAAGCCCGGAAACCGCGCTGGTATCGTTGGGTGCTACACTGACGAGGATTATTCTGCAGAAGAGTGGCCAAGATTAATTTATTATCATTTTTTTAGACCTTATTGGCTTATTACGATTTTTTATTGATTTACTGGAAAATTAACGAGCTGAATGGCCACAGCGTTCTGATAATTGTAAAAAATAATATCAGTATGGAGAAATTTGAGAAGAAGGTGGTAGCAAAGAATAAACACATTTGGCTGAGGAATACCGAGCTGACGACGATTTTGTGCATCTGTGGAAAATAATGCAGTGAGATGAGTGAATGTGAAGAAAAATGTTGATTTGGATATCGTGTCCTTTACCTTCTTCTTAATTTGAGAGTATCCCAATTTGGACAAATGTCCCAGAAAAACGGAATTTGGACGTTTCTGTCCCAAAAAAGTCAATTAGGAGTAGTGTCCCCTTTCCCTTCCTCGCCAAAAAAAAAAAATAGGAAAATATCTTTACCTATATTAATTTTTTAGAAAAATATTCGACAACCCAAGGAAAAATCTTCATCAGGCATGAGAGGTCAGAGAGGTCTGAAAAGTGGCTGCGTTAAGCAGGCGTGATATACCTGATCAGGCATGAACAGCTCAATGAAAAAGGTTTCCGAAAATATTTCCTTTGGTAAATGCCAGGTCTGCTCAGATGAATTTAGCAGTTTTTAAAATAGATACCTACTCTCAAAATTTGTTTGAAAATATGGTCGAAAGGAATGTAAATTTCTAAAATAATCTGTCAAAATTATTATTATTAAAATACAAAAAAAAGATTTTTTTAAAACAAAAAAATGGTTAAAAAGTTCAGAAGTTAGCAAAGTATAACGAAAAATTATTCAAAAAGAAGATACTTAGATCACAAAATCGTACCAAAAGTGGTTTGAACGTGTTTCAAAATTGATGCAGCTTCGTAATAACGATGAATTTTTTTTTAAATCTAAAAATTTTTCAAGTTGTTGAAATAAATTTCACCGAAAATCAATCATTTTTGACCAAAAAATCTCAGTTTGAAAAATCACGGATTCTGAATGACAAGTGGAATGCTATTCCGATTTTTTTTTCCATCATTTAAAGCATTTTTCAATTTAAATAAATTTTTCATTCCTATATTTTCCACCAATTTTTTACGACGTAGGTATTAATTATTTTTATGATACCTATTTTGATTGGTTATTTAATATTTTTTCATCAATTTGTCTCACCATTTGAAGAAAAACTTCCACATTTTGTACATTTTTCAAAATAACTTACACTTTTTGCTCATGTTTGAAATTTTTTACAAAAATTCGAACTTCCTTTATGTTTTGAAAATTCTTTGTGATTTTTTGTATACTTTAAATCAAATTTCAACAAACATCATTTTGATTTTTTATAATTAATTGATTCTGTTGAATTTTTTAAAATAATTTTTATAAATTTTTGTATAATCTGCTGATGTATGGTTTTAACAACTTTTGTAATACATATTTTGAAAATTTTCTGTATTTGCCAATTATTTTACCCCCGATGAATAATTTTCACGAAAATGGAAGTGCATTGTTAAGTTCAATTTTAACAAAAGTATTGAGTTCGAGATACGATATGATAGTTGTAGTTATATGGAAAAGAGAGTAAACAACGTTAAGGATATGTATAAGTAATGCTTATACGATTGATTTGAAATAAATGTTGAATATAATCTATAAAAATTAATGATTACAATCATAATAATAAATTTTGAAATTTTCTTTGTTGCAGGTGAGTAAGCAGACCAAACTAGAATAATTAATTTCGTCATCTTGGATGACTGACGATGCAGAAATGTGAGTGAAAAATATCAAACATCAGTCTTCAATCGGCCAGATTTTTTTTGTGAAATTCTTCTTTTTTGAATCGGTAAAGTACATTTTTTTCTTTTTAATAAATTTGCCATTTTTTTGCCAGAAAAAATCAATATTTAATTTGTAATTGAAAAATAAGCAAAAAATTACTTTATTTTAAATGAAATTAATTTACTGATTACATTCCAAAAGGAAGAATTTCATCCAATTTGGCTAATTTAGATTATGATGACGACGTAAGGATAATTTCAATCTCTGATTCGATTGTTGATTGCGACTTCGCGAGAGACAATAATATCTTAGCTTGAATATTCAAACTTGAAGCAATCATGTTGATGTATTTGGGAAGGGGGAGGAGAGTATCAAATGTTGAGCATCCTCTTTGAAAAAACTTGATTTTTTCAGAACTTACGATAGTTTTTTTTTTGCAAAAATTTATGATGTATTGTCAGAAGTCTTACCAAGGTGGTTGTTATTTTCGTATTATTCTTCCAATAATCCAACAGAGCTCCGGTAACCGGAGACATGAATATGCTTACTAGATAGGGGATCGAAGAAATCAACCCAACGTCTTTGGTATTTCGTTGAGTCACATCTGAAAAATCAAATCAAAAATATTGTATACGAAGTTTGAAGTTTGGTGCAGAAGTGAACTATAATGTGGAAATAAAACTCATACAAGTACCTTTAATGAATAAAGGTAAACACAGCAGCAGTATTGTAACCAACCAGCTTGAGGCAAAGATGCCACTGTACAGTGCCCAAACAGGTGGTGAGGTGAAGATTGATTTATATGGATAGTGTGTCTGTAAGATGATAATTTATATAATGGCAAAGATGTCTTTTGTGTTCATAAAAAATTGTTCACACTCATTTAGTGAAATACTGTCTTCTAGTAAAAAAAATATTTTTTTTCTAATAATCAGTCATTTTTTTAATCGATCTTTCAATAAAAAAAATTATAGTTTTTCTGACAAATTAGGAATTGACTGAAAAATCACTCAATTTTTATTAAAAAATCATTGGGATTTTCAGGGGAATTTATTTAATTATTTTCAACAGAATTTGTCGAAATTTAGCTAATTTAAATTTCGAAAACATCAGTATGATCAATTCGAATCGTTCGCGAACGGTTTTCCTAAAAATTCAGTTGAAAACATTTTTCACAGTGATTATAAATTTCCATTTTCGTTCGAGAATGATTCTTTTGGACTCTGATTAGGATCTTGCGCGAACGATTTTCCTTATTTTTGAATCAATTATATTTTTCGAGTTTGGTATATTTTTCGTTTGTGAATTCTTTCCAAATTTTGACTTGAATTTTTTTCTTTTTTAAAAAAATTTTAACATTTGGGTTTAGACTTCGTGGTCTATTAGCCCCTAGCATCAATATTCATTTTCAACTCGCTCACCTTTTTTCTCGATGTTTGGTCAATACCCGCCAATATGTAAGAAAGTTCTTTTCTGGAAATATTTTTGTCTTGCGATGGATGATTTTTAACGAAAATAAACACAATTATCGACAAAGCTGAAGACATTACGCCTGAAATATGAGAATTATTTGACCCGAGATGCAATTAAAATAACTGTGGGAAACTGAACATGATTTTTATACCCACCAGTAACGTAGAAAACCATCCGCCAACCCCATTCGTGGGCTAAAAATCCACAAATAGGATTCACAATTGCTTGACCGACACATACACCGTTGAAAGCAATGGCCAACAGGGTCGATCTTTCGGTTTTCGGTATCCAACGTGAAAATACCTCTGGGGCACTTACCGTATAAAAGCACTAATTCGAATTAAGAATAAGATCATAATACCCACACTGATCTGTCAACGCTTGATTGAGCCACTTACAATTTGTATTCCGGTCAGAAAACGACACACCAATAATGCATTCAATCCATAGCTCAAGCTGAGAGGATGCAGAATGGTCAATATACCGCATAACATTGTAGCCAACGAGCCACTCACCGATCCTCCTAATTTAGATGCCAAGAATCCTCCAATGATGGCGAAAAATCCTCCATAAGGGATCGTGCTGATGATAATTGCCATCGTTTTTGAGTCCCAATCAAATTCAGCCGGCTGGAAGGAATACTTGTGGAAGTTACGAGCAAATTTTCGCCAAAATATAAAACATTTACCTTGATTATTGTACGATTTCCTTCCAAGATCGATTTGCTGGATGTCATCTCAACAATAGCGATATTCATGTTGTTTCGTATGATCATTTCGTTCACGTAGCTCAAAAACATCAAAATAATTACTAGAAATCGTTTCGAAAATAATAATGGAGGAGTACCTGAGATCAGGGAATTTCTGCGGAGTACAAAAAACCACATTTGATATCAATAAAATTTGAATTTTATTGAATACGAAAGTTATATCCTAATTTGCTAAATTATTTACGTTGTTTTTCCATTTTGGTATTCGAGAAATGTTTCGGAGATCTCTGGAATTCTGATGTCTTTCATCTCCATTTTTTTGTCGTCTGTTCTGTAGCAAATTCGAGTGTTTTTAATCATTCGCGTAAAATATCATTCTCGTGGAAATACAAACCAGTGAAAACTTCATTGGATTTTATGTGTTCGCATTTCGAAATCTTAATTCTCGTGAGAAAGATTTATAACTCTGCGTGACTTCGCTTTGAGCGATAAGATATGAAAACTTAGAATATGACGACGCGACAAAATGTGGGTTTTTTGTTTACTCGCATTGTTTTTAATTCTCGATTAAATAATTACTCTGAATTTTTCAAAGAAGTATTTTTTGAAAAAAGTTGAACAAATATACACACATTTATACAAGGAAATGAGAAAAAAATGATAAAAATAAGACTTTTCTTGATCGAAATTATCTAAATTTTTGAAAATACGTTCATTAGGTATTGAGATCTTGAAAGTTGAACATTTCACATTTGCAGTTTGCACATCCCATTTTCACGATTTTTCAATCCCATTTTCACGATGAGAAGTACATTCGGTGTCTTTTTTATCACTCGGTGACACAGACCACGATTGAGCTTCGCTGGAACTGTACAGGGCGAAAATCATAGCCCCAAGAAGTGATATACCACTGGTCAAGATGAAGCAATTATTCCATTCTTGCAAACTCTGAAAATTCAAACGATATATTTTTCAATTTTTTGGATTGGATCACAAATAAAGATGTTTTGTGGATTAAAATTCACTCACGTGGTTTGTGATCATAAATCCAGTAATACTGCGTGCCATTATACTGCTCATTGAAAATACGACGGCACCGAGACCTGCCACGACACTGGTGCTGTTTGGTGCAATACTGATTATGATTATCCTATGGATAGAAAAGAGCTCAAATTAGTTTGAATTTTTATCATATTCGGGTCATTGAGAATGTTGAAAAAAGTAAAATGATACGTACTGTGAAACCAGATTGACGAGAGATTCAAACACTTGTATAAATATGAATGAAATTATCGTCACGAGGAAATCAGAAATGTATACTGAGCTGACGAATACAACGCTGCTGATCAAGAATGATCCGCTGATTAATATTTTGTGGAGCTAGAGGACGAAAAATGCATGATTTTTAGTAGTAAATTTACATGTGGGGTTTTTGTGGTAGTTTTCAAAGTTTTTTGATACCGTTGTCGCTGAGATTTTGAGGTTCTTTCCGCAATCGAGTAATATTCCACAAATTGGAATCGTGAAAATACTGATGGTGTTTGGAAGCGATGACCATACTCCAACATTCTTTATATTTTCTCCAGTCACATCTGAAATCGATTTCATAGATTTTTATTGAAATCAGATTTATTCTTGATATTTACGTTTAAAATTCAAAAAATCTTACCTTTAACGTATAAAGGCAAACAAGTGATCAAAATGGTGAAAATCCACATCAATGTGAATCTAGCCGTGAGAATGGCCCAGACTGGAGGCGAGGTTAAAATACGTCCGTACGGATGTACCATCTGTTTGTAAAATATGAACATCATTGACCATTTTCAAGCACCTTTGCCATTAAAATTGAAATGACATTTTACGTCATATTCTTACTTTTTGTCTGGAAACAGTTGAAGTTCCTTGTTGTATGTATGCTAATTCTTCCTTAGAGATCCATTTGTCTTCCGATGGTTGATTTTTCACCACAATTAAACAAATCAACGAGGTGATTATGGATATACCCCCTGTTGCGTAGAATATCATCGGCCAGCCCCATCCATTGGCCAGAAAACCGCAAAAACTGTGCACTATTGCTACGCCCACATTGAGCCCGTTGACTGTGAAGGACATCAGTTTTGATTTCTCGTTGGCTGGTATCCATTTTGAGCATACTTCGGATATGCTCACGATCAAGAAACTCTGCATAAATCAAAAAAAAATGATTGAAATAGAAGTACAGAGAGGGGTATCATTAAGTGCCTGTATTGCGATGATGTTGCAATTGGAAAAGAATGAAATGAAGAGTTTGGTGTTAAATGCTTATGAGTGTCCCCAGTGAGTTTCCAGAGCAGGCCTCTGGAATAAGCATGCGAATTTTTTTTTCTTGATTCGAGTCCGAACATTTTCTAATTAGATTTTGGAATTCTATAAACAAGCAAATTCTCCAAAATTTGAATAATTTTTTAAAAAAATTGACAATTTTTCTAAAATATTGGAAAAATTTTCCCAAAATTTGGACAATTTTCCAAGAATTGCACGATTTTTGAGGAGTTGCAGAGTTTTCCAAAACGTCTTCGAATTCTTAAAAATTGACCAATTTTTTAAAATATGGTCTGATTTCTAAAATTTAAATAATTTTTTGAAAGTTAATGGAATTTTTCAAAAATCGAAAAATCTCATCACTTGAACAGTTTTACACGAACTGTTTTACACGATTTGAAAAAATTTCAGATCTTGGACAATTTTATAAAAATGATAATTTTTAATAATAAGGCACTTTTCAATAATCAGAAAATTTTGTAAAACCTGAATTAGGTACACAATCATTTTTAAAAATTGCACAATGTTGCGAAGTTATTTCAAAGAGCCGCTGAATTATTTCTTCTGAACCAAAACATTTGACCGTAAAATCATAAGTAATGCTACGAAAATTTATCAAAAATTTTATCTTGTTGATTATTTTTCTTGCATGTAATTCAAAAGAAAAAAAACCTGTTCAATTAGGCAATTAATATGTTTGATAGAATGGCGAAATTTTATTTTTCAAGTTGATACGTTTTTGTAGGAAATTTTTTGCTTCAACCTCAACAATTTTCCAATTGTGACGTCATTATCAGAATTTTTCAAGAAATTTTCTCGAAATCTTTTCGTTGTTATTTTTTGTTCTCTAAATTGGAGTTGTTGATGCCCTTTTTTTTTTTGAGACCTCATAAAACAATCTTGTAAAAGTTTGTGAACACTCGAATTAAAAATGTCTGAACTTACGTTTTGTTCATATTACCCATGCTCTATAATATGTGACCCTGCCGGAAAGAAGGGACCATGTGTAAAAAAAAATCTGTTTTTTTTTTTTTTTTTTTTTTAATGGGTTTGGTTCAGATTTGGTGTCATTTGGACCAAAAACGTAAATAAAGAGACATCGATTTTTTTCTACACATGGTCCCTTCTTTCCGACAGGGTCACATACTATATTGAAGAACCCTGCAAATTTTGTAATTTCAAAGACCTCGAATTCTCTTCTTTTTTTTTTTAAATTTTATGAAAATCATCAATGGAGTACACATTTGAAGTTTTACCATAAGCCCAACCGAAAATTTTCCAACGAAGAAGCTGAAAACTCGAGAAAAATAGGAGGGGGTAAATTTCAATGAAAAGATAAGATGAGCTAACTTCTCATTTTAGTAGCGATGGAGTAGTAAAGGAATTTTTAGTAAGCCGATAATACATATAAACAGACTTGAACTAAGAAAAATTGAAAAATTGCAGATTAAGTTTTTCTAACAAATAGGGAATTGATGAGAATTGACTGAAAGACCATTGTAAAATTATTATTTCTCAATTAAAATCATTCTATTAGTTCTCAAAGGCAGAATTTTAACAAAAACTGATTCTAATTTAAAGGTTGAATATTTTTTCAAGAAATAGAACGACCAAAATACTGCTTGAGCGAATTGAGATCGAAAATGTTTTGAAAAACCATGTTTAAAAAGCAAAAAAAAGAACTTTTTCATATTTTTATAATAAAAAAACCTAATTTTCGAGCCTAAGGAAGAGGGAGGGGCTCGACACCTTGAGTCGCCCTTCCTTCTTGGGTGCGATCATGACAGTAATACCAAAGGATTTTATGCAAATACCCATTTTGGATTTGAGAACTGAAAAATTCTTATTTAATGTTGTTTAGATTGTTGCATTTTTTTACGATAGGAATGAAATATGTAATTATTAGCGTTTCAATGAACATATTGAGTGAAAAAACCCTTACCTCAGATATTCCAGTCAGTAAACGACAAACTAGAAACGTGTAAAATCCGTAGTGTAAGCTGATTGGATGAAGCAAAGTTGTTATTCCACTCAGCATCGTAGATAAGGTGCAGCTGATAGCTCCTCCGAGCTTGGTCACCACGTATCCGCTCATAAAGGTCATTAACCCTCCGTAATAAAATATACTCAAAACTAATCCAACCGTTTTTGAATCCCAGTCAAATTCAGCTGGCTGGAAAAACACTTTTATGAATTGAGTTTTGGAAATTTGATCCTAGTATTGAATATTGACTTACCTGGAATTCGGTTAAATTTCCTATTTTGATTGATTTATTTGAAGTCATTTCTACGACAGCGATGCTGATGTTGAATCGTACCAAAGCTGTATTTACGTAGCATACGAACATCATGAAGATGACGGAAAATCGTCTAGAGCACCATATCGATGTTGTGGATGTTGGTTTTGTCGACTGCATACCTCTATAAAAAATAATAATAATAATAAAAAAACAATTTTTACCTTTAAGCAGACTGGAAGCTGTCTAATTAGCAGTAGAAACGGTTTTTACGTTGATTGAATTTTTTCCTTGATATCCTTTGTTTTTTGAGTAATTTCACGAGGGTTCATTTCCTCTACTGCCTAGCTTCTCGACTACCTTTCAACTGATGAAAATTCTTGTTTAATGCACTATTCCAAGTACAATTACATAATGCAGAAACTTTAGACTCGTTAATGTGCAAAACATCACATAAAACTGTTGATAAAATTTATCTCCGATTGGGATGAAACACGTGAGTAAATTATCTACCTTTATGATTTTTACCACCGTTACAGTTTCAGTAATTAGCGATTGATCTGACGCATTTTCTTCACCGAAGTATTAATATTTAGAATCGTTAGAGGGGAAAAAACTGGTTTTTGATAGTCTACTGCATGAAATATACCTGTGTGGGCTAAGAACGCACTTCTGCAGCGAAGAAAAAAATATTTGCGTAATTTAGCTAAATGGTTGATCAATTTTCATTTCCTGAATATAATTATGTTGTTGGCACGTTACCTGTCGGCGTTTACGAAAATTATCTCGGTTTTTTGTTCGGCGTAGTGCAATGTTTCTTCTATTCCGTATGGTTTGACGTATATTGAAGTGATCTGCATGGCTGGATTCAACGCAGGGAGTAGATAGAAGCTACCTCTGTGGCATAGTTGCATTTTTTTTTTTCGTGAAAAAACATTGTAAAAATCCAATTTATAGCTCCTCTTCTGTTATGAGTGCCAACTTTTGTTAACTGGTTATTTTTGTGTGTGGGTTGTTCGAAGATTCTTGATGACGAAGTCTAGGAACAGTAGGTACATTTTCGAACATATTTCAATTTTTTTTGACCTTGAACGTTCAAAATACTTATTTGGAATTCAACCAATTTGTATTAAATTAATTCCATTTTGAAATTAATGATTTTTATGAAAGACCGAAGAAATGTGGCGAGTTGATTTGTCCGAGAAAGTTTTTAAGAGATGCATATGTACTTACCTCTCAATATCTTGAATTGAATTTTCGTGGAAAGAATACGCGATTGGGTGTTGATGGGTTGAGATGGCCAGTCAGAGGTTCAGCAATTACATAACTTTTGTTTTAGATGGTGGGTGGGTGGTATTGACGTATTAGGTCTGGTACATTATTTACGGCAAACCGGTTATGCAATTTTATTAACGTCAGTGAAAATGATGGTCCAGCTTATACCTACGTAGGGGTTGAAAAATTCTATCAAGGAAATGAAACTAACTCCGCAAATGTATCTGATGACTAAAATTTATTGCAAAGATGTTTTTATGAATTTTACAAAATTTTATACTTCGTAGCAAATTTTGAAATTTTGAAGGATTTTCAGTTTCGCTTTTACAAGGTTTCAATTTCTTGAAATTGAAAAAAAAAAACACTTTTTAACACGTATTTTCAACCTTAGTATCCAAAGTAAATTTTTTGAAATTCAAACACTGAAGTAAATGGACATTTTGATGGTTGGAAATTTGTATCAATACAAAAAAATTGATTCAAAATTCCAAAGTTACTTACCTGTTTATTGTAGAAGAAAAATATTATTTTTTAAATTGAAATTCACCCAAGGAGCCATAAATTTTACCTTTTCCATAAATATACATTTTTTTTAAAAATTTTCGGTATCGAAAAAATCATATTCTGTTGGTTAGAAATTTTTTTTCTAAAATTTACGCCACGAAAAGTCCCACCATCAAAACCTTGAACTGGAAGAATGAGTGAAAAATCTTGCTCTTTAATGTAGTCAGGGAAATATTTTGATTAGTACCAAGAATTCAATGATTTTACTGCGGATGGCAAGAATTTTTTGCATTTTCATTTTTTCATGTTTCCTTGGATTTTTCAATCGAATGTCAAATTTTATGCTGGAAAAATGGTCTAAAAATGGCAAGAAATATCTAGAAAATGCGAGAATTCCCATTTTTCAAATCCAGTAGACACCATGAATTTCTTTTTGATATTTTAAAAAAGTGATGGAGTTCCAAGTTTTGAAGATTCTTTCAAGCTCAAGAGATTTTCTCCCTTTTTTAAAAAATTAGGAATTATTCAGATTTCTCAAAATCTAATTTTTCTTTCAAAATTTTTGAGTGCGTTCTACAAAAATTTAGATCTTCAGTATTTTGAGAATACATCAATCTTGGACGTGGGAGAAAGTCTTGTACGTAGGTATGAGATGAAGAATTGACCTGACTTAATTTTTTTGAAATTGGCTGAGGTGGGAAGGAGGGAGATGTAGATGATCTGTCCAGTTTTTTTATATTAATACTCTCAAATTCTCTGCACAAGGAGAACACATATGCCTTCAAATAATCTTTTCTGATTGAGAAAGTCGTGATTTTTGTGGGAATCAAAAAAAAAATTAAACTTGGTCAGGAATTCCGTTCAAAATCCGCAAAGAATTTAGGATTTTATCTCAAATTTTTAAAATCTTGATACAGTTGAATTGAATTTTTATAAAAATATTATATGATGTCCTTTTGGCACCGAAGGTTTTTCGTTCAGTATGACTCCTCTCTTTCTTTTTTCTTCTAAATATAAATAGAGCTAGGTACTTTATCTTCTCGGTTCACTCAAAAACCACCATTTTAAGCATAAGGCGTCAAAAATGCCATTTTTCATAAAGGTGATAATTATTAACACAAAACACGTACCACACGAATATTTTAATACTATTTCAATCACACAATTAGGTAATTATTATTTACACGAAAGGACATACAAGTTACATCTGTTCTCAGTGAGAGACAAAACCAATGTTATCGAGGACAGCGTAGTAAATGATAGAAAAAGAACCATTCGCCTTTGGTTGTGAAGAAAGAAGGAAGGCGCAATCGGTGTTTTCTCCAAGTTTATATCGTTATTTCAACGCAGCAGCAATATTTTCGATTTTAACCTAAGTACCTATAATAAAAATTTGACCTACAATTACAATGCAAGTAAACACGTTTTAATCTAAAATTTGAAAATCCTTATATAATCTTTCTTTTCAACTATTCTCTCCTTCACCTCTTTCTCCGTGTTACTTCTCCTTTTCCTTCTCCCCCTCCACCTCTTCCCACCCACCTCATACTAAACAGATTTTTAATTAGTCATACGTACTTGGAAGTTTACAATTGATCTAGATGATAATCCAAAGATCTCTCCACACAGTTGCTAATATACACCATGAATGAAATCCCGTTATTGTACCGACTTCCAACCAAAGCGGAATAATATCTGCAATGTTAAATTTACGTTAAAAACTGTCATTGATGAAATACCTAGTTTCAATGTAATGATTGATTTACTTACTCGTCAATTTCAGTGTTTGGTATTACTGTGTATGGATAGCCTTTATTTCGTAAAATAGCCGCCATCAATAAACGCGATGTCCGTCCATTCCCGTCCACGAAAGGATGAATCGTCACGAGTTTCAAATGAACAGCTGATGCGAAAGAAATTTCGTGAAAAGAGCAATTATTTGTCCACGTTACAAATTCTCCGATTTCTTTTCTTAGGCTTTCTACTGGTGTAGTTGGTATGCCATTTGCGAAGACGGGAATCGTACGAAATTTACCCGCATTCGGGTCATCTTCTGGAAGAATTCGTGAATGCGCTTGAAGAATTAATGGTTCGGTGATACCACTGGAATAGAATGTACAAAAAAGTCAAAATTAATACTAAATTAAGAGCAGCTTCGATCATACATCTAATTATAGCAGGATGATCAAAGAAGAGCAGTGATATGATTTTTGTAAGGGTTCGAAATTACTTGTCAGTCATAGTTTTTTGGACGAAAACCAAGGCTGCCTTTACTCTTTCAATTGCTGTTGTGTCTGCAGCTATGCCCTCAATTGAAAGGGTATGGTAGCAATACTGTAAAACAAAAACAAAATGATTAGAAGTAATTGAAGAGAATAGTAATTAAATAATTTCTTACCCTTTGGAGGAGTTGTTCGTCGGCTTTTTTGAATAATTCGACGTTTTTGAATTTGTTTAAACGTTCTTTTTTGTCGTCAATTGTTTTGAACCGTTCAGCTATCACTTTTTCTAAAATTTCGGCGGTGGAATTCTTGTATTTGGCTATTTCATTATCCGCAGGATTGATGAAATTCGCCTAAAATGAGAAGTACATAATTATTTAGCTAATACTTACTCTCTTAAATTGAATCAGTCATCGACAAGATCAAGTCACTGTAAGAATCAGTAAAAAAAATTGCGATTCAATCAGTGAATTTTCACTACTGAATCAGTAAAAATAAAATTTTACCGATTCAATCGTAAATTAATTACTGATTCAATCAGTAAAATTTTTTTTACTGATTCAATCAGTGAAATTTTTTTTACTGATTCAATCAGTGAAATTTTTTTACTGATTCAATAATGGAAATTCACTGATTTGAATCAGTAAATTTTTACTGATTTCAATCAGTCAACTAATTTTCTCTGATTCAACAATCAAAATTCACAATTTGAATCGGTAATTTTTCACTGATTGGCAATAAAATGACGCTGATTAACTAGGGAATCAGTGGAATTTGACTGATTATCAGTGACTTGATTTTCTCTATTTCATCAGTCAATTTAGGCATTTTTAACTGATTCAAATTAAAAGAGTAGATTAGATATCAATTAGTTCAGGATGCTGAACTACAAAGTTCTTTAATTCTCAGAACTTACTTTACTGAACATTTCATTAGCTGCGAGTATATTGCCTCGTTTTAGCATAAACTTGGCATACTCGGAGATTACAAACGGTTCGTCCGGACTCATTGACACTGCTAGCTGATAACATTTCTCGGCTTTTTTCGGATCTAATTTTTTTGCCAAGTTACAGGCATTCACTGACTCGTTAATTTTTCCGTGGGCACTGTTACTATACCAGCTCATTCGATTCTTGAGCTGAATGTTCAGTGACGCAACGGGAACTGAAAATCAGCAGAAAAAATGACAAATTAAGCAAATATTCTATTTCACTCAGTTTTTCAAGCAATGATGACTCATTGCCATGACTGAATTTTATGTAGCTAATTTCAATAGAATCAATCTTGATAAAATTAAAATCATCTGTTCATTTCAAAAATATTAAATTTATCTACAATAGCAATCACGACATCTAGTCCGAAGGACAGCTAATTTCCTAGAACTTTGTCACCTTCATAATCAAATTTGAAAAAAAATCACCAAATTATAATTATTTTGAATTTTACAAAAAAATAAAATCACGTATTCTATTTTTTACTATTTCCCACATAAAATTTGCTATTTTAGAAAAATCAAAAATTGTAGCCCAATAATTCTCAATATACCTACTATTATTCAATTAAAATGTTCAAAGGGTTACCTGCGAGAGTTTTGGCGAAGATTTGCATTCCACCACAAATACGTAAGGCAACGTGGACTGTGGATTCTTTTTGAATTTTATAACTCTGGAGTGTCTTTTTATCTTCTAGCTGCGTACCACCGAAGATCAATCTTTGCAATGCGGTGGAGATGCCGTCTTTGTTCTGGATTATTTCTTTCACTTTTCCTATGGTGTTCGTTGGTTCCACCTCCAACGTGATGGTCTTTCCAGTGACGGTTTTTACAAAAATTTGCGTTGTAATCGAACCTTGAATATAGAAAAACGAAAATAATAAGTGAAAATGACGAATCGTGACACCGCCGGTCGATGGAGTGATCGGATCGGATGACGTTACTACTTTCTACGTCACTTTCGTCATTACATTTGTGAGTCATTTTCTCGTCTCGATATTTGTATCGAGTTTCATTAAACGTGGAAAGATGGTCCTAACGAAAGATAATGAAAACGATAATCCAAGTATAGAAAACGTTCGATATCATTCAAGCATTCGTGAACAGGATTCAAATAGAATGCAGCGAGATTTTACCGAAATATAATTAAAGAAACGTAAGCTGTAAATATGAAAGCATTTCTCACCAAGAAAACACGCGAAACTTGATACGTTGGACAAGATTTCGGTCGGAAGATGAGCTGAATATATTCAAACGTTGATCTATTTCAACAAATGATATCACGAATAGAAGAAACACATTCTATTTATCGAAACTGTAATACTTTCTAAGGTTTAATTCAATTCAACTAATCGACAGACTACTTCATTTTCGAAGAAGACAAAACGAAATCCAACATCAACATCGAAACCACACAATAAAAGTTTTAGTAATGAGGAAACTGGATAGAGGAATGATGAAATTTCCTTTAGCGCCAACTTTGTGTTGTTTACATTGAAGTTTGCAAACAGCTGATAGCATCAGGGTTGCCAGAGCCTCAGTGAGTCATCTGGCCCAGTGTTACCAGTTGGCAGATGAAAATATTCCCTTCGAGACAAGTTTTGAAAGCGTTGTTTTTAAATGACTGAGAATTGAAATAAAATTTTCGTGAAAATGTTCGAATCGAATGTTGCAAAATGTTTTGTTGAGTAAATAAAATAAGAAAATGAAAACAAAAATAATTTTTTTGATAGGAAAAAAAAAACAAAAAAAACAGAACTGAATAGTCTTATTGATTAGATTTTTTTTTTTACTAAAATGAGGTATCAATAAAATTGGAAAAATACAATAACCACAGAGATCTTGGAAGTGCAGTATTGCAATCCTTTTTTCTAACATTTTTCGACATGATTTTCATTTTGGGAAGAATCATGGCTGTTTTTTTCATCCGTTGATAATGCAGACCAAGGCTGAGCCTCGCTGGAACCATATAGACTGAAAATTACAGCCCCAAGAAGTGATATACCACTGGTCAAGATGAAGCAATTATTCCATTCTTGCAAACTCTGCAGATTAAACATGTGAAAAATATTCTTCAATTTCAAGATTTCGCATTGGAAGGATCATAAATGTGAAGACCAAAGTTCACTTACGTGATTTGTGATCATAAATCCAGTAATACTGCGAGACATAATACTGCTGGCCGAAAATGCAAAAGTACCGAGACCTGCTACAACGCTGGTGCTGTTCGGAGCTATACTGATGATAATTATCCTGTATGTGCAGAAAACAGCTCGATTTAGTTTATATTTTGATCATAATTATCATATCCTTATCCTTTCATGGTGTCGACTGGCAAAAAAAACAAGAATTTTAATGATTTCATTGCAAAAAGCAAGAATTTTCAACTTTTTTTTAATGAAGTTTTTCATCGAAGATTTAAAAAAATGTTTTTTGGGTAAATTTGAAGAAAGAAAAATCCGGAAAATAGCAAGAATTTTCAAGTTTCAGACCCAGTAGACACCATGCATTTGAAAATATTAAGCAGAAAAGGCACATACTGTGAAACCAGACTGACTACACATCCCAACATTTGAATAAACACGAAGGAAATTAAAGTCACGATGAAATTAGAAATGTATACTGAGCTGAGAAATACAACGGTGCTGACTAGGAACGAGCCACTGATTAATATTTTGTGCAGCTAGAAAAAAAATCGATTTTTTAAGAAAAAAAAAAGAGTGGATATTTGAGACAGTTTTACTTATGGTAATTTAGTTTTTTTTTTTTTGGATCCTTACCGTGGTCTCTGATATATTGAATTTCTTTCTGTAATCGAGCATTATTCCACAAAGTGGAATTGTAAACATGGTGATTATATTTGGAACCGAGGAAATTACTCCTACCTTTTTAATATTTTCTCCAGTTACATCTGAAATCAATGGACAGGGCCTTCTTGAGAACTATTTCACATACTTACATTTGATGTAAATCTGGTCGTGAGAATGGCCAAAACTGGAGGCGAATATACAATTTTCTTGTATGGATGTATCATCTGTACTTGTAAATAAAGCCACCAATAATTTTTTTTGCCATCAGAGTTTAGATCAGATTCAACATCAGTCTTACTTTTTCTCTTGGTCCAGTTGAAGTTCTCTGTTTTATATATTCGAGTTCTTCTTCGGAGATCCATTTGTCTTCCGAAGGCTGATTTTTTACCAGAAGGAAACAAAGGAACGAAGTAATCAGAGATATGGCTCCTGTGGTGTAGAATATCATCGGCCAGCCCCACCCCTTGGCCAAAAAAACCGCAAAAACTGTGCACAACAGCAACGCCCACGTTGAATCCGTTGATCGTGAAGGACATCAGTTAGGATTTTTTATTTGTTGGGATCCATTTTGAACATATACCTCGAACATACGCAAATAACGAACAAGTGAAATATTAATGAAACGATAGAAAGAAGAAAAACATGGTTTTTTGAAATTGCCTGTGTTCGATAATGAAAGCATAACGATATAGGCTATCGCATCTAGCATCGAATACAAATTATAATATTATTTCGAGGTGAATCCAGGTCACGAACGTTGCAAAATACTTATATTTTTAAGGAACGAATTATTTTCAACATTATTTCATTTGTTCCTTGAATTTTTTAATTCAAGAGAAAAAAAAGGTTTTTCCGGGACAAATTTGAAGCAAAAAATTACATGAAAATGACAAGAAAAATTCAAAAGTGGCGAAAATTTTTCATTATTAAGATCCAAGTGAACACCATGATATTGTAAGATATTAGGTTCGTTTGGGCGCTTTCGTAGTTATGCCAAATAGTTATGCAATGAAGGATTTTCAGAAAGTTCTTGAGGTGCCTCTCCACTAACAATACCAAGCTAGCACCCTATTGACAAAATCAGAGCAGCGTTTACGCCGGCGTAAATATGAGACTACCAAAAAACGCGTTTACGCCGGCGCAAATGGGGGCGGAATAGCGTATACGCCTCCAGAATAGCGTTTTTCTAAAAGGCGTTTTTCGTAAAAGGCGTTTTTCAGATGGCGTATTGGTGTGAAACAAGTTGCATATTCGCACTTGCAAGGAATTGTTTGGAATCTACCTCGTACAAAAAAAAAATAAAAGAAAACCGGTTTAACGAATATCATCCTTAATTTCCCATCCGCGAGTATCCGAACGACCAAGTTTATAGGAGCACGCCACCACATCAGGTTGAATGTTAGGTGTAGAAAACAGTACTTTGACGAGTTAAACAAGGAGTCCGAAATTTTTTTTTCAGTTCTGATTAAATTTTATCATTTAATTTTTTTATTTAATATTATGATTAAATGTAAGCATTTGAAGCATGTTTGACAATTTTCTGTCCCTCCAGTCAACAGCCAATACCCTATTAATTATGAAAAAATACTGAAACTCAGAGAAATCAAAAATTTTACACTTGATTTCCACTGATACGACTAAATCAAATTTTTGAGAGCGTAGAATACAAATTTGGCAATATTTTTTCTTTACTGATGAAAGGGTTGGATTGAGAAGCGGCGGAAAGGGGTCAAATTTCAAATTGAGTCATTTTTCACTGATGTTTCAATAAAAAATCATCAATTTTTTCTGACAAACAGAGAATTTATTGAGAATATGGTGATTATTGACTGAAAAATCAATCAAAAATTGTCAATTTTTGAAATAAAAGCACTAATATACTGCCCGAGAGAAGCGAGGGCGAAATTTTTTTGAAAAAATATACTTTGAAGAGCAAAAAAATTGACTTTTCTCTCATTTTTGAAGCAAAAAATCATTTTTTCTGGGCTTAAGGGGGGAGGGCTCGAGCCCCCTGAGCTCCCCCTTGGGTGCGCCTATGATGTAATCAATCAGTGGCGTCACGAGGTAATGTGTGTTGGGGGTGCCCCTCAAATTTCACCAACTAATTTCCAAGAAAATTAACAACTAGGTTTATTTCCTATTTTCCCAAAAAAAAACTAATTTTTATTAAATATTTCAACTTCTAGAAACTTCCCCGGCATTTCAAAAATTTTTAATTTTAAATTTAGTGATTACCACTGGTTTTGACCGAAAAAAATACTATACAATTTACAACTTTTTAAAAAATTTTACAGAAATTGAATTTTTTCAACTCTTATTAACCCTTTGGTGCCCGGCGAAAAACTAACGGATGTAATTGAAAAATTTTCACGCTTCTGAAATACACCAAAGACCAATAGCTGAAGGCTAAAAAAATATTTGCTTCGGGTGGGAAATTGAGGTTCAAGGCTAAATTTGACAAAAAATTGATAAATATTTTTCAAAAAAAGAAAATCCAAAAAAATTGTTTTTGTTATTCCAAATCATGTACTTATAATTTGGAAAAAAAATTCATTTCTTACCGAAGTTAACTCTTCATTAATTAAAAAAGAGTGAAAATTTTCAACGAAAAAAAAATGTTTCATTTTTTCGATAAATTTTTCAATGCATTTAAATGGGCCTCAGTTCGATGTTGAAATCTGAATTCCAAAAATTATTAAATACTTATATGAATTCCTTTCTGTAAATGTCTCGGTTTTCTCACAAAGTATTTTTATATCGGAAAATTTTGCTTCCAGCAAGATCAAGTTCAGATATTTCCGGCGGAAAGGTTCCACTTATTTTTGAAAAAATTTTCGCGCAATTTTCACTTCAGTTGGAGCTTCTATAGATTTGGAAACGAATATAGCGAAATTTCAAAGATTTTTAAAAATTATTCATTTCCAAATAAATCAATTCCTCCGAAGCAAACCTTTTTTTTGCTTTCTACTATTGGGCTTTGGTGCATTTCATCAGCGTGAAAAATTTTCAATTTCATCCATCAGTTTTTTGCCGGGCACCAAAGGGTTAATTTGAAAGGAAAAAAATAGAACCATTTCAAGATCTACTTAAAAATTAAAAGATCAAGAATCAAGAATGAAACTTGGGAAAAAAATAATTGTGTGGTTGAAAAAAAATTGCCAACCAATACCAATTTTTCAATATTATTTTAAAGAAAAGGAGAAATTTGCTGACTCATATTTTTGAAAAATTTATAAACTATCTACCCAGTCATATTGGAAATAAGAAAAAAAGATAGGCAACACATTCAACAAATTTCAAACGTTGAATAGCGGGTTTCCATTTACGCCATTCAAATACGCGCTTTTTGGTATCTTTTCTTCTTCCATACAGCGCATAGCGTTTTTCAATGCGTATACGCTAGAGAAGACCGCGTATACGCCTTTACGCAGTACATGTCGCCAGTCGACGTCCACAAAACCGGTTCAACAGTGCGTATACGCCGGCGTATACGCATTCAACTGTCTTGGCGGGAAGGCGTTTTGTTAAAAAACGCTGGTAAACTCGCCGTTTAAACCGCGTAAAAGTGAGACTTTCTGCTAAAACGCGGGCGTAAACGCCGGCGTTTTAGCGAGTTTCCTTGTCAATAGGGCAATTGTTAACTTATTTTTCCACTTGGAGTGCCAATATCAAATTTTTTAAACAAAAACTGAAAAAAGATAAACGAGGAAATTAAATGATTTTTCTATTATTTGACTATGTTTTACACTCACTGTCTGGTGGATAGTTTGAGGATCGATTGTTGTGTATTATTCGGAATTAATCCGTTCAAAACACTTTCAATTTAAAAAAAATGACAAAATTACGAAATGAAATTTTAAAAACTTCAACATGGCAAACTCTTTATCAACTTTAGTAAAGGTTGTAAAATTCAAAAAATGAAAATAGGTAACCACTTATTTTTATTACAAAACAGAACATTACACCATTACAGTTTGGTAAGAACGCACCTTCGGTTAAACTAAAAAAAAAATCCTTCATTGCATAACTATTTGGCATAACTACGAAAGCGCCCAAACGAACCTATTATGTAATAAACTAGATTTTTAAAAATTCTGGATTATATCAAGCTATCAAGTTTATCGTCTCGAATAGTTAATTGGTTATGATTATTTATGATGCCATATAATTAAATACCTTCGATGTTTAAAATAAAGAGAGTACCTAACTACCTAATGTACTTCTCAAAAATGTTGATCGAATGGCAGGGAAGATTTCACGTCAGCGATGTTGGAAGAGGACTGTAAAAACATTTTATTTATTAAAACGATCATCTGTTGTGCATATCTGAAGGTATAGGTAAGATTTAAAATATTTAAATCCATTCGTAAAATTGTGCATATTTCAACTTTTTTTTCTCGATGAGATAAAATTTAACAGGAATTGATATTATTCACGCGATGAACAGAGAAAAAATCAAAAAAATCATAGCTTTATTATTTATAGAATGTGTAATTCCAACCAGTTCCATCGGCTCAACTTTAAAAAAATCCAAATCAATATTATACACTATATGGATTTATTGATCACTTTTTTTTACGGTCATCATCATCGGCATCTGTTGATCTTGTAATTCATCTCGATTGGGTGATACTGCCCAAGGCTGGAGCTCACTGGAGCCATAAATTAGATTTACAATAGCTCCAAAAATCAAGACACCTGCACTCAGTAGAAAACACATGTTCCATTCCTGAACAGTCTGAAATGAGTCAGTCAATGAAATAATAATGTGAATTCGTTTCAAAAATATAAAATATGTCATTGTATTCTTAGAATCTTACATGGTTTGCGACTATGAATCCTACTGTGGTTGGAACTGCAATGTTACTGGCGACGTACCACCCTGTAGTTATTCCCAATAAAACGCTTGAATGTTTTGGTGCCAGGCAAATGCAAATCAATCTGAAACGCAGAAAGCTCCGTAATGATGAAATTATATTAAGTAACATTAAAAAATTGTTTTTTCAAAGACTCACTGCAAGATGAGAAAGTTGAACGACAAAAATAGTTTGATTAGAATAAAGCATGCCATTGATAAGGTGAAATTAGAGGTAAATGCTGCAACGACGAAAAGAATGGATCCAGTGCTGAAGCCAAAGGTCATCAAAATTTTATGAATCTGAAAATTGAAATAAATAAAACTTCACTTTTACAGTCACAAGATTTTTTTGAAAAATTACATTAACGCGTTTCGGCCTAAGCCATCATCAGAATGAGTATAAAAATAAAACGAATAAATATACTTACGAAAAAATTAAAGCAAAGGTCGTACCGTCGTACGGTACGTGAGCCTGTTTTACGGATCTCCGTAGGTTGGTGAGCAATTTTTTTTCCAAGTCCACATTCCGACGTTTTTTTCTCAACTTCTAAAATTTTTCTTGACGAGGTCTAAATTTTTTACGAATTTTTTTTCAACTTAAAAATTTTTCTTGACGAAGTCTAAATTTTTTTACGAATTTTTTTCCAACTCCAAAATTTTTCTTGACGAGGTCTAAATTTTTTACGAAATTTCTTTTCCAACTTCAATTTTTTTTGACGTGTTCTAAATCCTTTTCCAAACTTTAAATTTTTCGTCAACGTTACAATTTTTTAACAAAATGTTTTCAACGTCACTGCAAATTTGTAAAACAAGCCCAGGGTCAATTCTTAAAGTCAAACATCTTTACCAGACAATTTAAAAAATTGTAACCTTGACAAAAAATTTGAAGTTTGGAAAAGTATTCAGAACACTAGTCTATACAGAGCAAGAGGCAAAAAGTGTTCATCCACCGTTTTTTTGTTTCGCGGACAAAAAAATTTACTACCTATATGATAGATACGGGTATTTTTTGACCTAGGTCCAGGCAAAGAAGAAAGGCCAAAAATGCCCAAAAATTGCTTCCAAACCGTCCCTAACTGCTATTGTGCAGGTGTGCAGTGGAAAAAAATGCATATTCAGCATCAGGGGACACTACTGTGTCAAACCTCGGTTGAATTTTTTTGCCCGGACCTAGGTCAAAAAATACCCCTTTTTGACCCTCCCCCCACAATGTGCAGGGTTGGAATTTTTTTTGCCGTTTTTGTGAATGTTGGACCAGCATCTATCATATGGATAGTAAATTGTTATGCCCGCGAAGAAAAACAGTAAAATCAATTTCTAGAGCACTTTATGCCTGTTGGTCTGTAGACTACACGTCAAAAAAGTTGAAGTTGATAAGAAATTTCGTAAAAAAATTTAGACCAATTTTGAAGTTGAAAAAAAAAACGTCGGAATGTGGGAGATTCGTAAAACAGGCTCACGTAACATGCATCCTTTTCTTTTTCTTTAACTTTTTCGTATATTTATTTATTTTATTGTATTTTTATACTCATTCTGATGATGGCTTAGGCCGAAACGCGTCAATGTAATTTTTCAAAAAAAACTTTGTGACTGTGTAAAAGTGAAGTTTCATTTATCTCAAGATGGCAACTATATTCAAAAGTGAACAACTAAAAATAATTATGAATCTGAGGTGAAAGAAAAAAGATTTGTTGAACGAAGATGTTTGAAAATTAGTGGATTAATTTTATGATTTACTTTAGATGGCATCAAATTGCGATTATTCTGTAAGTAATCTATGAGTGCTCCTACAATGGGTGTTACGATGATACATAAGAAATTTGGAATAGAAGCTATGACGCTGATTTCGTGTATTTGTCGCTGGGTCATATCTGTAATTCGACAAACAGGTAAAATACTTGTGCTAAACCAAAATTTAAATCATATAGGTTTATTTTTTCAATAGATACCTTTAACATACTGAGGAAGATAAGTGATTATAATAGAGAACCCAATTCCATAAGTAAACTGCGATACGCCCAGAGCCCAAACTGGAGCTGAAGTAAGAATTTTCTTATAGGGATGAGTGACCTGTTGAAAGTGAAATTCAATGAATTGGATTAATTTTCTGGTATGATTGATCGTTTCAATTATTACCTTTACCTACCTCATTTCTTGGCGATGTTTCAGTCTGTCTTAAAATGTACGAGAGTTCTTTTTTAGAAATCGATTTATCCTCAGAAGGTTCATTCCTCACGATTATCAACCAAATGATAGAAAAAATGGAACAAGCTCCACCTAATTTTGTAAATTACGTTCGATTTGTTAATTCGGTTGACATAGATTTTAAAACAGCAGAATAGCGTTACCTGCAAGATAAAGTATCATTTCCCATCCCCAGTAGAATGCTACATATCCACAAATCGGATAAGATACAGCAACCGAAATATATACTCCGGTGAAAATGATAGACATGAATCTTGATCTTTCGCTGGTCGGTATCCAGCGTGAAAATATCTCAGCAGTACTAGCAAAAGCGACACCCTGTCTTATAAAACACGAGCTATGTTTCAGAATTCTAGTTCGGTATGAATGAAATATTGCTATAGTTATAAATTACTCACATCAAAAAATCCAGCCAGAATTCGACTCGCTATGAAAATATGAAACCCCCATTTCAAAAAAATAGGATTTAAAGCTGTCAATAAAGACGTTGCTAGGGTTAATCCTCCATATGTTACCGATCCTCCAAATTTAGTAGCCACATGCCCTCCAAAAATGCTGAATAGGTAGCCATACGAATGTGAACCTAAAATTATTCCTTTTTCTTTTGAGCTCCAGTTGAAATCTGGTGGCTGAAAGTGAATAAATCGTAGAGGTAGGGTTTGAGGATGAGATAGCTCTCAGAATTAGTTCATACTTTATATCTGGTTTCATTGCCGATGAAGATTGTTTTATTGGAAGTCATTTCGACAATGACGATGTTGATGCAAACTCTGACTATGAGAGCGACGAAAAAACCGCAAAACAGCATTATTAAGATTAGAAATCGTTTGGATAGCCAAAATGGATAGGGCTTTGCGATTCGTTCTTTTTCACTGTTGACATGAATCAGTTACGCTCCAGTAAATATAATGCTTGATAAAAAAATATTGGAGATACATATATTAAATATCTAATGAATTCACTAATTAAATGCTGCTAGAATACCTATTGAAATATATTTCTTCGACGTTGAGTTGAAACAGAACCCAATGTGGATATAATGTGGATGAGGATACAAAGGGCGTATGTTACGTTTATTTAATCTTAAATAAATGTACAAATCTTGAAATCTTACCAGTTTTCGTGTTGTTTGAAATATTTTTCATTGATTTCCTGGCCGGGAATTTTACTGGATCTAGTTTTTTGTCGATCTGCCGTCATGTTATTTTTTTAAAACTGAAGGTGATATACGAATAAACGACACAGCGATTTGCGTTACCACACCATTATCTCGAAAAGGCTGAAGAGAGTAGAAAATGTGCCTCTTTTTGGGTAGGTATAGGTACTTGACAATTATTCTCTCTTGAGATTATCAGCGTGATGGGTCGATAGTAATTCGCAGTAACGAATCTTAATTATTAACACTTCTGAACGACATAAATAACGTATGTACCTATTGAACAATTAGGTATCAGCCAATAACACTGTGATATGTATAATAGTGTAGGCAAATTAGGAAAAAAAAAACATTTTTAGCCAGCCAAGGTTTTATGTTTTATTGCGAAAAATAGTCTGGCTCTGGAGCGCCTGACTAACCTCTAGAAAGTCCGCACCCCTAGACCCCTTGCTAAATTTTTTATGGAGGCTCCACCCCACCCCCCCTCAAAAACGGTTATTCGCAAATAACTCCTCAGGGGTTGATTTTACAGCAAAAATAACTTCGTATTTGGATTCTACACTCAATTTCCTACAAACATTATCCAGATTTTTTTTTTTGAACGATCATTGGAGAGAAGGTGGAGGGTCTTGAACGAGGGTGGTTTTGGGAAACATGCTATAATATGTACGAAATTTCTCGCTTGAAATCATTGCAAATGGCGAAGGAAATTTATTTTATGGAATTCATTTATGGTATGAGTCCTCTTTCTGAATTTAGTGTAAATCTCACCCCTGCCCCTCCCTATGCCCGTCCCCTCCCATCATTTACGGAATTAATTCCGAGAATGGGACACTTTTGGTAAACATCTTTTCTCTCGAATTTTTGCGCAATCTTCAATAGTTTGACGAAGTCAAGTGTGTCATTCCTGTGGGGGGTTATACAACCCCCTCTCCACCAAGTTTCTGTAGATTGAATTGAACATTGGGGTATAGGGTGAAAAAAAACATACTATCTTGGATTTCTATCAAAGGGTCAGGCCAAATAAGGGGTGAATTTGGCCCCCGCTCCGATTTTCACTCTAACCCTCTTAAGTGGTGCCTCTGGATGTAAAAACAGTCTAAAAAAAATTTGACCACCCAAGCCCCTCCCTTTCGGAGATATGGCCATGTTATTGGCTGATTTTCAAGAATTTTTAATTCTAACGGAAGTGAACGAAATTTTCTCTTCTTTGGCACAAAGTTACATCTCGTAGAGGTGTATTTATGAAAATTTTTTCAAAAATTTTAGTGCACCCCCTTTTCAGTTTTTTTATCATAAAAAATCAGTGAAAAAAGTCAATTTTGAAAATTCAAGCAAAACGCTTGCAAAAAGGGTGTCTATCGGGGTATTTTAACCTGCTGAACACGAATATGGTATTGGTTTTTTCATTTGGCCCTTTCTTTCTGTATAAAACACTAAAAAAATTGAAAAATCTGCTAAAATAACAACGCTTCTGTACGGGTTTTCACAGTTTTCGGCCCTTAGTTTAAAGAATCGGCCAAAAGTGCCAAAACTGAATATACAGCGAAATTCTACATAAAAAAAACGTGTTTTTTAGTAATTTTTCCAAGTTGGTCGCTCTTCGCTTATTTATGCTGTTTTTTAAGATTGAAAACATCAAATAGACGAAAAGACACGAAGAAGTGCACCAAAATTTTTGAAAAAATTTTCATAAATACACCTCTACGAGATGTAACTTTGTGCCAAAGAACAGAAAATTTCGTTCATTTCCGTTGGAATTAAAAATTCTTGAAAATCAGGCAATAAAATGGTCATATCTCCGAAAGGGAGGGGCTTGGGGGGTCAAAATTTTAATTGAGTGTAGAATCCAAATACGAAGTTATTTTTGCTGTAAAATCAAACCCTGAGGAGTTATTTGCGAAAAACCGTTTTTGAGGGGGTGGAGCCTCCATAAAAAATTTAGCAAGTGGTCTAGGGGGT
Organism: Pseudococcus jackbeardsleyi; assembly: GCA_038380155.1. Classification (NCBI taxonomy): domain Eukaryota; kingdom Metazoa; phylum Arthropoda; class Insecta; order Hemiptera; family Pseudococcidae; genus Pseudococcus; species Pseudococcus jackbeardsleyi. The sequence goes on from CM076242.1 coordinate 8,322,555, forward strand.
GCGGAATTTCTAGAGGTTAGTCAAGAGACCACTTCCGACAATTTTTCGCAATAAAACCTTGGCTGACTAAAAATGGTTTTTTCCCCTCAAAATATCGCTAATTTGCCTACGCTATAATTACACACGTGCATGACGTGAATACATACCAGATACATACATAGGCATAGCCGAACATAATAATGCAACACCATTAGTTTCAAGCTTCTATCTTCTTATATCGCGAGCAAGTTCAAAACATGGTCAAAAAGTCCCGCCAGATACTCTCCTAATCTTAATCAATCAAACTTGCTGACTGATGAAATCGACAAAATCATGTCACTGTAGAAATCAGTGAAAAATTTACTGATACAATCAGTGAATTTTCATTTTTGAATCCGTAAAAATAGAATTTTACCGATTCAATCAGTAGTTAATTCTGATTCAACCAGTAAATTAAAATTTTCACTGATTCATTTCACTAATTGTGCAAATATTACGGATTCGAAAATAAAAATTTACTAATTGAATAGGTAATTTTTCTTTGATTGACAGTCAAATTTCAATGATTAACTGTGGAATCAGGTAAACTTCACTGCCAATCAGTGACATAATTCAATCTCTTTCAACCAGTCAATCGTTAGATTTTGACTGATTCAAGTTTGGAGAGTACGGTCGGTCTTCGGGGTGAAGAGTTCAAATTGTGCTCACATACTTTTAATCCTAGAGAAAAGCACTTTTGGAAACGACGTACATGTAGATCGTAATTTTATCGCAGGCGCTTTTACGTTGTAAGTAATCTCTTAATTTGAATCAGTCAAAATCTGAAGATTGATTGATTGAAAGAGACGGAATCATAAGGCGGTAGACGTGTGAAATTTGGTATCATGAATCAAGGACAGCATTAGAAATTTTTTGAGCCCGGGAAGCTATCACCGAATCCCATACGAGTAAAGAGGGGTAGATTTTAAGGGAGGTTTCAATCCCCAATTTTTGAAATTGGTGTAGGTATCGGCCTTTCTTTGATGCCATTTCCATATGATTGAACTCTGCTGAGTTCAAAAATTTCATTAATTTCAAAATCTGAGGGAGATGAGTTCCTCATATTTGAGATTTTTCAACTTGTGTTTTCGATTTTACCTCAAAAGTGGTTAAAAATCAAATTTTTTCAATTTCGCATAACGTACCGACTTTCCAACCAAATTTTAACCACGATTTTCGAACTCTGCGGATAAATTACCATGTACATTTATATGTTACGCCCAATCGATGTAATTGCCTAATGCATGAAATAGACAATCCGTTGCCGATTTCATGCATTAGACAAAATAATTGCATATTTCATGAAGTAGGCAATAAATTTGGAGAAAATTTCATGATTTAGGTAACGTTGATTTCAATCCAGTTGGGGGAAAATACGCGATGATGTCGCGTAAAAATACGCACCACGGCAATTTGGTACTTTACGCGATCAAAAAAAATACGCGGCAAATAATGTGGTGCGTATTTTAGCGCGTATTTTTGGTGTAAAAAAAAACTCGGTGAACAACGCGATGCGTATTTTTTGGTGTAAAAATACGCGGTAAATAATGCACCGCGTTATTTTCAGCGTCTGTTTTGACAGCGTAAAGTACCAAATTGTCGCGGTGCGTATTTTTTCGCGATGGTAGGTACAAGGTAGGTCGGATGTCACAGTATCGATACCAGTTTTCTTGAAACGGTCTTCCATCCGCGTACTTACCGGGCCCGACATTGCTTAACTTCTTAGAAGAAACGAAAACCTCTACCTGCTTTGTGGTACAGTGGCTGACATACCTACTGCTACCCCATTTTTAACATTAAAAATTTTAAAATTCGTGATCAGTCATTGTTCAGATTTGTGCCAATTTTTTTTTTTCAATTTCTTCAAGTAATTTCATTTTTGTTTTAAAGCTGTACGCAGCTTTAAAATTTTCCTTCAATTTAAAAATTTTTGATTCGGTGTTTTTTTTCACTATTTAAAAGTTTTATGATTTCTGAATAAAGGTAATGGTTGAAAACATTGGAAGATTTTTTTCAATTATTCAAAATACCTACTTTCAATGATAGAAAACATTCAAAAAATATACCAGCATACTTACCTATTAGTTACCCCAACCACTCCAAATTTTTTTCATTTTAGAAAAACGACATAAAACAAAAATTTTTAGGTATGTTGGATCCGTCGTTTCCGTTGAAAATTTTTAAACATACTGAAATTACCCCAACAACTCTGTTTAAAAATTTTTAAACTGTCGTTTTTCAAAGAAACGACAGGAAACGACGGATCCAACATACCTAAAAAATTTTGTTTTTTGTCGTTTTTCCATTATAAGAAAAAATTTGAGTCGTTGGAATAAATTCAGCGTGTTCAAACATTTTCAAACTGTCGTTTTTCAAAGAAACGACAAGAAACAACGGATCCAACATACCTATTATCGTTTCATTCAATATAGGTTACCTCCACTCATAATTTGCATTACAGACTTGAACTGCTGCGTTCAAAATTATTTCAATGCTTGAAATCAACGTTCCCTAATTCATGAAATTTTCTCCAAATTGATTGCCTAATTCATGAAATAGGAAATTACATCGATTAGGCGTAACATATATATTGACGCTTTTTACTTTTCATATTCCTGTTCTAAGCGAATGGGAGGGTCTAAAGCTTGAGGTGTTGAAATTGGCCTAATTTTTCACATTTTTGGGTAAAAATAGCAATTATTATTCAATTATACACGAGAAAATATTCATCGATTTGCATAGAGTTTCATTAAACGTCGAAAAGTTGGTCCTTATGAAAGATACTGAAAACGATTATCTAAGCGTAAAAAACGTTTGATATCATTCAAGCATTCGTGAACAGGATTCAAATTTAATGCAGCGAGATTTTACTGAGGTATAATTAAAGAAACGTAAGCTGTAAATATGAAAGCATTTCTTACCAAGAAAACACGCGAAACTTGATACGTTGGACAAGATTTCGGTCGGAAGATGTTCTAGCCAAGCTGGATATTCAAACGTTGATCTATTTCAACAATTGATATCACGAATAGAAGAAACACATTCTATTTATCGAAACTGTAAAATTTTCATTCGACTATTCGACAGCCTACTCCTTTTTTGAAAAAGACAAAACGAAATCAAACATCAACATCGAAACCACACATAGTGTTGCCAGATGAGAATTCCAAAAATCACCAAAATCTTTTTCAGGGCTTATGAGGGACGGATCGAGGGGAATTTGCCGGGTAAACAGTTTGACAAGCAAAAAAAAGTCATCGATTTTCAAAATTCACGTAAATCAATGAAATCATCAAATGAGTGAAGCAGTGTTGATGCAAAAAACCGAAAAAACAACGAAATTTCCATATAATTTCATTCGTTGGTTTCGATTTTTCATCAAATATTCCATCATAACTTTGTAAAAATGATAAAACTCGGTATTTTAAAGGAAAATTTGAAAAAAATAGAAAAATCACCAAAATCACCAGTTGACATTAAAATCACCAGTAAATCACCACTGCTTCAAACAAAACCTTCAATTTCCCCACTTTAGGAGACAAACCCCAGTACTGGCAACGCTGCCACACAATAAAAGTTTTAGTAATGAGGAAAGGCATTTAAGCAGCTCCTACACGCGATTATAAACGGCACGCTTTTGTGCCCTCTGATTGGTCGCTAAGCTCCACCCATCCATTCCAGCTGATCGTTTGTTATCACGTATCATTCAATATTACGTCTATTTATTTTGCTGCGATTTTTTCAGATTTTTTTAAAAATTGCTGTGTGAACTGTGAATATTAGAAAATGCTACAAAAACTATCCTTTTTTCAACTCTACTTAGAATAACCCGAAATTTTAAGCGAGTACAATACATACTTATGTCTTCGAAGTAGGAAAAATAATCTACGATAAATGCTCTACAAGATAGAATTGATTTGAGAGTTGTACGTCGTAGTACTAGCAACTGATCGAAAGTTATTGAAGTTCAAAGTTCCAAAGCAGTTTTTATTGCAAATATTATTACATATTTGTTATCTTTACATCGGTTGCAGGCAGAATTGAACGTAAATTATTTTTCTCTACCTCAAAAACCTATGTTCTCACTCAAATTCTTGAGATATTCTAACACAACGTTTAAAAAATGTATAATATTTACAATAGAACTTCGCCTTCGTAGGTAATCGTAACATTGAACTTGAATAACTTTTGATTTTGATAAATTTCCGGTACAAGTAGTAGTAGTAGTAGAACTTGCAGTTTAAATCTAAAATCTATTCTATCTGAGAGAGAATTTAACGTAGATTATTTTTCCTACCACAAACATCTATATTCTTACTCAAATTCTAGAGTATTTTTATTTTAAAATTTTCATTTCGAACATTCAAACATAAATGCAATAAATTTTCAAAACGATGTAAACACGGTAAACGAAAGACAAGCATGAATGTGATAACGGATGGAAAGAACGGCCAATCAGAGAGCGCAAAAACGTGTCGTTTATAATCGCGTGTAGGAGCTGCTTAAATGCTGAGGAAAGAGGATAGAGGAATGATGAAACGTCCTCTAGCGACTTCTTTGTGAGTTATCTAGCCAAGTGTTACCAGTTGGCAGATGAAAATATTCCCTCCGAGACAAACTTGGTGCTGAAATGCTTTAATGCATGCATTACACTTACACATTCCCGGTTAGAGATTCGGAATATACGTTTTGAAAGCGTTGTTTTTAATGACTGAGAATTGAAATTAAATTTTCGTGAAAATGTTCGAATCGAATGTTGCAAAATGTTTTGTTCAGTAATAAAATAAGAAAATGAAAACAAAAATAATTCTTTCGATAGGAAAAAAAAAACAGAACTGAATTGTCTTATTGATTAGATTTTTTTTTTTACTAAAATGAGGTATCAATAAAATAGTGAAAAAATTCCAAAGACGCGAAATTCAATTATCAGTCAAGTTTAGTTGGTAGTCACTACTCACTAGCAGGGTGTCTACCGGTCGCGAAAGTCGCGAAAAAGTCGCAAATTTTCCCCAAATTACATTTTTATTAAAATGTCAGTTTTTTGAACACAATTTTCTAAAAATTTTCGCCCTCGCTTCGCTCGGACTCATAAATCAACATTAATCGTTTTTAAATAACAAACCTTTCCCCCATTCCAGACAATTGAATATTTTGAAACGAAAAATGGATTATTTTGGGAGACTTGATAGCAATCGCGATTGGAATTTTCAAAAAAATTTTTTTGAAAAAATGGATATTTTGTATTCATTTTTTGAAAAATTGGGAAAAATCGTAATTTTTTTTTTTTGATTTCACTAGGATTTTTTGAAAATTTAGAGGGAGAAATCATTTGAAAATACATTTCTTTTTTGTTGTTGTTATACTAAATTCTCAAAAAAAATTCGCCCTCGCTTCGCTCGGGCCAGATCGCATCATTATCTGTACCTAAATTTAGGGGTGGTGCGATGGAGGAATTGGGGAAGTAATTTCCTCAGCCAATTTTTAGTCGGAATTTTCGGAAAAATTTCAAAAATTTGGCGAAATCTTGGAAATTTTATCAAATTAGGTCTTGTGGTATTTTGTAATGTGTTTTGTTTACTTACTCTCTAAATCAGAATTTTTCCAAGACGTCGGCCTCGCTTCGCTCGGCCTTATTAAATTTTCCCTTTCATAATTTTAAAATGAACCGAATGCTACAAAAATGATTTTTTTCAGCCAGATTTATTAATTGTTTTTTTTTTGAAAAAAAAAATATTTTCGAAGTTTCAAAATCGAAATTTTTAAATGCTTTGGCCTTACTAGGCTCTCGGCCTAATCATATTTTTCTTTTAATAATTTTGAAAAGTAAAAGTGACGAATTTTTACGCAAATTTTTCAATTTGAAACATTGTTTTATTGCACTTTGAATTTAAAGTCTTCTAAAATTTTCTCTCCTCGCTTCGCTCGGAAATGAAACTACTTACTCCATTTAAGCATGATATTACTTTTCAAGTTTTTGTCACATTATTCTCTAAAAATTGTGTTATTTTCTCTGCATGATGTTGCTTCACATGTAGCCCTCCCATGATTTTTCCCCTGTATTTTAGGTTCAGAATCGGCGAAGTTTATCAGCGACTCCAGCCTGTGAAAAAAATGGGTATTTTCAAGGGAGGGACTAAAAAGTGCTTCAAATTCCCTTTAAAACGAGTATACGCAAGAGGGGGGAGGGGTCTTTTGGACAAAGATTTTTTTCTAATTTAATTTTTTTTGTCTAAAAAATTTTGATCGTTTTTTTTTGTATGTTGGAAAGAGAGTCGATTTTTTTTTTTGGGGGGGGGTGTACAAATTGAAAATAAAAAAAAAGGTAGTGGAAAAAGTAGTGATTTTACAAAAAAAAAAAATCAGTTAGATACCCTGAAATTAGAAAAATACGATAACCACGGAGATCTTGGAAGTGCAATATTGCAAACCTTTTTTCTAACATTTTTCGACATGATTTTCATTTTGGGAAGAATCATGGCTGTTTTTTTCATCCGTTGATAATGCAGACCAAGGCTGAGCCTCGCTGGAACCATATAGACTGAAAATTACAGCCCCAAGAAGTGATATACCACTGGTCAAGATGAAGCAATTATTCCATTCTTGCAAACTCTGCAGATTAAACATGTGAAAAATATTCTTCAATTTCAAGATTTCGCATTGGAAGGATCATAAATGTGAAGACCAAAGTTCACTTACGTGATTTGTGATCATAAATCCAGTAATACTGCGAGACATAATACTGCTGGCCGAAAATGCAAAAGTACCGAGACCTGCTACAACGCTGGTGCTGTTCGGAGCTATACTGATGATAATTATCCTGTATGTGCAGAAAACAGCTCGATTTAGTTTATATTTTGATCATAATTATCATATCCTTATCCTTTCGTGGTGTCGACTGGCAAAAAAAACAAGAATTTTAATGATTTCATTGCAAAAAGCAAGAATTTTCAACTTTTTTTTAATGAAGTTTTTCATCGAAGATTTAAAAAAATGTTTTTTGGGTAAATTTGAAGAAAGAAAAATCCGGAAAATAGCAAGAATTTTCAAGTTTCAGACCCAGTAGACACCATGCATTTGAAAATATTAAGCAGAAAAGGCACATACTGTGAAACCAGACTGACTACACATCCCAACATTTGAATAAACACGAAGGAAATTAAAGTCACGATGAAATTAGAAATGTATACTGAGCTGAGAAATACAACGGTGCTGACTAGGAACGAGGCACTGATTAATATTTTGTGCAGCTAGAAAAAAAATCGATTTTTTAAGAAAAAAAAAAGAGTGGATATTTGAGACAGTTTTACTTATGGTAATTTAGTTTTTTTTTTTTTTTGGATCCTTACCGTGGTCTCTGATATATTGAATTTCTTTCTGTAATCGAGCATTATTCCACAAAGTGGAATTGTAAACATGGTGATTATATTTGGAACCGAGGAAATTACTCCTACCTTTTTAATATTTTCTCCAGTTACATCTGAAATCAATGGACAGGGCCATCTTGAGAACTAAGTATTTCACATACTTACATTTTGAAAACACAGTTTGATATCAGATGATCAGACCTTTAACGTACAAAGGCAGGCATTGGATTAACATGGTTAAAATCCACATTAATGTAAATCTGGTCGTGAGAATGGCCCAAACTGGAGGCGAATATACAATTTTCTTGTATGGATGTATCATCTGTACTTGTAAATATGGCCATCAATAATTTTTTTTGCCATCAGAGTTTAAATCAGATTCAACATCAGTCTTACTTTTTCTCTCGATCCAGTTGAAGTTCTCTGTTTTATATATTCGAGTTCTTCTTCGGAGATCCATTTGTCTTCCGAAGGTTGATTTTTTACCAGAATGAAACAAAGGAACGAAGTAATCAGGGATATAGCTCCTGTGGCGTAGAATATCATCGGCCAGCCCCACCCATTGGCCAAAAAACCGCAAAAACTGTGCACAACAGCAACGCCCACGTTGAATCCGTTGATCGTGATGGACATCAGTTTGGATTTTTCATTTGTTGGGATCCATTTTGAACATATTTCCGTTATGCTTACCATCAGGAAACTCTACAAAAGAAGGAAGAATTGAAATATTTTTATGATGATCAAAGTTGCAAAAGCCATGATTTTATGAAAGAGTTCTAATCTTTCACTAAAAATTGACTCAAGTGGATTTTTGAGGGGGAAAGGGTCTGTTATTGCAGTTGATTTTTAGAAACATTTGTTGATTTAAAAAATCCTTACTTCAGATAGTCCAGTCAGCAGACGACATGCTAGAAATGGATAAAACCCAAAATATAAGCTGATTGGATGAAGCGAGGTTGTTATTCCACTCAGCATCATAGATAAGGCGCAGCTGATGGCCCCTCCAAGTCTGGTAACTACGTACCCGCTCATAAACGTCATCAATCCTCCATAATAAAATATGCTTAAAATTATACCAACAGTTTTTGAATCCCAGTCGAATTCTGCAGGCTGGAAAACCATTCTTTTATGAAAAAAAAAAATTGAAATACATGGTAATTCTAAAAAGCCACTTACTATAATTTCGGTTGAATTTCCAATTTCAATTTTTTTAATTGAAGTCATCTCTACGACAGCGATGCTGATGTTGAATCGTACAAAAGCAGTATTGAGGTAGCATGCGAACATTACGACGATAATGGAGAATCGCCTGGAAAACCATATTGATGGCAATTCTGCTGGTTTTGTAGATGGCATGTTTCTATAGGAGTGGAAAAAATTAATGATTTATTACCTTGAAGTCGAGTTGAATGTATTATAGCTTCGAAAAAGGGGTATTACGCTGATTCTGTGATTTGTTGTGAATTCATTTTAGCATTATATGGATTTTCAATTATGTTTGGAACAAATTTGGATTAAATTATCATCGGTGATTAATTTCAGTGCTTACTTTATTTACGTGATGTAGGAACTTCTGACTCGTTGATGGCTCGCGACGAATTAAACAAAACGGATTTAAACGCGTAAATGGGTAAATTATTTACCTACTTTAGTTTGCATTTTCATATATTTGGATCGCGGTTCCCCACTGCGTATATATTTATCAACAAATAATTTAAATTGAACAACCGCGAAAAATTTATTCATACGTCAGGTTTTTTTTTTAACCGTACTAGACAATTACTCCCAATCGAACTACACAATTAGCCAAGTACAATACATAGCAAAATTATAAAACTATGATATCTTATCTTTCGTACATACTTATATTGTAATATCAGCAGTTAATTTAGTTCGATTGAAATATATTGCGAGTACTTACTGCCGAAAAGAAACATCGTAGTATAATTTTGCTCAATGAATTAAATATACGCTGGCTGATGAAATGTGACAAGAGCAGTGCCCCGAACATTGATACGCAAATAACGAACAAGTGAAATATTAATGGAACCATAGAAAGAAGAAAAACTGGTTTTTTGAAATAGCCTGTGTTCGATAATGAAAGCATAACGAATAACGATATAGGCTATCGCATCTAGCATCCAATACAAATTATAATATTATATTTCGAGGTGAATCCAGGTCACGAACGTTGGAAAAAAATTCGCGAAATTTGTTTTAAAAAATATTTATTAGGAACGAATTTATCTTTGATATAAAAATAATGGGAAATGCAATAATTGGCGCAGTATTTCAGTTTTTGATTGCCTTTTTTTTTTGGCAAAAATTTAAGCTCAAATTCCACTTTTACCAAAGCTCGATTTTTCATCTCTGTCTAAATCTTAATCGGTTGAATTCGAGCCAAGTCTGTCCATTTTATCTAGTAAAATAAATTAATTCTAAGTGAGTACTGAAAAACAACGATTTTTCGCTGATTTTTCAATTAAAATTTACTAATTTTTAAATCACGTCTTAATGTGACAGAAAAAAATCAGTAATTTACTGACGGAAAAATTGGTGAAAAATTAGGATTTTCAATTAAACGGAAAAATTGGTGAAAAATTAGGATTTTCAATTTTAAAAAATCAGTAATTTTCTGACGGAAAAATTGGTGAAAAATTAGGATTTTCAATGAAATGAATTTCACTGAATGAAATGAGAAAAATCTAACGTGAGTTAGACTGATTTAGATTTAGAGAACTCCCTATAATGCTTTTAAATTCTGTTCTCTATTTTACGGGTAATTGATATCTTCAGCGGGCCAAAATTTGTTTTTTGTAAAATTTTAAGTTCAAGCCACAGATTTAAAAGTAGATCTTTTGAGTTTGTGGCTTTCGATACCTTGGATTTTTCTTTAGATTAGGATCAGCTATTTTTCAACTTTTTTGTCCTCATGCTCGAATTTGTAGTCAAGTCGGAAAAATCAGCAACTGAAGAATTTACAAAAATAATCCAAGCGAGACATTTCGTACAAAAAATTAGAAATTGAACTGTGGGAGGCATTTGAAGCCTCTGAATTTGATTTTGGGGTTATTTTAATCACGAGTCCAGAGGTTTGAGTCCACAAGGAGTATGAAAGGGGTTGAAAAAGTTACAACATTATTGAATGTGATATTTCTGGAATAATTTTCCCAAAATTACAAAAGTGGTTTCATGAGGAAAGGATGATTCAAAATTGAAAATTTTTGTAATCAAATGAGAATTTTCCATTACGGTCGAGTAAGATTCAATTTTTTGACGAATACGATACAATTCAAACTTATTACCTTGTATTTCATCAATTAGTGTAGAACCACTTGTTCAATTTTTTTAAAAACTAATCACACAGAGAGTCAACATGCTCACTACAATTCATAAAACACTAATGAAAAATCGATTTCCTATTTCGTAAAATATTATTCAGAGCATTAATCATACAGTCGTAAAAATGGAATTATAAATATGTACGTATCGAAAAGTTGTCACGTAATCACGTATCAATATAGGTTTATCAGGAAACCAAATGACAAAAACAATTTCTAAAATCGATAGGTAAATAAAAGTAATATCTTGTTCAGCAATTATCTAATAAGTGAACTCTTTCAAAATTAAAGTACATACCATACCTATATCTTATGTAATGTTCATGAAAATACCAAAACTTTATTGTAAAAAATTAAAAAAGCCTCGAATTATCATAAAGACCGTGAACAGTTTTATTTTCCTCAATTTCGTAGTCGTTCATTCTGATTGAAAAACAAAAAATCATTTTAAAAAAAGAAAATCATTTATTCAATGGATGATTTTTCAAAAGTGAATTTTAATAATGATTAGAATATAGTATGAATTTATTAATTGATTTCAATCATTATAAACTGTTATTTTCTGTCTTGATTTTTTTGGATATGTGCGTCTTCATGAATATCCGAAATCGACTCTATGGGCAAAGGTTGCAGTTCGCTCGATCCATACAATCCGAATACCGCTGCACTCATAAGCAAAAAAATGGTTGATAGAATGAAACAGTTGTTCCATTCTTGAAGGCTCTGTGCAGAAAATACGTTAATGTCAGATATTGAGCCAAGAAAGAGAGTTCTTTAATTTTTTTTAAAAAAATACCAACTCGGTTTGTTGTCATGTATCCTATAACAAGTCGTGTAACGATGCTACCAATTGAACAAACAAATGAATCAATACCAGCTACGACGCCTGTACTGTGAGGAAAAATGCTGATAACGATTACGCTGTTGAAAAAAAATATTAATTGGGTAAATTTTCATTTCGAGTGGAAATATAATTCGAAACATGTATTTACCTACCTTGTGACCACAGTAACAATACTTAGTGACACCATGGTGCAGCTGAAAGATATCATCGACACAGTGATATTGGAAACTATTACCATAATCGAGAGTAGAAAGGCCCCAAAAATGTACGAACCGCAAATTAGTATTTTATGCGTCTGTGAAATAGATATGAATGTGTACTTTGTATTACAAGAATTTCTAGTGACTAGATGATAACCCTAAAATTATTCCTATCCTCAAAAATTTCGGAAAGAAATACTCTCTCATTTTTAAATCAGTGAAAATTATCGAAAATCGTCGGAAAACAGTTAGAATTGCCGCCAAGTAATAAATTAGTGAAAAATATTTCACTAAAGGCAAACAGTAAAAAAGTTGCTGGAAAATCAGTGAAATGCTTTAAAAATTAGCAAACTCGCTGAAAATTAATGAATTTGGCCGATTTTTCGTGTGCTACAATCTGGACCTTTTTTTTCAGTGACTTTTCACTGCTTCGAAATAAGACAGTAAATGAGACTGATTTTAAAATTTACGCTTGATTTGTTTTTTAATTCATCATAAGCATACCTGTTCTAATTTTTTTCTCTTCATAACAATGTTCAAAAAAAATCTACTTAAACAAGTTTCCATTTTTTCAATTTCAAATAAAACATTGCATTTTATTGTGGTTGGCTCTTTAGAAATTCGTGAATTTTCTGTTACACCATGCGTAAAATGAAAAATTCTCTCATGTTTTAACCTTTTTTCTCCTTTTTTGAAGATGATTCATTCTTTTTACTAAAACATAATTTCATCGATTGAAAAGGTTTTACCAGTTAAAATTTGTTCGTTGTATTCAAAAAATCAACTTTGATGCAATTTTTATTTCAAAAAAATCTAAATTCTAAACCATGGTCGTACCAAATTATGTATTGTACTTAACTTGATTTAGAAATTCGAATTTTGTCGCAGAATACTAATGTAGTAGAAAGATAGTTCGCTAAATTCTTATAACGAAATTTTGTGACTTGACTATTTCAAGTACTCAAATCCGTTATAAAGTCGAATAATGAAAATACTCAGATTGGAAAAAACGATCTTTACTTGGCTTTTTTTTGTTGCTTTTTTTTTTTTTGGTGGAAAATTTCGTTTTTCGAGGGCGAGAAGAATTTCGATCACTGTTTCAAAGTAGGATATTTTTTTTTTTACAAGATACTTTTATCAGTCTAGTTTTTTCTTGGCCAGGAAAACATTCAAATAAAGTGAAATATGTTTTTTGATCAGCTTACCAAAGTGACTGAAACATTCATTTTTCTGATGTAATCCAATAACATTCCGCAAATTGGCATAGTTGGAGTACTGACAAAGTTGGGAATGGCAGATAATACCCCTACTTTGTCGGTCTCATCCCCGGTTGCATCTGTAGCGATAGATGCGATGGATTATTGCTTACTTGTGGTGTGATTTTCTAATCATATGCTTCAGAGGTTAAATTACCTATATACCTTTAATATACAGAGGAAGAAAAGCACCCATGATGGTTATCACCCAGGTATGAGCTACTTTAACTGCGAGCAAGGCCCAGATCGGAACTGATAATAGAATATTTTGGTACGAATGTGTCATCTGTAAAATTACCAGCCGTAAAGTGTGAGATACGGACTATAGAGTGATATCGATAATCACAATAAATGGTACCTTTTTTTTCGGCACTGTAGCAGGATTTTCCTGTTGTTGAAAATACGTCAGTTCTGCTTTACAAATACTTTTATCTTCCGAGGGTGTATTTTTAACCAGAATGAAACAAAGTAATGATAACGTCATCGATCCGCTACCTGTTTCAAGTGTTATTAAAATACTTATGGTTTTGTGATACCTACTTGATGTAATAACTTGATTTTTTCTCTGTTTGATGACAATAATAATTACCTGTTACGTAGAATATCATTGCCCAGCCCCATGTATGGATCAAGTAACCACCAACACCTTGCACTATTATTGCACCTACTAAGAGTCCAATTGTCACAAAGGACATCAACTTTTATCTTTCTTTTTTTGGTATCCAATTCGCACATACATCCATTATGCTTATCGATACAAAAGTCTGCAGTGAATTATCGTGAAATTAAATTTAAAAAATTCTAGACGATTTACTTAGCTGATCGTTAAATGAAAAATGAGTTTTGCATTTCCGACAGTATTTGAAGGGATTCAGAGTGTTGGAAATCGACTTACCTCAAAAACCCCAGTGAAAAAACGAGTTACCAAAAAAGCAGGAAAACTGTAGTACAAGCTGATTGGGTGAAGTATGTTGGTGATACCAGATGCCATCAAAGATAACGCGCAGTTAGTTGCTCCTCCAAGTTTGGAGACGATGTGTCCTCCAATGAATGACAGTAATCCACCATAGTAAAGCATGCTCATAACCAATCCGATGGTACTGGAATCCCATTCAAATTCTGGAGGCTAAAAGTAAAAGTTGATTAGAAAAACGGCCAAATTTCTGAGTTTCAATGAAGTCGTAATTGATTTTTATTTGAATGGCATTAAAATTCTCGTCCAAGTTCAGAAGTTGTACGTAATTTTTTTTTTTTTTTTTTTTTTTTAAACAACGGAGTATAAAAAATGAACTATAACGATCTCGCTCAAAAAATTGGACACCATCTAACAGATTGAAATTTTTAAGCTTTCCACTGTCTGAAAAATCCAAAATTTTTCATGATGAGAGGAAAAAGCACAAAAACGGTTGGATCCATTACGTCTGATACAGTTTTCAAAAGCAATGCTTTCATAGCGACGAATATAAAGCTTCAGACTTTGAAGAAGTCAGTAAATTTCACGAAAATCCGGGGAAAAAATCAATATGCCTGGAATTCTTATGCGATAAAAATGTCTGAGAAAATGATTGAAACGTACGAAAATAGGTATTTGGTACTTTATTTCGTTTGTTCTCAAAAAAGTTTGAGATATTCATGATTGTTTCCTTCGAAGAAAACGTGTGGATTCTTTATTTTTTATCGAATAAAATTTGATATTAGGCAGACAGCGCGGTTAATGAACGAATTTAAAACGAGCGAGAGAGTGGCACAAAGTAGAAAGAACTTGGCTTAAATTTTTATACGAGAATATTGAATTTGCATTGTTTTTTAGTACTTACCCGAGTCACAGTACAATTCCCTGTATCAATTCGCTTTGCTGAAGTCATTTCTACAACCGCAATATTGATATTGAGTCTTACGAAACCTGAATTCACACAGCATAGGAACATGAGAAATACTACCAAAAATCTTTTCGAACACCATAGTGATGGAGGCTTCGTAGTTGGTGATGTTACTCTGAAAGCGAATAAAATTATTTGATTGAATTGAGTTGTGTCGAATTTGAAATTACTGGAAATGAATATGTTTTTAGTTTTTACAGTAGTTCTTCTTCCTGTATTTTTGTCAATTTTAAGTCGGTTTCTTGATGACTCATTTCTATAACGTTAATATGGTGTTTAATTGGGTCGGGTTTTTTTCACGGTGCAATGGCTCACCGTCATTTACGTTATCAACTGTTGGTATGAAATTTTTTGCAAAAAAAATTGTCATTTCACCTATTTTTCTTCGTTTTAAATCAAAAATGTTATCTGTTAGAATAATATGATAATTTATTTTGACTCTGGTGTACAAATTTACAATTCGGGAAAACCCTATGCATAATTTTTAATCTTTTGGTTCATTTTTGAAATATTATCTGCAACTGCTGTTGTATGTTGGTTTAATAACGACTCATGGATGATGTGAGATTTTATTATCTAATGTTTAAGTAAGAAATTTTTAATTTCGTAGAATGATTGATAAGACATATTTGTAGTTCAGTATGTCTCTGAATTGAACAATTATTTTGTGGTAAAGAAATTTGAACAGAGGAATGAGGTGAGGATATAATTCGATTTTTTTTAAAAAGTGGTAGCAATGTGTTGATTTTTTTTCTTGCAGAAAATTTTCCCAAACTCCCTGTTTGAATTCTTGTTTTAGTCCTAATCTGTAGATTAGATATTATTATGGATGTGTTGGGTTACAGTAAAAATTACTGCTCAATTGACGAAAAATTGTCTAGTTTTATTTTCATCATTTTCTTATCTGGCCTTCGAAAACGTTAGAATTTTTAAAAAAGACAAAAAAATTATTCAAGGTTAATGTGATTATTTATGGTTTTATGTTAATTAAGTATTTAAAATTGAGGAACGTGGTTAATTTTCCGTTTTCATTTTTCTGAACAAGTTCATCTTTATAAATATCTGATGTCGAAATGAAGGATGAAGGTTGTAGTTCGCTTGATCCATACAATCCAAACACTGCTGCACCCAAAACGAAAAAAATGCTTGACAAAATAAAACAGTTGTTCCATTCTTGAAGGCTCTGTGCAGAAAGACGTTCTTGTAAGATTGAATGAAATCAGTTCTTTTATTATTTTTTATGGATTACTAACGCGGTCTGTTGTCATGTATCCTGTTACACTCCGTGAAACGATGGCACCAATTGAACAAACAGACGAATCAATACTAGCTACGACGCCTGTGCTGTTCGGTAAAATGCTGACAATGATAATGCTGTCCAAAAAAATTTCAGTCGAGTAAATTTTCGGCCTGACTATGAGTGGAAATGCATATACCTAATTCGAAAAATGGATTTACCTACTTTGTAACCAAGTTAACAATATTTAGTGACACCATAGTAAAGCTGAAAGAGAGCATCGTTGCGGTGAAATTGGAAAATATTATCATACTCGAGAACAGAAATGCGCCGAAAATATACGACACGCAGATTAGTATTTTATGCATCTGTAAAATAAATAATGGGGTACTTTTTACAAAAATTTAAAATGAAGTTTCTCAACTTTTTTTGTACCTACACCGAAAATACAAAAACTATGGAGACTCGAACAGACGAAGTAGTGATCAAAATTATTTCCAATCTCGAAAGCTGAAGTCTCCAATATGAAATATTAAAAAAAAAAAATGTAACCATGAAATTTGATTTTTTTTAAAAAAAAATGTAACCATGAAATTTGATTTTTTTTTAAAAAAAATGTAACCATGAAATTTGATTTTTTTTAAAAAAAAAACTCAATACAGTCCATCAGATTTTTTATGGACAGGGAAAAATTGAACCGAAAGTAGGTACCCACGTAAAATGACCACATTCCTTTGTCAGCTTACCAATGTAACTGAAATATTCATTTTTCTCGTGTACTCCAACAATACCCCACAAATGGGCATGATTGCAGTGCAAGCCATACTTGGAATTGAGGAAAATAAACCTACTTTGTAAGTTTCATCCCCTGTTACGTCTGTAACGATTGATACGATGGATTATTATACATTTTCTGATTTTCTAAACATAATTCCTCAAAATTTAAATTACCTACCTTTAATATACAATGGAAGAAAACTACCAATGATGGTTACTACCCAAACGTGAGTAAATTTCACTACTAACAGGGCCCAAATGGGAGGTAATGTTAAAATATTTCTGTATGAATGTGCTACCTATAAAAAATGATCGTTTTAGAGTGAAATTTATATGCATGTAAGTTCAGAATGATATCGATCAAAACTGATCTCGATGACGAAATGGTACCAACCTTTTTTTTCGAAAATCCAGCAGGATTTTCTAGGTGTTGTTGTTGAAAGTACATCAGCTCTGCTTCACTAATCCGTCCATATTTCGAAGGTTCATTTTCAACCAGAACGAAGCAAAGTAATGATAACATCATGGACATGGTACCTGTTTTGAGAATTATTGTTTTAATAATGCAAAACACACAATAATATACTATTTTTCTGTATTTGAAGACAATAATGCTTACCAGTCACGTAGAATACCATAGCCCAGCTCCATGCATAGGCCAAGTAACCACTAACACTATGTACTAATATTACACCAATTCCAAGTCCAGTTGTCATAAAGGACATAACCTTGGATCTTTCATTTTTTGGTATCCATTTTGAGCATACTTCCAATATGCTTATCATGACCAAACTCTGAAAAATAAATTGTTACGATGTAGGTATTTCAACTACATACTTATAACATTTATTTGACGAATTCGAAAAATTTCCTGGAGTTTTTCCTAGCAACGTGATTAAATGAAAAATATTGCATTTTTAAACCAATTTTCTGTGGATGAGCAAAAGGACAAGTTCAACTATTTGGAAATATACTCACCTCAGAAAGCCCAGTGAGAAAACGAATTACCAAAAATAAAGGAAAATTGTAATGCAAGCTGACTGGCTGAAGAACGGTGGTGATGCCAGATGCCATCAAAGATAACGCGCAGTTAGTTGCTCCTCCAAGTTTGGATACCATGTGCCCCCCTAAGAATGCCAATAATCCACCGTAGTAAAAGATGCTAAAAACCAAGCCGATGGTGGTTGAATCCCAGTTGAATTCTGGAGGCTGAAAATATTAATTTAGGAACAATCAGAAATATTTTATTGTTCGCCAAATTCCACAGATACCCCCGGTCAATAATACATGAAAGGTCCCAAAAAATAATTTTCGGGCACATTTTCCACCTCCCATCTCTCACCTCACTCCTTTGCACTCCTCCAAAATATCGATTTTCCGTTGAAAAAATCCATTTTGGAACGTAATGAACCAAAATTTCTCAGATCTGTGTGATGTATACGGGAAATGTTGACTGCCAATTTCGAAACTAAGAGAGGTTAGATACATTTTTTTTTTTTTGGGGGGGGCATAAATAAGAATATTATATTTTTATCAGATTTTTAATTTTGGAAGAACAGATGATAAAATGCGATTTTCTATTCAAAAAATTGCTCATTTCTACATTCGTACCAGAGCTGTAAGCGAGGCAGTCATTTCCACCGCCCCGCACAAAAGCGAGGCGGGTGTAATACCGTCTACCCGCTTTTCCATACCCGCTTACCCGTTTAATACGTCATCTTTCATAAGCGAGGCGAGTAGAGTACGAGTAACCCGCGGTACTACCGCGCGCGTACCGCTCGACTTTGCAATGAAAACGCATCTCCGGAACTTTGAATTTTTATAGCTTTCGTTTAATGACTAGGGAAACTTTCAAACCTATACTATCTTGTAGATAATTTCACGTAGATCATTTTCCTTACTTCAAAAACCTATGTCCTCGATCGATATTTTGAGTTATTTTAATCTAAAGTAAAAGTAAAAAAAAGTACGAAAGGTTTACAATGAAAACGCAACACCGGAACTTTGGGCTTTTATAGCTTTCGTTCAGTTTTCAGGCAAACTTTCAAACATACACTATCTTGTAGAGAATTTCACGTAGATCATTTTCCTTACATAAAAAACCTATGTCCTCGATCTAGATTTTGAGTTATTTTAATGTAAAGTGAAAAAAGTACGAAAAGTTGGCATTGAAAATGCATCTTCGGAACTTTGGGCTTTTATAGCTTTCGTTCAGTTATCAGGCAAACTTTCAAACCTACACTATCTTGTAGAGAATTTCACGTAGATCATTTTCCTTACATAAAAAACCTATGTCCTCGATCTAGATTTTGAGTTATTTTAATGTAAAGTGAAAAAAATTACGAAAAGTTGGCAATGAAACTACATCTTCGCCATCTTCGGAACTTTGGGCTTTTATAGCTTTCGTTCAGTTTTCAGGCAAACTTTCAAACCTACACTATCTTGTAGAGAATTTCACGTAGATCATTTTCCTTACCTCAAAAACCTATGTCCTCGATCTAGATTTTGAGTTATTTTAATGTAAAGTGAAAAAAAGTACCCGAGTAAAAAGGTAATACTCGTCATACCCGTGTTGACCAACAAAAGCGGTGGGCGAGTATACCCGTCTACCCGCTTTTTTTCAACGCGAGTATCTCGTCAGGGC
The DNA here is from genome assembly GCA_038380155.1 of Pseudococcus jackbeardsleyi. Classification (NCBI taxonomy): domain Eukaryota; kingdom Metazoa; phylum Arthropoda; class Insecta; order Hemiptera; family Pseudococcidae; genus Pseudococcus; species Pseudococcus jackbeardsleyi. Next base: position 8,342,116 of record CM076242.1, read on the forward strand.
CCGCTACCGCATTTCGACGAGGCGGTGGACGGTGGAGCGCGGTATAGAGCTGCCTCGCTTACAGCTCTGATTCGTACCACCAAAATTTTTGAAATTTATATGGCGTTGGAGGAGGTAATAAACTATTGAAAATTTTTTCAGATTTTTTTACCATGCATGATGCATTTAAGCCAAAAATCTGCACCCTCGAACTTTGAATCGCTTCAGTTTCAAAATTAAAAGGTTCCTATACATTCTTTTTTTTGATAGTTTCAAGGGTGGGTTTTCCTAGAATCTGTCGCAAAAAATCAGAAAAAATTCTCAAATGCTGGTCACCACTCTCCGTATGATTTGAATTACTGTGCTTTTTTCTATTTTTTTTACCACTCGTTTTTTTCGAATCCAGTGAAAAATCCTGATTTACCGTTGAAGTTAGCTGAAAAAGCGGTCAAATTTTCAAGGAAGTTCAATTGATTTCTTTCTAAAATTATTTCTTTTTGACAAGCTCAAACTCAAGCTGTACATCTCGTGAAAAATCCCCCTCCCTTCATAGATATTTTGTCGCATAAATTTCTAAAATATGAAAAAAATTAGTCTGAATTATCTCGAAAAATCAGAGAAAATAATTTTTGGAATAACACGTGCTTCGAAATATTTTATACGAAGACTTTTTTTTGGGGGTTTCGAAATTTGATGAATTTCAGGGTTGAAATTAGAAAACCAGAATCATAGCGGCGATAACTAGGGGAAAAAATTCAAGAAGCTTGGAGGTATGATGAAAACGATTGAAAAAAATTGGCGAGAAAAACAATAAAAACCAGAAAATATCAAGAATTTTTCCTCTGTAGCAAGAATACCAGAAATTTTTCTCTCGAAAAGAACGTATTGCATTCTTCATTTTTCATCTAATGAGATTTGGATTTTATAATAATGTTTTATTGATCAATTATTACAGGCAGAGAGAGCGTTCAATGAACGAATTTATTATGAAATCTTTGGTATTAGTTTTTTTTTCTACGAACTTTAGTTTTGTATTATTTTTTTTCACTTACTTGAGTCGTAGTAAAATTTCCAATGTCAATTCGCTTTACTGAAGTCATCTCAACAATTGCAATGCTAATATTGAATCTTATAAAACCTGTATTCACGTAGCATAGGAACATTAAAATTACTACCAGAAATCTCTTCGAACTCCATAGTGCTGGTGGCTTCGTAATTTGTGATGTTACACTGAAAACGAATAATTATAATGGTTTGATTAATACAAGCTGTGTTAGAATTTAAATTGCGTGATTGGAAATAGTTTTAGTTCTTACAGTAGCCCTTCTTTTTGTATCCTCGTCAATTTTACATCGGTTTCTTGTTGGCTCATTTCGGCAGTGTCAATACCGTGTTAAATTCGGTCGTTTTGTTCACTAAATGGCTCATTGTCATTCACGTTAGGTAATGAAATTTTTTTCCAAAAATTAATTTGTCATTCTACCATACCTATTCTTCTTCGTTTTTAATCCAAAATGTTATCTGTCAGAATAATATGATAATTTATTCTGACTTCGGCGCACAAATTTACGATACGGGAAAGACCTATGCGTAATTCTTAATCTTTTCGTTTTCATTTCTGCAATTATCTGCAAATGCTGTTGTAAGTTGGTTTAATGATGACTGGTAGTAAGAAAGATGCGCGAAGTTGAACGTGAATGATGTGAGATTTTATTACCTAATGTTTAGGTACCTATGTAAATATTTCATTTCTTGAGAAAATTGATAAAACACATACCTATGTAGATCAGTAAGTCTTTTGTGGGAAGGAGATTTGAACAGAAGAATGAGGAGAGGGAAGAATTTAAATTTTTAAAAAAGTGGTGATTTTTTGCTTATAGAAAATTCCTCCAGACACCATGTTTGAATTCATACTAGACTTTGTAAAGGTAATAACAAAAATTACAAAAACATAGGCTTTATTTTTCACGTTATTTTACTCAAATAGCAAATTAAGGTGCCGACGTATTGGAGAATTTCATTTAAAAAAAAAAAATCTCAAGAACAATTTGTGTTTTGATTTATTTTATCAATTTTTTTTTTTTTTGGCATCGAGTTACTTCAAAAATGTACTAAGGCGGTAGAACACATGGGTTTTATTTTCATCTCCACAGTTGGTTAAAAATGTTTGTATAAGTATTCGCGCCAAGAGGTCTACCCAAAAAGCTCTTCTTGAGAGATTTGCAGATTTCGGGCTCGTTTCAGGCTTCATCTGTACTTAAATCATGGGAGGGTTTACTGTAAAAATTCCCACATTTAATAAAAAGTTGTATCATTTATGTGATTGGTTCATTTTCGGCGAAGAAAAAATGTTACTTTTCATAAAAGGAAAAAATGTATTGAATGGATTCTTTTTTAATAGCGTAAATCACGTGATTGTCTATGATGTTATGTCAATCATTTAAACTCGAGGAATGTGGCTTATTTTCCATTTTCATTTTTCTGAATAACATCGTCTTCATGAATATTCGATATCGAAGTTATGGATGGAGGTTGTGGTTCGCTCGAACCATAAAATCCGAACACCATTGCACCCAAAATGAAAAAAACGCTTGACAAAATGAAACAGTTATCCCATTCTTGAAGGCTCTGTGTGATAAAGATGTACATGACAGATACAAAGCACAAAGCTAAGGTAGTTCTATTTTTTTTATGGAATACTAACGCGGTGTGTTGTCATGTATCCTGTTGCGATACGTGAAATGATGCCACTAATTGAATTGACCAAAAGCTTAATACTGGCTACGACGCCTGCGCTGTTTGGAAAAGTGCTGATGACAATTACGCTGTCGAAAGAAAAAGTTTGGTAAATTTTCGCCCCTAATGAAAGTCCAATTCGAAACATGTAGGTAGGTATTTACTTTGAAACCAAAGCAACAATATTTAGTAACACTATAGTAAAGCTGAAAGAAATCATTGATACAGTGAAATTGGAAACAACAGTCACAATCGAGAGCAGAAAGGCATCGAAAATGTACGAACCGCAGATCACTACTTTATGCGTCTGTGGAAATAGATTTGAAAAAAAAATACTCGTTATTTATTGCTGGATGAAATTAATTGCATTATAGAAATAGAAATAAATTTTACCAATTTTTCGATAAATACATATAATTTTTTTAGAATAAAGGAATGAAGAGTCTAGCTGAGTAAGGGGTGAATTTGGCCCCAGTCTCAATTTTTGTTCTGATGCCCTCCAAATGGTTTTCCTTGATGTAAAAAAAATTCTGGAGAAAATTTTGATCCCCCCCTCTTCTTTTTATAGCCATTTTATTAAATTTTTTTCGAAATTTTTTAAATTCCAATGGAAGTTTAATGATGTGAAGTACCATGAGAAATTATTGCGATAAAATGTTCCTGATGAATTTATAGTGTATGATGAAAACACCTTCTAGCTCCCCCTACCCTTCGTATTTTCTGAGATGGAGTAAGGCTAAAAAGGCTCCATTTAAAAAAAAAATTATTTGCTTCAGTTTCGTTGAAGTTCACGTGAAAAGTTATGTAAGTGTAGAGGTACTCTCCAAAAAATTTCAGCTTTCAATTCCCTCCGATCTCCAGGAAGCTGAGCTATCGCTTCCTAAAGCTAGACGTTTTTGATTAAAATGACAACAAAATGAGTTTTTCGACTGTGAAACTGTCTGAAAATTTCAAATTTGAAAAATTCAGTGCTATTTTCAGCACACATTTTGAGATGAAGAGCCTGGCTTGCCAATAAAATTTTTCATTTAGGAGGGTGTTTAATTTCCCCTGCTCCCTCAGCAAAAGTATTCAGGACATGTTTTTTCTGATAGAATTTTTAGTTTAGTCGGGTTCATCATCTCAAAATATACACAGAAGATGGAAATTTTTCAAAATTGAATTTTGTAATTTCAGTCAAAAATGTCCAAATTTGGGAAGCGATGCTTCAGCTTCCCGAGGTCGAAGAGGAGCTAAAAAAATTTCGGGAGTACTTCTACACCTACATAATCTTCCATTCAAATTTGAGCGAAATCGGTGCAAAATGATTTACTCCACAAGGGATCTACTCCTTCCGAAAAGCAATCGGATTGGAAGCGGTGGGAATTCATCAGAGACTCTGGTCATAATATAAAAGCTTTTTCATCAATAAAATTGCATGAAAATTTTTACTTAAATTTTATCTGACCTGATTTTTTTTTGACTAGGAAAATTGATAAATCAGTGAAATGGCTATTTCTCTTTGTCAGCTTACCAATGTAACTGAAATGTTCTTTTTTCCGATGTAATCCAATAACATTCCACAAATTGACGTAGCTAGAATACTGGATAAGTCAGGAATGGAAGATAATATACCTACTTTGTCTGTCTCATGCCCAGTTACGTCTGTAGCCATTGATGTGATGGATTATTGTGTGTATTCTGATTTTTTGATAATATGCTTCAGAATTTAAATTATCTACCTTTAATATACAAAGGAAAAAAAGCGCCAATGCTGTTTATCACCCAGGCATGAGTTAATGTGACCGCGAGCAAGGCCCAAATCGGAGCTGATGTTAGAATATTTCGATATGAATGCTCCACCTATACAAAATAATCAGTCGGAAAGTAAAATTTATAGGCACCGGATATCGATCATAACGGATGAAATCACAAAATAGTACATTTTTTTTCGAAACTGAAGCAGAATTTTCCATTTGTTGTTGTTGAAAGTATCTCAGTTCGGCTTCACTGATTAGTTTATCTTTCGAAGGATCATTTTTAACCAGAACGAAGCTAAGTAGTGATAACATCATGGACGTGGTACCTATTTTTAATGCTAATTAGTACAGATTTTTAATACAACAAATATCCAATCATTTTTCTTCTCTTTTTGATGACTATTATGGTAATTACCTGTCATGTGAAATATCATCGCCCAGCCCCACGTTTGGATCAAGTAACCGCCAACACCCTGTACAAGTACCGAACCTACTCCATATCCAGTTCCCACCAAGGACATTAACTTTGATCTTTCATTTTTTGGTATCCATTTTGAACATACATCAATTACGCTTACCAGTGCAAAAGTCTACAATTGTTGCGAAATTCAATTCAATTAAATAATAGATTCCACCTGTTCATTTTGTAAATTAAAAAAATTTTTTAGGAGGTTTTTCTGCAGCATGTTAAAATGAAAAATAAACCTTGCATGAATAAGGAAATTCTCAGTGGATGAGCAAATTGACTAGTTCAATTACGTAGGAAATGCAACTTACATTAAATATCCCTGTCAGGAAACGAATTACCAAAAATACAGGAAAACTGTAATACAAGCTGATTGGGTGAAGAAGGGTGGTGACGCCAGTTGTCATTAAAGATAACGCGTAGTTATTTGCTCCTCCAAGTTTGGACACCATGTGTCCTCCTAAAAATGACAATAAACCGCCGTAGTTGAACATACTAAAAACCAATCCGATAGTACTAGAATCCCACTCAAATTCTGGTGGCTGAAAATAATGGTTTGGAATATTCAGAAAAATTTTTTGCCAGCCGAATCCAAAACCACTTAATTTGGATTTCCGTGGTAATTTTTATTTCTATTAATCTTTGTTCGGTGCCGATTGTATTTTTTTTTTTCTTTTCTTAGACAGTTAGCGTGAAATTTAGTATGTTGAACAACAATACCATAAAAAACATTTCAAGCCTGGGAGACCCGAGACCCGAGACCATCGCGAAACTCCATAGGAGTGGAGAAAGAAATTCCAAAGGGTGGTTCAATCCCACTCCTCATTTTTCAAAATTGGACAATCGGCCCTTTTTTGGTGTCATTTTCATACGACTAAATCTCCTCGAGTTCATGTCATTAGTTTCAAAATCAAAGAAAAAGAATTTTAAAAAATCGCTTTAAAAAAAAAATAATAAATAAATTTCAAGGTCAAAAAAATCGTTCAATTTTGATGTAAGATGAATGGATAGATTAGCACAAAAAGTATGGTACCTATTTGGTTTTGTATTAATTTTTCTACTTACTCGAGTCACTGTAGAATTCTCAATGTCAATTCGTTTTATTGAGGTCATTTCAACGATCGCGATGCTAATATTGAAGTTTAAAAAATTTGAATTCACGAAGCCTAAGAACATTAAAACTACTACTAGAAATCTCTTCGAACACCATAACGGCGGAGGCTTCGTAGTTGACGATGTTACTCTGAAAGTGAATAAATAATTTGATTGAATTCAGCTATTCCACGTTTGAAATAAAATAATTAGTTGAAAATATTTTTAGTTCTTAGTCTTACAGTAGTCCTTCTTCCTGCATTTTCGCCATGTTTAGATCGGTTCCTTGCTGTCTCATTTCAATAAACACAATTATGATGTTTTTTTTTTCACAGTGGCTCGTTGTCTGTCACGTTATAAACTATCTCCACACATGAGATTTTTTTCACGAAAAAATTCGTTGTTCTACCTACTTTTCTACGTATTTTAATCAAAAATTGTTATCTGTAAGAATTGTTTACATTTCTGCTTTTATTATTTGACACTGATGTTGTAAGTTGGTGCATTTTTTGATTGGTCGAATTTCTATTACTTGAATAATTATGGCCAATGATTGTGAGATGCATATTACATAGGTTGACCGTGAATTTTATGTATAAAATCTCATGAATGTCAAAGATGTGTGAAGATTTCAGTTTAGGGAAGGATTTTATAGGAAATAAGATACTTAGTATAAAATTTCTATTTTCTTGGATGTGTAATTAATACATGAACAACTAGATGCGTTGGGCCGAAGCGAACACAGTAGGACGTATTTTAACGAATACATGTTCAGGGTGTTTTAGTGTTGACCCTTTGATTTTAAAATCAACAAACTCGACTGAAATAATTATGGAAATCCAGGAAAAGTCGATAAAAATCATTATTGACAAATACTTAGTGTAAGTACTTATATAACCGTAGGTTAATCAAAAAATTAAGTTTTTTAACGAAATAGTGGCACTCTTTTTTTTTTATCCTTCTATCCATTGTTTCCATTTTTCATTTTTATCAAAGATATTTCTCCATCTTTTGCATTTTTCTTTTTTATAATTCAGTTTATGTAAAGAACACATTTTCTTCCAGATTGAATTTTTTTTCTGTCATGAATCTGATCTCTTTGATTTTTGTGGGGGTGGGAGGAGATGTCGAGTCGAGAGATTTCTTGTAAAAAAAAAAGGTTTTTATAAAAAAAAGTTCCGTTAGATATCCTGAAAGGATAAAGAACAACTTGAAAAAATATTTTTTGTATGATGAGTTTGAAATTATTTATCTAGACCTACTCAGATCTATGTAAATAATCTACATATGACGATACTATTTCCTCTGCTGATTTTTCTCTATGTAATCATCTTGATGAACTGCTGGTGAAATTGACCACGGCTGAGGTTCACTCGATCCATAGAAACCAAATATGATGGCGCCCAAGACGGAAAAAACACCGGCCAAAATGAAACAATTATTCCATTCTTGAGGACTCTGCTCAATAAATTTTAAGTAATTCGATGTAATCCGTTAATTTTTTTCCTCGAATGTGCTTACTCGATTTGTTGTCATGTATCCTGTTGTACTACGCAACATAATACTGCTGATTGAAGTCACAAATAGATCAATACCAGCCACAATGCCGCTGTTGTTTGGAGCAATGCTGATGATTATTATTCTACCAAAAATACTTTTAAATTAGATTTAATTCCGACACGACACACAAATTTTTTAAATAGAAATATAATACTTACTGTGAAACAAGAATGACAATACTTAATGATACCAGAATCAAGCTGAAAAAAATCATCGACGCGATGAAATTGGAAATCATTACCACGCTCGAGAGCAAAACGCCGCAGAGAACGAATGATCCACCGATCAGTATTTTATGGCACTGCGAAATATCAATTTTTAGGTCCAATGGATAGGAAATCAATCGCGCATGTTTTTCTCTCAAATAGCTTACCAACGTTGGCGTAACGTTGAATTTCCGACTGTAATCCATTAATATTCCACAAATTGGCATGAGAAAAATACTCGCTATGTTGGGAATTGAGGAATATATTCCTACTTTATCGGTGTCATCCCTGGTCACATCTGTGGCAATCAATGCTTTAGAGATTATGATTATCTGCCATATCTAACTAGTCTGGTTTTGGTTCACTTTGAAAAGGGATCCTGCTGAAGCGTCAAGATTTCTCTTTGTTAATAGTTATATTCATTTTCGATAAATTTTCTTACTAAAATTAAAGATACCTACCTATTTCCATATAGGTACTTATGAAAATCATAATATTATTTTTCTGAAGCTAATCTAAAAAATTCAATTTAAAATTGGAAATTTCAGAACTAAAATGAAACAAAATTTAATCAGTATTTCAGAGTTCACTATTTTCAAAATCTTAATTTTACAAAAATATAAATGTTATCAAAAGTGTAGAAAAATATCACGTTCAGAAAAATAAAATTACCGAAAATAAATATTTATTTTTGGTTGGCTTGGAAAAATCTGACGCTTTAGAAAAACCTTTTTTCATACCTAGCAAACAGACTGATATTTTTTTTCCTGCAGCACTTAAAATCACATTTATTTGCCTACCTTTAATGTACAAAGGTAGAAAAGTAACGACAATAGTAACTACCCAGCAATGAGTGAATTTAACGACGAGCAATGCCCATACTGGAGCTGATAGTAAAATATTTTGATACGAATAAGCCATCTGTGAAATTGCTGATTGTGATTAAGAAATACTTTGGATAATGGCACATACAAAGTACTGCAATTTTGTGAATAAAACTGTTGAAAAAAAATAATAGATACCGTTTTACTGGAAGATGTCGGCTCAATGTTTTGCTGTTGATGATTTTCTATGTACATTAGCTCCATTTCGCAGATCCATCTATCTTCCGTAGGTTTATTCTTAACCAGCATGAAGCAAAGTAAGGATAGCACCAAAGAAGTGGCACCTGGCGGAGAGAAAGTGTTATTAATTTTTATTGCAGATTCAATGAAGAAAATCGTCAACGAATTCTAATTTTAATTTTTTTTTTTAAATTTATAACTACCTGTTCCATAGAAGATCATTTGCCAACCCCACCTGAAGCCCAAATAACCACAAAAACTGTACACCATTCCGGCGCCTACTCGAAGTCCAATTGATACGAAAGACATGAGCTTTGATCGTTCATTTTTAGGGATCCATTTTGAACATACTTCTAGTATGCTTATCGTTACGAAATTCTGCGAAGAATGTTTGAAAATATACATAATTAATCAAGAATTCTCGGTATCTAGTTGCTAGAAAAACAAGAGAAATCAGAAAATAGCCAATATTTCAGTTCAGTTACAAGAAAACTAGAAAAGAGCAAGAACTTTAATAATTTCATAGTAAGAAACAAGGATTTTCAACATTTCCTTTGTTCTTGAATTTTTCAAATTGATAAGTAAAAAAAAATTCTAGGACTTTGAAGCAAAAAAAATAGCGTGAAAATAACTAGAAAAATTTTTAAAAAGACGAGAATTTACATTTTTCAGATCCAAGTGGACACCATGATACTGTAAGATATACGTAAGACTAGATCGAAAAAATCCTGGATTTTAACGAAAAGGTATAATATTTCTTCATGTGTGAGACCTCCAAAAAAATGTTCAATCTCCAGCTGAGAAATCCCAAAAGGGGCTGAGCTGGAAAGCCTCAATAAAGTACCTACTGGAATTTTTGAAAAAAAAACTCGATTTTACCTCTTATGGGTAGTGCCACCAACAAGGAGTCTTGCTCCCTCGAGCCCTAAAAAGGTGCGATTCGAGTTTTAACAGTTTTCTAAAAAGTCGAGAATCAAAAATTTGATAATTTTATATTGCATTTTGTATTCAAATTTCTTATTTATTTTCAACCCGTCAAAATCAAGCATTTTTTGTACAATTTTTCAAAAAAAAAATTATGGTTTTTGAATTGGGAATTTTTTATAGCAAACATGTCACGTAAAATTTTATGTAAGTACATTTTTAATCAGTGTGTTCTTCTAAACGGGTAGAGAAAAATAAAAATTGAAATTTTTCGATCAAATAGAATTTTTTGAAAACAAAAATGTAAATATTTCATTTTTTGAATCTTTTTTTTGGTGACTTTTATTTTTGCAGATTTTGAATCTTCACCTAATTTTTTTCTGCTCCAATGCAATTTCTCATGATTCAAGGTGGTAAAAGAGTAAAAAAGCTGATCCCTCGTGTGCCTGATTTTTCAACAAAATGTATTGGAATAATATCCAACCATTCTGGAGCCACTGGCAATTTTTTTTTAGTACCTATATTTTTTACTTCAATTTTACGAAATTAAATGTGGAATTGTGAATGAGCTGAGACAGTCAAATGTACTTTTCTTTTCATCAAAAAAATTGTTAATTTAGTGATTTCTAATTGAATTCCTCAAAAGGGGTTATTTTTTTATCAACTATGAAAATTTTACAAAATTGTCACATGAGATCAATACAAAAACCATTTTTATACCTCGAATACTCCAGTGAAAAAACGAGTGACCAAAAACATATCAAAACCATAATTCAAGCTGATCGGATGAAGTACTGTTGTTATACCGGACATCAACATGGAAAACGTGCAGCTAGTTGCCCCTCCAAGTTTGTTGACCACGTATCCGCCTATAACTGATACCAGTCCTCCATAATAGAACATACTCAACACCAACCCGATAGTTTTGGAATCCCAGTTGAAATCTGGAGGCTAATACCACGAGATTATTGCCAGCCATGCTTAAGCATATGTCTTAAAAGTATGCAATACTTACTAGAATTTCAGTAAAATTGCCATTTTTGATTTGCTTCGCTGAAGTCATCTCGACCAGGGCGATACTAATATTATGTCGTACAAAAGCAGTGTTCGTGTAGCATAAAAACATTAAAACAATAACCAAAAATCTCTTTGATAACCATAACGATGGTGGTTTCATTGTTGATGTTTTTCTGTTGAATGAATATTAAAATAAGCATAAATGAAGCCAAAATATATAATTACAAGATGAAAAATGTATTTACAATGGGCTGTCTTGCTGTTTTTTCATTATGGTGTGGTCGGTTTCTTGAGGATTCATTTTTCTGTCTTCGCCGAAAATGCCGATCTAACGTTGAAAATAGTTTTCACTTCACTTATTTTGCTATAACGGATACATACAAACCGGAAATCTTGAATGAAATACTATTCATCTTCTGTCAGGAAAAAACGAGTAGCTATAATAATAAAGATATTAACGTACCTAAGCAGTAAACGAATTCTTTGTTCTTTGGTTCTTTTTTCTAGCACACATCAACTGCTGGTTGGAGATTTTTTAACGAGAAAAATTAACAACTTACCTATCTGTTGGTAGCTTTGGCATTACGCCTCACAGACTAGTTCACATGAAGATTGATTTTAAAATGTTTTATTTATAAATGAATCAATTTTCTTCTAATGTTTTGTTTACTATTTATTTTTCGATAAGAATGAGATAAGGTGATTGATAGGTAGGTTAGTTACGTATTAGGCGTAATCGCGATTCTGAAGTATTAATAAGCTATCAAGTTTATCGTCTTGAGTAGAGAAATTGGCCATCATTATTTAAGATAGGTAATTGAATACCTTCGATGTTTGAAATCGAAAGAGTGCCTGTTGAATATTGATTGAGATGCAGGAAAAATTTGAATTCGCTGTAATATTTATAGATTTCTCATTTTGAATTGCATTTTTTTTTTTAATTTTTGAAGAATAATCAACGTTTTCCAATGTTATGGAAGGGAAATGTATTTGAGACCGGAAAAGGTTAATAAATTTTAATGTTCTGATAATGGAATTGCATGATAGAATAATTTAGGGGCGTTGAAAAAATTTAATTTTGTGACTTTTATCTTCATTCACGTGAACCTACTGCAATTCAAATGGACAAAATCTTCATAAATGTTTACAATTTCTTTGTTTTACCCTCAGAATTTTTTTCGAAAAAAATTTTGTTATTTTTTAAATACGTTTATTTATCTGCGAAAATAATACAATTTAGTAAACTTGAGCTTGAGTGGTGTGAAGTGAGCAAAAATAGACAGTCTCTAAAAGAATTTTTCGTCCATTTTTCAACTAAAGTGTTTCGCCGGATGGAGTAGGATGAGATAAATGCAAACTACGCTGATGAAACAAATCTGTTTTATTGTGTTTTTTTTTTCATAAATTTAGTCGCAGGTCTTTCAACACAATTATTTGTTGACGTGGTTGAAATTATTTCTCAAGCAATTGTGATTCACTTTTATCCGGCGAATGAAATCGTTTCGAAGGATCCTCCAAATTTGGCGATATCGACCACGGCTGAGCTTCGCTGGAGCCATATAACAAGAATATGATCGCACCTAAGGCTAGAATACCTGCTGTCAAAAGGAAGCAGTGATTCCATTCATCCGAAGTCTGCAAAGATCATTTTGATAGGATTATGATAATGAAAATGTGAGCTGGAAATAGAATTTTAGAGCGAGACTTACATGATTAACAGTCATGAAACCTGTGACCATTTGGCCCATGATCATGCTAATTGAGAACCAGGATGTGGTCAGACCAGCGACAGCACCGGTGTGGTTGGGTGCAATGCTGACGGAGATCAGTCTGTAAAAATGAAATTTTTACTGAATAACTACCAAACTAGGATTTAATAAAAAAAACACATTGAATTTTCTGGTAACTTACTGCTGAACTAGAAATGCGAATGGGAAAAGTATCCGAATTACAACAAATATGACCATCGATGTAATTATAAACTCGCTCACATAGGTGAGAATAATAAATAAAACTGCTTGACTGACGAATGCTGTAGTCATTAATAATTTATGCATCTGTGAAAAGACAGAAAAATTTTCTAATGAGGTAAAAAGTCGATGCAATTTCTGGGAAAGGGTGATTTGGTGTTTTACTCGAGTCAGTTTAATGTTGGTTTTATTTTTCCAGTAGTCCGTTAATGTTCCGGCAATAAAAGATGAAAATATTCCGGCGATATTTGGGATGGATGAAATGAACGCTACTTCTTTGGTGTCTTTTTTTGTCAAGTCTGAAAATGAATGGGTCATTATCGAAACTCATTAAATGCATGAGGTCATAATCCTTTTACAACATAAAACCTTCAAATTTTGAAAAAAAAAAAATCATTTTTATTAAAAATTATGAAAAAATTGTTGAAATTGGTAGAATTTTTCGAATTGACATGTGCAAAAGAAGAATCTTGATAAGAAGTAGGTACTTAGATTAAAAAATTTTCTTTAGATCCAGAAAAATATTTTTCAATGTTTAAAAATTTTGAAATTATTTTTTAGGAACAAAAAAAAGTAAGAAATTATCAATTTTATGAGAAATTTATTCAAAGTGGCCTCGCAAAATTCGTCTTTTTTTAAAGATACCCAAATTATTAACTGTAAAAAAGCAAAAAATCAAATTTTTCATCTCTCGGCACAATTTTTAAGAAAATTAGAAATCAAGTCATATGAAAGCACCTTGTGAAGCTACTAAATCATAAGGATGTTAGTTTTCAGATCGATTCTTCAAAATGTTTTTATTCAACCCCTCCCCCTCCCTCTTTGCATCCAAGAAATGCTAAAAATCCCAAAATAATACTAATAATTTTTCTCGGGCAATTTAATTTATATTCAGCTTTGAAAATTATTCTGTGCTGTTCCAAAAATTTTCAAGTTCTTCCATTTTGATGACTCCTAGTCATCCTTTCCTAGCAGAATTTAGAGGAAACTGATTACTAAAATTAAAATGTTGAGTTGAAATTCGTTAAATTGAAGTTAATGTGAGAATTGAGTGAGCAAGTATTTGAATATTTTGATAGGCGATTTCAGATTTATGATATCTTGTGCAATCAAATTTCAATGATTTTTTTTTACATTTCGAACGATCATTGCATTTTTTCGAACAATTTTTACGATATTGAAAGAATTTGATTTACCTACTTTTTAAATATTCTGTTTACCCGGAAATATTTTTTTCATTTTGAAAATATTTTAAGCCTATTTACAAATATATAGTCTTTTTTCCTTTTCTAATTTTCCCTGTAGCCTTCAAATAATTTGATTGCAAATGGAATTCAAGTTTAAATATTCTCAATTTCTCTTGATTTTAAATTTTTTCAAAGCTGTACCAATCCAATTTCAATTTTTAAAACTTCAACTTTCTCAGAAATTTTTCACTTTTGATTTTTTCAATTCGTATTTTAAAAAATTTCTTTAAATTATCTGGTTGGAAAACACTTTGAAAATTATGAGATTAATTTTTTTTCAAAATTCAATCTTGAAAAAATTGAGGAAGGTTTTTTAAATTATTGCAGGAAAATTTTGAGATGGAAAAAATTATTAAAAAATATAATGTTTCTGAAAAAAAATTGATGAACAAATTGGGAAAATTTTGAGAAAACCCAAATTATATTTTTAAAATTCCTTTCAAAGAGCCTTTCCTAATAAGATGGTGAAATCGGCCCCTACACCGTTTGAGCTGAAACTCACCCAAAATGTTAATCTCGATGTAAAACATCCCCAAAAAAATTTTTGGCTCGATACCCCCACCCCAACCCGAGTAAAACGGCCGTAAATGCCCGAAATTCAAAAATTCGTAGCTTTGAAAGGGGCGGTTCAAAATTTTTGAAATTTTCACAGAAAATAGTTGGTGGGTAGGTGTATATGTGAGAATTTTTTCAATTTTTTTTTCGCATATTTGGGGGGATTTTGGGGGGTTTGAAAACTTCAAAAATTCGTAGAAAAAAAAATCGGGGGGGACCCCTCGCTGGAATTTTTTTTTAAAAAGTTGGTATTACCCTTAGGTATAACATATATTTTTTCAGACCCCGTGAGGTGCAACATGGTCAAAAAAATCAAAAACTATGAAAAAACGTCAAAAACACGTTTTTTTCATAGTTTTTGATTTTTTTGACCATGTTGCACTCACGGGGTCTGAAAAAATATATGTTATACCTAAGGGTAATACCAACTTTTAAAAAATTCCAGCGAGGGGTCCCCCGATTTTTTCTACGAATTTTTGAAGTTTTCAAACCCCCCAAAACCCCCCCAAATAGGCGAAAAAAAATTTGAAAAAATTCTCACATATACACCTACCCACCAACTATTTTCTGTGAAAATTTCAAAAATTTTGAACCACCCCTTTCAAAGCTACGAATTTTTGAATTTCGGGCATTTACGGCCATTTTACTCGGGTTGGGGTGGGGGTATCGAGCCAAAATTTTTTTTGGGGATGTTTTACATCGAGATTAACATTTTGGGTGAGTTTCAGCCCAAACGGTGTAGGGGCCGATTTCACCATCTTATTAGGAAAGGCTCTTTTCTTTCAATTTTTTTCAACTTCAGATGCTTTATAAAAAAATCAACTTCAAGTATTCTCCAAACTGCATGATAGAGAAATTTCAAAATTGGATACAGCTTTGTAAAAAATTTAGGAACACCTAAAGAAAGAGAAAAAAATGTAAGAGTTTAAAAAAGTTGAATTTTTGAATAAACTTGAACTTAGATGGTCAAATTCTGATTTGCGACAAAATTATTCAAGAACTAATGACTTTTCCTATCAATTTCAATAGTGTTTCGTGATTTTTAAAAAAATAAGTATTCCTAAAAATCTAACATTCTGATATATTTTTTGCAATACCATTGATTTTTTTCGCTATAGTCACTGGAACAATGATTTTTCAGAATTGAAAAAAAATTGGGATCTTATTTCGGGTATTTTAAGACGTTAAAAATTGCCAACTCTTCGCGATTCTAAATTCTAAATGTAAATTTTTCTACCTTTGATGAATAATGGTAGATTCAATAAGGTGGTGATTATCCAACTTGTTACAAAGTATCCCATGCAAAGTGCCCATACTGGCGGAGATTTCAAAATATGTTTGTACGGATTACTCATAACCTAATGTAGTAAAGAAAAAAAAAACAGACGTGAAATGCTTACGAATAATTTCTCACAATTATTTTTATACCTTTTTCACGCAGATTGTGTCGGTTTCTCGAAGTATAAATGAGAGTTCTTTTTTCGAAATCCATTTATCTTCCGAAGGATTATTTCGAGCCACCAATAAACAAATCAACGACAACGTCAAACATATAACACCTGCAACAATTATGAAAAATTTCAATATTTTCATAAACTCTACTTAGTATATTTCTATAAATTATTCCGACCTGTAACGTAAAATATCATCGGCCATCCCCATTCAGACACCACATACCCAGAAATTGGATACACTACTGCTATCCCAATGTTAATCCCATTGAAACAAATCGAAATTAGGGTTCCTCTTTCACTCTTCGGTATCCATCTCGAATACGTTGCGATAATACTTGCATTGTAAAAGCTCTAATCAATTCCGGATGTTAATCGATCAAAAAAATTACTGATTTTATGTCTAAATGAAAACCAACACTTACGTCGAATACTCCAGTCAAAAAACGACAGAAGAAAAAACTATATAAATTATAACGCAGGCAGATCGGTTGAACTAAAGTTACAATGGCGCAAGCCAACAACGATAATGACCAGCTCACCGAACCTCCCAGTCTGGATATCAAAGGTCCGCTCAGAAATGATAACGATTTTCCGTACGAAAAAATACTCAAAACTATCCCAATCGTTTTGGAATCCCATGAAAATTCCGGTGGCTTTAGAAAAAAATCGAACTGAACACACGTGTATCGAGTTTAACCTCATCAAAATAATGGCACCGACCTGTGTTATGTTATGATTTCCTATGAATACTTGTTTCGATGACGTCATCTCGATAATAGCGATATTCATGTTACATCTTATTAATATCATATTTACATTCGATACGAAAATCAACATTATTATCAAGAAACGTTTGGAAATGAGTAAAGGTGGCTTCTCGATATTCACGATTGATAGATGGCTGCGGGCAAAAAATAATAAAAATCAGCTTACTTGAATTTTTTCGAATGAAGTTGCTAGATTTCAGTCATTTTTGTACCATTTTTCATCGTCTGGATTTTCCAAAAGTGTTTTGGAAGCGTGTTGTTTTCTAGATGGATCCTCGACCATGGTGAAAATTCCATTCGCTGGGTTCGCGACGAGTCGTATCTATTTTATGTTTATCAATCGTTCTAACTTGCATATTAAAATAGAAAATTACGTTAATGACTTAGATAAGCACATTATCACTTCTAAATGTCTATTTGATTCTCGTATTCGATGGGAAATTCCCCTCTTTTTGTAAACAAAACGAAAGATTAGGAAAATTAGAATTGCGAGTTGATGAATTATTTGAAAACTCAATGTGTTGATAATTTTAGAGATGAAATCAAAGTTTCATTACCCCAATAAAAATTTCATTTCGTGATTTAATAATTTTGAAATTCATTATAAAAAAATTATAAAAACTTAGGAGGTGGTTCCCCTCTTTTTTTCGTACGAAAATTAAATGAACAATTAAGAACTTTGTTGGTACTTTTTATCGAAAAAATGAACTAAGTAAGTAAAATGTGTTAGTACAGCATATGAAAGTTATCGCTCGTAAAACCGCGCCCGTAGTTACCTTGAACCAATCTTAAGACAATTAATGTGTTACCGTTCAAAGCTATAACTTTACTTTGTCTCGTGAAACTATCGATGGTATCCTTATGATTTCATTTCACCAAAATGGCAATAAAAAATTCGAACATAATCAGTTCAAGTTTAAACCACTGAAACTTTGTACGCGAACTGTTGATGTTGATCTGCCACTGAAGTAAATCAAGTTTTCATTGATTCAACAATTTTTTCATCTTTAGAGGGAAATCATTCAACGAGAAATGTTCTCGTACTGATTTTGTATATACCTATAATGGCTTTTTAGCTTCCTACATTGAATCCATAATCTCATTTATGAATGTTCGCCTGTGCTTCGGTGTGAATTCATAAAATAAAATTTACGATCAAAGAAAACAAAGAATTTTAATTTCAGGTAAATTTATAACCTTCTCGGTGAAGTTATTAAGTTGCATCGTAGTGCAATTTGCTCGGTATTTCTTGACAGTTTTGCTGATAATAGACTAAGTCGAGGGTAAATTTTACTAATAAAAAGTGAGATGAGAATATGAACTAGCCCAGCAGGTGGTAATTTGGCAAATTTTCACGTCGAGTGGGCTGTACTGGTTCGACGAAAACTACCAAGGTTATTTTTTGATCAATTCTGACTGAGTTTTATCGTCAGAATTAGGCTGATTTTGAAGATTTGAGGATAAAGACCATGGCTGAGCTTCGCTGGATCCGTATGAAACGAAGATGATTGCTCCAAACATTAAAATAACTGCTGTTAGGTAAAAGCAGCGATCCCATTCTTCCATGGTCTGAGGACAAGATTAAAAATTTGATGGATTCGAGATTTTTTTGGTTCAAAATTGAGATAAATTGAGATAGGATTATGAACTCACGTGATTGACGGTCAAAAACCCAGTTACCATTTGGTTGGCAATTCTACTGAATGAAAACCAGAATGTCACTACGCTGGCGACGATGGCTGTGTGATTGGGTGCTATGGTGATGGAGATTAATCTGTGAATTTGGTACGAATTTTCCATTTTGAAAATGTCAGATTGAGTAATTTTTTGGTAATGTAAAAATTTACCGAAGAATTAGGAATCCGAATGGTAGGAATACTCGAATGAGAACAAAAAGGATCATCGTTGAGGCCAGATCGTCGACAAAAGTTAAGATGAAGAATAGAACCATTTGGCTGGTGTATGCGGTCCCAATGATTATTTTATGCATCTGTAAAAAAAAGTTGCGTTTCAACATTTTTTTTCGAAAAATTACTTGTAAAATTGATTAAGAAAATGTTTCTTGAACAAAATTATTTGTTTATTTCAAAGACTATGATTACATTTTTAAAATGATTTAGATTCTAAATTTAAAAAGTTGTAATGAACTGAAATTAGTGAGAGATAACACCAAATTTTAAATTTTTAAACGCAATTGAACAAAGCCTTTGCAAAGATGGGGGGAGGGGAAAAAGTGCGATCGATGGACGTGCCTCAAGCTCCGATTTTTTTTCAAAGGTCCATTTAATTTTTCCTGGTCTAAATTTCATTGGCACTTGCCAAAACACGTGCAATAATAAAAAAAAAAGTGAAGTAAAATTTCTTCTGAAAGGAAATGTTGATAACATGGATATGTTTTCTTCTCTCATCCTGACTTCTAATTTTTTAGTTTTCAAAAGTCACTTTCTGACATTAAGTCAATTTCTAAAATGTAAAAATTTATGTTTTTGACTTTTGGTGACGCAAAATAGTGGCTTGAAAATTTTGGAATTACCCCTCCACCCCCACCCAAGGGGAAAACATATCCATGTTAAAATAATAGTAATTTAATTATGATTTGCTTGGGTGTGCCAGTTTTTAAAAATTGATAGATTTTGTCCTGATTTTCGTCGAAAAGCAGCCAAAAAATTAAAGATTTCAAATTTTTGCCAATCACATTAAAAAAAAAAATGAATCAGTTTTTTGTTTGAATTCCTTGAATTTTCCGGTTTTGAAATGAGAGAGAATTTCCAACTGTTTGATGAGAATTTTTGAAAATGATCGAGAGAGAGATATTGGTGAAGGGGCTATTCAAATGTTTTGAAAAATGCTAGAAAATTATGATTTTTGCAAAAATTATTCCATAATTCCTTTGAAAGAAGAGATTTCAAATCACTGAAAAAGTTTTCAATTTATGGTTTCCAAAGTTTTTAAATTCCTTTCTGATATGTGATATTGTTCCCCTTTTTTTTGTTAAAAATTTTTCCAAATATTTTGAAGCTTTTGTAAAGCTTTTTAGATTTTATTTTTTCGAAGTTTATAAGTTTGTTTGCACTTTGTTTGAAAGCGTCAAAAAATTATGAATTTCCAACATTAGCTTTTAGAAAGAGGGGTTGAAGGGGAGTTGTAATTTCCAGAAAAAGAGCCACATCAGAAAAAATGAAGATAAAAAATACTTCTAGAATCTTAATTTTACCCGAGTCAGTGTGACGGTGCTGTTATTTTTCCAATAATCCAGCAATGTTCCGGCAACTAAAGATATAAAAATACCAGTGACACTAGGAATGGAAGAAAGGAACGCAACATCTTTGGTATTTTTTTGTGTCATATCTAAATGAAAAACTCGTAATAATCAAATAAGTTGGATTATGAATTCCTAAATCATAATTCAAATTCCAAGTACTGCTAACCTTTGATAAATAAGGGTAAACAAGCCAGCAAAGTATTGACTATCCAACTAGACGCGAAGTATCCTGTGCAGAGGGCCCAAATGGCCGCAGATGTAAAAATGGTCCTGTAAGGACGAGTAATAACCTAATGGAAAATTGCGTTCATTTAATGAAATTATTAATTTCGAAGTACAATATTCAGAGGAAGATGTTTAAAATTACTTTTTTTGCGCAAACAATATCAGTCTCTTTGAGTATATATGATAATTCTTTTTTTGAGATCCATCTGTCTTCAGAGGGCCGATTTCGGACCAGAATTAAGCAAATTAGAGAGAGCATCAAACAGATTGCACCTGATGATATTTGGCGAAAGAAAAAATTATATTTTCAATAAATAATTTATCAATAATATCAAATGGATGCTGTGTGCGAAATTTATGTACCGATTATTCGAACCTGTGATGTAAAATGTCGTTCGCCATCCCCATTCAGACGCTGTAAATCCGCAGACAGGATGAGCAATGGCTATACCGACGTATAGTCCGTTTAAACAAACCGATACCAAGGTTCCTCTTTCACTTTTCGGTATCCATCGTGAGCATGATTCAATCGTACTGGCATTATAAAAGCTCTAGATGAAATTGAAGTTGGATGTGGGTATTTCATTAATTTCTAATTTTAAATCAGTGAAAAGACATTGATAAATAGTCAGAATTTCAGCAGAGAGAAAATTAGCAAAATTCTTTGATTTTCTCAACGGATTTTCGCTGATTTTTTTTTCTTTAAATTTCACGGATTTTCTAAAGCAAGTTTCTGAAATTTTAAGACTTTAATTCCGGTGAATTTTCAATGAATTTCTATCAGTTATTTTACTGTTTGGTTTTAATGACATTTTTTTCACTGATTTATTGCTGTGCTGCAGTTTTGACTGTTTTTTCAGTGATTCTCGATAATTTTCACCGATTTGTTAATAAGAAATATGGAATTTCTTTCTAATTTATAAATCAGTGAAAAATATAAAGCCACTGGAAAAAAGTCAAAAATTGCAGCACAATATGTACTTGATAGATAATAAATCAGTTAAAAAATTAACTGAAATCAAAAAGTGAAAAAATTGCTGGAAAATCAGTGAAAATTCACTGAAAGTTAGTAAAATTCAGAATTTTTTTTTTACTAAAAATCAAAGAATTTTGCTGATTTTTTCCGTGCTGAAATTCTGACCTTTTTTCAGCCACTTTTCAGTAATTTCAAATAAGAGATGGACTTACGTCAAATACGCCAATCAAGAAACGACAAACTAAGAATACGTAAAAATTATAGCTCAAGCCGATTGGATGGAGTAAAGTGGTTATTCCGGCCAACATCATTGATAATGCCCAGCTCGTCGACCCTCCAAATTTGGATATCAGAGGAGCGCTCAAAAATGACATTAATCTTCCATAAGCCGTTGTGCTCAAAATTAACGCGACCTTTTTCGAATCCCATGGAAATTCTGGGGGCTGATGTGCAAATCGTGTTAATTTTTTTCAACATTTCTGATTTTTTTTCCAAATATTTCACTAAGTAACTGACTTGTGCGATAGTCAAATTCCCAATTGTGACATTTTTGAAAGATGTCATTTCGATAACAACGATATTCATGTTGCTTTCTATCAAGGTCATAGTTACATTGGATAAAAATAATAAACTAGTTATGAAAAAACGCTTGGAAAATAATAACGATGGTTTCTGAATGTTTGCTGTTGACCTATTGAGAGAAAGTGAAATTAAAATTACTTACGTATGGTTTAGTTTTTTGAATGTGGCATAAAATATTGCAAAAATTGTACTTACTGTTTTTTGTCATCGTCGTCATCAGCGTCGGTTTCCAAGAGTGTGCTGGAGACATGTTGATCAACCGAAACCACGGTTTTTTCCATTTTGAACAATAAGTGGAAAAGAGTCACTACCGTACGTCTAAGTTGGCATTCGCTTGCGAACCATTGCTGCGATATGTTATCGTACGAAAATTGTGAAAGAAATAGAAAATATGAGGTTTGAACTTTTTATTGTTTTTTTTTTTTCTAGAACGCATGTTATAATCTTGCAGATAAGACTTATCAAAGTGTATTTTTCGTTGAACTGTCCGACCAAATGTGCATATATTCGTATAAATTTGGCTCAGACTGAAACAGAGATGCAAAAATTTTATCAAATTGATGTGGTTGGGAATCCCTCTCCCCTCCCCTCCTCCTTTTTTTCGCTCTGCTGAAATGTATTGTACAATAATTTTGAAAAGGAAAAAAAATTGTTCAATTAAAGTGGGTTGAGAAAAACTAAAAACTTCCAAAAAAAATTTCTGAAGAATTTCTGAACGTGTTATAACCCAGGCATTTGAAAATTGTAGAACTTTTGTAAAAATCTCATGAAAATCTGTACCTAATTTGAAATATTATCTAATTTGTTTAAAAAATGATCCAAATGGTTAAATTTTTTTTGAAATGCAAAAAAATTACGAAATCATTGCGTTATTCATTCTGATTTGCAAAGGCGACTAAAAAATTCAAAATTGTCGAAAATAAGTTTCAATAAAAAAAATTTAATGAAATATTTTTTTAAAAAAATATTATTGTGGGATTTGCATCATGGAAGAAAAAATTCAAGAAGGCAGAGCGTAGCGAGGCCGAAATTTTTCGAAAAATTTTGAATCAGAGAGTTAGTAATTCTATAGTTGAATTGTGTTCTCTGAAAAAGGACCGGAACCATAAAATTTTAAAAGGCTCAGTTTTTAGGTAGCGATGCTGCAAAATATTTTCATATTGCCGAAGTTTTCAAGATTCTGTCGATTTACCTTATATCTCCAAAAGTTTGGCTGACTTTGTCGACTGAGAGAATTAACGGGGGAGGAGGTGTACCCTTTCGCTGCCCCTTTTGATTCGTTTCATAAAATTTTCCCGAAATTTTAATATTTTTTTGAAAATGTGTAAATGTAGGGTATTTTAAAAATATTTCAAACCAATTTTTAGAAATTTTTCATCATTTTCCCCTTCAATTTTGCGGTATTTTGATCAATTGGAATAAAAAAAAATTAGATCACTTGAGCAATGTTTTGATACTTTTATGATATTGAAAAAATAATATTTTATGTGGTTCAATTCAAATTTATAATTTTTTTGGTTATTTTTGTGACTTTTTAAAAAATTTTATCAAGTGGTTGGGAAATTCACTTTTTTTTTTTTGAAAACAACTTCGAGGACTCGTGAATTTTTAAATCTTTCAATGAATTACCATTGAAAGTTTTTTTTCCTAAAAGTGTTTTTTTTAGTGATTGAAAATTTGATTAAGGTAACATACCAGTTTTGGATCACTTTTTCTTAAATTCATGCCCTGACGTTATTTATGAACCAATTTTGGTGATTTTTTTTTTAAATAAACGTTGACCTCTCTTCTACAAACTAGCGCGGTTGAATTTCGAAAAAAACGATTTCAAGCAGGCTTGAAGGGACCCAGAAAAATACGCCTTTTTAGGGGGTTCTACCAATTACGGATCATCAAATAAAATTTAAGTTATGCAATTTTTTTTCACTCTGACTGTATTTTTAACATTACAAAGATGGCCTTCAAAGATTTTCATCAAAAAATTGTTAAAAAACGGAAGTTGAAAAACTACCAATTGTGGATCGATCCGTAATTGGTAGGAAAATTTTTGATCTGCAATTGAAAATTGAAAATTTTTCTACCAATTATGGATCAAACCAATTATGGATCACTTTCACTTTGGAATTTCATTGCGCGGATTTAATAATGTTAATCACCCAATATATAAAAACACGACGAAAATCTCGGAACAGACAATTTTGGTGAAGAAATCCAACTTTTTTGGATGCTAATTTACGTTTTCTTCGAAGCTTGGCAAATGACACTCAAAATTCGCAAAACGGGTTGATCACGCGAAAAATGTGTCGATAGTACTTCCCTGAACATGAAATAATCAGCAACCGCATCAAAAACTAAATATCAATAACACTAATTACACTTTTTAACAATCGCCATTGCAAAAAATACGAAATTTCTACTAAAAATGTGACTCACTTTTTTCAAATGAATCTACAAGCGGTTTGATAACACGAAAAATGCAAAGTTTACATATTTTCTGAAAGGTAAGACTTCAGACTACACGATTATGTTGGTATCAATCCTTGGTGACCATTTCGGAACGACGTAGAGCGCCTCAAAAAAATGATCCGTAATTGGTAGCCTGATCCAAAACTGGTATGTTACCTTAATAAAAATTAATTATGGTACCTATGTTGAAATAATAATTTAAAAAAATTCCAAAACTTATTTGGCGCTTCAAAATGTGTTTTTTTTTTTTGATAAAAATCAAAAATTGAAAAATTGTTTGAAACAAACAAATCTTGTAAAATTTTACCTATAATTCAGGCGTTTTAAACGATTTTATCCTGATTTTACCAATAAAATGAAATTTCAATTTAGCGAAATGGCTTCATTTTTTAATATTCAAATGGACTTCCTTGCACCAGATTTCATTTTCTGATTAATTTAACGCTTGTAGGATCTGGAGGACTTTGTTTTACTTCGTTATTCTGTGATAAAGACCAGGGCTGAGGTTCGCTGGATCCAAATAGGGTAAATATTAGAACGGAGACGGCCAACAGGCAGGCAATCAGAACGAAACAGCGGTTCCATTCCTCCAAACTCTAAAATTTATCGTAAAATGAATGAGTTATTCGATTTTTTTGAATAATTGAAAATCTGGTTTCATTGCCTTACGTGATTGGTGGTCATGAAGCCGATCATGGTTTGAGTTGATATACTGATTAAAGATCCACAGAATGATACGAGTCCGGAGACTATTCCGGTGTAGCCTGGTGCTACCTCGATCATAATTAATCTGACGATGAAAATAATACAGATTGAAACGTTTGAAATGTAGTGTACCTATTAAATAAAGTTGTAGCCAATTTGAATTATCACTTACTGCACGATTAAAATATTGAACGGTGTGAATAACCTCATACCAACCATTATCAGCATTATCATGGTAAAATTTGAAACTTGCGTTAGAGCCAAAAATAGAAATATTTGACTGATGAATGCCACACCTATCAATATCTTATACATCTGCAAAAAAACGAAAATTTAGATATTTTTTCAAAAACCAGCCATTGAAATTTGATACTAAATATTCACTTACTCGAGTCGATGAAATATTACTATTATTTTTCCAATAAACTATCAATGTGCCAGCGAACAGAAACATGAATGTGGTGACTATATTGGGAATGGAAGAAACGAATCCAACATGTGCGGTGCTCTTTCCAGTAATATCTGTGGCAATTTTGAAATTTTTTATATTCAACAAAATGATGCCAATTTTTTTAAAAATAAGCTAGCTCAGTTTACCTTTGATGTACCAAGGAAGGCAATCCAAGAAAAATGTCAATCCGCAGAATGTAGCGATGTTCACAGTGCACAGTGCCCAAATTGGCAATGATGTTAAGACGTTTCTAAATGAATGAGTAACCTATTGATAGTGCATAATGTTGAAAAAAAAATGTACCTAATGAATATGACATGGACACTTGGGCAGTCTTTTTTCCTATACGTACTTACTACTCACTTGATTATTATTTGAGCTTTTTTCGATCCCTTCGAGTATATATACAAGTTCTTTTTTGGAAATTGATTTATCTAGAGATGGGTCATTCTTCAAGAATACCAAGCCAGCTAATCCCATTATCGTAAATACGAATCCTTCGAGAAAAAAAAGCCAAGAGATGAGCGAGTATTAAGTTTAAATCGCTGAAAATTCCTTCAAGTATTTATTATTTTCACCTGTTGAATAAAATACCATTGGCCATCCCCATTCATTCGCTATAAATCCACAAAAAGGGTAAACGATTGCTGCTCCGATATAAAGTCCGCTGTAGCAGAACGTCATCAATTTTGATCTTTCATTTTTGGGTACCCATCGTGAAAATACTTCAGCAAAACTGGCCAGGTAAAACCCCTGTATAAATTGCGAAGTAAAGCGATAAAACATCAAATCTTCAAATCTTGAGAAAGGGTTTCAAAATTTTCAGTTGCTCACGTAGAATACTCCAGTTGTTGCCCGACAAGGCAAAAATGAATTGAAATCGTATCGTAGGCTGGCTGGGTGCAGTAATGTTGAAACACCACAAATTAGCGTAGATACCGCATATGTCATCGATCCTCCAAGTTTGGATATCACAAATCCGCTCATAAACGATAAAAGACCTCCGAAATGAATGAGACTCAGAACTAATCCAATAGTTTTGGAATCCCATTGGAATTCTGGTGTCTGAAAAGAATTTTCATCGTGAATTATTTGGGATGAATAAGTAAATTTAAGAATATGGAGGTGTGTTTTGAACCTATTTTTTGAATTTTCAAGGTTTCACCTCCACCACCACTCCCTTCCTCCAAGAGTGGTTCATTTTTTTCTAAAATAATATTCCCATAATTTTTATCTCTTGCTACAACAATTTGAGTCCATGTATTGTGCCCCAGTCTTTCTCGTGTAATTAAACGTACTACTTAAAGATGTTATTTTGATATTACGATAGAAAGGTTCATTTTTGGGGCAAAATAATCGAATAGTCCCATTAATGAAAAAAAAAGTCATAAAACATTTTTTTTAAAAATTAAATATTACTTTTAAAAGAGAAGAAGAAGTTCTATCTTTTTTTGGAAAGTATGAAAAAAATATATGTCAACACCCATAGATATAACTTATTTAAAAATTGTCATAAGTAGATCTCTCCCATTTTTTTCGATGATGTTTTAAAATTTTCAATCCTCCCTATCACTAGAAAAAATTCTCACTTGTATACTTATCTATATCTACTTATCCACTGTACCCTTAAAAATTTCAAAATTTTTGGACCACCCCTTTCTAAGATTTGAAATAATAAATTTTGGGAGCATGTTGCGATGAGAGATAAAATCAATTTTTTTGGAGTGGTTTCACTTTAAACTCACCTTTTAGATTACTTTTGTCTTAATCAATGAAAGGGAGGATTTCACCATCTTACCGAAGGCGGCTTTTTTAGAATATTACCCAAAAATCTGAAAATCCATCTCAGTTTTGATTTGTATGTAGAGATAAAGTTTTGATTCGATATGTATGATTTTTTGGGTTCAAGGCTCATCTCTAATAGAAATCAAAATTGAAATATTATTTCAGATTTAAAAAAAATAAGTAGTTGGGTGTTACAAATTCCTCTTTCTCTTTTGCTTGAACTCTATAAAAAAGAGGGAGCTCAACGTCTGGTTTCAGCTGATGTATGGGACTTAATTTTAGAAATCTCATTTTGCGAAATGAAAATGGACCAACTGACTAGGAGTGAGACCATCCAAATTCGTAAAAAGATTCACTGTAGTAGGGACATATATTTATGATTTTTCTATTATCTTCTACTGACTTGTGCAATGGTACGATTTCCATGAATTATGGTTGATTTGTTGGATGTCATTTCTACAACAGCGACATTCATGTTGTTTCGTATCACACAAGCAATGATATTCCACGAGAAGAGTAATACACAGACGAATAATCGTTTCGAAAAGAACAAAGGAGATTCTTCAGTGAGTGAAATTTTTCTATAACATTGAAAAAAAAAAAGTAATTGGTCGTATCATACCAGAGTCATCTCAAGTTCGTAGAATGTACCGATTTTCATTTCCCATTAATGCAGCCTTGGATACATCGCTTTTATAATTGGTTCTTCCTGGATCCATTCTGAATGTTTGTTAGTTATAAATTTTACTCAATTTGGTAATATTTAATTTTTGTTTTATAATTGAGTATTTTTTAAACACTGTTGCAAAAAAAAAAATCTTAATCAATTTCAGCTAAATTATACTTGATACGGAGATCGTTAATAGTGACATTGCCATTGTTTTCACAAAACTTCATTTTATATAGTGATAAAAGTATCAATGTACTTGTAGATACTACGATGGTACTTGAGTAAACTCTCAATAATCTCGCCAAAATCGTGTTCATGAAGTTGGCAAATATTCAAAAAGGCGGGGCTTGAACTTGAAAGCGATAATCGATAATCATGGTCATAAATCAATGAATAGAAAAACTACACTACCCATAATAATTATGAGAATCAAAATTAGGCTGCAAAAACCGATATTAATGACAAAAAATTTTCAATTTTCATGTGGTTATGTGCAGTTTTGAGTTGATTTGTGTTCAAAGGTGATTAAATCGTTTTTGTGAGTTCAAAAAATCAATCATCACATGTTCTGAACGTATCCCAACATTGTTGGTTATTTTGAGTTACATCTGAAATGTTTTTTCCAGTTTTTATTTTTGATCGACTCAGTTTTACCTCATCTCCTTCTCTGAGGGGCCTGAAAAAAAAAATGTAGATACCTAAAGGTATATATGCCTGAATTTTTTAAAAAAATCCAGCTATCCCCCCATTTTTTGATAATTTTTGAAAAAAAATTTAATCTTCCTTTCTCCCTAAAAATTCTCACGCAGGTATACACACTTCCCGATTAGCGCTTGCCAACGCCAACAGAAAAACGTGAACTGAGAAAGTTACCTACCAAAATCTCCGCCAATGAAAACTGTCGGATTTAAAATTGCCATTGTTGTCAGTTTGTTGTCAAATGGTTGGAAAAAATTTTACCAATTATAACTGCCAACAATGACAATTTTGAATAAAGCGTTTTCATTGGTGAAGATTCTGTGAACTTTTTACCATTGTTGGAAGTTTTTTTTAAATTGACCAACTAATTGCTGTTTTCCTAATATGAAGACCTTTCACTTTTTTTTCTTCTTTTTTCTGAGTGGGTAATTTTGAGAATTATAAAAGTTACTTTTGCAATAGATATTTTTTTTGAAATTTATGAATTTTTCTGATAATTTTATTTTTGTACCGAGTTGATAAATCGAAAAAAAAATTGATATTGTTTGAACAATACAACTCATGCAATCTTTGTCGTCATTTAAAATAACATTTATTTTACAAAATAATTTTCATTTCTTTTCGAACATTTCTCACCTTATTTTAGCAATAAAATGAAAATCCAAGTTGTGAAATATCTTTGAAATGCCTAAAGATTCGATTTCGAGAATTATTCATTCTCCAGCTGATTTGTCGTTTCGTTTTCCTCAATTTTTCAATATTCAAATGAAAAGTCCTCGCAGCAGATTTCATTTTCTGATTAATTTAACGCTCGTAGCATCTGGAGGACTTTGTTTTACTTCGTTAGACCAGGGCTGAGGTTCGCTGGATCCAAATAGGGTAAATATTAGAACGGAGACGGCCAACAGGCAGGCAATCAGAACGAAACAGCGGTTCCATTCCTCCAAACTCTAGAATTTATCGTAAAATGAACGAGTGATTCGATTTTTTTGACTAATTGAAAATCTGGTTTCATTGTCTTACGTGATTGGTGGTCATGAACCCAATCATGGTTTGAGTTGATATACTGATTAAAGATCCACAGAATGATACTAGTCCGGAGACCATTCCGGTGTAGCCTGGTGCCACCTCGATCATAATTAATCTGACGATAAAAATAATACAGATTGACACGTTTGAAAAAGAGGAATCTATTAAATAAACAATTTAAAATATTACTTACTGCACGATTAAAATGTTGAACGGTGTGAATAACCTCATACCAACTACTATCAGCATTATCATGGTAAAATTTGAAACTTGCGTTAGAGCCAAAAATAGAAATATTTGACTGATGAATGCCACACCTATCAATATCTTATACATCTGCAAAAAAACGAAAATTTAGATATTTTTTCAAAAACCAGCCATTGAAATTTGATACTAAATATTCACTTACTCGAGTCGATGAAATATTACTATTATTTTTCCAATAAACTATCAATGTGCCAGCGAACAGAAACATGAATGTGGTGACTATATTGGGAATGGAAGAAACGAATCCAACATGTGCGGTGCTCTTTCCAGTAATATCTGTGGCAATTTTGAAATTTTTTATATTCAACAAAATGATGCCAATTTTTTTAAAAATAAGCTAGCTCAGTTTACCTTTGATGTACCAAGGAAGGCAATCCAAGAAAAATGTCAATCCGCAGTACGTAGCGATGTTTGCAATGCACAGTGCCCAAATTGGCAATGATGTTAAGACATTTTTAAATGAATGGGTGACCTGTTGATCGCACATGATTACAAAAATGAATCAATGAATAGGTATGCCATGCCATAAAAGTAATCTATGGAATAAATATTTACCTACTTGTTTTTTATTAGAGCTTTTTTCGATCCTTTTGAGTATATACGCAAGTTCTTTTTTGGAAATTGATTCATCTAGAGATGGATCATTCTTCAAAAATGCCAAGCAAGTAAATGCCATTACCGTACAAACGAATCCTTCATGAAAAAATAAACCAAAAGGTGATTGAGTATTGAGTGCAAAATGCCCAGAATTCCATTACTTATCCATTATTTTCACCTGTTGAATAAAATACCATTGGCCATCCCCATTTATTCGCTATAAATCCGCAAAAAGGGTAAACGATTACTGCTCCGACATAAAGTCCGCTGTAGCAGAACGTCATCAATTTTGATCTCTCATTTTTGGGTACCCATCGTGAAAATACTTCGGCAAAGCTGGACATGTAAAACCCCTGTGTAAGTTTCGAATGAAAGCGATGAAGCGTTAAACCTTAAAATCTTGAGAAAGGTTCTCAAATTTTTCCAATTGCTCACTTGGAATACTCCAGTTGTCACACGGCAAGGCAAAAATAATTGAAAATCGTATCTTAGGCTGACTGGATGCAGTAATGTTGTAATGCCACAAATTAGCATTGATACTGCACAACTCATCGATCCTCCTAGTTTGGATATCACGAATCCGCTCATAAATGATAAAAGACCTCCGAAATGAATGAGGCTCAGAACTAATCCAATAGTTTTGGAATCCCATTGGAATTCTGGCGTCTGAAAAGAACTTCAGATGTGAATAGTATTCGAGTATGAAGTAAATTTAAGAGTATGGGGGTGCGTTTTGAACCTTGTTATTCGAATTTTATAAATCTCACCTCTTGAGAATGGTTCATTTTCTTCAGAAAATAATGTTTCCAAAATTTTAATCCTGTACATGAATTTTAGCCCATACACTGAGCTCTTTCTTTCTCCTGAGATTCAGCGTACCTACTTACTGAATGTAATACTCAAAACGGAAAATTTTTTTCATTTTTGGTTCGAATTGAACCTCATTTTAAAAAAAGAAAAATTTTTATTTTCATCAAGTTTTTATTTTTTCAGCACTGTATTTATCCTCATTGGTATCTTCTTTTTTTGGAGTTTGAAATAACTCTTAATAATTGTAAAAATTCCAGCCATGGTTCCCCTCCATTTTTTGATGATTTTTTAAAATTTTCAACCCTCCTCTCTCCCTGAAAAATTCTTGCACAAATTTACCATTTTTTTGGGCCAGTCCTTTCAAAAACATGAAAAATTGTGTTTTGAGAATACACTGTTGAGGTGGAGAGATTGAGTACAAAAAAATGGTTTTCATCATTTCATATCAAGACCGACCTTTTAGATTAATTTTGTCCCAATCAAAAAAAGGACAGATTTCATCATCTTACCCGAGGAGGCTCTTTCTATAAATATTATTCAAAAATCCAAAAATGACCTGGGCTTCATCAATTTTAAAGACATTGTTGAGTTTTTAGCATAATTTCCTCTTCTTTTTTTGTTCCCATAAAAAATTGAGATTCATCACGGTTTCAACTGATGTAAGAGGCCCAATTTTGGAAATCTCATTTCAAAAAAAAATGAACTAGTAGCCTTGGAGTGAGACTTCAAATTTGTAAAAAAAATTCACCGTAGTATATCTTGATCTATTCGATAATTATATACTGACTTGAGCCATGGTATTATTTTCATAAATTATGACTGATTTGTTGGATGTCATTTCCACAACAGCGACATTCATATTGTTTCGTATCACCCACGTAAAAATATTCCACGTAAAGAGTAAAATACAGACGAATAATCGTTTTGAAAAGAACAAAGGGGATTCTTCTGCGAGTGAAACGTTTCTGAAAAATTGAAAAAAAAAAAGTAATTGGTCGTGTCATACCCGAGTCATCCATCAGTCATCTCAAGTTCGTAGAATGATTCTTTGTAGAATGTACCGATTTTCATTTCCCATAAGTGCTGCCTTGGATACATCGCCTTCATGACTGGTTTTTCCCGGATCCATTCTGAATGTTTATTGGATTTTAATTCATTTTATATTTCATATATTATGACTTTTAAAAAAACTGATACAATTTTTAAAAAATTCTAAATCCATACTGCAAAAATTATACTTGATGTAAACCTTGTTGATAGTCGCGTTGACTTTGTCTTCACGTGACTCCATTTTATACAATGATAAAAGTATCTATGGTACTTGAAATAATCTCGTCGAAATCGTGTTCATAAAGTTGGCAAACATTCAAAAAGGTGGGAGGCTTGAACTTGCAGGTGATAATCGATAACCATGGTCATAAAAACAATGAGGAGAAAGACTACTGCCATAGAGTATGAAGAGGTGTGCCTATACATTTAAGGCTACGATAAATATTCTGAGATTTTAAATATGAGAATAAATAGCAAGCTGTAGGTAGCTGTATCTAATAATCGATAATAATGGCTGAAATTTTTAATTTTCATATTATCCTAATGTAGGTTCAGTTTTTTGTTGATTTGTGTTCAACATTTATCCATTTTGTTTGAAAATATTTTTGATAATTCATAAATACATTTAGGTACCTCAGCTTCACTGTCCAAATCCGAGAGATTTTGGCTGTAAAAAATGCTCAATGCTCAAAATTGCGTTGACAAATTCAGCGATAGACACATGATTTTTTAAAATATTTATTCAAATAATTCATGAAGAAGAAATTTATTTTCAATATAATTATCATCACTAACGAACGATTTGGTTTTTTTTTGTTTCAGGTGAGTTGAAAAAAAATCATGGTCAGCATAACAAGTACAAATGAGTAAGTCAGTTTTATGATTTTTGAAAAAATCATAAATTTCTATAAATAATTGAAGGGAGGGGGAGAAACTTTATAAGATGAAAGATACTATTCAGCTTAAATTTTGCATGACCGAAAGCCAGCCGAAGCCGAAAGCCGATTCAGCCGATAATTTGAGGCTTTTGAAAAGCTGGCTGTCAGCTCAGCTTTATAATTCAGCAGCCGAAAGCCAGCCAAAAGCTTTATGTTTTCGGCTTTTTTACAGCTTTTTTTCAAAATTTAAAAATTGAAATTAATGGTGCAAATGTTCGTTTTTTATGTACCATTATTTTATTTGAAGTTGACGATTTGAATTTGACTGGTGTTCTTTCATTTTTTTACTTTTAAGATCTTTTAATTTTACACATTTCAGATTAAAAAAATTCAAACTTTGAATTTGATTGAAATTTATCGTAATAAAAGCCGAAAGCTGACAGCTGAAAGCCGAAAGCTGAAAGCCAAAAGCCGAAAGCTGAAAGCCGAAAAAAGCCGTATTTTTGGCCAGCTGAAAGCCAGCCGAAAGCCAGCTGTAACAGCCATATAATTTCAAAAGCCAAAAGCCAAAAGCCGAAAGCCTAAGCTTTATAATCCTTATCACAAGCCGAAAGCCGAAAGCCTAAGCTTTATCAATCGGCTTCCGGTCCCTGAAATTTTGACTAATAAATTGACACAATCGTTTCGTCCGGATCATCTGGATCAGCTGATACAAAATTGAGTCGATTTGTCAATTTTGCACCTGATTTTCACCCTCGTCCTGTTCGTCGGTCGACAAAATTGACCACGGCTGGGCTTTGCTCGATCCGTATAACATGAAAATCAAACCAGCGAGGAATAAAAAACCACTCGTCAGGATTAAGCAATGATTCCATTCTTTCAAACTCTGAAATTTGGTTTCTATTCAGCTTAAACTGACTGATCCTTGGTCTATTATAATTTCAATAATGAACTTACGTGATTTCCGGTTAGAATTGCTACTAGATTGCGTATGGTAATGTTACTCAATGGAGTTACGAAAGCACACAGCCCTGATATTACACTACAGTTGTTGGGCGCGATATTTATGACAATTATTCTACGAATGTAAAATATAAATTTCGGATAATTAGTGGTTTTCATCTACCTCCGAAATTCGTTAGGGTATTTTTTTTTCAGTTCCCAAATTTGGAAAAAAATTTAAAAAATACTTTTTCTTCGCTTTTGAAAAATGGTCAATAATACGATGGATAACGGTCAATAAAAGTACCTTAGAAAAATTGAATAAATAAGTATACCTACGTTGAGTCTGATGGTATTTTTTGAATTTTTGCAAAAAAAAAAAATGCAAAACAATCAATTTAGTCAAAATTTCAGGGACCGGAAGCCGATTGATAAAGCTTAGGCTTTCGGCTTGTGATAAGGATTATAAAGCTTAGGCTTTCGGCTTTTGGCTTTTGAAATTATATGGCTGTTACAGCTGGCTTTCGGCTGGCTTTCAGCTGGCCAAAAATACGGCTTTTTTCGGCTTTCAGCTTTCGGCTTTTGGCTTTTGGCTTTCAGCTTAAATAAGCACACCAATTAGATTCCTTGAAATTTATGAATTTCAAAAACGTACAATTTTTGGAAAATCGAAAAGTTTTTACTTTTTTTCCCATGATTTTGATTCATTTATTGAATATTACTAAGTAAAAATTGTAAATGCGGAGAATTATCATGTATGAGCCAACGTGCAAATTTTCTGTTAGTTCTTAAAACTTTTTGCATGATTATTTTACACGAAATTTTTTACATGTTGGCTCATCCATGATAATTCCCCGCATTTACAATTTTTACTTAGTAATTCAATAAATGAATCAAAATCATGGAAGAAAAGTAAAAACTTTTCGATTTTCCAAAAATTGTACGTTTTTGAAATTCATAAATTTCAAGGAATCTAATTGGTGTGTTTATTTTCATTTTTGAAAAAAATTGATTGTTTTGCATTTTTTTTTGTTGCAAAAATTCAAAAAATACCATCAGACTCAACTTATACTTATTTATTCAATTTTTCTAAGGTACTTTTATTGACCGTTATCCATCGTTTTATTGACCATTTTTCAAAAGTGAAGAAAAAGTATATTTAAATTTAATGATTCACCTTGAGAGTTCTAGTTACCCACATCAAATTAGTTAGTTCAATAAAATAACCATAACACTTACCCTGATACGAGACCAACTATGCCTAGTGACGTTTGAATCAGAAGGAAAAAAATTATCGAGATGCCTAATAAAATTGGAAATTATGGCCGCAGTTGCGAATAGAACACCATTGAGGACAAATCCACCGCTTATTACTATCTTGTGTACCTAATAAGTAATAACCATTTGAAATCATCAGTCATATGTCATATCATTCTGGCGAAATGGTGCTTCGTTGATATAAGGGAATTTTTCAGTTTTTAGTACATATAAAAATCTAAGATAATTTATTCTTTTTATACCAGAGTCTCCGAAATTCCGATTCTTTTCCCATAATCTAGTAATATTCCATAAAGTGGAAGCATGAAAATATTGAAAACGTTGGGGATAGATGAAAGTATTCCAACATTGCCGATGTTATCTCGGGTTAGATCTGAAATGCAGGACAGATTACGAACTAGGTAGGTATTGAAGTTTAGTCTTTGATCCGTCTCGAGCATATTAAGCGCATCCAAATTATGTAAGCAACAAGCAAGGGCCTGAGAATACGAAAGAAAAACCATGTGCTTTTTTCCTTGAGGGGAAAAATCTGAGATCATGAGTACATATGTCATTTGACCTTAAAAACGTATGCTTACGTTTAGCAAATTTTTTAATGAACATATTTTTCAAAATTAAATATCCAGGTCCAGGTGATTTTTGAAAAAATCAAAATTTTAGAAAATTACAAAAATCGACAATTTTTGTTCTTTAAAGTTCAACAAAAAGTTATTAAAAGTTTACAATTTTTTAAGTAACAAAGTGAGGCCTGAGACATATCCGTGTCAAAATTGAAAGGAAGGCGGAGGGGGAAGTGAAATTAAAATTCAATGAAAAAATTTGAACCTGAAGATCATTCCAGGATAGCCTCAAATAACTATTTTCACCCCTCCAAGATGGTTTTTCAGATCCACATCAAGTTCATTCCTAAAAATCAGAATCGAGTCACATTTAAGTTTTCAAGAACAGTTTTAGAAATTTTGCATTATTTCCTCTTCCCTCATTTTTCTCGTTTTTAGCATGTTTATTTTGTGTTGAATCCTACAAGAATGTTTTGGGTAGAGAAGTGTACCTTTAATTTTCACAACTGAATTTTTTGAAAAATTTTCAGCTGTTTTTCTTATTTTTCCAAAACCCCAACTAATTTTCGTAAAATTTTTCTACTTCTTTTTACAATATTTCCAATTTTAAAATTTTTTTTCCATCTTAAATTCAGTTAGAGTTGGTTTTAAGTAAAAAAATGATGAAATTTTGAAAAATTTCACAAAATTTAAATCATTTAGGTAAATGTAATAATTGTCCAAGAAATTGTAAAAAATTGAAAAATTGAGAAAAAAACAGTCATATGTATCAAGAGTTGAAAAAATTTTGAAAAAAAGTTGAGCTTAAAAGGACACTCTTGCATGGTGTTTCATTTACTCATTGAAAGACCAAACAGAACCGGGAAAACCAGGATCTATTGAAACGGTTCTTAATTTTGGGAACCGCCACCAAAATTCAAAAGATTTTTGGAGCTGCCCCTAAAGAAAAAACTTACTCCTTAATAACCACCACTCTTAGGGGGAAAAAAACGAACAATTTTTTGAAAATTCCATTCGAGATCGCCACCAAATCCCCCAATAAGTTCAGAACAAAATTTTTCCGTTTCAAAATATCTAATCATCTTTTGAGATATTCTGAAATGTTCTCAATTTTTTCAACTTTCTCAAATCCAAACCTGTGAAAATTCAGGACGAGTTGAAAAAAGGTTGAGAATCCCATTTTTACTCAACTATCCTCAATTTTCTCTACATTTTTCCACTTTGGGGTGGTCTGGAAGGTGTCATCCCCCCACACCCATTGATCAGCACGCTTTTGAAAATGAACCACTCTAGAAGATGAGATCTTCGAAATTTGAAAAAAATTTCGCTGTTTCATAATAAACAGTTTCTAATAAGTAATAAGTGTAGATTGATGAAAATATTGTTTGAATGGATACGAGGGTTATATTTTTTGAAAAATCATGTTTGTGAAGCAAAAAATACATTTATTTTGAATAGTTTTACGATGAAAATTTTAGTTACGAAAGGAACCTCCTGAACACTCCCCTGGGTGTGCCAATCATTTCAAGCCAAGTTATTTTATCTTGAAGTCTTACCTTTGACGAACATGGGCATAAAAGTAATTAGGATAGTTGTCACCCATACAATCATGAATTTACAACTGAGAAGTGCCCAAACCGCAGATGATGATAAAATACTCGCATAAGGATGTTTCACCTAAACATTGAAGCGATTTAAATGTCACCTGAAATATAATTATACATTCTGGATACTAAAATTTTAAAAAATCGTACTTTCTTTTTATGAGAATCAACAATTCTCTCTTGTATGTATTCGAGTTCTTCTTTAGATATCCACTTATCTTCCGAAGGTCGATTTTCAACCAAAAATATACAAAGTAACGCCATAATCAAAGATGAAGTTCCTAATCCGAATGATGTAGATAATTTTTAATTCACAAATGTAGGCAGGATAAAAATAAAGTACTTTCCTATTTTTCGATCGAAAAATTACCTGTAGCGTAAAATATCATGGGCCAGCTCCATCGATGGGCCCAGAAAGCGCAAACTCCGTGGACACTTGCTATGCCGAAGTTTATTCCAATGAGAGTAATGGATACAAATTTTGATCTCTCATTTTTTGGAGACCATTGTGAAGATAGTACCGATAAAGGTACGCCCATCAAACACTATTTGATTGCCCTCAACCGATGAAACATTTTTAAGGACATATCTAATTTCAAGGTGCATGAATCTTTTACCTCAGTGATTCCAACAATAAAACGACAAGCCAAAAATAAATAAAAACTGTGATACAGGCTCCAAGGATGAAGCATAGTTACAACCCCTGATAACATCATCATCAAAGAAATGGTAACTCTGCTTCCAAGTTTGTCCACCGCGTATCCGCCCACAAACGATAGTAATCCTCCGTAATAAAATGCGCTCAGGATCAATCCGATTGTTTTCGAGTCCCAGTCGAATTCTGCTGGCTGGAAATTGATCATTCGTTTAAAACAGATACGAGAAATTTTACTGGCAGAAAGCAAAAATCATTGACTTGAATTTCGGTTGAATTCCCTGTTTGAATTTGCTTAGCGGAGGTCATCTCGACAATAGCGATGCTGATATTAAATCGAATAAAAGCCGAATTGAAATGGCACATGCTAATTAATATGGCAATGAAGAATCGTCTCGAAAACCATAATGGTGGTGGTTTTGGCGATGATGGGTTTCTGTAAAAAAATAAATAGAAATGTGTTTTACCTTTGGCAGGTCATAAGAGATAAGGTTCGTGTTTTTCGTGGATGTAGGTACTGGGTATAGCTCGTACACTAATTTTTCTTGCTGGGTTTTGAGAAGTATGGTTTGATTGATTGGTTTTTGATTCATTTTTGTGGCAATGGTCGTTGATCGCGAGGGAGTTATTTTGACGGAATACTCGATTCCACCTCGACACGGTTTTCTAATCCGAATACTTTAATTTGCATCTAATTAATTGCGGAGTTTATCAGAATGATTTTGCTAATGTTGGCGTTATCACGTCCCAGAATCCCAGTTATCGTATTTTATGGGATCATAATTTTAGAAAATGACACGTTATCAAAAAACCCAACTGTTATCACTTTGTTCGTCTAACAATGTTAGCATTATTTGATCTCTTTTCGTTGAATTTTTTCAATATTATGTAGAATTTATATCGAATAATGTGAAGAGTGGGATATTAAAAGTACCATCATTTTTGACGAAAATCAAACTTGAGAAAAGAAAATTCATCTAATAAAAAAATTCGATTGTACTATTTTTTTAAAATACCATCTTAATGAATAAAAACAAGATACAAATGAGAACAAAATTCTAAAAACAAGACTCGTTAACCGATTATCGGAAATTCGATTTATTATCAGTGCTTTCAAACGAGGAATACTTTATATCGGTCGAAAATGCTTCCAAAGACCACGACTGAGGTTCGCTGGATCCATATTTGACAAAAATTATCGCCCCGCAGATCAACACGAAAGCTGTCAGCAGGAAGCAATCGTTCCATTCTTGTAGGCTCTGGAAAATTTATAGCGGAGATGAGTTTAGTCCTTGACATTGGACTGAATTTTATTTTTTCCAAATGACTTACGTGATGGGTGATTATAAATCCGATCACGGTTCGTGATATGATGGAACTAACGGCTGCAGAAAATGTGCTCAATCCGGCGACAATGCTGGTGTCGTTGGGAGCTATACTGACTGTGACTAGTCTGCGAAAATGAAATTCAAAAAACCAAACTAAATTTTTAATTTATTTACTATTATCGCTCTTTACTTTTGAATCAATCGAATTTGGTAAAGTTTTACCTTCCTCGAATCAGTGAAATAAATTTTACTGAAAATGGATGATTTTTTCACTGATTTTTCGTTAGAAATTATTACTTACTAATTTTATGTTCAAAAGTGATTACCAATATTTTGCGGGCAAAAATTATTGCTAATTTTGGAGTCAAAAATGATGACTAATTTTGCAGTCAAAAATTATTACTAGTTTTTCAGTCAAAACTGATGAATTAATTTTGGAGTCACAACTGATGACTAATTTTGAAGTCAAAAATTATAACTAATTTTGGAATAAAAAATTATTATGTACTAGTTTTGCAGTGAAAACTGATGACTGATTTTGGAGTCAAAAATTATTACTACTTTTGAAGTCAGAAATTACTGCAATTTTGCAGTCAAAACTGATGATTAATTTTACAATCAGAAATCATGACTAATTTTGCAGTCAAAAATTATGACTAATTTCAGTTAGAAATTATTACTAGTTTTGCAGTCAAAATTTGAAGTCAGAAATTATTACTAATTTTAGAATCAAAAATTATTACTTACTAATTTTGGAATCAAAAATTATTACTAATGTTGGAATCAAAAATGATTACTAATTTTGGATTCAAAAATTATTACCAACTTTGTAGTCAAAAACTAGTTACTGATTTTCACTGATTCAAAAAAAACATTCTTTCTATAGTCCGACTGATTGAAATCTAAAGAGAGGATTTTTCGTTAACTTACTCTAAAATTAATAAAACGAATGACATGAAGATCTGTATCAGTACAAATATGATCATGGATATGGCGAAATTTGAAATTATCACGATCGCAGTGAAAAGAATTCCCGATGTTATCAGTGCGACGCTCATGATTATCTTATGTATCTGAAAATACAAGTAATTTTATTTTGTTACCATTCGTTGTGAGATAGATTATCAAAATTTTATTGTGCGATGACCGCGAATTTACCTGAGTCATTGATTTTTTGCTATGCATTTTCCAATAATCCATCAACGTACCGGCAATTGGGAACATGAAAATGTATACCACGCTAGGAATAGACGATAAAAGCCCAACTTCATCGGTGGATTTTTGAGTGAAGTCTGCAACATTTCAAGTGATGTACGAATTTTTTTGAAACTATAAAAATAAGACATCGAATGTTAGGTAGGTACCTACGTACCTTTCACGTAAATGGGAAAATACACATTTAAGACTGATATTATCCAACCGTGAATGAATTTGCCGACGAGTAAGGCCCAAACTGGTGCTGAGGTGAAAATCATCCTGTACGGATGGATTACCATCTGTAAAAAAAAGTTGACCTCGGAGTTTAACCAGCAGCTTGGCGATGCATTATGATTCATGAAACATTTAAATTTTATAAGAAATTTCTTCATTCGCTTTAAATTGAAATTTGAACTTTTTCAATCCAAAATTTAATTTTGTCTCGAAATGCTTCTTTTAAAAATGTGCGTAATGAGGAAAAATCATTAAAATTCTTCAATGAACGAGAAAAATAACATTGGAGGTTTCAACTAAAAAATTTTCAAAATTTTCTCCAAGGCGGTTAAACAGCTTGAAAGAGGGTGATTTTTTGAAAATTTAATAAAAATCGATCAAGTTTTTTGAAGTAAAAAACAGTCGATTGAAGGAAAAATGGTTCAAAATACTTGGTCCGAAAATTTTTCAAAATATTTTAAAAATAATTCGTGAAAAGTAAATTTAGGTCTGTTGAGAAGTGAAATTGGTGCAGATATTCCAAGAATGAGACGAAAATTTTATCAAATGGAAGAAAATTATTCATATTTGTGTAAAAATGATGAAATTTTGTTGTACTTGTTCAATAAGATGCTTTAATGACTTATTAATGTTCTGGAAATTTTAGATAGTTGAGCAAAAAATTGTGAAATGATTCAAAAAAGTGTGTTGTTTATAATAGTCATAATGATTAACTTTCAAAATTAAAAAAAAATTGAAAATTTTGAATTCAAGGTCATTTACGGGTGGAGAGAAGGGTTACCGTGAATCGAAAAAACCTCCATTTCTCCATTTATTTTATTCGTCGTTTTGAGGTCATTCCGTAACAATTTTCTACCAAAAGTCCACTAAAATTCGAAAAAATCAGTGGAGTTGATCAAAATACTTATTATAGAGGTACAAATTACATTTTTCAACCAATTATCGCAAAATTTCTAGGAATTTTGATGCTATAATTTCAAAGTTTGAAACAATTTCCGAGTGAAGTCATATGTTTTTGTTCGTACGAGATACGAGATACGCATGGTCCCTTTTCCCTTCCTCCCCGCCACCATTTACCAACTCGAAATCTGTGTCTCTCGCCGCATTCCAACGACATCCGGTTCCATCGCATCCCTAAACTACCCGCTTTCCCTTTTCTATTGTCTTTCCACCCTCTTATGAACATCTGTCTCTCAAACAGCGATACATCGAAAGGCGATAAATGTAACGAAGGGACCTTGAAGCTGGTGTAACTATATTTTTAGTTCATCTGTCATTTGTTCCACAAACGTCTCCCGCCTCTATTCAGTTTTGAATTGCAAAAAATTGAAATCTTCTCGTGAAACATCATGAAAATTGTTTTAAATGCGAGAAATTTGTTCAAATTCTTCAAAATTGAATTTAATAAAATGAAGTAAAAATGAAAAAAAATTATATGAAGTCAGCCGATCTAGAGAAAAACGTTAAAATTTGCTGAAAGAATGATGAATTTGTTGTCGGAATGTCACTTTCTTAATTTGAATCAGTAGGTAGTTAGGTACCATACCAGTTGTTTCTTCCTTGATTTCTGCAGTAACTCAATTTTGGCAACCGGTATTTCATTAGCCAATTTTCACTTAAAATTTAATCGAATTTAAAATTTTTTAAAAACATTCTCTTGTTTACCATTTTTTTTAAAAAGCAGCTTTGAAAGATTTTCAACGTTTACATTCACTTTCTATTAATATATTTTTTGAAAATTTTGAAAATTAGAGAGGGAATTTTTTTACTTTTTAAAAAAATTTCCAATTTTTTATTTTCCTCTTTCATTTTACTTTTTTTTTGTTGAAATTCTTCAATTTGAATTTTATTTGGAACATAATTATGATTTTGAACTGTTTTTGAATTTTTTTAAAAAAAAATAATAATTTCCGCGATTTTATAGGTAACAATTTTTCAACAGTTTTCTGCTTTTCGAAACAAACTTAGAATATTTCAGTAAATTGTATGAAATTTCGTATCGAAAAGAAAACGATTAGGCACTTTTGACCCTTTTTACACAATATTTAAAACAGTTTTGATAAAATTTTTAAAGCCTAAAGAATTGAAATTATTTTTGTCACGAAATGTAAACATTCTTAAAATAATTCTGTTAAATATTATACGAGACTCGTACAAAATTAGCCAGAGTTCGGACTGCGATGTGTTTAGTTATTGATAACTACTGATAATTGAGGTTCAAATAAAAACAATAGATCTATTTTGGTAAATCGAACTTTGAAAAGTTATTACGTGTCTTGGGAGATAGAGATTGGTCTCTCGAGTAATATACTTGAGCTCTTCTTTCGAAATCCATGTATCTTGACAGGGTCGATTTTTCACGAAAATAAACATCATTATTGATAATACGATAGATATTGCACCTGTGACAAAATAAGCCATAATATCAAATACGTCGATTAATTTGAACTCTTGGAATATTCAAATTCGATACCAGTCACGTAGAATATCATTTTCCATCCATAAGCATAGGCGAAAAATCCCAGCACAGGATAAGCTATCGCAAAACCCACATTTGCTCCGTTGAAACTAAACGACACCAATGTCGATCTTTCGTTTTTTGGAATCCATCGTGTGAAAATTTCAGCCGCGCTGACGTTGAAAAAAGCCTGAATTTTTCCAAACAGCATCCAAGAAATCAATAACCTACTTCTTCCATACCTTATTGTACTAAAAAATAACCGAAATATTCACCTCGGATAATCCGGTAATGAAACGACAGGCGAGAAATAAATAGAAATTCAAATACAGCGTGGGCGAATGCAGCAATGTCGTAATACCCATAACCAGAATAGCCAACGCACAGCTAATCGATGGACCGAATATAGCGGTTGGAAATGCACCAAGGAACGAAAGCAACGCACCGTATGAAAATATACTGAAAATTACTCCCACCGTGGCCGAATCCCATTGAAATTCTGCCGGCTAAAAGGAAATCTGTGAGGTGGCCGGAGTTACAAATTAATACGATTTATCGAAACTAACCTCAGTGAAGTTGAGATCTCCTCGGACGAATGTCTTGTTGGATGTCATATCGACCACAGCGATATTTACGTTGCTTCTGGTCATCGCAGAACTGACAAAACACAGGAATAGCACGATGGTGACCAGAAATCGTTTTGAAAACCATATCGAAGGTATAATTTCAGGTTCGCCGTTGTTGTTGGTTTCTGTACTAGAAATTTTCAAATCATCGTTAAATTAAATATTAAAATGTTTAAAAATAAT
Organism: Pseudococcus jackbeardsleyi; assembly: GCA_038380155.1. Lineage (NCBI taxonomy): Eukaryota > Metazoa > Arthropoda > Insecta > Hemiptera > Pseudococcidae > Pseudococcus > Pseudococcus jackbeardsleyi. Next base: position 8,386,409 of record CM076242.1, read on the forward strand.
TACGTAATTGTAGGTTGTATACTACTATCGTAATATTTTGCCTTTATTGCTGCGATCCAACAGCCAAGTCGTCGATTTTTCGTCTTCTTTGGTATTTCGAGTCTCCATTTGATAACGAATTTGTAAACGAATTTAATTCTACACTAGAACATTCGCGATTACCGAAATACTACACGATTTCTACGTTCATCGGCCGGAAAAAAAAGTTCACGAATGGTGCTAATTTTTTCATATTTATTTTTTCACTATCAAGACAGAACCGAGAACGTATAAGTTATCGAGATAAAAACACAGTAGCCTCGATAATTGGTACAACTATTCTTATCGTATTGTGAGAAATAATAAATTCCCGAAATTAAATCACGAACTCGAATGCAAATATCTACTTTGTAGCTCGTATCGTCCAAATGACGAATTTTATCGAAACAAATATAAACTTGTTAAATCTGTGATGTCAGATGTCGGTATAGGTAAGGATAGAAACCTTTTACATGGTAGGAGAAAGAAGAGGGGTTGGGTATTGGATAATGATATAATTCCTATGTTACACATTGGTTACACGTTACACATCTAACGTTGTGTCTTGTTCGTGTTCCATATTAATTTGCTCTTACAGGTGTCTTATTTCTACTTTTATCTTCTGTAGAAATTATTTAATTATCTCATTGCTTTGGGAAAAAATGTGTAATTTTACGAGTACATGATTATTTTTGAGTCTTTTTTTTTTTTTAATTTATAGAAACAAGAAACCGCTGGTAAAAAGTTGAATTCTTTGATTGAATCGTACATTTTTGAAATGAAATAAATTGATGGAAAATCAATTTTTTTTCGTAGTTGTTTCGTGTTTTCATCTAGGTACCACTGAACAGCAAAATTTATCAAAATTAGGGGAATGGTTGGAAGGTGACAGTGAAAAGACGAATTCACGATGAAAATTCAGGGTATCTAACGGGTAGTGAAAGTAGTGAAAAAGTAGTGATTTGAAAAACCGGTCATGCCGGTAGTGGAAAAGTAGTGAATTTAGACGAAAATTTGAAAAAAAGTAGTGAAAAAAATGAAAAAATTCCAAAAATTTATTTTTTTAAATTTCAAAAATTGTTCAATTTTTTTTTTTTTTTGGGGGGGGGGGGTCCAAATTGAAATTTTTTAAAATAAAAGTAGTGATTTCACAAAAAAAAAATCAGTTAGATACCCTGAAATTGGTCGTTTTCACTTTGAAAATGTGACCCTGCCGTAAAGAAGAGACCTATATAGTGTAAAAAAAATCGATATCTCATTTTTCACGTTTTTGATCCAAATGACACCAAATCTGGACCAAACACATAAAAATAAAAAAAATCGATATTTTTACACAAGTTTCCTTCTTTACGGCAGGATCACAAATGTAGATCGAACGAGAGAGGTTCAGTGACGAGTGACGTACCGAAGGCATTTTCCACGGGGGGGGGAGGAGGAGGGGAACCCATGAAAATTCTAACTCGAATTCATGAAATTGCCAACTCAAAATGGATGTAACTTGAAATACCAAGAAAATTTTATGAGGAATGAGTAAACGGGAGCCTTTTTTGACGCTATCACCTCAAATTGTGTACATAATTACATATAATACTAGCTCCTAAATCATTTTCATGCATGCACTAATGATTTTTCGTCTAATTGCTAAGTTCACCATTTTTTTCGGGGTATTTTGTGATGTGGTGCAACAAGAGTAAGGAATTTATGATGAGGTGTGAGAATAATATTGTTAGGAATAAGTACTCCCATTATTATTTGCAGAGTTGATTATGAGAAAAATAGAAGAATGCCTAGTAATAAACATCCCGAGCCCAACTTGTTGGGATTTTTCACCATCTAAATGCATTGTTGAAATTTTTTATTTTTTTTTGATAACTTCTGGCCTGGTACTCGGAGTCAATTTTCTTATGGCGACTTTACTGATATAAAACTCCACACTCCAAATTTATGTTCCTGTTCTCATAAAATGATGAAATAATTGGTTTTAGGGATTGTTACTTACAATTGAGGAATATTGAAAAATTAGGGTTCATTATAGAATATCGATTTCCCGAAGAAAAAAACGGACAGAAGAGAAAAGACAGAACATAAAAGTTAGTTCGTTGAATTTTCTTTCTTTGGAGTCCATGTAGTTATTTTAATTAATTTTCTTACAGGATGCTTCGTTTTTCTAACAGTTAAACTCTGAACTTCCCGGAAAAAGTCGAGAGAAAACGAATCAAACTTTATGAAAAAGAAATTTTACGCTCTGTCTACATCAATCACGTTCTACAAAAATAGACTTTGGTTAGCGAAAATTATCAAAAAATGTAGATTAGATACCTAATAAGAACTAAAACAATTTCGGTGAAAAATTTAAATTATGAAAAACCTCGACAAGATGGAGAAAAAAATTCAACATTCAACCTAGGTACGCCAATTTATCACATATCAGTAAAAAAAATTGGTTTTAATTTTGTTTTAAACGCATTTTTGATGTTCTCAATCAAAACATGTTTCGAATAGAAGGAAAAAGTTGGTTAATTATAATTGAATCCGAGCAAGTAACTAGTAAAAACACTTTCGAACGACAAATCAAGAAAATGGCTTGAAAAATTTTAAAAAATATATAAAATATAAATTTTTATTAATTTTATTTTCATGATTATTTTCCTCAATGAAAATTGAAAATCAACTCTCCTCCTGCAAAGGCACCCATCACTTCTATGAATTACCAGTAATTTACGGTGTAATTTGGCAAAATCATTAGTGCGCGAAAATGATTTAGGAGCTATATAGTCACAACACGTTAGCACCCGAAATCACAACTTAAAATTGTGTACTGAAACGCTCGTGTCATACCAAATTCAGCTTCAAAAAAAATTATAACAATTCGCTGTACAATTGACTTGGTCAATTACTCATTTCCAAAATAACCACTCATAATTTAGAAAACGAAAAAACTCACGATAAGATTAGGTAAATCACTACCATATGTATTGAAAAAGGAACTATTATCTAAGAGTATAGGTTTCAATTATAAGGCAGCTTATTTCTAAACATTAGCTTTTTAACAATAAATGGTATCGTTCTTTTTCTTCTTCGTCTTCTTCTTCGGTATTCGACGATAAAGACCATGGCTGAGGATCACTAGAACCATATTTAACGAACATCACAGCTCCGGTTATCAAAACAATAGATGCCAAAAGGAAGCAGTTATTCCATTCTTGGGTGGTCTGAAAGTACACCAAAGAAATGAATTCGCGTCGAAGTTAATTTTTTATATGGTTACGAAAACTTACATGATGCATGGTCATAAATCCGGTTAAAGTTCTGGAAATTATTGTACTAGTACATGAGCAAAGTTTGGTTAATCCGGCAACGAAACTGGAGTCATTGGGAGCTATATTGACGACGTTTGGTCTGTGAATAATAATGAGGGTTAATTATGAGTGAAATTTATTGATTGTGATTATTGTCAAGGTGCCCAACAGTCCTGCAATTCCTTATTTTGTTCTGAATTTATTTTTTGCGTTCTGATGTCCTGAATTTTTGTGAAAAATTAATTGATCCAAGTACCATTTGGTTTCTCATTCTTAACCACTTCAAGATTTGAAAAAAATGAATGAAAAAATCGTAAATTGAAAAAAGAATTTTCAAATTCCCCTCCCCCCCCCCCAAAAAAGTAATTATGTATTTCAAAAATTCAAAAAGCCAATATTTGAAATTCAATAGAAGATCTCTCCTCTTCCCTAAAAAAATGGTAAAATTTTTTGAAAATGTCTAAAATTGAATAATGAATTTTTAACCTCATCCTCTCCCTTGAAAAACTTGAGATACCTACTAATTTTGAAGGTTAAAAAGCGAAAAACTGAAATTTAATAAATTTTCTGACCCTTCCTTACCCCCTTCCCTCCAAAAAATATTGTAAAATCTTTGAAAAATGTAAACTTGATAAAAGTAATATCGGCCTCTCTTTCTTCTTCAAAAAACTTGAAAAATTTCTGTTTTAAAAATTCAACAAGCGAAAAATTAAAATTCAAAGGATAACTTTTGACTCCCCCTTTCAAAAAAAATTGTGAAATGTTTGAAAAATGTGCCGTTTTTTATCGTTAAATTTAGTTGGGCACCTTGACTCTTCTTACTCATATGGTTTCACTTACTCGAGAACTGGTTGTACAATCGATTTGGAAATTTGAATGATGACAAAAAACACCATCGATACGGTAAAATTTGAAAAAATGGCGCAAGCTATGAAAAAAATGCTCATAACGAAGTACGTTGATCCGATTATCAATTTATCCATCTGTTTGTGAAAAAATAATTAGTCAATTTGATTTTCTTCGAAGACAGCTTTGTAAAAATGAGACTACTTACTCGTGTCGGTTCGATATTGTGCCGATTTTTCCAGTAATCTATTAATGTGCCGGCGAGGGGATATAGAATGATTGTCACAGCCACTGGAATTGAAGATATGAGTCCAATTTGATCGGTACTTTCTCCTGTCAAATCTGTAGAAGAAATCCATACAAAAGTTGAGAAATTTTTAACAAAATTAATCGATTTTTCGCATTATTATGTGTAACGTATGTACCTTTGGCATATAAAGGTAAACATCCACTGACTATATTTTGTACCCATAAAATGGTTGAATCTCCCAGACAGATGGCCCAAACTGGCGGCGATTGTAGAATTTTCTTGTATGGGTGGGAAATCTGTACGAAAAATGTAGCATAAAGTATGTAATCAAATATCAGTACCTAATTGTCTGATTATTTTTCGAATTTTTTTTCTTATTTACATATTAGGCATTACTTTTTTTCGTGAAATATCGTGAGTTTCGTCGATTATATAACTAAGCTCTTCTTCGGTGATCCATCTGTCTTGAGAAGGTCTATTTGTCACCATAATCCAACAAAATAAACCGACGGCTAGAGAAATCATACCTTTGAAAAATTTAATATTGGTATGAAAAATCAAAATATTGGCATTTATATCGATCAGAAATTATCATGAAAAATAATCACCTGAACTGTAAAATACCATTTGCCATCCTAATCGATCGGCTATGAATCCAAATAAAGGGTACATTATGGTCATGCCGACATTGCCGCCATTGCTGCAAAAAGATATCAACGTGGATCTTTCTCTTTTTGGAAACCATCGTGAAAATATTTCAGCTGTGCTTACGAAGAAACAGTTCTGAAAAGAAAATACGTAAAAATTATTATTCAAGAGGATTGAAGTTTTAGTGTGTCAGCTTTTTTTCGACTCAACTTTCCACAAATGAATAAAAATCTAGTAATCTACATATTTTTGAAATAGTACTAAAATAATTAATTTTTTTTTTTTTTTTAAATTTGAAAATAATCAATTTTGAGCTAATTACCGCAAAAAATCCAGTCAATAAACGAAACCCCAAAAATAAATGGAAATTCATGTAAATAACAATAGGTTGAAGTAAGGTCAAGATACCGCAGATTATCGTGACAAATGCTCCGCTCACCGAACCTCCTAACTTATTGACGAAAAGTCCACCGCCGATTGAGAATAAACCGCCGTACGAGGCGATACTCGAAACTATACCGATGGTCGCTGGATCCCATTGAAATTCAGCTGGCTAAAAAAAAAGCAAATCATTTTTAGCCTGGAAAATGAGAAAAGGAAGATTTTAGGTTATCAAAAAATACATTGGTGGAGCAAGGGACGAGCCAGGCTCATTTCGAAAAGAAAGTATGGCCTGACCAGTTATTTTTAAAATTATTTTCGTCTTCCTCCTCCCCTCCCCCATCTCAAAAAAATTGATAAATCACCACTTTTTACACAAATAACCCTTTGACTGATTCTAGTTGAATTTTCAATTCAAAATGTCGAGGTACCTATAGAAGATTGTAGGAAAAATGATATTGAAATTATAAGAACCTGATAATGTACTCTGAAAAATTTGAAGATTTTTGTGATAAAGCCTGCTTTATTCAAAATAGAACTTAATTTATTCTACTTTTTTGCAACCCCAAGTTGGTCAAGTTATTTCAATTTCTTTTGATTTTATTTATTTTTTCAATTCTATCCAATTTCAAAATTTCTCCAATAGTAAATTTTTTCAAATTTGAATTTTCTCGAAATTTTGTTTTTTAAAAAAAAATTCAGCTTTATTTACCTACATTTTGATTGCGGTATTGTTTTTTTGTTCAAAATCTCGATTATATATTCATTAAGTTCGTAGAAATTTTGAAAAATGTGAAGTTGAAATTTTATACAAAAAATTCAAGACTGGAAGAAATTAAAATTTTTTTCAGTCAGAAATTTTAGAATTTTTTGCAATTAATATTTTTTAATTTCAAAACATTTCCAACTTTAATTTTTGATTTTTTTCAATTTCATATTTTTTCTCTTTTTTCTTACTCGAAAATTTTTTTGATGATGTATAATTATTTTTTCTCTTTTCTTTTTCTCTTTGAAATTGAAAAAAAACTCCGAGTAGGTAAGGTTTTTTAAAAATTCTTCAAAATTATTTATGAAATTTGACGATTAATAAAAGTTTTGGAGATTTCATTTTTTTACGTTGAAAAAAGTTGGAGTAAAATTTGAATTTTTACCAAACAGCCGAAGAAATTGCTTTACCTGATTCATAAAAATAGCTTAATTGTTTTAAGTGTACCTATCAATTTTAAAAATATGAAACATTAATTATATTTTCATTTTTTCCCTTGATCACATTTTTTGAATGAATAACATTCTATGTGAATTGTAATAAAAGAATCATCAAAGACTTCATTTTGCACCCATCCCCCCCCACCCATAAGTATTTTTTCCTCTGGAGAATTGATCTCTATAGGTATGCTTAGTATTTCTGTACATTTTCAAAATATTTGGCTCATTTGCCACTAAGAAAATGATGTTGGTTTCGAAAGAAATAATTAAAATTACCTATTGAAGCCATACAATTGGCTGAAGTTGAGATACTCACTCTTACGATGGTTTCATTTCCTGAAACGATATTTTTTTCTGAAGTCATCTCAACAACGGCGATATTGATATTATATATTACCATTCCTAAGTTCATGAAGCAAAGGAATATCACCACAGCGATAAAGAAACGTTGTGATAACCATAATGATGGTACATGATGGACACGTGCTTCTCTGTAAAATTGGAGAAACAAAAACAATAAACTTTCGTAAGCTCGTGACCGTTTTTTACATTGAATTATTTTACTAGATAGCTATTCACACGAATTAATCAAATCGATATTACTTTTTTTCTTCATTTTTCTGCCTTTGTTGCTCCAGTATATCTTCGGAAAATCCTTCGTTGATTAATTGTACACTTTTTTACTCAACGATGCACTAAATATGTGTATTTTTGAACGAAACTCTCGCAAAAATTTTCGAAAGCGACACAATTTCCATGAAAATTGAAATTTTACGAATAAATAACCGAATACAGAATAAGTAAAAATGTAAATTTCGAATCTACAGGATATAGAATTGCTAAGTAAACTTGTTGGGCGATAGGTTTATGATAAGAGAGCTATGACTGTGTGGTGTGTAGCTGTGTACCGGTCGACCGGTCCGGCCTTCGGATTCCAGCTGGCTCGATTCGACTTTGTTCGCGCACATCGTCGTACTATGGCTGCGCATCATTGAAGAGTGAGAGGCCCCAGTAACATTAAATTAGAAAGAAGCCTACCTATGTTAATAGGTGATCAAAAAAATAGAGAATACGCAATATTTTAGTGTGTGGTAAGGAGCTAAAAACCGGATTCATATCGTATGTATGTAATGTTCAGAGCCTGAGAGTGAGTTTTGTGGTTCGTCTGCGTACGTGTTTACGATATGCGTACAAAAAATGTACAGAATTCCACGCAAAAATTCAAATTTTTTAAAACCAACATTAAATTTAAATTAGAATGGTCGTAGTTATCGTAAAAAAAGTTTGAATCGGCGAAAAGAGGTGGAGAATATTTTGAGTCGTAGAAATCGAGTTTTTTCACTGAAGTAGTTTAGACTAATATTGTCTTTTTTTGGTTGTTTTTGTATTTTTGCAGAAATTTTTGATCTTGATAATAATTAATCAGGTATTCATCCAAATTTTCCTGAAAGTTTCATGTTAGGTATCTATTTTGAAGGTAATTTTTCTTTTTTCGAATTTTCTTTTTCAATTATCCAAATTTTGTTGTTTTTTTAAATTTTACATTGATGATGAGAGGTGGAGGAAATTGATTGTTAAGCACAGAAAACGGCAGTAGGTATGATTAAAAATTTGAAAAAAATGATATCTAAATAATTGGTTCATTGATGTATCACTCCATGTTCATGAAAAATTATCTCTCTCCCTCACTCGAATTCCGTTGAAAAAAGTCGAAAAAAATGCTACTTAGTTCCTACTTTTGAAAGAAATTTGCTCGAGTAGGTATAAAAAATTTGAAATCGTGTAAAGAAAAGTTTGAAACCATTTTGGATGAAAAGAAGACGGAAAAAGTACATTTTTGTAGTTAAATAGTTTGAAAATACATCTAAAACGTTGATACTTATTATAAAAAGTCGAAATAATTTTATAAAAATCGAAAATGTTGTTATAGAATTTATTTATTTAATATCTTGTTTTTTTTTTTTTAAATTATGAACGAAAATCGAACAAAAATGCTTGTCGTATGTAAAATAGTAAATGAATTTTATATGTAAAATTGATCGAAACTTTTGTGAATATGTTTCAAACTTGGTAATCATGGTTGAAAAATGTAAGAAGAGGCTACGAAAAAATAGTAATAAGATTGGGTACTCCTGAAAATAATCAAGGTAGTTAGGTTCAAAACAAATTTACTGGTGAAATCGTGCAAAAAAAATTCGAAACTCGTTCAGATTGAAAAAATACGAGAAAGGTTGAATACGTTTTTGTGGTGGAGTTGGTAATTTGAAACCGATTTCTAAATCATCGCAAGTGCGAGGCGTTACAATTTTATATACGAGTAAATTGGAAAATGTAGAATTTATCGAAAAAAAATTTTCTATAAATGAAAATCAAACAAAAATAATTATTGTGAAATAGTATAAAATGTGAAACTATAATTCAAATAAATATCGTGTGATTTATTGATTTCGGTATTTTTTTGCGTGTTATTGTATTTCAATTTTGAATTTTTTTTCAATGAATAATTTTATTTGTAGTAAAAAAAAAAAAAAAATTATTTTAAATTTTCCACAATTCACTTTGAATCTCTTAAATTTTGCTTGTTTTTTTTTTCTGAAAAAAGAGAGAGGCTGAAAGTTCAGAATAGAAAACTGAAACAGTATGAGAACTTGAGAAGCTCAGTTTTTTTTGATAAAAGGAACTTTTCAATCTCTCAATTGGGATTCTGGAAGGTTTCAAATCCGAATTCAGACCTTTCAACTTTCATTATGGAAAATTAATTTTGAGGAGTAACGTAGAACTTCATTGGAAATAATTCTAGTTGGCATTATTTTAAGAAATTTTGCTATTTGTGTACCTGTAAAATTTACCTCAAACACCAGCTAATTTTACATTATGAAAAAAATTATTTCGAAACGCTAAAATATTTAATTTCACTTGGATTTGAATGTAAAAATTCTGATTAATAAAAATTGAAGAAAGATTCAAAACGAAGTTTTATTTTGGACGATTTACAGCACTTTTTGAAATCCACATACGTTCGAGTGATTTCATTTTTTTACGATTTTTAAAATTGTGAAATATCTACGTTTTAGCTTTTGAAAAAAATTATACAAGTGTATTTCGCTATCGCAACACTTTGAACAGCTTATAACCGTAACAATATTTCAAACAAATTTTATGACTTTTTTAAAAATTACGACCTTTTTAAACCATTTCACCTTTGCAGTAAAATTGTCGTCATACGCGAACTTATCGAATCGTTCGACATCGAAAAATTCAAAATTCAATAATTTAAAGAGGAACTTTGTGCTTGCAATTACAATCGACCTAGTACAAACTATTTTCAATTTTTGGCCTCTTTATTAAATAATCACGTTCGTCTTCGGTGTTCGAGTTAAATGACCACGGCTGGGCTTCGCTCGATCCATATTTGATAAATATCGCTGCACCTATTATCGAAACGGCGGAGGCCAAAAGAAAGCAATTATTCCATTCTTGGGCAGTCTGAAAAATTTATGAAAGTTGTGAAAATTCCAAGATTTGTTGATTTTTTATCAAATCAAAGGCATTATTTTTTAGAGAAGGGAGTTGAAAACAGCTGAAATTTCCAACTCAATGAATTTTCTTCAGACTTTCTCGACTTGAAATGTAATTCGATCTTTTTTTTTCGTTTCGAAATATTATAAAATGTAAAACTTCCCAATTTATCTAGAAAAAATTCATCATCATGTTGACAAATTTTCTAACCTAACTTCAATTTTTTCCACTAAAATTGAAATTTTTACATCATTTCGAGAAAAAACTGCCTTTTTGTTCTCACTCGTCATTTCATTCCTTCCAATTATTTATGTCTTGATTTGCTTCAAAATTTTGGTAGGTATTTGGGAAAACTTACGTGATTGATAGTCATAAAACCGGTCAAAGTTCTTGCTACAATTACGCCGATGGAAGTGGAGAATTTGCTTAAAACCGCCACGATGCTGGAATCATTTGGAGCTATACTCAAAATATTTGGCCTGTAAAATTTGAAAAAAAAATTCATCGTAATTTTTCCTTAGATATCCAAATCAGTTCATTAAAAAAAATTAAAATCATTGCTTACTCAAGAACTGAAGGTAACGTCGATTTGAATACTTCAATTATTACAAAAATAATAATCGAAATAGTGAAATCCGAGAAAATCGCACATATTACGAATAGAACACTCATGGAGAGGAATGTCGAACCGATAACTGTTTTATCTATCTAGGTATTGAATAAAAATTATCCTTCGAATTCTGTTTTCTTTGTAAAATTTTATGAAAGAACATACTCGAGTGAAATCTGTATTGGTGTGATTTTTCCAATAGTCCATAATTGTGCCAGTTAGCGGATAGAACAAAATAGTAATGGCGATGGGGATGGAAGTTAGGAGACCAATTTCATCCGTACTTCTTCCTGTTGCATCTGAATTCATGACATTTGCATATTTTCAATCAAAAAATCTCACCACAGATTATCACTGTTTAATATTGATCTCTCGTAATATTACGTACCTTTGGCATATAAAGATAGACAACCATTCAGAATGTTATCCAACCATACCGAACTTAAATCAATGGCACATAAGGCCCAAACCGCCGGTGATAATACAATTTTCATGTAAGGATGCGAAATCTGACGTGAAAATAGTACTGATAGGTTATTCATCCATATTCTAAATATCATATTAACATACTTTTTTTGGAGGGGTATCATGAGTTCCATCGAGAATATAGAAAAGTTCTTCGTTTGAAATCGATTTATCTTGGTTAGGTGTATTTTTCACGAAGATCAAGCAAACCAAAGCAACAGCCATAGATATTAAACCTATCGAAAGAAAAAAAATCAGCTGGTAAAAAAAATAACTATAAAGTTATCGAATTGAGGAAACTGATCTACCTGCCACATAAAATACCATTTGCCATCCTAGTCGATCTGCTACAAAACCAAACAAAGGATATAAGAGAGTCGATCCAACGTTGAACCCATTACAGCTAAACAATATTAACGTGGATCTTTCTGATTTTGGGAACCATTTCGCGTATATTTCGACTGCGCCTACGAAAAAACAATTCTGAAACCAAAATTGAAATTTTGTACAAAAGTGGAAATTTTCGTCGATTTTTGAAATTCCTTTTTCCTGGCCCAAGAGAAAATATTTACCGCAAAACATCCTATCATTAGACGAAGCACGACGAATAGACGAAAATCCCAGTACAATGCGGCTGGCTGAAGCATGGTAGAGATACCACACATCATGAGGACAAAAACGCAGCTCAGCGAACCTCCAAGTTTATCCACGAAAAATCCGCCCACCAAACAGAATAAGCCGCCGTACGAATGTAAGCTCGTTATGAGTCCAATCTCTGATGGATCCCATTTGAATTCAGCTGGCTAAAGAAAAATAAAATTTAGGTAAATGCTGTGTCTGAAAATTGGCGCAGATTTTTTGAATGAACCTTTGGAGCTTTAGAATGAAATTATTTTCAGAGGAATTGTTTGTTTGATTGTGGGAGAGAGGCAGTGTTGCCGAATTCAAATCGTGAAAAATTTCGAAGAATGTTCCGGAAATCGTAAAAAGATCCGGATTTTTATTTCACTGCTAATTTTGCTTAAAAAAATGGAGTGATTAGAATTCGAAAAAAAATAGAGGAGAGAGTCAAAATTTGAAGAAAAAACTGTCAATTTTCGTAAAACTTTGCCTTTTACAAGCGGTGAAATAAATTTATTTGAAAATCAGCAATTTTTAATTAATTGATTTGTTTTTGTCAGAATCGCTGATTTTTTTCGACAAATGGGATATTGACTGAAAAACCAGTCATTTTTGACTTAAAAATCAGTAACCAATCAACAATTTACAATGAAAATTATTTCATTGATTCAATAAAAACCAGAATTTTTTCAAATTGAGAAATAAAATTGATGAAAAATTGCCTGAGTAAAACGAGGGCAAATCTTTTGGAAAAATCACGCCGAAAAAGCAATAAAATTTCCGGGAGTTCCTAAATTAATCAGAAGGTTTCCGAAAAGTTTCGGAAAAATTCCGAAGAGCTTCAAAAGTTCCGTTTTCCGGAACTTAATCTAGAATTCGGCAACACTACAGAGAGAAATGGATCGATAGAGGGAAAGAGGGAAAAGAGGGAAAGAAGGAGTGGTGAGATAACGGAAGAGAAGGAGGGGAGAAAGGGAGGCAGTTGCTTGATAATTGAAAATTTTCAAACTTACTCTCACAACGGTAAAATTTCCCATAACGATGGCCTTGGCAGAAGTCATCTCGACAACGGCGATATTGAAATTTGACATTATCATCGCCACATTGAGAAAACAAAGAAATATCACGGCTGCGACGAGGAAACGTTTTGAAAACCATAAAGAATTTGATCGATCGACACATGTTTTTCTTGAAAATTCGAAAAATCAGAAATGAAACAACGGACTTACAATATCAAAATTTTCGAAAAATTTAATCATTTCAATTGAAAATATATTACATTTTATTTCCATTTTGCTGTCGATGCTGTTCCTCCTCGTTCGAATACGTCTTGATGGAATTTACAGCATCTATTCTCATGTCGCTGGATCAACTTCCTTCTCGTTTCTGTGCAATAAAATTACGTAGGTACTTAGGTACCTGTGTTGGCTGATATCAAATCAAGGTCTAACTCGTGAATTTGAATTATGTGTTTACCCCTTCCATTCAAAATAAACGTGTAAATCTTGATGCACGCAGGCAGCTGGGATGAGATATATTCACGTTTATCTACTGACCGAGACACCGAGGTAGTAAGTAATCTGAATATTGAGATAAGGTGTTTCAATGTTGTGTTTTCTGCATGTAAAAAATTTTATTCCCGAGGTTAATTTCGGTTGATTCATATTTGTAGGGTAAAAGTACATGGTGAGGTTTTCTACGTAGATATCAAATGAGGAAATTTGATTTAAAAGAAAACAAAAACACGTAGGGCTAGTTAAAATGGGAATGGAATTATGCTAAGCAGGTACTTAAAGTTCGATTTTTTTTTAGAATCGTTCAAAAAAAACATGCTAAGTATATAAAAGGAGAATTTTGAATTTCCAAGTACAAAATGTTATCAGTTTGATGCTGATAAATTTTAATCATGTTCCGATTCAATTCTTAAAAATTTCGTTTAAATTGTTCAAAAAAATTCAAAAATCTTTGAATTGTTAAAATGATTTGAAAATGTGTTTGAAATATTTTGAAAGGTAATTAAAACGATCGTTCGAATTATTTTGACTGATTTAAAACATTAAAAGTTGTTCGGATTATAAAAATAATGGAAAAATTGCGTGAAAATACTGATAATGTTGTTAAAATTGTTGAAATATCGTCAAGTTTTGTTTCTAAATCAGCGAAAAAAATGATACTTGAATTTTTTGAATGGAAATCACGAATCATTCTAGAACAAAATAAAATAGGTGGTATTTAAAATTTTGAAATATTATGAAAAAACGTATTCATTTTCAGAATGGTAAATAACATTAGAAATATCAAGTACTAAAATTGTTTGAAAAAACACTACAATTTTTTTGAATTCGGTGTAAGTACAATCATGAATAATTCAAATGTTGATAAAATTTTCACAAAAACATCGGAAACTTGGTGATATTAGAGAGATTTTTAAAAAATCATATTGAAAATTTTTGAAAGTTGAACTAACACTATTTTCGTTGGAATCACTGGACAGTCACTGAAGAAAAGTCAAAATTGCAGTACCTACAGGAATAATTAGCAAAATTCTTTGATTTTCAACGGATTTTCGCGGATTTTTCGTAGTATTTTACTGCAAATTTCAATGTTTTAATAACTTTTTTTGTAGATTTTCACAGATTTTTAGATTTTCCAAAACTTTTTTCAACAATTTTTCTTTTAATTATTACTACACTGCAATTTTGACTGTTTTCCAACGATTTTTTGATAATTTTCGCTGATTTATAATTTAGAAAGTTTTCTTTTATTCATCTTTTCTAATCCGATTTTTATTAAAATTCCGCAATTTTCTTCTGTATTTTGTATGATTACCTAATGTTGGTAATTTCAGAATTTTTTTTTTTACAAATTTACATATTTTTTGATGAAATTCCATTTACAGCATTAAGATTTTTAAAATTTTTTATAATATCTGTTGTTATTCTTAGTTCTCGTATCGATTTTTGCTGTACTTTTTATGACCTTTTTGAAGATTTCAACTTGAATGACTTTATTATTCATATTTCTCTAATGTTTGGATACCTTTTAAAATTTAAAGTATCATATTTCACGTCAATTTCAACTTTTTTCACATTGATTGAAATTTTTTCATTATTCTTGCATGTTGTACCTTTTTTTTATAAAATTTTTCGAGATTTTTGATTTATTTTGAGCATTTTAATTAGTTTTTCAGTATTTTTTTTCCATTTTTATGAAAATTTTATGTTTTGTTGCCAAAAATTGAATTCTTAAGCGCTGTCACAGTGCAGTTGAATAAGTTTGGTAAATTTTCCCAAATAATTTTGAATTTAAGATTCAACTAATACAAATCAGTGAGTTATCATTTCATGCAAGAAAACAATTCCCCATCACAAGTTTTTAACAGATCTATGCAGCTTCCAGATGCAAAACTCCATCTAGGAAAGGGAGAGAGGATTAAAGTCAAAAATAATGGAGATTTTCAAATTCAGCACGACATTTTAAATAATTTTGAAATGTCACATTGCTGTTTTCAAATGAATGTTTTATCACAACATGATGGAGGTGTCAGGTTTAAGAATTGGAAATTTTTTCCGAAATCAAAAATGAGAATTTAGCATGAAATTTTGGACAATTTTATATCACATTGTCATTTGTTAAGTAATAGTGTTTCATTATTGAATTTTCAGGGTGGGCATAAGTGACTAACCTGTTTGCATTCACTACTTCGCACTGTGTTGGTTTTTTTTTAGCCATCTGCGAGGGTTGATGTCAAATGGTTCATGTTTGGTTCATTGGCTACTGGGAAAGAGGGTTGTCATAATAGTACTGCATTGCATTACTGATTATTACAGCTTGAATGAAAGTTCAACCTTGGCAATGACGTCATTTCTCAGATACCTATACTTAGTTACCTTTGTATGTACATAAAATATTTTTTCATCGTAGTGTGAGTAAAAGTGCACTTTTACTCACACTCGCGAATCGCTCGAGTGCTCAAACTCGCCTTTTACTCACACTACAACAAAAAATATCTTATGGAACTCGGGAGATAAATGATTTTCGACGATTTTGAATTATTTCCCTCGCTTCGCTCGGGCAATAAACCTCAAAATTCGTCGAAAATCACTTTATCTCCCTCATTGCATAATATACTATTCCTAGTCGTAAAATACCCTAATTGGTATCGATATGACTTACTAGCATTCTTATCACTCAACCAAAAAATCTTGAAACAAGTACTTAGTGCAATTAGACGAAGTATTCGACCATTTGTTCAGCTTCAAATATTGAGGTGTGAATGTTACCTATTGTGCCTAGCTCATAAGTATTTCCTAAAATGTATGGTTTGGTCCTTGTAATCGTGTTTTCTACTGTTTTCGTTGCCATCCCGACCTATATTTATTGGTATTTGAGAAAATCTCACTCGTATTTCCACGATGCAGGAATTCCTACCGTTGATCCTTTCTCGGCCCTTGTTTCCATTAAAAATATCATATGGTCGAGGAAACCTTTCGCGACGGAGTTTACAAAAATATACCATGCTTTTGAATCTCATCGAATCGTCGGTGTTTATGGTTTGAATGGTCGTTCGATCATGATACGTGATCCAGAACTCGTGAAAAGAATTTTGCTCAAGGATTTCTGTTATTTTCAAAATCATGGAACGACTATTTCCAAAGAGGTCGAGCCATTGGCTCGTTATTTATTCAATTTAGAAGGTAAATCAACAAATTTTTCTGCGAGTTTAATTTGAATTTTTTCAATTACTCCATTTTATGCGGATATTTTTCGAATGGACGGTGATAAGGAGACGAATGGAAAAACGTAAGAATGAAAATGACCAGCGTATTTACCAGTGCTAAAATGAAATCGATGTTCCCTTTGGTGAAAAAATGTGCCGAAGATATGGAATCTGTTTTGATGGAGTATGCCTCCAATCCGGATGGTTTCGAGGTCAATGACTTGTGCTCGAGGTTCACCTCCGATGTAACGGGAATTTGTGCTTTTGGCGTGGATACGAATTCGTTGAAAAATCCTCGTACCGAATTTCGAACTATGGGTAGTAGGATTTTTGAATACAGGTAATCAACGCCTGGAATTAATTTAAATTCCAAAATAATTGGCATTTATTAATTTTTTTGGCTAAGGTGGCGAACTATGATACGTCACGCAATACCCAAAATTTCAAACTGGTGCATCAAGTTATTTGGGCTGGAAATGTTCGACAAAGACGTGATGGAATATTTTATGACCGTTATCAAAAACATGGTCAAGTATAGAGAAGAAAATAACATAACCAGAGGTGATTTTCTTGATTTACTTATCGCCATGAAAAATCATACGGATATGGAAAAACTTAAGGATCAGCAGTGTGCCGCAGATTTGGCCAAATTTATGTCTCAGATTGGCGAAAAATTCATTAAAAGTGACGTAGGTAGGGCAATCTATGTATTTGATGGAATATTTTCCAAAAAAATTCAAAGTCACTAGAATAGAAACTTTTTTTCATGTTTCAGAAATGACTATAGAATTGATGGCTGCTCAATGTTTCTTATTCCTAATTGGTGGCTTCGAAGGGACCGTCTTTGCTTCATCGCTTCTTCTATACGAACTTGCTCGAAATCCTGATATTCAGGATAAAGTTCGAGATGAAATAAAATCGACTATTGAAAATAATAACGAGGGTGAAATAACTTACGATATGCTGAAGAATTTACCATACTTGAATATGGTCGTGCAAGGTGTGTGATTTAAGGATTTTTTAACTCCTTTTTTTCCCATTTTCGTGAATGATTTTCCACCCCGAAAATCATTCTGATGATTAATTTTTAAAATTAGGCTAAAATTTCTCATTTCATCGTTCACTTTTTTTTTAAAAAGTCGTTCATTTTCATGCAGAAACGAACAGATTACATGCACCTAACGGAGGTGTCATTATACGTCAATGCAATGAAAACTATAAAATACCAGAATTGAATATCGTGATAAAGAAAGGTACCCAAGTTATCGTTTCGTTGACAGGGTTACACACCGATAAGAAGTATTACGAAAAACCTGACCAATTTTACCCCGAACATTTTACTAAAGAAGCAATATCAAAGAGACCACATTTCACCTATTTGCCCTTTGGAGAAGGTCCTAGAGTTTGTATTGGTATGATTTTCAGAACGATCAATGAAAATAATGACAGTTTCATCTTGGCTAATTAATCTTTTTTCGGCAGCTGAGAGATTCGCAAATATGCAGATTCTGACGGGGGTGATTCATTTGGTTAGAAAATTTTCTTTTGAAGTTTCTCCGAAGGAGATTGTTCCTTTGGAATTTTTACCTTCGTTTGGAATTCCGCCAGTTAAAGGAGAAGTTTGGTTGAAATGTCGCAAGTTATAAATGTTCAAATTGCCTGATCTTTGCTCACCTTTTATCAAGGAAAACGAAATACTGCACTTACATTAATAAAGAAGTATGACGGGATTACGTCATTCGATTAATTTATATTTTGATTTTTTAAAAATAAAATTCAAGTAATTTTTCTTGTTTTTGTTTTCAAAATTTTGAGATTAAAATCGTCGGATACTTTTTTGAGACTTGGTAAATTCCCAGAAAAAGAATTCAAATTTTTGATTAATTTTGTTTTCAGGTTCAAGTTGTATTTTATGGTTTTGGAAACTGGAAGGACCACGTTCGCTGTGTCATCGAAGATTTCTAAATAATCAAGATTGGTAAGTATGTACACAGTTTAAATATTTTTTTGAAGACTATAAGTAAGAGAAAATCAACGAGAACTGGACGAGATTTTCTGTATTGAATTCATACTTACAAATTTTTGTGGAAGGGACAATTTTTTTTTGGGGGGGGGGAGGGGAGGTAAGATTTTATGAACGTCATTTAATCATTAAAAATTAAGCATCTAAAAATTTGCTAAAATGTAATGACGTTTGAAAAAAGAAATCGTCTGCACTTTTTTTTTGTTGTGAACTGAAAATACAACTCCCGAAAACTTACCCCACGACGCGACCATTTTTCATTATTCTCTAAGCTTGTATAGCCACGAGGGGACGGAGGGGTCAGCGCTCCTGGAAACCAGAAAATATTCTTTTCCTCTCCCCCTCAAAATTTTTTCAAGAACCTTATTTTATACCTGTCTTGTGAAGAATCACAATATGGAAATGCTAGCTCTATGAGTAAGTAATTTATCCTTCAATTTAGTCATCTAACTATAGGCTCAAAATTTCGATCAGAATTGATTTTCATTCAAAGTTTGTGATAATCTCATTTCAAATGTCAGCATTTTTGACTACGATTCATTAATTCTTATACTCTCTTAATCTGAATCAGTCAAAATTGACTGATGAAATCAACAGAATCATGTCACTGTAGAAATCAGTGAAAAATTTACTAATTCAATCAATGAATTTTCATTTTTGAATCCGTAAAAATAAAATTTCACTGATTCAGTCGTAAAAATTACTGATTCAACCAGTAAATTAAAATTTTCACTGTTCCATTTCAATAGTTGAGCAAAAAGTACGGATTCAAAAATGAAAATTTACTAATTGAATCGGTAATTTTTCAGAATTTTCGCTAATTTTGATCCAAGTTGGACGATATTTCGATGATATGTTTTTTAACTTGCATTTTGAAAATATTGAAAAATTAATAAGGCTGCAAAAAATTTTGTACCAGAATAATGTGATTTTTGGTCAGCAAGACTTTTATGCTTGATTTTTCAAAAAAAAAACGCTGATTTCTATAATTTCCCAGCAAAGTTTGTATATGTTATTGACTTTTCAATGAATTTCCATTGGTTTTTCAACATTTTTTTTTCACTCGATGCTTTCTGTGATATTTTCTTACAATTTTGTGCTGCAATTCTGACTGTTTTCAGGTAATTTTCGATAGTTTTCAGTTTTCTATAAATCAGAGAGTTCGTAAAATTAAGAAAAAAAAGAGATAGGAAAATTTTGACAAAAATTGATAATATTACTTACTTCGAGTAAGTCTTTCCAAAACATTTTGAGCCACTCTCGCCTCTCCTTGTAGCAGTACTTCTATCAAATTTTTTTTTTGTAAAATGTCATCAAAATTCTTCTGAAAAATTCTATTAAAATTCTTTTGAAAAACTTCATCAAAATTTTTAAGAAATCATTAAGAATAATATTGTTTTGATTTTGAAGAATTCGATTGAGTAAAGAAATTTTGACATAACGGAATTGTTGTAGCTTCACAAATGGATGTAAATTTTTTGTTAAATGAGGGAAAACTTCAATCGATTTGACTTATTTTTTATTACCTCGCCCGCCCTTCCCCCTTCCTTTCAAAATAATATGGCTATAGGACTGAATCAAATTTCTTGCGTAAAAGGGCAAAAAAACTTCGAGAAATCGGTTTCGAGACCCAGGAAATGCGAGAGGAAATTTTTTCTGAAATGTTGAAAACACCTTGAACAGGTCTTTTTTTTGTTTTTTTAGCCCGATTTTTCGAAAAAATTGTCGCTCTCACTTCACTCGCCCAATAATAATAAACGAAAGGTACATGTAATATGTACTCGTGATAAGAATTGTTTTGGTTCTTACTTATTCGAGTGTTTTCATTTTTAAAATCGCAACGATCGCTTACAAATTACAATATTATTGAAAAAAAAACACGAGTATTGCTTCAGTTATGCTATTTTTCATAAATTTCTTTCTTGACAAGTTTTTGAAGTTTTTACCGATTAAGGGACAGTTGGGCGGTACAATGTATAAATTGGTATCCGTAGAAGTATTTCTGCAAAGGCTCTGTTTTTTTACTTATTTAATTTCGAGATTTTGTAACACACCTTGGAGAGAAGCGACATTTTAGTCGCGAACATTAATAAGAATTACTCGCAGGTATTATTTGTATTTTCTTATCATCGTAGCGTGAACTTTCACGCTAATTTATGATCAGCGATAATTACTCGCGAATGGAGGTATCGTATTTAACAATTTTTGGCCAAGAGTGCACAGTATACGAAAAAATGCATTTTTACATACACTTCTTGTCAACTCTGTCGAATAGTCTATTGATTAATTGAATTACTGAAAATTCCATGAACAAAATTCAGCCATATCGCGATGTAATCGCATCTATGTTACGTAATACTCGCTACATTTGTCGGTAAAATATTTTATCTCGTCGTAAAATATGTCCTTCTGCTAATTGATATCTGCATTATTTATTGACATTTTTGCCATTTCAAACAAAAAATATAAAAGAACTTGGCACACTTAGACAAAGCATTCGACCATTTCTTTTCCTTCAGATATTGAAGTATGAATATTACCTTTTGCGCCTAGCTCATAAGTATTTCCTAAAATGTATGGTTTGGTCCTTGTAATCGTGTTTTCTACTGTTTTCGTTGCCATTCCGACCTATATTTATTGGTATTTGAGAAAATCTCACTCGTATTTCCACGATGCAGGAATTCCTACCGTTGATCCTTTCTCGGCCCTTGTTTCCATTAAAAATATCGTATGGTCGAGGAAACCTTTCGCGACGGAATTCACTAAAATATACCATGCTTTTGAATCTCACCAAATCGTCGGTGTTTATGGTTTGAATGGTCGTTCGATCATGATACGTGATCCAGAACTCGTGAAAAGAATTCTGCTCAAGGACTTCTGTTATTTTCAAAATCACGGAACGACCGTTGCTAAAGAGGTCGAGCCATTGGCTAATTTTTTATTCAATTTAGAAGGTAAATAAGGCAATTTTTTGTACGTTCAGCTCGAATATCTTCCATTATTCGATTTTTGTCGGTGATAAGGAGACGAATGGAAAAAAGTGAGAATGAAGATGACCAGCATATTTACCAGTGCTAAAATGAAATCGATGTTCCCATTGGTGAAAAAATGTGCCGAAAAAATGGAATATGTTTTGATGGAGTACGCCTCCAATCCGGATGGTTTCGAGGTCAATGACTTGTGCTCGAGGTTTACCTCCGATGTAGCAGGAATTTGTGCTTTTGGCGTTGATACGAATTCGTTGAAAAATCCTCGTACCGAATTTCGAACTATGGGTAATAGGATTTTTGAATACAGGTAATCAACGTCTGGAATTAATTTCGATTCTAAAAGAATTTTCATTTATGAGTCTTTATTGCCAAAGGTGGCGAATTATAATACGTTACGTGATACCCAAAATTCCAAATTGGTGTATTAAGCTACTTGGGCTGGAAATGTTCGACAAAGATGTCATGGATTATTTTATGAATATTATCAGAAATATGGTCAAGTATAGAGAAGAAAATAACATTACCAGGGGCGATGTTTTAGCTTTGCTAATTGCTATGAAAAATCATACGGATATGGAAAGACTTAAAGATCAGCAGGAGGTCGCAGATTTGGCAAAATTTATGTCTCAAGTTGGCGGGAAAATCGTTAAAAGTGACGTAGGTGGGGTGATTTGCTCGGTGGAATATTTCTTCAAAAAAGTCTCATTCTCTTTCGAGATGGTGAAATTGGCCCTTTTGTGTCAAATTTCACTTGTGACCTAAAACATTCCACCTTAATTTTTGACCCTTTACCCCTGTCCCTTTTCAAAAGTTTCGCACTGTGTTTGGTAAAAATTCAATTGACGATGTTTTCAGAAAAGGGAATGAGTGTACCTGTGGTAATTTTTTTTTTTTCATATTTTCCCCACTTTGAAGAAAAGAGTTGAAAATTCCAAAAATTTTCAATTTTTAACATTTTTTTGAAGGGAAAGTGAAAGGTGGCATGATTTGGATTATTTTTAAAATGTTCGTTATTTTGGCAGGTACTTATTTTCCCCACTTTCTCAAAATATGTGACCCTGCCGGAAAGAAAGGCTCTAGTGTGACTTTTTAAAAATTTTTTGATCCAATATTCAATAATATTGAAATTGAAACTAAAAATATGGATAAAATTTTTTCAGCACCATTGCCGTTCTCTTCTGCAGGGTCACATATTATAATAATTTTCATTTTTTTTTATCAAGTTGTAATTATTTTGAAGATGCAGGGGAAATAAATAACGATTTTTTTTTTCAATTCGAGCTATGCAACCCCAAAAATTAATTTTTTTGAAATTGTTACCCCTCTAAAATTATGAAAAAATTCAAATATTTGCAATGGATACACACTCAATAGTTTAGGTGGGGTGTTTTTAGGCCTTCTTTAACATTTGGCATCACTTTTGATCAAATTCAGGTCCAGGGCCAATTTCACCATCTGATCGATTCCATGCCTTTAAAATAATTGCTCAGGAAATCAGCTTTTCCAATGATGTTTCAGAAATGACTGTTGAATTAATGGCTGCTCAAAGTTTCCAATTCCTGATTGCTGGTTTCGAAGGAACTGCCTTTGCCTTATCTCTCCTTCTATACGAACTTGCTCGAAATCCTGATGTTCAGGATAAAGTTCGTGATGAAATAATATCGACTATCGAAAATAACGAGGGTGAAATAACTTACGATATGCTGAAGAATTTACCATATTTGAATATGGTCGTGCAAGGTGTGTGATTTTAGGATTTTTTTAAGCTCAATTTTTTTCATTCGTGAGCGATTTTCCTCCTCGACAATCGTTGCGACGATTATTTCTCAAATTGAGAACTCCTCTAATTTAACATTCTTTTTTTGGAAAATTTTTCGTTCGATTTTGTCTTCAGAAACTAACAGATTGCACGGCCCGAATGGTGGTGTCATTATACGTCAGTGCAACGAAAACTATAAAATACCAGAATTGAATATCGTGATAAAAAAAGGTACCCAAGTTATCGTTCCATTGACAGGGTTGCATACCGATAAGAAGTATTACGAAAAACCTGACCAATTTTTCCCCGAACATTTTACAAAGGAAGCGATATCAATGAGACCGCATTATACCTATTTGCCCTTTGGAGAAGGTCCTAGAGTTTGTATTGGTATGATTTTCAAATCGATCAATAAGAATGATGGCAGTTTCGTCTTAGCTAATTAATTTTTTTTTTTGACAGCTGAGAGATTCGCAAATATGCAAATTCTGACGGGAGTGATTCATTTGGTTAGAAAATTTTCTTTTGAAGTTACTTCGAAGGAGATAGTTCCTTTGGAATTTTTACCTTCGTTTGGAATTCCGCCAGTTAAAGGAGAAGTTTGGTTGAAATGTCGCCGATTGTGAATTCAATTTACAGCTTTAATCCAGGAGAACAAAATACAGCTCTTATCAGTGGTTTCGGAAGCTTTTTTTATGGAGAGTACAAAATGAGTTCCAGGCTATAAATGGGGAGGGGGTGAGGGTCGGACTTCAAAATTTTTATGCAATTACGATTTTTTTGCAAAATTACCCAATTTTGAAGGATCATATCTCGAGATAGGTTGTACTTGGAGGAAAAAATTTCTTCATTTTTTTTAAAGGTACGATTCTATATTTTTAGAATCTGATAGTACCATATGTCTTTATTGAACATTTTTTCAAAAATTTTCCCAATTATCCAGTGATCTACATAACGATCGACGAAAAAAAGTGACCTGGTCATTACCAATGAATTAATTACGAGTACTTCGTAAAATGTCACTCTGCCAATCAAAAGTCAACCTTGAACTCGTATCACACAAAAAACCAATTTTAAGTAAATCAAAAATGAATCGTCATTTTCGTCGCGACCATGCATTAAAATTTCCTCGTATATTTTCTTATCGTTGTAACGTGGATTTCTACGCTAATTTACGACAAGCGATAGTAACCGACAAATGGAGATAGGTAATACCGATTGCATAATCGTTGCATAGTGATGAATAGCGGAGGAAATGACCCGAGCCATTACCATCCTTAACTCCTAACACAGCTATCTGTACAACGATAACCGACATCGAAAGTTCAAATAATTTCATTAAATGGCTGATAAGATGAAAGAAAAAAGGTGTTGAATTGCGAACTTATATTTCGTCATTTTTTTGACTCTTTTTTGATCGAAGAATCAAATCTATCGTTTGATTCATTCGCTGATTGCAGCGACCATGATTGAGCTTCGCTAGATCCATACACAGCGAATATCACAGCACTCAGAATTGAAACTCCGCTCGTTAAAATGAAACAATTGTTCCAGTCTTGTAAACTCTACGAATCAAATGGAATTTTGAAATTGTGAATGAAAAATTTGATTCGGGGAAGTACATATTAAATTCAAAAATATTTACGTGGTGGGCAGTCATAAAGCCTGTCACATTATGTGCTGTGATGCTGCTCGTCGAATATGCAAATAGGCAAATTCCGGCTATAACGCTGCTGCTGTTTGGTGCGATGCTGATGATGAGTATTCTGTGAAAAGGTATCAGAATCGAGTTGTTATTCAGTTAAGAGTTTTTAACATTGGCAATGACTTATTATTTCACAAGAATGTCTTACTGTGAGACCAGACTAATGATGGCTTGTGACATTTGTATCAGAACGAAAGCAATCATCGATACGACGAATTTAGAAATTATTGAGATCGCCAGGAAAATAACTCCGCCGAAGATGAACGCTCCACTGGTCAATATTTTGTGTGTCTGGGAGAAAGAAATCCATAAAAATTTTGAAAGACGAGAATTATTTATTTTGAAAAAAATAATAATTTGCAGTTACTACTCACTTGAGTCACAGAAATATTCATGTTCCTTGCGTAATCCAGTAGTATTCCATAAATTGGAAGCATGAAAATGCTTAGGACATTGGGAATTGAGGAAATCATTCCTATTTCTTTGATATCGCTTTTATTTAAATCTGAAATATTATTCAAGATTTCGAGATTTAAATTTGTATGATCTTGAGTATCGTCAAAAAGTTTTGCACAATTGTCATATTTGTGTATTTACCTTTAACGTAAAGAGGAAGGCAAGTGACGAGAATTGTGAAAAGCCACATTTGAGTGAATCTACTTGTGAAAAGGGCCCAAACTGGACCCGAAGTTAAGATTTTTTTGTATGGATGTACCACCTGAAAAAATTCTATTTTGTGTACTAAAAAGTCATTCCGAATCTCGACAGCAAAAATTGAAGCTTTTAGATTTGATTTTTAGATTTTTGGCACATTTTTGAAAACTTTTAAAAATCTTGCAATTTTTTCAGCAAAACTATTATATTTTTTTTAAAAAGAAGAACAAAGTTTATATTTCGTATCGACCTTTTGCATCCAAATTTTATCATTTTCAATCGTTTTGGAGCCTCTAGAAAGATTTTAATTTTTCCAGTATTCCCATTTTTTTCCAGAATACTTTGAAATCGAGTTTAAACAGCTAAATATCGAATATCTAGTTTAACCAAAAAAAAAATCCACCCTTGTTACGATTTTCTGGTTGATATCTCAAAAGTGTTTTCGGTCAATTTTAAGAAGTTCAATTTTTTGTTAAACTAAAAAGTGGTCAAAAAATCTCCAAAATTTCGCTACATACTCCAAAATGACTGGAAATTGTCAATTTTTTTTGAGGGGGAGGGAGCTGTCCCATATTAAATAGTAATATAATTTCAAATTTTACTGTAAAAAATCACTCCGGGAAATATTTGAATTGGGGGAAAAAAATAATAAAAAATAACTTTTTGATGGTTGAATTTTTTAGCAATCGGTGGGAGAAAGGATTTGGAACATATTCTTATCAAAAATCATATTTTCATTCAAATCCCATGCAAATAATTTGAGTACCATCGATTGGTACCTGGATTCCTTTTGGGTGTTTTAAGAACCCCCCCCCTTCCCATCCTTCATAAACTATTTTCAATTTTGAACTTAAGTATAGGTACCACTTTTTTCTGTCGAAATTTCCTTTAAAATTATGTACTTAAGTGTAGTTCTTCATTTTTTTTTTTTTGGGGGGGGGGGGAACTAAAAAGTTCTGGTAGTCGGGTTTCGAAGAAAAAAAAATTCGGTAGCCTGAATTCTGTTATGATTTCACTGCTATTTTTTTCAATTTGTCCTTAAAATGATGGAAAAATTTTTCATGAACAACTAATTCAAAATTCATAATTCATGGAATAAAAAATGCGTTATTTTAGAAGTAATAAATGAAATAATTTATCACGCTTTGTCGAGTTCGAGTGGTGTCCTTTATCGAAAATTTCCATGCTAATATCACTTTCTATCGAGCTCAAAAAGTTACCTTTTTTCGTGAACTTGTAGAAGTTCCTTCAAGAATATACAATAGCTCTTTTTTAGAAATTCGAGTATCATCCAATGGTTGATTTTTCACGAAAATGAAACAAAGTAATGATGAAATTAAACAGATGATCCCTGTGAAAAAAACACGTGCTGTCATAAATTTGAACTGAAATGCTACAATATTCTAGAAAATTTCTTTGAAAATTCACCTGTAGCGTAATAAATCATCGTCCAGCCCCAGCCAGAAGCCAAAAATGCGCATAAACTGTGTACAATTGCCACACCTGTTTGGAATCCGATCACACTGAAAGCCATCAATTTGGATTTCTCTCTTTGGGGTATCCATTGAGCACATATATCCGCCATACTGACCGTGAAAAAGCTCTGAATTGGATGCAGATTCATTCAATAAATAATTGGACTAAAAATTTTACAAATAAATAATAAATTGAAAAAGTAAAAGGTTACTTCAAATATCCCAGTGAGAAAACGACACGCCAGAAATAAATTAAAATGAAAATTCAGACTGATGGGCTGTAATAAGGTTGTGATGGCGGATAACATCATGAATAATGAGCAGCTAACCGCACCTCCCAGCATTGTCCCGATATGTCCTCCGATGAAGGAGAATAATCCTCCGTAATAAAACATACTCATCACTAATCCGACGGTTTTGGAATCCCAGTCGAATTGCGAAGGCTGAAAATAAGCCTTGATGATTTTATCCAAAGGGTTCATTTTATTTTGAGAAATTACGTTTGAATTTACCTACCTGAAATTCGGTCGTGTTTCCTGATTGGATTTGCTTGGCTGAGGTCATCTCTACCACTGCGATACTGATATTGAATCGTAGAAAACTTCGATTTACGTGACACAAGAACATTAAAACAGCTACCAAAAGTCGTTTTGAAAGCCATAGCGAGGGTGGTTTTGTTGAAGGTGGTTCGTTCCTGGAATGGAAAATAATAAATAATGGAGATTTTCCTCACTTACCTCGACAGACATTTTTTTAAAATAATAATTGAATAAATTACATCACGTTATTTTTCTGGATCTGGATTGCGTTGTATTCGGTATCTTTTGGAATCATTTTGAATGAATGGTCATCAAATCGGGGTACCATTTCGCTGAATGAAGCTGAATTTTTAAAAATCACTGCGATTCTTAAACGAATGGATATAATTAAGCGCGACTATCGGTTACGTAATTTTCGTGATCAGCTTGACGTTTCATTGACATTTGTACGCCGATTAAAATGATGAATTTTTGAATCTGTTATCTCTGAGATAACGGTTAATTGAGTCGTGTACTTTTCATTACCTGTCGATTGTCATTATTCTAATTTAGGTGATTACGATTAGCTGATTTCATTTTCGTGTAAGTTACATTTGCTACCCCATTATCTGTATCATGGAGCTTGATTTTTTTGTTCTACAGTCGTTTTCCCCCCTTTGTAATCGCCCTTGAAATTTAATTATATTAATTAGGTATGTTCAAAAATTTCAAGAATAGGAGAAAAAATCGAAAATATTTTGTCGATTCGTAGGTATACCCACTGCAGGGTGTTTACAGCACGCGAAAAAGTCGCAAAATTGACCTAAAATTCATGAAATGTCGCGAATTTTTCCCGAATTATGTGCTTGAATTTTTTCGTTGTGTACGAAGCAAATTTTTTTTTAAATTTACACTTTTTCTAAAAATGTTTGCCCTTGCTTCGCTAAGGCTTATATAAATTGACATGAATCATTCTTCAAGTACAAATTTTCTTCCCTTCCACTCCAGACAATTGAATAATTTGAAGTGAAAAAATGTGTTCTTTTGAAAGACTTAGTAGCGATTACAATTGAAATAATTCGAAAAATTTTCGGTTTTTAAAAAAAAGGAGGCTTATTCGTACGTGTCTTATTTTGTGAAAAAAGTAACATTCGGTATATCGAACGCCATTTTCAATTTTTTAACATATTTTCCCTTAAAATTGGACGACTGGGAGCACTGAAGGGTCAAATCTGAAAGATACGTAAATATTCGAACTCAGGGCCCCCAAGTACCTAACAAACGACAGGTCACACGCTATTTTTTATTTTTTAGAATTTTGATACTATCAAGGGAGCTAATGGGGGAGGGGGTTCAGGGTCGGATGAAAACCCCAAGTACATATATTGAAATCAGCTCCTTCGGATTAGTAAAAATCTATATGTTACTTTACTTTTTCGATTTTTGGTCAAAATTATGGACCCCTGTATCACTCTAGAGGTTTGGAGATCTCATCTTGAAAATTTATTGCTTGTACAAAAGGTAGAAAGGGCCACTTTCTGTAATTTTTTCAGATTTTTAAATGATAGCTTTCATCTTTTGTTCTCATCACGAAAGTTGAGCTTTCACCACCCGAGTTCAACTTTTAGCTTTTGAAAATGTGATCTTATTGATTTTGAATCTCCTATTAATTTTCTTTCAGACTCCGCAAACAGTTTTCTCCCAAGTACAACCCATCTCGAAATATGAGCCCTCAAGGCTCAAAGTTGGGTAATTTTGTTAAAGGTCGTAATGGCATAAAAATTTCGAGGTTCGTTCCCCAACCCTTTGAGGGTTAGCATGATAATGATCGTGGTTTTGTAAATAGACCACCAGGAATAGCCTTTAAATATTTCAGTACTAAAAGATGTAAAAAAATTAAAAATTAAAAAATGGTCATATAGCTAATGAATATTATTTACATTTATCTCAAAACCTTGCTGACACTCAAGATCTTGGAGAAATTGATTTTTTTGGGAGGGGAGGGTGTAAAAATAGAGACAATACAGAAGTAGATACGTTTATTGAGATGCCAAAATTAAATTTTTCATTTCTTCATAATCTCTCGAGCCGATCAACTTCCAGGCTGTCATTTTTTCTGCCCATGGTAGGTGACGTGGACCACGATTGAGCCTCGCTGGATCCATAAAATAAGAAAATTACAGCACCCAAAAATGAAATACCGCTGGCCAAAATAAAACAACGATTCCATTCTTCTATACTCTGCAAATTAAACGTTTTATTTTTTAAAGTACCTATAATTTTTAAGAACAAAATGAAAGTAAAAACAATTGACGTGGAATAGTTACCAGTCAACTGTCATTTTTTATATCGACATACTTACATGATTCATGGTCATGAAGCCTGTAACACTTCGTGATAAAATGGAGCTCACTGCGTTCGTGAACATACCCAGTCCAGCTATCACGCTGCTGCTGTTCGGCACAATACTTATGCCAAGTATCCTAAGCACAAAAATACATAAAAACGGGCTCTCAATAGTTACTATTTGAAATCTAAAGAAAATTTTTGTAATTCCACTTACGATAAAATTAGTGTAGGGATAGATATCAACATTTGAATCACGATGAAGGTGATTACAGCCATAGTGAAACTGGAAATCTTTGCGACACCGATGAAAAGAATACTGATGATGAGGCACGATCCACTGAGTAATATTTTATGCATCTGTTTGCGTTGAACATTTACGTCAATTTGGATATTTTAAATAGGTACTCGTTTTACATTTCTATTTCTGGCTTTTAATTTAGTACCTTTGTCGTTGAGATATCGAAGTTCTTTGCATAGCCCAGTAATATCCCATAGATTGGAAGCATAAAAATGTTGACGACGTTGGTCAGGGAGGAAATCTGGCCCACCGTATTTGTATCGTGTCCAGTGAAATCTGAAATTTTTGATTGACGTTGATATTATCTCTGGGAATAGCTGGTTCATTGCTATTTAGTCCTGGTGTCATTTCTAATCCATACCTAGAAAAAATTGGCAAAATGTTGAATTTCATATTATTTGTGTGAGGTGAATCGAGGAAAAAACCGTAGTTGGCCCATTGACAGAGAAAAAATTTGAAATTTTCCAATTGAAATGGAATTTTTGAAAAAAAAAAGGTTTTAGTAAGTGTAAGTACACAATTTTCACAATTTTTTTTACCTAAATTAAAAATGTCAATCGGAGTTGGATCATTGGAAGGGTAAAAAAATTCAAATTTCTGGTTGAAATTGAATTTTTTCCAATTTTTTTGGGGTCAGTGTGGGTAATGTAGCTTCCCCCGGGTTGTTTTTTTTTAAATTGAAAACAAGAATTGAAATTCTTCAAGAAAGGGTCATCGTTTTTGAAAATATTTCCACCCCAAACCTTAATTTTTCCACTTTGAAATTTTTTTACCATTTTAAAGAGCTATCTGACCCCGCCACTCTTCATCACGCAATTTAATAAGTAAACGTTCTCATTTCACAACCTCCCAGCTATTCTGCCCATCAAAATCAATTTTTTTTCTCCAAAATGAAAAATCTGAGAAGAAAATAACGAAGATTGAAAATTTTTTGGAAATAAAATGAAGAACCTTGCACAAATTATATGAAATTGGGTTTTTTGTCAATTTTGTCTGTTTTCGGAATTAAAATTACTGGACTAATTTGTGTAAATTGTGAGCATTATGGTACCTTTGATATACAATGGAAGCAAAGTCATGAGTATCGTTAAAATCCACATATAAGCGAACTGGCTTATGAGGAAAGCCCATACTGGAATTGATGATAAAATTCGTTTGTATGGATGCACGACCTGCAACCGATTCATAAAAAATTATATTGAACACAGTTCTGACTGAAATCGAAAGTATCGTTATTACTTTTTTATTGGATGCTACGGTTGCAGTTCCATCTTGTATGTATGTAAGTTCCTTTCTGGAAATCGATTTGTCTTCCGAAGGTTGATTTTTCAAAAAAATGAAGCATAGTGACGAAGTGATTATAGATATAGCACCTGATTGATCAAAAAATATTGGATTAATTTTAGATTATAGTTACTTACGAGAAATAAAAATACGAAAGAAAACTTTCGTTAATTTTGTATGAAATTACCTGTAGCATAAAATATCATCTGCCAGCCCCATTCGGTAGCTAAAAAAGCGCAAAAAATATGAACGACTCCTACTCCTACGTTCAGCCCGGTCACTACGAACGACATCAGAGTTGATTTTTCATTTTTCGGTATCCATTTCGAGCATAATTGTGTCACGCTTACAATCATGAAACTCTGGAAAATTCATCGTTGAAAATTATTATTATTGAGATTTCAATTAATTTTACTGAGAGATTATTTGAAATGAAAATTAAAGTGGTGTGATCAAGCTATTTTGAATTTTTTTATCTATCCAACTGAGAAACTTTGAATTTAACTTTTTTAAAAAACTTTTTTTCTCCCATTGTTCTAATTCTCCCTTTTTTCAAATATTCGAGTAATAAATGGATTTCAGTGGAGAGGAAGAAAATTTGAGAATTTGAGACTAAATTAAAATAAATGGTAAATTTTTTCCTGTTTTCCCATTTGATGAGTTGAAAAGCACGAAAATGAAAAAAATTGAAAAGAGAAAGTCGAGATGACGTTTAGATTTGGCAAAATTTTTTGTCATCACATTGTGTCATCATATTTGGTAGAATTTTTCACTAACCTCAAATATACCGATAAGTAGACGACAAAATAGGAACAAATAAAAACTGATTTCTAAGCTGATGGGATGAAGTATCATAATAATTCCGCATAACATCAAAGATGACGCACAGCTGAAGGCTCCTCCAAGTTTGGTCACCACGTATCCGCCTCCTAATGATGCCAGTCCACCGTAAAAAAATACGCTCAAGATGAATCCAACAGTTTTTGAATCCCAGTCGAATTCTGCGGGCTGTGTAAACAGAGTTGTGATTTTCCAATGAAATATCGATAAAAATGAAACAGTGATCTAAGACAAGTGTAGCATCTTATTATACAGAAAATTTACGGATGAATTTTGATCATGGGCACACCCAAGGAGGCTCAGGAGCCTCGATTCCCCTCCTTAGACTCGAAAAAATTTTCTTCTACAAAAGTGTAAAAAAGTGCATTTTTTGTCTATCAGATAGTATTTTTTCAAAAAAATTTTCGCATTTCAAAAATTTGACAATTTTTTTACTGATTTTTACGAGTATTCAGTCAAAAATCGCAAATTTCTCAGTAAATTCCCAATTTGTCTGAAAAAACAATGATTTTTAAACTGAAAGACCAGTGAAACTGACTAATTTGAAATTTGAACCTTTCACTCTATTTTTTCTCAAATTCTCAGCTCCTTCTTTAATTAATTTCTGGGTGGGTTTGTGATTTTGATACAGAGAAATAAATGAAAGCAAGCTCACGTAGTGAGAATTTGTTGATTAATTTTTTAGCGAAATTAGATCACTCAAGTCGATTTTTTCGAACCAAAACCAATTTGGCATCCTGAAAATGTCTTGCTGAAATTCTCCGAAATTCGATACTCGAGTACTTCAATTTTTTCTGTATGAGGTTTTTTAAACTTTCGATTTCATTTTCATTTCGTGTCTGTATTTTTTTTTGAATTGGGAAACCTTCCTGTGTATTAATTTGTCAATCTTTCCTCGAAGAATTCTCTTCAGTTATTTCCTTTCTTTTTATTGGAGGACGAAAATTTCATTTCACCTTTCACTTTCAATCTAATTTTTGTACATATTGCGTATTGTAGGTACTCGAGTGAAGATGACACGAAATTTTGTCCAAAAAAATGATAATTTTAGCTGCCAGTAAAAAATTTGATGCAGAAAATTTTATGGTGAAAAAAAAGTTTTGAATGGAAAAAAGATATGATTTTCGAGAAACTTACATATGTTCAGCTATATTTGCTCTAATGCAATTATGTTTTAATTTGATGATTTTCTTTCATCAGCTTACTTTTTCTTCGGTCGAATTTCCTATTTTGATCAGTTTTGGAGAGGTCATATCTACCACAGCGATACTAATATTGCATCTTATGAAAGCTGTGTTGATATAGCACAAGAACATCAAAACTGTCACCAGTAATCTTTTGGAACACCATATCGAAGGTGGCTCTACTTTTATGGTTGAGGATGGGAGTGGATTTCTGAAAGTCAAATAAAACGAATACGTAATTACTTAGGTTAATTAACTTAGCTGTTAGTTTTGAAAATTTTTCAAAATTAGGTAGGGTTTGAAAAGCTACATACAGTGGTTTATTTTGCTCAGATTCTGCTTCGTTTTGATTATTCGATTGAAAACTCATTTTGCCGGATTGATAATCGACGAAAGTTATAATTTGATAACTGTATCATAACCCGAGCATTATTATTGTTCACTTGAACTCAAATGATATACTAATGTATGCGAAAACGAGTATTACGTGCTGGTTCGTTATCAGGTTTGACACCGACTGTATTATTTGTATTATTACCTGAAAAATAAAGTAAGCCAACGTTGAGAATGTTCGAGCTTCGAGGCATCGAGAGAAAGGTTCTTTATCATTCGAAAGTTGTTATCTTTAGACAGAAAGAGTCAAGGACCTTATTGCGAAGCAATTACAAATTATTATATCACATTTTACCTGGTTTTTGCAGTCTGGATGAGTTATTTGTGCATTATATGTAGGTCTAGATATCTCGTTGAAAAATCCAATGGAGAAAAAAACTCCGACTTGAATTCAGTTTTATTTTTTGGTTCAAAATTATCACTTTTAAATGAGTAAAAATATCGATGCACATATCTTGACAAGAAGTTTCGTAATCACAACTCTTTTTTCGTTGAATCGAATCGAAAATATTCTTATCTTAGATTAGATATTCGCGAAATTTTCATATTTTTGAACATGAACACTATTAGATTATCGAAAAAACACTTTTTAAACGCATTTTAAACCTATTTCAATACCTACACTTTCTTGAGAAAATTACTGTCGCACTGAAACGAAAGCATTGATAAAAAACATAAATTAGTAAAATTTAAACTTGATTTTTTTCAACTTGTGATAACGAAAAAAAAAATGATAGTGTGACTTCAGACTTCGGCGGTGAATATCAAGGTTTCAAGGTATACGTTGTACGAGTTCTGTTCGAACAGGTTTTATGACGTAGAATGTGATTAAAAGTAATCTAGGTACATTGCGCTGGCTTTGAAAGAAACAAACACGCATAAAATTATGTTGCGTATTAATTAATGTTAAATGAGGCAGAAGTATAAAATATTTAGATTGGATTGAAAAAGTAGGGAATGTTGGATTTTGATAAAATTCGGTGAGGTCGCTTTCTATGGTTGGGAGACTCTTCCCCAAAATTTATCTCTCATTTTAAAAAGGAACGGATTTAAGAGACCTCAAATTAGGATAATTTTTGAAAAAAAAATGATGGTATTCCACTAAAAATTTTGGTTTGATTTTTGTACACCTTCTTTAACATCAGTGACGTACCGAAGGCATTTTCCAGGGGGGGGGAGAGGTCTCATGAAAATTCCAACTCGAATTCATGAAATTCCCAACTCAAAATGGATGCAACTTAAAATACCAGAAAAATTTTATTTTGCAAGTTCTCTTCCACCAGGCACTACTCGATTATCGATGGATGGAATATATCGACTAAAGCAATAATTTTTTTGGAGAAGAGGAACGATAGTGAAAAAATTGAAAATTTTCGATCTGAAACTACGTAGTTCAAAAATAATACTTACCTAGGGTAAACGCTTTGCAGATGAAATAAACATTTTAAATTAAAATTCAGTTGGCAGCATTGCCATAAAATTTTTTGAAACATAATTTCCTAAAAAATTGTTCTGAAAATTCATTTAAAATGTTGCTCAATTCTGAAATATTAGGGTAGAAAATTGGAGTTGAAAAAATATTCAAGTAAATTTTTTCATATTGAAAATTTTGAATTTGTAGATCTAACGAATAAAATATTCATCTAAAATCGAATAAAAATCAGCATTTTAGAAAAAGTATGAAGAAATTAATGATGAACGGAAAATGAAGAAAGCACTTGATTCGTATTTGTATATTTTCAAGACTTTGGGAATTATTATGCTGAATGAGTGAGCCCAAAACAGCAGTCTTCGGTTTTGTCACTTTTCTAGTCGATTGGAATTTGAACTATCTTGTTTACTATCAATAAATGGTGAAGTGGACCATGGCTGAGCTTCACTTGATCCATGTAACATGAATATTGCGGCCCCGAAAAAAGAAATTCCACTTGCCAAAATGAAGCATCGATTCCATTCTTCCAAGCTCTGCAAATTAAAGATTAATGAAATGAAGAATATAGGGTAATTATTAATAAAAGAAAAATGCTAAGTTGATTTTAATATCGCGTTTGTTGGATCAAAACACGATTTTTCTTATCAACGAGAAGTAGGTAACCAAAGAGTAGGGTATCTAATCCCTCAATGAAGAATTTTGCAATTTGCAGTAGTTCAAATTTAATGATTCAGCCTACTTAATTCGATTGAACTCACATGATTCATAGTCATAAATCCGGTTGCACTTCGCGCCATGATACTGCTCAGAGCATTTCCAAAAGTGCAAAGTCCAGCTATAATGCTGCTGCTGTTTGGAGCAATGCTTATGACGATTATCCTATGTAAAAAAAAAAATTCAGAAGCAAATTTTCATGAATAGATCTTCAGCTGAATATTTTGAAAAACATTAATATGTATTGTTACTCACTGTAAAACAAGATTAGAGATGGATAGCAACATTTGAATCAAAATGAAGGAAATCAACGATACGATGAAATTAGAGATCAGCACCGTGGCCACGAATAAAACACCGCCAATGAGATACGCTCCACTCAGCAATATTTTATGTATCTATTTACATAAGAATTTTACGTTCCTGAATAAATTATTATCTATCATGCGATTTGGTGCAAATTCTCGGTACCTTAGTCACTGAAATTTCAGAATTCTTTAAATAGTCGAGAAATATTCCGCAGATTGGAAGCATGAAAATATTCACTAGGTTAGGAAGTGAGGAAATCAATCCTACTTTATTGATGGTGTCTTGAGTCATGTCTGAAAATCGATTTGATTTTTTAAATATTATGTAAGATAAATATTTGATTTCTATAATAAGTTTTAAATCTGAATTTTTCGCAATGAGAAGTTATTTTTTCAAATACCTTTAACATAAAGGGGAAGTAAGGTGCTGAGGATGGTCCATACCCACATCAAAGTGAATTGGCTTATGATAAGAGCCCATACCGGAGCTGATGATAGGATATTTTTGTATGGATGTGCTATCTGAGCAGAAGTGATGAAAAATGTTGTTAAATTTCAAGTGAAAAATCACCTCTCCCCCCCCCCTTTCGGTCGAAAATGTACGATTTATGAACAATTTTTACTCACTCTTTTGGTTGGATTGATGATGGTGCCTTCTTGTATGTAAGCGAGTTCTTTCTTGGAGATCCATCTGTCTTCCGACGGTTGATTTCTCACAAATACGAAGCAAAGTAACGATGTTATCAAAGATATTGCTCCTGCAATGGACAATTTTTGTCAAAATTCGGCAAAATTTCGCGAATTAAGAATTTAATTACCTGTGGCATAAAATATCATCGGCCAGCTCCAATGATTGGCCAAAAATGCGCAAAAGCCGTGCACTACTCCGACCCCTACGTTAATTCCGCTGACTGCGAATGATACCAGTTTTGATTTCTCATTTTGAGGCACCCATTTGGAACATACTTGAGCCACGCTTACTATCAAGAAACTCTACAAAAAATTGTAGAGAAATAATTCGAATGTGTTTATCCATCGTTTGTGAAAACATATTTCTGTTAGAAATGTTCTTCTTACAATGAAAGTACCTACCTATCCTAATTCAAAGCAAAATTTCAAGCTCCGACAAAAATAAATTGAAAGGACTTACATTATAAAAGAACCGAATATCTAAAATTTTAGATGCTAAAGATGTTCATTTTTGGAATTTTAACGAATTTTTGAAATTTCAAAATCATCTCATCGCCCGACCCCTGCCAAATATGAAAATTTGATCCATAATCAACAAAAAAATCTTCAATTCAGTACATAGGTACTTATCATATTTTAATTTGGGCCATTTTTATTTTCATGTACTTTTTCCTGCGCTGGAAAATTCTAAAATCTTCTTGAGACTCTGAAACGTCTTGAAACTGCTTCTAGTCAATTTGGGTGGTCGAAAATTGGGTGTACATATACTAAATTTCAATTTTTTTTTTTTGGTTGGTTTGATCAAATTTTCATATTTTACAAAGCGATGGGGTAATTTTGAGATTTCAAAAATTTGCAAAAGTTCAAGAAATTAACTTCGGCATCTAATGTATATTTTTGATTTATTTTTGTTCGGGAGTTAAGATCAAAATTTTACTTTGAATTGGGATATCTTCTTTGTTAGCAAAATAATCTATAGTATGTGAATTTGAAAAATTCAGAGTGAAAAAATCGAACCGGTGAATGGAAATTCAAATCCAAATACACTGACATGATAGAAACTTGATCAATTTTGCCTTCGATTATTGATGAAACTGAAGCTGTTGAGCTTCTACCACATTGCAACAGAGCAAAATGAACCATACCATCATCAGAACATCAGAAAAGATTCAATATATTCATAAACTGATTTGAATGCAATAAAAACTGAACTACCTACTTCACTATATAAAGTAGGTATCTATCAAACGAAAAAAAAAAATTATGTGAATTGAAAAAGGGCTTACCATAATTTTGTATGAATTTCGAGTTTTATCCATTGACAATAATGAGATTCATAGAACATAAATTCTTATCCACAAAAATTATTTGTCAAGATGAAGATTGATGAAGCTAGAAAACCAAAATTATCAATTCCAGACAACCACTTGAAAACATTATTCCAATTCCATATTTTCATTTACGCTCATGAAATTCGTCGAGATGAAAATTTACGTATCTCATCTTTATGACAACAACTTAAGAATACCATTCCAGTTGTAATCGATATGAATGACGTAATAACTAATAACCAATGCACGACATGAAAATCTTTTTCAAAGCCATAAAAAAAATTAAATTTATAAGAATCAGTATCTGATACACAAAAGAATTTTCGAACCTTTTGAAAAATTTGAACTCGAATGAATTCGATCCAAAAAATATCAGATTACAAAACATATGTACTTATTTATAAAAAGATTCCAAAAAACCACCAAAAAAAAAGTAGAAAATTGATTATTTTTCGAGACCAGACAAATTGAATAACCAATCACGTCATTTGACCAATCAATTATGTACAATCAGCTCTAAAAAAAAGAAAATTAAAAATGGGTTTGAAGCTTGCCTGACGCCTGTCAAAAAAATATTGAAATTCCAAACAACGTACGTGCATATAAAATTCGAATTTTAGAAAAATGGTGTTTTCCAAAATTCTTACTCTACGATCTAGGTTTTTTGATGAAGTACATGAACCGATAATAATAAAAAAAATTCCAAGTTAATAAACATTACCAATCCATAGCGAAATGTGTTCACCTCAGATAATCCAGTAAATATTCGACAAATTATAAACAGGGAAAAATCATGGTATAAGCTGATGGGATGAAGTACGATGGCAATACCACTCATCATTAAAGATACGCCGCAGCCAATTGCTCCTCCAAGCCTGGTCACCACGTATCCTCCCATCAACGAGAATAATCCCCCGTAGTAGAATGCACTCAAGATAAATCCAGCCGTTTTGGAATCCCAATTGAATTCTGCATCCTGTAAATAGATTTTCGATGAACGAATAATCGATATGCTAATTTAATTATGCCAAATTCTACTCACTTGGGTTTTGATCGAGTTATTTATGGTGATTTCCTTCGTCGATGTCATTTCTACGACAGCAATACTGATGTTGCATCGTATGAAAGCTGCATTTATGTAGCACATGAACATCAAAATAACAACCATAAATCGTTTGGAGAACCATAGTGAGGGTCGTTCCAGTGTTGATATTTTTGGTGATGATTGAGGAGAAGTTCTGTAAATTAAAATTTAGACATGAGTATTGAAAAGTCACAGTATTACCTCTATTTTTTTTTTTTTGAGGCTTGAAAAAATTTGGTGCGTACATCAGTTGCTTCTTTTGGGTTTCCAAAATGTCTTGATTGGTTCTCTGTTGATTCATTTTCAAAACTTTAGTCGAATTAAGTTCGATTTTCAAAATACGTATGTAAAGCAAATGTAGATACTTTGTTGTAATTTTGTTTTTTTTTATCATCACGTTAGACGATTTTTGAAATATTTACCCACCTTTTTGAGTTTTATCTAAAATTTGTTATCTTTATTGGTGAATATTTCGATTAGATGTGGACTACATTGAACGGTTCTTAGTAGTTGATGGACGGTGGTGTGAGGGTACATTATTGAACCAATTGCAGGTAAATTGTACCGAACAACGTTTGTAATGTCATGTTTGATTATTTGAAATGTTGAATTAACACGAGTGGATCCTTATCAAAATTTTTTTCTGGTAATTTTCCACTATGCTCGTAAAATTAACACGCGTGGATTATCAGAAGAAATGGCCTACGAATACCTATCGAGTGGGCTGAATATGCTTACACCCATCAAAACTGACAAGTTGAGGATCATGATTTCACCGAAAAGTGCCAATGTATTGTGTAATCTGTAAATTGGACGGATCAAAAAAAGACATTCCTTGTATGTATTTTGATAAAAATTGGCGAGATTGTTTATTTTGAGTAGATCAAACTAATAGAGGACTGGCTTTCATTCCTTGCTATGAGGGTTGCAGGGTTAACAAAATTAGGCAATTTTCATTTAAAAAATTTGTCTTTGAGTTTGAAACCTCAAAAAATTTTCAGTGTTTTTCTGAACCAGTGTCATCAAGATAAGATATCGATAGTTTCTCAGTCCTCTGCGTGGTGACCCTTTTCTACAACCATTTGAAGACATGAAAAAAAAATCGAAACAATTTTTTCCAACTTGAAAAAGTCTGAGGCTGCACCTTA
Organism: Pseudococcus jackbeardsleyi; assembly: GCA_038380155.1. NCBI lineage: Eukaryota > Metazoa > Arthropoda > Insecta > Hemiptera > Pseudococcidae > Pseudococcus > Pseudococcus jackbeardsleyi. The sequence goes on from CM076242.1 coordinate 8,427,171, forward strand.
TTTGATTTATGATTGTAATTTTATTTCATTGGGGGAAATAAATCCATGGAAACATTCGGGAAAATAGATTTAAGAATACTTTTTTCAAAAGTGTTTCTCTTCGAGAATTCGGTCGTTCAAAAAATTAACTCGAGATTCTTAATACGCTTGGTATTTAAGTATATTCAAATTGTATCAAAAATTTGTTGATCTTGGAAATGAATTTTGATATTTTTTCAATAGCGATGTTGCCGGTTGCTAAGTGAAAATTAATTATATTTAGTAGCTCTATCATGATTTACTTTTTGAGACTGCATCAAAATAGATTCCTAATAAAGAAAAAAAAAATAATCTGCTTCATTTTAAAATTTGATTTTCTATCAGAGACGCAACTCTTATTGGAGGATAAAAAAAAATCATTTGAGGATCGATAATGCGAGTATTTATTTCATTCCTTCGAGTCTTCGCGTATTTGTTCGAATTTTTACTTCAGCCTGAATCAGATCGAAGGCGAAGATGATCTTCTTCGATAGTTAATCTTAATCAGTCGATCACGTTCTCGCTCCTCATTCGACGATGATGACCACGGCTGGACTTCGCTGGATGCAAATGTGATGAACATTATAGCACCAAAAATTAAAACACCGATGGTCAATATGAAACAGTTATTCCATTCTTGTGCAGTCTGAAAAAATCAAAGCATCGCCTTGAAACTCAATTCTTTAATCATAATTAATTTAAAATTAGCTTCATGTACTAACGTGATGAATGGTCATGAAACCAAAACAAGATCTCGAAATGATGATGGAAATATTGGCGAAAAATTTTGCTAAACCTGCTATCACGCTGGAGTCATTGGGAGATATGTTGACGATGATTGGACTGTAAATAATCGTTGAACGTAGATAAATCATAATCTTAAAATGTTCAAATTATGGAAAATTTTCCCATAAACTTACTCCAATACTGGAGGAACAACCGTCATCACGATTTGAATCACAATGAAGAAAATCATCGACATAGTGAAGTCGTTCAAAAGCAGAACAATTGTGAAAAAGATTATGGACGTGAGAAAAGCCCAGCAGATGGTTATTTTATGTATCTGTCGCGGAATCAAATATTCGATTAGTTTTTTGATATAGCACGGCTGGGTTTTCGAAAATGAAATTCGAATTATGATGTTACCCAAGTAAGTTTCATAATGCTCTTCTTTTTCCATCTATCCAATAATGTGCCTGCAATTGGAGATATGAAAAGTTGAGCCGCTGTTGGGACTGATGAGATAACGCCAATTTCGTCGGTGCTTTTGTCAGTCAGATCTGGAAGTTGTGTGATCATTTTTTTTTACGATGTTTTTTTTTTACGAATATTATTAAAATTGCTATGAAAAGTCGTTACCTTTGATGTATAAAGGCAGAGTCGCGCTCAAAATGGTATTAATCCACATCAGAGTGAATTTACCGACACATACGGCCAAAACTGGACCCGATGTTAAAATTTTTCTGTAAGGATGAAATTCCTGAAAAATGAGAGTTTTAAGGTTTCAAATTGTTTGTAAAATGATACATTTTTCTCCATTTTGAATAAATGAAAAATCATCGATGAATATTCAGAATTGCATTAGTTAAAACTAATTCCGAATGAATTTATCAATAAATTTCAGACTGATTTTTGAGTAATTTTTTAACGATTTTTTTTGTTGATTTTCTACCAGTGAACATTTTTTAAATTATTAGTTGCGTTATATTTTGTGAGTGCATAAACCAGTAGTCAAGTTCCTATCTAATAAAATGTTTTTTCTTTGTTTTTTGTTTCAGGTGAGTTGACAATTTTCATTGTTAGGTTAAGACGAAGTCATGTTTGCATCTGCCAATAAGTAAGTCATTTTCTATGATTCTACGAAATGAAGTAAATAATACTTCACTATTCAACAGGATATTTTCAAAAAGTTCGAAATTTTTAATTTTGTTTCACTAGAACTATGGTACCTACTTCTGAATTGTATTGGCAATTTGGCATTATATTAGATTTGAAAAGAAAGAAAAAACAAAACAGAGTGAATTAAGTATTGATGATAATAAGGAGGGCTTAAGCCCGATCCCTTAAGCTCGAAAAAAAATTTCTGCAAAAAATGAGAAAAAGTGCATTTTTTGCTCTTCAAACAATATTTTTTAAAAAAAATTTCGCCCTTGCTTCACTCGAGCAGTACTTTATATAGTCATTTTATTTCAAGAGATGATGATTTTTTATTGATTTTTCTGTCAAAAATCACCGATTTCTCAATAAATTCCCAGAAAAAATTGATTTTTGGGTGGAAGATCGGTGAAAAATGACGAATTAAAAATTTCATCTAGGTATCTCCCTATTTTTTTCTCAAATTCTCAACTCCCCTTTAATTAATTTCTGGGTGCGACTGTGATGACATTATTTATGCTGATAAAATTTTGAAAAATTTGAATGTAAAAATGTTGAAGATAAGAAAAGTTGGATGATCTCTGACATGAAAATGAGTCCGAATGAAAACAAATCGAAAGCACGCCATTAAAAAAATATCCAGTGCCTATTTCAGGTCGGTCTGGGTACCAAAGTTTCCCTTTTTCGTATTTTGACGAATTTTCGAATTTTTTTATGGATCATTTCAATGGGGGTTTCTTTATTTTTTTCCGGAAAATTCTGAAATTTTTTTAAAGCTTCAAAACGTTTTTAAATCGACTCTATAGTCGGTTTGGGTGGTTTAAAAAGAGTATTATACAAAATTTCCGAATTTTTCTTCGATTTGATCAAATTTTCATATTTTGAAATTCGCCCAAATTCGAGAAATGAACTTTAGCTCAAGAACTATTGGATGTGAAGTTCTTAATATTTATTTTTTTCCTCAGAATTTTACCATCAGTTAGGATACCTCTATTGTTAAACACTCACATCTTTTCGTGCTGCATCTCCGGTCCCATGCAAAATATAGGAAAGTTCTTTTTCAGAAAGTCGTCTATCTTGAGTAGGTCGATTCTTTACCACAATCAGACAGACTAACGAAATAAATAAAGAGATCGCTCCTGCGATGAAAAAAAAAAGGAAAGAATTTAAATATTTACCCACGTTTTTTTGGTACCTTTTCAAAAAGTGAAAATTATTTGAATCCAAATCTGAATTTACTATTGAATTACTACTTACCTGAGACATAGAATACCATTTGCCATCCCCACTCAGCAGCTATGTATCCAAATAGAGGATAAGCTATTGCAATGCCAGCGTTAATACCATTATAACTGAATCCTATTAGAGTAGATCGTTCGATTTTTGGAAACCATCTTGAGTATATTTCGGCAACGCTTACGAAAACTGAAGTCTACAAAAAACAAAGGATGAAAATGAGATGGTTTATTTGATGGTAAAATTTTTCATTATTCTTCCGAATTCGCACGATGTGTAATAGGGTGACTTGAAATTTCCGGACCGCAAAAATTGTTTCGTAAAAAAATTGTAAGGGCCAGCAAATAATGAAATCTTATTTACAACGTAGCTGAAGCTCCATTCCCTTCAAAAAATATTAACTTACCCCCCATTGTTCACAAATCACTGAAAAATTTTCAACTTTTTCAGTTTTTCAAAAAAAAATCTCCAAGTCCAAAATTCTGAAAATTTCAAAAATTGAGATACCTATTCAAAAACAATATTTGCATATGAAAGATCATTGAACAAGGATCAAAAATCATTGCATACCGATTTTGCCTAATCCGAAATTTAAAGGGGCAAAAATATACCAAAAAATTTTCAATTTTTGTAAAATTGGCAACATTGCTATCCTCACTTAACCTCTCGCGGATATTTTGAGTACAGCGTTGGCATTGTCCCTTGTCGATCTACATGTAGGCAACCTCTAATTCAGATCAACGTATGACAATATGGAACGATTTCACTCTAAATTACGAAAAAAACGTTTCGTTCCGGAACTTTTTGGTCACCCTGTAATTATAGGTACAAATTTTGTTGAGAATGATTAAAATATTCGTAGATTGTCCAAAGTGCAAAGAATTCCTTTTTTTTTTTCAAAAATTATGATAAACAAATCCATATTTTTGTTTTTCTTTCAATAATTTTCACTTTTTTTTTTTTGAGGAGAGAGTATCTAGTTATGGTGAAGACACGAAATTTTCTTAATTTTCAATAATCCCAACGACAAATTTTCAAACTGCTCGAGACATTTTTAATTTTCACCCAATGTTGGCTGTGATTTTTTTTTCACAGTTTCAGTTAGCAAACTTTTCATTTTTTCTCTTGTTTCTATCTCTCCTTCCTAATCCCAAAATTCTGGACTTGGTTACATTTCTGGTGTAGAGTACCTATTCATTTTCGAAATGAAAATTTTTTTATGTCAAATTGAAGTGATTTCGTGGAAGGAAGTGACAGTTGCAAAAAAAATTAATTGAGCATCGTGATGATGGCAAGAAAAAGGATAATCAGTTTTGAATGTATCATTTTGATGCGAAAATAGCTCAGGGTACAGTTTGAAAATTGGATTTTGTTTATCAAAAATCCACTGCTAGCTCTTGAAATAGAGGAAGATTTCTAATTTGAGGAAGTAAATTGAAATTACCAGGAAAAATCCGGTCGCAAAACGAATCGCCAGGAATGCGTTGTAATCCAAGTATAATATAAAGGGATGGAGTAATGTTAGAATACCGGCACAGACCATGCTCATGGCGCAACTCCAAGAACCTCCGAATTTATCAACAAAATACCCGCCAAAAAAAATGAACGCCAATCCTCCATACGAGTATATGCTGGAAACTGTACCAATGGTTACCGTATCCCATTGAAATTCAGCGGGCTGTAATTACAAAAAAAAAGCAAAAAAAAATAGTAAAGCTTTTAGGTACCTGAAAATAAAACATACCTATGGAATACGTGTTTAAGTGCATTACCATTTACTTACTTGAATGAAAGTTGTGTCATCAACGACTATGGTTTTATTTGATGTCATTTCGACGACAGCGATATTTGTATTGGCCATCATCATCGTGGAATTGGCAAAACAAAGGAATATCACGATGGCCACCAAAAATCGTTTGGAAAACCATATCGGATTCGAATCAGCATCCGGAATGTTTCCTTTTCTGAAAAAAATAACATCAAAAGAAATTATTATACTTATCGCACCAATTGAGATTGCCAAATCTTCTGATAAAATATTACAATGTATTGTTGAGCGGCAACTTTTCGAAAAAATTTGGCCCGTTTTTACTTTTGACTGTCATTTCACTAAATTTTAATCAGATTTGTTGACCAACGAGTTGACTTCACATTTTTTCACTATTACTTTCCGAAATTACCTGCGATCTATTTTGATAAATTTTATTCTCTGTTATCCCCTCTTCTCACTGATAAAAAATTCTCGTCTCGGGATTTTTCAGCGTTTTACCTTGATAAAAATTCCGTATTTGTTTAATTACGAGACAAATTACCAATTAGTGAGATAATTCGTATCAGCGCTGATATGATTGTGATGTAGGTGTAGGATTGTTAGTCTATCGATGTGTTCTTTGCACAAATGTATAAATTTAGTACTCTATGGAAATCATGAATGATAGTTCAGGATGAACGATTAGTACCTAAATTTTTATGAAATATCGTTCGATCACGCGAAATTTCTTCTAATTAACGAAAGGTGTCCTGGTGTCCACTGTCCAGGTGCCCAGATTCAAATTGTAAAAAAAATAATCGTCTTTAAAATTTAAAAATAAAACTTTGGTTTATTTGCAAACGGGTATCTAGGGTTTAAAATCACATTTTATTTTCATTTCTTAATCAGATATTCGCGTTCTTCTTCGGTTCCACTCGACGATGTTGACGAAGCCCATGACTGCGTTTCGCTGGATCCGTATTTAACAAATATTACAGTGATCAAGACTAGAATAGCTGATGCCAAGAGGAAACAATTGTTCCATTCTGGTATGCTCTGTAAAAAAATTCGAATATTGTGAGTAACAAGTGTAAATCTTGGCTTCATCTTGCAATAATTTTTTCAAAAAGAAACTATTTTATTATTGAGGTCTAAGTTTTTAATGATTTTATGTTGTTTTTTTTTTCAAAAATTTTTTTCAATGTTTTAAAATTGGTTTTATCAAACTTTCTGTCAATTTTTCTTAAAATTTGTATTTTTTCCTAAAAATTATGTAATATTTTCCAAAAGTTATATGTACTTCCCCCCCCCCCAAAACTGTACAATTTTCCCCATGTGATTCATTTCCAAAAATTATGCATTTTTCCTCCAAAAGTCGCGTGATTTTTTTCAAAAATTGTGAAATTCAATTTTTAAAAATTATTATGTCTCCAAAATTATGCAATTTTTTCAAAAAGTTGAGTATGCAATGCGACCCTCCCCCCCCCCAAAAAAAATCATGAAATTTCTTAAAAAAACTTATGCAATTCCCTCCCCCAAAAATTATGCAATTCCACCCAAACTATGCAGTTTTTCCTCAAAAATTATGTGATTTTCTCTCAAAAATTATGCAACTTTTCCCTTCCTCAAAGTTATGCAATTTCATTCCAAAATTATACAACTTTTCCCCAAAAATCATGCAATCCCCCTAAAAAATTATGCAATTTTCCTCAAACATTATACAATTTCTTCCCCTAAAGTTACACAGTTTTCCCTAACAAATTATGCAATTTTTCCCAAAAAGTGGTCAGTTTTACCCCAGGAAATTATGCATTCCCCTCCCGAAAAAAATGTGCAATTTTCCTCCAAAATTACTCAATTCTCTTCAAAATTAGACAATTTTCCCCAATATTATAAAATTTCCTCCCCCAAAGTTATGCAATTTTCCCTAAAAATTATGCAATTTCTTTCCAAAAAAGTAACTACGTCGTTTTCACCCCAGGAAATTGTACATTCATTTCTCTCCAAAAAAATTATGCAATTTTCCTCCAAAGTTATGAAATTTTCACCAACATTATACAATTTCCTTCAAAAAATTATGCAATCCGCCCCCTCTCAAAATATACAATTTTCCCAGAAAAAAATATGCATTTTTGCAATTTTCTACCTCTTCCCCCAAAAATTATGCAATTTCCTTCCAAAATTTATACAATTTTTTCCAGAAATTGAGAATGCAATGTTTCTAAACTTGAAAATTCTTCAAAAAATGCCAAATTTTGAAAATTTCTCCACATAATACTTACGTTATCGATGGTCATAAATCCGATCGAAGTTCTCGAAATGATGGTACCCAACGAAGCGAAAAATTTACATAATCCGGCCACGACGCTGCAATCGTGGGGTGCAATATTAACAATAATCGGTCTGCGAATACGTGAAACAAAAATAATCAAATTTTGATAATTCTGAAATTATATCAGAAAATTGTCCAATTTTCTGGCTTACTCTATAACCGGTGGTACCACTGAAATGGCAACTTGAATCAAAACGAAAAACGCCATCGATAAAGTGAAGCTGGCACTGAACGTAATTGCCACGAAAAATACACCAGCCGAAAGATACGCAGAGCTAATCATTATTTTATGCATCTGTGAATCTCCAAAGTGATCAGTGTTTTTCTCAATCAAATGATTGAATCATTCGAATGATATTTTTACCCGAGTCAACGTAATATTGGTGTTGTTTTTCCAACAATCCAGCAACGCTCCTGCCAAAGGATAGATTAGAATCTCGGCTGCAGTCGGAATAGACGATATGAGTCCTACTTCATCGGTACTTTTACCAGTTAAATCTGAAATTTGAATGATGACGTTAAAAATTGATGAAGTTTTTATGGGAGAATGATTATTTTTTGATTTACCTTTGACATATAATGGTAAACAACCGGTTACGATGACGTCTATCCACATTAAAGCGAACTTGGCGCAGCCTAGAGCTAATACAGGAGCTGATAGTAGAATCGCTTTGTAAGGATGACAAATATTCTATGAAAAATAATGGGAGAATTGAATCAATATTGATTAACTGATTAGTTGACATTGGCATTATAAACTTTACTTGATCTTGAATAGAAATGCGAGTATCGGTTCCGTCGACGATGTACCGCAGCTCTTTGTTATCGATGTATTTATCTTGAGAAGGGCGATTTTTCACTAAGATCAGGCATAATATTGCGAAAATCACCGAACTCGCGCCAGCTGCGTAGAATACCATTTGCCATCCCCATCGATCGGCTATGTATCCGAATAAAGGATATGAAATGGTTACACCGACGTTGGAACCGTTGTAACATAAGGCGATCAATGTGGATCTTTCCTTTTTTGGAAACCATCGAGAGTAGATTTCTGCAGTGCTTACGAAAAATGAACTCTGAAATAAAAAATTGTAAAGATCAGTTAGGTTGAGGATATTCAAATTTTAGATTTAATTAAATTATGGGTAGGTGTATTTTTGTTTTGTGACACCCCCCCCCCTCCCCGAAAAAAATCAGTCATGATATTTTTTCGTGGATTTCTTCTCAAATAAGCTTCAGAATTGCAAAATGGTTATGATTTGAGAAGAAATTCGCAAAAATTAGATTACATTCAAAAAATATTGTAAATTAAAAAAAAAAGGTAGGTGTTTTTTACTTTCAATTTTTGGACAAAGAAATGAGTGATTTTGAAGAGAAGAACTTTTTCAAAATTGAATCTTTTTCGGCAGGGGAGAGGGGGGTTGGTCCGCTATCTCTCTTATTTGTTTGGACTAGTTGATTTAGAGACATGGAGTTGATTCCTTTTTTTGTGAAGTGAAATCAACGCTGATCTTATTCAAAAAGTATTTTGTAATTTGAATACTGTGGTGGAAATTTTTGAACAATAATTTTTTGAAAATTATTCGAAAAAAAATACAAAAACTCACAAAATTGTCGACATTTTTTGAAAATGAATTGAAGATAGTGAAAATATATTATTGAAAAGGTAGGAATTATGTTGAATTTTCAATAAGCTGTACTGAAAAAATTTCGTAAAAGTTCAAATTGTTATGAAAACGGTCACAGAATGTCTATTTTAGCAAAAAAAGTGAAAAATATCCAGATTTTTAATAAATTTTTTTTGATAAGAAGCAAGAATTTTCATAATTTTTTCTATTTCCTAAATTTTTTGACCAAAAGATAAAAACGTAGGATTCATTTAGGAAACGTAGAATTATTGTTTGGCAGTAGATAAGAAGTTCAAATTTTTTAAACTTTGCCAAAATTACAAAAAAAATTTGGTTGAAATTCTAAAATTTCTGTATGTTTGGTTAGCAACTTTTTGATGCTTTTTAAAAAAAATTTATTGCTTTTTCTGAACATTTTTTTCATTTTAATTACTTTTATTTCGTCATAAGTTGAAAATTTTCTGTTATAGATACTTTGAAAAAATTTTGGATCATTTTGTAACCGATTTCGTTCGCAATTGTATCATTTCACACAATTTTAACAATATTTTTTAGGAATTTGAATAATTTTTCTTATATTCTGAATAATTTTAATCACGTTTTCAAAGATTTTGTGATATTTGGAGCAATATTATGAAAAAAAAAAAGAATACTGGTGACTTATAAGTTCTTTTTTTTTTATTAGAAAACTAAGAAACTAAAAAAATGAAGTAAATGCTTGAAAAAATTGGATTTTATGTATGTTTTGAAAATTAAAAAAAAAATGGACCAGCTCTTCGAAAAAAATGTTGAAAATTTTATTTATGTTGCATTATTTCAATAACCAACTTCATTGATTGTATCAATTTTTATGATGTCTGAAATATTTTTTGGTATTTTAAAGATTTTCCATATGTTCTGTTCGAATTTAATCGATTATGTCTACATTGTTCTTTTATGCTTTGCTGAGAACTTGAATAATTTTTCTCGAATTTCGGACAGCTATGATCCCCGTTTTGAATTCTTTTATGGTTTTTGAAACATTTTTATCAATCTTGAGAACATCTTCTTACAATTATATAAATTTTTGTCATATTTTGAATAATTTCATTGTTTTTGATCAAAATGTAGTCAAAGTTCTTTCAATTTTTCTAATATTTCTGCATGCTGATTGAATATCCTCTGATTGAAAAAGAAAAACAGATCATCTCTCGAATTACCTCGTTTAGGTACTTTTTTTTTCAAAGCACAAACCATTATTGATAATGAATTATGTACTTAATTAGAAAAATTACCACGAAACATCCGGTCACGAATCGATTCGCCAAAAATAAATAATAATCGAGATATAACGTGGCTGGCTGTATTATCGTCAGTACGCCGGAGATAATCATGCACAGAGCACAGCTGGTCGAGCCGCCGATTTTATTCACGAAAAAACTAGCGAAAAATGATAGCAGTTCGCCGTACAACCATGCGCTGGAAATAATACCGATGGTGGCCGAATCCCACGGAAAATCTGCAGGCTGATTTCACAAAAAAATGAAAATTTATCGTCGATACAGAAAATTTTAAAAATAGAAAAATTCTCTCGAATTTGATATCGAAAGTACATTGACTTGACATTGTTCTGATAAATCCACTTACCCGTATAATTGTTTTATTTCCTATTGTTATCTCTTTACTCGATGTCATTTCGATGATAGCGATATTTACGCTGCACATGAGCATTATGGTGATGGTGAAGCATAAAAATACGACGACGGCCACGAAAAAACGTCTCGAAAACCATATCGAAGGTGTTTCAGGAACCGGTGCTAATCTAGAAACGATAACGAAACTAATTAATTGAATTTATCAACGTTTACATTGTTCTATTTATCATTATTGTTGGAGAAAAAATTAAACAATTAATCGAATAAATGAAAATATTACGGTAATTCATCGGTTTGCCGGCGATGTATCTGATTTGTGTGAATATCTGGTGGATCTCGACTATCCGTATTTTCGTCCATTTTACACGCGTACAACCGGATTACGAGTTAGATGTTCAAGAGACCGATCAATCGTTTGTGTTATTTTTATCGTTAAAAACCAGTTTGAAATCGTGTCATTTGAACTTTGATTTTGGGCAAACGAATTTTTTCACGAAATGTACCCACGTGTGTTTCATGTAAATACTACTATTGTGTTTTGTGTACTTATTTGACTTGAAAATGTTAAGGTTGTGTTTTTATCTAGTGCCCGGTCCGTTGTTGCTATTGCGATTGCGTAAATTTTAGTGACGTCCTCCTAGGTGTAGGTATTCAGGTTTAGGTGGTATACGTGGCTCTTACGTAAAGTAAGGGTCTCTCTGTATTGGTTAAGGTCCCATTTTATAATAAGTTCGTCAAAATAAAAAGTATTGGGCAAAATAATTATTCCAATTAATGAATATTAATAAATACCTTACAGTCCAGGTCCCATGGAGTTCGATTAGTTTTTGATGAGAAAAAGAGCGAACAGCGAATTTGAAAACTCGAGGATATTACTCAAAATAGTATACAGCACAAATTTCAAACAAGAATAAATTTAAAGCACATCATCAAAGAATCCAATATTCAAAATTTCTAATGCTGAAGTTCATTTCTCGAATTTGGCGAATTTTTGAAATTCATCTCCCTGCAGAGTATAAAAAATTTATCCAATTTAACGAAATAAGCTGAAAGTTGGTTTAGACTCCATTATTGACCTTCCAAACCAATTGGAAGGGGTTTCAAGACGTTTCGGAGAATTCAGAAAATTTTGGAATTTTCCGGTGCTGAAAAAAAGGTTTATAAAAATCATCCATACGAATTTCAGCATTTCTATTCGCGGATTATTAATATCGGTGACTTATTTGATTGATTGAAGCAGATTTTTCCAAAATTCGCCACTTGTGTGTTCAAACTTCAAACTCATATTTTTTGGCTAAAAATTGATTTTTTTTTCAAAAAATTGTCAAACCAAAAAAAGAAATTTAAGTTGAGGGCTGCGAATTTTGGAAAATTTCTTTATTAATCAATTAGGTAAATGGATCAATATTGATTGTATCCCAAATCATTAATGCTGAAGTTCATATCCTGCCAAAGTGACCTTGATTAGTACTCTTGCCCCATAGGAGGGGGCAAGAGTGCTAAGGTGTGGGGCAAGAGTACCGCCAATACCGCCATTTAACTTCATATTAAATTTGATACTTAAAGTGTGGGGCAAGCAGAGGCGATTTTCTGAGGGAAGTTAGGGAAGTCAGACTTCCGTTGATTTTTCCAGAGATGGAGATTTTTTAAGAGTACCTACCTGTCAATTTTTGGTAAAATCTGTGCAGAAAAATAGATAGGTATGCAAATTTAATTGAATTCCATACTAAAACAAGGTAGTCTGTTTTGCAAATCAAATTTCTTCAATCGCTTTGATTGTAAATTTTATCCTTTAAAAAATAAGTAGCACTTGAAAAAATTTAGTTAAAATTATTTCAAAACTAATTTTTTTCAAAGTTTCTCCAATTTTGATTTTCCCCTTTTTTTCTTTCAATTTTAGGCTCTGAAAAATTGTGTCCAATATTTAGTCAAAAGACATTTTGAAAAAATGAATTTTAATTTTTTTTAGAAAAATAAGGAATATTTTAAAATATTAAGGTATAGAAAAAGTTTTTGAATTGGAATAAATTCCAAGAAATATGAATTTGAATATTTTCAAATTAAAGTTGAATTTTTTTTAGGAAAATTTGAATTGAAAAAAAAATATGGTTGAAAACATTTTAGTAGGTATCTGTTAAAAAAATTCTTCAATTTAGATTTAAGTATTCAAATTTTTCAAATCTTCAAATTTTTTTTCGACCAACTCAAAAACGACTGAATTTTTTAAAAAGTTCTCAATTTCATGTACCAATTTTGTAAGGGTTTTTGATCAATTCGTAGGTATTAAAAAGATATTGAAAAAAAAATGGCCAGTTTATTCTTTGAACTTCCGGACTTCCTCAGATTCTCTCTTCCAAAATCGCCACTGGAGGGCAAGAGTATCACCATAAACATCTTATGTTACTGATCGTCTAATTTGATTTCGTTTCAAAGTTTTTATGCAGAAAAATTTGATCAAAACTTTACTTTGGCAAAGAGAATATATTATAACAAAAAGTTTGTGTACAGTTAGAAACGTGTAGTACTTTTTCCCCCACCTCAGTATTTTTCTTAAAATTGGGTTTTCTCAAATAATTTAGTACATGGAAAAGATTTCTTATGTATATTCTGATAGCTTACCTCATCATCTTCCTCAAAATGCTATATACCCCGATTTACAATTTTTTTACTATCTCAACATCAAAAAAACTGTAGTGCAAAAATTACAATTTTTTCGGCTTAAAATTTTTAATAGCTCACAGATTAAAAACTACCTACTGGACCAATTCAGATGATTTTTTCAACATTTTGTCAGTGCAAGGTATACTTCAAAAAAATAAAAAATTCACCAACCCTACATTACAGAAATACTAGATATCGAAGATCGGACTCTTGCCCCCATGCGTGGTCTTGCCCCGCGGTACCACTATTGGAGGACTTTCCTATCGGGTCTGTCTATTCTCACACGGAATGAATAACAAAATGACCGAACTATGCGCGATCTCGTCCATTTTTTTCGTCATCTTCACTACCAAAATTGATCAAAATAGGTATCCAAATTGTTGTGAGCTGATCGGAAAATAAAATTGTATTGTCTCTCTCTCTCTCTCCCATCTCGAACAAATAAACCGTCTGTCTGTCCCTCTTGAAAATATGTACTCTAAAATAAAATACAGAAAATTTTATTAGTTTTACCCGAAATTTTTGAGCACGTATGATTGAGAACAAAACAAAAAACAACTGAGCTGTGAGCGTTTAAAAAAATTTAGAATATGGAGGTTAATTTTTGTAATTAAACTCGATATTCCCGACTTTTAACGAGATAACGAGGCAACAATGTTACTCCTCCTACTTGAAAAAAATTAAAAATTGATGGGAAGATGTTATAGTTTATAACAAATTGAATGACATATGCAGAGACGATAATTGAAGTTACGTTTATAATGTTACACTTGCATGAAAATTATACTGCTTACTACTAATTAATAACATTGCTAGCATTATAATTATGTACAGTCATCATCAGCCTATCTAACCAAGCCAGTGATGGACAAACAATGTAGTTTCTACAGTTTATGATCGTTGAAATGTTGATGGATCTGTTAATGAAAAGATAAGGAGAGGGTACAAAATTTCTACAGAAATTAACGAATTTGCTGGGGCTGATCAAATGCGCTTTCATTTCAACCAACTTTGTATTGTTTTAAATACTTTATTGCGAGCGTTTTTCAATTCCGGAATGTCTCTATGTGAAGGAGGATATATATCAGCGCAATGAGATGTACCTAAAGTTAACATGAAGGACATTATTCAAGTATAAATAATTCAGTGAACATACGTGATGCGCCGTGAATTCGTGATAACCAAGGACCGGATATGTACGTTGTAAAAAACGCAAAATATGTAGGTACATATTTTATGCGCTAAAAAAAGGGTGAAATATGTAAAAATATGTGCTAAAAACTCGTAATATGTGAAAATATGTGAATACATGGTATCAAAAAACTGCTTTTTTCGATCTTGTCATTAAATTATGACTCAAAATGCTGAAATATGATTCAGTTTAGGTAATTTTGACTAATTTCAGTAATTTCTTATTGATAAAAAGTGATTTTTGAGATTCAAAATCAAAAGTATTTACTTTTTCGAAAAAAAAAAAAAAGTTCAACCGGAATTTTCATTTCTAATACAGAAAAAAATATTAAAAAATCAAATGTTGGGTGGTAAGAACGAAAAAAAGGCGTAAAAAACTTATAAAATGAGTAAAATATACCCAAAAACGTGTGAAAAATGGTCAAAATATGGCCAATTATGCGTCAAAAATGGCAAAATATGTGAAAATATGCGTTTATACCCAAAATATGCAAAAATATGCACAAACATATGGATGGGGCTTAAAATACACAGAATTTTTTGAATCATATAGAAACCATTGATGTGTGCGATAGGAATGCTCATAGGAAAATATGTTTTTTCATACATATCCGGTCCTTGGTGATAACCCGATTCTTATGGTGAAAAACATGTTTATGATGTTTTCGAGAAAAACGCCGAAACAGATCGAAAAATGATTTCTATAAAAAATGGCTTTTTGCCGGAAATGCGTTTTCTGATGTCTGAAGAACATTTTAAGCACATCATCTACTCGTTTTCGTTGTTTCACTGCCTCATAAAGCGTTTATATCATCATCTTTTTTTTTTTTTTAAGAAAAAAGCCTAGTTTAATAATTTTTTCCAACTCTTTCGCAAAGTTGGTTGCACTGGGTGACTAAGAAGTATGTACCTGAAGCTTGCTCATTTGAATTTCTCATGAAATTTTGCTATATGACCACCAATTTTTCAACATAATTCCATTTCTTAATTTTATAGTCGTAACAATTTAAAAAGATGCAATGAAAAACGTCAAGAGCTTATTTCTCAGAAAGTTGTTTTCAGCAGTTTTCAATTCCAAAGTGGCATAACTCAGCGAGTTTTGCTCGACTGATGGAGCTGCGATTCGCTCCATTCAATTCCTCGTACATGTTTCTATCATAAACCGTCAAAATCGCATTTTTTTACCCTCTTCACCATAAGGGTCGGTTTTTCACGATGCGTCACATATGTATATAGGTATAATAATATGGGTGCATTATATATAATATATATAATGCACCCATATTATTTTGAATATTCCTACCTTTGATGAAAACCGTTTCATACAGAGAAGTACTTGTATTGTAAATACCAGCTTTATGCCAAGGATCGAGGGATCCATGAATAAATATTGTGTTACACGTGTTGAAATCCAGTAATCCATATTGCAAATTTGCATGGCTTATTCTCTCTGTCAAATTTTTTATGCTGAAACTTGTAAAAAAAATATTGTAAAGTATTTCTTTAATGAATTTCATTTTTTAAAAACCGCTTTCTTTGACCTATGACTAAATCTACACAAATGGGCCTCAGGCACGAAATTGAAAATACACTGCGAATGACTGAATCTTTCTTTTTCCAACTCTTCATGGTTGATGAGCGTTTTTTTTTTTCAAGTCCGCTTGTTTATTTTTAAGTTCGAAATTTTTCCTCAATTATTTTCTTAAACTTCAAAATTTTTTTGTCGAGGTCTACAATTTTTTTCCTAATAGCGTTTTATTTCAACGTTTATTTTTCGAGTTCAAAATTTTTCCTCAATTTTATTCCAGAATTTCAAAATTTTTCAAATTTATTTTCTCAATTTCTCAAGTTAGTTTGAAATTTTTTCATCAAATTTTCCTAACATAAAATTACTACACTGCGGATGACTGAATTCTTCAAGTGTGAATATTTTTTCCCAAGTATCCATCTTCACTTCATTTCTGTTTTGCTGAAAGAAAGAAAAAATAGGTACTCAGAAAAAAATATTTGAACTTGAAGGATTCAGTCATTGGCACATTGGCACTTTGGCAGTAGTAATTTTATATTGGAAAAATTTGATGAAAAAATTTCAAACTAATTTGAGAAATTGACAAAATAAATTTGAAAAATTATGAAATTCTGGAATAAAATTGAGGAAAAATTTTGAACTTGACAAACAGACGTTGAAAAAAAAACGCTATTAGGAAAGAAATTGTAGACCCCGACAAAAATTTTGAAGTTTAAAAAAATAATTAAAGAAAAATATTGAACTTGAAAAAAAAACGCAAGCGGACTTGAAAAAAAAATCTAAAAACCGCTTATCAACCATGAAGAGTTGGAAAAAGAAAGATTCAGTCGTTCGCAGTGTATTTTCAATTTTGTGACTGAAGCCAATTCTTGTAGATTTAGTCTTATGTCTTACTTTGGACCAAAAAATTGTCCGCATACAGTTTCGATTTCCACTTCAATTGGTGTAAGTAAGTGTTTCACAGGAGATATATAAGTTACATTGGTGTAACTTGAAAAATGGCCCATCTCAGAACAACGTTGATATATCCATGTTCTCACTAAATGTGTAAATACCATATTATCAATTTTAAGAATAACATAATGATGTCAAAATCAATTATTTAGACCATGAGAGAATGTAGTGGGGAAATTCGAATTGACATCAAGTACTCTCTTAATTTGAATCCGTCAAAAACTGAATATTGACTGGTTGAAGCAGGCAGAATTGAGTCATGCGTGCCAAGAAATAGTAGTTTTCGTTATAGAGGGAGTAAAACGCTATTTTACTCCCTCTCGCGAATCGCTCGAGTGCTTAAATTCGCGTTTTTCTCCCTCTATAACAAAAAATATCGTATGCAACTCGGGAGATAAACGATTTTCGACAATTTTGAGTTATTTCCCTCGCTTCGCTCGTGCAATAAACCTCAAAATTCGTCGAAAATCATTTTATCTCCCTTGTAGCATAATATACTATTATATAACTAGAGACTAAAGTGTGTGATTACAAACGAGTGCGAAAAATAAGCCCGAGCCGTAGGTGAGGGCGTTTTTCGCACGAGTTTATAATCGTGCAAGTGCCTTGTTGTACAACAATTTTTTCTTATATTATACACAATAATCGCATCATTTCATCATTGTTGCGATATTGAAAGTCGAACTTGAACCCAAAATTTGAATGAATTTGATGAAACATATAAAATCAAAATTATTTTATTAAACTTAAAGCTGCAGATAGGTAGGTAGGTATAAGTACTTGTAAAGAAAAAAACCTGAAGATTGAACAAAATTAAAAATTGAATCAAATAAACACCATTCGGTGATCAAAAATTCAAAATTGAATTATTAGTTACTAAGATATACGGCAATTATTGAACCTATTGAACACAGCTTCGGTGCAATGAGCCTTCATCAACACTTCACTTTTTAATAAATCAGTCACTCAAATTAATACACTTCAAGTTCAAAGTTTTCCAAATCATAAATTTACAGGATAAATACAATTTAGACAAAGAACGTTTGAATTCGGTTCTAAACTTATGATAATGTTTTCAAATGTGGCGTTATCACACGATAAATACAGAAGAAACAATACAAAATTACTTTACTCCCCGGGAATAAAAGTAAATCAACATTTGCTCCCTATTTTTTTTTGTGTGTTTAATAATACATAATGTACTTTAGTCCCTAACAACAATGATGAAATGATGTGATTATTTGAATGATTTAAGAAAAAGTACATTATAAGTATAACCAAAGTTCTAGGGTTTTTTGGTTGATCAGGTCAAATTTCAATATGTACTTTGAAGGACAATGAGATATAATTTTGAAATTCGAGATTCAGGTTCAACAGGCCTTAATGAAAACAAGTTTTGAAACTTCAAAAGAAATAATCGTAAAAAGGGGAATTATCAGGTGTTATTTTGACCTGCCGAATCAAACTTTCATTTCGTTTTTTCTATTTGTATAAAACAATCAAAATTTGATAAGTCAGCTCAATGAAGTGCGTTCATACACGGTTTTTCAGAATTTTCGGCGCTTGGAAGGGAGGTATCTAAACTCAAAAAATTATTTTGAGCCGAAACAAAAATAAATCAATAGTAGGTACAATATTAGAGAACCCCAGGTTAAAAATTTTAAGTGCTACAGTTATTTTCTCGAATTTTTTAATTTTCAAAATTAACTATCGCCCTGCGAAATTCATATGAAAATTTGGTCTAATCAATGAAAAAAATCTTTCGAACTCTGGAATCGATTGGAAGCGGTTTTGAGAAGTTTATGATTCTCTGGCAGTTTTGGAAATTTTCAGCGCTAGGAAAAAGTCTATGAGATTGATTCATATGTAATGTGAAAGAAGTAAATGAGTTTAAGGGCAAAAAACGCTTTTGGACATTCAGTGATTTGATAAGTATTCAAGTGCAGGTGTGTGTTTGTTGGTAGGTAGCTAGGTTCCTTACTGTTGTTATAGTCTTTCATGGAATTTTGAACTTCTTGATCTTTTTTGGGTGGCATATTCATGTAAACTGCACTGCGCCCAATATCCCTTCTTCTGATTTCAACAAAAGCGTCTAACTGAAACACAAGTCTTTAGGGTGTTTTTTTTTTTACTTCTTTCATAGCCTTTTTTACTACTGTTATTTCAGCTTCAACAAATGGTTTAAAACGCGATAAAAAGCGCTTAGCATTTTTTAAAGCGCTTTTCTCAGCGATACACGCGCTAAAATCCGCAATAAAAATCGCTCACTTACCTTGCAGCATTTTTCAAAGCGTTTTTTATAGCGTTTTTTGAGGCGTTTTTCTCTGCCTCTTTCGTGTATGTATATTTAGGTACTTACATACTTACTCGTTCTGAGTTATGTGGTTTAGAGGAGGCCGCCATCACATAAATTTAAGAAGAAAAGAGAAATTAATTTTGGAAAAATGAAGACTAACAATGTTTTTTTCAAATGAATACATGAAATTTTATATTTTCAAGAGCATACTTATGAACCGAATTTGACAACATCAAATAATTTGAAATTTTCTGGAGTAATAACGCATCAAAATCTGTATTTTTTGGGAGGGAGGGGGTGAAAAATGAACTTGGTACTTAGTTTCTTTTACGTGGGAGGTATCCCTACTTCAAATAAAAATAAATCAAAATTCAACGATAAACAAATTTGTATCTAAAATTTCAAGTGCCGGAGTTCTTTTCTTGAATTTTACAGCTTTTTAAAATTTCAAAATTTTACTCATTGAGTGTGTACAGCGATTTAAAAATTTTTGTTGCACCGAATCTTAAGCGTTTTTTTGGACTTTTTTAAAGCGTCTGCGACTTTTAGAGCGTTTTTAAAGGCGTTAGCGACTTTTAGAGCGGATTTTAAAACGTAAGGCGTTAGCGTCTTATAAAGCATATGGTGTTAGCGACTTTTGGAGCGTCTTTTAAAGCGTCTGCCACTTTTAGAGTGTTGTGCGTTTTTTATAGCAATTTTTATGGCGTTGTGCGTTTCCTTGCCAATAGGGATATTTTTGCATACAGTTTTACCTTTCTACCCTTATGTTCAGTCATAATCCTACAAACTACAGGAATTGTCATATATTGTACATCTACAGGAATTGTCATATATTGTACATCATTATGTAAAACAGCTCGGTCGATAATATCCATCATGATGTAGATAATATGTTTCTTGACTATAGTGATATCTGAAGAATTATCTAAACTAGTGAGAAATTTTCGATTAAATCAACATTTACTAGTATAAATCATTGGAAGTTGCTGCAGTCCTTACTAAAACATTTGTGAGATGTTTGCTATGTTTTGAGGGCTGTCGACAAGACGTGAAATCTCTTCAAAAGCAAGTGTAATACTTTCTACACATTTTGGATCGTGCCATTTTAATGCGTCTTCCACAATTTGGTCGTACTCTGAAAATGATTTGATATGGTATTATGTTGAGGCATAAGGACTAAGGACTATCCTTATCCTTCACCTTTTACCAGATACCATGTACAATTTTAAACAATTTGACATAAGTTTACATCCAATGTTTTAAAGCATAATTTTGATTTCTTTGTGAAAACTTTACTTTTTCGTGTTCATTTTTAATAGACAAATAAAATAAAACCAACCCGACCACTTTAAACCCAAAATTCGCGGGGAAAATCAAAGTTGAAGAAATTGTTAGCATGAAAAGTTTTTGTTACGTAATTTCCAATCGAATATAACTTATATCAACCCTAGTGATTTTTGCTTTGTTAATTACGTTTTGTAATTGTAATGGTGGTTTACTAGAGATTACGATAGAATTGCCCTTTTTTTAGGGCATAGTTCCCATAATTTTTTGCCTACTCTTCGCCTGCCGATTTACTTTGGTCTTATGGGAGTTCATTAAATATTAGTTTACGCATAATGAGAGGGATGAAATTGGTTCAAATTTGTAAATCTACAAGTGTCAAGATAATATCTGAAAACGTACGTATGGTTTTCTCATTATATAGCATGAAAAATCCAAGATTTTTCGAATTCAATTTTTTCGTAAAATATTCTATATAACGAGAAACCCATACGTACGTTTTCAGATATCACTTGACAATTGCAGAATGCAGATTTACAAATTTGAACCAATTTCATTCCTCTCATTATGCGTAAACTAATATTTAATGAACTCCCATAAGACCAATGTAAATCGGCAGGCGAAGAATAGGCAAAAAATTATGGGAACTATGCCCTTAATTGAAGGTACCTAAGTACCGAAGAACAATCCCGAATAGAGGTGGTCGAAATGGAGGCACTCCTAATATTTCGAACTTTCATAAAAATTTTCGGTACTTACCTTCAATTAATTGAAAAAAAGGCAATTCTATCGTAATCTATAGTAAACCACCATTACAAAACGTAATTAACAAAGCAAAAGGTATATTCGATTAGAAATTACGTAACAAAAACTTTTTATGCTAACAATTTCTTCAACTTTGATTTTCCCCGCGAATTTTGGGTTACGAGTGGTCGGGTTGGTTTTATTTTATTTGTCTATTAAAAATGAACACGAAAAAAATTTTCCCCGATTTTTAGCATTCATAATCGACGAAATTCAATGGGTGGTCGGAATTAGGCGGTAGGCGGAATTAGGCCACTCTACCCTTATTGCTTGAAGTTTCTGTTATTATTTTCGTTTTGTAAGATCCAAATGATTAGTTTGAAAGTTGCTTGTTCCAAAATTACACCTTCATCGAAGATTTGTCTCTAAATATTTTATGCAAATTGTATAAGAAGTAAGAACTTGATAACACCCGTGTACCTATATTGTGATTTTTTGATACATTTATGAATGAAAATGTTTCAAATTATGAATTTACTGTTCTCATAGTGTATTTTTTTGGGGTGGGAATGAGGGAGGAATGGCGAAAGGTAAACTAAAAATTTCTCAAAAAGGAGGGGGCTACGGGGATAAAACCCCCCAAATTTCCTTAAGCTCGGAAAAAAGATTTTTTTATTGCAAAAATATTTGAAAAAGTGCATTTTTTTGTTTTTCAAACAGAATTTTTTCAAAAAATTTCCGCCCTGGCTTCGCTCGTACAATATATATATTTTTTTTATGTTAAAAATTGATAAATTTTGACCAATGTTCGAGGCATAAATCACTGATTCCTCAATAAATTACCACTTTGTCAGAAAAAATTGATAATTTTTGACTGAAATATTGGTAAAACAAAATGAAGTAAAGTTTCCTCTATATGAATACACACACTTTATATGTACCTTGAGGTACCCGGGTAGTGTCTCTATACCCGGGTCTTTAATAGTCCTGATCAGCGCTGTGGCAAAAAAAATGACATTTTTTTTGCCATTTAGCTCTAATTTGGCAAAACTAAGGCAAAACCACTAGTTTTCTCCTTAATGTAGCGCTAGTATCGAATATTAAAATGACAGAGTGGCAAAACATTGACAAAATGTTGGCAAAACGAGTAGGTAGCGCAACTTTAGCGCTAGTGTTGTATATTAAACTGACAGAGTGACAAAACATAGACAAAACTGTGTCAAAAGGGAGTAGAGAAATGCTTATATGACAAAATAATGGCAAAATGTTGGCAAAAACCAGTTGAGATTCAATGTAGGTAGCGCTGGTGTGCAAAAGTAGTGTGATAAAAGTGATAACGTGTTTGGTGTTCTCAAATTTATTCAACCTTTTATTTTCAAAGTATTGGTAAGTACCATTTATTGCAATTAAATTGTTGACACAGTGTCCCTGCCACTTGGCAGTGAATTATTTATTTTAATCAAGTGATAGATATTTTCTTTTGTTTGTGTAGATTAAATTTTTCCTCATCTACTATTGATAACATGACATGATGCCCAGGACAAAGCAGATTATACTTGAGTTGAGTTGGCATTGCATCCCTTCCTCAAATACTCCAATCATCATATTGAAAGATGTATATGATAAAGTTTTTGAATAAATTTATTGTGATACCTATTCTAATCTCTACAATTATTATTCTCTGCATGATTCACTAAAAAAAATGTTGGCAATATTTTTGTCAAACTGGTAAAACCAATCCAGTCCTCTGATTGGATAATAATTTTGACACAGTTTTGTCACTATTTTGCCACACTGGCAATATTTTTGCCAAACATTTGCCATTGTGGCAAAACAATACAGCGCTCTGATTGGTTGAAATTTTGCCTCATTTTTGCCAATCTTTTGCCAAAAGTCTCATGTGTGGCAATTGCCATTTTGGCAAAATAATTTGCCACACAGCGCAGATCGGGGTCATAGTGGTGCCCATTTTATACATAAGGGTAAGGTAGCCTATTATCGACCAGTGTCCAATATCGACCACCCCCCTTATCTCCGATGCTTTGGGCGATAACGAGCCAATTTTTTTTTTTCATAATCCTTGACCAAAAATCCGAAAAATAAAACCAACCCGACATCCTGAAAGCCAAAACTCGCGGAGAAAATTGAGAAAGAAAATTTTGGAAGTCCAAAAATTTTTTTGTGTGTTTTCTCGCAACCTTCGATCATACAGCTTATATTATAAGCTGTATGATCGAAGCTCGCAACACACGAAATTTTTTCATAAAATTATTCAATGCGATTTGATTTATGTTCTCGTGAATGAAAATGCACGAACTTTCATTGCCTATTGTCAGCTTTCATTAATTCCAACGGTAAGTAAAAAAAAATTTCGGTCAAACTTCAATTTTATGGTGTGTCCAATTATCGACCACCTCTGAAATTGCATCTTTGACAATGTTTTCAGATTTTAACATATCGATTCATTTAGGAATGGCCTATTATCGACCACTTTTTTTTGGAGCCTCACAATTTTTAAAGTATAGGGGTTAGAAATGTCGTTAATGGCTTAATGGATACCTACATCTTTCTCCTACAAGCGTGGAAAGCCCCGGGGTCATCCAAAAATTTTAAGTATTTTTTTGAATTTTTTTTTCTAAAACATTGGGGGGTGGTCGATAATAGGAACCCAAAATTTCGAACCCACTTTTTGACATGTTTTAGAAAAAAATTTCAAAAAATACTTAAAATTTTTGGATGACCCCGGAGCTTTCCACGCTTGTAGGAGAAGGATGTAGGTATCCATTAAGCCATTAACGACATTTCTAGCCCTTATACGTTAAAAGTTGTGAGGCTCCAAAAATAAGTGGTCGATAATAGGCTACCTTACCCTTATACACCATTATTACCCGTATGTAAGTGGAGTATCTTATGGTGCTGGTGTCGAGACAGGACACTACAAGGTCTGTATGCCATAATCAACTAGCACCTAAATCATTTTCGCGCACCAAATGATTTTGCCAAATTACACCGTAAATTACCGGTAATTGA
The DNA here is from genome assembly GCA_038380155.1 of Pseudococcus jackbeardsleyi. NCBI lineage: Eukaryota > Metazoa > Arthropoda > Insecta > Hemiptera > Pseudococcidae > Pseudococcus > Pseudococcus jackbeardsleyi. Next base: position 8,451,332 of record CM076242.1, read on the forward strand.
TAGGGGTGATGCCGGTGATGGCCGCGATGGGTACTAGCACATAAATAATTTTCGCGTACCAAATGATTTTGCCAAACTACACCGTAAATTACTGGTAATTCATAGGGGCGATGGCTGCGATGGGTGATCGGTGCGCGTCTTTGCGGGAGGTGTTGATTTTCAATTTTCATTGAGGAAATAATTATGAAAATAAAATTAAAATTTTTTAATTTTATATGATCGGAAAATGAGTACTTTCCGGCAATGTTTTTGTTTTGGAAAATAAGAGTTTAACAAATGGGTGGAAAATAAATGTAAACAACCGGAAAACAATTATTTTCCGCCCCCTGAAATGACAAATACATGGCCACTAAATGTTTCGTTGTTGATATTGTTATCAGTTGTTATAAAAATTGTTATTAATTGTAGTTTTTTGTTAATTTAAAAAAAAAATTCGATTTATTTTCCTCTCGTATAAAATTAAAATAACATACCTAACAGAATTGTTAAGTAACTCGATCAACTCGTACGATTTAAGTCACTCGGCTTCGCCTCGCTCCTCAAACTTCGTACTCGTTAATCGGTTACTTACCGCTTCTGTTACGTAATATACTATTTTTTGGATTTTTTAAGGGTATGCTTTCGGTAAATTTAACTAGCTCCCAAATCATTTTCGCGCACTAATGATTTTTTTGTCTAATTGCTAAGTTTCACCATTTTTTTCGTAGTATTTTGTGATGTGGTGCAACTGAGAGTAAGGGAATTTACGATGAGGTGTTATCGTTTTGAACAATTTGATTTTGAAAGAAAAATAGAACAATAGGTACCTAGCAATGAACATTCCAACTTATTAGGATTTTTCACCATCTAAATTTTTTGTTAAAATTTCAATTTTTTAATTTTTTTCGATAACTTCTGGTTGACTTTAGGGATTGTTACAAATGAAGAATATTGAAAAATAGGGTTCATTATACAAAATCATCGATTTCCCAAAGAAAAAAATAGACAGAATACAAAACAAAAAATTTTGTTCGTTGAATTTTCATTCTATTGAGTCCATTTATGTAGTTATTTTAATTCATTTTCTTTCAGGATGCTTAGTTTTTCCAACAGTTAGAATCTGCTCGGTCTACAATTACGTTCTATAAATACTTTGGTTATTGCAAATTATCAAAAAAATGTAGATACCTCAAAAAACCTAGGTAAAACAATTTTGATGAAAAATTCAAATCATGAAAATCTCATGAAAAACCTTAACGGGATGGAGAAAAAATTTCAACCTAGGTATGCCAATTCATCACTTAAAGATAGGTCAGAATTACATATCAGTAAGAAAAATTGGGTTTTAATTTTGTTTTAATGTTGAACGCATTTTGGATGGTCTCAGTCAGAAAATAAAATGTTTCAAAACGAAAAAAAAGTGTTAATAAATTATGATTTAATGCGAGCAAGTAAAGAGTAAAAACATTTTTCGCACAACAAATCAAGATAATGGCTTTAAGGGTATGCTTTCGTTTGTTATCAATAAGTAAAATTTAGGATCGCGATTTCTCATCCAATATCGAACGAATTTTTATGAAATTTTCGATAAATGCTTTATTAATGCACTGTCTGTGGAGGACTTTTGCGATATTTCCAAAAAGTATTATATTAATCGAAAAAAAAAAAGATTTAAAAGAATAATTTTGCAGACTGGAGCAGACTTTTCCACAATTTTATGATTTTTGTAACGTAATTTTTTCAAAATTGGAAGGATTTAGGTGAAAAGTCTCAAAAGTCCTCCAAAGATCTCACTGTACAGAAACGAAATATTAAAAGATATTAGAAAAATGTTGAATATTTGCTGAAATATAACGATCCCAAGTTGTCTAAATTTACATCGTACTTATAAAATTTTTGACTATGGTTGTATAAAGAGAGTCATTGTGGTGCCCACCCTAAAGCCTCGCCAGGAGCTCAGGGAAGTCTAGCGATCAATATACAATGATTTTTAAGGAGAAATGTTGTGGTTGGGCACCACTATGACCAAAAAGAAATCTATCTATATTTATTAAGCGAGGCTTTTTCGCCTCATTTTCGCATACATACGATCTCTTAAGCCTCCAAATTGGATGCGAAAACGTACCCCCCTCCCCCTATGTTACACATAATCGATGTAATTGCGTAATTCATGAAATAGGCAATCCCTGCAGAAAATTTCATGATTTAGGCAACGTTGATTTCAAGCATTGAAATGATTGGGAATGCAGCAGGGCATAGGAGTAGACTCCGGAGTCGGAGTCAAACTGACTCCAAATTGACTCCGACTCCGGTTTGACTCTGGAGTGAAGCCGGATTCACGGAGTCAAACTCCGGAGTGAAACGGAGTCAAGAGTCAAGGTCTGAAATTGACTCCAGAGTCAAATGGAGTCAAGAGTCAAGATCTGATGTCATTACGTCTTAAACTAAAACCCCCGGTGTGTCAAGAATTCTGAATCAGTAACAAAATGAAAAAAAAAAAAAAAAAAGACAAAAGGAGAACTATAAAGCAAGTGAGGCTAGTCTAACGGGATTTTCCGTGAGTTACAGGAGTACACCACCACTACAGGTGAAAGAACAAGGCAAATTGTCTCATTTTTAAGCAGTGGGCCTTCAAGCCCAGGTAGTGGCGGAGATTTTTTGTTATTTTTTTGCCTCAACTTTGAACAAAAAATTCTTTAATCAACTTCAGCATCTGAAATTTAGACTTCGAAGGTGGTGGTATTTTTTTAATGGCGTTTAAAAAATTATTGATCAACAGTCATTTTGTTGAAAATAAATGAAGTAGGTATAACGAAGCATAAAATTTTTTCGCAAATTTGATTGCATAGCATGAGATCTGGAAAACAATCTGGAAGCTTGTAAACAAAAAGAATCAAAAAGAGTAAAAATTTTCCTTCAAAATTTGTGTCGTCAGAAAACTACCAAAATTTTTCTCTCAACGAGTCTATGAATAATGATTACATAATTTCTTTTCAAATGCTTTCTTGGTTTTAAAAATAATTTGTTTCAGAGAAAACGAAAAAAAAAATTGATGAACGAATAAGAATTTGTTCAATCAAAAACAAAAATTTGAAAGGAAGGGTCTTGAAATTTTTTAAAAATTTCTACCTCAACTCATAACACAATTCCAATTTAGAATTGCGATTTCAAAAATTTAAGGAGATAAATAATTGTAAAATTAGAAAGCTTTTTGGGGGGAAAGATCTCTTTCAATTACAATTTTTTTAAAGCAAATTTCTTGTAATATTTTTTTCAACTTAATTTTTTTCCAAAATTAAATTATTCGTGTGCAACAGGGATTACTACATACTAGATTGATCTTCGGCAAACAGCAGAAAAATCACCGACTTGTAAGTTTGGAAGATTAATTTGCGATTCTGTAGCAGGATCGCCGGCGCCTAAAAGTTTGCGTTTTTCTCGCGATTCTCACTTCCTTGCACACCGGGCCATAATGTTACGTTACATTACATTACATTGTTACACCTCCAGCATCACGTTGCACTTTTCAAATTTTATCTCCTCAAATCCTAAAGACATATCCATGTCAAAATTTTGAAAGGCAACCCGATGAAAATTAGGTGAAATCGTATCAAATCATATCTGATTTAGATCAAATGTTATCAAAACAGATAAAATTTGATCTCAGAAAATGTCCTAATCAAATTATATTTAATTACATCTGATTTTTTTTTAGATATGATTTGATCAAATTAGATGTAATTTGATCACTTCATAATTTTTTCAGATAAGAATTGATACAATGAGATATATGATTTGATGTAATTTGATAAAATTAGATTGGGACATTTTTGAGATATGATCAGATCTGAAATTTTTTCATCGGGAATGTGAACGCATCCCCAAGCCTGATTATTATTGGAAATAATTTGGGTGCTCTACTTTATAATTTTCAATATTTATACATTTACCACTATAGTCTACTTTAAAGACAAGTACTCCACTTGAGGACACGGCACCATGGATCAGATCTGGATATCTGAGTCGAGATAAGGCGGCTAAAGTAGCCCCATAAGAGCAGCCAATCACAATCCACTTCGTGTCTTTTGGTAACTGGAATTCTTTTGTCATACCTTAATAAAAATACAATGGCAGAAAATGATTAAGTCTCTTGATATAGAATGTAGATATCATTCGCTTTTGGTATCCACTACCTAGAAAGTTGTTATTCCACAACTCTTAAACCCTCCTGATGAAATTTTTTTAGATAAAATTATAATGACTTGGATATGATTAGATCTCAAAAATGTCCAAATCAAAATTGATCTAATTAGATCAAATTTGATCTAATCAGATCTAATTTGATGTGATTTTGTACGTACCGACGGAATTTTTTTAGATCCAATAATATTTAATGGCTTAGATAAGATTAGATCTCAGAAATATCCTAATTAAATTTCATCTAATTAGATCTAAAGTGGAAAAATTTGAGTTAGGTGATCCATTTTATTTATTTCTTGTGTTCAGAGATGCTTTGATCTGTTGAGATGTGATTTGATATGATTACCTGTATGTTTAATTTATCATGTTATCTTCAAATAGTTTCATCCCTGGAATTCTGTGATCATGGTTTAGAGAAGGACGCTACCATGCCGGGTTGAGATTTGAGTATTAAAAGTGATACTTGAATCAAACGTGGTTAAAATTTTTTTCTCAATTTTAATGAAATTGAAATTTTTTTGCTATTTTGATACTTTGTAATTAAAAAAGAAATCAAATTTAATGAAATCGAAATTTTACAATTTTCAAGATGATGTGTCAAAATCTATTTTTCTGAGAATGTAGATTATAGGAATGATGTGTTTGAGGTGAATGGTGAGTAGGGAGAGAGGATAGGGGGATATAATTTTTCATTTTTTTGAGTGATATCTCGAAATTTACACATCTGAGGGTGTAGAATACGAATTTGGAATTTTTTTCCCCTTCAGAGATGAACAGTAGAGAATTTTTCAATTTTTTGGGGTGATATCTCAAAATCTACATATCAGAGGGTGAATACAAATTTGGCATTATTTTTCTTTTAGTGATGAACGGTTTAGGGTGGGAGAGGGGGTACACTTGAATTTTTCCCATTTTTTGAGTGATATCTGATATCTCAAAATCTACATTTTCATTAGTGTTATATCGAAAGAGCGTTTTTCATAGCCAATTAACGGCATGAAAGTTGAATTTTCTCCGCTGTATAGAAAAAACTGGTTTGTGTGGTTACTGCCCAGCTGGCAAGATAAGGCAGCGCTACCGAAGCATAAGGTATACTACCTTACCAACACATTAACAAATTTCCTTATATAAATACGAGGGCGATGCATACATTGTGTGGGTGCACTGGTGGCAGTGAAAAGGTAGTGTATGGTGGAATTCGCTTCAAGCTTGTTTATAGCAACACTACCAATGCACTACCACCTACACTACCTTAAAGAAAGTTTGCCGCCTTGGGCTACCTTCTCACTCAGTGTTGCCAGATGAGAATTCCAAAAATCCCCAATTCGAAGTTTCCAAAAATCACCAAAATCACCAATTTCTTTTTCAAGGCTTATAAGGGACGTTTCGAGAGGAATTTGCCGGGTAAACAGTTTGACAAGCAAAAAAAAAAAAAAAAAAAAAGGTCGTCGATTTTCAAAATTCACGAAAATCAATGAAATCATCAAATAAATGAAGCAGTGTTGGTGCAAAAAACCGAAAAACCAACGAAAATTCCGTAAAATTTCAATCGTTGGTTTCGATTTTTCATAAAATATTCCATCATAACTTTGTAAAAATGATAAAACTCGGTATTTCAAAGGAAAATTTGAAAAAAATAGAAAAATCACCAAAATCACCAGTTGACATCGAAATCCCCAGTAAATCACCACTGCTTCAAACAAAACCTTCAATTTCCCCACTTTTGGGGACAAATCCCCAGTACTGGCAACACTGTTCTCACTACTGGTAATGAGAAGGTAGCGTGTGGTAGCATTGTTATTAAACAGGTTGACGTAGCGCTACTTCTACACTACTTATACGAGTCGCGCTCCAGTCTCTCGATTCGTCGGACCATGGAGGCAGACAGTTTCCCGCACTCGCGCTCGGTGCGGCCCTGATCAGCTCCAACATATCCGGCCCCTGCGTTCAACATTCGGAGTATGTGAAGGTCCTGAAGCATACGCTCCTGGAACCTCTTCACGCTCTCCAGGCCTGAATCACTAAGTTCGGCCGAGGCCTTGCTTAGCTTGGTACACTACCGGGGTATTGCGCAATCCGCTCATCTCAGTCTCTATACCTCTCAATTACTCCATTTTGTATGGTGAAAATAGTCTTTGCCTAAATCGGGCACTTTTTCTCAATTTTGTTGCTAAATGTTGGCAGTAGGCAGCTGTTTTGACAAATGTCAGCATTTGCCAAATGCCAGTTTTAGGCATAATATCCTAATGAAAAAATTTCAGATCTGATCATATCTCAAAAATGTCCCAATCTAATTTTATCAAATTACATCAAATCATATCTCATTGTATCAATTCATATCTGAAAAAATTATGAAGGTTCCGGTCTAGCCCTTTGGTGCCCGGCGGAAAACTAACGGATGAAATTGAAAAATTTTCACGCTGCTGAAATACACCAAAGACCAATAGCTGAAGGTTAAAAAAATATTTGCTTCGGGTGAATTCATTGATTTGAAAATGAATAGCTTTTTAAAATCGTTGAAATTTGGCGACATTCGTTTCCAAATTTACAGAAGCTCCAACTGACCTGAAAATTGCGCCAAAATGTAGAGGACTGAAAATTTGGTAAGGTAACGTGAAAATAATATGTATACGTTCAAAGGTCGAATCACCAGAAAAAAAAATATAAAAATGAATCCAGAATTTTTTCAAAAAAAGTGAAACCTTTTCCGCCGGAAATATCAAAATTTGATCATGCTGAAAGCAAAATTTTCCGATAGAAAAATATTTTGTGGTAAATTCGAGACATTTATAGAAGGAAATTTGTGTAAGTATTGAATAATATTTGGAAATTGAGGTTCAAGGCTAAATTTGACAAAAAATTGCAAAAATTTTTTCAAAAAAAGAAAATTAAAAAAAATTGTTTTTGATATTCCAAATCATCTACTTATAATTTGAAAAAAAAATTCATTTCTTACCGAAGTTGACTCTTCATTAATTAAAAAAGAGTAAAAATTTTCAACGGAAAAAAAATGTTTCATATTTTCGATAAATTTTTCTATGCATTTAAATGGGCCTCAGTGCGATCTTGAAATCTGAATTCCAAAAATTATTAAATACTTATACGAATTTCCTTCTGTAAATGTCTCGGTTTTCCCACAAAGTATTTTTACATCGGAAAATTTTGCTTCCAGCAAGATCAAGTTTTGATATTTCCGGCGGAAAAGGTTCCACTTATTTTTGAAAAAAATTTCGATTTCTTTTTTTAGTAGTTCGATCTTTGAACAAATACGTATTATTTTCACACTATTTAATTAAATTTGCAGTCCATCACATTTTGGCGCAATTTTCACTCCAGTTGGAGCTTCTATAGATTTGGAAACGAATTTATAGCGAAATTTCAAAAATTTTTAAAAATTATTCATTTCCAAATAAATCAATTCCTCCAAAGCAAATATTTTTTTGGCTTTCCATTATTGGGCTTTGGTGCATTCCATCAGCGTGAAAATTTTTCAATTTCATCCGCCAGTTTTTCGCCGGGCACCAAAGGGCTAGTTTGATATGATGTGATCAAATTACATCTAATTTGATCAAATCATTTTTGAGATCAAATTTTATTTGTTTTGATAACATTTGATCTAAATTAGATATGATTTAATACGATTTGATCTAAAAAAATTTCATTGGGATAGTACATAATGTATAGGTATTTATTTACCTTTTATAAAGTTTGCAATATCTGCCAAAGCTTGCGCAATACTTAGATGATGTATAATTGATCCACTGCAAAAAAAGAGAAGGTAATATGCACAAAATTGATAGAGAACCGCAGCCTGTTATTGTTTGTGTAAAACCACGTCACTGTGTGCGTATGTAAACAATCTCATTTGGTATGAACCGAAAGAGCCGTCCCATTTAAATACATGTTAAATCGCGAGTTTTCAAATTCATTTATCTTCGTATTCAATTCAACACAGCGATTTTATTGAAACGTTGATAGATATATGTTAAAGACAAATAATCTTCCTTCAAAATCTTTTTGTTTCAACAAAATCGCTGTGTTGAATACAAAGAAATTTGAAACTGAAAACTCGCAATTTTCCATGCGATTAAATGGGACCATGTTTTCAGTTTGTACCAAACGAAATTGGGTACATCTACATATCCACACAGTATTGTTGTTAACACACAAATGACACTGTGGCGTCACACTGCGGTTCCCAATTGAATAAAATGAATGCATGATTTTTTATTCATTACTTTTCTGGCTTGGTGTCAGCATAAAAACGATGTTCAATAGAAAAATATATAGCGTTCAGCTTCTGCGCGTATAATGATGCGGTGTCTTTAAATCCGAACCCGCCACTTGTTCTCAATGGATGTGCTCCATTCACATACAAAAGTGCTGGCCCAAATTTTCTGTGATGAGTTACACTCACCCAATAATTCTGTCGAAGAAGAGATAAAAAATGCGCTACCTATCTAAATGTGTCGTTTCATGGGTAAAGGGCCCATTCGGCCGAAATTGAGTTTAGCCCACCACGGTATACTGTGACTTATAAGCTACATTTGTCCCATAACTCGGGTTAGGGGAGGGGTAGGGGGCCAAAATTTTCACTCGGTGGTTTTCAGACCCTAAGAACCAAATTCCGTGGGTTAGTTTCAAATTTCAGCTCTGGGGCAGATTCGTCTATCTTAACCACCGGTACCCTTTGAAAAAATTTGGTGGAAAACTCTCGGAGATAGAAATTTTTAATGGAAAGGCTGAAAAAAGTAACGTTTTGCCCCATAACTCGGGCTAGGGGAGGGGTAGGGGGCCAAAAATTTTACCAGGTGGTTTTAAGAACCAAATTCCGTGGGTTAGTTTCAAATTTCAGCTCTGGGGCAGATTCGTCTATCTTAACCGCCGGTACCCTTTTCAAAAATTTGAATTTTTCCTGTTTTTACTCCATTTTGGAGATTTGTTGACAAAACCTTAAATTTTTCGAAAACATTTTTGGTGTTTAATGTAAGACAAGAACGAAGAGAAGTTAATTTTTTTTTTGGTAAAAATTTTATTTAAAAAAAGAATATTACAATTTGCGAAAAAATGCGGGAACTGGTATAAAACTGAAATTAATTTTAGTTCCAGTTCCGATTCCAGTTCTCCCATCACTTATAACCAAGGACCGGATATGTATGTTCTAAAAAACGCAAAATATGTACATATTTTATGCGCTAAAAAAGGGTGAAATATGCAAAAATATGTGCTAAAAACTCGAAATATATGAAAATATGTGAATACGATATGGGTATCAAAAAACAGTTTTTTTCGATCTTGTCATTAAATTATCACTCAAAGTGCTGAAATAATGTGCCAAAAATGACAAAATACGTAAAAATATGCGTTTATGGTATACCCAAAATACCTATGCGAAAATATATGGGGCTCAAAATACTCAAAATTTTTTGAATCGTAAAGAAACCATTGATATGCGTGATGGGAATGCTCATGCGAAAATATGTTTTTTCATAGATATCCGGTCCTTGGTAATGACGGGATGTAAATAAAAAGACAAAATGAGTAAAATATACACAAAAACGAGCAAAATGGTCAATGGTCAAAATATGCTAAAATATGCACGAAAACGAGCAAAATGGACAAAATATGCTAAAATATGCGTAAAAAATGGCAAAATATGTAAAAATATGCGCTAACATATGGAGCTCAAAATACTCAGAATTTTTTGAATCGTAAGAAGTGCACTCCATTGAAAGCGTTGAAGAGAATCGCAAACGATTTTTACAAGTACAACAAATTTTTTAACGTGACGTGACCTTAAATGCTTTTTAAAATTTTTGAAAATGTCATTTTTTACAAAGCAGCTTATCTTACAGCTACGATAAGCTTTAGTTGGAAATGCATATAAACATACTTACTTGATTAAAACGTCTATTGTCTTTTAGATCAAAATGATTTAATCTCTGTGAGAAAATGAAGTGGTGAACTTTGATACGATCTACTACTTCCAGGTTTATATCGAACTCAGTATCCAAATTCTGCCTCAACTGTTGCCTTGTTGAAGAAAAATGACTGTTCAAAATGAAAAATAGTACGGTAATTTTTTTCATCATTATTATGTAGGATACTAATTCAGATTTGTAACATGAATAAAATCCGTGTAAAGTTCGAGGTAGTGAAAAAATTACTACACTATATCACACTACGTGTCTATGTTACGCGGAGAAGTGAAGATGAATATTTTTTGCAATTAGAAGGAAGCCCGACTGCCGGTTTCTCTCAGTTACGCAGTGAAAAATGGGTGATCATGGAGAGGTGAGCAAGAGTGTAACATCTTCATTCTTATTTGAACCTCGCGTTTCTCAATTCTAATATATCTTAGACCATTTAGTATTAACATAGACGGCGCCGTGTGATTAAAGCTACAACATCTGTAAAGATTAAACAAAACTTAATGCGGCATTCACACAAGTGGGGATTGCACACACGCTATACCGGATGGTTTAGTGCATTATTATCACAATTTTTCAATTTTTTTTCTAAAGAACTAGAAAATAAACCATTTTTGGAGCTTTTTTTACTACAATTTGATTTAAAGAGGATGAAATTAGCTTTTGATTGGTATCTTTCTATCTTTTTTATTTTGTGCGACATTAAAATAAAAATTGTTACATTTCCTTTTCTTTTTCGAATAAATAAATCAATAGATGATGCGTATTATCATAGGCGGATTTAGAAAAATGAATCAGGGGGGGCTAAGCCCCAGGTCAATGGCATTAGAAGATTTTTTGGAAGGGCGCAAACTGCAAAATAGATACAAAGACTAGAAATACCAGAAAAATCTTACGAAGAAGTAGGAGGGGGCCTTCTTTGACACTGTCATCTCAAATAATTTGAATTATTTGTGATTTTATTTATACCCGAGCGAAGCGAGGGTGAAGCTTTGAAAAATTGAATTTTTAATGGCCATAAAAGTGATTTTTTTGTATGTTAATGATTTCAAAATTTCTATTTGATGTTATTTTAGGGGGAGAGGGAGGGAGAACATATTCGAAGTCAGTGGCGGTGGAAGCTTTTTTTGGGAGAATACAAAATTGAGGAAGAAGACATTAAGTATCGGAAGGAATTTTTGAGGAAAAGAGCCTGCTTCCTCAACATTGCCTAAAAATAATTTGTGAGTTGTGGTTTTGTTCATGTCCGAGCGAAGCGAGGGCGAAGCTTTGAAAAAATTAGGTATTTAATGTCCAGAAAATACATTTTTTTTCATGCTAGGTACATTCGAGTTTGATTGTCAAACAGTTTGACAACTAAACACGAAAAATTTTTGGGGGCTAATTTCACTCTTGGGGGGGCTAAGCCCCCCCTTAATCCGCCTATGCGTATTATCTCGGCGGTCTCGATTTGCGAACCAGCCTATTTTGATTAATGACATCCCCTGACTTGAAGCAACTGATTTGCGAACCAACATCAGTTAATTATTATATTAAGATCGTGTCTGAGATTGAAGATTTAAAAATAATGTCTTAACACATTTCGAAAAGTTCAAAGTTGAACTTTGGCAATGAAAGCTCATTTTTTAACATTTTTCTCTGAGTTGGGTTGTGAAACCACGCTTGTGAGTTGCACAAAATCACGAGAGAAGTATAAATTCAGTTTTTAAAAAATGGATTTTCTTTTAATACCTGACGTATTTTGGGGTACGTAGCTTAAATGGGGGAGGGGTGTGAGGAATTCTTGACAGGAAAAGAAGAAATGCCAGTTTTTTGGAAAACATTTTTTCCCTCAAAATAATGCATGAACTCTCTTTCTTCCCTTCCCAGATGACTGAATATTTTCAAGTGGAAAAACTGTATCCTTCTCATCAATTTTGAGGCTTTTTAGTGCTAATTATGAATGAAATTTTCAAAGAATTTTCGATTTTTTTGAAAGGGGAGACTCTCTAAAAAAAGACTGGAAAATCCAAAAATTTTGAGAAGTTTGAAATTCTGATGATTTTGTAACTTTCACTGGAGTTTTCTGAGAACGCAAAAGGAGAAGAAATCACCCGCTGTTTTTATAATAATTTTTTTTTAAATTCACCCTCGCTTTGTTTGGATCAAATTTTTATATTGGTATACCTGCAATTCTTTAGTTACGCTTCGAGCCTGCTCATGATTTTTTTTCCTAATTTTGGGTTCAGACTACGAAGTCTATCAGCCCACGCCAGCTGTGACAGCTCTCCATGAAGTTCAAATGTATCTTCTTAAGTAGTAATCGATGAAATTTAAATAGAAACTTTTGGCCTAATGGTGTGATCTTCATAAAAAAATTTTCTCTTGCTTCATAGGGTAAATGTTGTAGTTGATTTTTGAGATTTTTTTTGGAGGCTTTTGATAAGGTCCGCAATACCACTTCTCAAATTGCTATGGTACCCCTGGAAATAACACAGGTTAATTTTTGTTAGGTACTTCGTTTTTATTTATTTTTGCTGTTGATTAGAGTTGAATTTTTAGGTCGGACAATGGCATTAGAAATAAAACGAATTCTATAGTTGAAATTTGAACTTTTGTATGCTGAATTTGGTGGAAAAATGTCCTATTCAAATAACGAAGCCTTGATTGTGGAACATTATTTTGTTCATTCATTCTAATGAAAAAATTAAAATACATTGAAAAAATTTCATGTATTCGTTGGAAGAAATATCTTTACTACGATTCGAGTGTAAGAAATTGAAAATTCGATCTCGTAAATTTCTAAAACAAATATTCACTTTCTTCGATGGTTTCCGATGATCTCAGTACAAAAAAATTTAAGGAAACAGTATTTCGACCTCGAATTTTAATTTACCGATCGTCAACCTCCATGTTTTCCAAAACTTCCAAGTCTATCCAAAATTCAGGATCTTATCCAAGTTCGACTTTCTGTCGGTATTCTCATTCTCACCCAAAAAGAGCATTCCAGATTTGTTTTTCGATTCTTCTAGAGTTCTAGATCATCGAATTTATATCAGAGCATTACTACAGACTTTGTATGTACTTATACAGTTGACGGTTCATATTTGCTTCTCAAACTCAGTCAATTGACAATCTTCTTCGATATTCGCAACAATCGCAGACCAAGGTTGAGCTTCGCTAGATCCGAACAGTAGAAATATTATTGCTCCTAATGCCGATATTCCAGCTGCCAAGTAAAAGCAATTGTTCCATTCTTGCGAGGTCTAAACATAAAAAATATGTACTTACGAAAATGCTTTTGTAGAAGTTATCAAATCTGAATTTTTAGAATTTTAATTTAAAAAAGTTAGGTGGGAAGATTTTGAAAAATTTTCAGTACCTACCTAAATTTTTCAAAAACAAATTTGAAATTTCCGAAAAATTCGATTAAAATTTTCATCATTTCTGTGCTGGTTTTTCTAAAATATATTCATTACCTCCAAAAGTAAATTTTGTCCGGTTTTGAAAGTATAAAAATTTTTCAAATTTTCAGAAAGGATCCATCGCAAGATATATCTAAAGAAATTTCCAAAAAATAAATTTTTTGGAAATTTGTATCCATTATTTATTGTAGTATGATACATACGTGATTTTCTATCATAAATCCGGTCGCTGTTTGAGACATGATGGAGCTGATAGAGAAAAATAAAGTTGTCCAGCCGGCTATGACGCTGGAACAGTCGGGAGCTAAGCTGACGCTGACGATTCTATTTGTTCAAAAAAATATCAATTTATGATGAATAAAAATTTCGAATTTTTTAGTCTGAGATAGGTACTTGAAATATTTGTTTGTTTCATTTTGATTTTTTTTCTGTTCCGTTTTTCTTCGATGCATATTATTTTTGAAAAATGTTTATCATTAATTCAAAAATTCGAGTTTTTGCTCTTTTAGTTAAGCAATAATTTTGTGGAAAAAGAAAGAAGACAGTAAACATCACTTGAGCTCTCATAACAACTTGAAATAAATGAAAAAATTTTATTTTTCAATTTAAAAATTCTCGCTTATAAAAATTGGTAAAATTGAAAAAAAAAATGAAAAAAAGAGTAAAAATTGTTAAAATCATTCTAAATTTTTTTAAAATTTGAATAAAATTGCCAAATTAGAGAACTGGAGAAGGAAAATGTTCGAGGTCTCGTAAAAGGTCTCTGATGTGACGTTAAAATTAATTTTTTCTCATTTTATCTACTTACTGCAAGATCAGTGGTACGAATGACATAGCAATTTGAATCAATACGAAAAAAATCAGAGTCGTGGTGAATTCGGAAATTAACGCAGCAGCTATAAATAAAGCAGCAGCGATATAGAAAGCAATGCTCAATATTATTTTGTGAATCTGAAAAATCATAGCATGCGTTTATTTTCAAATTTTTTTTTCCTTTAAATTAGCCACATCTTTGTACGTATAAGACGGTGATATTTTCAACTAACCATGGTCAACGTGATACTGCTGTGATTTTTCCAAAAATCCATAAATATTCCGCAAAGGGGAAACATTATGATGTAGACGATGTTGGGAATCAGAGCAATAAGCCCAATTTCATCGGTTTCTTTTCCAGTCAAATCTGCAATATTATCAATAATTCCATTAGGACGATAATTTCCTAATTGTAGTCAAAATTTCTAAAAATATACTGCCTTGGTATACCTTTAATATATAAAGGTAGAACCGTCCCTAGAGTACTCGCGACCCAGATATAAGTGAAAATATTGATACATAAAGCCCAAACTGGAGCTGACATTATTATTCTTTTGTGCGGATGACTTCGATTCTAATAATGAGTCACAATAATTAAGAATTTTTCGTTCATATTAGTTGCAAATTTTTCAACGTATGATGAAATCAAATCGACATATTACTTTTATTTCGGTGTAATCGGTTCCTCGAAGAATGTACAAACGTTCCTCTTTTGAAATCCATGTATCCTGAGTAGGTCTATTTTTCACAGCGATCATGCAAATTAATGATACGATTACGGAGATGGTCCCTGAATACGAAAAAATCGTCCTGAATGTTAAAAGTTTACCAATTTTTAACATGGGAACTCACCTGTAACGTAAAATACCATTTGCCAGCCCCATATGTGAGCTAAGTATCCGCACATTGGATAGGTCAGTGCGACACCGACATTCGTTCCGTTGAAACTGAATGATATCAGCGTTGATCGTTCTTGTTTCGGTATCCAACGTGAAAATATTTCAGCTGTACTTACGTAGAAAAAATTCTATTTACCAAAAAAAAAAATCCAAAATTTTCGAATTCATAGGTTATTGAATTGATTTGAAGATGGATTTAAAAAATTACCTCAAATATGCCCGTCAAAATTCGGCCAACAAGGAATAGACGAAAATCAAGGTACAACATGGCTGGATGAAGTATGGTTAAAATACCGGTAACGAACATACACATGGCACAAGTCACCGATCCTCCGAACCACTGGACCGGAAATGCTCCCAGAAATGAGATCAGACCTCCGTATGAGAGTATGCTCAGAACTAACCCAATGGTCGCCATATCCCAGTTGAATTCTGCGGGCTGATGAGAATTATTTTCAATAACTCTTAAGATAGATTTTTGCTGTTTTTTTTTTTTTTTTTTTTTTTTTTTGAAAATTGTGAAGAGGGTACCTCTGAGTCTTGTAATCTAAAAGACAGTCAAACCTGGAACTCGAATAACTTCCTGACGTCACTACTCATACCGCTGAATGTCGTTTCGACTTTTTTTTTCAGAGTCTAGAATATTTACGTCATTTTTAAACATTCCAAAATTTTGGGAAGAATTTTTCCAAATATTATCCTCAAAAATTTTTAAATTTTTTTCTCAGAATTTTCTCAATTGATTTTTCCCGGACCAATTTTTTTCTCAACAGAAATTTTTCTGGCGTAATTTTTTCCAGCATTGAAATTTTTTCTGAAGGATTTTTCCTTTGTTGAACTTATATATTTTTTGAAAAGAATGATTTCTGTTTGATTGACGCCATAAACTTTTTTCTCACAAGTTTCACATCTGAAATTTTTTCCTGAAAAATTTTTCTACGTCCAAATATTCATCATTATTCTTTCAACTCGATTTTTTTCCCTTGAAATTTTTATAATGTCAATCAATTAGAAATCATTCTTTTCAAAAAACGTATGGGTTCAACAATGGAAAAATTTTTCAGAAAAAAATTTCAGTAGAAAAAATTATATTGGAAAAATTTCAGGTGAGAAAATATGGGAAAAAAATTTTTGATGGTGGAAAAATAACATCAGAAAAAAATTCAGAGAAAAAATTACCTAAGGGTTGAAAAAATTACGAGGAAAAAATTTAGAAAACTTCTTCAGAAAATTCCAAGTATTGTGAGCTCATATGTTTTGTAATGAATGGAAAAATTGTTCTCATTCGGCGTCAATGATTTTTATAGCTTTGAAAATTCATGCTCATGTATTGAAACATGAAAAACTGATATTTTTCAAGGATTAATATACTGTGGTAAAGACAAGGGCGAGTCAGACATGGGTCGGGCGTATTTCAAAAGAAAGGCAGACGGCCTCAACTAGTTATTTTTAAACAGCGATCGCTCTTTTTCTAACAAAAAAAAGAATAGTTGAATCACAAGTTTTTCGTACAGTTGAGCCAAATTTTGATTCTTATTAAATTAATTCTAATTTTTTTTCAAAATCATATTCATCAGTAAATTTTTTTGTATAATTTTGCTTTTTAATTTTTTTTAAATTGTATATTTTTTCTTAGATGATTTTTTCTAATATCTCTTAGACTTATTTATTAGATCGAAAAAAAATTTTAAAAACGCTAAATTGAATTTTTTCGAAAATTTTCAAGTTTATAAAATTTTTTACTTTTTAACAATTTTAAATTTGAAAAAAATTTAAAAAAAAAATTTCAAATTGGAAGAAATATTTGAAAATATACCTAAAGTTGAAAAAAATTTGAAGAAAACGAAGTGTACAAATTTTTAATATCAAATTTTTTTCGAACTGCAACATTTCTAAAAGAACATAGATGCTTGAAAAATATTTTACATTATGATCTCAACATTCTCGGTTTTTCTGTATCTTTCCGAAAAATTTGGCTAAATTCGTCACTGTCCCTAAGAAATAGACTGGAGATGAATATGTGTCGATGGTATTTTTGTGTAAAGACATCTATAATACATAGAACCATATTTTTAAAAAAATTTAATTTTTTTTCAATATCTCAAAATTTTACGAAGGCTCCCTAGTCCTTAAGAAGGAGACATGTTCTTCATTTTGTTTTGAGGTCTAGACACAACTTCCTAGTCCTCCTTCAATGGAGATTATCATTCAAACGTACATCAATGGCAAAAAATAATGATTTAAATCTTTACCTGTGAGACGGTGATATTGCCTTCAATGTACGATTTATTGATCGTCATCTCAACCACGGTGATATTCATATTGTTACGTAATATTTGAAAATTTAAGAAACACAGGAATAAAACAATCGATACCAGGAACCGTTTTGAAAACCATATCGAAGGCGGAACTTGAGTATTTTCAGTGACACTTATAGTAAATGAAAAAAAAGTTTTCTCAATTTCAGAAATAATTGAACTAATTATAGGTATCTAGGTAATATTTAAACGTAAATTGACGTACATTTTTTTGGCACCTTGATCCTTCTTCAGGAGTGTCGAAGAGACGTCTTTCCTATCGATACCGTTTTCCACCATTTTTTTTTAAAACAAAATTATCAACTTTAAGGTAGCGTTGGTATTGACGAACTAGATAGGAATGCGAAATCCATCAGTGGTTGTTGGTCGTATTCAATTTTCTGCATTTTAAACCTAACGTAGGTAGACTAGGTACCCACGTTTATGGCTCGCATAGATAATTGTTTCACGTGTATTTTCTATTCAGTCGTGGAAAGCAACGTGTTGAGGTAGTTTACGGAAAACACAATTCATTATCACGTGGTCATTATCATTTATGAGTATGATAACGCTCATACGTCTTTTGTGCCTCTTTATTTTTAACTACGGCCTGTTTGGTTGCGAATTGACCTTCACACGGTTGATTTTATTGCCGATTAAAAGCCGGAAAATCTTTTAAACAAAAGTTTATCGTAATTTTATGTATTCTCACAGTTTTACAAAAATATTTGGTAATAATAATACATATATTCGAGTAGGATTTCTGAGTATTTGTTGATTGTTCATTCAATCATTACGAAATGATTTTTCCCTTCGATTTATATATAAATATGAATTGTTAAAGATGATAATGAAGTCTTTCGAGACTTCGTTGAATGATTTTTTCTGTGAAAATTTGAGTCAATATTCTCACACTATCTTCTGGGAAATTATTAAAGTTGGAAAAATTCACGATGGTTACATTACACTGTCATTAAATATTACGTTTGTGTATAGTAACTTGAAAATCGCGTCAAATTTCACACCAAAGGATGCAAATCTTGCTTTACGAACTGGTCAAGGTATGGCTTTGGTCTGTGATTTTCAATTCATCCCAATATCCTTCTTCTTTGGAATGTGATGTCGAAGCCCACGACTGAGTTTCGCTGGAACCCCACAGCATAAATATTACTCCTCCTAAAGCCGAAATCGCAGCCGCCAAATAGAAACAATTGTTCCATTCTTGCGAGCTCTGTGAAAAATAAATAAGTATCAGTGTTTTGATTCTTGGCCAGCATAGAATTACTCGTTTGCGAGAACTCACGTGATTTGTGACCATTAATCCTGTCACGGTCTGGGCCAAGATGGCGCTCGCAGAAAAGGAAAAAGAGGCCATGCTAGCCACAACGCTGGAATGCTCAGGTGCCAAATTGACCATTAGGACTCTGCGAAGAGATTATTGATGTTTGTTGTAAAAGAATTCAATCAAATTTTAAAATGATTTTAATAACTCATTCGAAAAGATTAATAATTAGCTAACAGCTAACACTGAACGAGTCGTTTTCAGAAGGAATAAGATCAAGAGCGAATTTTAACTTGAAAATCAATTTTTGATGATATTGCCTATGTATTCTCGAGGTAAATGGCAGGGTGGAGGGACTATTTACTTAACAAAAAAATAATGAATTTTTTCATTTGAAATATCATTATTATCGTTGAATAAAGTTTACAAACTTTTCTGGGAGGGAGAGGTTACTGATTGTTATTATTGTTGTAAAATTTCTTATTTTTGAACTTTTCAAATAAATTTACGAAAACACTTCTTAGTTCTTACAATTGAAAAAAAACCACGAATGATTATTTTTGTTGTGTTATTTTTCAAAATTTGTTAAAATAATCAATTTTTGATGGTGGTGATTGGGGGAGGGGGTACAGAAAGTCCTGTTGAGGTCCTTTTGGATTTTGAGATTTTTTTTATACACCCTGAGGCTTCTGGAAGCTTATAAAAAATGGAAATGGGCTGGAAAAAAATTAAGCGCATTGCAAGCGAATAATATTCATATTATTCAACGGTTTTTATCTTATGACTTTGAAGAATTAGTTTTTGAATTTTTATGAGAGAGCTTTAAATTCCGGTCTGAGACTCAATATGCGCGGAATAGAAGTTTAATTTAGATTTTGAGCTCTTGTCCAGATTTCTTGGGGTCCTCAAATTATTGAAAAAGTTGAAGAATTGTTTACCAAGAGTATAGGTAATACCTAATTTGATAATAAAGAAGATTTGAGCCTAGAAAAAATTGTTTGACGATCAATGCGAAATTATTGAAGAATTATTCTCTGCACCAAATTCGCTTTCTGTAAGCTCTCCAAAAATAACCATCAAGTTACCTACCTCATCATTGAATTTGTTGTACAAATTATTGCATTACAAGAAATTCTTGAATAAATTCTGATCTAGGGGTTCTAAAAATTTTTCAACTTTTACACTTGAAATCCGAACCAACTACCTACAATACTAAAATTTCGAAGCTTACGACTTCGTATTAGTCGCTAGCTCGACATCGACCTGTGGGTTTTTTTGCTCCTTGATTCAACATTAAAACCAGAACTTTTATTTTTGAACTCGATGGGAAATGTTTTTTTTTTTTTTTTTTTTTTTTTTTTAAGGAAAAAACCACGTAATTTCAAGTAGACATTGTATTAATTATGATCTCTGGTGGTTTATATTGTCTAATCAAGCACCATAAATTATTCTGTGAATATCACAAGTCAACACAGTCAACGTTTTTATTGTAGAATTGTGATAGCGAAGCTTGAATAAAGCTTAGAAAAAAGAGAAGCGTTCAAAATGTAAAGACCCCGTCTAAATTTAATTAATAAGGAAAAAAATTTCAGGATAAAGAACAAAGAAAAATTGATGATTATTGTTTCGATGAAAAAAATATAAATGCATAATACATACAAATTATAAATTTCTGGCCTTAAAAAATGAAAGATCTCCTCTCCCCATAATTCAACTCGAAAATTTTTTCACTCATATCTTCTTTCCCTTTTCTCAAGAAATAAGAACTTAACTTCATTATTGAATTTAAAAAAAGAAAAAAAGTATCAATTTTAGCCTTTAAAAAGGAATCCGGAATCGTTACATCCCTTCTCGTTGTTATTGAAAAAAGAGTGATAAGTAAGATATTTGTCGTGCAGATTTTGACTTCATTGTCATGCGAATAACGCAGGTTCATTAACTCAGCGAATTAGGAAGGAAACATTGCGAAATGATTATTTAATCGTAGCTTATCAACTTACTGTACGATAATGGGCACAAAAGACATTGGAATTTGGATTAAAACGAAAAAAATCAGCGATGCGGTAAGATTCGAAGTCATCGCGGAAGCTACAAACATCAGGGTTGCGAAAAAGAACGCAATACTCAGCATCACTTTGTGTATCTGCGTATTTGAAATTATTACGATTTAATGTCGACAAACTGAATTTAAAAAAGAGACAACAAGAATAAAATTATTGCTCGAATTTTTTACCGTGGTGATGGTGACATTGCTGTGATTTTTCCAATAATCCATAAAGGCACCGTTGAATAAAAACATGAAAAAGAAAACGATATTCGGAATCGAGGAAATGAATCCAATTTCGTCAGTTTCTTTTTGAGTCACATCTGCCAGCAAAAGTACATGAAGATTCACTCATCTTAATCCAGATATTTCAATTTAACCTCGAGATATACCAACCTTTAATATACAAAGGTAAACAAGAGTTTAAAACTGATGCCACCCACATAAATGCGAACATGACTATGCATAGAGACCAAACTGGAGCCGAAGTGAGAATTTTTTTGTATGGATGATTCACCTAGAATGAGACAAGATGATTGGATATGGATTTAGTCCTTATTTCCATGTAATTGAGATTGATAGATAATTCAAACATTGTTCAGTCTTACTTTAATCTTTGTAGTTCGATCAGTTTCTTCGAGTATATAAGCGAGTTCTTTTTTTGAAATCCATTTATCATCAGATGGCTGATTTTTCACCAGAATAAAGCAGAATATCGATGAAATGACTGATATAAAACCTACAATTGAAAAATATTGAATTATATTATTCTAATTTGAAAAAAAAATTTGAAGTGTTTACCTGTGACGTAGAACGCCACCTGCCATCCCCATCTATAAGCCAGGTATCCGCAAAATGGGTAAACTCCTGCGACCCCAATATTTGTCCCGTTAAAGCTGAACGATATCAACGTAGATCTTTCTTTTTTCGGGAACCATCTCGAAAATATGTCGGAGGTGCTGACATAGAAAAACATCTAGTAATTTGCGGAATTAAGTACGAATTATGGTGTGAAAATTTTTATGATTTGTGTTCGTATCAACAGGAAAAAGCAAAAAAAAGTTGTGGTGAGTAAAAATTTCAACAAAAAGTAGGTCCTATGAAAATAAAATATATTGATATTCCGTTGAGAGAGTTCGCATATTTTTTTCACACAAAAAAACACATTCCTCTCTCTCATTTATACCCTAAACTAATAAAAAAATTCACTGAAAGCAAACTGAAGAAAAAATACTGGAAAATCAGTGAAAATTGACTGAAAAGTTGGTAAAGTCTCTGAAAGCTATTGAAAAATCAGTGAATTTTTTTTAAAAATCAGGAAAAATCCATTTTTTGAAGAGGATAGATTTTTTTAACAGCCAAAAAAATTGCACGAAAAAAGCGAGAATTTTGTTTTTTTGCTTTAGGGTACGAACTCTGGTCTATAACTCATACTTTGCTTTCGAAAATAACCATTCGCCTTTCTTTTCTCTTCAACGGAAATGATTCTGAATTTTTATGGCTATTTTATCTTTTATTCATTATGAAAATGTATACAAATTACCTCGAATATCCCGGTCAAAAGACGACAGGCAAGAAATAGATTAAAATCTATGTACAAAATAGTCGGATGGAGCATGGTAAGGATACCTCCTACCAGCATACACCACGCGCTGGTCACCGATCCTCCGAATCTGTTTATAACAAGGTCACCAAAAAGTGAAAATAAGCCACCATAAGCGAGGATACTGATGATAAATCCGATCGTTGTCGTGTCCCAGTTGAAATCTGGTCCCTGGATTAATAACCAAATTAATTTCAATTTATTATGAAATTAAGAAAATCCTGTGAATATTTCAAACAAGCAAGAATAGAGCAAATTTTCGTCTTTAGCATATAAACTGGTCAATTTTCATTTTTATGAAATTTTTATTCAACTCGTACTTCCAAACACAATAACCATAATTCTTATCATTTTTTATTTAGTGAATGTCTTTGTGACGATCAAAGCAGGCAAAGGAGGCGAATACTTTTTCGAAAAAGAAAAAAAACTGCAGTTTGGATTTTCATTCTCTTCCACTCCCTGCAAGCTTTCCTTTGCCTATCCTGTTCTTTTTTCAAATTAAATTTTGCCAGATATCCAATGTTTTAGATAGGCTTCAATTTCGCAATCAGTACTTATTTTGAAGTCTTTTTTTTTTCAAGAGTTTTTTTCAATGAACAATGGAAAACTCATTTCAAAACACGTTTTAAAAAAATGAATTTATAAGTAAAATTTGAAAAAAAAATATGTTGAAACAAGATAAACTAGAAAATTTAAATTTTACCTTAATTTTTATCAACCTACACCTACCTACTAAAAAAATATTCGAACTATTGTGAAAGAATGAGTTGCAATATTTCGAAAAAAAAAAAGTAAACTGTAAAATAATTCTAAGCTCAAATCGAGAATTTTTGGGAGAATAAAAATTATGCACTTGATTTTACTCAAACATCGGTTTGAGAACCTCCTCCCTCAACACATCTCAGGGAGAGTAGAATCTAGTATAAATTTTTGAATAAAGAGCCTCATGATGTGTTCGTGGATGGCGGAGTAGGATGGGATCCAAAATGTAAGAGGTCCCTCGATTGTGATTTTTTTCATCGATTTTGATCCCAGATAGAGATATTATTGTAAATCTCACTTTTAGTAAGTAATTAACCTTTTTCGTTGATCTCAGTGGCGATTTTGGAAGAGAAAAATCTGTAAGGAAATCAGAAAATTTAAATAAACTGAACTTTTTCAAATTTTTTAAATTATGAAAATTTTGTCTTCTTCAAGTTGGACGAAATTTAAGAAAAAGAATCTAAAATATTTTAAAGTTTTCCTACAGTAAACATTTTTACAATTCAATTTTTATCAAAATTTTCCAACATGGATTTGAATTATAATGATTTTGAAATGTTCCTCTTTTTGTTTTTAAATTTCAACTTCATACTTTTCAAAATTGTCTTCTGACTACATATGGTACCTACCTACCTGATTGAAAGGAATTTTTTAGAACATTAAATTGAAATAAATTGAAAAATCAAACTTAGAAAAATGTTGAATCAATTTTTTTCAACACGTTTTATCAAATAATTAGTTCTTGAAAAAATATCAATCTTTGAAAAAATTTATAAAAGTTGGACTTCCCAAATTTCCTCTGGAAAATCGCCTCTGCTCGTTCTTGCAGTGCATGCAATATATATATAGAAACACATTTTTCGTATTTTTTTTTCGACAAACTTCTCCCTTTTCAAAATTTGAAAACATTTTTTGGTATATTTAAGGATCAGTAGAATTTATTTTTCGAAAAAAATCTCATTACCCCTTCGACTCTTCATCACCCTTGAAAGGAGGCTCGAAATTTTCAAAAGAGCGTGTTTTTGTATTTGGCGAAAAGTGAAGAAATTTATGAGAAAGCCATTTTTTCACCTATTCTCTCCTAAATCCTCGAGCTAGGGCTCCAAAATTGTTGTCAAAATTGATATGCCAAAATAGGCGTATCTTTTGGGGCAAATAGATGGAAATTGATCTCCAAGACCAAATCAGTCCATTTCACCAGCCATATCTTTTGAATAAAAGAAAATTTATTTCGATAGAGAAAGATTGAATTAAACTGATTATTTGCTGATGCCACATCATAGATAATTGCTACAGTTTTACCTCTTTTCTCAATAATTTTTTTTAGACATTTTCCTGCCTCCTCTTCTCATTTTTTTAAAATAAATCTTTCGTGTTTTTTTATTTTTATTTTTGAGAAGCACACAAAAAAATGATCTGTATTTACCTTGAAGATTGTAGTGTTGCCTTCAACGTACGATCTGTTGTATGTCATCTCGACGACGATGATATTTATATTGTTTCGTAACACTTGGAAATTTATGAAACACAAAAATAAAACAGTCGCGACGAGTAGTCGTTTCGAAAACCATAATGGAGGTGTATCGTTAATAATTTCTGACGTAGTATCTCTGTATCTGTTGATTAAAAATTGTGATAAAATTGGAAATCAAGACAATACCTAACTCTACTTACATTTTTGACCCCCTTTGATGGTCCGCCAAAAGCTGCAAAGACGTATCTTTTCCATTGACGTGATTTTTTTCCATATTGACGCTCAATTTCGCGGTAGAATTTGATTCGTCTCCGTACTCATCACCACATATTACACCAGATACCAAGTAATGATGAACTCACATGAAAAAAACCACTCGCTTTAGCGTGAATTTTTTGATGATAACGGTTCAAGGTTATTTCATACCAAAAAAAACACACTAAATTACAAATGCACATAAACGCGATAAGAAAGTAGCGGATGCTTTCAAAACGTAAAGGTACAAGTACGAATATGATAGTACCTTTTACACCTATGCCGATTAATTACCTATTATCGTAGGTTCATGTAAACTCTGATAAGAATGGGGAAAGAAACTGGGAGGATATAAACAAGATTGATTTGTGTGAGTGTGACACGTCATGAAATTTATCTTTCGACACATCAACTAGATTGCTTGTTGAGCAACTTTTATTAGCTGGTACTTTCTTTTATTTATGTAATGTTTATTAAACGTCTCACTTAGACACGCAACGCAGTTTAAAAAATTGATAATTAGCAGCAGAAGAGCGCGTTGTTATGATTTAGGCACCATGTCTCAATATCAAGTTCATTATGCGTCACGTATTTACATTTTGTGTTTATTTTAGCAGCTCGATGCCTACTTGAGAGTCGATGAAAGACGTTCTTTTTGGCAAATTATGCTCGAAATTGAAGGAAACTCATTCTGAACGTCATAAAAATGTTGATAGGTTAAAAATTTTGTTGTAATATCTCAAAATTTCGAATACATTTTTTTCAAAAATTTTTATCAGTCGTTGGATATACGTATTAGTTTTAGTTATCGTGAAAATTGCTTAAAATACAGATAACAATTTTTGAATTACTGCAAACTATTGAAAATGTCGTAAAAATTCAGTAATACGTCAAAAATTCGTTCAAGTGGCTCGGAAACTGTCAAAATTGAAGAACTATGTCATTAAAAAAAAAAAAAAAGACGTCTGAAAAAAATTTTTGAGGAAAAAGCATTTCCAAGTTTGGGTGGCCAAATTCAATACTTGAGCATCGAATTGGATCCAGGTAATTGATATCATCTTTCCACTATCTGAATATCCGATGTGTAATTCATTGAGATCCCAGAAAAAATTGTTTATCTATTTTAAGCATTCAAGGCCTGAATGTTGAACCATTTCTCGAAAATAAGAGTAATTTTAAAGATTCGTCATCGAGAAATAATGAAACGGTTTCTGAAAATCATTAAGGCTAGGTAGGTACCTTATTTTTCGAGGCATACCTAATTCAACATTCAGGTCTAAAATTTTAAGGTGTATGTTCTCTTTGAAGACTTCGGAGCGTAAAAATCGACAATATTTCAAATTTAATTCCATAAAAAGCACAAAAATTTTTTTACTGCTTTATTTGATATATTCTCACATAATGAATAAAAAAAAACCTACCCTCGCTAAAAAGATCGTAAGTTTAATTAATCAAATAGAAATTTTTTTGACAGATATTTTATTTCAAAAAATAATTCAAAACCTTAAAAAACGGTAAATTAACGAGAAATATTTGTAATTAGGTAGTAGATACGTAACATGGTTCAATGTGCTTGTTGTGAAACGTAAAAAATCCCAATTGAAAACATTGTTTTGCTTGTTCATGTTCAAGTACGTAATTTTTATTTGCTTCGGAGGTTTAAAATTGCGATAAGCTCGAGAAAGAGGAAAGTTTTAAGAATACGAATCATTATTTTCTCGACAAGATTCTGCATTTTCAGAGGGCCAGAATCAAAAAATAACTCCATTTTTTATAAATTCAGTCTCATGGGGGAAAAAATAAACGGAACTCTACTCGAAGTTTTGATTTGTTCAATTCGATCCTCGTAGAAGGGGGGGGGGGTTGAATCCAAAAAATCAGCTGATATTCGAACCCATCCTTTTAAAAACCAATCCAATATTGTATTTGACAGGGTATCTAACGGGTAGTGAAAGTAGTGAAAGTAGTGAAAAAGTAGTGATTTGAAAAACCGGTCATGCCGGTAGTGGAAAAGTAGTGAATTTAGACGAAAATTTGAAAAAAAGTAGTGAAAAAATGAAAAAATTCCAAAGACGCGAAATTCAATCATCAGTTACGTGTCTACCGGTCGCGAAAGTCGCGAATTTTTCCCAAATTACATTTTTATTAAAATGTCAGCTTTTTGAACACAATTTTCCAAAAATTTTCGCCCTCGCTTCGCTCGGGCTCATAAATTCACATTAATCATTTTTAAATAACAAACCTTTTCCCCATTCCAGACAATTGAATATTTTTAAACGAAAAATGGATTCTTTTGGGAGAGAGACTTAATAGCAATCGCGATTAGAATTTTCAAAAAATTTTTTTGAAAAAATGGATATTTTGTATCCATTTTTTGAAAAATTTGTAAAAATCGAAGTTATTTTTTTTTTTTTTGATTTCACTAGGATTTTTTGAAAATTTAGAGAGAGAAATCATTTGAAAATACATTTATTTTTTGTTGTTGTTATACTAAATTCTCAAAAAAAATTTGCCCTCGCTTCGATCGGGCCAGATCACATCATTATCTGTACCTAAACTTAGGGGTGGCACGATGGGGGAATTGGGGAAGTAATTCCCTCAGCCAATTTCATTTTCGGAAAAATTTCATAAATTCGGCGAAATCTTGGAAATTTTATCAAATTAGGTCTTGTGGTATTTTGTAATGTGTTTACTTATTATAGGTTCATTTTCCATTTATTACATTTAAAATAAAGATTTTTTTTCTAATTTAATTTTTTTTCTCTAACAAATTTTGATCGTTTTTTTTGTATGTTGGAAGGAGAGTCGATTTTTTTTTGGGGGGGGGGGGGGGTACAAATTGAAATTTTTTTTAAAAAAGTAGTGGAAAAGGTAGTGAAAAAGTAGTGATTTTACAAAAAAAAATCAGTTAGATACCCTGATTTGACCCTTAGGTAAATTTTTTTAAAACAATCACACAAAACATTGAAAAAAATTTTTCCAAGTTTGAAAAATTGAAATTCGCTCGAATTTTTCCCCTGGCCAGTTATAAAAGCGAAAAATGTGAAAAACTCGTAAAACATGATGCCTAACTATCTGTTGGTCATCGGAGTAATGAAAAATTTACGATTCTAATAATAAGTTCAGATCTCTTATACTTCATTGCATCATTGCTCATCCTTTTTCCTCGTAAAAATTCATCGTGAATTTTTTTTTCAATTCTTATTTACCAAAGTTCTCACGAGAAAAAAATTATGAAAATTTTAAAAGATGGTGCCTCCAAATTATTCGAAAAATTGTATAAAACTTCTGGAAAAGTATCTACCAATCTATTTTTGGTTCTAAGTTTTAGACAAATTTTTTGATTTGTTACAAAAGCCGTCCAAAATTTAAAGAAATCTTGAAAATTTTTCTACGGTGCTAAAATATTCTAGAAATAATACAAAATATATAAAATAGACAAAGTCTTAAAAATTGTTCACAAATGCTGTTGAAATTTCTTCATAATATGAGCCTGGATGTAGAATGCCTAGAAACCACCCTTGGACTTCAGAAAGTCACAAAAAGTGGATATGAGGTTGGATTCTCCCTTAATTCTACTTCTTCTGAAAAGCTTAAAACCAGTGTCAATTCAAAAACCAATTTCTGGCTCCGAAGGTTGGTTTCAATATCCAGACTTGCTAAGATGAAATAAATTGAATATTTTTTTTTTTCAAATTTGTTACATATTGCACTTAAACATTTTTCTGGCCATTCTTAACCATTTTTCAGAAACTTTATCACTTCTCCCAATTTTAAAAGTGTTTATTTATGATTTTTTTTAAAAAATAATCAATCGTTCTTATACTTTTTGTAAGTGCTATTTTTGAATATAGGTATTCGTAATTCAATTTTTTGTGTAATTTTTAGTTTTCAATTTGCTCTTTCTCTTTACAAAATTTTTACAAAAAATTCCCTCCAAGAAATCACATTTTTTGATTTTTTTTTTGGATTTGTAAATAATTTTCGTGAAAATTAAAAAAAATATATTAGTTTAATCCATGTTGCATTTTTGTATTCATGATTAAGTACATATGTACGTTTTAGGATGGAAAAATAATTAAAAATAGGTACTTAGGTGATAATAAAAAGAATGATAAATTGTGGAAATAAATATTACCTTTGAATGATCGAAGATGTAGAAAATTGTCTTGAGTAATTTTTTAAACCACCGTGTAGCATCTTTCTGAATTAATACTCGTCTATTCTGAATTATGATGTAATTATTTCTCGAAATATTCTTCGAGCCACTATTCTACCCACATGATTTCAATAGATTCAGTTGATAAGTATTCCAGATTTAAAACCTCGCTAGTCGCTACTCATCATTTAAATTTAAGCATAATTTTAATTCTCACGCGTTTGTAAAAATGCAAAAAATTGCAGATGCACATTTGAACGTTGAAATATTATCCAAAGTGCCAATCTGTCAGCCCACGGTCAAATCTCATCTTCGGGACCGTTTTTGTAATTTTTCTCCTCAAATTCGCATCATTCAACAATTAATCATTAAAAAATTGCACGTTTTTCATCGACATCCTTCGTTCGTCTTTGAACAAATCTGTATTCTTGAGCGACGATCTGCGCCCTATCTTGGAATTTTCCGAACTTTTAATCGGCAATGCACGTTGATCTTTTGAATTTTCAGTTGTTTGTCCACATTCTTCGTCTGAAAACTGTACAGATCTAACGGACGATTTTGGAGTAAATTGACCTTCTGAGGAGGATGAATTCAAAGTATTGACAGATAATCTACGTTCGTATGTGTTCGGATATTCTGAATTATCATCTGTGGATGATGCTTGTTCCTGGTTGGTGAATTTTACTAATTTCATCGATGGTGTTCGAATATACTCGCCGTTGAAATTTTCCGTATTTTTTAATGAAGATCTACGAGTATTTGTTTCCTTAGGACAAGGCAAATTCTCAGACGTAGATTCGCTTTCACCTTGAGGAAACGTATTCGAAGGGACTTGTTCGTCAGTGTGATTTTCTAACGAATATTCGATCGTTGGTATGACTTGGCGATGATCATCTTCATCTTGCTGTGGAACTTCCTGCGTATAAGAGTATTCGATCGATCTGCGTTTGGCTTTTTCGCTGTGAATTTCTACTAATACGACTGAGGATCGACGATCGTATTTTTTGGTAAATGGAGATTGCCCTAAAGATGGTTTACGTTCGAATTTTCTCAGATCGAAACTTCTAGTCGATAGTTTACGAACTCTATTGTGGATTTCGGTGTTCTTCAGTGATAATTTACGAACTCTGGTTTGAAGTTCGGTATTATTGATTGAAACCTTACGTACGAGAAGTCCCATACTTCGAACTGGTAATTTGCTCGAATCGTTGGTGAAATGTACGCTGATCATGGACGGTCTGCGGTTATCTACGCAAATTGGTGTCACAATCCAGGACTGAGGTTCGCTCGATCCGTATACAGCGAATATGACACCGGTTAGTAACAAAATACTCGAGGCCAGAAGGAAACAATTGTTCCATTCTTGAATATTCTGGAAAAAATTGAAATATTTCAAAATGGTTGAGGAAGAATTAAGATTGAAAGTTTTTTTGAAAAAGTTTGTGAAATTGGTGGCACTTATGCAGAAGAATTTTTTAATTCTTAAAATGAGAACAATTTGTGAGAAAAAATTTCTTGGCGTAAAGTACTCGAGCAATTAGACTTACGTGATTGACGACGATTAAACTCGTGACACTTTGTGAAACGATGGCACTGAATGAAAGAAAAACTGATATCATACCAACGATTACGCTGCTACTGTTTGCATGCAGACTGACCGGGACAATTCTGTGGACGAAAATGATGGCATGAGAAATAAATTAGATACATAGGTGTCGCCATTTTTTATTATTTATGATATTTTTCATCCTTTCCTTCCCTTTAAAACTGAAATATCCTTTGTTGAGAGCTCATATTGCCAATTGACCAACTGTCTCATATTAACGTTTTTTTTACAAAAAAAAAAAAAAAAAAATGAAAATTCTTCGTGATGAAAAATGATTTTTTGAATATTTCGATCCTCCTCCCTGCATTTAGAGTTATTAAAAACAAAAAAAATGTTAAAAATTGAAAAATTATTTCATTTTTGGAAACTTTTTTTATGACAACTATGCCGGAAATTTTTATTCATCTTTTTTGGAATTTGATCATCAGGATACAACTGATAAAAGATGTAGAATTTTCCTTTTAGAGAGTTGATTCATTAATCTTCAAGAATTAAAATGTTATGAATCTCTTGCTAAAAAAATATTTTCAAGATCAAGACAGTGAAATAAATAATAAAATTGTATTGAGATTTTCCAATAAGTGACTTAGTTTCAAAAAAGAGGAAAATAAGGCACTTACTTACAAAATAATTTTCATTTTTCCATTCTTTAATTAGCAATAGAATTTAGAAATTACAAAAGTACAAATATTGAATAGATGTTGGTAAAAAACTAAAACAAAATGTACTTTTTAAAAAAAAGTAGTATGAAATTTTTTTAAAAAATTTCAATGAAAATCATCTTCATAAATTTATTGAATTTGATGACTATGGAACTGGGAAGAAAAGCACGAAAATCCGGAACATACCGAGCAAAAATTTCTACGTTTTTACTGCAGAAAGCAAAAACTGTCCTTCCCTCAATCTCAATTTTTTTATCAAAAAATGTTTTCTTTTGGGCGAATTTACTAGCAAACTTAAATAAAGTTGGCAGTATAACGCAGATTCATAACAGAAAATTTTTTCATTTTTCAATTAGACATCATGTTGAAAAATTTTGAAAAAATTCGCTTTAAACTGGCATGACAAAAGCTCGAAAAATCGCCTCCAAAAATGTTTTCCTATTCTTTTTCATAGAAAATTCCTTCTGAAATTTTTAAAAAGTTGGTTTGAGAGCAACATTGTGACCTCCAAGACCCCAACTAAGGGCTTAAATCCCCATACTTTTGAAATCTGATTTAATTTTTTTATATTGATTGTAGACTAACATGTTTCCAAAAATCTGAAAAAAAAAAAAGGCTTTAACATATTCTTGAGTGCTAGAGTGCCCCAAAACAGTTTTGACCTAAATTAGAAAACAAAAATCTAAAAAAAGAAACCATACCAATTTTTTTTATTTTGAGGGTTCAGGTTTTTTTGAGGCCTCACGATTAATTTAGACTACAAACGAACTTTTTCGAATTTTTGGTGAAATTCTTCAAGAGAAGGCAATTGAAAATTTTTAAAATATTTATAAGAGTAATGAATTTGCGGTTTTTTTTTCGTTACTCGACCTATTATCTATTGTTGTCATTTTCTTTTTGAAAATTCAACGAAACTTTTATTCAACTAATAGTGATCCTTATTGAGAGTGCAACTCTGGAACTAAAATGCCTGATTTCACTGATAAGAATTTGAAATAGGGGTTTTGTATAACGATAACGTAAAATATATGATTGAAAATTACGTAACTGTTGTTAAAGTTGCAATGTAGAACAAGTATTCTCTCAGATATTGTCCTAATTATGAAGTAATATAATTGAATTATTGAAAAAAACAATTTGGAATTTACAAAGCCCCTATTTCAAATCAAGCGACACTAGCGCGCCACTGGGTGCTGCACCCTCAATTACAATGCCTAAAGATTTTGGGTATCTGGAGGGGCAGGTGAAAGGGTTGATAAATCTTGATCCATGATCAGTAAGTTTTTTGAGTAGGTAAATTTTCAGTGACCATTTTTTTCAACATAATGTACATTTATTTTGAAAACTTTTTTTAACAATTTCTCGAAAAAAGTGATTTTACAAAGTCATTTGCTACCTTTGAAAAGTGGGTGATGATAAAAACCAGCTGTCTTTTTTTTTAGAGAGAGAGAAGTGAGGAAAGTATAAATAACCCATCTTACAGTTTCCTTTCGAATTTTCAGTCCTTCATTATATTTTCCGAAAATTCTCAACTAAACATGATAAAATTTAAAGGACAATTGGAGGATGATTGTGAGGGGATTGGCACTTTAAAATGTAATGCATTGAGTTATGAATCCTCATATTATACTTACTCTATAATTAAAGCCATAAATGAAGTCACAATTTGAATAACAACCACCGAAAATAGCGACACGATGAAATTAGTCACCAGTGTGATTATCAACAGAGCAATTGTCGAAGAAACGCAGGCAAAAATTATCATTATTTTATGAATCTGCAAAACAGAGTACCGATATGAAAATAAGAAATTACCAGTTCAATTGAAACAACTAGAATTCTAACCCTTACTCGAGTAATGGTGATATTACTGTGATTATTCCAATAATTCATCAAAGCTCCAGCAATCGGAAACGAAATAATGAAAATTATGTTCGGAATGGAAGATAGTAATCCTATTTCGTCGGTTGATTTTTGAGTCATATCTGTTGCAAAAAATTCACAAAACATGATAGGTATATTTTATTCTGCAACTATAAAATTATGTTCGAAAAAGAAAAAGGGTGAGAAGTTGTGTGCTGTAGCGATATTTCCCTCACCTTTGATGTACAATGGTAAACAAGATCCTACAACTGTGCATATCCACATGTAAGCAAATACGACTATACAAATAGACCATACCGGCCCCGATGTCAGGATACTTTTGTACGGATGATTTACCTGCAAATTTGAAAATTTCTATTTGGTAACCGTATGGTTGATTTTATTTCCGAATGCAATGTCGTCCTTATTACTTCGGCCTCTGGTGTCGATTCGGTTTCTTCAAGTATGTAATTGAGTTCTTGTTTGGATATCCATTTGTCTTGATGAGGTCGATTTTTGACGAGGATTACACAAAATAACGAAGATATCACTGATATGGTACCTACGTATTTAAAAAAAAAAAGGAAGAGAAATGATTCAAATGATTTACAAAAAAGAAAAAATTTATCAATTTTTATACCTAAAAATACAGAAAAAATTGATGTTTTTTTAGATCTGTCTTTATTGGTTAATTTTAATATAGCTTTAAGGTAAAATATCAATTTTACATTTGAAAAAGGTTGGACGGAAAGAGAGGGATGAGGAGGGAGTCCAAAAGTCAACATAGGTCAAGATTTTGACTAATAGGTCACGCTTTTCGACATCGACTCAAAAGTCAAACTTTTTTTCAAATATTTTAACTTGACGTTCAAAAGTAAAAATTGCCATTTCTGCTTTTCTTTGAAATTTTTCGCTTCGTCCTGGTTGCGTTCTTTCGCCTATTATAAAAAATGCCACGTGTTTTGAAAAATTCTATCAATGTCGTCATGTTTTTTGTTTTTGTTGAATTTCAAAATTTTGGTATTCAAGGATTGTTTGGAAAATTTCATGATGCAGTTCACAGTTTGAAATTTTTTTAAAGAAGGGAGCGAGGTGGCCCATAAAAAAATCGAAAAAAACATGCAAAAAGGTCAACCTCACTTCAGAGGTGTAACCAAGGGGGCATTTTGGAATCTCGCACCCTCCCCTCTCCCTGAGGTCAAGAGTTTACGTGGAAAATGGCTTCTTGGGGTATTGAAAATCAAAATTTTTTCAAAGCTTCATCCTTGCTTCACTGGCGTACGAACGAAATCACAATTACACATGAACTATTCCAGATGACTTCCCTTGTATGCAAAATTTCAAGTCTCCACATCCATTTTGCCTTTGCAACCTCTCAAAATAAGCTTTCGATGCCACTAATTGCATTATTTTGTTAGGTATTATTTTTGGTATTTTCAAGTCAAAATGTTTCGTATGGAAAGTTGTTGGTTACAAAATAACATTTCTGTCAATAATTCGAATTTTTAAAGAAGTGTTTTTATGGCCAAGAATTTTTATTTGGGGGGGGGGAGGGAGGGGGTGAGAACTCGGAATTTTTCAAAAAATGTAGGATGTTCGAATCACCTCCTTGGAAATTTCTGGATACGCCACTGGTCAAGCTGACATTTCCATCATTGATTCAAATTTTGAGTTTAGCGTTTTTATAGCAAAGAAAATTTATGGGAGGAGGGGTGTGAACTCGAAATTTTTGGCTACGCCACTGGTCAAGCTGACACTTCCATCAATGATTCAAATTATGAGTTTAGTGTTTTTATAGCATAATCTGTTTGAGGAGGAGGAGGGTTGAATTCGAAATTTTTCAAAAAATAAAAATTCTTGGACCTCCCTCCTAAGAAATTTCTGGCTACATCACTGGTCAAGCTAGGTCAAGCTTTTTGCTTCACAAAAAATAAGTTGGACACCCAGAAAACAGAATTTTCTTGCTCCATAGCGGGGCTTCCCCCTCCCCAAAAAAACGATTCTAAGAGGTCTTTGCTCCACAGGCCTGAGGCCTCCTTGAATTACTAGTCATAGGTCATAGTATTAATTTTTGATATTATCAGAATTCGAGAAGATATAAAATCGTTACCTGTAACATAAAACACCATTTGCCATCCCCACGTATTAGCCAGATATCCACAAAATGGATACACGATCGCTACCCCAACGTTAGTTCCATTGAAGCTGAACGATATCAGCGTTGATCTTTCATTTTTCGGAAACCATCGAGCGAATATATCGGCGGTACTTACATAAAAAAACGACTAATTCACGTACATGCAAAAATAATCTCCAGCTCAGTTCACGAGCAAAAATATGCAATTAAGAACATCAAAAGTATCAAGAATTACCTCAAACATTCCGGTGACGAAACGACAGGCCAAAAATAACCGAAAATCCACGTTCAAAGCGGCCGGATGAATGATGGTGGTGAGACCGGCCACCAATAAGCATAACGAGCTGTTAACAGAACCACCGAGCCAATCGACCAAAAATCCTCCCAAAAATGAGAGTAAACCTCCGTACGCGAGTATACTCAGAACGAATCCAACCGTCATAGAATCCCAATTGAAATCTGCTGGCTGTGAAATATTTTTGAAAATTGATACTGTGGTAGTTGATTTAGAAGGATGCCTATGCTAGTTTCATGCAACTAGCCTACTTACCAGCGTCGTAGTAATATTTCCTCGAGTTATCGTATTATTCGAAATCATTTCGACGACGGTGATGTTGACGTTATTTCGCAAAATTTGAAAATTAACGAAACATAAGAATAACACGAAAGCGACGAGAAATCGTTTTGATAACCATAACGAAGGATCTGGAGAAATATCCATCGTGTGGGACATTCGATACCCTTTAAACAAGTAAAAAAAAATCAGTCGTGATTTTTTTCATTTTTAAAAAGAAAGTCACATATGAAAAAAAATACTTATCATGGGAAACTAATTTTTTTAAGTACGTTTTTTTCTTCATTTTGTGTAAAAATTCCACACTAGCCAGTATTGTTTTTCAGCCTTGTGTTATTGGAATTCGCATAGGTTGTGTGTTTTTCTGCGATAGGTAGATATGAACTTTCACGTAGGTAGGTACTACTCGAGGTGATAAATCAAACGATTATTTATATTTCGTTGAAGAGTGGTTTTTACGTCTAAATTTGTTATTTTCGAGTCTTTTTTTTTTTTAGGTGACTAGTAGCAGATGATTATCTGCGAAGGGTTTCTTTATTGGAGAAAAAAAACAGGGACTTTGGGCGACATTTTTTTACGAAAATTTGCAAATGATAACTTTATCGAAGTTATTTTTCAAAAACAAAATCTAAGTATTTAAACGAAAGTAATAAAAATGGAAAATATTTTTAAACTGTATGCTCCATAAATACTTGTTGTCTTAATTTATTTTAAAAACTGTTTCGATCCCCTGCTTGTCCTTAAAAAACATAAAATTTTTAAAATGGCCTATTTTTTAATTATTTTCGCAATTTACCGAAATTATCACAGTTTGGGTTCTTTTCCTTATCGTATGCGTAGTTAGATTTTTTTTCTTGTTTTTACATAAGATAAGTGTAAGGTGTACGTATTTTGTATTCGAGTATGTTACAAAGTGAGCGATTTTTGTGGTAGGTATTGAAAGTTGTTAAATTTTATTGGCACCATATTACGTAACAATTGCCTTGCTCAACTGAATTTTTTTTTAGACCTTGGTGTATGTAGGACTGAATATTTTTCGATGTTTTTTTTTTCAATTTTTCACTTTGGATATTGCGTTTTTTGAGGCAATTTTGAATTCGCTTCAGCTGGATTGTTTTGACTGCAGATTTTTGGTCTCTGCTTCAATTTTTTGCAGGCAAGACTCATTTGCCAATTTTAAGAAGGGAAGAGAGGTACATATGTTGGGGTTACAACCAAAATGTCCATATTTCAGTAAACGAGAGTTTTTTCGAATATTAATGATACAATCATAATTTTTTTTAGTATTTTAATAATTAGTGTCTCTCCGCCACCTTTCTCTATGATTTAGAATGTGCCCCACTCTCCCTAAGTGGAGTTTTATTCGACTCCAAGTGCCAAAGTTCCAAGACTGGGGCTTTTAAATGTTCGAGGTTTGAAATTTCAATGCCCTAAAAATGTGGTTCATTTTTTTCGCCTCATCACCTGAGAACTTCCTGGGTTTGGGCTCGTTTCGATGAACCACGACCTAAGAAATTTTTAGGTCGTGGACAATCAAATTTCGACCAGCTACCCTGACCTCCTAGGGGGACACTTGCACCAAATATCATAAATTCATAATATGATATCAGGTACACATATACTCACAATTTCTATCAAAAAATCAC
The DNA here is from genome assembly GCA_038380155.1 of Pseudococcus jackbeardsleyi. NCBI lineage: Eukaryota > Metazoa > Arthropoda > Insecta > Hemiptera > Pseudococcidae > Pseudococcus > Pseudococcus jackbeardsleyi. Next base: position 8,488,921 of record CM076242.1, read on the forward strand.
CCAAAAAACTTTTTTTTTTGAAAAAAAATTACCTTTGAAATAAGTATGGAAATTTTCAGAGAATTACCGAGAGGATTGTAAACACATGGTCGTTGAATTTTTGAATTTTGTCCTATTGTCCTATCAAAAATATTTCAAATGATATGCCACGTATTTTTTTTTTTTGGTGTTTCCTATGGTTTTTTTTTTGATAAATTTCGAGCTTGTGAGGGAAAATATGAAGATGAAGAGTTGTCTGGGTTGAAAAAAAAACTAGAAGTGTTGCAGTGTTTTACAATTTTGCAGAATTTCGAAATAATTGAAAATGATACGATACGAGACGAATCGTTTGCTACGTTTTTTGAGCCCTTGAATTTGACCGCTTGTCTTTTTTATTGAAGCATGACTTTATTCAAAGCAAAAAGCTTTTTGATGACTTGTATTATGGTGTTGTGTTCAGTTTTTTTTAAATTCTCCACTTTCCCTACCCTTTGCCTAAGCCATATTTGAAATTTTGTGGGATAATCGTTGGAACGAAAATTTATCCAGAATTTATTCCAGCTTCAAAAATCGAAAATGCCACGTAATAATAATTGGAATTAACATTCATCCCAAAAATGATCCCGGCCCTTAAGAAAAATCGGAAAAATCACCCTAAATTCATCCCAGTCACAAAAAATTGAAGAAATTTTTAGATGAAAATTCAACCCAAAATTATCCCAGGCTCAAAAAATTTAAAATGCTGTGGAATGATAATCGGGACATATATTCATATAAAAAATCATTCCAGACTTCAAAAATCTAAAAAAAAAAAATGGGATTAAAAATGATCCCAATTTAATCCCAGCTCCAAAAAATCAAAAATGAAGTTTAGGATGAATATTGAAATGAATATTCATTCTAGCTCTCAAAAATTGAATAGGCTTGGGGTTGGGATTATTATTGGAATGGTAATTATTCTCATTCGGAATTCAATTCATCTTCGAAAAAGTCATAAATGAAAATTCATCCCAAAATTAACTTCAGCCCTAAAAAATCGAAATAAGTTTGAAATGAATATTGGGATGTAAGATCAACCTAAATTCATCCCAAGTTCAAAAAATCAGGAAAAAAACTTGAAATTAATTTAGGATGAAAATTCATTCTAAATTCACCGCAGCTTCAAAAAACCAAAGTATGGTATTGACATGAAAATTCTTCTATACAAGATTCTGTATTTTCAGGCACTGAAATTTTATAATGCGATGATGACGAGGGATAGAAGAATTGAGGGCCAGAATCAAAAAATTATTCGATTTTTTTTTCAAATTTATGTAACATCACGAGGCATTTCCAATTTTTGAGCTAGGCATTTTCTAGTTATCATTATTTTGAAAGTCGTAAACATGGTATACTTTTTCCTTTATGTGTTTTAAGTGTGCTTGCTTGAAAAATATCGTAAAAACTGAATGGTTTTCCAAGTGGTTGATAAAAATTATTATGTATTTTATGAGATAAGTACATCGATCATTCTAGGAATCGTGTGTCATGGCCATTACAATACCAATAATATGTACATGGTGTGATTCTTTGGGTCAAGGAATGATAGTTTTGCAGGGTATGGCTGTTATTTTCCATTTGGTTTTAAAACGAAGAAAAATTTTCCTTTCCAAAAGCAGTAAGAATTTAGATTTTTCTTTTGGTATTTTGAAAGAAGAATACCTTTTTGGTATCAATATTATTCTGATACCTTTAATTAATTTTTTTGAGACGAGAATTTAAATGGTTTTAATGAAGGATCGCATCGTTCGAAAATCCTCTTTTTTTTTTTTACAAAATAGAGAGTAAACTGCCTTGAAAATCTAACAAAAAAGATAACAAATCAATCATCAGTTAGAAACGTAATTTAGTTTCGAGGTATGATCATACATATTCGATACGTGTTTCTCCTTTGTTGAAGATAAAGCCCACTTCTGAGCCCGGCTCGAGCCAAATTTTACAAAAATCGCAGCGCCGAATATCGCTACGACTGATGCTAAATAAAAACAATTATTCCATTCTTGAACAGTCTGAAAAATATATGATAAGATTAGTTTTACTTTATCTTGGCAACAATCTCTATTTGCAATTTATTGCTATACGTATGGTTAATCTTACATGATGAGGGATTAAAAATCCGGTGACAGTTGCAGCAACAATGGCGCCCAGTGAAAAGAAAAATACCACGAGGCCTGCCACGATGCTTGTATGGTCGGGAGCTATACTCACGACGACAATTCTAACGAATTTTGGAAAAATTGATCGATAAATCGTGAAATACTCAAGATGGCTCTACATATTCAATTTTCGACTTACTCCGATATCAATGGCACCGTCGACATCAGCATATCGATTATGACGAAAAAACTCATTGTAATTTTTAAATTTGATATGCACGTGCTGGCAATGAAGAATACAGCCGCAGATGTAAATGCAATAGTAGCCATTAGTTTGTGTATCTGAGAAAAATTCAATTAAAATTGGATTGGCCCCTTGAAGCGTCCAGAAATTAAGTACAGAAAAGTTAAATTGGTTGAAAAATGGAGGGGTGGAGGAGGCCAAAATTCATCGAATGAATCGAATAATCTGTAATTTCAAATTAAATATCTATCGGTGATTTTTCACTGAACTTTCAGTCTAAAATTTTAGTCAATTCCCAATTTTTTCTGAAAAAATCAGTAATTTTTGATTGAAATTGAATGAAATCTATTTCACTGATTCAAAAAGGCACAAGCTTCACCAAATTTGACTAATTAAAATTTACAAAATTGAGAAAAATTGATTAAAACATTTCCGAAAGAAAAATGAAAATGAATTTTTTGGAAAATCATGATTGAAAAGTAAAAAAATTACACTTTTTTGGCATTTTCATGATGAAAAAGTCTCATCGTCTCATTTCAAGCTTGAGGGCAATCTCAGGTCCCTGAGGCCTCGATTCCTCCCTTATATGGGTGTATCTATTCGATCAGTTTTTTTCCAGGAAGGTCCTTTAAAAAAAACTGTGATTTACAAATTACCCGAGTCAAAGTCATAATTCCACGATTACTGAACCAATCCATCAAAGGCCCAACCAGTGGAAACATAAGGGTGTAAACTATGCTGGGTATCGACGATATCCATCCCACTTCGTTGGTATCCTTTTGTGTAAGATCTGCAAGAATTTAATTTCGTGTGATGACGTGAGCTTTTCACCAGTGGGGTATACTTTTTTTTTTTTAAACTGACCTTTGACGTATAAAGGTAAACAGACTCCTAGATTCGTGACTATCCACATATAAACAAATGTAAGGATACATAAAGCCCACACCGGACCTGATGTCAAAATACTTTTGTACGGGTGATTCATCTGTGTGAATTACGTATAAAAATATTAATACCTTTTTGAAGCATAATGCTTCGAGAAATATCGAATTACCTATATAAAATTTAAGCAATATTTACTTCCGTTCTTGTGCTTTTATTGTCAGTTCCTTCTATTATGTATTGGAGTTCTCTTTTCGATATAGATTTGTCTTGTGATGGATGATTTTTCACAGCCATAAAGCAGATCACCCCCATAATCAATGGTAACACACCTTGCGAGTAAAATTGATAAATTAGATAATAGATATTTATTCCAAAAAGGAAAGGAACTGAATGAGCAACGATTATTCGAACTGGAATGAGTGGTTTTTTTTTCAAGAAGATGGAATGAGTAATTTAATTCTTTCTCAATTTATAAAAGCTGGACATAGGGTACAGATGGTCGCCGTTACTGATCAAACAGGTGGTATTTTTGGTAAAAAAAAAAAAAAAAATAGAGTTGGATTGAAAAATTTTCGAAAATAATAATTTTTTCGGGTAAGTTTTTGTCGGTATGAGGAAAAATAAGCAGAAGTAATAATTGTACTTGATGTCGTTCAAAATATCAGAGCAATTGCATTGCATCAGAAAATTTTTTACGTTCCACCTCCCCCCAAAAGACAACTTTAGTTTATCGGAGCCTGTTTAGCATAATTTTTAATTTTTTTTATGGTTTATGCGTATCTTTTCAATGACTATTTTCCATGTTATTTACCAACTTTCATATTTATTTTCTTTTATCATTTGCAGGTGTGTTTCATGGAGTGTCGTCAGTTTTAATTGGAATATTTTCGTTGTTGCAGCTCATTTTTGAATTGGGTAAGTTTAAATTTTCATTATTGCCATTTAAAAAAAAAAAAAAAAAAGCATACTAAGAATTCAAACATAACTAATGTGGTAAAAGATGGGCATCTTGAGGAGAAGCAATCCACGAGAATTTTTTTTCATATACATAGGTATTAGGTACCTATTATAAATTCCCTCCAATGGTATGGTATTGACACAGCTGAGTGTGATAGGTACACAAAATAACTTCTTGAAATTCCATGTAGAAATTCGTTGAAAAATTTATTGAAATGTTACGAAAATTTTTTAATCGAAATTATGCAAAAATAATTTGAACAGACTCTGGAAATTATTTAAATTCAAAAAAAAAAGTTGAAAAAAAAACGTTCTACGTATGAAATGATGTAGAAAATCTTGCTAGATTTATCAAAATTTTTCAAGTTTCATAGGAAAATAGTACAAAAGTAGAGGAAGAATTGTTAACATTTTCAAAAAATGTATAAAATGTTGATTGAAAAATACTATTCAAGTACAAAAAATGATCAACGTTTTATTACGATCTTTGAAAAAAAAATCAAAAAATTGAAATATCTATCTCAAAAAGTTCCATTACCCTATTTCTAAAATTTTTATAAAGTTTTGTAACATTTTTTTTTTTGAATTATAAAGTCAATTTTTTAAATATTTTATGCTATATGATCCTATTCTATGGTGAATCACAAAACTTGTTTTTAATATTCCTAATTTTGAAACCGTTTCAACTTTTTTTTTGTCGTTTTGCAATATTTTTTAAAGGAAATTAGACAAATTCCGTAGAATTCAATTCAATTGAATCGAAACATGAAAAAAAATGATTGAAAAAACAAAAAATTTGAGTAAAAGAAAGTACTTGGAACATTCCTATTTTGCTATTTTTAATTCGAGATAAATAAAATTGGAACTAATCAAAAATTTTTGATATTTTATTCATGTATACTGCTTAGGTACTGCATGTAAATAATTTTGAACATATTTTGAAGTTTTTCTATATTTTTATGCATTTTTTGAATTCAATGATTAAATTTCTACTAATTTTGAGTAAGTAATTTTAATGGCACATAAGGTATATAAATTTATATAAAGTCATATCGATTAGCGTTTTAAGTATATCATTTTTAGTTTTATTAAAAAATATTTTTCATTTTATTTTCCCCAGTTTTTATCATAATTTCAACGATATTTTCATATCTTGAACTTTAATTTTTTCAAAACAATTTTTTTTGCTATTTTCAACCTATTCAACAGTTTTTTTTTTGAATCCCTTCGTCTTGTGTTTAATTTTTATGTAATTTTTACAAAATTTCAACAAATGTAATAATTTTTTTGGCTCTTCACTAATTAATCAGATTGATTTTGAAATATTCTCTTTTCTTAGTATGGTATATCGAGGTCTTCCGAATCTTTGAGCTTCCTCTTTCATGGGGGGGGGATGGGGGCAGGAATTACTTTTCTTGGATTTCGTGGTTTTTTGTGAATACGTTGAATAATTTCGAATTGAATTTTCTGGCGTTGATGGGTAAATTTTTTCATTTTTGAATTTTAAAATTACCTGTGACATAAAATACAATTTTCCATCCCCACGTATGAGCCAAATATCCGCTAATTGGATAAACAATGGCTACACCTACGTTTGAGCCGTTGAAACTGAATGATACAAGCTTCGATCTCTCTTGCAATGGAAACCATCGCGAATACATTTCTATTACGCTCACATAAAGGAATGTCTGTACGTAAAATCGAACCAAGCACTTGTGAAAATTACGCTTCAATTAATAAATTCATTCAACCGGATCGAATTCATAACCTGAGATAATCCGGTGACGAATCGACACGCCAAAAATAGATGAAAATCCACGCTCAACGCGTACGGATGCAGCAACGTCGTAATACCGGAAATAATCATGAACATGGAGCAACTCACCGAACCGCCTAGAAAATTCACAAAGAATCCGCCAAGTAGCGAAAACAAACCCCCATATGCGAATATACTTATGACCAAAGCGACTGTCGTCGTGTCCCATTGAAATTCCGGCGGCTAAAATAAAATTAACTCAAGTTCAAGATCATCTCGTTGATTTATCAGATCTTTGTCGAGTGTTGACATTTTTCTTTCGACTTTCATTCGTGAATTAAAATAGTCCTGCGTAGTTTGTTTTATACGTACTTGTGTGATGGTGATGTTTTCTTTGGTGATTGATTTACTCGATGTCATCTCTACGACGGTGATGTTTATATGGTTTCGTACGATTTGAGAAATAACCAAGCATAAAAATAACACGAATACTACTTGTAGTCGTTTTGATAACCAAATTGGCGGTGGTGGTGTCGTCGGTGCCATGGGCCTAATTTTACTGCGGAATGAAAATCCCATCAGAGAATGGTGTTATTTTTTTCCGGTAGCAAGAAGTATAGTTGAGTATTTATTTATGTTGGGGTTGTATTTTTTTTGGTGGATTTTTTTGTGTGTGGTAAATGGGTATAAAATGTTTGTGGCGTTTTCTTGGGATAATTGAAAAATAGCTAGGAAAATACTACGTATTTTATGTGTTCTGGGTCATGTAATGAGAATGAGATAAGGTTTCTTCGAAAATAATGATTTTTTTTGCAATAACAAAAAAAAAGAACAAAGAAAAAAATATACCTATACCTGAAGTTACCTTAAATTAGTAGATAACCCGCTTTCTCAAAAATTATGCAACTTTTAGTGATTGATTATGATTCGGAATTTTAAATAAAAAGGATATGCAGGTACAATTTTTGTAGAAAATTACACGTAATTTTTTTCTCGCCAATCATCCATTTTTTTCTTGAAAAATTCGTGTTTATCAAATTAAGAAAAAAAATAACTTGTTAATTAAAGTTAATTGGTGTTCGCGAAAATGTAACTTGCAGTTTGTAGGTAACATAAGTAGATATGTAATGCAGCTAATTTAAAAATTCTGAACGGTGTACAATTAGTTTTTATTTTACAGAGATATTGGAATGATCCCAATAGTTTTGGACTTCCTGTGTTAACGTTTTCAACGGAAATTCTCTGTTTCCTTATTTTGTATCTACAGGGTGTCGGAAGAAATCATGTAACACATTTCTCAAAAAATCCAACTGGAAAGCGGATGTTTATATTTAGCTTGGAGATCCTACCAATCAGGGACCAAAATTTTCGAAATCGATTAGTTTTCAAATTATTGCTCATAATTTCTTCAAATTGTGATAAATGTTTTTCTTCAAAAAAATTATATTCTACCTACATCCTACAAGATGATAAACAAATTGTAGTACAAAAAATGACGGATTTTCAGTTCTCTTCAACTTTGTTTTTTTTTTTCAATATTTTGAATTTTTGCCTACTCAATTTTTTTGGGGCATCCGGATATAAAAATTTGAAAAAATTGGAAATACGAAAAAATTTGAAACTACAAATTTAGAGTATTAAAAATTGATGAGTCATCATTTTTGAAAATTTTTCTATTCGAGTTTAATTTTTCCGCTCTAAAAAAAGTTGCTTGAGGCTTGCACCAAATTTCCACCATCAAATGACTCATGTGCTGGGGTGGGATTTGAAAATATCAATTGATTGCCTATTTGATGTTGAATCGATGAACTTCTTGAATACTTGAAAAATACAATATTTTTGGGAGAAAGTTCAGTCTCATTCAATTTAAGTGACAGTAGTTGAATTTTGATCAATTTTCTATCATTTTGAATCTGTGAAAAGTCACTGATAAATCGTTAGAATTACATCACAGTTAAAATTTGCAATTTTTAGTTGATTTTTGGTGATTTAAAGAATTTTACTGGGTTTCCAGTGAATTCTCACTGATTTTCCTGTACTTTTTTCTCCCTTTTGCTTTCAGTGAAATTTTTTACTGATTTCAAGTGTTTTCCAGTGATTTTTGAAAATTTTCACAAATTTATACTCGTACTAAATAAGAGCGATTACATGAAAATTTTTAAAAATTGTCCATAGTTTACAAAATTTGGAATTTTAAATCTGAGGATGAGTGATTAGTTTTGATGTCTAAGGAATATTTCAAAGTTTAGTAAAAATTTGTTATGAAAATAAATAAGGTTAGATCTGATCTGTCCACCTGCTTACTCCTTTTTCTCCACCAATTCTTTAAAAAGTTTGAAAATCATTGAAAACAGAATTTGGAGTATGTGCATATTTCTTTATGTAAAATGATTTTTTTTATACTCAATCTAAGCCACAAATCAAGGAAACACACAAGATGAAATCAAAAAGTAAAAATTTCCAAAACACATCCCATTCAGTTGATTCAGTTGCCTCGACGAATAATTTTTTTAATCTGAATTTTCGAAATTTGAGTCTTTTGTCAGTCCATCATAAAGAATTCAAAACTGTTAGGATCATTTCGATAAATTCGATCAGTGAGGAATTGTGACAACGTTCAGGACTTGATACATACGTTGTGTGTTTGGCTCATTAGACTCCTTTTCATAATTCAAAAATATTGATTTTTTAAATCAAAAAATCGATTTAAATGTTTCTAAAAAATATTTTCTAATCTGAGTAACACAGTAACACTATAAAGTCGAGTAGTACCTAGCTACCTACTACATACCTAGTTACATATTATCTGTACAAACGAGTCAGGGCGAGCCAAAGTTGGCTTGAAGGGGACAAAAAAGATGAACTACTGATTGAAATAACATTTTTATGATTTTTCCAGCTAAAAGCACTATTTTTCCTGCTTTTTTCTTCATCTGAACAAAAATTTTCCAAAAAAGTTGCCTCCACCAAAAGTTCAAAAATTTTCAAATTTGACATTTTTTTTTTAAAAAAAATCGTTGAAAATTGTTTTTTGAATTTTTTTACGATTTTGCCATTTTTACTGCAACATGTCCATTATATGGTCACGAAAAACAAAAAATAATCTTTCATGAAAAATTCAATTATTTTTTATAATTTTTTTCCACCAAGTACCATACATTAACATTGTTCAAATATTTCTTTTTCCTCTTAAAAAATTTACATTTTTTTAAATCAGCTCGATCATTTTTTTATGGATGATTGAAGCCCCAAAAGTAACAAAAAGTCATGAAAATTCGAAAGATCAGTCCAATAAATTCCATGTAGAAAAAAAATTCCCCAAAAAAAGATAAAACGTTGGCTGAATTTTTTTAATTGAAATTTTCAAAAAGAAAAAAAATACCGAAGGTGACAAAACGTACCTACAATTAAATTGTTCACATACGATGTTATGCACTTTTACCATGAGTATCTCAAATATGAGGAAGAAATTTAATTAGGCTCATTTTACAAGAAATAAGTTCGTATGTACCTAAAGCCATAATTTTGACAACGGAGGGGGTATTTCCTCATATCAGTTAACGATATTTTTTTTGTTTAGTAGTTCACTTACTTCGGTGTCGAAGCCCGCCGGTTTCCCAAAAGCTCCATCGAAACATCTGGTCGGTCTTCTAAGTACGTTTTATCCATTTTCTGAGAATTTCTTCTGTACCGAATTCGTTCGCGAATTATTTTACACTGTTACACTTGGATTTTTTGCAACGATTGAAACGTATCCGCCCGAGCAAAACTTTATACTTTGATTAAAATGTATTCGAGTTTCGGGTAGTCTAAGGTTAACATCGAGTTTATAATTATACTAAGGCTGTCGCGAATTGCCAAAATTATAAATTTAATTAAATTCTGCGACGGTGGGTATCGAAACGCGAGCGATTCTCAGATCGAATGAGGATTTCGTTCATGCACGAGGTATTCGTATTCTTTTCTCTACCAAATTGACAAATTGAATGTATAGCATTTTTGAAAACAATGGCAATGAGTTGAGTTTTACTCTTTATCAGCATGTTTCTCGTTTACATAGAATTTCCATCGATAATAACGCGAGGAAATTTAAGTATGTAACGAGGTGTTAATGGATTTTTTTTTGCGTACTGCCTTTTCGACATTTTACATGGAAGTTCTAATCATAAAATTAGGTCTGGTTCAGTCGAGATTTATGTGGAACTGGGCTGATATTGAGTGAATCCGAGTGTGAATAGATTCATTAAATTCAGGTGTCGGATAAAATATGTTGCAGTGAAATATTTTATATTCGTTGAAAAGTGTATGTATCGAACGAAGAAAACATGGGTATTGTACAGTGTGTTGGGGAGTTCGCGTATTTATTTTTTTTCCTTATCTTCAACACGACAAACTTGGAAAATGGTTTATTTTATGGCAGTATTTTTTTTGTGCAAGAGGTAGCTCAAAATTTGGTTGTTTTTTTTGCCCCACGAACTGTTTAAAAAGCACATCCTAAAAATTTAAAAATTCCCATTTCATAGCTGGTATATACATATTACATACTTATAATTACAATATTTGAAAATTACTCAATGAAAATCTTCATTTTTTTGAAACTTTTCGCCGTATGAGGTCTGTTCTGCTTCATCAGATGGCGATAAAGACCACGGTTGGGCATCGCTGGATCCAAAAATCATTATTATCACGTTGCCTATCATAGCAATCGTCGCAGTCAGTAAAAAACAGTTGTTCCATTCTTGAGAAGTCTTTAAAGATGATAAACAAAGAGCAACCGTATTTACGGTAATAGCTTTCTGATGAAGATGTTTTCAGATAGCCTGAAAAAAGTGCACTTACGTGATTCGTAGTCATAAATCCTGTGATCGTTTGTGCAATGATGGCTCCTAGAGTGAAAAAAAATATATTTATGCTGGCAACATGGCTGACATGATTGGGTACCAGGTTAACCAAAATTATGCTGAAAATGGATTGCAAAGTATGCGGATTTTTTGATGTAAGAATTAATTGATATTTTTTATCAAATATAAATTAAGTTGGTTCTTACGAGATGAGCAGAGGAACGAATGATAAGCCGATTTGAATTAAAACGAAAAATGTGATCGACGTGGACAGGTCTGAGACGAAAGTTGTCGCAATAAGAAAAACCACGCAGGTGATATAAGCTACACTCAGTATTATTTTGTGCATCTATAAGTAAGAGAAAAGTGTTGGTGATTAGCATGAAATGAGGAAAAAATTATGAAATGTATTTTGGCGAATTGTGATAGATATTTGCTGAGGTGTTTAATTCTTGGTGAGGTGTTTAATTCTGTTGAGGGAAGTATTCCAATTCCGAGTAAAATTTTGAGCCCCAACAGAAATAAATCGAAAATACTTTTTAAAAGAACCTCATGCAAAATTTTATGTAAGTGCTGAAGATTCATTTCTTGAATTTTGGCGAATTTTTTGAAGTTTAGGAATTGAGTATCTCATATCCTTGTAAAATGTGAAAATTTAGCCTTATATATCAACAAAAAAAACCTGAAATTTGGTAAAGGTTCAATTTTTGATTTCCCAAATTGATTGGAAGCGGTTTTAAGACGATTCGGAGCTACCAGAAAATTTCGGAATTTTCCAGCGCTAGAGAAATGTCCAAAAAAATGCCCTACCTTTATCAACTTCAACATCTATTTTCGCGGATTTCACCAATATTGGTGACCAATTCGATATATTAAAGCAGAATTTACTGAAATGGTCTGTCAAAAAGTATTCATTTGAATTTAAAGGCAAATTTCGGACATAGGTGGATTTAGGGATGAAAGAACTTTATCGACTTTACTCAAAATCTGGATGATTCCAACATTTTTGTAGGCTCCAAAACACCTTAGAGCCGCTTCTAATCGATCTGGGAAATCGAAAATTGGATCTTTACTAATTTTCACTTTTTTTCGTCGATTGGGTCAAATTTTTTCATACTTTGTAGGACAAGAGACAGTTTTGAAATTTTGAAAAATTCGCCACAATTCGAGAAATGAACGTCAGCACCCGAAATTTCGGATATGAGATTCATTTATGATGTACTTTCGATTAGTTTTTGTTTGAGCTCAAAATTTTACTCTGAGTTGGGATACTTTTTTCTTGTGAGGGAGGAGAATTTTCTGAATAAATATAATTGAGTAAAATTTATATTGCTCAACGTCTACTCAATTTTTTTAGTTAGAAATCAATCGAATTTTCGTTGTTTGGGTGGGACATCTTCAACCATATAGTCTCCTACTTATTGTATTAAAAATAAAACTAGATATTGAGAAAATCTAAAATTACTCTCGTTGTTGTAATGGTACTGTGTTTTTTCCAAAAGTCCATAAATACTCCTGCTATGGGAAACATGAAGATATACACAGTATTAGGAATCGAAGATATGTATCCTATTTCATCACTTTCTTTACCGGTTAAATCTGTGAAATATTTTGTCATTTTGAATGTTTCTATGAGGAAAAATAGGTTGATATTATAACTTTCATACTTGCCTCTGATGTATAAAGGCAAACAAGCTGTTATCACCGTAGCTATCCACATGTAAGTAAATGTAAGAATGAAGAATGACCAAAGTGGACCTGATTTCAGGATTGGTTTGAATACGCTGAGTATCTGAAACATGAGATATTTCCCACAATTCGCTAAATAGACAGATACAGATACAAAAATATGTATATTTTGATGTGGAAGTGATTTTAAACAGGTGTTTTTCATGTACCTAGCTACCTACCTTAGCATTCGTTTCATCATGATTTTTTTCCAGCCTCCGAGCAGGTATTCGGTTATTTCGAAGTAAATACTCGCGTTCGGCTTTTGAAATATTTTTGTCCTGCGCAGGATGATTTTTCACCAAAATCAGTAAAAGTACAGATATGAAGACTGATTCTGTTCCTGTGTGAGAATTATTTTCGTGATTATTTCTTTTCAAGAATAAAATATGGTCTGGAGTCATGTGGCAATACATGTATTATACCTACTTTCCCTCAAATTCTAATGAAATATTCAGTCATATAGATAGGTACCTACTTGACTATTCAGTTTACACCTAGAAAAGATAAGATAAGGAAGAAAATTCATAAAGGAAGTATTTGCTTGTTTTCTTGGTTGCAAGTGCAGTTTGGCATGTCCAGATGATGGGGAAATTGTGACATTTTAAATTCCTTTGCATTACTAAAGGTATATCTTACTTTTTAAATTTTTAAATTTATTATTCATCACCTGTGACGTAAAATACCATCGGCCATCCCCATTTATGAGCCACGTATCCGCAGAAAGGATAAACAACTGCCCCACCAACATTGGTGCCATTAAAGCTAAACCCTGTAAGAGTCGATCTTTCTTCAACTGGAAACCATCTTGATCGTATTTCAGCTGAACTTGCGTAAAACACAGACTGTTTTGATATGGGAAAACAAACTATTATGAAAATACAATTTTTTAAAAGTACCAAAAAAATGAAAAAAGCACCAATGGTTCTCAGTTTTTTTTTGAAAATATATGTGAAAACAAAAAGGCACCTCTAGAAATCCCGTCAAAAATCGCAATGCCAAAAGTGCGTAAAAACTTTGACAAAGAATGACCGGATGAAAAGCGGTTGTAACGCCAGCCAGCAACATACTAATCCCGCAACTTGTCGAAGATCCGAATTTATTTATTATAAATCCATTAACAAATGCCAGTTGACCACCATAGTTGATCATGCTGATGACTACACCAATGGTGGTTGCGTCCCAGTTGAATTCAGGAGGCTGTAAATAACACAAGTCGACGATTACGTCAATAAACATATTTGTGGATTTCAGAATTTGTGGGGGGGGGGGGGGGGTGCCGAAAAATGAAGAGGTTCGAGAACAATAAACACAGGTTTGAGAATAAAAATTCAATTTTTTTGGACCAGGTCTATAGAAAATTTTAGGGCGAATCGAATAGAGCGAACCGCAGACCTCAATTTCATTTATGGAAAAAGTTACTGCTCACGCTTTCCTGAAGTCTGTGAAAAATCTAATTTTTTAGTGTCTTGCCCACCAAAAAGTGATATTTCATGGCAAATTAAGTGTCTGCAACAAAAATTACCACGACAAAAATTGTAGAGATTTTTCTATCTGGTAGAAGTAATTAAGATTTTTCTGCGAGGCACATAATTTTCTAGATATTTTTAGGTATACGTATAGTTGAGCTTAGTGCAGGAAATTGAGAGAATTTTTTTTTCCAATCACCTCCACCATTGTTCAACTTTACTCAAAAATATCTTGAAATCTATTTTTTTTTTTTTTTTAATGAGATTGAGGTCTTCGGTTTACTCTATTTTGATTCACCATAAAATTTTCTATTAAGCTGGACCAATTTTTTTTTTTAACCCTGTGTTTATTGTTCTCAAAAAACCTCATTTTTCGATACTTCTACACCCCCCCCCCAAAAAAAAAAACCTTCGGTCTAAAAAATTATTTTTCTCTTTATTATAAAAATTTACCATTGGAAGTGGAACACAGACTCAAAAAATATCATGTTGTCTTGTGTAATCCAAAGCGTCTAGATTTCTCGCTTGAAGAGTCAAATGAAGCCTTTTTTTTTTATTTTTAATAATATTAAAAATTAAGGCGACTGCTTACTTGTAGAGTGGTGATATTTCCATTGATGATGGATTTATTAGAAGTCATCTCAACTACAGCGATGTTCATATTGAGTCTTAGCACTATAAAATTAATATAACAAAAAAATAGCAACCCGGCTACCAATAAACGTTTTGAAAACAGTAATGGAGGTGGCGGTGTTTCCGAAACTGTTACAGGTGTAACTCTGCAAAGTGAATTTGATTGTATTTGATTGAGGGTGGTGATCTTCAAGCGTGAAATTTCCAATAAACGATCAGGGCTTACTTGGATTTTTTTTCTTTACTGTCCAAAAGCTTCAAAATTGTTTCTTGCTGATCGAGATTCTCGGTGGATTTCATTTTGCTGAATCAAAAAATTATGATAAACTCTATTTACTAATAATTGAGAATTCAACTGCTTCAAATTATACAAATTTTGATAATTTTTTCAAAATGGCAGTTTGAGTTAGAATTTTGTAAAATATCCTAACCAAAAATCAACAGTCTTCGCCAAGTTCACGTAAAGAAGTAACAACGTGCCTCGTAGGTTATTGTAATGATAAGATGAGCCTTATCATTTATTGCAAATATTACGTATTTCAAGTACATTTTATGTATTATAACGCTTGCGATTAAATTATTTAGAGAACGATTAGGCACCTAGGTACTAATTTTCGCGTAAAATTCATTTTTTATTTATAAATTTTAAGAAAAATTAGAAAATATGCTCGAGATTGAATGAAAAATTGAAGAAATTCTCGGTTTTAGTTATTTGCTTCTTTGCCAGATTGCGATAACGACCACGGCTGGGGATCGCTAGATCCAAAAATCATAATTATCACGTTGCCTATCAAAGCAATTGCCGCTGTCAGCAAGAAACAGTTGTTCCATTCCTGCAAAGTCTGCCCAAATAAACAAAAAGCATGCGTCCATGAATTTTCTCATTAATGAGGAGTGCGAAGGAGGTCTGAAATATAGCGAACTTACGTGATTAGTGGTCATGAATCCTGCGATCGTTTGCGCAATTATGGCCCCCAGAGAGAAAAAAACTACGTGGATGCTGGCGACGTGGCTGACATGATTGGGAGCCAGATTCATCACAATTAAGCTGAAAATAGATGACAGATATGCAGATTTTTCGAAGCACGAATTAATTTATACTCGTATTTTCCAATAATTATTCATGTAGCTTGTTCTTACGGCATAATCAAAGCAACGAAAGACATCCCAATTTGAATCAAAACGAAGTAGGTAATGGATATTGACAAATCCGAAACGAATGTTGTCGCAACGAAAAAAACAGCGCAAGTGATGTGAGCCACACTCAGCATTATTTTGTGCATCTGCAGGTGCGAAAAAAGGATTTGTGATGCATTTTCGTGAAAAACATTTTAAAAAAATTGGCGGTAATTGGCGAGATGTTTTACTCTGAGGAAGAAGGATCCTATGGGAAGAGAATTTAGGCTGTTTGGCTATAAGGTGAGCAAAAATACCAATCGTGCAAAAAATGCAGAAGTTATATACAGAATTTTTGGAGAAAGTCTCTCAATTCCAAAAAAAAATGAAATCTGCTACAACTCTTTCAGGATTTTGCAATCTACTCGTGAAATGTAACTTTAAGTACATCAGGGCTCCAGAATCTGCGCAAAAGTCTCAGTAAATTCTTGCAAAATTTTTGCCGAAGTTTTCATCCTGGATCTGAATAGGGGTTCTCTTACAAATGCCATTGTTGAAAAAATGAAAAAAATGTTGCTACTTTTGGGTAGTTCTGCAATCTGCATCCGTGAAACCGGTGAAACTCGGACCACTCCATAAAAAAGTAAATTTTCAATTCGTAGTTACGTCTCTTAGTCCCACTTACCTTGAAACTGAAATAATTTTCATCTTGTTTGCAGGCAATTGAAAAATTACTGATACAGATTTGGAACATGTCTTGATTTTTTTCAAATTTAAATCCCCAAAATAAATTATGGAATTCGAAACAATTTGATTGCAATGTTTCAAACTTCATTATGGCTTTTAGAATTTTTATAAATCTGAGGTTATTCATTCAATGCTTTGAGATGTCATCGAAAAATTATTCCTGGACATATGAACACATTTTATTCAATTTTTAATAAAAAAAATTTCCGCTCTTACTTATTATTTTTCTACCAATTGTATCATTTTTGAGGATAAGAAAAAATTTTACTCATTTTTTTGTTTTGGGTCTTGGGTGAAAAGTTTTCGGAAATCTGCCAGAAATAAGATTAATAAGCAAAAAATATCAAATCACCCTGGTTGTTGAAATTTTACTGTGGGTTTTCCAAAAATCCATGAATGCTCCTGCTATGGGAAACATGAAGATATACACAGCATTAGGAATCGAAGATATGTATCCTATTTCATCACTTTCCTTTCCAGTTAAATCTGTAAAATAGTTTGTCAATTGTAATGCTACTATATTTAGTGACATGAAAATAGCATAAATTGCTGCTATAATTTTCATTTTTACCTTTGATGTATAAAGGCAAACAAGCCGTTATCACCGTGGCTATCCACATGTAAGTAAATGCTAGAATGAAAAATGACCAAATCGGTCCTGATTTCAGGATTTGTTTGAATACGCCGAGGATCTGCAATAGGAGATAATTCGAACGATTCGTTAAATAATGAAATATAAATTTTTTGACGTAAAAGTGATCTTAAGCTGGCGGTTTTTACGTACCTTTGTGTTCCTTCCATCGTGATTTTTTTCCTGATGATTTAGAGTAGGAATTTGGTTATTTCCAAGTAAATAATCGAGTTCGGCTTTTGAAATATTTTTGTCCTGTGAGGGATGATTTTTCACCAAAATCAGAAAAAGTATTGACACGATGCTGGATTCGACTCCTGCTTGAGAATTATTTTCGGGATCAGGTTTTTTTTTTTTTACGGACAAATGTGGAGTAGAATCGACTGAGAAAACATACACTATTTTTCTCAAATTTCTAGGAATTATTCTCTTAAAAATAGATACACAAGCGTCTATTGGAAAATTCTCAGGTAATTCTGAGAAAATGAACTAGGAGATATTATTCATCACCTGTGACGTAAAAAACCATCGGCCAACCCCATTTATGAGCCACGTATCCGCAAAAAGGATATACAATTGCTACACCTGCATTTGTGCCATTGAAACTGAATCCCGTCAGAGTCGACCTTTCGTTAACTGGAAACCACCTCGAGCTTATTTCAGCAGTACTTGCGTAAAACACAGCCTGTTCGGTGTGCGAAAATAAGACATTAATTTTTTGATGAGTCACGAAAAATGAAACAATGAACCAAACTTTTGAAATTACGTAGGTACTAAAAATGATGAAAGTTAGCGCCAAACAAAATAATTTTTCTGTATGTTATGCTCGAATTTGGGATACCACAAGATGAGCTCCATTTCAGTCTATAGTGCCCAGATTCCCTTTTTTTAAATACATGAACAGGAAATGATGGTGGGCGTAAAATTTAGTATGATGAACAAAGGACACTCCAAGAATTTTTTTGAGCCGAGATGACCTTTGTCAACTTCATAGGAGAGGTAAAGTAGAGGTCCGTGAGATATAGTTGATCCCCCATTTTTCGAAATAGGGCTATAGACTCTTTTTTGAAATCTAAATAATATGCTTGAACCTTGCTGAATTGAAAAATGTCATTTATTTTCAAAATCCGAAGGAAGGAAGGAAGGAAGGAAGGAAGTCCCTCAAATTTGAAATTTCTTGTTTCATGTTTTTGAATTTTCCATCTCAACTGCTTAAAAATTACATTTTGTTAAACTTTGCTCAACCTGTGGTTTCTGAATAACACAATCCCGTATTCGTCCTGGGGAGAAGTAAGGGGGTATGTTTGACTTGCATTCTGTTTAATTTTCAGTCAATTTTAAATTTAAATTAGTTTTTCAACTTTTTTCATCGCATAATTGATGAGCAAATTACTGAATGATATTTTCTTGTGTTCCTAAATTCAGATAAGTAAAATTTTTTATTAAATTTAAGTGGGAGAAGGGTGACTGTTTGAGGGAAGGGGTAATATTTTGGTAAAAAATCGATATTCGTATTGAAATTTCAGTTTTCGAAGACGCTGATTTCAATTTCGCACCTCCAGTGCAATAGCAACACACATCTGAAAAACAAACAACCTCTTTATTTTTGATTTTGAAGGGGTGTTCAGAAAAAAACCAGTTTGGGATTCAAATTGATAACAATTCTTCATTTTCAAGTAAGGTGCAGTGGGGTAATTGCAAACCACTTTTTGATTAGTGCCACTTTGCCAGCACACTGAGATGACCGTATGGCACCAAACAATCTCAAATTTTTGTCACACCAACTTCAAGGGGTTCTCTGTCAGTGGAGAAAATTTTGTATCATTTCATGCACCCTTTTGCAAGAAAACAGAATTTTAAAATTTTGCAATTTCAAGTTTTGCATTTCCCCTGGCTGGGGTAAATGCGAAATCGCACGTTATCTCAAAGGGAGTTAACTTTTTTTCAATTCTGATTGCGAAATCGAAATCTACGTAAAATTTACTACCTGTTATCATATTCATAACCTTTTTTTGATCAAGATTTGTCTGAGATATCCGCCAAAGTAAAAAATTTTCAGAGAAGTGAAAAAAATCTCAATTTTTAATTTTTCTAATTTTTTTTTTCATAAGCTAAAAATTAAAAATAAGCGATTATTTGTCACAAGTATGACTTATTTGAGTGAAAAACACAAATTTCGTCGACATTTGAACAATATTTTGATAATTACCTCCAAAAGTTTCAAAATTTTTTGTATGAATACAAAAAACCTGATATAAATTTTCATACCTGTGAAGGACTAGTATTTGTTTACAAACTTTTTTTTAATATTATCGACTCATTTTACACTTGAAAATTGTTGAAAAAATTATGAGAGTAGAAATAGACCTATAAAATTTTTCGATTTTGCAATTGCCCCAGTATGACATTATTGGGGGTAAATGCAAAATCCCCTTTCTCCCCCTAAACTGATGAAAATTTTTCAAAGATGGTGGCGTTGCCTTAAAATTGGATCCATTAGTATAATTTACAAAACAAAAACGGTTCGAAAAAGTCTTACTTTACATGTCATCGGCCATTTCGGAAAAAATGTCTCCAATTTTACTTGGGAGTGATTTTGACATGTATTCATAAAAATAATTCCACAGAGCACATGTGTGTTCCGATTTCGTTCCGGCGGGGTCAGTATATAGGTAATAGATGTACCCAAACCTACCAATGATTGGCGCGATCAAACATGTGTTTTTTTTAACCTCCAGATGCTGATTTTGCAATTACCCCTGTTTTGCAATTACCCCACTGCACCTTAGCTGATAATGAGGGCGAATTCAAAAAAGTTGTTTCGACTGAAGATATTCTTGGATTAAAATTGATTCAACCTGAGCTATTTTTAAAAAAAAATTGTTTCAATTTCTGTTATTTTGAAAAAAAAAATGCCCGTCCAAAGAACGGATAGGAAGTCAGTAATTCATAAATAGGTGCGTACCTCTAGAATTCCTGTCAAAAATCGTAATGCCAAAAACGCATAAAAATTTTGACGAAGAATGGCCGGATGTAGTGCGGTTGTAACACCAGCCAGCAACATACTTATTCCGCAACTTGTCGACGATCCAAATTTATTTATTATAAATCCATTTAAAAATGCCAATTGGCCACCATAGTTGATCATGCTGATGACTACACCAATGGTGGTTGCGTCCCAGTTGAATTCAGGAGGCTGAAAATAATCAAAGAGGTTTGTGGTATCGAAAACATTTTTTAGATTTCTCATTTATTCTTTTTTAACGGTTGCTTACTTGTAAATCGGTGATATTTCCATTGGTGATGGATTTATTACCAGTCATTTCCACTACAGCAATATTTATGTTGTTTCTTAGCACTTGAAAATTAATATAGCAAAAGAATAGCAGAATTGCTACCAATAAACGTTTTGAAAACAGTAATGGAGGTATTTCTGAAACCGATGGAGGAGCATCTCTGCGAAAAGATGCTGAATGAATCTAAACGAAAGTGATTTTTTTCAAAGCAGGAATGTGATAAAATTTCCGAACTTACTTGAATTTTTCTTTTTTACTGTCCAAAAGCTGTAAAATGATTTCTTGGTGATCGAGATTCTCGTTAGATTTCATGTTTCCCGAAGCAGAATACTCGCAATTTATAAGTAAGATTTTAACTGCTTGAGTTGATAAAAAATATTGGTAACATTTTTCTAAAGACGGTTCGAATGTAAATATTGTCAAATAAACTAACCGATGAACTATCTTGCCAAGTTTAGATGAGCAATATCTATCGCACCTCGTTATGTCGTTAATTCATCGTAAAGATAAGATACGCTTCAAGTATCGTTTATTGAGAATATTACGTATTATAATTTTTTTTCTTATGGTTAGCACAACTAGATCGTGAAAAATAGTTGCGGAAGTCATCTCAAAGTTTTCTTTTTTTGTGTCTGGTGAATTGTTTGAAAAATATGTTCTGAAATTTTGAAAACACCATCAGTACCTTTAATCAATTGTTTCTTTCCACGACCTGCAATTACGATTCAGGTAAAATTAATGAAAATATTCAGTCCAAAAACTTCTGTCGAATTAGGACTGTTCTGCTTTGTCAGATGGCGGTAAAGACCATGGCTGAGCATCGCTGGAACCAAAAATTATAATTATCACATTGCCAAATACAGAAATCGCCGCAGTCAGCAAAAAACAGTTGTTCCATTCCTGCAACGTCTGTATGAATAAACAAAATATAGCTTATTTGCATAAAATTGATTTAATGGTAAAGCGTCTTCAGACGATCTCAAATAAACAAAGTGAACTAACGTGATTTGTGGTCATAAATCCAGTAATAGTTTGCGCGGCGATAGCTCCCAGCGTGAAAAAATATAAATTGATGCTGGCAATGTGACTGACATGATTGGGAGCCAAGGTCAGCATCATAATTCTGAAAAGCAAGTTACAGAAAATGCAAATTTTTCAATGTATCGGCGAATTGATATTTGCCATCAATTATGGACATTGATTGCACTTACGACATAATCAAAGGAACGAACGACATGCAGATTTGAATCAATACGAAAAAAGTGATCGACGTGGACAGATCTGAGACGAATGTAGTTGCAACGAAAAAAACAGCACAGGTGATGTAAGCCATACTCAGCATTATTTTGTGCATCTACGGGTACAAGAAAAGTATATAATTATTTATGTAATTTCAAAATACTTCGATTTTCAAAGTGTTATGTATCGAAAAAAATTGATTATCTGAAATGAAAATTTAATCGAGTAAATAATACCATTTTGTGTTTTGCCTGCAAACTGGGAAATGAGTTAATCGAGCACTCGGTACAAACAAATTTTGGCCATAAGTAATTGTCAAGGCGCAGGCGGTTCACTTTCAGGAAGGAAAATTGACTGAGAAATTGATTTAAGCTCACATCAATAAAATGTAAATCGTTCGCTCGAATCGAAATTTCGCAATCTGTCTTGTGACGTCGCGTCGGGTTTCAACTTCGTAATCGTAATCGTAAGATATTTGAAAATTTGAATTGAAACCGAAATCAACAATTAAATTTGAAGCATAGAGTTGGAAAAGGGCCTAACTCCCATTTCCAAAATGCACTCTTCTTTGACTTGCAGTGCTATCACAGTCGGATTAAAAATGTTCCAACTAGAAATTCTGTGTTTGGGATGAGTAAGTACTTGACTTCATTGAACACCATTAAACATGCAATAGATGGCATTTTAATGAGAAACCCCCATTTTACACCTGTTTGCAAAATTTGGTGAGTTAGGCCCTTTTCAAAGTCCATGCTTCAATTTTTCTACTCAAATTTTTGTTTCGATTCTCAAAATAGTTTCAATTTTTAATTTCATTTTCTCCAGATATTTTTCAACTCTAAAAATTTTTAATCTGCATCCTGGGATAAATTTTCACAAATTCTGAAATTTTTTCCTACAATTTTTCATTTCTTAGCTTTAGAAATTTTCTCTCAAAATTAAATCTTTCTCAAATTTTTTTGCTGTAAAGGTTACACATGGCCATCTCGGTTACAAGGGTGGCAACCCTGTAGGCTGAGATCTCTGGCCGAACCATCTAGCAGCTCGTACGCTGGATGGTAAATCAGTTCTCCTATTCGATCCGTGGTCGGTGGTCTTCCGCGTTTAGGTGAATTCGTGTTGAGGGCAAGTGGTCGCGGTGCACAGATCGAGTGCCGACTGCAGATAGTTCCTTAATGATAGATATTCGACTTAGCAATTCCTGCCGTGTCGTTATTGCTAATGTATTAACGTAATAAATAACTAATGAAACTTTCGCCGTGTGTTAATCACTGTGTATTCTTGTATTCGACTTGCAATACACTTCGGTTTTCGCCCGAAGACGTGCGTCTCTGGCTACATCATTTCAACCACCGGATCTATAATCCTGGTTCGCGATCTTTTGTACCTTGGGGGCGTACGGGTGCCCGTAAAGGCTACTGATACTGGCTGTGAGGGAGCTGGCCGATAATTCCACAGCAGTATCCGGTAGAATTCCGAATGGGGGCACGATGGTAGAGGGACACTGGGCAGATGCCTCCCGGCTTCATTTCTAGGACTGCAGCCACGACTTGGACCTTGGGAGTGTCACCGACATCGCGGATGTTCTGGTTAATTGGAGTTCATCTCACAATTTCATCTCCTCCACTGACTCCCTTTTGCTACCATCTAAACCTTTACACTGGCGCCTGCGGACGTGGTGCTACTTGGACTTCCAGCCTGATCCCCTGCGACTTCAAGTGGACACCGGGGTAACTCGACCCCCATCTCTGATTTTCGTGAGTCTCATCATATTCGAAAATCCGGCGGAGGATTATCCGCCCCCTCGTAACTGTCACCCTTAGGCTCTGAGCTAATAGCCTCTTTGCTTGAGCACAGCTTACACCGAATATCTTCCTCAAATTGTCGACCGGTTAATTTTTCAAAATTCTCACCTCCAGTTTGAGCGAAATATTCAACCCGCGAACGTACTTCCTAAGCGGATGAGAGATACCATTTAGGTTGTATTTTTGCGAACCCTTAAGGTTCAAAAATTTTAGGCACCTTAAGTGCAACAAATTTTGAATTTTCTGATTTTTCCCCTAATTTTTGGACATTTTTTACCTCAAAATTTGATTAACGTAAATGGAATATATCAATATTCAAATTATTTTGAGCAGAATACCTGCCAAATATTATTTTAATTTAAAAATTGAACTGAGCATTTTGGCCTAGGCTCTGAGAAAATATCAATTTTCTAATTTCCGGAAATAAAATTTTGATTAACGTAACGTAAAATTTTAGCCCCTGCCCCAGAGTAGTAACGTAAAATTAAAATTTTGGCTGTAAAATAATTTTTATAACTCAAAATTTGATTAAAATAAGATATGTCATTTGGCTCTTCAAGCATATTTTAATCAAAATTACTGGATTTGTAATTCTTCTGAGCATCAACAGAAATTTTTTCTGAACCAATTTTGGTAATTTCAGCTCATCTACCGATTCTGACAACCGATTACGACTTCTTCTATGTGGTTATCATTTTTTGGGTGCAGAAAATTGCTAATTTTCTGAAAAATGATTTTTCACCCATAGAAACTCTCGATTTTGACTTTCACCATCTGTACAGATACAAACTGACGTGAGTTGTAAATATATTTCCGATTAACGTAATTTTTCCTAATTAGACTAATCTAGATTTTCTATTTTTTATGTAAATATTTCAAAATTCAGATTTTCGTAATTTTTTGACTGTAAATAAATTTTTTCAAAATTTTTTCCATCTCAAAATTATTAAATTTTGACTGTAAAATTAGCTGAACATATTAACGTAATTTTTCCGATTAAAATTAAGCAAATTGCATGTATTTTTGCCTGTAAATATTTTCACTTGATTTTTCTCCATAGATTAATTTTCCACATTTTTTCCTGTGTAAAATTAAATTTAAAATAGCAATAATTTAACGTAACGTAATTATTTTAGAACCATTAATGTAAATTTTTCTGTAAAATTCCAAATTTTTTCCATTTATTTTAGCTATTACCAATTAACTGTAAATTTTTCCACAATTAAAATCTGGCAAATTCAATTCGTATTTTAAATTAACGTAACGTAAATTTTTCCATGCAAATTTTCTATTTTCCTATTGCAATAGCCATCTGTAAATTTTCAAAATCAAAACCTGTAAATTTATTTTCGCACTTGATTTTATATTAACGTAACGTAATTTTTCACTGAAAATTTTGTACATTTCGATTTCTGTATATTTTTCCATAGCTAGCTATAAATTTTTCCAATCCGAAAATTCCCAAATTAAATTCTACAAATTTTTCCAACCAAAAATTTCGATTAATTTTTCCAGATTGACATCTCAAATTTTTTCCGAGCAAAAATTTCGATTAATTTTTTCCAAATTTAAATTCCAGAATTTTTCCGATCCAAAATCCTGTAAATTTTTTCCATAGCCACGATTAACGTAATATTTTCGAAAAATCAAGTGAAATTATTTTCTGATTTTGTACATTAACGTAAATTTCTTTTAAACTTGTAAATTCCCATAACGTAACGTAGATTTCTCCTCAAATTTTCTTGTAGTTTATCAATAGTTCACATTTTCATAGCACATAACGTAAATTTTTCTCTAAATCCTAAACCAGTAACGTAAATTTTTCACCAAAATTCAGTGAATTTTCTGTATTTTTCTCTCAACTGATACCTTAACGTAATAATTCCTGTGTGTTAAAATCCGATTTTTTCAATTTTCACACAGTAACGTAAATTTCCTGTAAAATTTTTTCTGTAAATTTTCGAAATTGCAATAGCTTAACGTAAATTTTTCTCTCTGTAATTTTCCTAAAATTTTACTAATGTAAAATCTACATTTCAACACTTTTGGCTGTAAAATACATCGCATCAAAATTTCCATAGCTCACTGTAAATATTCTCAAACTAATTCTTCTTAGAAATCACTGATTTTGGCCTGTAAAATATTTTCTATTTATTGCAATAGAGTAACGTAATTTTCTATGGTGAAAACATCTGTAAATTTGCATATATTTCATTGCATTTGAATCTTCCAATTTTCTTTAGTTTTTCTGTAAATTTTGGCCCAAAATTTCACCCATGCAAATATATTTTTGATCAAACACATATATTTGCATCAAAATTCAACAATTTAACGTAATTTTCTACCATATTAACGTAAATTTTCGTAATCTGATGCAATATTCCCATTTTTAACGTAAGCATCTTAAACGCATTTATTTTTCCCATATATTCACGTTCATTTTGTACCTGAATAAGGCGACAGTCGACCAGTGCTACGTGACGATTCCAATCTTTGCCCAAAAAACAACAAAAGGACATTGAAAATTGGACATCTATATGCTGGAACGATTTATTGCTTTATTGCTTCAAGAAAACATTTTTCAAAGAAACAATAAGGCAGTAAAAAAGAGAAACTCGCCGAGACTACGATCCCTCGAATTCAAGGAAAAATATCTACGATCGCAGGAAACAGAGTATTGTTAAGTGCACAAACAATACCTCTTAAAAATCTTGAATTCATCTTCAAGACACGTACGTCACCCAAGTACAATACAACCGCGTATCGCAGGTATAAAAATTCGACCAAAAAACAATCTCACGGTCAAAAACAATCGTCCCTTGAAAAAATCATCCGAGCTGATTTCTCTTTTTGAACAATAGAATCGAACCAGTGTTTAAAAATCGTCGCCAGTCGAAATTTACAACCTTAAATAGGTCCGGAATTTAGAAAGTGCGTATGCGAGAACCTTCGACGCAAACATTCGCCGCGTGCCCCTCGCCTCTCGCTCCTTCTATCTTCTACAACCCTCCAAAAGTGACCGCGACAAGTTTACATCGAACGCTTCTAGAAACCCGCCCTAAAAATGACCGCGTAACACAGCAGCGCGTTCCTGGTACTCCCACTCAAACAGAGAAGTACCAGTATCAACATACAAACCGCTTCAACTCGCGACTGTTGTAGCCGCGCATTTATTTACGTCAACACAGCCGTTTACAGTGTAGCCCAGCTGATACCTTGCTGTTATCAACACCCGCCAAGTACCAGCTCGCATCTACGGATACTGTACTCGACGTGACGCCGGTTCCTACCAAGTGCCAGTACCACTGCCCACGTAAATAATTTTCCGCAGCTATTCCATCAAGCTTACGGACATCGGATTTCCATTCTTGTAAAGTACATTGGTAAAATTGGTAAAAAATCGTAAGTAAATTGCATGCTTTGGTTCCTGGACCATAAAGCCAGAGTTCGCGATTTACTTAGGCAGTTTAGCCGAAGTAAACTCTCCCAAGTCTACTCATCAAGCGGATTAGCTTGATTCTTGAGTTTACTTATCAGGCGGATTAGCTTGATCTTTCCAAATCGCCAAGGCGGATTAGCCTGTTCTCGAAATTACTGAGATTACAGTAACTAGAGTGACGATTTTCAAAGCAGTTAGGCATTTTATTACATCATGTCAGACGAAAACGCATCTCAGTTGAGGGCTGATACTACTACACCGCCAAGAATGGACGAAAATCAACCACGTCGATCGAATCGTAATACTCCGCGTAAAACAGTCGTAACAAAACCGAAATATTACACCAGGCGCACAAAAAGACATCTAAAAAAGTCAAAAAATGACAGCGACGAGATGGAGATTATTGATAGTGATCCAAATGATCAAGACGAATTCATGCCTGCAGAAAATTTTGAGACTGATGACCAAATACATCCGGGTACATCTCAACAATTTTCTCAGCAAAAAACACCTGATTTGTCAAAGAAAATTGAGTCGTTATTAAATACCAGCGAATTTCAACAAATTAATAATGCCTCACCCTCCCACTCCGCCCTAAATATCGAAACATCGCAAATTTTGACGGATACCACGTCCCACTCGCAAAATAACATCGCGACAGGTACCCCGGAAGTACCTATATCACCTACAGACGCCGCGATCCCTACACCATCGACCATGCCGTTGCAAAGCGCCAGTATGCAAAATCAACAGCATGAAACTGATAAACAAACCGCGAATATTACATCTACACCACCGTTATCAGTTTCTCCGGTGCCTAATCAGCAACAGCCCCTCGAATCCAATTCGGTGCCTAGATCTGAACCACTCAACTCAGCCAGTACCTCAAATTCTCAACAACCAACTTTGAGTTTTGATAATGAGGATGACATAATGGCAATACTCAGGAGTAAAGAAATTAAACTCCATGAGAGAATAAATACGATCGATGATCGAGTCGATCATGTTCAAGATCGAGTTGAGCATGTTGAAGAACAACATGAAATTATTCTGCAAACAATTTCCAATGGAGCTGAAAAATGCAACCAAATGGAGCGCAAAATTGGAAATTTGCAAAATGATATTGGCCAGATCAAACACAAATTTCAAGATTGCATTGATGATCAAGATGATCGCATGGAGGAACTTCATGAACAACTTGAAGTTACTGCCACAAATATCCGTCAGGAATGCTCAGAAGCTCGAAACACCTTAAAAACTGAGCTAAATACCCAATTTGAGACTGAAAAAGAAAGACACAACTTGACCATCAAAGTTGTGGATAAACTCCTTGATAAAATGAAAATCGTTGGAGAAAAATTAGATCGACCAAATCAAACTGTGTCATACATGAAGCAGAAAACACTTCCATTAAACATGAAAATGATGCGAGAAATTGGCATTGTTTTCAATGAAACCACAAAACACCATCCACACTGGTTTATCGCCTCCTTTGAAAACTATGTGGAAGAGGCAAATTTAGGAGACAGTAGTAAATGTATCCTCTTCCGCGGAGTGATCGACATGGAAGGCGAATGGAAGCTGCAAAGCATGTATATCAAAGTGTATGAGGATTTAAAAACCGAATTCCTCAGAGAATTTTGGTCCGAACAGGAACAATTCAATTCTATGTGGGAATTCCGCAAATTAACATCTACAGCGCCAACCACCCGCGCACTGGCCAGTTTATACATGAAATGGTACAAAACTCTCAAAAGCATGGACAATCAAACAGATGAAATTATAATTCGAGCCATGTTTAATAAACTGCCAGTACATCTGCAACTTCAAATTCCGAAAGCAGACAGAGCCAACATCGAAACGTTTATGGCTCATATTAGGGAATTTTCTGACATCCGCGAAAATTCTGTAATAGACACCAGAATTGAAATTGGCCCACCACCCAAGAAAAATGACAACGTGGATAAAAATCGTCAATATAATAACAATTATCGCAATAATCAACGCCGCGAAAATCGCCGCAGCCGCCACAACAATTTTAACATCGATCGAGATCGCAGCCGCGAAAATCAACGCGACCGCGACCGCCGAGATTACAGTCGCGACAACCAACATGACAACCGCGATCGCCGCGACTACAGCCGCGACAGTCGTGATAATCGCGATCGGCGAGATTATAGCCGCGAAAAATACAACAATAATTATCAACGAGATCGCAGCCGTGACAACCGCGACACGCGCCGCGACCAACGCGACACGCGCCGCGACGACAGCTATAATCGTCGAGATGATCGCCGCGATAATTCCAACAATCGGAGACGTGACGATAACCGTGAGCGCCGAAATGATGATCGTGACAGACGTGACAACGACCGCGAGCGACGCGACACTGACCGCGCGCGTGATGACCGCGACAAGCGCAACGACAGGCGCGATGACAGCCGCGACAGATATCCTCGAGACAGAAGCTATGATCGCCGAGACAAAAATCAACAAGGTGATGATAAAAAACCACCTCAATCACCGCGATTTAATCGAGTCAGATTCCAAGATCAACAAGATCAAGGAAAAAATAATACCAGAGCGCATAGCGTCAATCGAGTGGATTATTCTGGTACTGATTATGAATACGATTCGGAGGCATCGCAAAAAAGCTCCGCATCTAAAGACGGAAGCTCATCTTCGGGAAACGAGAACGACTAGGGGACAGGGGCAAATCCTCTAGTCCACGTCTCCCCATCCCACCTGATGAATTCAAGGAATACGAATTCATTGGAGATGGTATTGCCCACTTTATCATCAGAATGCAAACGAATCGTAAAAAACAACTTCCACCATACCTAAAAAGTCAGGTACCACTCGAATATCTATACGAATACATCAAAGACTCTACCTTCGAAAAGAAAAAGGCCATACTTTCACTATGCCAATTCGAAATAAATTATTCAAATCGACCATACGAAGGTATTGAGAATGATATTCGACGAATTTTAAACCTCTTGCTAGAAAAAGGAATGGAACGAATTTACATCCTATACCCGATAATCAAGCCAAAATTAAAAGGCCAAAAACATGTGTCTCTTTACAGATACATGATTTATCGGCGTATTCTAGCAAGAATGGCAAACGATGACCGGGTATCGACCTGGAGAAAACCATCAGAGATTTTCCTCGAAGCTGAGACAGCAAAGAGTACTGATGGGACTGAATATCAACGACCTGCATTCGATGGCAAAAACATACTGCCAGTTCTCGAAAAATACCATCAGACCTATAAAACAGGAAAATATCATATCGCTAATAAAATGTATCAGGAGGTCGTTGACCATATCAAAGAAAATATTATCACCTATGAAAAGAAAGATACAATACCACGACATTCCGGTCCATTAAAATACTTGAGTGAGTCAACAGAGGACCTTTTCAAAAAACAAAAGGTCACTCGCTCAGCAGTGTATCGAAAAAATGACAATCCGAAAAAGGCATCGTTCCGACCGGAGAAATCGATGTCGCCCCCTGGTATACAATTTTTGAAAAAACCGCTAAATGTAGCTTTAGCGAGCATAAAAGCGAACAAAAAGAAAGAATCGAAAGAATCGAGTGTAATAAATAAAGGGTACACAGCCCAAAGTCTCGATGCGCTCGAAAATACCAGCTACGAGGATAAAATTGAAAAATCAGTAAGAGACCAGATAATTACTGAGGACGTCGAAGATCCCACGTGCGTAATTGGTCTCAAACTGAAATTTAATCAATACATCTTGGCTCAACTGGACACGGGGGCCTTCCCTAATGTCTTATCGAAAAAAGCAGTTGAGGATATTACTCGCGAGACACCCGAGAATATCAAATATCTTCGCCTAAAGCGACCTGTCCTTTTGAAATTAGCAGATGGTACCGTCAAAAGGTCAATGACACACATGGTACAGGTACAATTTCACTTTCAGGACGTACCTATGAAAATTCCATTTTTAATATTGGATTCTAATTCACCTATCTGCATCATCGGTCGATATTCAATGAAAAAATTAGGCATTGAACTAAATCAGCGAGATGGCTATGCCTATTGTAAACCAAAAGGACAGGATGCCACGTATGCAATTGCATTCGAAAAAACGACAATGTACGAAAATGCCACTATTATGAAATGTTCGGTACCAAAAGAACAAGAAATAGAGGTCATGCAGGTTCTGACGGAAAACTCCAAAACCAACGAGTTTTTAAAACCTGACCCCGAGGACCGCGATAATGGCCCCGAACAATTTCGCAAAAAACTGTTTAAAGATCTCGAAGAAGCAGTACAGAAAAAGTGGATTTCGAAAGAGGAAGCAGAAGATGCGTATATGCGAATAGTAGTTTTCGATGATTGCTTCAGTCGATTCCCTGGAAAGTGTATCGAACGAGAGGTGGACTTTAAATTCATCAAAGGAGATGAACACCTCAAACCGTGGCAAGGAGAAAAATACAAACCCTCCAGAAAACTACTGCCACAAATTCGCAGAGCCATCAAACAAATGCTTAACCTCAAGATCATACAACCATCACGATCTACGTACATAAATACCACCGCTCCAGTCGTAAAAAAGAACGGAGATATTCGATTATGTCTCAACGCTGACGAGCTAAATAAATGGCTTGAACGAGTTCTCACCGAACCCAGGGGCATAGAAGGAATAATACACGGAACCAATGCAAAATGGTTCACGACCCTGGACTTCGTGTGCGGATTTTGGCAACTCGTTTTAAGTGCTCGATCCCGACAATTTACCGCCTTCCAAATCGACGGACAAGTATACGAATTCTTGCGTATGCCATATGGAATAAAAATCGCGTCCGCTGAATTCATCGAAATGATGAATGATATCATACCAGCCGAGATGGAAGGGGTACAGACCTTTGTCGATGATATTCTCGTAACGTCGAACACATTTGCAGACATGATCGACAGAATAATAGCCGTGCTCAGAATCATCAGAGCGAACGGATTGAAACTAAATGCTGAAAAAACCGATTTCTTCAAACAGGAGACAAAGCACCTCGGATACACCTTGGCGCATGAAAAAATCGGTAAACAAAGCGAGAAAATCAAAAAGTTTAAAGAGTTCAAGAAGAAACACACCAAAAATGGAGTCTTTAAACTTAAAAACGACAAAGAGGTCCTAACATTAGTCGGACTAACCGGTCTATACAAACGATTCATACCCGAATATCATCAAATCCTAGCGCCGATATACAAATTGACAGAGAAAAATGTCAAATTTGTATGGGGCAAGGAACAACAAGAGGCATTCGAATTACTTGAAAAAGAATACATGAAAGATTTCAAGCTAATGCCTCCACTTCCGGATCTTGATATCTACCTTGATACGGTAACAACGGAAGACGCGATGAACTCAGTTCTATACCAGATCGTCAATGGCGAAGACAGAGTTCTGATGTTCACAAGTTACGCCTTCCGTCCGCATCAGAAGAAATACACGATTATTGACAAGGAGATGCAAAATCTGGTAACGACGATTCATAAACTACAAATGTGGTTGCATGGCAGAAAAATTCATGTTCGATCAGATTTACTGCCAATTGTGCACCGATTCAATAAACTCATCCAAACCCATCGAAAAGCAGCAGGTTGGATCACTGAACTGAACAGCTATGACCTGCATTACGATATAAAAATCCGGAAAAAACAGCTTTTCAAAGTCCAAGCTCCTGAATTAACATTATTTTCGCTGGGATGGACGAGTTTACGCCCATATGATATCAATTTCACCGCAGCACTGGTAGACGACCTACATAATTACCTCGAGAACATCCATCTATTTCAAGAAAACGATACCAGTTGCATGAAAATTACTGAAATTTTGACCTCGGAGGATACCAGCTCAAAATCAAAAACTCGACAGAATTCGACCAAAAAGAAATTTAAACTCGAGGAAACCAAAAAAGGTATCAAAATTTTGTATCGAATATACGAAAATGGCAGCCAAGTACCGGTCATGCCCGAAGAATTATTCTACGATACCATCGATTACCTCCACGATGCGTATGGGCATGTTGGCGCCGCAAAATTGGAACTTATTTTCAAACGACTTTATTATTACCCCAACGCGATGAAATACATACGAGAAATTACGAATTGTTGCATAATCTGCAAAGTAAATAAAAACTATTCGATGAGAAAAGTATTCGAATATGCTCAAATCGAAGCCTACGGGCTAGGAGACGTATTATCCGTCGACCTATTTGGACCCGTCGCAAACGAAAAAGGCGATCCAAAATACCTACTTGTCGTGAAAGATGTATTCTCATCTAAATGTTGGCTTCGCCCACTTCATAACATCAAAAAGCAAATCGTAATAACGAATATGGAGATGATTCTCAAACGAATTGAGACTCATGGAGTAAAAGTGAATAAAGTGATCACCGACAACGGATCACAATTCACCAGCGATAAGTGGAATCTCATGTTGATACAAAACGGAATCAAGCCTGCGCACACCACTACGTATAATCCGCAGAGCAGCTTAGTTGAACGTACGATGCGAGCAATTTCGGACAAGCTTCGTATCAAAATTAACACCTATCATGATGACCACAGGTGCCACTGGGGATGGCACGAGTACATCGCTGAGATCGAAGACGAAATAAACAATACTCCGACTCCATTCGGAATAAAACCAAACGAGGCCTGGGGCATCCCCGATAAAATCAGCAAACAACTGCCTACGAAAGAGCAGCCTACCAACTTTAAGCACGAATTAAAAGCCCTCCTCGAAATTCAGGCTAAAAATGAACTTAAAACGAAATCGTCAAAAGAACTTCTCGAGAACAAGATGGAACTCGACGATTTCATTGTTGATTCAGATGGTTACTACCATATCACTGCCGATGGAGCATGCTCCAGAAACGGTGACGACGATGCAGTCGCCGGAATCGGTATCTGCTTCCATCCTGAACGAGAGAAGAACGTATCCGAGCAAATTAACATCGAAGGATACAAAAATTCGAATAATTTGGCTGAAATAGTTGCAATAAAAGTTGCCATCGAAATTGCACTATTTAATAACATCACAAAATTAATGCTATTTTCGGACTCAAAATACGTCATTAAAGCCTTGAATGAATATATTCCGAACTGGAAAGCGAATGGATGGAAAAATGCAAAGAAAAAGCCAGTACTTCATAAAGAACTCTTTGAGGAAATTATAAAATTGACTCAAAAATTCGATGAGTTCCAAATCCATCATGTTTGCGCCAGAAAATTCGATGTTACGAATATCGTAGCTGATCAGTTGGCGAAACAAGCTGTTTATACCCAAGAAATGAAAATCGAAAAAATCGACGGTATGACACAGCAAGAAGCCATAGAAGCGTTTATTCGAGAAAAACGCAGGCTCCAACGAATACATGACGAATACAACTTTAACAAGACCCACGGAGATCCAAAAACATTGGATCCAGGTGATATGGTGCTACTCACAGAGCATAAACAATCAAGCTTTGCGAGGGGCACGTCCCAAAAATTATACCCAAAACGTCATGGTCCGTACATTATTCAGCAACGATTAACACATAACTGCTATATCATCAAACCAGCAGAAGGCGATGAGCCGCCCAAAAAAGTCAACTTGCGGCAAATTACTCTCTTTTTGACAAAAGACCAACTTGAAAAATTAAAAACCAACCCCTGTATGATTTCGAAACTACAGCACAGGGAGGTCGAAGATAAAATTCGAGAATATCTCACCACGTACAAAAATATACCTTACGACGATGACGAGGATGAGATACCAAGAGCCCAACTCGAAAGAGCAACGAAAAAGACTGCTGACCAACTAAAACGCGAAGCAGATAACGAGCTACGCGAATTACGCCGAAGTAAAAGGCAGCAGATAAACCAAGATCTGGCACCGAAAAAACCAGGAGACCTTTTGACCCCGGTTACTCCTGACGAAAAGAACAAAAAATTTACCACCATTGAAAGAAAATTAAGAAAATCAACCAAACCAAAAGACACCGAAAAATTGGAAAAAACCATCAAAGAAGCAGTTGGTACTCCTGAACGTTTTAACCAACTGAAAGAAAATGCCACAGAATACATCCAAACACGTGGCAAATCTCGAAAAAAGGATCAAAAAACACCTGACGATCCCAAAAAGAGAGAGAAATCGAAAAAAGAACCAACTCGAAAAAGCAGCAGAAAGAAAAAACTGACGCTGCCACTCGCCATGTTGAAATATATGGATTATGACGAAAAATCTCATATTATTGACGCATATGAGAAGGAGTATCAATACTACGGAACTAACCACATCGATGATGACGAAATTTCGAGTGATGATCCTCCTCTCATACCCCCTCTACCAGAAATTCATGTGACAAGAACATCATCAACTATCACAACGCACACTGGACCCAGAATTTTGTTGATTCCGCCACCAGCAAATAATGAGTCCAGGGGCAAGGCAGACCAACTCGCCAAGGAATTTCTAAATATGCCCTATGAAGAATTTTGCAAAAAATTAGACCCAATAAACGAGAGCAATTCAACATCAGAAAATTCCCCAGTCGAAATACTGGTAGAATTGGACTCTGCTCAAACATCAAAAGCAAAATATTCATCGGACATATTAGACCCTCAATTCGCAGGAGACATGAGTAATTTACTCAAAGAACTCCACGTCACGTATATACCACCAGAACATCTAAAAGAATTACGTGACGAATGCTATAAAAATATAGACCAGCTAGCAGAAAAATCTGAACCAACAACAACAACAGCTGAGGTCAGAGAGGCGCTCCAGCAACACGAAAATGCTAATAAAGTAGCCTGGAGTAAAAAGCCTAAGAAATATCGGCTAGCCGCGAGCTTCAACGCATCTAAGCTCGCTAAACCACCGAATTCGTCATCCGAAACAGCTGGCGTGGAGCAGACAGTGACGGCGACACACGTCACCTCTGTCCCTGCCAGCCAGACGGAGAGAAATGTGCCTGTGATAAACCAGCAACAGACACACAATACAGGTATACGAGAAGGACAGAGGATAACGATACTACGTCGTACTACATCTGTTACCTCTAACCCCTCGCCGGACACCT
This sequence comes from Pseudococcus jackbeardsleyi, assembly GCA_038380155.1. Lineage (NCBI taxonomy): Eukaryota > Metazoa > Arthropoda > Insecta > Hemiptera > Pseudococcidae > Pseudococcus > Pseudococcus jackbeardsleyi. The sequence goes on from CM076242.1 coordinate 8,524,920, forward strand.
GTACAGAAGTACCACTATAACGGGTACTCGCGCCGCGCACGTGCGCAGCGCCACTGGTTGCAAACTACCACCAGTAACCACCCCTTTACTTTTGATTCTCAGTTATCAGTCTGTCTTGAGCTTGCATAGTAAGATTTTTTGCGAATTCACAGTCGTGTGTATTTCTATTATCTATTCCGATAAATTTCATAAAAAACCAATCAAACTGTAAGTATTATACATTACAATAGCCCAATTTGCATCGCGAACCATATTTGCATGCTTTTTATTCACCTTTTCATCTCTCTTATCAATATCACACACCACGTGACGAATCCCATCCGCATGTTATACTCCTAAATAAAACTTTTTCCCCAGTAAATTTCTAATTTGTAATCCTATGACCATATCCAATCCCACACGTCACGTGCATATTTTCAAAACGATACAACTAATAAATCGAAAATGTTACAATGCATTTTTATAGATAATGGATTTCATCAACAAGGTGCTAAGCAAAATGTCCTTGGGCAACTGTCAGAAAGAAGTACCCGTGTGCCGGAACCTAGGTTCCTTCCATATCATCGGGGAGTGGGAGGGCGTCCAGCGGCTCGAATACGATGGAAACATCGCATGCGGAGTCGGTGGAACTCTCCTACTCGGCGACGGACACATATTCCGGTGCCTGGAAGGCACCATGGACGGCGAAGGCAACCGGGATTTCTTTAAACGCAGCCCATATTATGCAAGAAAAATGACCATCAACACAATGCTGTTAATATTAAACAGCATACCGGAATTGCCTAGACAAGTAACATTCTCCGTATCTATTAAAAGCATGGATCGCGTCACACGGCGCCAGTTCATCGCGTTGCTGCGTACGTTGTACGTGAAGGGCGCGCGCCGTGTGACCGCGATAGCCTCACCCTCGTCTTTGCCCTATGCGGACATCGTATTCGACTGTCCTTTCCGCATAGGGCAAGGATGGGATTATAGATACGAGTGGAATATCCATCGCATTCCGCTGGACGATACCGAATTGATTAAAGGACACTTAAACGTCATCACATCGGAGTAAAAGTAAGAAGTCGAACCCACGAATATAAATTGTTGCCTATAACTCAAAATTTCTTGTTTTTCCAGCTGTAAAATCGTATATCTAACCCCATGCATGACGAAAGGGGCACAAAAATCGCAATAAACTTATATCAGTTTTGTTACAGGAAAAGCTAAACCAAAATCGTAATAGAAAATACCATGTTTCAATAGTCCAGAAGAATCCAACCATGCCACAGATTTAATCAAAAATTCTTTCACAGCAATAATAATATAAATATGTAATTTTTCGTCATGCATACATTTTGTGATATTTTTTGATATTTTTTTTTAATGTTTTTAACCTTTTCCTAAAAAATTCCTTTTCGAAAATTCCAAATTTTACATTTCCATGTGTAACCTATACCATGCCCCATTTACCTTTTTGATCTATTTTCCAAAAAATCCCCCCCTATTTATTTATTTTTGATTGATGCATTTTTCATCTCTGTGTATATTTTTAAATTCATAATAATGTATAGAAAAAGGGCAAAGCCCACCATGTTAAATTTAGAAATTTTTTCCGAAATGTTTTCTTGTAAATTTTGTAATATATTTTCAATATTTGTACCAACCAAAATTTTGTGTTCCTGATTCTCAACGAAATCCAAAATCCAAGGATGACGACCTTACTTGACATCGCACCTGTAGCTCATGCCATGTGTAACGTACGAATTCCATGTTGACGACCTACATGATGACTCCATGGCCAATTCCATCAGCACAAGTGACGATCGATGTGATTGATGATTCATCTCGACTATGTAAAAATTTAACCTGGCTGTGTCATAAAATATTCCGATTGTGAAGGAATGTTAAGTCGACCTATCATTATTGTAAATAGTATTTTTAGATTTGTAATCTCTATCAAGCAGTTGTTAGGTTAATTTTTACAATTTTTACACATCATTTTTTGCATAATATTTGCATTTTGCAAATTTATTGACATATCTACGATTTCGAATAATATTCCATGCAGTATCTTCCTTGTATATTTTTCCTGAATAATTGTGATTTCAATATTCTGCACAAGGAGTACTATTACACCTGCATATTGAAATCACCATTCTTTCCTGGGTGTTCAAAATTTTTTGTAAATTTCAACACCATGCACAAGGCGTACTATTACACCTTAGTGTTGAAATTACAATCCTTTTCAAATTTTATAAAATCTGCATATCTTTGAGCCATTGACTCATGTCGAATCGTATGTCACAATATGTGATCTATGTTTTCTATAACAAATATTGATCAAATCACCCTAACCTCGGTAATAGACTGCTCATATCTCATATACAGTAAGCCATCACCCTGCGAATATCGCCATGTAATTACAATATTATCTGTCAATCATACCACCTGTGTTCATTACCATATTCAATAGTCATGCTTGTATTCATGTCAACATATTTTAACCATAGACATTTGCAATAGTTGATTTTTCATTGCCATAGCCATAAAATCTAGGTCATATTTCATGTAACTCGATCGCATATTCTCCTAGTTTTATTTACCTAGCTATATTTTCTAGTTATACTTTCACTCTTTCTATCTAATCGTAGCCATATTTTTATGCCAATATTTTCACATAATTTCTCTGTACAGTTTCATGTCAGTGTCATGTGACACTTCCCACGTCCCCCCTACTCTGTAACATGTTCTGCATGATCCCTTATCTATAAAAATTGCAACTTAGTATTAGGTCCCAATAATTGTAACACGTAAACGGCGTGATCCCCAACTTAGATTTAGAAAAACTTTATATTTTTCAATATTCTCATGTATGTTTCAATTCGCGCGCCATGTCTGTATATAAAATGTGTATGTAATCATGTTATTATGTAAACTCGCCACTGTACTCAGGCGATCATTTGTCTCACGCTGTATATTTTTTATGTCTGTATATAATCATGCATTCGTAATATTGCCTGTATTTGCATATTTTCATGTGCCATGTACTTGCACTGAATTTCTATATGTTTATTGATAGTCTTATACACGGTTCATTATTCTTGACCCTATGTATCTCTCCTATCCGCTTTTGCTCTTCTTTTCGTGATATTTCGATACCCTGCACTTGATTGGTTCCTGCTAATCATAGTATCGAAATTCACAGCTTAAATATGCTGCCCAACTTTCTTTAGCTATGATATCAGATACCACGTTGAGCATTGGAATATCTATATCATGGCAGACTTTCCCTTATTTTTAGATTCTAGTCACTCGATTTTTGCACTCAAAATTTGCTTTTATTTTCTTTTTTGTTGACTTTTGACTTGCACCACAATGCCTCACTTGTGTGACACGAATTTCTCTCTTCAAAATCGACCCACATTTTTATTTTTATTTTTGTTTTGGCCCCAAACTGATCCAGAACAGGCGACGAATCGCACCGGTGCGTGAGTCATAGCTTGTGTCTGGTGGTTATATCTCATATACAGTTTTGCCATCACCCTTGAAAACCTCGAAGGGGCATGTGTCGAGGGGTTATGTGTCTCCTTTGTTCGTGCTTTCCTCGGGCGATGTTTTGGTTCATAGCCTTCACAAAGCTCGAAGGGGCATGTGTAAAGGTTACACATGGCCATCTCGGTTACAAGGGTGGCAACCCTGTAGGCTGAGATCTCTGGCCGAACCATCTAGCAGCTCGTACGCTGGATGGTAAATCAGTTCTCCTATTCGATCCGTGGTCGGTGGTCTTCCGCGTTTAGGTGAATTCGTGTTGAGGGCAAGTGGTCGCGGTGCACAGATCGAGTGCCGACTGCAGATAGTTCCTTAATGATAGATATTCGACTTAGCAATTCCTGCCGTGTCGTTATTGCTAATGTATTAACGTAATAAATAACTAATGAAACTTTCGCCGTGTGTTAATCACTGTGTATTCTTGTATTCGACTTGCAATACACTTCGGTTTTCGCCCGAAGACGTGCGTCTCTGGCTACATCATTTCAACCACCGGATCTATAATCCTGGTTCGCGATCTTTTGTACCTTGGGGGCGTACGGGTGCCCGTAAAGGCTACTGATACTGGCTGTGAGGGAGCTGGCCGATAATTCCACAGCAGTATCCGGTAGAATTCCGAATGGGGGCACGATGGTAGAGGGACACTGGGCAGATGCCTCCCGGCTTCATTTCTAGGACTGCAGCCACGACTTGGACCTTGGGAGTGTCACCGACATCGCGGATGTTCTGGTTAATTGGAGTTCATCTCACAATTTCATCTCCTCCACTGACTCCCTTTTGCTACCATCTAAACCTTTACATTGCTCTTGAAATTAGTTCAATTTTTACACTTCTTGATTTTTTTTTCTCAAAATTCCATTTCTTTTAGCTCACTAGCTCAACTGAGATGTTTTTCTAAAATTATTTTCCAGCTCTGAAATTTTTAGAATGAAAAAATTGGGTTGAAAAAAATTTAAAGAAATTTAATGGGAGAAAAAATCAAGATAGGTAATGTCAAGTTTTTAAAAATTTCAAGATCAAAGAATGGGATTTCACAGTTGTTAATTTGAATACTTGAATTAAATATTTAATATAAAATGAAAATTTTATCAAAAAGTAAAAAACAAAAATCGAAGAAATTGAAAAAAATCTTAAAGCTTACAAAAAATGTTGAAGAAGGAAGTTCAGTTAGGGAAAAAATTTCTAAAGCTGAAAAAAATTTAAAATTTTGACTAGAGAAAAAGGTACAAACAGACAGACCCTATTCGATGGAGTCAGGGCCGTATTTACGCACAAGCTACATAGGCACCAGCCTCGGGCGGCAAATTTTAGGGGGCGGCAGATTTTGAGGAGCAGTTTTTTTTTTTAATTTTCCTTAATTGTGATTTGAAAAAAAAATGAAAAAATTTACTGTACCCACTGAAAAAGAATCTTTTTTGAACAAAACTTTTATTTACATAGGGCATAGCATTAAAATATGAAAAAAAATTGCCTTTTTTTAAACATTAAACTAATTTTTCAAAGCTTCGCCCTCGCTTCGCTCGGGCATGACTGAATCAAAATTCTATGATCTACTTGAAACATTGGAACGAAAGTAAATTCTCCTCTATTCTCCTCTTTAGGAACCTTCTGATATTCGAAGCCTCTATGCCCACTCTGTAGTCTGTACCTAATCCGAAAAAGTAATTGAGAAAATTGATTTTCAATTCTTTTTTCGTTAATTTTTCTTTCAATGTAATTACCCAAATAAAGCAGGAAGTTACACATTTTTTTTGTGTGGGGGGGGGGGGGGCGGCAAATTTTATTCTGCCTCTGGGCGTCGTGAGGTTAAATCCGGCCCTGGATGGAGTTGTAAAATTACTCATAGAAAATTGGAGAAACTCTCGATTTTTCCAAAATTTTAACACCAGAATAATTTTTGATAAAAATCAAGTCAATTTTGCGGCAGTGCCTTGAAAGAGCTGTCTACTGCATTTAGTTTTGTGAACAAAATAATGTTGCTCGATTTCGAGGTATTTAGTTGAGAAGTTCTTAATCTATTTTTATTGATGGAAACTGCCAATAAAAAAAATGCCGAATTACGTTTGTTGTTGTGATGTTACTGTGGTTTTTCCAAAAGTCCATAAATGCTCCTGCTATGGGGAACATAACGATGGATACAGAATTAGGAATCGAAGATATGTATCCTATTTCATCACTTTCCTTCCAAGTCAAATCTGTAAAATATTTTGTCATTTTTAATACGGTTTGTTTAATTGAAATGGTGAATTATGCTGCTTATTAGGTATAAGTTATATTTTTCATACTTGCCTTTGATATATAAAGGCAAACAAGCGGTTATAATCGTAGCTATCCAAAAGACAGTAAATGTGAGAATGAAGAACGACCAAATTTCTCTCGATTTCAGGATTGGTTCAAATACGCTAAGTATCTGTAGCATGAAAAAGTTTACGTGATTAAACTGGAAAATGTGAACGTGGTTTTAAATAGATGTGTTTTTTTTAAGTATGTACCTTTGCATTCGCTCCTGCATTATTTTTCTCCTGCTTCTGAGCAAGATGCGGATTATCTCGAAGTATATACTCGAGTTCGGCTTTTGAAATATTCTTGTCCTGCGAAGGATGATTTTTTACCAATATCAATAAAAGTAAAGCTATGATGCTGGATTCGGCTCCTGTTTGAGAATTATTCGGGATTACTTTTTTTTTCTTATGAATTGCTAAGAATAATTTACTCAAATAGATACTTGTTGATTTAGTTATAAACTCAGATGAATCATCATAAGATTTCAACAAAACCAATTCTGGTTTTTGAAAATTTTAGAAAAACATTTTTTTATGTTTTTGCTTAGAATAGTTAATAGTAGCGATATCTAACGTTCGCAAGTTCACATGCTTCCTCAACAGCTCCATTTCAGACACTCACTCCACCCATTTAGGAGGTGGGGGAGCGGTCTCAATCAACTTTGGCAAAAATCGATCAAAATTCAAAATCGAATGTGCCATTACATTCGTGCCCATAATTTGGGTAAAAATTGATCGTGATTTTCTTACACGAGTAATTTATTATTCATCACCTGTGACGTAAAATACCATCGGCCATCCCCATTTATGAGCCATGTATCCGCAGAAAGGATATACAATTGCTACGCCGACATTTATTCCATTGCTGCTAAACCCTGTTAGAGTCGATCTTTCTTCAACCGGATACCATCTCGAACGTATTTCAGAAGTACTTCCGTAAAAAAGGGCCTGTTTTGATACCGAAAACATATCATTAGGAATTTTGATGAAATTATTGATTTTTCAGTCAAGAATCACTGATTTCTCAATCAATTTTTAATAGAAAAAAAATCACAACTTCGACTGAATAATTAGTGAAAAATTACTGATTTGAAATTTGACCTCTATTTTGATTTATACCTCTATTACCCTTATCCATTTTGAAAATTTTCACGAATTTTCTTTGCTGAGAGTCTAAAAAGTTTAATTTCGTACCACTTTTAAATTGCGTAAGCGTCTCTAGTTTGCATAGGTATGTAGTATCTATTAATATTTCATGAATAAGGTACCTCTAGAATTCCTGTCAAAAATCGCAATGCTAAAAACGCATAAAAATTTTGACGAAGAACGACCGGATGAAGTATGGTTGTAACACCAGCCAACAACATACTTATTCCACAACTAGTCGAAGGTCCTAATTTATTTACTATAAATCCATTGAAAAATGCCAGTTGGCCACCATAGTTGATTGTGCTGATCACTACACCGATGGTGGTTGCGTTCCAGTTGAATTCAGGAGGCTGTAAATAATCAGAGAAGGTTGTGGTATCAACGAAATTCTCTAAATTTCTCGTATTTTCCTTTTTAAATTGAATTATATAAAAAATGAAGATGCGGCTGCTTACTTGTTGAATGGTGATGTTGCCATGAGTGATGGATCTATTGGAAGTCATTTCCACAACAGCGATGTTCATGTTGTTTCTTAGCACTTGAAAATTACCGTAACAAAAGAATAGCAAAACTGCTACCAATAAACGTTTTGAAAATAATAATGGTGGTGGTGGAGTTTCCGAAACTGTGAGTTGCACATCTCTGCAAAATGAAGTTCAATGAATTTAGTTGTTGGTAATTTTTCCTAACAAGGGAGACATCCCAACTCGAAATAAAATTTTAAGCTCAAACGAAAATAAACCGAAAATACATAATAAAATTCTCAATTCTTCATATCTAAAATTTAAAATGCTGAAGTTCTCTTTTCACTTTTGGTGGTGGAAGGGGGGGTGGAATCCATAAATTTGCCGAAACCTATAAATTTTCCGAATTTGCCGACTCCAAGTTCTCCTCAAAACATGGACAAAAACCTCGGGGTAAAAATGAAAAATTTGGCGACCAATATCTCTAAAAAAAAAAGAGACAGACAGACAGATATTCAACTAGACGCATTGAAATAAAAAACAAAAAATTCTTATTTTTCATGCTACTTTTCAATTTTCAAAAAAAACACAGTATTCCTTGATGAGTTTATTTCCTTCTAAAAAATTGATGATTTTTATAGGTAAATTTCATTTGAAATTATCACCAAGTCTTTTGATTTTCAATTTTTCATATACCTACAAAAAGAATGGATTTTTTCACTTGCAAAATTGAATTTTCTGGGCTGGAAAGGAAGAGAGTTTAAATGGTTATTTAAAAAAATTATTATAAATTTATTGGGGCTGAGCGGAGCAAGGGCGAAAACGTTTCAAAGAAAAATGCATTTAAAACTAAAATTTTTTCATTTTAATTGATATTTTAGTTTCTAAGGGGAAGTGATACTTATTTTCAACTCATAGCGAAGCGAGGGCTAAGATTTGAAAAATTCATGTTTTCCAGAATTGAAAGAAAATAGTTCGTTTTGTAATGGTTCATTGTCTGAAAAATTTGCCCACTTTATCCAAAATTTTCCGGCTGACTTTGGGGACATCCCTCACCCCAAAGTTTCGCCTCTGGTTCTATTTTCGAATATTGGTGAATTTTTGAATTTTAGAAATTAGGTGCTTCATCAGATCATCACCATGATACACCTAATAAGTGGAGTGAAAAAAAAATATAGTGGTTTAGTTTGAGTGGGAGACCTCCCCATAAAATTTGAGCCCCCCCCCCGGGGACTGACCAGATAAAGGGTGAATTTGGCCCTGGCTCTGATTTTTGATTTAATTCCTCTCCCCTCTTGATAATGATCCTTGATGAAAAAAGATCTGAAAATATTTTTGTCCGTCCCCCTACTCCTTCCTTCTTGATGCTATGGCCATTTCACTGCATTATTTTCTACAAATTTTAATTTAAACGGAAGTGAAGGACATCTAAATAAAATTTCATGAACGAGTTTCCGGGATTTCCGTCTTCGGCGTCATTGAAATCGCCGAAAAGGAATACTGAACGTGTAGTTGAAATTCCTGATAATTTTGCTTTTATGTTTCAAAGATTTATTTTTCCTTGATCTCGAAGTTTTATTTTGAATTTGAATTTGGGATATCTCTCTTGTAAGTGTGTGAAATAAATTACAAAACTTACTTGAATTTTTTTTCTTTATCATCCAAAAGCTCCAAAAATAATTCTTGGTGATCAAGGTTCTCGGCTGATTTCATTTCTATCGAATCAAAATACGCACAACTTCTTTGCAAATTTAACTGCTTGATTTTAAAATTTTTATTAAGTGGAAGTTGGAAATAAAATATTGCAAAATCCGCCAACCGTGTACAATCTTGCCAAGTTCAGATGAGCAATTAGCATTTCTTCTCTTATTACAAAGATAAGATGCGCTTTATCATTTTTTGTTAAAATTACGCATTCTGCATATACATTGTTAATACCATACCGCGAGCGATAAAAATGTTCAGAGTGAGATTACCTACTAATTTTCATACATTCGAAATTCATTTATTTTTATTTTACAAAGAAATGATTAAAATTCGATGCCTACGGTCACTATTATTAAAAATTATTCCACATTTTCAGTCTGAAAACTTTCTCTGAACGAAACATTTTCTGCTTTATCAGTTGACGATAAAGACCACGACTGAGCATCACTAGATCCAAAGATCAATAGTACCACGTTGCCTAATACTGCAATCCCCGCTGTCAGCAAGAAACAGTTGTTCCATTCTTGCAAAGTCTGTATGAATAAACAAAATCGATACGTACATGAATCAGTGCTGAGAAAAATCGATCAGGTATTTGGAAAGTCTATCAATCAGAAATCAATTTTTTTCAATGACCGATAAATCGTCAAGAATTATTTAAAATTAAAGGCCAAAGTCCGAAAAAGAAGCGATTCGAAAACTTGAAACAATGCATAAAACGACGTATCAAAACTTGGACTACAAGTTAAGCTTCAAGTTGCGACACTTCTGCACTTTTCCGAAATAAAACGAGTATAATTTGAAAATAAATTACTATTAGAATCAGAATACGAATTAGCATGTATCCAAGGTCGACCCAGTTATTAAAGATCATTATGCAATTCGCGCTATCAACACCTTCGGCGTTGGCCAAAAAACTAGTTATTTTCTCTCTCTGTCTAAACTGATCTCTCTCACTCTCATCCAGTCTCCTCTTCTCACCAAAGAGGAGCCAAATGGGCCAGGCGAATTTCATTACTGATGAGAAGTCTTCAAAACGGTCTCAAATGAGGTGAACTTACGTGATTTGTGGTCATGAATCCCGTGATTGTTTGCGCAATGACAGCTCCCAGCGAGAAAAAAACAGTATTGATGCTGGTAACGTGGCTGACATGATTAGGAGCCAAAATCATCGAAATGACGCTGAAAAGGAAATTGCGGAATATCAAATTTTTCAACATACCTATCTGCGAATTAATTGATATTTTTTAATAATTATCAACGCAGTTTATCCTTACGACATTATCAGAGGAACGAATGACATGCAGATCTGAATCAAAACGAAAAAGGTGATGGAAGTTGAAAGATCTGAGACGAATGTTGCCGCAACGAAAAAAACTGCGCAGGTGATGTAAGCCACACTCAGCATTATTTTATGCATCTGCAGGTACCAGAAAAATATTTTTGATGCATTTACTTGGAAATGAGAAATAAATACTCTCTAGGGTCATTCTACATATGTCGAGTAGGTAGACCAAAACTTGCAGTTTTTTTTTTGACCGGAGTGTGGGACTTTGAAATTTTGCAAAATGGCGACTACCTAATGAAGATTCTTCTAAATCAGCTGGTTGATCATTCAATGCTTTGAAAATTTGATCGAAAATTTTGGTTGATCAAGAAGCTAACTTTTTTTTGGAAATTATTCGCGACTCTGCTTCCAACTGCATTTCTTTTTGAGGACAACAAATTATTTTGCATTGATTTTTAAATGATGTTTGTCGAAGAAGTTTCAAGTAATGTTACACTTAGAAATAAAACTAATGAACAAAATCAGATTACCCTTGTTGTTGAAATTTTACTGTGATTTTTCCAAAAGTCCATGAATGCTCCTGCTATGGGAAACATGAAGATATACACAGCATTAGGAATCGAAGATATGTATCCTATTTCATCGCTTTCCTTCCCAGTCAAATCTGTGAAATATTTCATCATTTTTAATGCTGTTTTGTAACGTGAAAATATGCTGCTCATTGTAAGCAAAAATTTTTATACTTGCCTTTGATGTATAATGGCAAACAAGCTGTTATCACCGTAGCGATCCACATGTAAGTGAGTGTAACAATAAATAAGGACCATATTGGTCCTGAAGTAAAAATGAGTTTGAATATTTCTAAGACCTAAAATATGAAATATTTCATGCGATTAGTTGGAAAAATATTCTTTCTTGTGGAGGTGATTTAATTAAGTGTTTTTCTGGTACCTTTGCATTAGCTCTATCATGATTTTTCTCCTGTTGGTTATTTCGAAGTATGTAATCGAGTTCGACTTTTGAAATTTTTTTATCCTGCGAAGGATGATTTTTTACCAAAACTAAGAAAATTACCGATATGATAATGGATTGGGCTCCTGTATGAAAATTATTTTTGGAATCAATTTTTTTACTGATAAATGTTAACTAAAGTTGACCACAGGAATACTTGTGTTAATTCCCTCCCCCCAAATTCCAATGGATTATTTACTGAAATAGATTTTCGTCTATTCAGTTTCAAGCCTTGGGAAAACAATGGAAGAGAATTCCCAGGTATTTCTTGGGAAATGAGCCAAGAGATATTTATTTGCTTTTATGGTTGAACGTGCTGTATTCTGTATTGCACATCCAGATGATGAGGAAACCGTGTAATTTCCAATTCCATATCTTACATTTCTAATTTACATATTGTTCATCACCTGAGACGTAGAATACCATTGGCCATCCCCATTCATGAGCCATATATCCGCAGAAAGGATATACAATTGCTACGCCGGCATTTGTACCATTGAAGCTCAACCCTATCAAAGTTGATCTTTCTTTAGCTGGAAACCATCTCGAGCTTGTTTCTGCAGCACTGGTGTAGAAAGTAGCCTGTTTTGATGTTTGAAAGCATATCTACTATTAGAGATCACGATGAAAATTATTGTTGGTATCATTAAAGTAGCGAAGAATTGATAAAAAAATTTATAACAATTTTTTTAAACATTTTTTTTACGTTCGGCCTTGATATTTTGTCAAACATTGCCGAAGGAAATAATCCAAATGTTAATGTTACGTCTAATCCATTTAATTGCCGAATTCATGAAATAGGCAAAATTTTTGCCTAATGCACGAATTAGGCAATTGCTTGCTTCATTTTGTAACTTCAAAACCTTCTACCATTTTTGTTATTTCAAAAATGAAAATTCAAAATATTTCAGCGCAGAGAACTAACATTCAACTATACAGTTTGAAAAAAATGTCAACCAGCTACTTCCATTTAGAAAATTTTTTACACTGAATGAAAAATCTTCTTTGTAGCACAAAAAATTTTCCAATTGAAATAGCTGGTTGAAATTTTTTTGAAATATAGCTGAATATTAGTTCTCTCGGCCAAAACATTTTGAATTTTCATTTTTGAAATGAAAAACATGATAGAAGGGATGAAAGTATGGTTATTATCATACTGAATAATTATCTTTTTTTTATTTTTATTTTAAAGCTTTGTTTTAAATAGCCCTGGCTACCTACCTATAAAAAAATACGATTCCATTTTTTTTATTTTTGATAAAGATTAACATAGGTTAACAATGTTATCATAGAAAATCTTGGTTGAAATGTAATGAATAATATTTTTCGTGATATTTTTATACGCTTATCTTGAGTAAAGTGATGAAAAAATTTTAGCTTGTCAGAATTCAAGAATTTGAATTTGTTTGAACTTTTTTTTACACTTTTTGATAATTTTTGTGACTTGGGAGGTTTATCTTTCGAGATAGGTACCTATTTTAGTTTGAAATTCAAGGTTCAACTTTTATATTGTAATTTGTTGAAAATATCTTGAAAATTAAGCCTCCTAAAAAAACTGATTAGACTGAAAAGAACTTTCATGCTTGAATTAATTTTTTTAGCATCCTTCTTTTGCTCAGAAAATCAACTCCAAAGGTCAAAACTTACAGTGTATTAAAAAAAAAAACAAATTATCAATAGAAGTTGTGATGAAAAAAAAATGAAATCAATTGGGTAACAAGAGGATGACATTTTTGAGCCATTTTATTTCGCTAGATACTTCTTGAGTTCACGGATAAAACAGAAATTACGAAAATGAATACATTTTACCCCAAAAATAATAAATTTTATCAAAAAAAAATATATTTTATCAAAAAAATTAATAAATTTTACCAAAATAATAGATTTTAATCAAAAAATAATGAAAAGTATTCACAAAAATAATAGAATGTACCTATTCAAAAAAATAATAACGTGTTTCAATTCACGAAAAGGTAAAATTTGTTCTAAAAATAATATTTATTATCGGAAAAAATAATAAATTTTGTTTTAAAAATGAATAAATTTTACCAAAAAGAATAAATTTTATTCAAATAAATGATAAATTTTACCTATTTTGAGAATTTGGACACGTTATTTTTTTTTTGGATAAATTTTATTATTTTTTTTTCAGTGTTCTTGATAATTTTTTGGATTTAATTAGGTGCATTTTTTGGTCTGCACCATCTCTCTCTACCCGGCGTGCAAGAAAGTCTGATTTTTCTGTTTTCTTTACACACCGGCGCCGGTATCTTTCAAAAGTCATCTTGTACTATTTTGAGCCATTAGTTTGGGTTTTTGTTCATAAATACTTAGATAGTTCGATACCTCTAAAAATCCTGTCAAAAATCGCCAAACCAAAAACGCGTAAAAACTTTGACGAAGAATGGCCGGATGAAATATGGTCGTAACGCCAGCCAGCAACATGCTTATCGCGCAACTTGTCGAAGGTCCTAATTTATTTATTATAAAGCCATTAACAAATGCCAATTGACCACCATAGTTGATTATACTGATGACTATAGCAGTGGTGGGTGCGTCCCAGTTGAATTCAGGGGGCTGCAAATAATCCAAGGTGTCTATAGATTTCTCCATTGAAGGGTCAATTTACTGTTTTAATTGAGCAGTACTTGAAAAATGAAGGCTGCTTACTTGTAGAATTGTGATATTATCGAGAGTGACGGATTTATTGGAAGTCATTTCTACTACAGCGATATTTATGTTGTTTCTTAGCACTTGAAAATTTATATAGCAAAAGAATAGCAAAATTGCTACCAATAAACGTTTCGAAAATAATAATGGAGGTGGTGGTGTTTCCAGAACCGACAATAGTCCATCTCTGCCAAGTGATGTTGAGTAATTTGATTGGAGATGATTTCTTATAAGTTTGTGATAAAATGTTAGAACTTACTTTGATTTTTCTTCTTTACCGTCCAAAAGCTCGAAAATGATTTCTTTGTGATTAAGGTTCTCTGTGGATTTCATCACGTCCGAATTAAGATACACGCCACTCAAATACTTCAGAATTCAGCTGCTTGAGTTTTTACAGATTTTGATTTTTTTTTGGCCTTTTGAATTGAAATATTACGAAATTAGCCAACCCACAATTAACACTCATGCCGAGTTTAGATGTGCAATTCTCATCTCGTCTCTTATTTTATTGCCAAGATAAGATGAACTTTATCGTTTCTAATGTTACGTATTCTACATTCCTACATTGTATCATACTACGAGCGATAAAAATTATTCAGAGTGAGATGACCTTCTAATTTTTACACGAAATGTATTTATTTAAATTTGAAAAAAAAATCCGGAAAAGAAAAGGAAATTATTTTCAAGTGTGACTTTTACTAGATACCGATATAGACCACGGTTGAGCATCGCTGGATCCAAAAATCAAAACAATCACATTGCCAATTATTGCGACAGCTGCTGTCAATAAGAAACAGTTGTTCCATTCTTGCATAGTCTACGATTTATGGGAAAAAATAGAAACACGTGTAAGCAACTTCTATGTACCGAATCATAATTTTTTAACGAAGCCAACTTACGTGATTTGTGGTCATAAAACCTGTCACCGTTTGGGCGAAGATGGCACCCAAACAAAAGAAATTTGTGTTCATGCCGGCCACGTAGCTGACATGATTTGGAGCCAAGCTGATCGCCATTATTCTGAAAAAAAGTGGATTGCAAAATGTATTCGTTTTGACTGGTACGAAAATAATTGTAGTTGATTTATTCACGTTGATTGGAGTAGAGCAAAATAATGTCTAGGATTTTGACAAAAATAAATGAGGTCGTTTACATTTCCCAAAAAATTTTAAAACCCGATCCAAACGAGAACGAAGCTAGTAGTCTTCAAAATGTGATAATTTTCGAAAAGAAACATGGTTTTATATTTATTTTGGCTAGCGTCACTTGCCAACAATATTGGTACCCCCCCCCCCCCTCCAGTTACGATTTGGGTTCTATTCCTCTCTGAACCGCTAGTCTTAAAATTCAATACCCTTTTCTCCCTTTTATTAGAAAGTTGACCCGGTGTTGATTGTGAAATTGAAGAATTTTTGACTTTTAGAAAATTCAAATCGTTCACTAAAACGATTTAAAAATGAGTTGAAATTTTTTTAGTTGCATAGAATAATTGTTGATGGCATTTTAAAAAAAAGGGGGGTAACACTGTGATTTGCACTTTGCTATCTCCATTTTTTTGTGTTATATTAGGACGTACCATATTTCAAAGAAAAGCTCGATTTCAAGGTAATAGAGAACCGAATTTAATGAAAATGGTTGATACAAATGAAAAATTTTTCATTGATAAAGGTCTCGAAAAGCCTGTGAAATGAAAAATGTCCCTTGCTTCGCTCAGCATCATTTTTATTTTATTTTTTTATATCAAGTATGTCATGATTTCAAATTTTGGAACAGATTTTTGAATTTATACGTCCGCCCAAATCTTAATTTCTTAATTTTTCTAATATTAGCAATGCTGCCAAGTCCTAGTTTGATTTTCCTGCAGGAAATCAAAAAAATAGAAATCGAGAAAAAATATTTCGTTCTTTTATAAAATCATTCTTCAGATCTGCTTTTTTGATTTTTTCGAATTTTCAAAAATTCAAAACAATACTAAAGAAATTTAGGAGAATGACCTTGCTCTTTTCCTCCAATTTTGAAAAATTGCACTTTCGGTAGGAAATATGAGATGCAAATTTATAAACATGTTTTTTTTTTGGAGGGAGGGGGCAATAAAATTAGGAGAAATACTTGTCAATGAAAAAAAAACTCCTAATTTTAGATTTCTCTGCCATAAAACCAACTATTTTCTTATTCAAGGAGATTATTCAATGAACTGAGTTAAAAAATTGAGTAAATTTTTGGATTTAGTATTCGAATTTCCCCAAAAAATTAGTGATTTTATCATCTTGTTTTCCATTTTCCATAGAATTCATTCAGGGGCGTAACCAGTGAGTGGGCCAGGTCCACCTGAAAAATCATCCGGTTCAGCTCTGGTCCACCCAACAAAAAATGTCAAAAATTACTCTACCCATAGAAAAAAGTTAGACAAGTATTTTTAGTTGGAAAACCGGTCCATTTTGGAAATGAAAAAAATGCAATTTCTCACAGCTTCTCCCTCGCCTCGCTCGGGCACGTGAACCAAATCAGAATTCTATGATCTTTACCATGGAATCATCTCCCTCCTTAAAATCCCTCTACTTACTTTTTCATTAATTTTTTTTTTATCCACCCCAAAATTGTTGAGCACTTATTTGGACCACCCATTTGCTATTTTTTTGGTTTTGCGCCCTTGAAATCATCAGGGATGCGTGGCCAAAGTGGAGGGAAAGGATGAAGTGTTTCAAAATGCTCTCAGAAGTAAATTATGCTCGATAGCATTTTCTCCTGCTATCTCATTAGAAAATTCTGCAGGCAGCCATGATTCATGTTCACGATTTTTAGCAGATTACAGTTGTCAGCATGAGTTCAAAATTTTTTTTCAACGAATTGGACGATTTAAATTTTTTATGGCCAAAAAATTGGCTTATTTTTCAAGTCTCATTCCCTGAGTGATAACTTGAATTCTATGAAAATTGTGCGAATCAAAAAATATAACGATAACACATCGACGAAATTTGTTAACTCATTTTAAGTTTTTGATTGAATTTAATTAAATTCGAAGATTCTTCAAATTCTTGTGAAGGGCAAAGAAACGGTACCAATTTCGAGACCAATGGTTATGAAAAGTGTTGTAGAAGCCCTAATCCAAACCTTCTTTGGGATCAGATGATGGTTGGAGTTCCCAGTAAAAGGCAATACCCAAAAATGGCAACAATCATAAATTTTTTCAAAAATTATCATAATTCGAAGCCTTTCTAGCTTTATCCCTTTTCGATGTCGATGGCTCAATTTTTTTTTTGGCAAGTCTCTCATTCAGTTTAACTACTTTATCAATTTTTACCATAATTCAATGCATTTTTTTCGCTACTCCTTAATTTTGATACTTACGCCACGATTAATGGCACAAATGCCATGCATATTTGTATCAAAACGAAAAACACGAGGGCGATTGTGAGATCCGAGACAAATGTTACCGCTACGAAAAATACCACTCCGGTAATATAAGCGATGCTTATCATTATTTTGTGTATCTATTAAAAAAATATATATATATTTCAAGATATTTTTTCATTAATCATCGTGCAGTGGTTTTTGGCGACAGACGTTAAAAAATATCAAATTACCCTTGTCGTTGTGGTATTACTGTGGTTTTTCCAGAAGTCTAATAATGCTCCAGTCACAGGGAACATGAAGATAAAAACGGTGTTAGGAATCGAAGATATGTATCCAATTACATCGCTGTCCTTTCCAGTTAAATCTGCATTTAAAATGATATTATTTGTACTAGATAGACCTATCTCTCTGCGATTATCGTAATTTATAATTTTAATATTCTTATATTCACCTTTGACGTATAAAGGTAAACAAGCTGTTATCACCGTAGCTATCCACATGTAAGTAAATATCAGATTGAAGAAAGACAAAAGTGGAGCTGATGTCAGAATTGGTTTGAATATATCGATTGCCTAGAACATAAGTAATTTGTGATTTAATATTCAGCTATCTTTCTGGTTAATGATACGTCATTGAAAAAATTTCACTGAAAGATGAAAAAAGAAATATTCAATTCATATGGTTCTTAAATACGTACTTTTGTTTTCACTCCATCTTTAATTTCTCCTTTCTTTGATAAAGTAATCGGATTATCTTGAAGTATATAAGCGAGTTCTGACTTCGAAATATTTTTATCTTGAGTTGGATAATTTTTCACTAGCATTAAGAAAAGAGCTGCTACGAGAACTGACTGGGCGCCTGTTAGAAATTTTTATTTTTCAGATTAATATTTTCGAGAATAAATGTAAATTTGGTTTGAACTGAAATGATGACTGAAGGTGTATGACTGAAGGTGTGTTTTTACATATTTAGATGTGTAGATTACGTACCATATTTTTCTCAAATTCCAGTGAAACATTCACTCGAAGTTTTCAATCCAAAAGGGAAAAAGAGAGGGTGAAAAATTGAGAATAAAGGATTATTTAACCCTAAACAAATGAGTGTGAAAGTGCTGAATCAAATTAAAACCAATGACGATAAGGGAAGTGAAGTGTAATTGGAAAAGATCCCAGTTTTGAATTTGAGGTTATTATTGTCACGTATTCATCTCGTGATTTGAATTCGTCCACTAATCATCAATCATTAGGTACATATTTATTATAATTTTCACCTGTGACGTAAAATACCATCGGCCATCCCCATCTATAACCCAAGTATCCGCAGAATGGATAAACAATCGCTACTCCGACATTAGTGCCATTGAAACTGAATGCTATTAGAGTCGATCTCTCCTTGACTGGAAACCATCGCGAGAAAATCGCTGAGGTGCTTGCATAAAACACCGCCTGTTTTGATGTTTGAAAATGAATTTAGAGAATTGGTATTTTGTGGTCGTAGGTCGCAGGGGCACGTTCACAGGTCAGACAAGGTGTGAGGAGGCAGTTGATGATTGAAAATAATCTTTACATTGATTTAGCGGGTATTGTGAAACTTGACTTTGTTAAAATTTTCATCAAACTGGTCATAAAAATCTATATAAAATTTGAAGACTGGGTACTTCGAGTATTTCGTTAAATATGGGCCAGGAAGGTGTTTAATTCGTATCAAAATTGCCCAAGAATTTCATCTCTAAAATCTAAATAGGTAATTTATAAAATTTTTAAGTCAGAAACTATCTAGAGATTTTTGAAAATTTGATGAAAAATAATGTAAAAATCGGTAAAATATTAAATTTACGCGAAAAATTCCAAAATCTCTCTCGGAAAAATCATTAAAATATTTTAATAAATAATTTAAAAAACTTGGGATTTTTTGAATGATTGAGTGAAATTGATTAAAACCCCTTAAACTAGGTAGATACAACGTTTGAAAAGTTTAAAATGAAATTTTTTCGAAAAAACAGACGCAAGTTTGCTGAAAATTCTGAAAAAATTAAAATAACATTATTATAAAGTGAATTTTTCATAATTTTAATACTATATTCATCAATTTTGCAATAAAGTATCAACTTGTTCGTTTAAATTAAGTATTGTGAAAACAAATTCAAAATTGGGCAAATTTACTGTCTTGGTTAAAAATCAATGAAAATTTTAAAAAATTACTGGAAAACAGTAGGAATTGCAGCATAATAAGAAATTAGAGAAAAATATTGCTGAAAAATCGGCGGAATTCTTTGAAAAATTATCAGAAATTCGCCTAAAAAGTCTATAAATTGTGAATTTTCACTGATTTGAAATTAGAAAATTTTGAAATATTCATGAAAAAACTTGTTTCAAACGCAAAAAATGACTGAATTTGTGTAAAAATCGTCGAAACATGTTATTTCGCCAACATTTGAATGATTTATGGATTACTTGGGCAATTCTGTTGCAGTTTTAACAAATCTTGCAAGTTTCTGCTCATTTTTTCCCCCAATTTTAAAACATTTAAATTTATTAAATTTGACAGCATTTTCACATCTACAGCATTTTGAAAAGTTTTCAAGTTTTTATTAGATTGAAATAAAACATTGAATGTAAGAACAAAATCTAGGAATAGGAACTGATAGAAATTACGAAAAGGTCTTGAAATTGATTGAAACTCTCTTAATTTCATGGGAGATTCTTTTTTTTTTTTTTTTTTGAAGTCATCATCTAAGATTATTTACTTAATGTTATTTTGTCCTATTTTCTTTTCATTCGATGGTGCTGAATCATGCTGTTTACTGGTAAAAAAAATCAGAAAGTACCAAAAATTCAAAAATTTTCAAAATTCACCTCTTTTTATGAATTTTTTAATTGAAGGATAAAAATTGGATGTTTTAGGCACACTAAAAACAAGGAGAATTGTGCTAAAAATCAATAAAACTGAGAATTTTCATTTTTCAGAAAAATTTGATATGTACTACGTGATTCGATATAAATTTCAAAATACTATTTCAAGTCGATCTCCAAAAAACATGGTTCTGAAAAGGCGAAATTGAAGGAGGGTAGGGATGAAAATATCCCGCTGAAGGTTCTGCACTCTAAAAGTAAAAAAAAAAATGAATAATAATAATAAGTAATGATAGGTAGTTCAAAAAAAAAGTTGAATTCTGTATGGTATTTGTATCAATTTTGACATTAGATGATGTCATTTTGACGAATCTCAAATTTTTAAATAGATGTTTCTTTAATCAATGTTCACGTTTTTAATTTTTTTTCTTATATTTTCAAATTCAATTAATTGACCCGATATCATCACTTTTCCATTTTTCGAAATTTTGGTTCCTTTTTTTCAAATAGCTTTTTAGTGTCATTCTTCTGGGATCCCGTGAACGCCCTAATAGCTTCAATATTGACAGTTACCTCGAAAATACCCGTCAAAAAACGCCATGCCAGAAATGCATAGAAGCTTTGACGGAGAATGACCGGATGTAATGCGGTCATGACACCAGCCAGCAACATGCACATCCCACAGCTCGACGATGGCCCCAATTTATTTATTATAAAACCATTAAGGAATCCAACTAAACCGCCATAATTGATTATGCTGGTGACTAGTCCAATGGTGGCCGAATCCCAGTCAAATTCAGCTGGCTAAAAATGGATCCAAGTAAAAATTTTTTAAATTTTTTGTTCAAGTCGAATATGCTCTTATAATTTTCAAATATCTAAGAAATTGTGCTTACTTGGATAATTGTGGTTGTATCATTTTTGAAGATCGTTTTATTAGAAGTCATTTCCACTACAGCAAGATTCATATTATTTCTGAGCACTTGGAAATTTACGAAACATAAGAATACCAAAATCGTTACTAGTAAACGTTTTGAAAACAGTAGTGGTGGGATGTTCGAAACCGCTGGTGATACATTTCTGCAAAATTGATATCTAGTAAATGATTTAAATTGAGGAAAAAAGGTGATACAAATATTATGAAATACTCTTTCGTTTATAAATCAGTGAAAATGATCGAAAATCACTGAGTAACATTCAGAATTGCAGAACAGGAGAAAATCAGTGAAAAAATTTTCACTAAAAACAAATCAATGAGAAAAATTACTGGAAAATAAGTGAAAATTCACTAAAAAAGCAATGACATTTATGAATTTAGCTGAAAAATTGTGAAAATATTTGAAAAATCAGTGAATTTCGCCGATTTTTCCTGTGCTGCAATTCTGACTGTTCATCAGTGACTTTTCACTGATCCACAATGAGAGATTATGTTTGATGAAAAATCAGGTACTCACTTTAGTTTATCTTCTTTCTTTTCTAAAAGCTCCAAAACTATATCTGGGGTATCGGTGACTTCGGTGGATTTCATGATTGCCAAGTTAAGATACACAACAGCGAATACACTTCACAGTAAAAATACAACTGCCTGAATTATTATCGAAGTCGAATACCATTTCTCACGTTTCTACTTTGAATTGTTGTTGAATGAAATAAGATTTCACAGTCTTAGCGAGTTCAGATGAACAATTTTTATCAATTCTCGTGTACTATCGTGAAGATAAGATGAGCTTTATTGTTTATTACAATGTTTTACATATTTTATTTCATTTACTTATCTGTCGTGCTCGTGAGATACGTGGCGTAGAATCGTTCGGAAACAAATTACCAATTTTCGTATGATAAGAATTTATTAATATAGATGATCCGGACGAATTAGAATAAATTGAAAGTGAATTATAGTTTAAAGTAGGTTTATCTTCATTTAGCAGCTGATGATAGAGACCATTGTTGAGCATCACTGGATCCGAAAATCACAACAATTACATTGCCGAATATTGCTATAGCTGCAGTTAGCAAGAAACACTTGTTCCATTCTTGCAAAATTTGTATAATTTTGAAACAGAAAAACTAATTTACTTTTGCCCACTCCTGCCTACAAAAGAATTCAACTTACGTGATTTGTGATCATAAATCTGGTTGTTGTTTGAGCAACGATGGCATCCAAAGAAATTAAATTGATATTTATGCTGGCAAAGTGGCTGATATGATTTGGAGCCAGATTAACCGTCATTATTCTGGAAAATGAATTGAATTACTTAATGAATAGGTGATCTGCATGCAGGAAATGGGAGTCGACTCTGAAGTCGGAGTAAAATTGACTCCGAGTCCGACTTGATTCCAGAGTCCAGCCGGAGTTAGGAAGTCGAAGCTTGGATGCACCCAGGAATTAATTAAGACAGGGGCAGAAAAATTGAGAAAATATAGGGAGGGGTCAAAATTTGTTCATGCGCTCTAAAGTCATACTAAGACGAATCGAATGGCATAATTATTTTTATAAAATTCCGTTAGAGGGCAAATTACCCCCTTACCACACCAAGCCTTCACATCTCACCCAAGGGGAGGGCTCAGAAGGCTCGAGTGCCCTCCTTTAGCTTGGAAAAAAATTTTATTGCAAAAATATTGAAAAAGTACATTTTTTGCTTTTCAAACTGAATTTTTTCAAAGTATTTTCGCCCTCGTTTCGCTCAGGCAGTATTTTAGTCAGTTCATTTTGAATTTTGATAATTTTTGACTGATTTTCTAATCAAAAATTACCGTTTCTTTATTAAATCTCAATTTTTCAGAAAAAATTAATGATTTTTGACTGAAAGATCAGTGAAAAATGAATAATTTGAAATTTGACCTCCTCCCTTAATTAATTTCTGGATGCGCCTATGATCACAAGATATTGAAAATATTTTGATTTTACATTTAGTAGTGATTTTTTTGCTCAATCGAGTTTCTTTCTTCTTCGATGGTATTTGACTGTAGAGACCATTTCTGAGCTTCGCTTGATCCAAAACATACGAACACTATTGTCCCTGTTACTAAAATACCACTTGCTAGTAGGAAACAGTTGTTCCAATCTTGTAAACTCTGAAAAATCAATGGTGCAAATTAATTACCTAATTTTGAAAATTTTCAAGCAGGTAGCCAGAGTTTTTTATTAAGAAGAAAATCCAGAAATCAGCGAAAATTTTCACTTTAGGAGAAAGAAAGCCAAAAATTGGCAAGAATTTAATCCATTTTGCTTTTTTTTAAAAAAAATCAATTTTTACTAAAAGAGACGAACGGAGGTATTTTTTGGATGTGAATTCGAAAAAAGAAAAAAAAAATTTGGTTAAAATCCAGAAAATATCAAAAAAGTTTAATTTTTTAGACCCAGCTGACACCTTGAACTTACATGATTGGTGGTCATATATCCAGTTATGGTTCGCGAAATGATCGCACTGAGGCATGAAAAAATTACTGCTACGCTGGATACGTTACTTGAATTATTCGGAGCTATGTTTACAGTGACCAATCTACAAGGATAAGATTTTCAATGAAAATAAAGCCATATCAGTCGAACTTGAATAGGCGAATCGATTCAATTACTGTATTATCAATGCGACAAATGATAGAACGACTTGAATCAGAACGAAAAATCCCAGAGATACGTAGAAATTGGAGAAAACAATCGTGGCTAGGAAAAAAACTGTCCCGGAAGAACAACCGAATATCATCACGAATTTGTGGATCTGTAACATGGCGGAATTTCAATCAAAAGAATTTTTTCCCTTCGTTCTAGCTCACTTCTTACCCGAGTTACTGTCAGATTGGTGTGGTTTTTCCAGTAATCCATCAATGTGCCAGCTACAGGAAGCATGAATATATAAACGATGCAGGGTATTGATGATATGTAGCCTATTTCATCGATGCCTTTTCTAGTCAAATCTGCATAAGAAAGATATTTTATCGAGTTCAATGGGAAAATAATTCTGAACCGAAGTCGTGGAAATGGAATAATTCTTACCTTTGACGTATGAAGGGAAAGTAGCTCCTAGAATCGTATACGCAACCCACATGTACGAAAGTTTGCATACACAAAGAGCCCAGACTGGGCCTGATGTTAAAATATGTTTGTATGGGTAAATTTCCTAAAAGTAAGAAATGATTTTTATGGTGAATTTTGAATTAAAATTAATGTATCAAAGTTAAATGAAAAGGTGTTAACTCGTTTCTTTTGAATATGGTCGGTTTCTTCGAGAATATATTCGAGTTCTTTTTTCGAGATCCATCTATCTTGCGAAGGTTTATTTTTCACCAGGATTAGGCCAAGTATTGACGTTATCAAACACATAACTCCTGCCATCAAAAAAATGATAATTTTATATCAGAAAAGATTTGCAATCTGTAGCTTTGTATCCGGTTTTCATCCGAATTACAATCACCTGTTACATAGAAGACCATTTCCCATCCTAGTTTATGAGCCATCAGTCCACAAAAAGGGTATACAATTGCGCTGCCGACTTGAGACCCGTTGAAACTCAAAGATATCAATCTGGATCTTTCCTTCTTTGGAAACCAACGTGAAAATATATCAGCTGTACTGACGTAGAAAACAGCCTGGATTCCCAAATATAAAATTTTTATGAGAATTCGATCAACTGAGAAGTGGAAATTTTAGCAAACATTGAGAGGATTCGCTTACCTCCAATAATCCAGTCAGAAATCGACAAATTAGGAATAAAATGAAGTTGATTTGCAATGAGATCGGATAAAGCAGAATTGTAAAGCTTGCAGTCATCATTGATAAAGCACAGACCATGGAACCTCCTAGTTTATTGACCAGTATTCCACCGATAAAGGAGAGAAGGCCTCCGTACGAGTCTATACTGATTACTACTCCGATTGTTGCCGAGTTCCAGTGGAATTCTGGAGGCTGCAGGTAGCAGGAGTCGATATGAGTTTTAATCTAATGTCTATTCGAATAATTGAGTTCCTAATTTTAATATATTCAAGTATGTGAAATATTACCTACTTCTTTGAAAGTTATATTTCCTATGGTTGTGGTTTTACCCCTTGTCATTTCCACTACGGCAATATTCATGCTGTTTCGTAAAAACGCCGAGTTCACAAAATTTAGGAATATTATCATGGCGACCAATAGGCGCTTGGAAAACCAGATTTTAGGTGTTGGGGTGTACGATGCATTCCTGTTTATGCAAAAGAAAAATTTTCTGATAATTTAAATTAATTTTATCGAAAAGGGACTCCATTAATTCTGGATGGCATAAAATTTTTGGTCGAATTATTTGAGCTGCTACAGTAATTTTTCAGTCTTTTAGTTTTAGTCCTTTTTTAGAAGAGCAATAGAAAAAAAAAATTTGGAATGAAGCCCAATAAACCACCAGGTACACAAGACAAACTCAAAAAAATATAGGTATCGCAAAAAACAATCAAGACCCCCCCCCCCCAAAAAAAAAAATCAAACCTCTCATTTTCCAAAAAAAATCATACGAGTTAAAAACAGGAAAATGAATCCATGTACCTATAGAAAAAAAATTATTAAAAGCATTAAAAAACAAAAAAGTGACTAATTTTTGGAGAAAAAAGGCTCATAGTAAGTAAATTTAGTGGGAAAAATAAACCATAAGGTGAAACCTACTGAAAAAATCGAATCATTCAAAAAAATTGAGAAAAAGTCCCTTTTTGAGATAAAACTTCTGTGATAATATACGCAGAGAAAAAAAAATAAAGAATTAAACCCTCAAACTTGAAAATATCCCCCCCCCCAACGAATCTCATTTTCTTATCATATGTATTAGATTGGATGAATAATTTTTCGAGTCATATTTCTTTTTTGTAAAAAACTAGGTACCTAGCTACGTACCTACTTACTCACATTGAAAAAAATGACAAAAATCCAGAAAACAACCAATATCTATTCAGAAAAAAACCGATTGATGTGGAAAAAAAATCCCAAATACCCATGACAAGTTTTTCAATCACTCAATTTTTGAAAATTTTTATGCAGCTGAAAATTGAAAAAGTTTTGACAAGCTTCTTGCAACTGTTAAAATTTTTTTCAAATTGCAGAAGTAGCACGAATTTTTATAATTTCACTGTAAAAAGCAAAAATTTTCAAAGGTATGCTCGTTTTTGATTTTTTAAAAATCGATTGATGTTGAATAAAATAGAGTTTTTTTCTCATCCAATTTAAAGCAAAAAAATGAAAAAATTGAAATTATAAATAAAAGTTTTATTCTTCAGATTTAGTTGACACCATGAAAATTAATGGATTCCTTTGAAAATAGGTAATAAAAGTACGAAAATTATTCTAAAGTACTCAGATCCACTTCGACGAATAATTTTCAATAAAAAATAATTATAGAAATATTTTATAACATACGGTGTTTTAACGTGACTTTCTAAAAGCTTCAAGTTGACTTCGTGCCCAGTGTTGACCTTCTTCTCCATTTTGCTGGTACAAATGCATACAAACTCCGAAAGGAACCGATGTTTAGCTCATTTTGATTAGTTGTCGAATGAAATTTATCGAAACGCGCGTAATTCATAAGATTAAAATTACACATCGAGTAAAAAGTGAAAACCATTGTGTAAATAATTCGGATTTGTTACAATTGCGAATAATTTTCATTATCATGAAGCTGTTATCAGCCTGATATAGTACTCAGCTAGTGACTGTCGAGTACTTATTGTGGTTACTTTGGTTGTTAAACACCTATTGCAGAAGCTAAAACTGATATGGAAAGTTATGGTATTAAATTTTTTTAGCAGAGATTTTCCACGATTTGAATTTTTTTTCTACACTTTTTTTTTACTTATTTCATGATTATTAACCCTTGAAGTCAATTTTCTTGGCCAAAGATTTTTTATTTGAATTTTTTTTTGTAACTTGTTTCAAATTTTTTGATGAAACTTTTGACTGCTCGAGTAGATTTTCTAAGGAAAGAGAGCCTTCTAAAAAAAAAAATTATTAAAAACTAATAATTTTGTTTTTCGACTCAGAAAAAAATTCTAATTCGTCACGTTTTGAATGTTATGCCTACCTACACTTTCAAAAACTTTTTTGATTTTGTTGATTCTGTCTTTTTTTTAAATATGTTCCGTGTGTAAGAATAGATATTTGGATATGTGTATTAGGTATCCGCGACTGTCTCACTCTAACGTATGGAATACGCGACTATCCCACTTCTGATGTAAAAAGTAAAGTGAGAAAAGAATATTATCCCACTTCTGATGTAAAATAATATGAGAGAGAGATAGATATGAATGAGAGAGAGAGAGAGAGGTATATGAAATCCTATAATTGAAAACTGAATAACCTAAATACACAATTATGCCTAAATCTAGCTAATTTAGTGAAAGTCTAGCCTTGAGCAAATTCTCAGAATGTCAGGAACTTAGAAAAGGGGCGGATAGCTGGACTGTGTGTGCTCTGCTCACTGGCCACCTATAACAAAAGTTAAATCACGTTTGAGTATAGGTACTCATACCCAATTACTCAAGAAAAGTATAAGTAGGTACCATACCATGCATCTGTATGGATTTGCCACACCTCACCTTGACCCAGAAAACAACTGGGATCACCTTTTGAGCTTCAGACCTAGCCCGCACGAAGCCTTTAGGTCACTCAACAAGGGCTGGACAAAAGCTAGATAAGGGTCCACCTCAGCACACGCCTCAACTCGCACCTACGTCTGAGGTCCCTCAAATAGCCGGCCCCTCATCGTGGCCTGAGTAGGATAAACGTCTACTCAAGCTAGAGGCAGCCAGGTGTCATCTCAAGACACCCACCAGCAGGCAAGTATCATAAAGCATTAGCAAAAGCAAAGCATAGCCAAAAAATATAAATCAGTCAACTGCTGATAAAAATAAATAGGTACCAAAGGTACCTCCATTAATCCATAACAAAAGCATAAAAATAGAGTATCCTAGATAATGAGAAACAAATACTCAGTGAGCCAAACTCACCCAATTATTCTTCAGCCAACACGTAAGTTAAAATCAACACCTTAGAGGCACACGTAAAAGCAATATGTACTAATCAAACCTATTGACACTTTAACAATGAAATCCAGAGCTAGCCGTATTCATATACAAGGTACATTCACTCAAAGAATAACCCATATAGATCCCCTTCACCATCTCGCCATAAACCTATTTGTCACCATTTATTACCGTGACTAATCGGCTGATGCAAGAAGCTGGAGATTTACATCTTAAACACACACATGTTAGTAGCCAGTAGGTTTTATATGCGAGTGACAAAGAAGACTAACTCCTATGTGTTAGAGTGAGATAGTCGCGTATTCCATACGTTAGAGTGAGACAGTCGCGGATACCTAATACACATATCCAAATGGAGGTATGATACTTGCCTGCTGGTGGGTGTCTTGAGATGACACCTGGCTGCCTCTAGCTTGAGTAGACGTTTATCCTACTCAGGCCACGATGAGGGGCCGGCTATTTGAGGGACCTCAGACGTAGGTGCGAGTTGAGGCGTGTGCTGAGGTGGACCCTTATCTAGCTTTTGTCCAGCCCTTGTTGAGTGACCTAAAGGCTTCGTGCGGGCTAGGTCTGAAGCTCAAAAGGTGATCCCAGTTGTTTTCTGGGTCAAGGTGAGGTGTGGCAAATCCATACAGATGCATGGTATGGTACCTACTTATACTTTTCTTGAGTAATTGGGTATGAGTACCTATACTCAAACGTGATTTAACTTTTGTTATAGGTGGCCAGTGAGCAGAGCACACACAGTCCAGCTATCCGCCCCTTTTCTAAGTTCCTGACATTCTGAGAATTTGCTCAAGGCTAGACTTTCACTAAATTAGCTAGATTTAGGCATAATTGTGTATTTAGGTTATTCAGTTTTCAATTATAGGATTTCATATACCTCTCTCTCTCTCTCTCATTCATATCTATCTCTCTCTCATATTATTTTACATCAGAAGTGGGATAATATTCTTTTCTCACTTTACTTTTTACACGTGGGGGTGGGAGGGGGGACAAAATTAAATTTGTGCATCATGTTTCTAAGCAATCGTTGGCCTTGGAGCAAAAATTGAAAACTTTTTTCTTTGACCTTTCCCCTCTTCGTCTTTCATCGTCGTCAGAATTAGAACTTTGCAATTTCGTTGAATCGACAAAAAAAAATTAAAATCTGTTGAAAAAGTAAAATTTTGATCAAAAAAATAAACTCTATTGCCTCTTTGAGATATTTTGCTAAAAAAATATATGTGAAATTAAATGAATAGCTGTTCTAATTGATTTGTTTTTTTTTTTAGGCTTGGAAACCAAGATTCGTGATGGGTTTATCATGAATTTTTCGTCGCAGATTCGGTGAGTGATGCATTTTTCTTTTTTTGAAAATATCGTATTTGGTGTTTTATTAAATTTTATGCTCATTGGTATCAAATATCGAGAGAGTTATGCGTTGGATGATTTGAAGCTAAATCTTCCAATATTATTCATCTTTTTAATTTCAAATTTTAATTACCTCGATTAATTTTCCGGTGTAAAGAGGAGAATTAGATAGGAAGTGTGAAATGAAAATTTCCATCCCTTTATTTTTTATAACTGGGAGGCAAAAAAATATGGGTGAAGTAATTTAAAATTTTTTATTTTTCAATATGTGACTCGTTATGATTTGATTTAACAGGAACTGCTGAGTAGGACCAAGGTTGAGGATTACTGGATCCAAATATAAAATAGGTAATTGCTCCAACTAAAAGTAACGCAGCACTCAATAAGAAACACTTGTTCCATTGAGCCTCACTCTGCAAAAAAAAAATCGAAAATTAAAATTAATATGATAAATTCGAAGAAATCCGATTTGTTGATGAATTTTGGTGTAAAATTTTCGCACTGGATTATACTCACATGATTCGTTACCACCAATCCAACCAACATCGGGCCGGCGATCGAACTTAAGGTATAAAAAATCGTCAGAAAACCGAAAACGATACTCGAACATTTCGGAGCTATCGATACGCAACATAATCTGCACGAATGAGGAAAATAGCAATTAACGTTTTTATCTCGATTCGCGATACCATCAAAAATTATCCAAAATTTACATATCTACATCTGTCTAATAATTAAAACTTACCGAGAGATAACGTATTTATCTCGATTCGCGATACCATCAAAAATTATCCAAAATTTACAAATCTACATCCGTCTAATAATTAAAACTTACTGAGAGATAACGTAATTGGTCGATAGAGTGACTTTAAATAACATGAAACATATCATGGAGGCTATAAAATTATCAGAAAGCGTGCTGATAATGAATAGGAGTGCTGCCCCTAATACGAAAGCGCCGCACATGAATAGCTTGTGGATCTGTAATCAAAATAATTGCCCATAGATAGGTTATCGAGTGTGTTGCGTGCTTGCGTGACGATGAATGAGTTTTTAAAATTTCGAAATTAGACCAAAATTACCTGCGTAATATTTAAAATATCTTTATTATGGAAGTAGTCAGCCAGGTATCCGACTATTGGAACTGTAAATGCGCTGATTATATTGGGAAGTGACGAGAGAAAGCCAACTTTATGTATTTCCGCATTCGTCATGTCTGCGAATAGATTAAAGAGGGTATTATGATAAGAAATTGAATTGGGTGACCGTAGGATAGTAAATCAGGCATCGAGGTGTACGAGTTTCCTCCGAGTCTTTCCTAGAATTAATTATTACCTTTTATGTACATTGGGAAGCACGTGACAACAATGGTGAATCCGACACCGTACGTGAATTTGGTCGTGCACAGTGCCAGCACGCATTTTGATTTTAGCATACTTGCACATAACAACCACACCTGTAAGATTATAAGATTTGTATTAATCCGATAAGAAGGTTTATCCTTGTCGAGAAATTGCCTCGATTACATTTTTTGGCTGTTCTCTCGAAATTTGATTGTTGGTAATGTATTTGAGTTCTTTTTTGGAAATCCATTTGTCTGTTGCTGGGCTATTTGGTACAAGTAGGATCCATAGGATTGACCATATCAGAGCTCCTCCCCCTGGAGAACAATAAAATTGATCGATTTGAAAAATTAAAGTTTAATATTGAGTCAAAAATATTGCTCTTCCTCTCGTCAACAATAAGTACATGCCAAATAACTTGAAAGATGATGTAACTTTTCAAATATGAACTTGAGTATTTTAAAATTTTTAATGATGCAATTATCAAAATTCTTATGGCTAGGTATTGTTAACCACTTGCTTGTGTTTTTTTTTGTAATGAAACAATTTTATTGATTTTTTGATGAATTTTTTTTGACGGGATGTTAAAATTTTGCCATTTGAACCAGTGTGTCTCAATGCCAGAATTTGCTTTTTTATTTTTTAAAAATAGGATTA
The DNA here is from genome assembly GCA_038380155.1 of Pseudococcus jackbeardsleyi. NCBI lineage: Eukaryota > Metazoa > Arthropoda > Insecta > Hemiptera > Pseudococcidae > Pseudococcus > Pseudococcus jackbeardsleyi. The sequence continues at coordinate 8,556,579 of CM076242.1, forward strand.
AAAATTTTTGGAATTTTTTTCAGGTCTTGGTTAGCTTTTGTAAAACTTTTGTTGGCGTTTTAATTTTTTGATGAAAATTTTTGTAAATATGGCCAGATGTACTTTCTGGTTTTTAATTTTTTAATTTTTAAAAACTTTTGATCGTTATTATATACCTACTTCTAGATGTATTTGGCCATTGCAACATAATACTTATTTATGGGCATATCTGCAAATTTTTCAATTTTTTAGTGGATTTTTGTGAATAGGAATTTTAGGAATCTGATTAGTTTCAGACCAAGTTTCCAAAATCTATTTTTTTTTTGAAAATGATTTTAAAATTTCAAAAATTTTGCTCGCGGTTGTTTTTGAGAAATTGCTTTTTACAAAATTTTTATGGATTTTCAAATTTTCTTTCGATGCATTAAAAATGTTGCCTGTCTTACTCTTTCTAGTTTTTTGAAAAGTTGTTACGCCATGATGGTTTTGTCCTCATCTGGTTATTCAGAATTGGTGTACGCACAGAACACCAATAAAAGGAAAGTTTAAAGTTCAAAATTTTGTCAAAAATAGAAGAAATGTACCCATCCAAAAATTCATTTATTGTGATTTTAATTTTTTTTCTGGGCATTTGAAAATTATTGAGGTATATACGTATGATTTTTTAAAAATTTTTATCAATACCTATTTTTTTTATTTCATGATTTTTTTACTGTACAACCTCAGCAATGCGCATTAATAAGTGGGTATTTTATTTTTTTGAAATTTCTTATGTTGCATACATTTATATGGTCATCAAGAATGTTCTTTTTCGATAATTTCAGTAATTTAATGATTTCGGAAAATTTTCCGCTATTTTATAATCTTCCAAGAAAATATTAGTATTCGCATTTCACCGAAAACTTATTTCATCATTTTTTCAAGAAAACTTTCGTTGGAATTGGACGACGAATCATTCCAAGATTGAATTTATCTCAAACATTTTTGGATTTTTTTTTTTCGAACGCCAATCTACGCTTCAGCACGATACTTAGATCTGCCCAACTCACCGGTCAAATAGAAAGCAGCCGGCCATCCATATTCATGCATAATGAATCCACACACAGGATAAGCTATAGCTGTCCCGGCATACATTCCGCTAAATCCAATCGCCATAAGTCTAGATCTATCCTGTACCGGTGCCCATTGGGTCCACAGTTCGGTGAAGCTAACGATAGCGAAGCCCTGTTTTGAGTAAAATAGAAGCAAATCTACGTACGTAGCCTACCCGTAAGAGACTTAGGAAATTTGCCTACCTCTACTATACCTTCGACAGCTCGAGCTATCAAAAACAGATAGAAATTGTACCGTATAATGAACGGATTGAAAATCGTGATGAGGGCGGTGATAGCGACCCCTGTCCCGATAATCGTCGATCCGCCGAATTTCATCGCCAGGTAGCCTCCAAATATGGATATGGCGATACCATATGAGAAAGCTCCCAGGATTAGACCTCTGGTGCGCGAGTCCCAGTCGAATTCTGGACGCTGGAAAACAGATTGAACGGTATTTAGTTACAAAGTATTTGAAAATTACTGATTTTTCTACCGAAAATTGTTCGTTGGGAAAAATTGTCATTTTTTTGGTGATAAAATCGCAAATTTTGTATTGTTTGGTAAAAAGTTCTAATTTTGTAATTTTCAGTGAAAAATCATCACCAATTTTGTAGTGAGAAATTTCCTATGTTTGATGAAAAATCGTCAATTTTTAGTGAAAAATCGACAGATCTTTAGTGAAAAAATCGACCAATTTATATTGAAATACTAATTTTTGGTGAAAAATTCACCTACCATTTTTTTAGTGCAAAACTCAACGATTTTTAGTTAAAATCAAATTTTTAGTGAAAAGTATCATTCAACGAAAGATCAACCATTCTTTCAGTAAAATTGATCCATTTTCTAATAGAGGCATTATCAGTTTTTTAAAAGTGAAAAATTAATGAAAATTAACCAATTTTTTTGTGAATGATCAAACAATGTTTTAGTGAAAGATCGACCAATTTCTTACATAAAAAATCAACCAATTTTTTAATTCAATTTTTTCAGTGGAAGAGTGGCCAATTTTGTAGTGAAAAGTCTCAATTTTTTTAGTGAAATTGATGACCTTTTTATGAAGTTGTGAATTTCTTTAACAAAATTGATCATTTTTTAAAAATAAAATTGAAATTGATGAAGTTTTTTTAGTGAAATTGATGCAGTTTTTTTAGCGCGAAATTGATAAATTTTTCTAACAAAATTTGATCATTTTTTAAAGTGAAATTGATCATTTTTTTTTAGTAAAATTGAAATTGATAAAAAATTTTTTAGTGAAGTTGATGAATTTTTCTTAGTGAAATTGATGATTTTTTTTATTGAAAATTGATCAATTTTTTAATTTTTAGTGAGATTGATAAATTTTTCAGTGAAAGATCAATCAATTTTCAAGTGAAAAATTATTGAAAAATTTATCGATTTTTTCGTGAACGATCAATCAATTTTTTACTGACCAATTTCTTTTCGTAAAAAGTCTCAATTTTTGTAGTGAAATTGATCAATTTTTTTTAGTGAAATTGATCAATTTCTTATTGAAAGATCAACTAATTTTTTAGCGAAAAATTGTCAATTTTAGTAAAAAATTGTCCAATTTTTAGTGAAGAATTGCCCGATTTTTAGTAGAGAATTAACCAATTTTTTGTGAAAAACTGACCAATTTCTTGTGAAAAATTACAATGTCAAAAATGACTTATTTATTTTTTAGTCGAAAGTTACTGTGTTTTTACCTAAAAATAGCTTATTTTTTCACAAATGGGGAATGAATTGAAAGATTAGTGAAAAAAGTCACTGATTTTCAATAAAATTTATCTCATTCTATTCCGAAAAACAAAATTCGGCTGATTCAGATTTAAATATTCAGCAGAATTGATAATTCTGTTCGTATCTAGGTGTACCTATATTATAACGCCAAGGTGTAATGTACTTACGTGAACGATTGTTTCATTCAGCAAGGTCGTCGTTTTATTACTGGTCATTTCCACAATAGCTATATTTAAATTGGCGCTCAAAGCGAACGTATTTATAGTGCCGAAAAACATCAGCACCGATATGAAAAACCGTTTCGAAAACCAGAAGCTAACTTCACTTTCGCGACCGCTATCGTCCGAATAAATCATACCGTCCATTTCGAATTCAAATGAAGAAATTATTCGACGTACTAGTTTCGATTTGGATTTACGTTTGTTTAGTTTTTCTTTTCCATTTTCGATTTTTTATTTCATGTCGATTAAATCGCTCGTACGAATGTAATAATCGATTGTATCGATGTACGCGTTATCCATGAGGCGCTCGCGATAGTAAACTGCGGTTATCTAAATGATAGAAAAGCTATAAAATACCAATTACTTATTGCCCGCGATGTACGTATGTGTACTAGGCACTTGAGACATAATTACTTATTTGGAAGCCTTAATTATGTGTGACATGCTGTCGTTGTTCTGTGTTTCGTTTTTTTTCCTCTCTCTTTTTCTTTCTTCATTTTACTGTTGATTGGATTCGAAAATACGCTATGTATTGTATTCGTACGAGTGCTTCGATGTATCTACTTCACTTTGACCGATCGCGACCTACATGCGAAACTACGAAGCTATACGCGATTCAATTTATAGACAATACATCGGTTGTTCTGTACGATTTTGACGAGTACCTGCAAATTATGTTCTTACGTAATCTTCAAGGCTATTACGTTAATTGACGGTTTTGGCAACGTTGCTGGTTTTTTGCACGTGGTTTATGAAAAATTTCATTGTTTGGGTTTCGATATTGAAATTGTTTGAGAATATTGATTATGTTGTCTAGTATCTTCTTAAAGAGGGTATCGGAACATCGGAGCAATACATGGAATCTTGGCATACTAAGACGAGCATCGGAGGGTGAGGTGAAGAAAAGGCATCTAAAAGTTGAATTTTTCTAAATCGCAAATCAATATTTTAGTATTGAAACTGAGGAAAAATTTCGACTCCTATCTGTTATACGTTGGACCAAATCCGGTGTAAAAGGATTTCAAATCTAGAACCCTAAATTCCCCACGAAAATGTATTTCAAATTCAAAATCCGAAATTCGTGTAAAGATAATGAAAAAATTTAATGTTTGAAAAATGTATTTTAAGGTAGGTACATACTTTTTTAAACCTAGGTACTAAAATTTTTAAACAAATACTTGAAATATTTTATTGAATTGTGAAAAAATTCAAATATTTTTTGATTTTAGTGACTAAAAATCCTCCTTTTTTTTTTCAAAAAAAAAATCACAAGTGGATCACTGCTTTTATTTTTTTATTGGATAAAAAACACAAATTCTTTATTTTGAAGAACATGAGGAAAAAGGAATGAAATACATAGAAAAAGTAAAATATACTTACCTGGATCGTTTTTTTTTCATTTCGAAAATTGGACTTTTTTTTTGGGGGGGGGGGGGGTCAAAAAAAGAGAGGTTTGTTTTCAATGATAACACCTAAAAAATCGAATGATTTTTATTCAGATTCTCGATTCTGTGGTGATAGAATAATTGCTGAAACGATTTTTTTTTACTAGGATGGACAATGGACATAACTTTTCAAGTCCATCGAACATACAAATGGATTTTTCAAGACCGGTGCATGAGTTTCCTGGAAAGATAGAATATGGGAATGGGAACTGTGAGTTACAAAAAATAAAATTGACTCGTGAGATTATTCATCAAGTGTGTAAATAGGTAAATCAAAATCTGAACTAGAAAGATTCCGAATCCATACCGTTGAACTTAATTTTTCAGATCAAACCCCAATTTTCTAAATTTTCAAGTAAATTTTTTTGCATGGAGTTTCTCGCTAAAAAAAATAGATCGAAAATAAAAACAATTCTCCAGTCAAGCGAAGATCTATACTGAAAAGGAAAATCCTCTTCCAGAAATTCTGAAAAAAATAATGATAATTTTTGAAAAATTATGAATTTGAATTGGAGAAAATGAGAAAAATTGTGAAAATTTGATTGAAATAATTTTTTTTAAATTCTAGGTATTAGAATCAAAAATTTTTCATTTTTTGGTCCTTCCAATGAACCGACTTCAGTTCGTTCTCAGAAATAGCTTGTAAAGTATTTTTGAAAAATGTCAATTTTTTGTTTTTCGAATGAATTTTTCAAAAAATTTAGTTGAATAATGTACTGCCTCATTTTATTTTTCAATAACAGCATAATTTCCTTTGAGGTCAAAAATTCCTAAATGGTCATTTTTTGTTTTTTCTGAGTGTTCGAAAAATTCTGGCTTTTCTTCTGAATTTTCAAGTTCAAAACTCGTAAGTTGTCAGTCTTGACTGATGTGAACAAACAAAAATATTTAGTTGAAAAATTATAATCTTTGCATTGGAAAGTAAAAACGAACGTAAATATTTCACATTTCGTATCTTTTAAGCATAATTTTTCCATTTTTTCTTCATCTTATTACTATATTTTGCATTTTCTGAGATTTTTAGAAGCAAAATTCCCAGATGGAGACAGAAATTTTTGAGTCACCGGTGTATAATTTATCTTTTTCCCTACCCAAACAAAAAGAAATTAATGTTTTTTCTGCAACTTGTTTCATTATGGACCTAGGAGCTCATTTCAGTTTTATTTCGTTCAGACTTTTCCTCTCTCTTTTCTTTTCTTTTCTTTTTTTGAAATTTTACATGTTTTGAGAACATTCTGGCTTTGGAATTAATTGATAAAATGTCAATAACTTTCTTGGTTTTATTCGATTTTTTTTTATTTGGCCAAGTAATAGTGTTTTAAAAAATTCGCAGTATCATTTATTATTCTAGAAATGTAGAATTTTCTTTCGAGTGAAATTATTCCATGTTTACTTGAAAGAGATTTTTGTTCATCATTCTGTTGAGAAAATTTCGGTGGGGGAACAGTGTTTTTTGAAAATGCCAAAAGTATCGATTTATGCCAAATTGAACGTAATATACCATCCGAGTGATTTTTCAACGTAAAGATGACGATGTTCCTAAATTTTGGCGTGTAAGTCTAAGTTTATCAATTCTGTAGAGCTTCAAAAATTTCCAACTGTTGAACTGACTTTTTCCTTCTGGTCTCACTTCACGTCAAGATTCTCAATGTGGAATTATTTCACAAATTTCATTTCCATATCCCCTGCTCGAGTTCCTTTATATTGAGCTATTCCATGAGATTGAGAAAGCATAGACCACGGTTGCGGTTCGCTTGAGCCAAAAATTAAATACAATACAGCAACGAATACCAGAACTCCGGTTGACCATAGGAAGCACATATTCCATTCTTCCAAGCTCTAGAACAAAATTAAATAATTTTTTCATCTCAGTTTTTCAATTTTCAACGCAAAAAATATTTGAAATTGGAGTACCCACGTGATTCTGAATAATATAGCCTACGAAAGTTTGCGAAATAATGACACCACTATAGTTTGTCCGAATAGAGACATTCCAGAAATCAGGTTGGAGTGATTGGGTGCCATGTCGACTGTGATCAATCTGCATTCAAGAAAATAGGATTCAGGAGGATAATATTTGTCGAATTCGAGTAAATTTTACGAATCTTGAGCTTACTCGTAAACAATTCTATTAAATGATATGAGAACGTTGATTGATACAATACAAATCATCGATACGAAAAAATTATTTGCAATTGTGATGAGTGCAAATAAAACTGAACAAATTACGAATCCTATGCAAAGTATTGATTTATGAATCTGCAATAAAAATTTATTATTCGCGTGATCAATTTGAATTTATTTTATCAACGAAACGATTCAATTACTTGATTATCTGACAACTTGGTTCGTTTCTGCCCATAATTCAGCAATATTCCTCCTGTTGGGATGAGGATTATGTTAGCCAGATTTGGAATTGATGAAAGGTAACCCACAATTTTCGTATTTTTGTGAGTCATATCTGCATGAAAGGAAAAAATGAAGGTATTATCAACCATAAAATATCGAATAAGAATTTATACCAACCTTTGATGTAAGTTGGACAATATCCTACAACGAATCCATTCGTCCATCCGTAGGCGAACTTACATAAAGTCAGAGCCCAAAATGGAGGCGATGAGATGATTGCTGCGTACGGATGATCATTCTAAAAATGAAGATTTAATTATTAGAAAAATTAAAATCAAAAAAATTGCTGGAAATTTCCACTAAACGATAAATATTTTTGTATTCGGAACAGATAGTTACATTATTTTTCGTGGACGAAGAAATATTTTCAGTTCCTTGTTTTATGAACGTGAGTTCTTTCTGGGATATTTTTTTATCTTCAGCTGGATCATTTTTGACGACGAATAACCACAGCAACGACCAGCATAAGCAAATGACTCCTATAGGTATTGGGACAGATTGGTGAAATTTCAGGGGGAAAAAAATGGGAAAAAATTGAAAAATTGATACCCGAACTGTAAAATGCCATCGGCCATCCCAAATGATGAGCCAGAAATCCGCATAAAATGAACGTCGTGGCGTTTCCACAATAGAAGCCATTGACAATGAATGACACAAATGTTGGTCTTTCTTGTTTTGGTATCCAATGAGCGAAAATTGGAGTGCAGCTGGTGGCGCTGAAACCCTAATACAAAAGTTTTGGTCAACTGTGCCAGCTCTGTTATGTTTCGAAGACCTGTGGAATTTACTGCAATACCTCAAGCAATCCTACCAATCCTCGAGAGCCAAGAAATAGATAAAAATGAGTATAAAGACTGGATGGAGTAAGAATCAGAGTCACTGCGACTAATAGCATCGTTATTCCCATGATCGTCGCACCTCCAAATTTTTGAGCCAGAACTCCACCAAGTGGACTGAAAAAACATCCGTACCAAAACATGTTCAGTACTATTCCGATGGTCATCATGTCCCACTGGTATTTCGTCGACTTGAAAACAAAAAAAAATTAAAAGCTTTCGAGTTCAAATGCTTCTACAGATATTTAATTTTCTGACATTCTTACATCGAATAATCCATGGCTCGTTGAAACTTTGTCTGGGGATAAGCTCGAGTGATTTCTTGGTACCATTTCGATTACCGCTATGTTGATCACTTGACTACCGATCGCGATCATAAGGTGGCCAAAAAATAACAACACAGCAACGACAAGTCGTTTGGAGAAAAATACCGGAGGTGGTTTCGAATTTGGAGTTTCGTTGCTAGATAAACGATTAAAATTGTCGTACGATAGGTATGAATTTTTGACCCAAGAAGAGGGCCTTAAATGATCGAAATAAAGAAATAGGTATGAGCTGATATTATGATGGACAAATACTCAAAGCCAGTCGTAGAACTTACCTATTTATTCGTAGTGGTGATAATAGTGTGCCTATTTCTTGTTTTTTAATATCCTCCGATTTCATTTTGCGTGGATTTTTTCACAATGCTCTTCAATTAAGTAATAAATTTTTATCTGCGAAAAAACTATTCATTTTGTCAAAACATACTTACTGTGCAGGACTTTATAAAAAATTTATCGGTATGATTCGTGTTTGATTTTTTTTTTATCATTATCACTTTTCAAACATCGAAGTGTGAGTATATCTATAATGATAAAATTTGAGCCTCGAGGAGTATTTTATTATACTTACCTGCTGATAAATTAATTTCAGCGATATACCTTCAGATATGATATTTTCGAGAGATCCCCTCTCCCTCGTTCATTCGTCGTTTTCAAACTCACATTAAGTTTGGATTTCTTCAGAAAAATGGTTGATTATTTTTTGAAAAAAAATATTTCTAGCGTCTAAAATCTATAAGGTACCTATCCATTTATTAATTGTCTGAAATGTTGAAAAATAAAAATAATTTGAAAATAACAATATGAAAATGGTTGAAAAAATCAAAAAAATTGGTTGAGATGCGATACAAATGATATACCTACCAGGAAAATGTGATAATTTTTTTTTCAAAAAATCAAAAATTGTTAAAAATTCATGAAAAGAGTTATCGAATATCATAAAACTAACTAAAATTTTATTGAAATCGTTCGGATGCGTGAAAATTTTTTAGAAATATGGCACATGTGTATTGCTCAAGTAAAATTTAAAATTTGTAAAAATTTTTGTTAAAAAGTCATGAAATTTAGATTACAGTGTTGAAGAACAAAAATCTCTCTGGACGGTTATTATGAACTGCCGTTACGGATAGCGAACGGATAACGAAAATTTTGTATCTTCATTTTTGGGCTTGTTTTTTGTTAAATTTCATCCTACTCTATCGAATAGCGTTGAAATAACGAAAATAGATAGCATAGCGACTGGTCCCGACCACTCGCTATGTTATCGATGCAAAAAATCGTCAAACAAAAGTGTCGTTATCCGTTCGCTATCCGTAACGGCAGTTCATAATAACCGTCCTGGTTTCTTCGTAGAAACGAAATTTTATCAATTAGGTATCACCATCAATGTGATGAATTCACAATTTTTTTTTCAAAATTTTTCTGTTTCTTGGAGGGAGGATGGAATTTAATCGTGAAGCTCGATCCAAAAAAAAAATGAAAAAAATGTAAACTTGTTCTTTAACTTTTCGCGGATTGAAAATTGTGCTCTGATCGATCAAATGAATCACCAATATGGGTAATTCACGATTGTAAGCGCTAAAGTTTGTGTGATCCGATTTTCATGGGCTTTTCTCCAGTACTGGAAAATTCAAGCTTTTTCTGAAAACTCGAAATGTCTCGAAACAGTTTTTAATCGCTTCAGGAGATCAAAAATAAAGTACATGTCAAATTCAAGTTTTTTTTTTCGCAATTTTCATCTTCTGCAAGGCAAAGAGGTAATTTTGAAATTTCAAAAATTCGAGAAATTGACTTGAGTACCTGAAATTTTGGATATAGGGTTCTTCAATAATGCCATTTAAATTTATTATTGTTTTGGCTCAAAATTTTTTTTCGAGTTGAGATATTTCCTTTCTATAATACCTGCTTCTGTCAACTTTTGCATAATTTTCAGCTTTTTTCTGTATGTTTCACATTTTTTCAAAATTTTTCTACAATTTATTAAAACTATTTTCATCAAATTCTTTTATTTACGATATTTCAGGCAATTTTTCTCGAATTTCCAGCTATTTCAACAATTTTTAAAAATGATTTTCAATTTTCATAAAAAATTTCGGATAATTGATTCCTATACATTTGCATAGTTTATCCAGTCTTTCTCTTATTTTAATCATTTATTCTGAAATTTTCATCAACTTTTGAATATTGAATTTCTTTACTCCTTAATTATAAAGCTTTTTTTAATCATCAGATGCATTATTCATAATTATTAAAAAATAAATTCAAATTTGAAAGCTCGTCCTTATTTTGCTTTTCAGATTTTTTTACTTACGTATATCAGGTTCCATTGAACTGAAAAAATTTGAATCGCACGTTTTAAAAAATGATTTTTAAACCTTTTTCAGAAAAACTTGATAATAAAAAGCTTACGTAACAAAACAATAGAAAATGATTTTATTTGAAAAAAAAAATGTAAGGAAGTAAAAAACATAATTTATCAAACTTATGTCATAGAAACTTTTAAAAAAATCTTTGGTAATCTGATTAAAATTGTGTTTTTAACTTATTTGGTAAGAAAAAAAATACCATAAAACATCACTGGTTTGACTTATTCAATAAAATTGGTAATTACGTTGAATATTTTTAAAAAAATGAAAATAATAAAATTAAGTACTAAATCACAAAAAAATTCCAATACTTCGTAATTGACTAGTCTAATTATAAGTAAACCATGAAAATACTTATCTGGACTAATGGACCGTGATGTTTTCCATATTAAATCGCTGAAAAAATCTATCATTTTTAGTTTTGATCCGAAATAGAGACTGACCAAGGTTGCGGTTTGCTCGAACCGAAAAGACCAAATATCAAAGCTGTGAATATCAGGACACTGACCGAGCAGCAGAAACATATATCCCATTCTCCGAGTTTCTAAAATGAGAAAACACAGAAAAAAATTTAACAATAGAAAATTAAAATTGATTATCAGATACCTGCTGTGATGAGTGAAAACTTACGTGATTTTGAACTATATATCCGATGGCAGATTGTGCTACGATGATACCAATCGTTTGGCCAAACAGAGTCAGTCCTGAGATCAAACTGGAATGATTGGGGGCAATGTTGACAGTAATTAATCTGCAAATAGATAGAAAAGTTGAAGATCAATCATCAAATGGTAGAAAATGAAACGACAGATTTTTTTTTTACAATTTTTGAGTTTTTTACTTACTCGTAAATAACCCTGTTGTACGAAATGACGACATTGATGAGAACAAAACAAATCATCGATATAATGAAATTATCGGCAAAAGCGACCAAAATGTATAGAGCTGAAGATATTAGAAAACCGCTGCAAAGTATTATTTTATGGATCTGTGAACGAAAAATGAGGAAATTAGATAATGCATATCGAAAATACGAGCTATAGATATCAATAAATGAATCAAAAATAACACAGGTACCTTGGTATCTTCGATTTTTGTGCGTTTTTGGCACGAATCCATCAATAATCCAGTCATCGGTAGGATAAAAATTATGGCAAAACTTGGAATCGAGGCGAGGTAACCGACTAAATTTATATCTTTTTTGATCACATCTGCAAAAGTGAAATGGGGGCATATATTTTTATGATAAATTTTCTGTTCGATCTTATGATTGAAATTTTTGAAGAAAAAAAAAGCTCACCATTAATGTACATAGGGCAAAATGCTACCACCAAGACATTTGTCCAAGCGTAAGCAAATTTGCATAAAAACAATGCCCAAAATGGAGGAGATAGGAAAATAGCTTTGTACGGAGAGCTGTTGTTTTTTCTGGGAGCATTCGCGATGCTATTTTGTAAATAGATTAGTTCCCTTTGTGAAATCCATCTATCTTGCGAAGGATCATTGGAGACGAAAATCAGGAATATGATTGCCCAGATCACTGATACAGCTCCTGATGGTAAAAAAAATAAATAAATTGATGATTGATGAAGTAAAGACGTCTGGATCAAAAAAAAATTAAGGTGGAACAAATCACTAAAGAGATCAAAAATGGTTCAATTTTTAGCTGATAATCGAATAATATTTTGAATTTGGAAAATTTGGAATATTTTGGAAGTAAGAAATGTGCTCCATAGTTAAATGGTCTTTTTCAAGCATTCTTTTTGAATTTATTTTGGAAAAAAATCAAAGTGCTAGAGGAAGGTTGAAACTGAAAAATTTACCATTGTTGGACCATTCGAACCACATCCGATTCTTTTGCTCATTTGTTCCACTCCAGCACTCCACTTTACCAAGCTTTAATTACATCGTTCGACGTTGGGCTCGGCACGATCCTTCTTAGGGGCTGATTACCGGCCATATTTTCTCACCTGTGCCATAAAACGACATTGGCCAACCGAACTGTTGAGTCAGGAATCCGCAAAAAGCAAATGATAATACGTTGCCAGAGTGTATACCGTTGACGATGAAAGACATCAACTTGGTACGTTCACTTTTCGGTATCCAGTTCGCGATCACTCCTGAAATCGCGGACATTCCTATACCCTGTTGATGAAAAAATACACGTAAGCCCGATTGAGAGTTTTGGCGTTTGTGGTAGGTCGATAGTTTACCTGGAGTAAGCCTACTAATCCTCGAATTAAAAGAAACAAATAAAAATGCACTTTTAAGCCGAACGGATTTAGGAAAAATAATATTCCCGAGAGGATCATGGAAACACCTAGAGTCGTCGCTGCTCCAAATTTTTCAGAGATGTATCCGCTGAATGGTGAAAATAGGAAACCATACCAGAACATGTTTAAAACCAAGCTGATGGTAGGGGAATCCCAGTCGTAACGTGGTGCCTTGAAAAATTCAATATCGATGTTATTTTTTTTGCATAATAGAGTGGATCGAAAAAGGTAACATTTTGATTTTTGTGTCGTATTAATGCAAAAAAATTACGTGATGTTGGAGGACATGTCCTCCAACATCACGTAATTATTTTTGAGGCTCATGAGCGATCAGAAGATTTGAATTGATCAAAGATTTTTTCATTGCAATGAAAAAATCTGATCAATTCAAATCTTCTGATCGCTCATGAGCCTCAAAAATTTGAAAATCAAAAAAATCAATGTATTGCTATCGAATCAAAATGTTTTTAAATTTTAAAAACTCCAAAAAATAAAAAAACCATAAAAATCCAGAAATTATTAATTTTTTTTAAAGCTCATTTTGATGACATATTTAATCCAGAAAACTCGTTTTTTTGAAAAAACGATTGTTTCAGCTTTTTAAAATTTTGCTTCAAAGATGGAAAAATGCTGAAAATAGAAAAGATTTATGTAAAAAAATATTAAGTAATTTTTCCAAAAAAAAAGCTTTCTGATTTAGATAGTTCTTCAGGTGAGTTCAAAAAATTCATTCATTGTATAGAATTTTTTCAAAATTTTTCATAACTTGTTTTTATCAAAATTTCTCATAACTTTGATTTTTTTAAAATTTTTTTTAGACTTTTTCGAAGGTTTTATTAGGTACCTATTATTAATTTTTATCAAAATTTTTAAAAGCTACCTTCTTTGAACTGTTGAAAATTTTTATTTCTCAATCAAGTTTGTTGATTTTTTTAATAATAAATTTAAAAACTACTCATCATTCGATTAAAAATTTTTCCCATATTTAAAGTACGTACTCCAAAATCACAATTTTTTGATCCTTGTTTTTTTTAAAAGTATTTAATTGAGAGTACATTTGAGAAATATTAACTTACCTGGACATTGGTATGAATTCCGGACAAATACGTCATATCGATGATTACTATACCCAGCATTCGAGCCCCAATTGTGAGTAAAATGTATCCGATGAATAATAAAGCAGTCACGAAACATCGTTTGGAGAACAGCAATCGAGGTGGTTTTGATTCTCCTTGTGCACTATCTGTATGTGAATATTAAATGTCAATGCAACAAAAAATGTACAGATGTTAATAATTCAACGAAGGTGATAATATTAAAAAAAAAAAAATGAAATTTACCATATTGTTGCTGATTCCTCGATACAGATGCCTTATTGGCTGACTCCTGAACATTTTCCTCGTTCGTCCTCATCCTTTGTAATTCTGATCCAGGTGTTTTGGTAATAACTGTGAAATATTTTTTTATTACAAATTTTCTAATATACGTATTTTTCTACCGGTATCGATTAAAAAAGGAGTGATATTTTATTCAAAAAATTGTCGTTCTCGTATTGTTAAATTCAAGTATAGATAATTATATTACGTGTGTTGTTCTCTTCGTTTAACATATCTGCTGCACTGCTGCGATTCATGAGTTTAAATAGTAATAAAAAGATGATGAAATGTTTACTTTGAAATTAAATTGAACAATCGTACCGCATTATGACGAATTGATAACGACAAAGTTTACACTGTTGAGTAATTTTAATAAAAAAGTTGGTCAGCGAAGTGGTGGACTGAAAGCGTCTAAAATGTGGGAATAGAGTAGATTGTTCGAGTGTTTCCGGCAGTTTTCGTATGTTCAAGGTTCGTGCTTCGTATAATGTACAAAAAGCACGAAATTACGAAAAAAGCCCGATTATTTTATCAGCATCACAAAAATCCCAAAATTAAAAAAAAAATCGAAAAAATATAATTCTGGCAAAATTATACAAAAAAAAAAAAAAAAGGAGAGAATAAATAACAATTGTGGTGTGCCTAACTGCCTACTACTTTGTGTCAAATAATGTGATTATTTTTTTTTTCCAAAGAGGAGAAAAAATTTACAATATGTAATACCATTTTTGTTGGGAAGGAAAAGGGGATTACTGCACTACAGCTAGATAAAGTTACTTATTACAAAAATGTATTTAAAAATATCAAAAAATAGGGTAACATGTTTATTTAAAATAATAAAATGGGAATGGGAGGTCGGAAGATCTCAAGGGTTGAAAAAATTGTGTACCTAGGACTAGGTAAGTACCTATTTGTCTCGTAAAATTAAAATTAATCACCAAAAATTTTCGAAAATGCGCTCATCAATCTCCCCCTCCCCCAATTCGGCAGTTGTTTACAGAAATTATCATTTTTTTCATCTCAGAATGTATTTTTTTTTTATATTTCCGCATAAATTTTTGAAAAAAATGGAGAGGAAGAATTCTAAAAAAATTTAGGAAGCACTACACTTTTGGCAAAGAGTTGAAAATTTTTAAAAGCATTACAAAGCAATTAAAGGAAGGTGGAAAAAATAAATCAAAAATTATTTATGGCTTCGTATTGATCCAACCATTTTATTTTTAAAAATCATTCGTAATTTTATCGGTCAGATTTTTTATTTAGGGTCATTAAATTTTCATCCATTGCTTGAGATGGAGACAGAGACCACGACTGAGGCTTACTAGAACCATATACAATAAATATAAATGTAATGACTATCAAAACACCGGCTGCACAGAGAAAACACAAATTCCATTCTTCCAATGTCTGTAATCATATGATAAAATCAATGATTCAGTACTAATTAATGGAAATCATTGTAAAATTATGATTTTTTCAAAAATGAACGGAAGTCAACGGACAAAATTCAAAATTCCCAACCGAATAATTCGAATTTTTTCAAATTTTTGAATGAGAATTTGATTAAGGTTTTTTTTCCTATAAATTTTCATTTTCGATCGAAAATTTTCCAATAAAAATCATCATACTGCATTTTCCGACTCGAGCTTAGGTTACTTTTCGTAAATAAAAATGTAATTTTGTCCTGAGGAAGAAGACAAACACTTTGAATTGAGTTAATATTTTTCAGTTGCCAAGAACAAATTTTATTAACATTTCTTCCAAAAAAAATTATGCCAAGTGTTGTTGAAATTTCATGCGGTATCAATCGATTCGATAGCACTGCTAAGAGAAATTTCTCACCAACTATTCGTAACGAAAAAGTTCAGACTTATTTTTTCATAGTTGATGGTACTGCTATGATTTCTAAAAAAAAATTTTAACCTAAAAAATAATTTTGGCTCAATTTTAGAGGTGTTTGAATGTTCCGAAATATTCAAATTCTTGATTTTTAATCCTTCAACTTTCTTGCAAAAAAATTAAGTGGTTTTTTAAATAGGAGGTAAAGAGGAATCATCAATGATTTGGTATAAGGAATTGATGATCAATGATGAATTTTTATTTGCGGCAAACCAGTTATGCAATTCTATCAACGTCGATGAAAGGAATTATCCTCCATACAGGATGTCGCGTAGGTGGATGATGATGCTTCATAAAAACTTGAGATGAACAAGTTGCCTACCTTGATATTGAAGAGACGAGTGATGTTTCCCAAAAAAAAAAGCGAAAATTTTATTTTCAACTATGGGAATAGATTGTTAGTAGTATACTTTGAAAACTGAACAGATTTTCATCTCATTTTAAAAATTGAAGTGATTAATATTTAAAAAATGTTTAATCAACCAAAGCTATGGATAGTAAGTACATTAAAAACTGAACAAATTGTGTTCTGAAAACTTTTGGTCCAATATGAAAAAGAAAAGGGGGCATTGGTCATTCAAAATTGAAAAAAATTGAAAATTTTCTGAAGCTTACTCATTTTAAATGATCTATAACTCTTTTATTTTTGATGTTAAGCAAAAAGTTGTCAGAAAATTTGTTCAGTTTTTGAACATTATTTTTTGTTTCCAACGTTGGTTGTCTTATTTTTAGGAAATTTTTTGAACAGTTTTTTCGTAAAAATCTTTCAATTTGAAAGTAGGGCAAATAGAGTCATGAGATGAAATTTTGTTCAGTTTTCGAAGTCCTAACTTTTCCCATAGGTAAAAATTTTTTTGAGGTCATTCTGCCAAAGAATTTTAGTGAATCAAAGTTGGCTTTATTGAAAGAGTGGAAAACTCAAATTTTCCTTTTGAGGTGGATTTTTTTCAAAAGTAAAAATGTGAATTTTAATATGTATTTTAAACTCAAAACAAAAATTTCCTGGAAGAAAAGTCATCATTTTTAAATTTTCCGTTGTTAGCCTGTTTTTACGATAAAGAAACCCGATTTCGCTATTTTTTTGAGAGGTGGGGGGGAGGAGGGGAGGACATCATAAAATCGAGCTCTATTTTTAATTTTACGTTTTTTTTTTTCAAGCTATCAAATGACCAGTTAGAATTTTACAAATTGATGCCCAAAATAATTCTTTGAAAAATTTTTATTGAAATTTATTCTTATTGGGCCAAAAATTGACTTGATTCTGAAGCGTTTTAGGTGCAATTTAATTTTGGTAAAAATTGAAAAATTTTCAAATTCTTGTTTGAAACTTTTCATTTCGTTTGTGAAGGGTCATACGTGGTTTTTAATTTAAAGATAATCAGTAACAGGTTGTGAAAACTTTAATCCTTTTTCTACGTTCTGCTTTTGTTAATGGAGCTTTAATTACTTCAAGAAGGTCTGCCACATTATTTCAACATTTTTTGTCGAAATTCAAGGCATGTTTTTCACATTCTCCTACTCTAAATATAAAAGATGATATCCGAAAATTTCAGTTCATTCCTTTCTCAGCTAAATTTTCTGTTTTAAAAACTCACGTGATTATTGATCGTCAGTCCAATTAAAATCTGTGTGACAATGGTCCCAACAGTTTGCCAAAATAACGACAATCCTGATATCGTGCCTGAATAATTTGGCGCCAAGTTCACTGTTATCAATCTGCAAAAAATACAAAGCCGTAAGTGTTCATAATCACGAGAGTAAATTCGAACACAATTATTCATTGACAGACCACTACACTCACTCCAGTATAATTTTATTGTTCGATAAAACTGTTTTTATGAGTATAAAGCAGATCATTGATAAGGCGAAGTTATTCACTAAAGCAATGATTACGAAAAAAATTGAAGCAAGTATAAATCCAGTACCAAGTATCATCTTGTGAATCTGCAGCATAAAAAGTAATCTTAATCGGAAAAAAAAAACGTAAATTATCTGAAATTATTGAATCTCTGGGATACCGTTGTTTCTTCCAATTTGCTGCGAGCTTGCCACATATTCATCATAAAGCTGGCCATTGGAATTATGAGCATGTTGATAAAGTTGGGAAGCGATGAAAGAATACCTATCATTTCGATATTTGTTTGAGTCGCGTCTAAAATGAATGAATGGTGCAATTTTACACAAAGGTATTAGGTACTTGTGAGTATGTCTAATGTCTCATCTGGAGTCGTTTTGATCAATGTTTATGCTGACCGTGGATGTATGTTGGAAAATAAGATACGATGAATGTAGATCCTCCTCCAAAGGCGAATTTACTCAGCGATAAGGCCCAGAACGAGGTTGATGAAAGCATACTTTTGTACGGAGGAGATTCCTAAATACAAACACGAAATACTCATATTTTTTTCTTCAAGAATTCCCATCAGATGAGTTTAATTTTTTTGAGAAAATTAAATTTTGGATTACATTTTCTTCTGTCTCATTTTCTACTTTGTATTCTGCTTTGGAAATACGATCATCATTCGAGGGACGATTTCTGACTAAAATTAGCCATAGCAAAGACCAACAAATGCAGAAAGAACCTAATGCAAAAAAAATCCATTTAAAGTAAAATTTTTTTAATATTTACGATTTTAATCTCAATGAATTGGTGTTTTAGTAGGTACCTGTGCCATAAAAGGCCATCGGCCATCCCCATCTATGAATGAGAAATCCGCAAAAAGGAGACGTCACAGCTGTCCCGAAGTATAAACCGTTGATGACGCTGGCCATGAAAATTGGTCGTTCATTTTTGGGTATCCAATGTGAAAAAATTTCCGCGTTACTGGCATTGCAAAAACTCTAATTTGTCATAATATGAAGCATGTAAAGATACTTTTATTATTGAAAAATGAGAATGGTTACCTCTAATACTCCTACCAATCCTCGAAACAATAAGAATAAGTAAAAGTGGATGTCTAAAGTGAATGGAGTGAGAAATACCATGAGACCTGCCAATAGCATGGATACTCCGAACGTAACGACGCCTCCGAATTTATGGCACAAGTATCCTCCGATAGGAGAGAATAAGGAACCGTAGTAAAATGTGTTTAAAATTATTCCCACAGTTAAGGAATTCCATTGAAATGTTGGTGGCTTTGAACAAAATGTAGAAATGTTCGTAGATTGTTAAGATGGAGCGAATAAATCTCGGATTTTGACGAAAATTGGAGAGATAATTTATATTACAGGAAAAACTCCCCGAAAAATGATGAGCCTCCTCCTCCTCCTCCTCCTCCTCCTCCTCCCCCCCCCAAAAAAAGATTGAGATGACTCAGTGTAGAATCAATTTTTTTTTTAATTTTGTTTTTTGCCATTTTCAAGCAGTGTCATCTGCTGGAAACTTTGATCCCCCCCCCCCCCCTAGAAAGTTGCGATTTAAATGATTTCACCTCTTTTCCTTTTTTCAAAGAGTTGAAAAATTAAAAAATTCAGATTTGAGGAATTTTCGATTCTTATCAAATTCAAATCAATCACTCAAATATCTTGAAATGGAGTTGAAAATTGGAAAAAATAATTTTTTTTGAAATTTTCCAACAATTTTTCATGGCAAGGCTGCCAAGTACATTTTTATTTACCTAATTCTTGGAAAATTTCAATTGATAGCAATGCTGGATGCAAAAAAATTAATGTAAATTTAATTGAACATAAGTATTTTAATGATCAATAACTTTTTTGGATTACTTAGAATAAAATGAATTTTATAACTTCTAAACTAAATCAAAATTGAGTTGAAAGTACTGGCATGAAATTCTTATTCAAAATCTCATCAAAAATGATTTTAGATGGCTGAATAAATTTGTCGGTTAGATTTTGAAGAGTTTGAGCAAGTGATTTAAATAATTTGATAAAAATCGTAAATTTCTCAAATTCACGTAAGTAACTCAGAAACCCAAATTATGATAAATTTGATCAGCTCTCAATGTTTGAAAACAAAATTAATCTCCTTATTGGATTATAACTTTTTATGCCAATTTTTAGTTATATTTTTTTACTCACTTGGGAGTTCGTTTCATTGATGAATCCGTTAGGTTTCTTCGATACCATCTCGACTATGGCTATGCTTACCACTTGACCTCCCATAGCATACGCAACGTACCCGAAAAATAATAAAATCGCTACGAAAAACCGTCTGGAAAACCATATCGAAGAAGTGGGCTTTCGTAACTGCGATAACTTCATGTCAACTTTTTGATAATCGGACATATTTTCTGCAATTGTCTCGAGAATTTCATTCACCAACTGATGAAGTATGTAGATGCACTACGAATGTATTTATGAATTTAAAAAGAAACCGATCGGACTGATTAAGGTGTTGAGTTTACTGATGGTAACAATTTATATTATAGTGAAACAAAATATGTGGAATTGTGGATATGCGCTGGTGTGAATGTTGTGACGAAGTCACAAGCAGAAACATTTTCAAAATACATATTTTTTTTAAAAAATAATTTCTTATCTAGTTCTGAGAATTATCAAGAATTTACGTCATTAAATGCTGAAATTATTGGAAAAAAATTCACTCAGTGCTGTGCACACTTTGTTTGATCTGAACCGATTGTCGTGCTGTTTGATAAACTGGGTAGGTATCTGTGTACTTGGGTAGGTATATTAGGTACTTTTTTTTCATAAAAATTATTTTTCAATTTTTTGTTTTTAAAATGAGCATATTAGTCCAGTGCAATTGAACAAAAAAATGGAAAAGTATGCCCCTAATTTGGTTCTAAAAGGTAATCAGATTTTCGGAATTCATTCTTGAGGACATTTTGACCTCAAACTCGAACCAGGACCCACAGTGTGAGATGGAGGAGTCGAGAGGAAAATTTGTCCCGCCAATACCAATCGTGCATCAAAATCCAGGTTTTTTACCAGCCGATGTGTCGATAATAAATTTGGCAATATTTTCTCGTATGAATGAAGTGTGAGGGATCGAGGAGGGGAAGTGAGACCTAGATAAATTAAAAATTCAAATTGTTTCGAACGATTCGTCAAAAATTCATGTTTTGTAGTTTACGAATTTGATAATATTCCCCCCCCCCCCAGGAAAATGTGGCTAGGGGAGAAATGAAGGATTGAAGGTAGAACGTGGAAAAATTAAAATTCTACAATTTTTCCAACAGTATTTTCTTACTTATCTGATTCGAAAAAAAAAAACATGAAAAATTGTACACGATTTCATCAAACTTGATCAATAACTTACATATTAAATTAGACAAAATTGAATTCAATTATAAATAGGTATTTTTTGCTTGAATAACGAAAATTCACTCGAAGTTTATAAGTATTCAACTCAACAATCTGGTCTCAGCTCGTGTTTCAAATTTTCCCAAAATTCGTGTCTTTTGCCGTTCAATTTGCCGTCGATTAATTTCATTTCGTTGTCAATTTTCATGTAACACGGTTTATCGACCGTTGAAGGAGCCCAGTGTACTTTGAGATCTTCATTATTTGGATCACTATGAAAAAGAAAAAAAATTATTCGAAATTGCTGTCAAAATTATGGGACAAATTATTCCAAGTTTGTTACCCGGTCTTGGCGAATTGTGTGATCGTTTTCGTAAAAATTTGTATCATTTGTTTGGTTTCGTTGGAGAAATCTCGATTCGGGTTATCCCAAGAATTCGTAACCGAAGTCCAGTAGCTGAAGTCGGATGCATGAAATGTTCCTGAAACGTTGAGTTAACTTTTTCATAGGTTCAACTTTTCGATAATTTTGCCAAGAAAACATTTATAATATTTTTTGTGAATTTTGATTGGTAGTTTCTTCAATGTTTGTTGGCGAGTATTACAAATGTCTTTAGTATAAAAAAAAACCTAATTAAAAAAAAATTCGATGAAAACATGTATTGTAAAATATTTTCAAGATTTATTAATGCTCGTTGATGGTAAAAAAAAAATTCAAACAATATCAATCTGTTCCTTTCAGTGGCATGGCATGACGAAGCTATATTCACCGGGGGAGGGGGGAGTGTACCACAAATTTTTCCAACTCAGTTTACTGAAAAATTCCCAACTATTTTTCCGATTGTCCCAAAAAACCCAACTTACTTCTATAAAATCTTCCAGCTATTTTACAAATTTCTCAACTTTTAAAAATTTTTTCCAATTTTAATTCCATGGAAATTATTTTTTCATTCAATAAAAGACAAAAATATTTAGAGTAAAATTGAGTTGAGAAGTCTGAATTTCAAAAAATTTTGAAAAAAATTGAGCGGAGAAATGTTTGAAAAACAGTTGGTTGAAAATCTCGTGGGGTAAAAATGAAAAAAACTTATTAAAAAATGAAAATTTTTTCGACAAGTCGTATCAAAAACAAAAAAAATCGAGATTTTTTGAGCTGGGTGTATACTTTTTTGACTTCTAAAAAAAAACTAAGTAATTCCTAAATGACCACCGCCTTTTTTTTAAAAAAGAACAATTTTTGAGAATTTTGCTCGAGATTGCCTTCAAGTTTCTCGATTAATGAGAAAGACAAATTTTTCGCATCCAAAAACTAAAATTTCTTCATTAAAATTCGTGCTTTTTTTTGAAAGGAAAGGATGTTATCAAGGAACGTCGTTTTTTTTTTGAAATCAAAAGATATATTTTCAATTTTTCTAATTTTCCCAAATCCAATCATGGGAAAAGAACAAGTTGGAAAAAATTTGGGAATCTCAACATACCCAACTTATCCCAATTTTTCCAACTTTTTATAACTTTGAGATGGTCTGGGGTATCCACCCCAGATCGGCACATCTCTGGCAAATTGGTTTCAGTACCTGGTATAGATTCTTCCAGCAGCATAGATGTTTTATTTTTTATGGTACAAGCATCTCCTTCGAAAGTAAATTTATAAACGTAAACAGATTCGGGAAGGTCTTCTGATATCACATTGATCAAAGTATCATACAGATCAGAATTTGCGAGATCTGTTAAAACCTAAAATTTAATTAATAGCTAATCAATTCAAAATGCTTCTGAAATACTTATGGTACATGTATTTCAAGTATCTACATCGACTTGTAAAGATGCTGGAGCCGTTTCGATGCGTTGGCCTTTCCAGTAAAATTCTTCCAATTGTTTTCTTATGTGTTTAATCTCATCGTCGGTTATATCTTTTCCCCAACCATAACGATTGAGACGAATTGAGGACAGGAAATGTTCCGCGGTTGCGGCACGAAGACCTTCTGAAATTATAATTACCTAAATATAGTGAAATTATGCAACGTCATCGTTCAAAATCGCATCGATTTCGAAAAACAATTGAATTGAAAATTTTGGCAGCTCTGCTTACTGCAAAATGCTGCTACTGCTTCTTTTTCGCAAATGCCATAAATTAAAGGTACTCGAGCCGTCGATGGAATCGCTTCTCTGAAATTAAGCGGATGTACACCATTTTCTCGGTGATCCACTGTTGGCATGAAAGGCGATACGGGGAACGGTGTGCCAAGAACCTGCGCAGTCACTCCAGTTATTGAATCAATTCGTTATGTTTCAGGTACAGAAAGAGGGCGAGGGGTGCTGATTTTAATTTTTTTTTATAAAAGTCGCAATAGGGGCAGCACAAAAGTTGTGTTCAGATCTTGAAACAACTGCTCAGAATTTCACCTCACCGATCAAACTTCTCTTTGTAATGGTCTTCTTTTCTTGAAATTCGAAAAAAAAAATGTTGAGAAAATTTTTTTCCTTGAAATTTATCTTAATTTTTTGGGTATGGATTTTTCATTATTCTGAAAAAATTGATGGGTTAGAATTAAAGTCACTGCTGCTTTTTTTTTTTTTTGATTCAAATAGTAGGTATATCTATCAAAATCGAGATTTTCACTTTTTCAAAAACTTGGAAGACCCCTAAAATATCTTGATTTTCTATTCTAATTCAAGTTTTTCAACAGGAAATTTCGCCTGAAAATCTGAATATTTATGAGTTTTGTTTTCTTAAAAAAAATTGGTACCTATCCTTATAATAGTAGTAGTATAAAGTTTGAAAATATTTTGAGAATAATTTTTTAATTTTCAAGCACAAAAATTGTTCATTTTTTTAGGGATATAATGAATGAAATTCTGTTCCATTAATACATACTCGAGTTTTTACCTACGTGTTTTTTTGCATCTTGTTTATAACTTCATTTGACTTTTCCGGCCCCTACAGAGCTGAGAAAATTTTGAAATTTTCTGTTTTCGACTAAGTATTATAAAATTTCAAGAAATGAAATAAAAATTTTTTTGTTCCTTTGGTACGACTTTATAGTTCGTTTTACGCTATGTATGGCTCAGTTGGCCCACTCTGAACGATTTTATGTATATTTTTGAAACTGGTCATTCATAAAAGCCATACCAGATTGATTTTTCTGTCTGGTCTGTATCCTACGAATTGTTCTGCTCTTATTTTTCTGTAGATGGAGAGTAATTTCTGTTTATTTTGTTTATCAGGAACTTTGTAGCTAAGATCTTGAGCTATTTCCGCACTCAATGACATGTTTTCCTCCAGTGTCAAGCGTAAAGGGTTATAAAAGTATCCACCCATCATTACAGCTTTGTGAAATAATCCTTCGACAAAAAATCACTATATAATTGGCCAAATTTTGCACGATGTCAGCCTTGTTTACTGAATTTTAGAAAGTGGTATTGAAAAAAAAAAGTTCCAATTGAAAGTTGGAGGGCATTAAAAACTTGATTATTTTTTTGTTTCAAAATCTTTTAAATGGTTTAAGGGAAACTTATTTTAATCTTTTTACCCCCCCCCCCCCCCGCGCCTGAAGAGGAATAGAGTTGAGGACCTCGAAGGAATTAATTTATGTCTAAAAAAATCATTTTTCACCATTTCGGACGATGCCATTTTCTAAGTACTTCAGTTACCTATTTACCTCCGAAACGGTGCAATTAGATTTTTTTCCCCTTCCTGAACCATTTGACATCGAAATCGGGCATGCCATTTTTTTACCTTCTATAAACGAATTGAAAAATTCTAGATCATAAATTTTAGTTGAATTTAAATTGTTCATTGTTCACTCAAACATTTCAACATCGAGCCAAAATAATTTTTTGGTCATCCAAAACAATTTTTGATGGAATTTTTAGAGAAATATTGATTTAAATTTTTTTCAAATTTCATCAAAGATTGTTCGAGGTAACCAAAAAAATATTTTGACTCAGTTTTAAGGTTTTTGGGTCGGACATTTAAATTCGTTCAAATTCAAAAATCCGTCGAATTCGCCATCTGTAATTTTTCAACCCTTCTCAGAAGTCAGAATGTAGTATCCAATTTTCGATATCAATAGTTCAGGTAAATGAAACGCAGTTTTTTTTTTTAAATTTACCTCATTTTGAGGTTCTTCAACTTAATCTTCTTTAGGCTGGAGAATGGTTCAAAATTTTTCAGATCTTTCACTTTTGTATGTCATGTACCGAAGAAAATATTCTTTCTGGTTGAAAACCACGGGATCGATTTCGAATATATTTGTTTCTTATTAACCGTTTCGATTACCTGAGTTTTCGGGTGAAAAAACGTTGGCGAATTTTTGAAGATTTAAGGTAGTACACAAAAATTTGTTCTTGAAAAAAACTTTTGGAACCACTTCGCTATCATCATCCAGTAAAAATAAGATGACCGAGCAAAATTTGATGCCGACATTTTGCATGTTGAAAGTTGGTATAATAACATGTTTGAAAATTGTGCTTTCATTAGATAGGATAAATAAATACCTCGAGCAAGTGGTGATATCATCAAGTTATGCACAAGAGCAGCTCCACTACTGGTACCTAATAAAGTTACATTATTCGGATCTCCTCCAAAAATCGATATGTTATCTCTGATCCATTCAAGTCCGAGAATAATATCTTTTAAACCCTGATTTCCCGAACATTCATCCAATCCTAAATTCAGAAATCCTATTCCAATGCAAAACAATTAAATTTCGATTACCCGCATAAAAATACCGAGTTCGAATGAACAAAAATACGAATGTAGTGCCTAGAAAATGTAGTCGATGTGCTACGCCAACGTATACCACATCATGATGCATTATGTAATCCGGTGATCCATAGTACCAAGTCTCAGGTGAACCGTGATTCAATCCTCCGGGGTGAATAAGGACGATGACAGCTTTCAATGGGTCGTCTTTCGAAGGCATCTGAAATTATTTTGGCGTGTTTTTGATACTCTGAGCAAAAGCTTGATAGACTTGACGTATTTATCGTAGAATTTACATACTTGCGGAGTATGAATATTGTTATACAGGCAATCCTCCGAACCGCAGATTTCATGCAGACGTAACGAGTACTGTAGACATCCTCGTTTTCGTTCAGCCGTAGCATCGAAAATCGTATCCCAAGGTTTAACTTTGACTGGATCCTATAATTTTTGAATTTTATTAGTCGTAATGTAATTTGGATTTATTATCACACAGGTCAACACGATTTTTGTGAGCTCTTTTTACCCTCTTTTCAACCAACAAATTTTCAAGACAGAATCTCCAGACCTCTGGGCTGTAGAGAAGTCCACAATATTGCAGGGGTCAAACTGGGTTACTTTTTAAGTATAACTTGGTTACTTTTTTCAAGTTTGGTTACTAAAAGTTACTTTTTTCTTGCAGAGGTTACTATTAGTTACTATTTTCAAATTTTTTCCTTTAAAAGAAAAAGAAATGAATGCCTTTTTTTTTCAAAAATTTTCGCCCTCGCTTCGCTCGGGCTCAATACATTTGCACCATTTCATTTTCAAAATGATTGTACGAAACTTCTTCTTTTCCAACCTAAACAATTATTATTTTCTAGTGAGAAAAATTGTCCCTTCTCGTATTTATCTAAAGAACGCGGTAATACTTTTGATTGGAATTTTCAAAAATGTTTCGATTTTTTTTAGAAGGAGATCGGGAAATGAGTCAATAGATAATCGTTTTTTTAGAAGTCAATACAAACCACGAAGAAAGCACAATTTTGTTTGACCTGATAATAAAATTTCAGATTCTGTGTGCCCATTTTTCAAAAATTTTCGCTTTCGCTGTGCTCGGGCTCAGTCTGAGCTCAATCAAGCCAAGAGGGAGGTACAAAGGAGAATATTTTTGTACCGGTATCTCATTTTTTTCAATTATGAAGGAGGCAGAATTTTTTGTACTATAAAAAATGTGAAAACGTGTATTTTTTGAAAAATTTCGCCCTCGCTTCGCTCGGGCGGTTTTTATTTATCTTTCTTTTAAGAATTGATGATTTTCCACAGATCTTTCAGTTGAATATCACTGATTTTCAATAAGAATTTTAACTGAAAGATCAGCGAAAAGTCACAGATTTGAAATAACATGAAAAATTGGCAGAAAATTCATTCATTTTTTAAAAAAATTTTACCAAAAATTTTCGCCTTGTGTGGGGGGGGGGGGGATTCAGAAAAGAGGTCAGTATAAGTCAGTATTTTTGCTCACCATAATTATTCCAAACGTGCAAAAGCTTTCAAATCTTCAAAAATTTCCAAAAATTCAATATCTTCTAAAATTGGCGAATGTGCGGAAAAAATCAAAATTTTGGTTTT
Source organism: Pseudococcus jackbeardsleyi (assembly GCA_038380155.1). Taxonomy (NCBI): domain Eukaryota; kingdom Metazoa; phylum Arthropoda; class Insecta; order Hemiptera; family Pseudococcidae; genus Pseudococcus; species Pseudococcus jackbeardsleyi. Next base: position 8,584,076 of record CM076242.1, read on the forward strand.
TGCACTCCTCCTCCTCCTCTCCCCCTCCCCCCGATCCTACTGAAACTCCTAAAAATTAACGATTCTGAGGTTACTTTTTGGTTACTATTTTCATGGAAAATCGTTACTGAAGTTACTTTTTTTAAAAAAAAATTTCAGTTTGAGGCCTGCAATATTGACCAAAATTTTAAAAAATTGAAATGGTAAAGTAGCTCATCGATTTCTACTAATTCAAACGCGCTGATTTCGAATATGTAATTGGTTTTTTCATCCGACCCCTTTGAACCCTTCCTGTCATCCCCCTTGATTGGGGTCAAAATTCGAAAAAATTAAAAATAACGTGAGATCTTTGCTTATTTTTTGGATTTGACCCTTCAATGCCTCTCTGACCATGACAAAGTTCGTGGAAAATGAAATTTCCTATCTGTTAGAAGTCGTTAAATTTTTCTTGGAGAGCGCTACTTTTCAAGATATTTTCGAGTAAAGTTGAACTTAAGTGGATGTAATCAAGGAATAGGAAACTAATTTCCGTTTTATTGACTTGTGTTTTTTGTGATAAAAATAATAATCTCAAGTTTGAATCAATTATTCTGTCAAGTGTTACCTTGAAACGTAAAGCCCCGCGAGTATTATGTCCATACGGGATGCCAAAAAAAGAGTAATACTCTACTCCGGAAAATGTAGATATTTTCTTGATACCTCGAACTTTACCTTCTTTCACTGTTACTGTCACTCTTTGAGCCATGTTCTGTTTAAACGAAGTCATCACACTAAAACAACTACACTGCAACGAAGTGTTTCGAATATAGCCTAACATTGAATACGATATAAACGTCCATTTAATTTTTTTTCCATTTTATCGGTGAAAATATTTCGATGTTTTTGGTTTATCTTTGCTAGTTTATTGTCGACCTGAGCTATAAAAGTAGCACGAACGTCGCACGTGTGGAAATTTTTCCGAGTTTTTACAATTTAAATGCGATTTTCTTCAATATTTCCGACTAGGAATGCAGTTTTGTCAACTTGAGGGTTGAGGGATGGCAGAATATCTCCGTTGTTCTCGTTCAGTCCAACTCTCGATGTTTAAAGTTAAAAGTATCCGCTTTCAGCAAATTTTGAAAATGATTTTTAAAAATCAGCCGCGATGAATTATGTTTGGAGACCCCAACTGCAAATTTTTTCGAAAAAAAATGGTTGAAATAAGCATTAAGTTGGAGAGAGAAAATGCAAACTGATAGATACCATTTTTTTCGGTGACAATATTTCCTAGAAAGGATCATACTCACAGAGAATTGAAAAATTTGTCGGCATACTTTGAAAATCGATCTAAAAGGGTTGAAATAATATATGGGATACAGAATTAGCACATTTCCATTTTTAAAATTGTTCGTTTTTATGAAATAATGGTTGCAATTTCTTCAAAATTCTACAAGGAATTGCAAAAAATGTATGTAGAGATTTGGTTTGCAATAGTCTTGAGAAAACTTGAAAAGGAGTAAATTTCCATAGCTTAAATTTTTTTCATGCATCGGCCAAAGTCTATCGAATTTTCCCTCCCATATTCGAGTATCGTCTGCGCCTAATTGCTTTTTTAATGGAATTCAGTTCGTGCCTTTTTGATGAGGCCTCTTGCGGACTGGAGTCAATTCGGGTCCAGCCCAAAATTTTACCTTCGTTTCATTCAGGTAAACGATACTTTCAATGGTCAAGTCTTTTTTAAAAGAAGCAAATTTTTGGGGGAAAAAAATTAATTCTTGTTTTGTGATAAAAAAAAGTCATTGCCATTTTTTCGGATGATAATGTTAGTAGCCTAGATATGCGATAAAAACGTACTTTATAGGTCAAGTTTCGAAAAAATATTTGAAAGAACAACAGCATGAAAAAAAAAAGAAGAAGTATACTTACAAAGAAATAGATAGCTAGATGATGTGATATGATATTTCATTACATGAGGCAATTTGCGTAAGCATCGCAAAATTCAAAAAATATTTTTCTAAACGAATAATTAATTTAGCAATCTGGTCTCAACTCGTGCTTCAAGTTTTCCCAAAACTCATGCCTATCGCCGTTCAATTTGCCGTCTATCAATTGCATCTCGGTGTCTATTTTCATATAACAAGGTTTATCGACTGTTGAAGGGGCCCAGTGTATTTTCAAATTTTCATTATTTGGATCTCTGCAAGAAGAGCGTGATGATTATGTCTTCAAAATTATCGAATGAAGTAATATGAAACATATTACCCAGTTTTAGCGAATTGGGTGATCATTTTCGTGAAAGTGTGGATCATTTGTATTGTCTCTTTGGTGAATTTTCGATTCAGGTTTTCCGAAAAATAAATAGCTTGGGTCCAGTAGCTAAAATCAGTAGCATGACATGTTCCTGAAAATGTGAGATATCTCGTAAATTTTAAACTTTTGATCAATAGGCCTGAATCAGTTTTTAATGGATTTTTTTTTGCAAATTATTGTCGATGGATGGTCATGTTTTATTGAATATTTTCATATCCAACCAGAAGTTGGAATTGTATGGCTCAACATTTGCATCAGGAGAAGGGCGAGGGCAGTCGGTAGAGAAAAAACTCCAAAAAACATCAATTTTCCGGTTCCAAAAAATCTCAGAAATACGCTGCTTTCATGAAGATGTGTAATCAAATGGTTCCTGGTTAAGGTTTCTGAATTTTCCAAGAATGGTATGAAATTGAAAGCAGCTCTTTTTGGTTCTGATAATTTCATTTTTTGTATTTATTGATTTTGACCTTGAAAAGAAATAAATTTTGGACCCAATTCAGAAAATATTCATTTTACTGTTTTGGTGGGGATTCCCAAAATAAAGAACCATTTCGATCGGTCCTGGTTTTACTGGTTCCGTTTGGTTCATTATTTTCCAAAGGATGTGGCTGGATACGAGTTGAATTCGGCCCTTGCCACTTTTGGGCTCCTAAACTCCTCAAGTGGCGTATATTTTCCACAAAATTTTAGACCCCAAACCTCCCTCTCTTTCGGGTTTCTCGTCATTTGATTGCATAAATCCACAAGAAAGAGGCATTTGGGTGCAAAATTTGGTGACAATTTTTTTAATCAAGGTACACCACTTGAGGCGTGTAGGAGCCCAAAAGTGCCTGGGGCCAAATTAACCCTTTATTCAGTCATACCCTTTGAATCAATTTTTGATAAGCAATACATAGATAAAAAAACTTCACTTTTTCTCATTTTCCCATGTTTTCTTACTTTTTTTTTCAAAATTTTGTCTTTATTTTGACTGAATTTTTTAAAATTTTCTCAACTAAAATTCTTTAGGTAAGTTCGTAGGTGCTTAATGCTTAACTGCTCACCTCAACTTTTGTTTGAATAAAATGAAAATTTTTCTAAAATTTTTCCAACTCTCAAATAGTTTATAGTCTTGCATTAAATAAAAAAAAAATGCGTTGAAAATTTTCGTGGAAAATGATTGGTAAGTATCTAATTAAAAAATTTAAATTTTGAAAAAAAAATTGTAAAGTTGTAAATTGGAAAGAATTTTATTTAGTCAAAAGTAATCTTTATTGAATTCAAATTTGGAAACTTTTTAAAGAATAAAATTGGAAAATTTTTTGAAAATTAGTTTGGGTTTTTTGGGAAAATAAGAAAAATAGTTGAGAATTTCTCAGAAAATTTATTTGAGAAAATTTGAGGACCCCCTCCCCTAAATTTATCTTTTTTCGTCGCGCCCCCGGTTTCTTTAATTGACATGTGGCTACGATTGCAAGTCTTGATATTCGTTGTACTTGCCTTCTCTTTTGTTTTCTTACTTCGCCGATAACCAGAAATGATTCTAAATCAATCAATAAACTTATTCTTTATCCCACCCTATGAAATTCGATTCGTACATCCATGTTTTGTACCTGGTACATCCTCTTCCAATAATATAGGTGCTAAATCTTTCATAGTCGCAACATTCCCTTCAAAAGTAAATTTGTAAACGTAAACAGAGTTAGGAAGATCCTCAGCTATTACATTAATCAAAGTGTCGTACAAATCAGAATTGGCAAGATCCGTTAAAACCTGAAATTGAACGTAAACATTATTCGAATACACCTACACATGCCACCAAATCTAATTTTGGTAACGAAAAAATTTTTTTAAAAAGCACGTCGCGTCGTACATCAACTTGTAAAGATATTGGAGCCGTTTCTATGGATTTTCCGTTCCAGTAAAATGCTTCCAGTTTTTTTCTAATGTATCGAAGCTCATCATCGGTTAGATCTTTTCCCCAACCGTAACGATTGAGACGAATTGAAGTCGGAAAATGTTTCGCCGTTGCTGCGCGCATACCTTCTGAAATTGAAACAACACGAGAAAAATCATAAATAAGGTGAATAAAGCCTCAAACTTGTCTGAAAGTGTTTGTCACCTTACTGGTGAATGCTGCCACCGCTTCTTTTTCGCAGATTCCATAAAGTATAGGCACACGAGACGTGGATGGGATTGCTTTTCTAATATCAACTGGATGTACCCCGTTTTCTCGGTGATCGACCGTTGGCCAGAAAGGCGATACAGGGAACGGTGTGCCTAGAAACTTTGTGAGGTTTATGCAAAAACTTTGAATTTAGTGATCAGGATTATGCATAATGTGTATAGGTATTTGAAAAATATATATAAAAATTACCGTATTGAATTTCTTATCCGGCCTTGATTGTACGAACTTTTCGGGTGATATTTTTTTATAAATCGAGAGCAATTTTTTTTTGTCTTGTTTATCGGGTACATCGAAGCCTTCATCTTGGGCCAGTTCCGCAGCAAGTGACATGTTTTCCTCCATCGTTAGACGAAGAGGATTATACACGTACCCACCCATCATTACAGCTTTGTGAAATAATCCTTTGATATACACAAAATTATTAACGTTTTTCAAATAAAAACGCGAAAAAACCCTCATAGATTCTTTTTTCAACTGTACATATAGTTATGCTGAAAAACTTGCAACGACTTTTAAAGAGTTTTGCAATTTGTAGCTCTTATAAGGACAAACAAACTCGCCAAAAAAAATTTGAAATTCTCTATGCAAGACAGTGCTAATTTTATTCTCTGTGCTCGTGGCTTGAGAAACACCCTGGCCGTAATTTGCTTCATTTTCAAAATTTTTCATGCATCGCCTTTTCATTTAATTTTCAATCTTTTTTCTCCGAAAAATTCAAGTTTTATCTGATGAGGGAGGAGTTTTGAAAATTTCTAAAACTGAACTTGAAACATTTGGGCGGAAAGGAGGTTTTTGGAAATTTTTGAAATTGCAATGGAAAAAAGGGTTGGAAAAGAAGTACCAATTACCTCACTAATTTTTGTCGAAAACCAGGGTAATGTTGTTGTTGTTGTTGTTGTTTTTTTTGAGATAGTACTGATACCTACCTTGGGCTTTTGGAGATATCATTAAATTGTGAATTAACGCTGCTCCACTACTGGTTCCCAATAAAGTAACGTTGTTCGGATCTCCTCCGAAATTTGCAATGTTATCCCTAACCCATTCCAGCCCGAGTATAATATCTTTCAATCCTTGATTACCCGAGCATTCGTTCAAACCTAAATTTAGAAATCCTGGAAATCATAAAGAGTTATTTTTATGCAGCGCACAGTGGATCGGATAGTTCAAAGTTTTGTAGGCCACTCTGGCCCGAAAAATCAATCATCGCATGAAATTGTGTATCAAGGTGTGAGTAAAACGATGCCTCTTCGTTTTTTTGATGGAAAAGTTGCATTTTTTCGGTTATTTAACAATTTAGGAGTTGGAAAAAGGGGACGGCGCGATCGGGGGTTAAGGAGGTATGGGGGGATAATTCCCCAGACAATTTTCAGTCGGAAAAATCGACAAAATTTTGGAAATATAAGGTGAGTCGGCAAAATCTCAGAAATGTCAGCAAATTGAAAAAGTTTTAGAAATTTTGCAGCATAATCAATAAAAAATTGAGCATTTCTAAATTTCAAGTTTGTAGTCCTCTTTCATAAAACACAATCCAACTTCAAAATTATTTACTTTCCGAACCGATATTTTCCAAAAATTTCGGCCTCGCTACGCTCGGCCTCATTGCTTTTTTTCTTTCATACTTTTAAAACAATCCAAATTCAACAAAAAATATATTTTTCTTCAAAATTATTTCAACTTGTTTTATCAAATTTTTTCTCATCCAAACTCATTTTTGAAGTCAAGAAATTGAATTTTTCAAAAGCTTTGACCTCGTCACGCTCAGCTTCTTATCGGTTTTCTTTTTGAACATTTTTTAAGTACAAGTGATCGGTTTTTTTTACTCAAGTTAGATAACACAGGTCGACAAAAAAAAAATGTTCTGTTTCTGGGTTCTCATGCCGAAATTCTGTTTCTAGACATCAAAATACATCACCTTGCGGAATCCTGGCTTCTAAAGTTTGCTTTGAGGGGTGGGGGCCCAAAAAACTGATTTTTCGAGGGCAATACGCCTGAGCATTACAAAAAAATTTGAAAAAATTTTTTTGAACTAATCTTATAGAAAATTTTACGGTGAATCCAATGCCGCAAACCGCAGACCTCCATCTCTTTTAGAAAAAAAGTTACAGCTTATTCTTTCCAAAATTTTGTGAAAAAATCGTATTTTTTGGGGTATTTTTCGCAAAAAAGTGAAATTTGAGAGAAAAGTAAGGGCTTTAAGGCCATAATGACCATAACAAGAGTTGTAGAAAATTTCACGGCGAATCGAATGCCGCAAACCGCGCACCTTTATCTCTTTTAGAAAAAAAGTTACAGCTCATTCTTTCCAAAATTATATGAAAACAATCACATTTTTGTGTCTTTCTCATGAAAAAGTGAAGTGCGATTTTTTCACAGAATTTTGGAAAGAATGAGCTGTAACTTTTTTTCTAAAAGAGATGGAGGTCTGCGGTTTGCGGCATTGGATTCGCCGTAAAATTTTCTATAAGATTGGTTCAAAAAAAAAATTTTCAAATTTTTTTGTAATGCCCAGGCTTATTGCCCTCGAAAAATCAGTTTTTTGCCCCCCCCCCCCACCCCCCAAAGCAAACTTTGGTCAAAAAAAATATTTTTTCGTTCATTAGTTACATAAAAGTGACCCAAATTTCACAAGTAGGACCCAGAAACAAAAATCGCGTCGACCGGTGTAATCAATTTATAACATTGTTTTATTGAACTTGAAATTAAAGAAAGTATTCCGCTTAAAATTTCCTCTCTCGCTTCGCTCGGTCCAAATTTATTTACCTTCTATTCACATCAAAACTATAATCTTCAAAACTAATCTGTTGAAACAAAAAATTCTCGTATTGTCAAATTTCAGATTTCTTACTCGGCAATTTTGAATTTTTTAGTCGGCATTTTTGAACGTCATTACCCCCCCCCCCCCCCTAAAGTTTATGCTCGAACCGCCTCTGTTGAAAAATCCCAACTAACCACATTAATTTTTCCAGTGTTTACAAAATTTGATTTTAGCTTATTTCCTGAAGGATTGAGAGATAAAATATCCCCAAATTCGAAATTTTCGACCTCAGAATCACAGGATTTCATACCGTATCGCAATTTTTCAATTTTTCCCATACCCTACTTATTGAGGATTGAGAGACAAAATAACCCCAAATTTGAAATCCTCGACCTGAAACCCCTTGAATTTCACACCCATATATGTCGATTTTTTCATTTTTTTTTTCCAAATTGGGTGTCAGTACCGACTTTCTTGAGGGTTGAGAGAAAAATTTTTGAAAATTTTAAATTCGGCGTGTAACGATAGTGTGGTGTATGAACTTTTTCCTGTTCTTGGGATCTTTCTATAGAAATAAAACTAGATGAATAGGTATTTTGCTCATCCGGTCTATTGTGCAGCGCTAAGGTGCAATTTTCTCCAATACGAAACGAGTCATTTGAATCAGTCAAAAATGACTGATTAAAATCGACAAAATCAAGTCACTGTAGGAATTAGTAAATAAAAAGTACGATTGAGTCAATGAAATTTCACTACTAAATCAGTAACAATAAAATTTCACTGATTCAATCGTTAATTAATTACCGATTCAATCAGTGAAATTTTTTTTTCACTGTTTCAATGATGAAAATCCACTGATTGGAATCAGTAAATTTTTACTGATTTCAATCAGTCAACTAATTTTCACCGATTCAACAATCAAAATCCACTATTAGAATCGGTAATTTTTCACTGATTGGCAGTAAAATGACGCTGATTAACTGGGAAATCAGTGGAATTTGACTGATTATCAGTGACTTGATTTTCACTATTTCATCAGTCAATTCAGGCATTTTTGACTGATTCAAATTAAGAGAGCAGGTAGTAGGTCTAGGTACCTAGAAAGTGTAGTCGATGTGCATTTCCAACGTATACCACGTCATGTTGCATTATGTAATCAGGTGATCCGTACTGCCAAGTTTCTGGCGAACCTTGAACCAGAGCTCCAGGATGTATTAAGAATATTACCGCATTCAAGGGATAATCTTTCGATGGCAGCTGTGGAGGAAACATGCGATTGAACCAGTGACCACAAAAATGAACGCTTCGCCATCAAATTGACACTTACTTTTGAAGTGTGAATATTATTATACAAGCAATCTTCCGAACCGCATACATCATTTTGGAGAACTGAGAATTGCACACATCCTTCATTTTTTTCAATCGTAGCGTCTAAAATCGTGTTCCAAGGTTTTACCCTGACTGGATCCTGATGTGTACATATTTTCACGGTTGAAATTAAGATTATACTTACCTAGTGTATTTATGGGAATAACAAACTATCAACCAGATTAAACACTTAATAAGGTATTACTTTATAACGTAAAATGCCATCAGTATTTTGTCCATACGGGATACCAAAAAATGAGTAATATTCCGCCCCTGAAAACTTGGAAATCTTCTTGATGCCTCGAACTTTTCCTTCGTTCACTTTAACGATTACTTTTTGAGCCATGTTTCAATATGAACAATTTATCACCGTACTGAAACGAAAGCTATATTGAATGCCAAGTTCTGTTATCATACCATAGCAGGGGTATTTTCTTTGCACCTATTTACATGTGTCTATATATCAATTTGAATTTTACGACTGTAAGGTTTATCTACCTATTCTTAGAATCAGCAACGTCATTTTGCAGAAAAAAACATGCAAAATTGTGTCGCTGACGAATCGGTGTATATTCTAAGAATTTTTTTAAGCCGCCCATATTGGAAATTTGATGCTTTTTACAACATATTTTCTACCTGGCTACCCTCATCCTCTCCTTCTCGGAACAGAAATGTGTAGTCCATTTTCAGCTTCCTGTTAAATGTGAAAATCGTCGGTAATAGGATGAAAGTGAGAATCAGAAATAAAACTTCCGGGGAAAACCAGGTGAGGAAGGAGATGAAAATTTTTCTGACTGATATTGAAAAGGAGAACATTTTACCAACTTCAATTTAAAGAAGTGAACATGTGTCCACCAGAAGTATTTGAATATGAAAAATTGTGATTTACAAACCGCTTTTTTGACTTCTAAAAAAATACCTAACAATTTTTGAAGATCGTAGCGTAGGCCCCAAGGGGGAGGAGGCTCAGGGGGCTCAACCCCCCCTTAAGCTCGAAAAAAAATTATTGCAAAAATATTAAAAAGTGCATTTTTTTACCTTTAAAATATTTTCGCCCTCGCTTCGCTTGGGTAATATTTTAGTCATTTTATTTTAAAATTTGATAATTTTTTACTAATTTTTCAGTGAAAAATCACCAAGTCCGCCATAAATTCACAAGTTGTCGAAAAAAATTTGATAATTTTTTACTAATTTTTCAGTAAAAAATCACCAATTCCGCAATAAATTCCCAAGTTGTCGAAAAAAAATTGATGATTTTTGACTGAAAGATCAGTGGAAAATGACTAATTTGAAATTTAACTCCTCTCCCCCTATTTTTCTCAAATTCTCAACCCCTCCCTTAATTAATTTCCGGGTGCGCCTATACATAGTACCTATTAGAACTCTGTACGATACAATAAGCGGGGTAATACCGGGTGCTCGATTTATTCTGCCCCCCCCCCTCCGATACCTTTTATGATAAATATCATAAGTTTATACCAATCGATATCAATTTAAGAATATTTTTCACAAAATCAACAAACATCGAGATTCGATGAAAAATTATGAAAAAGTGGTATCGATCGAGGCCGAAAGTTAGTTATAACTTATTGCTGTAACCTGTTGTACCTAATAATTCTCAATAAAAATTGAGCTGAGGCAGGGTTTTTTTCAAGGTGTCCATTCTATGGGAAACCGGGAAAAGTCAGGGAATTTGGACCGTCTGGAAATGTCAAAGAATTTTGAAATTTCCGGCATTTCCACTGGAATTTTTGTAAAAAATCTAGTAAAAGAATAAGTTGTCTGAAGTTTCTGGCTCTTTCATTAAAAAATTTTTCTCTCGTTCCACTCGGGCTGAATTATTTCTACTTATTTTAATATTTATCATTTTTTATGGATCATAAATTCATAATGTAAAAAAAATGATATTCTTGTCTAATAAATTAATTTCCCTCACCTTGCTCGGGGACAATTTACCCTCTTTTCTTTCTACAGAGATTTTTTTAATACGTATTTTTTGATAAAAGATAAGAAAGGAGTACTACTATGATGTCCCTGATCAATGTTTTGAAAAACAAATGGAAGAGAATTCGTATTTTCTGGTCACGTTTTGAGAAACTTTACGAGGGTGTACAGTGATCATTTTTCAATTTTTGAAGATTTTTTCTACAAAAATTTTTGCTCTCGCTTCGTTTGGGCCGATCACATTTGTATATCTCATTAAAATAATTGATATTTTACTCCCCGTCGATCTACTGGGCCAAGCCGAAAAGAAAGATTTTTGTGGAATTTATAAATTTGAGACGTATGTTTTTTTCTAGAGGGAGGGATTTTTGAATTTTAAGACTGAGGATATTTAGAAATTTTAAAAATTGAATTTAGCCCGATTTTGTGGTCGGAAAATGGAGATTCTATAAATCTTGTAAGATGTAATGATTAAAAAAAAAAAAAATGTTGAGCATTATGCATTTTAAATCATTCCTTTCCTCTGCACAATTTCATCACCCAAAAAACCACCCTCTTCTCCATCCTTCAAGAATAATATTGAAAGGTCTGGAAAATTTTAAGAAATTGGTGTGGAAAACCTGGAAAAGTCAAGGAACATCATTTCTGCGATTGAGAGGACACCCTGTTTTTTTTTTTTTTTGACAAGAATTGATATCAATTCGCCTAGAATCGTCAAGATTCGATACAAATCCAGTAAAAATCAAGGTATCAGTTATTCATGAAGTGGTTTCCTGGGGATGTAGTCCTAGGTATTTTAACGTGGAAGTGCTGATGGGGTTCCAAGGGACCATGGTGTTGTTTATTTCAATTTCTGGTATCGTAGGAATTTTTCAAATAGTGATTAATTTCAGGCTACAACCTTGTGGATGCTTCTTTGTAGATAATTTTGAGCTATGAAATGGTCATCATTTTACGCTAGTAGATAAGTATCATCCACAAACATCGCAATCATATTTTCTGCAGGGTTTGGTATGTTAAAGCAGCACAGGATGAAAAGCGTGGGGCTGAGAACTGCTCCCTGCAGTACACCTTGTTTGATTTTTTTTTGGGCTGTTCATGTGGCATCGATCGCCAACTTTTACGTGGAAGTTTATATCTTTTAGATAGGATATTACCATTTTGATGAATTTTTGAAAATTCCATTTGAGATCGCCATCAAGTCTCTCGATAAAGGGAGAGGACAAATTTTTACAATTTTTAAAATTAATTATTTGTTTCACTCGAGAAAAAATTTCGATGAGAAAGGTATCCAGAAGCTGAAATTTCTTTATTGATATTCGTGCTTTCTTCGTGATACTTTTTTGACTTCTGAAAAGATGGCATTATATTTGATAAGCGCCATCTGTTTTTTTTTTTTAAATCAAAAAATTTTTGTAAATTCCATTCAAGGTTGTCCCTAATTTATTTAACGAATGAGAAGGGTAACTTTTTTCACCTGAAAATATTAAATTATTTGGAATAGAAAAGAAGAAGGTTCAACCTCATACCATCATTTTGAGAACGAATGCGATGTAAAACTACTGAGCTCGAGGAATTTGAGAGCGAAAATTTTTAAGCAAAAAGAATCTAAAAACTGATATTTCCTCACTTTCATTTAGTCAATATTTCAATACAGGAAGGGAATCGTACCTACAGGTAATTCGTGCGAACATATAATTTCAAGAAGTAATTTTTTTATTCGAATAATTTAACAATTTGGTCTCAATTCATGCTTCAAGTTTTCCCAAAACTCATGCCTATCGCCGTTCAATTTACCATCTATCAATTCCATCTCGGTGTCTATTTTCATGTAACAAGGTTTATCGACTGTTGAAGGGGCCCAGTGTACTTTCAAATTTTCATTATTTGGATCTCTGTAAGTGATACGAGTGTGTTTTAAAAAATGGCGAATACGCGTGATGTATTATGAAGTAAATTACCCGGTTTTAGCGAATTGCGTGACCGTTTTTGTGAAAGTATGAATCATTTGTGTAGTCTCTTTGGAAAAAGTTATTGTCGGGTTTTTTGAAGAATAGTTAACTTTGGTCCAGTAACTCAAATCGCTGGCGTGAAATGATCCTGAAAATTCTCGTTACCTCTCAAATCTTGTGTGATTTTTAGATCAATTTTGTCCCTAAATTTGGGTTTTATCTGCGAGTTTTTCCTAAGTTGTCGATCTGAAATTGAGGGAACCTGGGACAAGATACAAATCGACCTATTTTCGTCTGCGATGCGATTGAAATTTATTTTCTGCGCGTTTGATTGGTAGGTATAATAATTATATTTTGCTGTATTCTCCAGATAGAATATCAAGTTTTCCGAAAAAGAATTTCTGATTAGTTAATTAAGTACAAAAGTTTTAGAATTCCTCTTTCCAAAAATTACGTTTTTATTTGAATCTGTGATATCTCCTTCGAATGTATTTGAATAAATTTGGCACAAAAAAAATCATAATTTTAATCTATATTTATGTACTGTTTACATCTTGCCCCATAGAATTTTGCACACTGTTCCACCCATGAGACCGAATGTCCCAAAAAATGAAGGAAAAAAAACTACAAATTCTGTAAAGTTAAGGTATATGCTGAAATGGCTTTTTTTCAGTGAGATACATAAATGGAAAATGTTTAAACTTCAATTTGTTGAAAAGAATCAGACGATTTGACTAATCTAATTATAACGATGTGAGAGATTTACCGAAGTGGCGGCTTGCGAAGGCCGATGTTCATTATTCACTTTTTCATTTGTAATTTTGACGAGAGTGAGAGTTTACGTTTTTATCCTCTCAAAATTCGATACCTATCGATTTGTAGCTAATTTCGGTACCTGGTATATTCTCTTCCAGCAGCACATGTGTTAGAGATTTCATAGTTTCAGCATCTCCTTCGAAAGTAAATTTGTAAACATAAACGGAGTTATGAAGAGTCTCAGCTATTACATTAATCAAACTATCATACAAATCAGAATTGCCAATATCCGTTAAAACCTGAAATTGGACGAAAATATTCACACACTGCCAAATTCAATGTCAGTATCGAAATAAAGATGCCGTACATCGACTTGTGAAGATATTGGAGCTGTATCTATAGGTTTTCCATTGCAGTAAAATGCTTCAAGTTTTTTCCTAATGTATCGAAGCTCATCATCGGTTAGGTCCTTTCCCCAACCGTAACGATTGAGGCGAATTGAAGTCAAAAAATGTTTCGCCGTTGCTGCGCGCATACCTTCTGAAAATGACATATACGAGAAAATTCATTAATTGAAAAAAAAAATAGGTAATATTTATGGTGGTAATTTTTAAAATTTATTACATAGAATAATAGAATAATAAATACCGGAATATTGTAGCATATATTTTAAGTATTGTAAAATTGATTTGGGGGGGGGGGGGGCGATATTGGCCTCACAGTTTGTTGTTGGCAAAATCGATATCCTTCTAAATGTAGGAAATTTTAAAACATTTTTTCCACAAGTGACGCTATTTGTCACATAATTCTGAAAAATAATGCGAAGACTACCTTCAGTGCAGATCGATTTTTTTTTAGAGAGAGAGAAAGAGAGATTTTTATAGTATGATTTTTTTCACGAAGGTGAGCATCTAAGCGAATGCTTGAACAGTGGCGTCGTCAAGGGTGGCCCGAAGGAGCCCCCCCCCGCCGCGGAAAAAATGCTGGCTCCTTCTTGCCCACCCCTGAAAATTTATGTTGTATTTGGATAAGAATGTGAATCCCTCCTCATTACATCAAAATAAGTGAGTATGAAAAAATCTTTTTTTGACATTAAAAAATAAATTTTTTCGGAGCTTCGCCCTCGCTTCGCTCGGGTATGAATAGACTTCCAATTTCATAATCCATCTGAAGCAAATAAATGTAAAAGAATGCTCCTATTTACCCCTCCTCTCCGAAATCCTTCCGGAAATTCAAGTCTTTCATATCCACTTGTTCTTGTACGTACGTACAATTTCAAAAAAGTTTCCAACAACATTAGATATTTATGCATTTTTAGCCACTGGAAAAAGTCCCCCCTCCCAAAAAAACCTTTGGGGACCCCCCCCCCAAAAAAAATAATCAACACACAGCCCTTTTTGTTACCCCACCTTCCCATTTTCGATTCTGACGACGCCACTGTGCTAAAAGAGTGTCATTTGAGATGGAAAAGTGGTAAAATTGGAATTTTTACATAGGTACCTAAATTCCTTTGTTTTGGATCCTACCATCGATCCTACTTTAGGACAAAAATTTAGAAAAATAGAGCACTGCGCAGCGTGAAAATTTTGGAGAATGTTTAGAATAAATTACGGCTTTAATCTAATTTTCATATTTTTGTTACCAATTTTTCATATTTTTTTTGGAAGTTTTTGAAAAATTTCTCAAAACATAGCTTGAGTAAAGTTTTGAAAAATTCTAAAGTTTGTAAAAAAAAATTGAAAGAATTTTTCGAGGAACAATTTAGAAAATTTTCAAGTGATTTATAGAAAAAAATATGAAAAATTGGCAAAAAACACTCATCTGTTGTTCGAGTCAAAGTCCTTATTTTTACTTAACTTTCTTCATTATCCGCGTTGAGTCCTAATTTTTAAATTTTGGTCCAAAAACGAAAATGTGAAAAAACAATCGATTATGCGTTTATTTCTGGTGGAAAAATCGATTAATAAATTATCTATTATTTTCTACGCGATTTATAATCGCTCAACATTATCAAATTTAATTGAATGCGTTTATCATCTTACTGCTAAATGCTGCTATTGCTTCTTTTTCGCAAATTCCATAGAGTATGGGCACCCGAGCCATTGTTGGAATTGCCTTTCTGAAATCAACAGGATGTACGCCATTTTCTCGATGATCAACCGTTGGCCAGAAAGGCGATACAGGGAACGGTGTGCCTAAAACCTACCCAAAAAGTTATCAAATCAAATCGCTGTAATATTTTTGTAAAAATGTAGTTACGCACATGTACAATGTACGTAAAAAAGAATGTTGGCGTTATTGAAGAAATAAGAAGTCAACAATTTTCATCCGAAATTGAATTTTTTCTCTTTCTCGCGTAATCAATTTGTATGCTATTTTCCATTCCAATTTCGACCCCATTTAAAATGTTGATGATAGATCTGGTCAAATATGGTGAATTTGCCCTGAAAATCAAATCTGACCACCCCTACCCCTTAAAATTCAAAGCAAAATTGTGTTCGCTAAAAACAACTAATTAGAAATCAATTTTCTAAAATCACTCCATTATTTAATCGTGCATTTTTTCGAGGTAGAGATTCTTATTTTGGATTTCGTGTATAAAATTCGTTTCCAATTTTGGATTTCTTTTGTAAAATTTTCAAGTCGAATCATTTTTAATATTTTTCTTCTTAAACTGTAATTAAAAATTTATCGTTCTTAATAATTTTTCCAAATTCAAACTCCCATCTTGAACCTGATATATTTTTCAACTTTGAATTTTTTTACATTTCAGTGATTTTTTTTTCAACTTGGAAATTTTTCACTTTTTTTCTTCCGCCAATAATTTTTTTTCGCTCCGGTTGCGCCTGGTATATTTTCTTAACTTATGTATTTTTTCAACCCTAAAATTTTTTCTCGGTGTATTTTTCAACACTAAAAGGCATTTTTTCAAAATTTTTATTTCTCGATCCCAATAATTTTTGTTCTCAACTTTCGAGTTATTTCTCAAAACTTTTTTCAAACTTGCTTCATTTTCTGATTTTTTTCTACTCTAAATTTTTTAGGTACTGAAATTTCCCCCTATTTACAACTCTAAAATTACATTTTTTTGATATTAAAATTTTTCGAAAACTTCATATTTGATTGAAATTCTTTTAGCTTGAGTTTCTCAAAAATTCTCCACTCATCTCATAAAATTTTCAATCCTATTTTTATTCCGTTTTTAATGATTGGTTTGCTCGTTCTTAAATAGCTGAGATGTTGGAGCAAAAAAAAAAAATAAAAGACTTGAAAAGAGAATGAATAGAGTAAGTAGATTTTTTTTAGATATATATCATTTGATGAGGTGCTCGAGTTATGTGTGCATAGCATACGCATGTTTGAAGTATATAATATTATAAAAATCACCGTATTGAGTTTTTTATCCGGTTTCGATAGCACGAGCTGTTCGGGTGTGATTTTTCTAAAAATCGAGAGCACTTTTTTTCCATCCTGTTTGTCTGGTACAACGTAATCGAGATCTTCAGCCAATTCCGCAGCGTATGTCTTGTTTTCCTGCATCGTCAGACGTAAAGGATTGTAAAAGTATCCGCCCATTATTACGGCTTTGTGAAATAATCCTTTGAAGGAAGAAAAAAAAAAAGAAACAAAAAAAACAATAAAAGAATAATGAATGGTCTAAAAACCCTTAACCATTGTATTCGAAAAAAGTACAAATTTCCGTTTTTATGTTCGTGATTTGTTATATTTTTCAATTTTTTTAAAAAATTTTCCTTTCAATATTGAATGAACCATTTTTTCCGGAGTAAATTCAAATTCTCATAATTTTGTGTAAGAATGAATGAGGTCTGAAAATTTTAAAAATTGAATTTGAGGTATTTTTACCGGTGGTCCTCGGAAATTTTATAAAAGTGGTGAAATAGGACCTCCTTTGAATTGGGAAGAGAGCTCAAAGGTTTTGAGAAGGCCTGTCATTTCAACTAAATTACTTCACCGATTTTTGTCAAAATACATGATGGTTTTTTCGACCGTTTCTATTGAACAAAGAACATAGTAAGTGCATATGGAGATAGTACCGATACATACCTTGAGTTCTAGGAGATAACATTAAATTGTGAACCACCGCCGCTCCACTGCTGCTACCTAATAAAGTCACATTGTTCGGATCTCCTCCGAAAGTGGCGATGTTATCCCTGACCCATTCCAGTCCAAGTATAATATCTTTCAATCCTTGATTTCCCGAGCATTCGTTCAAACCTAAATTTAAAAATCCTGAAAAGCATAAAAAATCATTTTTTTACAGTTCTGCGCAGAAATTTGTGTCTTTTACCTGACGAACCATAGTGTTGAACGAACACGATGAGTTGCATACCCAAAAAGTGTAATCGATGTGCATTCCCAACATATACCACGTCATTATGCATGATGTAGTCAGGTGATCCGTAATGCCAAGTTTCTGGCGAACCTTGAATTAGAGCTCCAGGATGTATGAAGAATATTACCGCTTTTAAGGAATCACCTTCTTTCGATGGCAGCTATAGATGAATCATATGCGCGATTGAAGGAGTGAACTCAGAAAAAAAATACTTTTCCGTTAAACACTTATGGCACTTACTTTTGGGGTATGAATATTATTGTACAAGCAATCTTCCGAACCGCAGACATCGTTCAGGATAAATGAGAATTGCACACATCCATGTTTTTTTTCAATCGTAGCATCTAAAATGTTGTTCCAAGGTTTTACCTTGACTGGATCCTGATATTTTGACAGTTGAAATTCAGTCTGTACGTATTTCTATGAGTATAACTACGTATCAAGACAGGTTTAATGATATGTATTACCTTGTATCGTAAAATGCCGCGAGTATTTTGTCCATACGGGATTCCAAAAAATGAGTAATACTCAGCTCCTGAAAACGCGGATATCTTCTTGATACCTCGAACTTTACCTTCGTTCACTTCAACGGTCACTTTTTGAGCCATTTTTCAATATCGAAAATGAATTACTGTACTGAAACTAAAGCAATACTGAATACCAAGAGCTATAATATACCATTGCAATAGAAACATTTTCTTTGTAACTACCTACTTTATCAGTATTGAGTTTAATGTCGTGTGGTTTATCTAGGTATTTCTTTGAATGAGCGATGTTTTGTTATTTCACTAACGAAATATACTTTCCTTTTGTTACGCTGAAAAAATCATTTTTGGTTCATACCTCAACTAGATACAGTTTTTTTTGGTCGAATTTTTACTCAATTTTTTTTTTATTGGTCCTCCATTCAAAATAAATTTACAAATCGAACTGAGTATTTTTCAGTTTTCTTTACATATAAGAAACCGGAATTTTTTAGTTTAATATTTTTTGGGGGTCTAGCGTTAAGTGTTGAGAAAACTGTAATTTTTGGTGAACTCATCAAGTGCCTACTTCAGATCACAGTTCATCAACCATGGTGGGGAAAAATATTACATGAAAAAATTAAATTTTTGAGTTTTATAACGTTCAGTTGAGCTCTCGAAACCGGTTTTATTGTTCGACCTGGTCGTATTAAAAAAATTTTAGTGCACTGTGGTCGCGTAAATACGGGGAGGAGCGATAATCCTTTCTGAACCCTTCAAAAATGAATTTGTTATTCGGAAAATATTTATGAACTTTGAATTGACCATTCTAATGTACGAATAAAAAATGAAAATCAAGTTAAAAACTATGTTTCTTCAATAGTAATCACGTCTGGATATAGAAACTACGCTTACGGATTAAAAATTGGTTTTTGAATTGACGCTGATTTTGAGCTCTGCAAAGAGAGTAGAATTGAAGGCGAACCTCCACTTGGAAATCAATTTTTAATCTCTGATGACGATGAGGGTGGTTTTTATATCCAGACTCACATATTCTTTTAAGAAAATTTTGCTCGCACTTTACTCGGGCTTCGTAAAATGCTTTTCTTGTCGTTTGAATTTTGATAGGTACCTACCTAGTCATCAAAACTCCAGTCTCCAAATCATCTTAATTTACCGCAACTCGTTTGAAAATTTTTCCATAACTATTTTTTGTTTCGACGGAATAATTTTCTGCTTTTGAGCATTTTTCAAAACGGTTTTCTCTCCGGTTTCGCTCGGGTTTAAAAATGCTTATTTTTCGTTGAAAATTGAAAGAAATTCTTAAAATAGAAGCAGAGGTGCATTCGTAGAAATTAATTAAGGGAGGGACTTGGAATTTGAGAAAAAATATGTGCGAGTGGTCAAATTTCAAGTCAGTCATTTTATACTGATCTACCACTCGAAATTAATGTGTTTTTTTTCTGATAAATTATGAACTGATCAAGAAATCAGTGGTTTTTGGCAGAAAGATCAATAAAAAATCATGAATTTCAATGGTTAAAACGCTGCCGATGCCGGAGCGAAGTGAGGCCGAAAAATTCATGAAAAATAGCGTATTTAAAGAGTAAATAGAATGCACCATTTTTTACATTTTTGTAATAAAAACATCTCCTTTTCAGGCTTGGGGAGGGGGGCTTCCTACAAAAATTCTTCTTTTGTGATATCGACTCATTTTTTCTTCATCACCCGATGAAAAAGTTTTAGATCAAATCGTATCAAATCATATCTGATTTAGATAAAATTTTATCAAAACAGATAAAATTTGATCTCAGAAATGTCCTAATCAAATTATATCTAATTTCATCTGATTTTTTTTAGATATGATTTGATCAAATTAGATGTAATTTGATCACATTATATCAAACTGGATCTGAACCTTTATAATTTTTTCAGATATAAATTAATACAAATTAGATATGATTTGATGTAATTTGATAAAATTGGATTGGGACATTTTTGAGATATGATTAGATCTGAAATTATTTCATCGGGCAGTTATTTTTGGCTCGATTTTTTTTTTTTTAAATTCTGCTTTCACTTCGCTTAAACCAAGGACGCTTAAACCCCAGCTATCTTGAAATGAATTTGCAGTGGTGTCTTCAAAAACTTTTACATGTCAATTTTTACAAGACTCCTTACCCTTAGCTTTTTTTCTGTTATATAAATATTGGTATGTATTATACCAAAATCAGCTCGTCAATTCAGTTTACGTTGGACATAATTCCACTAGCCCTGAAAAATTTTTCACATTTCTGTCCTCTTAATTTTTATTTGTCAAAATTTTCTAAAAATTAATTGTTTGTTAGTATAGGTACCGTTATCTATTTGGGCTTCTCTCGTACTGTGCAAGCCGATAGTACATATTTTTATTATTGAAAAAAAAACCACACCGACTTGACATTACATTAGTTGCATACTTACGTTAGTTTTTTCCACGAATGAATTATCTAGTAGAGAACCTTATTTTGATAAGGTAGGACCGTCACTTTATGACTTGATAAGTAGGTACCTAGTACCTACATTGGTAAAAAAAACTAGAAAGGTATTGGTTTTTTTGGGGGTGATTTTTGTTGAAAGTTTCTGAAAAATAGTTGTTTAATTTATATCCAGTTTTATTCGAACAAGATGACCTCGCGCGTCACTATTTCATTCAAAGATTCAGAAATTCTTGGGATTAAGAAAACTTCTTTGAACGAGAAAAAATATTATGCTTTTTTGGGTATCCCGTATGCTAAGCCTCCCATAGGTGATCTAAGATTTATGGTAATTATATTATTTTTCATCAACTTGATTACCTGTATCTAGGTAAGTGACTTCTTTTGTTTTAATCTAGCCTCCTCAACCTTTGGAAACTTTTCCAAAATTTCTCGATGCCACCGAATTCCAGAGTTGTTGCATTCAATACAATGAGCTTATCAATGCCAAGATGGGCAGTGAAGATTGTTTGTATTTGAATATCTTTATTCCGAAAGTATACTCGATTTCGATTATTTATTGATCGAAGATTGTACAGTTATATGGAGTCCGTTGACATGCAATCTTTTAAATTTTGTAGCTTCCTTCGTCAGATTCAGTTTCGTTATTGCCAGTGGCAGTTTATTTTCATGGGGGTGCGTACAGATGTTTAACTGCAAATACGATGACACCTCATTTACTCATGGAACACGATGTTATTTTTGTGACGTTCAATTACAGATTGCACGCTTTAGGTGGGTCCGGGTATGTTTTTTGACAGATCTGACTTTTTAAAAAATAATTTCGAAAGGTCTGTGCTGAAAATATTTCAACGAAAAAATTGAAAAATTGCGAAATTTTTCGAAAGAAACTATCAATACACTCTATGAGTTTGAATCTATGAAATGAATTTAACTGGAAATTCGAGATTTTCACCGTTCTTTCAGTCAAATTTTGACTGAATGAAGATCATTTCACTGATTTTCAAAGGCAGAATTCCATGAGTTAGGGTTCGAGCTCCGTGAGACGTCTTTCTTCTCCCCTATGTGTATTCGATTGTATCAGTTCAAGTTCTTTATTAATGGCAAAAAATCACATTCTGACCTTTCTCATTTCATTATTTAGTGATGTCCCGTACCTGGGTAGTGTAGGAAATGTTGATAAAAATGATCAAAATAATTTCTATCACTTTGGCAAAAAAATTATTTTCTTAAAACATCATTTTTTTTATTTTTCATTTTGATTTTATTCAATTGCTTATACTTTTAAATGAAAATTCTTGATCAAAATCACCTAGAAATTCAATTTTTTCGCTTTTTTGAATTTTAATTTATTCAAAAAAAGAAGAAAAACAAACTAATTTTTTTTAATTTTCTTTTTTTTTTAAATACTTGAAAATCGAAATATGTATTACCAAATGCACCATTTTCAACTTCAAAAATTTTGAAACTCTGTGCTTTTGTGAGCGGGGGAGGGGCGAGTGTGTACCTACAAATTAAAAAAAAAAATTTTTTTTGAGGTCACTTTATGAAAAAAAAAAAAAAAACGCAAAAAAATTGTATAGAAACAAAAGAGAAACTCAAGAAAGAATTCGTTTTTTGATTTAACTACTAATTCGCACTTTCATGCCAACTTTGATTTTTTTTTTTTTGTAAAATTAACTGTACTTTGGTTTTTTGGAAAAATTCAGTGATTTAATAATTCGATATTTTTTTCATCTTCAAAATTTTAAGTTAGTACACAAAATTTGATAATATTCTTGACCAATCAGAATTTTATACGTTATTTTTTTATTTGTGAAAAGATGTGAAATCGGAATCCAAGAACTTCTGTTTTTCCAACTGATATTATTTTATGTATTGCTCTAGGATTTTTAAATTTGGGTTTACCCGAGTGCCCTGGAAACGTGGGTTTAAAAGATCAATTGTGCGTTTTGCAATGGATTAAAAATAATATCAAATGGTTTGGCGGTGATTCAAATAACGTGACGTTGTTTGGAGTGAGTTCGGGAGCCGCATGTGCTCAGATGTTGGTCATGTCTCCTCTGAACAAAAGTATGGCGCTGTGGAATAATAATTTTAGGCTGAAAAATTTGCACGTGTTGATGTGTTTTCATTCCATACGTAGATCTAATCAATAAAGTAATGGCGCTTGGTGGAAATGCGTTAAATACGTGGCACATTAACCCATCTCCATTAAAAGTTGCTTTCGAATTAGGTCGTAAGCTCGGATATGAAGGTTGTGATGAGAAAACATTGCTGACATTTTTAAAATCCGTTTCAATAGAAAAGTTATTAGAAGCTGTGCTGAAAATATACGATGAAAATGTGCAGGTAGATCTAGATTGATCAGTAATTTAACAATTTTTCAAACATACCAATTCAAATTTCGCTGTTAATATATAAAATATCTCTTCAGTTACCAAGAACATATGCGTTTCGTCCTTCCGTAGAATTTATTGCAGACGGAGCTGTGCTACCAGATATGCCAATAAATTTATGGAAAAAAGTAAATAGCGTTTTGATGATAAATGGAATAAACGAAAACGAGGGGGCGTTCTTTCTCAGGGATCCAGGTACTGAGAATGTGTATATTTTTAAATGAGGTTTATTTCTCAGAAATTTTACTAACATTGCTTTCATTTACAAGCGTTCGCTCAAATTGTCGTTCGACATAGCACACTAAAGGTTGTTCTTTCCGATTTGACTTCTGTGACGGAAGAATTTTTGGAAAATATGTTCGAAGAAATTATATCGTTTTATGATATAACCGAAAAAGACGATCAAGAAAATTTTGACGCTTTGATGACAGTAAGGATGATGATTTTTCATTTTATTTCATAACTGTTTGAAATATTTCAATGTTATGGTTCCGTTAAGCTAAACTAATCAAGTATTGATTCTGAGGGGTTCAAAAAAAAAACCCTAGTAATTTACTTTGGGTGGAAAGGGCAACTTAGAAATTTCTTGAACGTCAAACCCTAAAAAGATTGAACTGACAGTCTTCAGAATAACGTTAATCAGAAAAAATCAGGGGATAGGAGTTGACTCCGAAGTCAGAATCAAACTCACTCTAAATTGACTTCGGCTCCATCTTGACTCCGGAGTCAAATCAGAATTAAGAGATGAAAAAGCGAATCATTTCATTTCAATATTCAGTTACTTAATTGTTGAACTTGGTTCTTCGGGTTTTGCTCAAAATTTTCTTACTCGAAAAGTGGAATAACTTTCTTAAAAATTCTTGGATTTTTTTGTTTTTATCTCAGCGATTTTTCATAAAAATTCTCAACTTCGATGTCCTGTATTACGAAACTGGTGATCTTTTCGAACAATTTGAGCTACGTAATTGGAAGAGAATAAGAGAAGATTCAAAATGGGTGTTTAAAAATTTACTTAGGTCGCTGAGTTCGAAATCAGACTCCTCACTTGGATCTGATTTCTTTTATTATTGTCGTTCATTTTCCTTTTGCAGTTTTCGATACAAGACGAAAAATTTGAGCGGGTGCAGGAAAAATCACCTGAGAAGGATATTCACCAAATTTCAGATTTATAATTTGATTATGTCGAATTTCCATTATTTATACTTTTTGGGACATTAAGAACGTGAAGAAATTTTTTGATAGAATTTTTCATGTAATTTTGATGTTATTTTGTTTTGATTCAAAAATTGGAATATATTTTTCTTGTCAGCAATTTTCGCTGAAATTAAAAAAAAAAAAGTTTTTTTCTTTACCTTCAGACAAACATAAAATTTATATTCCCTAAAAGCTTTTTACAGATTTACTGATCAAACATTATTATACGGTACCGGATTTTATACGTCCAGCTTCTGATTCTTACAAAATTTTTAATTATAAATTCACGTACTGCGGAAATCATAATATAATGCATGAAGCTTGGAAACCAAGTATTAAATGGAATACCAAAGGTGAATGTATTTAATTCTTTGTACTCGACAAACTTGGCATTTTTATTAAATTTCTCGATCGCGCTTAGGTACTTTTCACGCAGACGACTTGGGTTATGTAATTGCTCAGAAAAAATGGCACACCCCGGTAGAAGACAGAAAACTCGCGGATACCATATGCACGTTGTGGAGTAATTTTATGAAATACGGGTACCAATGAATTTTGATTTTGATTCCAAATTGGATTTTGTTTGAATTTTAACTTCGGACTTATTCTATGTAGAAACCCAAATGGCATGAGCTCCCACGATGTATGGATCCCTTCAACCGAAGAAATGCCGCAGTATTTACAAATAAATAAAAATTTAACGATGAGAAATGAGAACGTGGATTCGGAAAGAGCCAAATTCTGGATGTATCTGACAGAGAAATATTCTTTATAAGATGTGAGCAGGTATAAAGTTCAAATGAAAGCGGTTATTTTATGAGACGTACATTTTTTTGACCAATTTAATGAGTAGTTTCCAATCGATTGCGAATAACGCAATGAAAAAAATTTGAAACGGTAATTTTGAAGATTCTAAAAATTCATTTATTACTTTATTGGAAGAACTTATGTGTACATGAAGTCTGAGAACAATTTTTACGTTTCGAAACAAAAATAACACCTCTAAAATGAGATCGAAAATGTTCAGTTTTCAGCTCTCCACACCTTTTGTTTGTGTTCATAATATTCCACGGTTTTTTTTGGAGGGAGGGGTGTATGGGGGCTTCCGTGACATCTGGTGATCAAAATTAGCCAAGTATAAAGAATAATAATAATATAATAAATGTTATGGACCATCTAAAAGTTTTAATTTTTTCCGAATTTTC
Source organism: Pseudococcus jackbeardsleyi (assembly GCA_038380155.1). Lineage (NCBI taxonomy): Eukaryota > Metazoa > Arthropoda > Insecta > Hemiptera > Pseudococcidae > Pseudococcus > Pseudococcus jackbeardsleyi. The sequence goes on from CM076242.1 coordinate 8,609,379, forward strand.
TCATGGAAGAAAAAGAATTCGTCTTTATTTTTCCAGGGATTATAAAGACCGTCATCAAGGATTTTTTTGTTTTAAAAATGAGACATGTTTCTCCTTTTAAAATGCTTTAAAAACGATTATTATTTTGGTTTTCAGATGCAGGAAATTTTCGAAAATCTTTTGACTCATTTTTTTTATTTTCTACAAATTAATTGAATTTTATCGATCCAATTACGGAAATTTTTTACGAAGAATTTTAACCGCATTTTTCACTTTGTATTTTGCTTCTCATCCTTTGGAAGAAAAGTTCGAAAGCTCTAAAATTAATTGATATCAATGATATTTACCCAACTACCAATTCTCTTCTGTTTTTTTTTTTTTGACGATTAAAACTTAAACGTAGGGTTGAATTAGAACATTTTTTACTATTTCGAACGTTTGGAATAAATAAAATGTAAAATTTGATGTCATCGTTAATGTTCGAAGGTCCATAAATCAGGCTAATTGGAAAACTATTAAAAAAGCGCGCCATTGAGGCTCGACAAGGAGGTTCTTAAATTTACAGGTACCTCAAAAAATTGAAATCATTCTGCCATTTCGAAAATTGAACTAAATAGCTTTGCATGAATGGCAACCAATTCATTACCATCTTTGGAATTTTTTCCGTCCTTTTTCGGTGATTTCAATTTTATTTCCATTTTTTACAATTATTTTGTATCAATTTTTAGCCAATTTTCGACCAAAAATAAGTGTTTTTAGTTTGAGTGAAGTTTTTTTCATCGAAGTAAAATTATATATTTTTATTCTAAAAGTTCTTTATTTTCAACAGAGTACGTTATTTCATTAGTTTCAGGAGTATTTTTCAATGACCATTTTTGCGATTCGCTAGATCCATAAATTACGAATATCGCAGCACTCATCATTAGAACACCAGTCGACGTAAAAAAACAAGTGTTCCATTCGTTTATTTTCTGTAAAAAAAAAAAAAGCAACAAAACAAAATTTGATATTGCACGAGGGTCATGAGCGAGTATGGGAAAAAAGGTCACACGATCAAAAATGAAATTCCGTTGAAAAAACGTTCAAAATTGAGAGTATTTTTTTTCGTAAACTTTGAGGTTTGACTTCTTTTTCTCAAAAATTTAATATCTTGCTAAATTTGAAATATAGAGGCCTGGGCCAGTTCCATTCGATTTCTGTATTTTAAAATTTTTTTTTACACGACTTAGCCAAAAAAGTAAAAAATGGAAAATTGGTGGGGTGATCTGTTTTCCCATGCGCTCCCTCTAATAATTTTTGGGAATAGAATTGAAATTTAAAAAATACCAACATGATTTTGGACAATGAACCCTATGAAACTTTGAGTCACGATGAATCCAACGGTTTGACAGCACAGTGACAATCCAGAAACCAAGCTGGAATGGTTAGGCGCCATATTCACCGTGATTAGCCTGTAAATTTACTCAAATAATTTCATTTCGATTAATTTCTAATTTGTATTATCTTTTTGGCCAACTGGCCAAGAATTATTTTCCTATAAAAATTTCATTTCTAGAGAAGGCACGCAAAAAACATCCCTCTACAAATACATACTTAGCCAAATTTTCAAGATATTTTTGCTAAAAAATTGCGAATAAAAATAGAATTTAAAAGGTCCATACTTACTCTAGAAGCACTTTATTGTAGGATAGTAAAATACAGATAATTATGAAACAAATATTCGCCTTGAAAAAATCATCTATGAAGGGGATAATCGCGTATGAAAGAGCACAGACCGTCAAATCAACGCCGACGATTATTTTATGAATCTGTCAACCATACGAATATTTCTCCACGTAGCAAAATTCAGATGATTTAGAATGAAATAACTTACGATTTATTATACCTGAGTAGTCTTGAGATTGGTGTAATTTTGCCAGTACCCCAACAACATGCCGGCTACAGGGATCAGTATTATAACAAAAATTTGCGGCACCGAAGAAATGAATCCAATATCTTTGATGCTTTTTTGAGTCTTGTCTGAAATTTCAGTCTGAGATTGATTCTAATGACTTGTACATATTTTTTTATTCTGAACTCGGTTGTTCTTTTAGGAGTATTAAATTTTATTACCACTGATGTAAAGTGGAAAGTATCCGGATATGAAAGTAGATCCCCAACCGAAGGCAAATTTGCCAGTGGATAGAGCCCAGAATGCTGACGAAGTGAGAATATCTTTGTATGGATAGGCGTTCTAAATATTATAAAATTGATCTTGTATTTTTTGGCATACAAAAATATCCACCCTATTAACTTGATTTTTTTTAATTCGAACTTAAGATATGATTCCTTTGGACGTCTTTGGTTTCTCTCAAAATATAAATTAGTTCTTTTTTCGAGATCAGTTTATCATTTGAAGGCTCATTTCGAACCAGCGTTAACCAGATGACTGACCACAAGGTGCAGAAAAATCCTGCCAAATTTTAAAATTTATTTCAACGATGAAAATATTTAATTTTTTTGACAAAATATGAGGTGGGGAGTGAAGATTAATTACCTGTAGCATAAAATATCATTCGCCATCCCCAATAATAAGCTATAAATCCACAAAAAGGATATATTATCGCAGCACCGACATAGAGTCCATTAAGTACGGTCGACATAAATACAGGTCTTTCTTTTTTTGGCACCCATCTGGAAAAAATGGCTGCCGTGCTGGCTGAAGAAAATCCCTGAGAATTGGAGTAATTGGAAACCTGTTTAAAGCTGGGGTTTTGAGTTATAAAAGAGAATTAAAATCCATATACTTACTTCAAACATACCTACTAATCCTCTACATGCTAAAAATGCGTAAAAACTCCATTCCAAAGTGATCGGTGTGAGTATTGTCAGCATTCCTGTAAAGGCCATGCTGACACCGTAGGTAACCGATCCTCCGAATTTTTGAGTCAGTTGACCACCAGCAGGGGAAAAAATGAATCCGTACCAGAACATGTTTAGAAACAATCCGATGGTTATTGAATCCCATTGGAATTCTGGTCGCTTAGAAGCAATTTATTCGGTTATTTTAAAATTATTAAATTTTGGCTTCATTGGGAATCCTTACAACTCGTCGAAATTGATTGAGAGGCATGTCATCGATGCCTCAGAACCAAATTTTGAACTGCCATTCGTTTGTTAATTATTGGCAGATTTTTGAAAATATCCATGGAGTCTTATCAGCGTGTTGATTTTTCATAAAAATGATAAATCGTGAGATAAAAATCTGATAATCAATTTTTATACTAAAATCGACCTTCTGAATCAATTAAGATCAATTTCAATCCGTTCTGGAGCCTTGAGCGAACCTTGACTTCTTTCTAGTGCCCTAAAATTGCTCCAGAATACGCTGGAATTGGAATGGCGACTACATTTTTCACCAATTTAATTTCCTAGTGATTAAAAAAAATTCCATTATCCCGAATCTCCGCTGCAACGAGCTCAAAATTTCGTCTTATCACGCAGGGTGGCTTCCTCCTCCCTCCCCTCGATTGAAATATGTAAAAAAACGCATCGAATGAGAAAAAATTGGAAAAAATTTAGGTATTTGAATCGAAAATTATCGATTTTTCTCCCTAAATTTTGTTGAAGAATATTGATGGGAGAGGGGGAGAGGGTTAGTATTGGAAATTGAAGTTCAAAAATGCGAAAGTTGAGCCATCCAAGTATAGACGTGAGCTTTATGAATGTATGGAAAAATTGAGAATGACGAATACTGATTGCAAGTTCGTTTCAACTTCCAAGAGTGTTTTTTGAGTATTTTTTACTGAAAATTTCAATTTAGCTAAATAGGGTTTCTGAATTACAACAAAGAAAAAAACCATAAGTATTTTAAATTAAAATTTTTAAAAATAAATTTCACTCATTTTTGAGCACCAAAACAAAAATTTTATACCATAAAAACACTACCATAATTTTTTGAAATCGGCATTGAAAAAAATTAAATTAATTTTATAAAATCGTGAAATGAAAAATTGATCTTCAGGCTAAAATTAATCTAGGAATTGAATGAGATCATTTTTGAGCTGCTTTGGAGCCTTCATTGAAAGTTGACCTTAGTTCTGGTGGACTGCCCTTCTTCTTGAAGATACCGAAGGCAATTAATTTGGGAGGTGAAAAGGGTTTGATTAATCAGCCTCTGATAAACTAGGAAGAAACCGGTTCAAAATGTTACCTTTGATGGGAAAATATTTCACAAAATTTTCAACCTTTGCTCTGTAAGGAAAGAGAAATATTGCCTACTTGTAGAAAATTGAATAATTTATGTTTTTGAAGTGGTTGGACAAAAAAAAAATTAACACAAGTTACGAAAACTATGAAGAAGAAGGTAATATACTAACCTACTTTTAGTTAATTTTTTTATTATTTTCAAGAAGAACCTCCACATATCCATTTAATACCATCGGCCATTTTCAAAATATTTCCAAAAATGGAAAAATAGATTTCAGCATTTAAAGATTTCACCCTGAGATGTGGATGTATTGAGCCAAATTTCACCTCAAGCGGTGTTAACAGGCTGTAAAAATATCCTATAAAATTTGATTCTATTAATATTTTTATTTACTCGAGTAATTGTTCTGTTTCCTTTGACAATCTCTTTTGAGCTGGTCATTTCAACGATAGCCATGGTACCCATCAGACATTCCATCGAGTATATTACAAACCCTAGAAATAAGAGAATTGCCACAAGAAATCGTTTCGAAAACCATATGGAAGTTATCCTAGAATTTTCGTACAATTTCCACAAATGAGACCAATTCGTGATTTGAAAAAAAAAAAAAAAATGAATAATTCAATAAATTACCTGACGTCTCGAGAGTTGAGGAAGGCAGACGTAATATCTGAAGTCGTGTTTTCAATTTTCATCTTAAAAACCAATGAAATTTTGATCTTAACCCTGGTATCGTAACAATTTGCACTGTATTTAGTTATGGCTTATACGAACCTAGCATTCGTCATTAGTTCATAAAGCTTCTCGCAACGTCACTTGTCAAGGTATAAATTAAAGTGCACAATACGCACGTAAATACCAAATCCATTGATAAACATATCACACCTCATACCTCGCCCATCTTTTTTCATACATCGCGTTGAATTATCGTTAAAAAAAAGACGTGAAAAAAAAGTGAACCGAACTCGAGTAAGTACGAATATTTAATGTATATTTTGTTCACCGGCACAACCATCGAAAAAAAATTAAACTTGAAAGCACTGATAAAAAAAAAATTGACAGAACGGGACCTTCGAACGCGATAATTTTTAGACCAAGTGGACGAATTGATAAACGTGTGAAAACTTTCAGACACCAGGTGGAAAAACACTTATCTGTCGTTCGATACATTAATCAGTTCTAAACATTGAGCTCGTGGATTTTCATCAGTATCGAGTTGTCGGAGCATCGACCACATTTGAGGTTTGCTAGATCCCAGGACTACGTATACTGCTATACTCAATAGCAAAGTCACTCCTGAGGAAAAGAAGCATATGCCCCACTTTTCCACTTCCTGTAATCAAAATTAAATAGATCAACGGTAGGAAAAAGTATTTCTGGCGATTTTCCAAGTCAATAATACTCACGTGGTTTTGATTTGCATATCTGCAGACGAGTTGTACGAACATGGCGCCTACCGTGTGCCAAAATAATGCCAAGCCTGATAAAATACTGGAGTGATTCGGAGCCAAGTTGATTATAATTATTCTACAAATGAGGGTTGAAATTTAGTAAAAAAAATTTTGAAGTGAGTTTTTATTTTAAAAAAAATCATCGTCGAAAATGGAACATTCGATCTGTCAAAAGAAATGAAAACTGATCGCTCGTCGTGTTGAGCCCGAGCAATGATGTCTTTTTCCCACGGTGCTCTCGTGGGAAAAGGACGTCATTGCTCGGGCTCAACACAACGGGCTGTCAGTTACTATTTTTTTGACTATGTTGCATTAACTTCCACTCATCAAAATATTAATATTGTGTAATGAAAAAATGGCGACTGTGCCTTCGAAATTTTTTTAAAAAATGGCCGCTCAGAGTTTTTAAATTGCCATAACTATGCGAAAAATGGCTCAAAAAATTTGATTTTTTAAAAATAATTTCCAACCCTTAGAATAAGTTGAAAAAAACTTAGAATTTTCATCTAAATTTGGTGGAAAACGAAAAAAATTTACTTGTAAAACACATTTTGCCTCCTTCACCCTCCTCGTAAAATATTTGCCCGAAGTGTCCAAAATTTTTATCAAAATTTTTCCTCATTATATCAAAATCTTTTTCGAAGGTCAAACTATATTTTTTGAAATTTTCAAAACTTATGTTAGTGCTTACTGAAAAATAACGTAGCTCAAAGATAGCATGGCTTTGATGACCGCCAAACATAAATAAGAGGATCCAAGATGATCGAGGTGGTTTGTGAACACAGCTAAAAATATGAAAAATATGGCAGCGATGGTATAGGTGACAGAAATTATGATTTTGTAAATCTGTTCGTAAAAAATTTCAATATAAGTACATTGAAAAAAAAAAAAACTTTCAGTGGTATAATTTTATCAAAGGTATTGGAATTACTTTGGTTGGTTTGAGATGACTTTTGCTTTGCCAAAAAGCGATTCCCGATCCGATTAAAGGAACGATGAAAAAATCAACGCTGTTGGCAATTGGTATTATGAAGAGAAAATCTTCGGTTTCATTGTCTCTTAGAGTGTTATACGTATCTGCGAATAGTTGAAAGAATTGAAAATTTCGGTACCTATATCTACGAATGCTAGTACGAAAAAGTACTGCTGTTCTGTGCTGATTTCGGTCAACTTTATTTTTCATTGAAAATTGCTCAATGAGTCGTCGATTTTTTTTTCAAAGGTGCTCAACTAGAGACTTTTATTTCCTGTCCCTGTGTCCTGGACTATGGAAAATCAATTTTTTGAGGGGGAGGGGGTAGTTAAAATCTAAGAAAATCCCATCTCTGAATTTTTCAAACTTTTTTTCGTTGACTGGTCATTGTAACTCGTTCGCAAAAAATTCAGCCTAAATCATAATTTTCTAAAAATTAGTTTTTAATTTGAATCATATGGATTTTTTAAACTCATCTTCCCTTTCATTCACTTTATTGCTTATTCCTAATTTCTTACTTAATTAAAAAATCTTCATTACTAAATTCATTGTTGTTGAAAAAACCTACAGAATTGTCAATTTGTCCTAAACAAATGAGGTCTAAAAAATTGTGGCGGAGTAGAAAAATTACGAAATTTTATTTTTAAATCATTGATTATGTATTCGCATTTTTGTTATAGTATTTCATCAGTATGTTATCATTGTTATCAAATCTTTTCTATAAAATTCGAAAAAAATTGACGAAAAAATGAATGCGTTTTTTGCTTTAAAGCAAAAATCTTAGAACATGGATATGTCAATAAGATGCATGAATTGAAGGTGTCGGAACACACTAGGCACTCTGCACCTAGTGTGTACCGCACTGAACTTTTTGATTCAACATAATGTCATTATGTCTAACTATCTTACTAAGTAATGTTGGTTCAAAACCATCACACTAAAAACTTACTTCAACTACTTGATACAACATAATATCATTATGTCTTTATCTAAAATGAAAATTTTCCAAGTTTCTTCAAGTCTAACATAATATCATTATATCTTCATCTAAAATGATTTTTTTTTTTCAAGTTTTTTTAAGTCTAACATAATGCCATTATGTCTTGATCTAAAAACATTTCAATTTTTCATTCTTTTCAATTTACCGGGTTTTTGATTCATCAACTTTTCAATTTGACCTTCTGATTTATAAAATCCTCATTCCGATTTATCGAATTGACCGCAATTTATCGAATCAACTCCAATTTATCAAAATGACTCTCTGTTTCATCGAATAAACTTTCCAATTCATCAAAGCGACTTTCCAATTTATTGATTCAACTTTCCAAATTATCAAATCAACTTTCCGATTTTTCAAATCAACTTTCCGATTTATCGAATCGACTTCAATTTATCAAAATGACTTCCCAATTTATCGAATTGACTTCCCAATTTATCAAATCAACTTTCAGATTTATCGAATCGACTTTCAGATTTATCGAATCGACTTTCAGATTTATCGAATCGACTTTCCTATTTATCGAATCGACTTTCCTATTTATCGAATCGACTTTCCGATTTATCGAATCAACTCCAATTTATCAAAATGACTCTCTGTTTTATCGAATTAACTTTTTAATTTATTAAATGGACTATCCGATTTATTGAGGACTTTTCGACCGACTTTTCAACGACTGACTTTTTGACCGACGACTGAAATAATTTTTTCTAAGTTTCTTTGAGTCTAACATAATGTCATATGTCCTAATTGAAAAACGTTACGTTACGTGCACCGGCATTCCAACATAATATCATTATGTTATTATCTGAAATGAAATTTTTCTAAGTTTCTTCAAGTCTAACATAATATCACAAGAGTTATGTTACAAAACCGGTGTTTATTGTGAAACTCTAACATAATATCATTATATCTTCATCTAAAATGAATTTTTTCTAAGTTTTTTCAAGTCTAACTTAATGCCATTATGTCCTAATCTAAAAACATTACGTTACACTCCAGCGTTTCGTTACACCTCCAGCGTTTCGTTACACCTCCAGCGTTTCGTAACGCTTTCAAAATTTTACCCCCCAGCCCTAAGACATATCCATGTCAAAACACTTACGTAACGAGAAATTTTTAGAGGAAGCACAGAAAATGGCTGAAAAAAATTTCATTCGATTCAATTTTATCAATTTTCTGATGAAAAATTGTTGCCAGTCTTGAAAACTTTCCAAAAAAATTCATATTTACACATTTTAGAGGAAAAAATTAAGGCCAAGTATAAGCTTGAAAATATTATATTTTTTATTCGAGTCAAAATTCACTCTTTCACTTTTCAGAATCCCTAATAATTTTAAACAAGGTTTCTTCTGCATTCCTCCAATTCCTCATTTCACTTTTATCGCGGTCTAAAATTTTTAAAATCCTTTTTCCAACATCGCCACTATCTCTTAATTATTATTCTCTTGATTACTCGACATGCCATGCCATCTAATCTACCCCAAACTGCATTCTTCTGAAATTACTTTCTAACGGTCGCGGTACCTACAATTCGTAGTTTTGAGTTGGTCGTATAATTTTGCTCTAATAGTCTTACATTACGTATCATATTTACCTTTATATTAATAATTCGGTCCTTGGTATTTTCAGTCAGTTTGCTTAAAATTCCATGTTTTTTCAAAAAAGTTATCAAAAATTCACAATTTTTTGATTATGTTATTTTGTATAAAAAATCTATTACTTGAATTTTTTTCAAGATTATAATTATATTTTTCCAAAAATCAAGTCAGATCGATCTTTTACGTCATCAAACTTGGAAACACTGATTTAGTTTATCTTGGGTAAATTCCCTCGAGTTGAATGGAGCACAAAATGGAAATAATTCATCCAACCTCAATAATCTTCAGTTAAAATTCTTATTAAAATTTGCCATCTTTCTAAACTTTTGAAGCTGTAACTTCGTTCAAAAATTTGTAGATTTCTGAATTAGGTCTTTAAACTTCTTTTGATGACCTTTACCTACTTCACTGGGATGTAAAATTTGGAAAAAAACGATAACTTGCTGTAAAATTTTTTCGAATCGACACGAGATGATCTCTCAAGAATTGAAAATGGTGTGATTCAATGAAATATTGATCTCAAAATCGATGTTATCGCTTTAAAAAATTTTCATCGGTATTTTCGGATTTTTCGTAAAATTTCAACCCAATGCCATAAGTCGCAAGTCCAGCTAATGAGAATTTCGTAGAGTTCGTTTTTTTTAAATTTATTTTTGAAAATTCATTTTTTTCATTCATTGAAGATTTAAGATTGTTTTCGGAGCAATTCGTTAGCAAAAAATGTCCGAACTCAGAAAAAAAATACGATTCAATATGCCATAAAAAATGACAAAGTGCCTGAGCTCAAAGATAAAAATCATAGTCCTTTTTGGGAGATCATTCCATACCAAAAAAAAAATATTTATTCGTAAAGCTTCTCGAGATATTTAATTTTTAAAAACTCATTTTCTCATTACACGCAGGCACCTCTCAATAAATTGAAAATGACCATTTGACAATTTCTTCGAATCTGAATCCTAATAAATATGAAAATTCAACTCCTCCCAGAAAAACACATCACAGAACACTTTTCGTACTTGGATTAAACAATACAATAAATTTCCTATTCCTACCTCTTAAGAAGCTCACAGGAGAGTATGTCAGTGCGAAAGCAGACGCCCAACCCAAGGCGTATTCAACTGTAAAGAGAGCCCAGCACGGCGACGACGTGGCAATATCTTTAATCGTTTTGATATCCTGAAGAGTGACATGAAATTATGAAAATTTAATGGAATGGTGTCCTTTCACAGTCCACCTGTAAAGTCATTTTATATGGTGGAAAAAAATTGACGTATATTTACCCGTTTTTTCATGGTAGTGATGGTGTTCTGCAAAATATATACCAATTCTTGATCACACATCTTTTCATCTTCCGTAGGTAGATTTTTCATGTCCAGCCACCAATCGTGTCCGCATGTAAAACATAAACCACCTAGAACGATTATTTGTAACTAAAAAATATTTATATAGGTGGGTATGGAAAATGTGTCTCAAGTGCTGATCGTCGACTTCCATTTAAAATCTAGATACAAAAACTAAGCCATGTAACGAAAAAATGGCAATTTTTCAGCTCAAGTCTCTAAATCAACTCACTCTCAGATCTACCTAATTATAACAGTGGAACAACAGATCTACTTTGTAAAATATAATTCGAGTATAATTTGTCGAGCGCACTTACTTGAAACAAGAAGGTAAATATACCACGGTAAATCGATGAAATAATTACAAAAATAGTTCAAATACTGTGTAACACCAGCGCCAAAATATATTCCAGTGATAACCCAAACCATAACCGCGGTTCTCTCTTGTTTTGGTATCCAGCTACCAAATATTTCTGTGGTGCTGACTAAGCAAAGGCTCTAGAACAGATTCAAGACGTGAATAATTTTCAACATAGAGATGATCGAATGATGAACGAATGTTTTTGAGCACTTACTTGAAACACGCCAACTAATCCTAAAGATAAGAGGTATGCTCTATACGAGTCAGCAAATATGAATATAATATTGAGCAATAACATGCCACTTGTCAGAAACATCGACACCGCGAAGACCTTAGCACCTCCGAGTTTCTGTGCCAAAAATCCGCCAAAAAGAGAAAACAGGAAACCAACTTGAAAAGCGGTTAATGCCAACTCGATCTCATTCGCTTCCCAATAGTTTTGTTTTGGCTGAAAAAAAAAGAAAAATTAGGCAATTGATTCGTTTAATATATTTTGAGAATTTTTTTTCCAAATTCAAAATGATTTCTGTTTTATTGATTAGATTTCGATTTTGAAAATTCATAAAATGCTTAAATTTAAAAAAAATGGTAATTTTGAAAAATTAATGTAAAATGATGAAAGTAATTTGATTTTCTGAAAATGAATGTGTGACCCTGCCGTAAAGAAGGGACCCTGTGAAGGAAAAATCGATACTTCTATTTTCATGTTTGGTCCAGATTTAGTATTTGGATCAAAAACGTGAAAAATGAGACATAGATTTTTTTAAACTGATGGGGGGAGGGAGAAGGTGTGAATTATTTTGGGGTTCTCTCGAAGTGGGGTCAAAATACGTGAAAAATGTTAAAAATTCGAGGTTTGTGTGATAAAAAATCGAATAATGGCTCGCTTTTGTGAAAAATTTGACAAAATACTTGCAATGATATTCTATGCAAAGGAAGGTAAAAATATCATATACAAGTGTGGAGCGAGGATGATTTTTCAAAACCAGTCAAGGACAATAAAAAAATTTAAATTATCCATTTTCCAATTTTCCGAAAGAAAATTCTTTCATCTCACTTGTCCACTATCGACAGTTCTGTGAATTTAAAAGGAAGTCCCTCGAAGAGCTGTTGGTCACTTTTATCTTGAGTGGGTAGTATTGGGGCCCTAAAATTGAAAATTTTTAAAATCGCTGTTCTGAATTTTTGTTTCAGTTTTTCTTGGAAAAATAATTTATTAGAGGCGAATGAATGTAATGAGGAGTTATTTTTTCTTATTTTTGAACATTTTTAAGCAAAATGGGAGTTTGAATTATTCAACAATTTTATTATAAATGTGCTGGTGTCGGAAAAATTCAATTTTTTCTCATTTTTGTTTTCTAATGTTTTGGAAACTTCTGAAAAACTGATTTTTCCACCAAAATTTAGCTGAGCCGAGGAAAAAAATTTGGAATTTTTTTTTCAGACAATTAGTAAATTTGAAGAATTATAAAGACTAACTTTTTTGGCGAAGAAATTTAATTAAAAATCGGTAAATCGCTGGATAAAGTAATTTTATGCCTTGATTGGGAAAAATTTGCTTTTTTAATAACGTTTTAGTTTTCAGGTTTGGAAAATGAAAGCCTCGAATTTTTTTAGAGATTTTTAAAATTGTTCCTTTAAAAAACCATTTGAACCAAAATCTCTGAAATCAATAAGCTTCAAACTCTTCACCCCACAACCCAAATATAATAAGTATGCTGAAAAACAAAACAAAAAAATTGGCACTGACCGCATTTTTACCATTTGAGGGGTTCAAAAACTGATTTTTCGATGCCTTCCTTTGGACAGTTTGATTCGTATGGACATTGGTCGAATAATAAGAAAAAATTTCATTGAAAATTAATTGAAAAGGTTCAAACTGGAACTTACACAGAATTTTCGGGAAATTAAGAATCCCATTTTGCTCAAAAATAATTGATAATCAAAAATTTTTCTCTCACTGCCTCCATTCTCCTCTAAATAATGATAACACCTCAAAAATTGAAAAAACTTCAGACAGTGGTTCTAAAAATTTTCAAAATGTTCAACTTTGGCGACTCATTTATCTTCCAAAGAAGCTTTCCGAGAAAATTAACGCTCAACTCGTATCAATTTCATCAAAAATAACAGTTTTAGAGCGGTGGCTCACATTCGATCTATTTAAATAATTTTCCTTTTAAGTAATCAATTTTTACTAGTACGGATGAAGCTCTCTACTTGAAGCAGCGAAAATATGCGTACGAGTGAAAAAAAAAATTGAAAAATTACCACGTCATTTCTGTGTCTTTAGTCAAAAACAAAGCCAAAAAAGTTCTTTTTTAAAAACCACTGTCTTTTTAGAACGGATTCTCGGAAACTCCCATTGAAAAAATAATATTAAAATAGATCAAGTACTTAAGTAAGAACTGCATTTTCATGGAAAATTGTTTTTATGAATAACTTCTCTACGTAATTTCACTTTTCTTACCTGAAGCGACGTATATGATGAATGAAAAATTATTCTATTATCGGTCGAGGCGTCCAGAGCAATTGCTATCAATTGAAGTACAAATCCTTGGATAAAATATGCCTTGAATAATGAAAACGCTACATTCAATCGTCTGGATTCAGCTTGCAATATCGGAAATGTCCTTTGATTTCTGGATTCGGTTGGATCTAAGTGCAGTTGTTGATAGGGTTCATCGTTGTCTTCTTCCCGTAGCACATCCATGATCTAATTTTACACGTCAACTAAACTGACCTAATGATAGGCTAATTTGTCGTCAACTAAATGAGCTATTTTGTGCGTGACTGTTCGATGGTGTTGATGCCAAAGATTAAAACGTTTCTGGTTTTTAATCTGTTGTAGGCTCGTTATCTTGAAGATGAAACGTGATTCCGGCGAGATTATTCATACCATTGGAATCGGTAAGTTTTATCAATTAATTTTTCGTTATCTATTTTATTGAATTTTTGTTTTCCAAGTTGAGATGAATGAAGGTGGATTTCATGTGTATTTAATTTATTCGATCACTTTCTCTACCTACTTATTCTTCATTATGATTCATATCTTTAAAAAATTCAACGTGATAAGAAATTATTTTAAAATAAGTATCGATATATTTTCTTTTTTTAAAGTCTCGTTTAAATTCCTTCGGCTTTTTTTCTTCAAAATTTGATAATTTATTCGGTAGGTTTATCATTTCGTGGTTTTATTTCGATATCATTTTTCGAATTTGATAACACCGACCATGGCTGAGGATCGCTTGATCCAAATATCGTGAATATAACCGCACTGAAAAATAATACGCCAGTGGATAAAAGGAAGCAAATATTCCATTCTTGTAATTTCTGAAATCGAAGTAGAACATAAGTGAAAAAATTAACCAAACTGGTAAAATTGTGTTGGAAAACTTACGTGATTTTTTATCACAAATCCAACGATAGTTTGTGTAAAAATGATGCCAGTCGTTTGCCAAAATAACGATAATCCAGCCAAAATACCCGAGTGATTTGGTGCCATGTTGACTGTGATTACCCTATACAACGGAAAATTTCAAATCTTTCTCGTCCATCGAATTTTAAAAGGAAACAAAATTTATCTTACGTACTCTAAGAATATCTTATTACACGATAGTAATAATTTGATGATTACAAAACAGACGATGGTTATGGTGAAATTATGCGAAATGGTGATTATTGCGAATAAAAGAGCTGATAAGAGGTAGCCGCCGCTGATGACACATTTATGGATCTGAAACGTTAATTAGGGAAGAAAAACAATTAAATGTGGTGTGTGGTAAGGGAATATGAGTGATATGTATACCTGTGTTGTGGTCAGAGTGGTGTGATTTTGCCAATAATTCATTAAACCACCGATAGTTGGAATTATAAAAATACTGATGTTGGGAATGAAAGCGAGCAGTCCTATTTGGCTGATATTTTTTTGAGTTGCATCTGCGTGGTTTGATTGAAAATTAACTCTAATTGAAGTCTTTTATAATTGGTTTGAAAAAAATTGCAAGATGGGTGGTTGATTTTTTTAAAAATCTTGCATACGAGTGAAGTTCATCAAACAATGTGTAGGAATTGAGAAAAAGTTGAAAGAATATAAAAATACAGTTTTTTATGTTCATCTGTATAGCTTTTTTTTTTTTTGTATTGAAGGAAAGATATTCTTTTTATAAATCAGCTGTTGAAATATGAAAATATTTTCGAAAAAAATTATTGAAAAATATGCAACCCGAATAATGAGTAAATTTTTTGCATTTTTTTTTTTCAAAGTTGAAAAGATGGCTGAATAGGAAGTTGTGTGTAGACCTCAAAACGACCTGATAAAAAATTCATCTCTTTGACACTAAATTTAGTTAATTTATTCCTCCCAATAAGTCCTAAAATTTGATGATACGTATTGAAAAAAATTTCCTACAATGTTTTTCGAATTATTTTTTCAAAAATAATTTTAGTGGTTATAAATTTCTATACTTACATATTCATAAAAAACGTTTGCATTCATTTTTCATGCTAAGCATATTTTGTAGAAAACTTTAAAAATTGTGTCTTTAAAACTTTTTTCATTCTCCAATAAAAAATTGAAAGAAAATATTTTTGGTAAAATTTTTCATGAACGATGAGCATAGTAATAAATCGTTGAAAAGAATCACTGAAAGCAAACGATGAGAAAATTGCTGCAGAATTGGTAAAAATTCACTGGAAAGTCGACGAAATATTTGAAATTGACGGAAAAATCAGTTAAATCCTTTGAAAATCAACGAAAAAATCCGCTGCAATCGAAGAATTTTTTTGATTTTCTCTGTGCTGCAATTTTGACTTTTTTTCAGTGACTTTTCACCGATTTGAATCGAGAGAGCAGAATTCCGTTCTAAAAATTTCTCAGTAAAAGGATGAAAATGAAGGTTTTTTTTTAGGCCAATTCAAAGCAAGGAAAATTGCATGAAATTTACCAGAAAATTTTGGAAAATAGCAAATTTTGTATTTTTTAGGTTCAACAAACGTCATGAGTACGAATCGTTATTCTCATGTTAGGTATGCATTTTTTTTTTTTTTTTGTAAAATTATTTTCGAAATCCAAATTTGGGAAAATTTTTTCTTCATTTTTGTGGCCATTTTGATGAAATATCGTAAAAATAAAATATTTTTTCGACTGGAACGTAGGGATTTTATTTCACTGTAAGTGACGAATTATCAAAAGAAGAAAGATCACAATTCTTGTTTTTCGGTATAAAAAGGTCTAAAATTTTTACTGAAGTAGATAGGTACCTATCTATGTCTCCTTTTTCAAATTCCAGTTCATTGATCATTTTTATATCATGTAAACAAGGTGCCCAACAAGTAAATGATGAAAAAAAGAAGAAAATTCTGTCAAAATTTCAGTAAAAAGTGGCGAAAAAATGGAAAATCAATGCCACTTTAAATTAGGTACTTTTTTTATTACTGAAATGAACGAAAAAGTGATAGAAATTCACTTTATGAAGGTCTTTTTTCTCAAAAAATTTCCCTCCAGCTTCGTTTGGGCTCAGTTTATCAACATGTCTCAAAAAGATGAGGTGAAAAAAATCCCCATTTTGCTATTTTTCCTTTAAAAAATTTGTTTTAGGCAGGTGTTTGATTTTTTCTGCCATAGCTTTCAATTTTTTATTCAAGAGAGAGATTTTCTAATCTACCTTGAGCTGTTTTTGGAGTAGAAAGGTTTTTTCTGAAAACTTTGTATCCGGTAGTGATTTTTGATAGAAAAAATTGCCACCTTGCTACTTCTCATAGGCTGATAATTCAACTGAAAAAATCACCAAAACTTCCGCCTTGTGTCTCATCGTTTAATTTACCTCTACTCGCGTGAAAAATTTGAAAAAAAAAACTGCGACCTATCATTCAATTTTTGATTCATTACGATTTGAAAATTTAGCAACCTTTTATGTATAATGGAAGATACACTACTGTGAACGCACTACCCCAATTGAAGGCGAATTTACCAATTGAAAGAGCCCAATATGATGGTGATTTGAAAATTTCCTTGTATGGATGTTCCCCCTGTGCAAAGAAAAGTTTTTCTCTAATGAGATCCAACATGACAGCTTTGTAAACGTGATAATTTGATCAACTACCCCTCTTTTTGGCGAAGAATTTCCAGTTCCTTTGATAATATATTCGAGTTCCTTTTTCGAGATCCATTTATCCGACGAAGGATTATTTCGCACAAAAACCAAACATAAAATTGACCAAATTGCACTGAGAGCTCCAACCGCATAAAACGACGCTGGCCAACCCCATTTTTGAATCATGAATCCGCAAAATGGATACGTGACCGCAGTCCCCACGTACATTCCGTTCATAACGCTCGAGATGAAAGTCGATCTTTCGTGTTTCGGTACCCAGCGAGCTAATACTTCAGAATTACTAGCAAACGCCATACTCTAGTTGATATAAAATTATAACTTCAGTTGAAATTGATCTTGCGAGTGAAGAATCGAATCAATAAAATAACTTAGCTCACCTCAAACAATCCGATCAAACCTCTAGACACTAAAAATGGATAAAAGCCCCAATGGACAGCTGCAGGACTGATCCAGGTAATCACTCCAGTCATCAGTGAAGATGCTCCGAGGACAACAGCTCCTCCGAATCTTTGAGCCAAATATCCGCCAAGTGTTGAGAAAGAATATCCGTACCAGAACATGTTCAAAATCATGGATATTTTTTCAAAGCTCCAGTCGTATTCTGGAGGCTGAAATAATCCGAGGGAATAATTTATTGAAATTTTGTCTTCTTGAATGAAAATAGGTCGAGTGTGTTTACTTTAATGATGGTTTGATTTGCTACAATTTCCACTTTACCTACGGTCATCTCGACCAGTGCAAGATTGACGATTTGGCAAGCCATCGAATACATCAAGTATCCGAAAAATAATACGATTCCGACGAAAAAGCGTTTCGAAAACCATATCGATGGTGGATTCGATGTGGAATCGGTTTCGCTGAAGCAAATTAATTATGAATTTGGGAAATTGAGGTTTATTTAAAAAAAAAAAATTAAAACTGACCTGTTGTCGCAGAGTTGACGTTGATCTTCGGAACAATTCGAATTTTTATTCGGTGCGATCATTCCCATAATTGGCCTGTCAAATATGTGAAATTTTCAATATGGCTTGGAATAATTCTAGGTGAGGATCCATTCACATTTAATTATTTTCAATCCACTGATTTTTAAATTTAATTTTAAAAAATTACGAATTGAATTCAATAAAAAACGATCTCGGATCATTCAAACGCGGCCGAAAGTATCAAAATCTTTCAATTACATATTTATCGAATGCTTACAATGTATGAAGGAATCGATATACTCGTAGTATAGGAAAAGTACACTTGAAGAGCAACTACCTAACTGTAAATGTTGAAATGAAATACACGGCAAAGATTATTTGATAAGGCCAAATAACATCTTATCTGACGAATTAAAAAAAAAAATGAATCGCAAAGAAGCATTCTGCTGCAAAAATATAATATGAAAATACATTATAAAATTAAAAAAGTAAATCTAACATGTGCAAGCTTAAGTAAATATTCTGTTGACGTCCCAGTAGAAAATGAAATAATAATCACGCAGATGATGGTTTTTGAATTTCAAGTTTAGTTTTTTTGAAAGCATCTTCAGAAGAAGGAACTATTGACCAAGGTTGAGGTTCGCTCGATCCAAATGCCAAAAATATTATCGCACTGAGGATTAGGACGCCTGTTGATAATAGGAAACAAATATTCCATTCTGCTAATTCCTAAAATTTAATTGTTTTTTGTAAGTCGACCGGATGAGAGCTGAATTCTGGAGGGGTGGGAAGTGCTGTCGTGTGGTTGTGTGTAGAAAATACGTACGTGATTTTTTACTATGAATCCGATTATAGTTTGGGTGACGATAATGCCAGTCGTTTGCCAAAATAATGATAATCCTGATAGTAGACTGGAATGGTTTGGTGCCATGCTCACTGTGATCACTCTACAAATTAAAATTAATTAGGCGATTGTGCAACGAAAAAAATTACGGGTACTCGTTGAATTTAAGAGAAAGATCATTGAAAAGTTGTGTTTTTTTCGACATCATAGTTCATTTAGTTCATTTATGGAGAATTGGAGATGACTTCTGGAAAGAAAATTATAATCTGACATTGTGAAAAGCATAAAAAGTTGTAATTTCCAATTCAAATGGTATTTTTTTCGTGTTTTTGTGTTTTTTTTTTATAAATTTGAAATACTTACAAAATTTATTGCCAGTTTCATTATTTTTTTGAAAAGGGTTAAAGCTTCCCCCTCCCAATTTCTAATTTGAACCTAATTTTCTTAAATGAAAAATCTAAATTTTGTAATGGAGGGGTGGGGGGGGAAATGCTAGCTCATTTTTTCTGTTGACCGAGCCTTATGAACTTCAGAAAATGACTGAATTTTGAAAATACGAGAAATTCTTCATTTTATACAATCCTAAATTCAACATCTCCCAATTTTTGTACTTTCTAATTTTATAAATCAGTGAAAATTATTGAAAATCACTGAAAATCATTCAAAATGGCATTTTTTGGATGGGGGGATTCACTGAGAACAAACAGTGAAAAAATTTCTGGAAAATCAGTGAAAATTCACTGTCAAATCAGTAAAATCTCTGAATTTTGCTGAAAAATCTGTGAAATTTTTTGAAAAATCAGCAAAAATTCACCGAAAGTACCTAAAAGTCAAAGATTTTTGCTGATTATTCAAGTGCTTAAATTTTGGCTTTTTATCACTGACTTTTCATTTTCACTGATTCGAAATGGACTGAGAGTCGGCTACTAAATTCTCAGCTAAAAAAAAATCGTTTGAAAAATGGAAGAAAAATCGGACAGATGTTGCATTAGTGAGTTACTATATTACTGTGATGACTTTCCCTTTGAAAATTGAATATCTGTCTTGATATAGGTTTTAAAATTTTTCCAAATTTAGAAAACTATTTGGAAAAATTTTGGATGTAAGATCACTTCCTGAATAAATTTGGTGAATTTTCTCAATTTTTTTTTTTTGGTTATTGCTCAAAAAATAATAATTTTTTGGAAAAAAGCCATTTTTTTGAAATTAAGTTGAGGTATCGTCCCAATCCTGACATAACCCACCTATAGGGGAGGGCTCAGGAAATTCGAGTGCCTGCTTTCAAATTCTCGAAGGAGATTTTTCATCATGATAAAATGAAAATGAAGTGCATTTTTTACGTTTTAAGCATAATTTTTCAAAAAGTTTTCCCCCCTTACTTCACTCGGGAGTAAACGTGCATTTAACTCTATCAGTCTGAATCAGTCGAATTTGACATTATTCGTACCATTTAAAATTCACTAAAAATTTATTATTTTTACATTTTTTCATTGATCTTTCAATCAAAAATCATTGATTTTCTAAACAATTTCTTATTCATTTGGAAAAAATTATGAAAAATTACTGATTTGAAGTAAAGTGTATTTCACTGATTCAGAATGGCAGAATGTCGCCGAATTTGAACGACTCAATTTTGAGTATGAATTTTGATCTCTCCACCTATCCCCATTTTCCTTCAATTCAGCTTCCCTCTCTTATAATTTCTGGATGGAAGAATCCAGGAAAATTTTTAGCAAATTTCCTAGATTTTTTAATCATTGCCCTTGCCAAAAAAAATTACCATTAGAATTTCCAGTTTGAATATTATTTTTCCTACTAAAAATATGTACAATATTAATGTGTAGGAAAAAACTAGTTGCTCGTCTTTATTTTTTAAGTGTCGTGGGTACTGAGTAATTGAAAACACATCAATGACAGTGAGAAATTTTTTTTCATCTTTCATCTTTCTCTTTGTATTGGAAGTTGCGTTTGCTGATTTTTTTTTATTGACTTTGAAAAAAAAATCTGTAAAAATTCATATGGTACTTACTCCAAAAAAATTTTATTGAACGATAGAAGTGTTTTGATAATGACGAAGTAGAGAATCGACACTAGCAAGCTATTCGTCGCAGTTAGTGCTGCGAAAAAAATAGCAGACAGAGTAAAACCTCCGCAAATGACGATTTTATGCATCTGAAATTCCAAAGAAAGAGAAATTAAAACCTATCGATGCAAAATGTCTTCTTTCATTCATCTTCCTTTATATGTAGAAAACAGTGTTCATCTCACTTGAGTTATTGTCAATGTGCAGCTATTCTGCCAATAGTCCATTAATAAACCCACGATGGGATTTATGAAAATACTGATATTAGGTATAAAAGCCAGCCATCCTATTTCTTTGATACTTTTCTGAGTCAAGTCTAAAATCAATACGAGCCTAAGAAATTAATCTGGCGAGATAATCAAATGTTTTGTGCGGTTCGTAAAAATAATTCACCTTTGATGAACATTGGTAGGTACATAACTGTAAATGCAGATCCCCAGTTGAAGGCGAATTTGCCAACTGATAATGCCCAAAATGGGGTTGATTTGAATATTTGTTTGTACGGATTGGTGTGCTGGAAATTTTTATTCATTTTTTGATGATGAAAGAGAAAGATGATTATTTTTGTGATGTGGTAAAAAAAAACTCACGCTCTTCTTCCCAGAATTTTCAGTCGTCTCTAAAATATACTCCAGCTCTCTCTTGGATATCCATTTATCATCCGATGGATTATTTCGAACTACCAGCAGCCATACAATAGACCATACAATGCAAAGCACTCCTACATAATCAAAATGCAATGGAAAAAAATTATTTTCCCAACCATAGAATCAATTTATTGACAAAAAATGAAATCGATTTGGCACCTGTAACGTAAAAATCCATCGACCAGCCCCACTTCTGAGCCAAGAATCCACAAAAAGGATACGTGATGGCGGTACCGACGTACATTCCATTGATGGCCATCGACATCACTGTTGCCCTTTCTTTTTTTGGCACCCAACGTGCAAATATATTCGCGTAACTCGCCGATGAGAAGCTCTGCCATGATTTAGGATATTTTTACCCTCATTGAGTACCATTTAATAAGCTTTAAAGGAATCAAGCCATACCTCAGATAAACCTATAAATCCTCGAGCCACCAAAAACAGGTAAAAATTGTACCGTACGCTGATCGGATTCAGCATGGTGATAATTCCAGTAACCATAATGGATATTCCGAGGACAACGACCCCTCCAAATTTTTGAGATAAATAACCTCCTACGATGGAAAAACAAAAACCGTACCAGAACATGTTCAAAACCAGTCCTATTTTTTGAGAATTCCATTCGAATTCTGGCGGCTGAAAAAATTGAAAAATCAGTTTATCGAGGCTGAAGGTGATGTTGATTTTGTATCGAATTAATTTACTTGTACGATGGTTCGATTGGTGATGATTTCCGTGTTATTTGTGGTCATTTCGACAATGGCGATACTGATCACTTGGGCGAATGTGTACACAATGTAACCAAAAAACGATAGAATCGCTACGAGGAATCGTTTCGAGAACCATATTGAGGGTGGTTTTGAATCAGATTTATCGCTGGAGAAATTACATTACAAAATAGATTTTAGCATCAGTGAACGTAAATTTAATAGTTAATATGAATGAGTATCTATGAAGGGAATTTTCTCTATTGGCTAAAATCTATTAACCTATCGTCGCAAAGTTCTAGTTGATCTTCCGCCTGTTCTGTCTTCATTTTCTGTTTAATTCAGCTCTGCAATAATCAACTTATTTGCGTGCGCTCAATTCTCGTTCATGAACATCGTTTTCTTTGAAAACTGTAAATAGCCGTAAACAGCGTGATGTAAATTATTCAGATACCTATTCAATCTAATCTGCATTTTTAAATGATAAAGGCTGCGTGTCTTATCATACGAAGTAAATGTACATTTGTAATACTTATTGAGAGATAGTTCACGTGAGTTTTGTAAGGGACTGATTTAATCACATAATATGTGGTTGTAAATTGATTTTTACGAATGCGGCGATGTTGGTGATTTGAAAAAATTTAATGAGGAAACCATTAAGGAGTAGAAACATGAAAATATTTTGAGGGCAAACTGCCTGAAAAATTGATCATTATTGGAAAATTTATTAAATTTCCAAAGTTGACGAATTTTTCATTTTTTTGATCAGTAGTTGCAAAGTTGTGCCATACAGTTCAGAATTTTTTTGTACTCCAAAGTAACCAAAATTGAATTACGAAAGAGCTACGGATCATTCAAAATAAATGAGCTTCAAAAATTTTTCTCAATTTTGAATACTTAATCTCGTCATCCTTTATTTCTTATGCTAGGTAAAAATACTTTAGAACAAAATTTGCTCAGTTTTCAATATACCTAAGTAGGTTGTATCTATTCCCGGGATAGATTCATTTTTTAAAAAAATTTTGTGAACAGTTGATTTGTTTGTGTGATTCATCCAATTTTTAAAATTGGGCAGAAAGTCATGGAGATAAAAATTTGTTCAGTTTTCAAAAATATTATGTATTTCCATGCTTAAAAAAATACGTGATTTTTTGGAATCAAAATTGCCCCTTCAATTATCAAGGTAAACAATGTGTTCATCTCAAGTTTTTTTTTTTAGTGGTGCCCAAATGTATTCATGAAATGAGCATTATCATCCACTTTCGTTGCACCCTTGGTACTTGATCCAGCGTAGGTGCGTTGGCGATTCATTTATCCTCTTTCAAGTATTAATACATTAAAAATTACAACCCCTCCCCCCCCTAAAAAACCTCTTTCCATTTCAAAGAACAAGTTATTGACGAAAAAAAATCCCAAAATCATCTTTAGGTAAATATTCCTGTTTCTTTTCAATATTTTTTCTGATTTGACCAAGTTTTCCAGTTGTTCAGTACAAAAAAATATTTTCTCACGTTAGAATTCCTGGGTAAGTTTTTCCAAAAATTCTCAATTCTGAAAATTTTTCCTATTTTTCATTTGAAAAATTGCTCAAATCCCTAAAACTGTTTTATTTTCATCGACAAGTTCTATTCTACTCTCAAAAATGTACTCAAAAACTGAATTTTTAGTCGATTTAAAAATGAAATTTTTCAGGAATAAATTTTCAAAAAGAGTGATTTTAGAAGATATTTTGATTAAATTATCTATTTAATAAATCATTTTTTTTGACAATTGATGATTTTTTTTGTTTTATTTACACTTATTTTTTCATTTTTTGAATATTTCCTGAACAAAAAAGATGTGACATGAAATTTTCATTTTTTTTTTAATTTAGATTTTTTACGAACATTGGCAAGTATTAGTTTAATTCGAAATGTACCCTTGCGCCTCCTAAGAAATTGACCCTCTCGATTCAAAACAAGACATGGCTAAGAGGAGACCTCAAAATAGAATCATCTAAAAAAAAGTTTTCTTGACTATTTTTGTGTTGTAACATTTCCTGTAAACCGCAGTCTTTTCTCCTCCCCCTCTCAATTTGAGTTTCTTTACCTCCTCGAACGTCTGACCTCGAAAATGGGTATCAAATTTTGTTTTCCGAAAAGAGATTGAAAAGTGCATATTTCAAATTCAAAGATTTTACTTTTTTTAAAATTATTAATTACCTACAATTAGTTCATTCGAACGATTCGAATTTGAATTAAAACTTTTTTGACCTTTTAGAATAATTTTTAATGAAATAGTTGGAAAATCGAGGTTATAGATTTGAAGCAATATTTTTCTACAGCAATACATGGTATTGGCTAAAATTTTGTGCAAATATTACGTAAACTTTAACATCATTTAACCTAATTATCTCGTTATGCACCTATACTGTCACGTTTAAATATTATATTTCTTACCTCGTCATCATCAAATTTATTCAACTTCCGATAATTTAGACAATTTCATCAAAAAAAAAAGCATAAAAATCACTCGTAAATCGCGATCAAAAATACATCATTACTTTGAACATTAGTTTTATCTCGAACAGAACATATAAATCATTAAACCGCTCAACATGTTTTCTATTGATCAATTCATCGTAACAAAAATAGGCTATCGTTTAATCAAAATACTTAAATGAAATTTAAGCGATTAGATTCGAAGTATTTTGCGATAAATTGCTGCAATGAATTACCCTGTATGTTTTCGATTTAATGAACCATTGAAAAAGGAAATGAAAATATTCATTTGCGTTTAATGAACACGCAAAAATGTACGTCAATTCGATCAAAGATTCACGTAATTCAAGCTTCGTCAACTTTGACGACGATTTTTTCATCCAAATGGCCAGAATTTGGTATGGACCACGATTGAAGTTCACTGGATCCACCTATTAAAAATATTACTGCTCCGAAAAACAGAACTGCTGCGGATAAAAGGAAACAGATGCTCCATTCGGCCAAACTCTAATATTAAAATCAAAGAATAAAATTGTGTTTAAAACAATATCGAGTAGAATTTGAAATTTGAAAATACTTACGTGGTTCTGTACTATAAATCCTACCGTAGTCGGTATCAAAATTGAGCTGACTGTGAACCAAAATGCAGATATTGCTGCTAATACGCTGGAATGTTTGGGTGACATGGATAAACAGACCAATCTGAAATGAAAGGTTTCTAAAATTTGTCTTTTGCTTACAAGGAAGGTATCCCAACTCGAAATAAAATTTTGAGATAAACAAAAAAATTAAAATTACGCCATAAGGGCAACCCATATCCAAAATTTCAAGAGCTGAAATGCATTTCTTGAATTTTGGCGAATTTTTGAAATTATTTTGAACTGCTTTATACCCTGCAAAATATTAAAATTCGATCTAATCAACGAAAAAAGCTGAAATTTAGTATATATTCTATTTTCGACCTGCCAAATCGATTGGAAGCGGTTTTGAGACATTTTGTGGTCACAAGAAAATTTTGGAATTTTTTAGCCCTAAAGAAAACCCTTTAAAAACGATCCATATGAACTTCAGCACCTATAACGCAATTTTCTAAATTTTGTAACTATTGAGTTCAAATCTCAATTTTCGGATAGGAAATTTTTCTGAAAAAAAAAAAGGGTAAAAATACATCTCATACCGCACGTATCGAGGAAATTGCAAGAAAATGGTATATACCCAATTTTAGTAATGTCGAATTAATTGGAAGCAATTTTGAGACTAGTAGGAGCAACGTAAAATTTTAAAATTTTCTTTCTGAAAATAGGTAGGTATAAAAATAATATTTCCCACCCAAACATTAGGATTTGTAAGTACTTAAAGTTACAAATTTTGGAAAATTGATGCACGGAAAAAACAGAAGTTACAAAAATTAATACATTTTACCCCAAAAATAATAAATTTTATCAAAAAAAAGATAGATTTTATCAAAAAAATTAATAAATTTTACCAAAATAATAAATTTTAATCAAAAAATAATAAAATGTATTCAAAAAAATAATAACGTGTTTCAATTCACAAAATAGGTGAAATTTGTTCTAAAAAATAATATTTATTATCAGAAAAATAATAAAATTTGTCAAAAAAATGAATAAATTTTACCAAAAAGAATAAATTTTATTCAAAAAAATGATAAATTTTACCTATTTTGAGAATTGAGACACGTTATTATTTTTTTTGATAAATTTTATTACTATTTTTTTTCAGTGTGCTTTTCATCATGGCTGAAAAATTCTAAAATTTTCTGGTGACTTCAAAACGTCTCGAAACCACTTCCAATTGACTTCGCAAGTCGAAAATAAGGTACATACCAAATTTCAGATTTTTTCATTGATTAGATCGAATTTTGATATTTTGCTGGGTATAAAGCAATTTAAAATTTCAAAAATTCGCCAAAATTCGACAAATGCGTTTCAGCACTTGAAATTTTTGAAGTAGGGTGGCCTTATGGTCTACTTTCAATTTTTTTTATTTGGGCTCAAAATTTTACTTTGAGTTGGGATACCTCCCTTGTTAGAGAATAATTTGAATTACATGATACTTGATATTTACTGCAAAATGAGATAATTGAAAGATAGCATGAGTTTTATGATTATAAAACAAGCCATGGATAAGGGGAAGCTGGTGCTGTAGGATGCAATTCCAAAGCAAAGTGATCCTGAAAAAAATCCTGCACTCATCATGATTTTGTGGATCTGCAAGTAGAAATAGAAATAGATATTAGGTGATTAGATTGAGAAGAGAAAAGTGACATTTTCAGAAATTCTAAGCCTCAAAATGAACCTGAGTACGTGTAAGGTTACTATTGTTTTGCCAAAAATCCATTATGAATCCAGCTATCGGTATCATGAACATGCAACCAATGTTTGGAATCGATGCTATGAATCCTACTTCTTCGATATTTCGTTCTGTGATATCTGTAAAGAAAGATTTTCACCTCAGAAATTTTTTTCCTGTTGTGATCTTTGGTAAAAAAGTACCTACCTTTGACGTAAAGTGGAAAACTAATCACTAGAAGTGTAAAACCCCAGCTATATGCGAACTCGCCCACACATAGAGCCCATACTTGGGAAGAAGTGATGATTTCCCAATATGGATGCACGATCTGTGCCATAAAAATTGACTTTTTATGAGGAAATCTTGAATTGGAGCTTTTTTCCATTTAGTGGATTACTTACTTGTTTCCTCGAAGTAGTTTCCGTATTTTCCATTATGTAGTCTACTTCTTTTTTAGAAATTCGTCTATCTTTAGAAGGTTGATTAGTCACTAGAGTTTGCCAAAAAAGATACCAAACGATTGCCATGATCCCTGCAATGATAGAATTTTGCAAGAATATCATTTGAGGAAAGTTATTGTATGAATTTTGAAATTCTACCTGCTGCATAGAATGTCGAAGGCCAACCCCATTTTTGAGCTAGAAAGCCACAGGTCGGATAACTAGCGGCTATTCCGATGTATATTCCACAAAAGCTTAAACCCAACATTCTCGATCGTTCGTGAACAGGAGCCCAACGTGACAGTATTTCCATACAACCTGCATATCCGAAACCCTACGTCATGTCATAATATTGCCGATTATTCCTTTTGAAATTGAAGTTAGTTTATCTAAATTGATCCAAGTCCGCCATTTACTCACATCGAGAACTCCTATGATTAATCTAGTGCCCAAAAAAAGGTAAAAATCTATTTTCAGGCAAACCGGTGTGATGAAGTTCATTATGGCCATTACCAGTATTATTACTCCGTATGTGACAGCACCTCCTAATTTATTGATTACATATCCTGCTCCTAAGCAGGTCAGATATCCGTATGAATGCATACTTAGAATCATTCCGACGGTTTTGGAGTCCCAGTCAAATTCAGACTGAAAAAAAAACAAAAAAAAAATTGAAAAATAATTAATCGTTTTTGGTAGGTAAGTGTTTTGAAAAGGTGGTGCTTACTTCGTTTTTTGTGATATTTCCTACAACGATCTCTTTCTTGGATGTCATTTCAACAATGGAAATGTTTAAATTTACTTTCAATATGACCAAATTGAACCATCCAAAGAATATCAGCACCGCAACGAGGAATCTTTTCGAGGACCAAAATGATACCTTCGTCGGTCTGTTTTCGGTGGCCTGGGTTTGAACGATTTGAGGTTTTGGGTTTCGTTTACTGATCATTGAAAAATGAAATGAATGGTTACAGATCTTCGAGATTTTCTCGTTATTTGTGGCACTTTTTTGGGTCACTAAGTTCGAATTTGGTTTTTCTTTTTGTTGTAATCATACTATAAGGTTTTTTTCTTCATATCGCCGCAAAAAGAAATTGAAAAGCAATCGAGACCTTTTTTTTTTCCATTTTTAGACTAAATTTGAACTCTTGTGAAGGTGGAGGATAAGGCGAGGGGAGGGGGAAAACCAGTTGATATTGGAACTCAGTGCCTCAAAAGACTTAGGTAATAAAGGAGTTTTCACGTATAATTTTTAAAGGCTCTGGTGTTGTAAGAGGAAAAATTGATGAACATGTTGGCTACTCGTATTTTGAAAATTGAAGGGGCAAATGTCGCTTCTGAAAAAATCGAATTAAAGATTATTTTAACCTTCGAAACAAATATGTAGTACTTCGATAACTGAAAAATATTCTATTGTATGACCTTTTGCCAAATAAAATTAAATATTCGAAATTGAGAAAATTTAATTTTTTAAAAATTCATTCATTTCGAGTTACCCGTAGAATCTACATTTTTGATGTGCATAAAAAAAACTGCAGAGCAAAATTGTTTTTATTTTCAAAATCATTCCCTTGAATTTTTTTGTAGAATTTTTCTTGTACAATTGGTGTGATTGAATAATTTTTTGGTATGATTTTTTGGGTGCAGCATTTGCCCCTTCAATTCTAAAGATAGGCAACGTATTCATTTTGAATGTTTCATTGATACTCGGTTGTTGGAAAAAAAAGTTGAGCTGACGATTAATGGAACAACCTCTATATCGAAGAATTCTGCGCTTTTCACGAATCTAAATTTAAACTTTCTAAACAGAAAATTATTCCAATGAAAATTTTTTATAAAATCAAATTTTATGGTTTGCTTTTTTTGAAGAGTTGTTCTCAGTTTACATTTTCTCAAAATTTTTTATAAAAATAACAGTTTTAAGAAAAATTTTTATGATTTTTTGATCAGTTGAAAATGCGATAAAAAACCTTCAAGAATAATTACCTCAACGTTCTAAGTATGATTTAATACTAGAGCCGATTTTTTTTTAAATTTTGTCCCGTTTGGAAAATTTTTCTCAACTTGAACTTTCATTTTGACTTGAAAAAAATAATGTCAAAAAACTGATTATTTTTCCCCCATTTTCTTTAAGTTGAAATAAGTTTGGAAAAAGTTTTTAAGTGGCAAGAATTAAAAAAAAATATGAGTTGAAAAAATTTTTAGTAAGGAACCTTGGAAAATTTTTTGGACAAATTTAACAAGAAAACGTTCAAATTCATAATTTTATCATACCTGTCATGTTGTTCTTTGAAAAAATTTTCTGCAACGTTTTGATCTTCGGTGTACATTAATTTTTTCTCTTCCATATTTTTCACGATTTGCTCACTCTTCGAGAGATGATTTTCAAACTGACTTTAGTAGTCCTACATTATACTTGCATGGTTTATGGACAAAACCCTAATTTTGGATGTGTCAACAATTTTAAAAAATTCCACCGTGATATGATTAGGTATTGCTGCTTCGTACCTATCTTTTGTTTGAATTGTCTAATTAGATTTAGATACAACTTTGCTTTACGATGCAATGGTCTTATTTCTGTATTGTCAACTCAGATAGGCGTTATGTCTTATCAATAATCATTTGCACACTGATGGTACCTAGTACGAGTATCGCTCACGCCCGTAAAGTTATAAATTTTGAAAAATTCTCACCCAAAAATTTCCTTGAACTGGGATGTTAATCACGAGGTCTTGAAAAATTCAAATAAATAAATGAATTGGTGGTAATTGTTGCGATTAGTTGTTGGTTTTGGCACCAGAGCGGCTTTGGACTCTGGCTCCCGTGGGATGGTTTGAGGGGGAGTGAGGTGAGGGCCTCAAACTGTCCAAACCCAACTCAATTGAACTACCAATCCATATACCAACGCGTGCGATTCTTCGAACAAATAAATTCGCGGAGAAATAAAACTCAACGTAGATATTCGAATATTTATTGTACTTGATGCAATAATGCACAAGTACGAAAATATACGCGGAAGAATACAATACACAGTTGCGCCAGTATGAGATGTAACTAGCCGCGAACGTCTAGCTACGATGGTGTATAAAAATATACTCAGTGCGCGACTGAGAAATACATCGCGACGTAACCGCGAACCGAGATGCGCGGTCACGTAATTATCGATAAGGGAAGGGATGAATAACAGCTTAGGTAGGTAAGAAACCCGATAACGGGCTTCTACCTATACGCGAACGCTCTGCGTTGCGTCAAGGCCAAACAG
This sequence comes from Pseudococcus jackbeardsleyi, assembly GCA_038380155.1. NCBI lineage: Eukaryota > Metazoa > Arthropoda > Insecta > Hemiptera > Pseudococcidae > Pseudococcus > Pseudococcus jackbeardsleyi. The sequence continues at coordinate 8,640,082 of CM076242.1, forward strand.
TGCACAACCAAACTTGCCACTGATGGTAGCTTCCATCAGTGGAACAAAGCAACTTGCGATAACGAGGCAGAAAATAACTTGCCTACTCGCGGTTTAACGTACGCGAGTAGACAAAGGCAGGCAAAGCTTCTGCCAGATAATTACGTAATAATACGTTAGCCTCGTTGCTTGTTGAGATTGGTACCTGTTCACGTCGATTCGTGAACAGATAACGCTATTTCAACTCGCGAAGTGGTAAAATTTGGTGCAATTTAGGTAGGAATAATCCTTACCACTTCATTGCCCCGCCGAGTAGTCGTGAAAATGAGAGTACTCGGGAAACTCAAGCGAAGGAAGGATTACCTATCTAAATTAGCCTTGTCAATTTTCCTATAGGTAAGCTGCCACTCATCCCTGCCCCTCCCGATGTACATGAATTTTTAAGACCCGAAACGTAAAAAGAATAAGTATAACAAAAATTTATGCAAAAACAGAAAAGAAAACTATTGCAATTTTATACCTATTCGAATATCTGAACATTTAGAATATTTTTTATAAAAATTTAAATTCTAAACACAGAATTCACAAACATTTCAGGCGATCAAACTCATTACATCGAAGGATAAGACAGAGATGTGTTTTAAAATTAACAACAACAAAAGTGTTTTGTATATTTGAAAAATAAATAACAAAATTAAACATAAAACGGATTTTACGTTAATATCACAGATGTTACTTAAATGTACAGCCCTACTTCTTAACTGTACTTACTAAAAAGGCTCAGTTATCGGAACGGTTTGTCTGGATTGTACTTCAGTTGGTTTTCCGTAATAGTACTCCAGCTAAAGCACTCTCCCACCACCATTCCGACTACTGGATATCCTAGTACATGGACGAATGACTATATTGAGTTCCATGTACTAGGTCCCTAACCTATCTATAGAAAGTATCCTGTTTTGAAAATTGATAGCTTGGCTAAATCAAACATGGGAATTTTCATTAACAAAGATATCAACTTCAGCATTTTGTCTAGGGACCACGTCAGGGTAAAACACCTAAACAAAACGCCCACAAGTTACTTCTATAGATCCCTATGTGCTTGGTCTTATTGCGAACGAATTCGACTGACCAAAACGAGGGTACTAACTATTGCAAAAAAAAAATGAAAAACAGCCAGAAAAATTAAAATTTCGAAATACAAAAAATGCCTGTAAAAATTTTGAAATAGACCTTTTAGAATTTTCTAATTTCAATATAAAGAAAACCATACAATCTCTGTATGATTCGATCGCCTAGCTTAAAACTAAACGAGCAATGACGACCTGATAGACAGGTAATCGAAAAACAGACATAAAACGAAATTTTAGACGATAAAAATGACAAATTTAAAACGTCATTTTAACTGACTGAAATATTAAAAAAACGAGAATAAAATTTTGAAAATAGACAAAATTTTATATGCCCATTTTTTTTTTTTTTTTCCGTGGCATGTAGCCAACAACTATAAATAAACTAAAAATTTTGGCCTAAAAGAAACCTAAATTACAAAACGTTCGGCTTTTTCCAGCATTTCGGCATTTTCGTGAATAAAAAATAAAAATTTACAAAGTAAAAAAAACGAAAAATAACGTCATGACGTCACCGCAGTTCAGCCACTCCGTACCTAACCGATTTTAACGTCGCAACTTCGACAACATTTTTACTGGTTTTATCACCGAACGTTGGCCAAAACAAACAGACGCTAAAAAAAACTTAGAAACTAATAATTTTTTTTGTGCGAATGAATCGCTTTTAATTTTTTATTTAACGTCGTTAAAGTTCTATTTACAGAAAATTTTCAGTACCGGGACCACCTATGACGTTCCTAGTATGGTTCCGGTACATGAAAATCCCAGACGTCGACACCTGCAGAGAAACGAAGACCATCGGCAAGTAAAAGATTACCGCCGGAAAATTTATCATCGGCCATGGCCGGACGTGCATAAGACTACAAAACAATGTAAGTACAGTATAAGTTACACGAATTACATGATGGTACGCCGACGACGAACTTTAAAGATGATTTTCGACGACCATAATAACGTTTCTGCTGGTGTTTTCGACGCTGGTTACGTATCCATCGGACTCGACGACAACGGTATCAAACCAAGAACTGTATATCGAACGAGTACATCAGTAAATACATAAAATGAAATATGGATACGTATAATTAGTTAGGGAAACTCAAAAGCTGAATGTGAAAAGTTAACCGAGCGACAAATACAAAGTTTCGGTTACTTTTTCATTCTTTTTCCTGCTAACTCTTTACAGCTTACAATTTTCGGTGGAATATTTTACCATGGCCGAAAATTGCAGTGTAGAATCTAAGAAACGAATGTGACGGTGCTAAAATCGAGATAAGTGTCGAAATCAGTGTAAATATAAGAAGTGTTATTTTTAAGTCGAATCAACGAACTTCACTTCTGCCTGAACTAGTGTTATTTTATAAGACGATGCTATCAAACGAGCTAAAAAGTGTAATTTTAAGTCTAGTCCAGGTTATCATCAACGATTTTGAATCTGGAATAATTTACCATGCGACTCAAATCGAAGTGATTTTCATCTTTTCGTCGGTTCTATTCACGGTATTGGAATAATTTACCATAGGTACCGGAATTTTATTTTTTATTCAGTGACTGCTAGAAATGGCGAAACCTATTTTGACTGCTATCAACGAGCTAAATATAATTTTAAGTACTTGACGCCTACAATTTTGACTCGATGTGGAATAATTTACCATAAACATCGAGTTTGATTTTGCAGTATGAATTTATTTGAACCATTTTATGACGAATCGAAAGATGAATTTTGTACATATGTTAAGTTTTGAATACCAACGTTACGATGACCGGAATGTAACGAAGTCTAATTCTAGCCTATTTTATTTTTTACTACCCTATTTCCACTACCTATTACTAATACACGTGTTGTGTTTTTTCTGCTTTCGAGTTTCTAGATTAAGAATAAACGTAAGCATAATCGAGATAGATTATTGTGTGCGGTGCGGTTATTTACGATATTTGAAATAAGTTACCTTCGATACGACGATGGATACGCCGAATACGACGACGACGACGAAGATTACTTAAAAATAGAACACAGGTACAAAAGGACAATATTTACACGGGTCTGGATCTTTGGTCTTCGAGCAGCGACGATCTTTTCGACGAAAACTGGAGATCAATTGGACATCGAGAACGATTTGATTACAAGCGACGGAGATCCGGAGCACTGTCAATTGCCAAGTTATGTATTCGAGCTTACATAATTAGAGTAGGTATTTTTAGAATTCATTACCTATTCATCGTCGATGAGGTTAATGGGTAGGTCATCATCGTCGATGAGGATTGGCTGGACATTCTCCCGGTTTTCCCGATTTTCGGCTCGCCTCCCACCAAATCGAGCTGCGAACCGGAAACGATTATTCGCCGTCGATGTTGATGGTTGGTCATTTCTGACCGACCTACCAATTTGCGTTACCTGTTGGATCGAGTCAGTAAGGACATTGACTGTTTCGACATTTATAGATTGACCCGTCAATCTATCTACCAGTCGTCTGGCCATAACGTATTGTTTTCGTTCGAATTCTATTTTTCTATTCTTCTTCTCGATTTCGGCCTTTTTCTCCATTTCCATCACGGCTGTATCCGCTATGTCGCGTTGCAATACGTCGAAGAGTCTGAAGTCCTGAAAGGCCGCCGGTACTGCTTCAAATTTCGTCTCTAAAGCTCGGGTTTCCAGCTCCTCTGGTACGACCTTGTCGAAACATGCTGGGCAACCCTGGTACGATGTGAACCATCTTTCGAAGCAGTGGTAATGAACGACGTGTCCACACCGTTTCAGCACGCGAATGTCGATTGGCTCCCCCACCTTCGAGTAAATTGACTTGTCCAGTATGTTTGATAAACACACTGGACAGCCAACAACTTTCGCGGACCTCTCCGTAGGAGTCGGAGGCGTAGGTGGTGCTGCGGACTCCATCTGTTGAAGCCGAGGATCATTTACTCTCGAGGGGCCTGGAATTTCCAATCGTAATTGCGGCGCCGGTGGCGTAGCCGTTGACGATGATGGTTCCATTGGAGACCCTGTCGACGATCCAGACATTTTACAAGCCTGGATTTAACAGAATATCATCAACGTACGGCCTTACACGACCTTCACTCAAATTTAGTTGAGTGAATGCATTTCTTAGGTCTATAGAAGATAGTTGTATTGTCTCCTCATTACTTGTTGGTGTAAAGTAACGAATATGAGCCGTGGGAAAAAATCTAGCTTTCAAATACGTGTAGATTTTCCTCACGTTCCTTTCTCTAAATTTCCCTGACCATCTGATTGCCAAAAGAATGATGGCCAACGCCGAAACTACTTCAGACTGAGAAATTGCTGCTATAGCCAAAAGGAGGAAGTCAATTTTATCCAAGAAAATTGTACTCGAAGCCATCTATTCAAATGAAATTTTGATTTAGTCCTTATGTCACGACGTGTAGATTTTTGTATCTTATTTTAAGTCGAATTTCATAAATTTAACTTAAGATTATTGTAATTCTAATTCATGTTGTTTACTTACAGGTAAAACAAACAAAAAAAAAAAAATTTCGAAGAATCGAAATTTAAAACCGCAGATGAAGAAAAAACGAACATACAATCGCAAAAATCAGCTGGCACCTCAAAGAGTCGTACGCAGCCCCGCACACAATAATTCGAAGAACATTACTTGACCAGGAACAAAAAAGAACAGAGCTTATGAAATTTTCGCTGGTCGAACCTAGGCCCCATTACCGTAGGTATTCTCGATTTTTAGGTAGGGATATTTTCGTAAAATGACGTAATTATAGGCAGGGTAGTCAGGCAAGGGAATCCTAGTGAACGAGTCAACGAATAGGAATGCGCGAGCATCCCTACTCTCTAGTGTGGCGCCAGCGAAACCGGTTTCGCGGTGCACCACTTAACCTAGGTATTACTTTTCCCCTTTCTTCGCTCTCATAAGTTGGTACCCGAGTACCAGCTTATGACCAAACGAAAGCCTGTTCAGTACAATGTAATTTACGTTGTACTGTTTTTTCTTGTTACCTTTACCGGCAACCTTCTTTGTTCTCTTCGCGCGCGATTTATTATAGGCTTCGGCTTCATCGATTAACCTATCTAAAGTTTCTTTGTCGAAATTGGCGCGAAGTAATTTTTCAAGATCTGCCTTCTCGTCGTTTCTAATATATTTTTTCCTGTACGTTTTCGCGTGATCGTTGAAAGCTTTCAGCATTTCACCGGTTTCACTTTGCATATTTTCTGACTCGGATTCAACACCAGAATCGTTGCCAGTTTTAACCTTATTAGGTAACTTTTTATTACGTACGGACTTGATGAATTTATCGACGGGTGGCTTTTCGAGTTTTAAAATTGGTCTAAATTCCCTATCAGAGTCTTTTTTCCAAATTTTAACCTCGTTCATATCATTTAACTCATTCAAAATTTCTAATTCATCTTCAGAACTCGAAATTTCTTTTAAATTTTCCCTTTTTCTCGCTCTCAAATTTCTCTTTGAATTTTCCGAATCTAGATTTTCTAAATCTTTACCGAATTGCGAGTCAATTTTTAATTTTTGAATTGCCTTTGGAATTTTTGGCTGGGAAAATTCTAAATTTTCGCTATCTGACGCATCTTCGATGGTCACGGCGCAAAAATTTGTAGGGTCGATATCATTGATTTCAGCATCGGAATTTTCGATACCAGAATCGATGACATCGTATACAGGTACCATTTTGCCATTTTTTATCGCAATTTTACCTTTAGTAGGTAATTTACGACCTTTAATTTTTTCAGTAGAGATGATTTGATGATTTTTTGGCTCAGGATTTACCTCTGTATTTTTTACTTGATTTTTTCCATTCGACTTTGTAATTTCTAGGTTTTCGGTCGGCATAGAATTTTTCAAATTCTGCCCCTGTACACTAGATTCAAAAATTTGTGAAAGTTCAGGATTTTCGGTCAAATCCTGCCCCAGTTCACTCGTCGAAGAAATATTCTCAAGTTCGTAGTCGAAATTTTCATCGATCATATCCATAACATCGTCGCTTACGTTGAAAATATCATCTTTGGATTTTTCACCTTCTTCTATCGTAGCTGCTGTAGCTTTTGGAACTTTTCTCTCGTTCACTCTCAAAAAATCATTTATACGTTGGTGGAGGGTGCGTTTATCGATCAACGATTTGCATCTCACCTCCTCCTCAATTTCTTTGAGTTGCTCAGCCGATAGGAATAGAATTATCTGCCTTACATTTACTACCTTGTCATCGGTTATGCCTGCATAATCTTTGACGAGGTAGCAATTGGCTTTGTGTTCTTTTACGACGATGTATGGTCCGTAGCGTTTTTCAAGTAATTTCTGTGAAATTAACCTGTCGCTATTTGCTAATCTATGAGCAGAGATTAACACGAGATCACCTTCTTTGTAAGAAATTGTGTCTCCGTGTAGTTTATTGAAATTTTGCTCTTCAAATATACGTAGTTGTTTTCTTTTTTCACGAATGAAATGTTCCATCGCTTGTTGATCGGACATTTCATCGATTTTTAACACTGCAGTTTCGTATGTGTATACGGCCTGCCTAGCTAATTGATCGGCAAGAATATTCATGTATTCGTATCTACGAGCAAATACATGTCGAATTTCACATCGATCGAATTCTCTACGTAATTTTAAAATTTCTTGAAAAATTTCCTTGTGATGTACCTCTTTCTTGGCGTAATTTTTCCAATTTCTAGCTTTCCACCTGATCGCACCTTCGTTTACAGCATAAACGGTATATTTAGAATCAGTCAAAATTTTAATTTTCTTGATTCCTTTCGCGATACCAAATTCAAGAGCTTTTTTCACTGCAATAATTTCAGCTAAATTATTCGTGTTTTTATATTTTTCGTGTGTTATTTTTTCAGAGACGTTGAATTTCGAACCCGGACCGAAACAGATACCTATTCCCGCCACAGCTTCGTCTTTACCGTTCTGAGCACACGCGCCGTCAACTACTACTCTCAAATATCCATCTTCATCAAAAATACACTCACTCTGATCGAATTTCATCGACATCGCTTCTTTCGAAGTGACCGAAGGAAGTAGATTTTTCTCTAAAACTTCTCTCAATCTTTTCAGCTCGTACTTGAAATTTCTTTTATTCCTTTTTACAGGTAAATCGACCGTTAGAGATTCCTCAATACCCCAACAATCGTTCGGACAAATTCCCAGTACGTTCGGTTGATCGTTTAGCTGTCTCTCTATTTCAGAAACGTATTCGCACCAACCTTCGTGGGTATACGATCGATCTGGATATTCGGTATTTATTCTAGAACGTAATTTTGCCCCTAGTTCTCTAAAAACTCGCTCAATCGAATTTCCCTGGGGTGAAAAAGGACTAGAATAGATCATTTTAATGTCATCGTATGATTTAATAAACTCTTTCCATACTTTTGACGTAAATTGACGACCATTATCGCTCATGATTTTCTTAGGTGTAACGCCATAACTTTTTAGAATTTCCAAAAATGTTTTCATCTCGTCTACGATTGTTTCAGCTTCGATGTTATCGGTTGGGAAGAACCAGACTTTACCTGTGAAGACATCTTTACAAGCAAATAGGTACCTAGTTTCCCCTTTTATACCCGCGATCGGACCACAAATATCAACCGAAATTAAATCACCTTTGTGATAAGATTCTACTTGTGCGTACCTGAATCGTTTTTTAGGACCGTAACATTTGTTGATTTTACAAACGATGCACATGTTTGTATTCATTTTAATAAATTTCAAAGCGTTCGGATGGAAATACAACTGTCTGAATATCAGCTCCAGTTTGTTTCCACCGACGTGTCCGTACAAATCATGTAGGTAGTATACTACGTCGTGAAATAATTTTTCAGGCAGAACAGGAACTTTCGTGCCATCAAAATATTTACGCCATAGCAACTTTTCACCGTTTTCACGAGTTATTTCGTATTTTTTAGATACTCGATACCTCGTAGCTTTTTGTCTATCGGTCAAAAATTCACCTAACGGTTCTAAATCATCGAAAATTTTATCGCAGAGCGGATCTGATTTTTGCCATTTTGGTAATTCATCTAAAAGTTCAACGAGATTTTCCCTGAAATTCTGAATTTTATTTAGCTCGATGGGTTCTAAACCTGTACTGTTTATAGCTTCACCTAACTTTATATTGAAACTATTCACTGTTAAACCTGGCTCTTGACTTTGTTTCAGCCTTTTCAACTCAGTGATCGTGCATTTTATGTCGTAGACGAGATCAAAACTGTTCATACGAGTGATCCAATGACCAGCTTTTCGATGGGTTTGAGCTAACTCTTCGTATTTGGGAAGTAACGATTTCAGATCAGATCTAACGTGTACAATACGTCCATGTAACCACATTTCTAATCTTTTAAGACAATACGTAATCGCGAGCATGTCTTTGTCTGTACAAGTGTACCGTTTCTGATAATCTTGTAACGTTTTGTCGACGTACATGACAATGCGATTTTCGCCATCGATTTTTTGATACAAAACACCTGAAATTGAATTTTCAAGACATTCCGTATGTAGATGAAAGTCTACGTTATCGATCGGCGTACAGAGCGAAAAATCTCTGCAGTATTCATCTTTTAATCGTTCGAAAGCTTTACTTTGTTCTTCCCCCCACTCGAAAGGTACATTTTTGCACGTTAGTTTCATTAACGGAGCTATAATTTCATTATATTCAGGAATAAATCTTCGATATAAATTGGTCAAACCAACTAAAGCTTGTATCTCTACGACTTTAGTTAATTTGAAATTGCCATTTTTCGAATGTTTTCTTTCGAATTCAAGGAATTTTTCAATCTTTTTGCTCTGTTTACCAATCTTTCCTGTTGAAAGTTGGTAACCCAGATGTTTAGTCGACGTTTTGAACAAATCTGTCTTTTCTGCGTTTAATTTTAGACCGTAGTTACGAACTGCATCTAAAACTTCAATAATATCTAAAACGTGTTCTTTGAATCCCTTATTCCTAACCAAAACATCGTCTACGTACGCAGTGATCGATTTTTTGTCAGGTATTACGCGATTAATCATTTTTATGAATTCGGCTGAAGAAATTTTCAAACCGTAGGGAAGTCGTTCGAATTGATACACTTGACCCTCGATTACGAATCCACAAAATTTTTTTGAATATTCATCAAGTGGTAATTGCCAAAATCCACTGACGAAATCAAAACTTGAGAAGAATTCAGCGTCGCCGTTAGCAGTGATAATTCTATCTAACGTTGCTGATTCGTTATAATTATTCGCTAATTTTGGATTCAAATGTGTAGGATTTAGACATGGACGTAGAGTACCGTTAGCCTTAATCCTAATCACTGTATTATTTATATATTTCGTGTCTGATGGTGTAATAACGCCATCACGTAACATATTTTTTAATTCACGTTTTATCGCAGGTAACAGTTTGTTGGATGGACGATAGTTATAACCACGCCATTCCTGTTCGTCGGACATATCGAAGTGTATTGGAGGACCAGTGTAGCACCCTGGCGATTTCGAAAATACGTCAGAATACTCACTCAGTAACTTGTAAGCCCAATCCTTACATTTCTCGCTAATTTTACCTTTAGCTACGTACTCTTTAAGTCCTTCAAACAACTTCTTAAGATATATTTCGCTCGATCTATCGGGCTCGGGTATATCTCCCTCTCTATCACCTTTGGCATGAGTATATTTTCTCATTCTATTGGGAATTTCGTTGCCATACCTACCACTCGGTTTTACGGTATTCATCTTGAGTTTTCCTTCGTACTCCTCCTCAGACATGTACTTCAGGATCTCTTTTTCACTCTCACGCTTCGGTTTACAGTAGGCATAACCTTTCCTAATTTTAGGTTCGATACCTAGTTCAAACATCGAAGTCCTACCCATTATAAATACTTGATTACACTCTGGAATCAAGTAGAATGGTAACGTGAGCTCATATTTACCGAAATTCATCGTAACTCTAAGCAATGCATGCATAGTTTCGACTACTTGTTTATCGGCTAATTCTATTTCGATTTTACGATCTAAATGTAGAAATTTACATTTTTCAGGGTGTTCGAGGAATAATTTACGCGCGGTTTCATATGCCATGACGTTCGGTTCAGCACCAGTATCGAGTTGAGTAGGATAAACTACACCATTAATGGTCGTCGGCACAACACAAGTAACGCCCGGTAAGCGATCAATTCTGCACACGTCATCTGCCGCGACCGTGGGCGGTGGACCCTTCTGGGGCCCCATGCATAGTACAGATTGAGCGTCGGTTGGGTTTACCTGCGTCGGCTTCGGTAAAGTAGGTATCCTATCTTCCCCATACAAAATACCTTCTACACGCTCGCCTACATTTTCGACCGGTTGTAAAATATTCGAACCCTGGTTTCGCTTCTCCTGGAGGTCATTTCGAATGAATTCAGGAATAACTGAATCATCGATCAGTTTGCTCTCGATAAGTGTTTCACACTTTTTGACGATACCTACCACTGTTCCGTCATCGTTCCTGATTTCATCAGTCGACTCGGTTGTGGTTTTAGTGGTCAGCATTCCAGATTCAACTGTTTGCTGCCTTAGCGATTTATTTACCACCGTTCCGTCATCGATTCCGTTTTCTACGGTCGACTCGGTTGGGGTATTGACCACCGGCCCGTCATTGATCTGTACAGTCGACTCGGTTGGGGTATTAACCACCGGTCCGTCATCGATCTGTTTTACAGCCAACTCGGTTGGGGTTTTATTGATCAACAAATCAGCCCGAGCTGTTTGTTGTCGTCGAGATTTAATCGCTAATAGGTAATCGTTTAGAGCGTATTTTGTTTCTTGGTAGGTAGCTTGGGTAGGGAAGTACCTACCAAAGTACCTATCATAGAAAAATTTCCTCCTATTTACTCTAATCGTATAATCACGATTGAGTTTATATTTCAGATTTCCTGATTTCGGTGATATTTCTGTTTCAGCGAATACCATCGATGGATCAAGACAGATGTGAACATTGCCTAGCTTTTCAAGTTTGTAGAACATTTTTCGGAACTGCCAAGCACGATTCAACGTGACATGGTCATGTCCGTTCTTGGCCGGAGTGATCGTTGGATACACCAAAACGATTTCCTTGGCACCTTTGGCTTTCAACATCTGGATAATCTGTTTCATTTTTGAGAAGACGAAATCATTAGATACGTAATTATCGTTTAGTTCCCTTTTTCCCATACACAGTCATACTTTGTCTCTTTTAATTTCTCAGGTACGAGTCGATTATACAGATTACGCAGCGATATATTCTCACGGAGGTACGGGATCTTTCTCAAGTCACCGATATTCGTTTTGCTGCCATTTCTACACAAGTAATAAAGTAACGAATCACCTATCACTTGGTACCCTCCGTGGACATAATATGTTATTTTATCTGTATCTACATACTCGGACCTGAGCCATCGGCGTTTTTTGGCGCATTTACCTGATTAACTTTGGGTAAATTGCTCGTCGATGGTTTGGGATTCGGGTTATTATTTTTCGCTTCAAAATTACGATTATTAGGATTACCAAAAGTTTTCCTATCGTAATTTGGATTTTTAGGGCCATTTGGATTAAATCCATTCCCTTTGTATCCGCGATCAAAATTCCTAGTAGGTTGACTTTGAGGTGTCTCGTAACCATTCCCAAACGTTCTCCTATTTTTACCTCTAAATTTTCTACCGAATCCATTTTGGATAGGCTTCTGATTATCAAAATTTACGTCTTCAGGGTTGCCATTTTTTCCGATACTCTGTCGACTATCATCTGACGAGTTCACATCGGTGGCATTTTTCCTAAACATACTTAACCTACCAAAATTGCTACTAGATTTTTCGGCGGCAAAAATATCTAAAATTCTAGGATCGTCTTCGTAGTTATCGAGATGTTCCTCCAACCTATCTAGTATGTCATAGGGTGTATCGACTTTTCCCCATATGACCTTACTTTTCCACCACTCTGGTACTTTTGATTCTAAAACCAAAACCACCTCGGGTGTTTCCTTCAGACCCATATCTTCGATGGTCTGGATCCATGCATCCATTTCGGTTAAAAATTCTCTACCGGTTTTACATGTTTTAGAAAAATCCATTTCTTCAAACATTTTCCAGACTTCGTTTTTCTTTTGTTTATTCCAAAAAGTTTTAATAAATTCTTCTTCGAATTTTTCAAACTCAATAAACGCATTCGAATTTGCACGCCAACTTTGAGCTTTTTTCCAAGTTATGACTTGTCGCATCAAATTTGATTTTTCTTGGCTTGAACTATTGTAGTTCTTTACAAATTCTTTAAATAATTTTACGAATCTGGTCGGATGCATGTGATTGTGTTCTCCATACTCAATTCCATTGTCTCTGATCATTTTAGCTGTCAATTCTTTGTCTTTGACGAGCTTTATTTCTTTCTGAGTAAATTCTTGGGTAGGCCTTTCTTCTAGGATTGTAATACGACTTTCTAAATTTTTTATCGTTTCATTCGCGGTTGATAATAATTCGATAGCTTTTTGCAGACTCTCATCGATGTTTTGATCCGTTTCTACGTTTTCAGAATTTTCAGGCCTTTTGTCTAAATTTTTTAACCTATTTTCGAGATCTAAAAATTTATTTTCAAAAGTTTTTTCCCTTTCTGAAATTTGTTCATGAATCTGTTTTACTTCAGTTTCATACGAATCAGTGATATTTTTTATTTCGGTTAACCTCAAATTACACGCCTCTAAATCTCCGGCCATGTTGTTTAACCTACTTTCAAATTGAGACTGTTTTTCTAAAATTTCAGCTAGCGAACTTGTACATTTTTCTTTCCACGAATAAAATGATGTCAAGTTGTCTTTTTCAAATTCCAAAAATCGCCTTTCGACGTCAGTAATTTTTTTCTGATTTTCAACAATGTCTTTGTAATTTGATCCAGAAGATTTAGTCGCGTCTTTTATCCTATTCGTCAATTTTCTAATTTCCCTGCCTGTTACCCATGCCATGTCATTTACCCAGCTGAATGATGCCCTTAATTCTATTTGGTCATCAATCCTATCTAAATCGATCAGATCTTTGTGGTAAACCCTGGTTTTTAATATCCTGTATTCTTCTTCACTTTTTGCTATTTCTGCTCTTCTAGCATCGATTAGCTCAGTGTTTAAATTATCGTGTGAATCGGTAGGCGACATGATGTATAGAGCTTCAAATAGGTAATTTCTAAGTAGGTTCGAAAGTACAGAATACGAATCTCGCCTAACTTCTATCGTAATTTTGAAAACGACCTTAACCTGTTACTTTGTTCCTGGTTTAAAGTTGTTCTTTTACAAATACCCTACTTTAACTCTAACTTATAATTACGCGATTTTTTACTAATTAATTATCCCTAATTAATTAATACGCGACGCACCAACGTAACGATAATTAAAAATTCGAAGAAATAGGTAATCAAACGAGATAACGATACCCAAGTTTTTTAGAGATGTCTTCAGTTCGTCGACTCGCCGATTTTCACTCCGCAGGATTTTCCTAAGTCGCTGACTCGTCGAATTTTCTTCCGAATTTTCTTCAAGCAGCAGGAACTGTCTCGGGCGCCAATGAATTGGTGGTAATTGTTGCGATTAGTTGTTGGTTTTGGCACCAGAGCGGCTTTGGACTCTGGCTCCCGTGGGATGGTTTGAGGGGGAGTGAGGTGAGGGCCTCAAACTGTCCAAACCCAACTCAATTGAACTACCAATCCATATACCAACGCGTGCGATTCTTCGAACAAATAAATTCGCGGAGAAATAAAACTCAACGTAGATATTCGAATATTTATTGTACTTGATGCAATAATGCACAAGTACGAAAATATACGCGGAAGAATACAATACACAGTTGCGCCAGTATGAGATGTAACTAGCCGCGAACGTCTAGCTACGATGGTGTATAAAAATATACTCAGTGCGCGACTGAGAAATACATCGCGACGTAACCGCGAACCGAGATGCGCGGTCACGTAATTATCGATAAGGGAAGGGATGAATAACAGCTTAGGTAGGTAAGAAACCCGATAACGGGCTTCTACCTATACGCGAACGCTCTGCGTTGCGTCAAGGCCAAACAGTGCACAACCAAACTTGCCACTGATGGTAGCTTCCATCAGTGGAACAAAGCAACTTGCGATAACGAGGCAGAAAATAACTTGCCTACTCGCGGTTTAACGTACGCGAGTAGACAAAGGCAGGCAAAGCTTCTGCCAGATAATTACGTAATAATACGTTAGCCTCGTTGCTTGTTGAGATAGGTACCTGTTCACGTCGATTCGTGAACAGATAACGCTATTTCAACTCGCGAAGTGGTAAAATTTGGTGCAATTTAGGTAGGAATAATCCTTACCACTTCATAAATAATAATTTTTATTTTCTATGTTGATCTTTAACGCAATAAAAAAAATACTGTGTTGCATGTATCTGAATTTAAATTTCTCGTTGAAATAAGTTGTATACTCTCAATTCAACTTGTCTTATCACAAAAATTAACGTGATTTTTTCTAAATTATATTCATATCAGTAATGTGATTACAAAGTAGTACGATGATGGTTCAAAAGTGTGATAAAATTAAAAATTATTGTTTCATGTTTAAATCTAATATTTTTAGAGTTATGTGGAAAAACCGTGAAAAAGTTGCCAGTGTTGTTAAAATAAATTGCAATCCGAATTTCGTTAAAATTCTGCGAAAAAATCATTAAAATTGGTTCTAAAAGAAAAAGAAAATTGGTATTTTGAAATCATAGAAGTGGTTATGGTGTTGATTTTTTTTACGAATTCGTAAAAGTTGTCCAAAGTCGGGGTATTGTTCGAACTAGCGATTTTTCTACACTTTTCAGGTTTTGCAGAAAAAATTACGATTATTTCAAGTGCATTGCCTACCCAAGTATCTTGCAAAATTTTTTGGAATTTCTGTAAGAAAATTTGAAATTTTTTGCTTTTATACTTTTAAAATTATTTTTCCGAAATTTCTGCTTGATTTTTTCCCTCATATTTTCATTAATGTACTTCATAGAAATTTTATGCAATTGTTGTAGTTTTTTAAATGGAATTTTGATTACTTTGATCACTTTTAGGTATGTAGGTATTTGTGTCAACTATAGGTATATATATTTTTTTCATTTAATAGCCTCTTTATCAATTCTATAGGTAGTGCTTTTGGCGGAATCTCAACATTTTAAAAATGTAGATGTGACCCTGCCAGAAAGACAGGACCATGTGTAAAAAAAATGTTTTTATTTTCAGTGTTTGGTTCAGATTTGGTAAAATTTGGACCAAAAATGTGAAGAAAGAGACATCAATTTTTTTACACATCGTTCCTTCTTTCCGGCAGGGTCACAGATGAAATTTCCCGCAAAATTCACGTTACTTTGTGGAATTTAAATTCTGTTTGATTCATTATTGTATTTTTGTCAAGAAAAATTTTCATATAAATCCAGTCTTGTTTTTATTAGGTAAGTAAGTACCTACTTCAGATATTTTCAGTATCTAATTAAAAAAAAACTTCTTTGTCTCAAAAATGTCATCACTGAAAATTTTCATAAAATCTCTATCTGTTGTATTTTTTCCTTCAAATTTTTTAAAATTTTCAAGAATTTTTTCGCACTGAATTTCAATTTTAAACGCGATGTATAAGGTTCTTAGCATAAAATTTATCAAATAATTTATTTTGAAAAAAGGTAAGCATATCATATCAATTTTGAGGAGTAATTTGGGTTCATTTTTGTATATTGATTCCTCGGGCAAGGGGGATCTTAAGTCAGCCATTTATTTTATCATTTCATTATGCTCCTATATTTCCCAAATTAAAATGAAAAAATCAGTTCAGGGTTCGCAAGATTGTTTATTTTCAGTATTAAATTTCTCATCGACATCAGAAACATCAGATTTGGACCATGGTTGAAGTTCACTTGAACCAAGGCTTATGAATATGATTGCTCCTAAAAATAAAACTGCCGTGGATAAGATGAAGCATGTGCTCCATTCCTCCAAACTCTACATGTAATCACACGTAACGAAATATTATATCAATTGAGGTCTTGAAAAAAAAAATGTATTTCAAGTATGGATACTTATTACTTACGTGATTTTGAACTATAAATCCCACCACATTTGGTATCAAAATTACACTCAGTGTGTGCCAAAATGCGGCTATTCCAGCCAGTGCACTGGAATGTTTCGATGACATGCCAAGACAGACTAGACTGCGAAATATAAATTGAAAATTATTTTGAAAATAACCAAAAAATATACATGCACGTTTACCTAGCTAAACTGGAACTTGATACTTACTGCAGCAGAAGAAAATTAAAAGATAGCATCAATTTGATGACAATAAAACAAATCATAGATAAAGTAAAATTCGTGCTATATGCAGCAATTGCAAACGAAACCGATCCTGTGAGAAATCCCAAACTCATCATAATTTTATGAATCTGCAAAATTCATTTTCGAATTGCGTCATCCGGAAAAAAATTTGAAAATTTTCTCGAAAATTGCAAAATCCGCATTATTAACCTGAGTACGTGTAAAGTTGCTGTTATTCTGCCAAAAATCCATTACAATTCCAGCTATTGGAACCATAAACATGCAGACTAAATTTGGAATCGAGGATATCATTCCTACTTCATCTATATCACGTCCAGTCATATCTAAAAATATCAATCAGTGATCAGAGGGCATTCAGCAGTAATTCCCTCAAGTTTAGATACCTACCTTTAACATAAAGAGGGAAACAGATCACCAAAAGTGTGAATCCCCAATTATATACGAACTGAGCTGTGCACAGAGCCCATACTGGAGGTGTTTTGAGGATTTTCTTGTATGGAACCTCTATCTGTAACATGGAAGATTGAAATGTGTATTTTTCGATTGTGATTCAATTCTGTGGTGAAATTCAATCATCAGTTTACTTGTTTTCTGGGCGTAGTATCGGTATTTTGCAAAATATAATGCAATTCTTTTTCAGAAATCCAGTTGTCTTTAGATGGTTGATTTTTTACAAGTGGTAGCCAAATTGCATACCAAATCATTCCCATGATACCTGGAATTGACAAGCTCAAATAGGTACTCTCTAAATTTGAATCAGTCAAAATTGACTGATTTAAATCGACAAAATTAATTCATGTTGGAATCAGGGAAAAAATTGACTGATTCAATTGGTGAATTTTTATTATTGAATCAGTGATGCATGACCACTTGACATGGCTAATAAAAAAATTTCTTGCCATGACACCCCTAAATTTCTAAATTTTTTTTTTGAAAATTTCAATGTGAAAAAAAAATTAGTAAAATGTGAACCGAATTTTTTCAAAAATAGAATCAGTGGAATTTGACTGATCATCAGTGACTCGATTTTTTTCTATTTTATCAGTCAATTTTGGCATTTTTTACTGATTCAAATGAAAAGAGTAAAGCAATTTTCAAAAAAATGGCTCTTTCTATAGTTACAAGTGTGTATTGCTACCTGCAGCGTAGAATGTCGATGGCCAACCGCATTTATAAGCGAGATATCCACATATCGGATACGAAGCAGCGAAACCAATGTATAATCCATTGAAACCCAAACACGACATCGTTGATCTCTCCTGAATCGGTGCCCAACGTGATAACATTTCAATAACTCCTGTATAAGCGAGGCCCTAGATGTATAATGATTGATTAAAATTCGCTGAAAAATCCATATCGAAGTTATTTTTGTTGGAAAAATCGTCCTCACATCGCCTACTCCAACTATTATTCTGGAGGCCAAAAACAGATAGAAATTTATCCTCAAAAAAATTGGCGTGATTAAATTTACAACAGACATCATCATTATGGCTCCTCCAAATGTAGTCGCACCTCCCAATTTATTGACTATGTATCCGCCTGCCAGACAAGCTTGGTAGCCATATGCGTACATACCCAGAATAAATCCTACTGTTTTCGAATCCCAATCAAATTCTGGTTTCTATATGAAAAAATAAGATCTAAATGAAAGTAATTTTTGTGAAATTTTTTCAGTGAAATTATCAAAAGTACTCACCTCGTAAGTAGTGACATTTCCCACGATTATCGTTTTTTTCGATGTCATCTCTACAATAGCTATGTTCAAATTGGCCTTCAATAAAACTATATTGATGTAACCGAAAAATATTAAAATTGCGATGAAAAACCTCCTCGAGAACCAAAATTTTGGTGCCTTCTCGTCAATCTTTCTGGATAAAAATGATGAATTATGAAATTTTTAGCACAAGTATTCGATCAAAGCAAGTGAAAAAGTTATGGGTTACCTGTCATTTTGCTCGTGAAGTAGTTTTTCTGCAATATTTCGATTATCAGTGTTATCTGGTGTTGGAAAATTCGGTTCCATATTTCAATTTTTTGCTCTTTTTCGAATGGATGAAGTTAACAGAGATCTGTAGTACGTATAGCAAGTGAATGCTGATGAATGGTGGATTTATGGAAATAAATTTTTGATTCAGAAATACTGAAAATTTTCGATTAAGTTAGCTGATGAGATTTCCTTCCAATTTCATAAATCTATAATGCGTGTTAGCTCAGGCAATTTTTTCTTATCTGTGGAATATTTTTTCAAACTTGAATGTTGATTTGTGTATCGTGCAGTTCACATGTTGGAAAATTTCCGGTGATGATTTCTTTAGGGATAAAAATCTTCAAAAGATGATTTTTGATGCGCGCTGTTTATAGATGTTGCCGATGGTAGCGTCTTATCACAATTTTTCACAAGATGGCGTGTACTCAACTACATAATTATATTTTCCTTTGTTAGAAAATTTAAATTTTGATGTCTGGCTCTGTTATTATTATTTCGTATCTAAAGCCTACTATTATAGTCTCTAGTTGTGTTTGCTCAATTGTTCTCTAATCTGTGAAATATTTGTATAATTTTTTATTCGGTGGGATTTGGTTTGTGGGTAAATATCAACTAGATTTGTGCAAGGCGATATAAAAAGTAAATTTTGAAGAAAAAAAAATTGTATACGAAAAAATACTGCTTCATGTTTCTAACGAGATTTAAATTATTATGAATCCCTTGAAAGTTTCCGGCGAGGATTGAGACAAAATTTAACCTCCTGAATGAGCATGTATTCCACATTTCAGAACCAAATTTTGATTCGCCAAAAATTTTGGTTTTTCGATTTTTGGAGAATTTTTGAAATCGGTTGAAATGAAATAATGAAAATCTTATTTTTGAAATAAATGGCCTATCATTCAGTGAAAATTTAAAAATTGGTTTTTAAGTTATATTGAATCTTTTTCTTATTTTAATTGAAAAATTATTTGTTTGAAAGTGGTAATTGATTTTGTGGAATGTACATATACATAAGTACCTATTTGACTTTGAATATCGTATGCATGGAAAACATGAAAATGCATCTGAAAAATTCTGAGATATTTACAGAGGGGCACTCAAGGGAGGGCTCAAGGAGCTCGACCCCCTCCCTTGAGCCCGGAAAAAAAGATTTTTTTACTGCAAAAATGTAAAAAAGTGCATTTTTTTGTTCTTCAATCAATATTTTTTTTCAAACAATTTTCGTTTGATCATCTTATTTTGAAAGTTGATGATTTTTCACTGATTTTTCAGCCAAAAATCACAGATTTCTAAATAAATTTCCTGTTTGTCAAAAAAAAATAATTGATGAATGGTGACTGAAAGATCGGTAAAAAATGACTGTTTTGAAATTTGACCTCCCCCCATTTTTTTCAAATTCTCAGTCCGTCCCTTAATCAATTTCTGAGTGCGCCTATGTGTATCCATTCGTTGCAATTTTTCAAAAATTTTATTTCATTTTAGGTGATTTTTTCTGTTTTTAATTTTTTTTAATTTTTTTTCGTGGTGATTTTTTTAAATTTTGGGCTATGATTTTAATTCGGGGTGACTTTTTTTGTTTTCGGTGATTTTTTTCTTGATTTTATATGATGGAAGTTGTTTTTGGAATTTTTAATTTCGGATAGAAGTAAATTGAAATTTATGTAGGTAGATGGAATAAAATCAAATGAAAGAAGCTGAGGAGGTACGTGGGTGGAAGGAGAGAAATTGATAAAAAAAAGCAAAGGAGTGGAAGATGAAGACAAAAAGTTGAAAGAAGAAAAAATGAAGCAAGAGATAATATGAAGTCAAAATGAGAATTAGAATCAGGTAAAAAATAGAAAGAAAAAGTAATACTTGAAGCAAAAAGTTACAAAGTAGAAGGGATTAAAGAATTAAAAGAAATAAGGAATCGAGACGTTATAAAGTTGACGAAGATTTTTTTTTCAAATTTGAGTCGGAAAAGATGGAAAAGAATTTCGGAAAAGAAAACTAACTTTTAATCTTTGTTGCTAATTTTTATTTTTTACATGAATGAATGTTGAATTGAAAAGATCTGAGAGTTAATTTACTCGCAATTGTATGATTTTAATTTGATGTTTTGGAAATGAATGTAGATGAATTTTTTTGTTTTCAATTTATAAATTTTGGAAAAACGTTAGATTTTTCTCAATTTTTAGTGATTTCTTTCTAATCTGATTTTTGTTAGATACGATCAAATCTTCTTTCCGATGTAATTAAAAGTGAAAAAAGTTATTATTTGAATGTTTTTCAAAATATGTACTTTATTAACAAATTAATTCGAAAATAGAATTAGTACATTATCACAGAATTTTTAAATACTAAAATAAGTTAGACAATCTCCAGGTTTAGAATGGAATATGAATAAGAACTGCAGTTCTTCTTTATTTGGTCATGAATTACGAATTAATGATCATATTGAACCAAACACAGCAAAGTTTTTCCATACCACCCGGACGTATCATCCTAAAAATGAAAAAAAAAGAAAAAAAAGGATTAAAATGATCACTAATCTGTTATACTTATCTGTTATATCTCTCCCCCCCCCCCCGAAAAAAAATAGAAAAAACTTACAGCGATATCGTCTTCCAAACACGTTTCGTAACATTTTTTATACTCTTCTTCAATTTCTTTCAAGTCTACTTCGCATCTCGATACGATTAATCTGATCAATTGACGATCCTTGGTACCCCAGCCAGCTACAGAATCCCTGATACGTTCAGCAAAGAAATGCGATCTGTTCTCAATAACTTTAACTATCAACACCCGCAACAATTCAAAATTAGAAAATTCATAAAATTGACTTACTTAAAAAAAAAAAAAAACTTTCAACATGATTCGACGTTGAAAAACTTACTTATGGCTGATAAAGTATCTCTGACGTCACCGCTGAACTTCATTTTGATAACTTCCTGCAAGTAGCATTGAGCAATTTTGTGGAATTTTTTGAAAACTGCATTCAAATGAACGTAACTTTGGTTGACTAATAATTTGAAAACGACTTCTTGCAATTGAGATTTTGATTTTGGGCAAATCATCGCAGCAATCAAATCACTGACATCTTTTTCCACTTCTTCTTCGCAGATTTCTTTACTTTCTGATCTTTTGCCCTAAGAAATTATATTCAGTGTGAGAATATATCACCGTACGTAGTATGAATGATGTGATATTTTCTTACTTGGAGCAATTCGACGAGTAATTTTTGGAAGCTACCTGATGTATCACCTTTAACGTCATCTTCCAAAGTCTTTTCGTATACTGCGAAAATATTATGATAAAGAAATGCAATCGAAATGAATAATTTTCCAATATTATTAGGATGATTAGTAGGTACATACATTTTTTATACGAAGCCTTGATTAATTCAATCTGATAATTATCAGCGGTGCAAATGATTTCGATAAGAGTTTTTTCATCAGTTCCCAATCCATCGATGGCGTAATGCAATTCAGAGGCGAGATATTCGGACGGCGGTGTCAACAAAGCTACTATCAATGTTTTTAAATCTCCGGATAATTTTTCGCTCAATATTTCTATCAAATCCTGGGGAAAATATTATTCACGAGAAGGAAATTAATCACCGCTTATGCTCGTACCAGTAATTTTCGTCGATGAATAATATCAAAAAATGATGTGAACGTACCTTTCCACTTTGTTCTTTGAATTTTTGCACAATTTCTAAACGTTGAGGGCTACTTTTGGTGGTGAGAATTTTACAAAGTTTTTCTTCATCGATTTTATCACATAAAAGCATTTTCTGCAAATGTTCTACATCGGAGAGAGGTTTAAAATCGGGTTCGGGACAGGGGTACAAGGTGTTGTGTTTCAATTCCTGAAAAATAAAAAATGAATTAGAATTAGGTACCTGGTTGGTGTTGATGTGCAAATAGGGTGGAGTGAAAAAAATCGATGGTCTTCGATTTTGCTCATTTTTAAATATGTTGTTCCTTTTGAGTTGAAACCTCCCCAAAAAAATTTTTAGCCCCCTAGGTCACTCTGGAGGGGAGCTAGGGGGTCTCAAAGAGGGGTCATTTTCGAAAAAAACGCGGTTTTTCGCGTTTTTGACCCCGAAAACCCCCCAAACAAAACTTGTTACGTCGGTTTCTAGGTGCGATTTGAGATTCTGCGTCGATCTGTGCAATCGGTTTTTCGATTTGAAGCCATCTTCCTTTCCCCACCCTCGCTTTTACATGTGCAGATTTGTGTTTTTTGAGTATCATAAAATCGTTTTTCGCGTTTTATGCAAAAACTAAGCTTCCTACGAAAAAAGTGTAATGAACAATTTTGTAGAGCGTGAAATTTGCCACCTTGTGCAATGTGGATGTAGTAATATTTATGTCGACTCGATATTACGAAAAAAAAACCACAAAGAAAACGAAAATTTCACAGCTTATATTTGCAAAAAAAAAAAAACATTGAAAAACAAACAATTTTTACACGTGAAGGTATGAAATACATTGGTTCACTTTTTGATAGGAATAATTTAATACATATTAGGTACCTACTATAAAATTTATAGTAATGTGTATTAAATTATTCCAATCTAAAAGCGAACCAATGTATTTTATATACCTTTATGTGTAAAAATTGTTTGTTTTTCATTTTTTTTTTTGCAATTATAAGCTGTGAAATTTTCGTTTTCTTTGCTTTTTTTTCGTAATATCGAGTCGACATAAATATTACTACATGTACCTACTAGGTGGCAAATTTCACGCTCTACAAAATTGGTCATTACCAGGGAGCGGATAAAAATGCGGTTAAAATGGGCAAAATATGCGCTAAAAAACCTCAAAATATGTTTTAAAAACGTAAAAATATGCGATAATGATATGGGTGTCTATTTAAAGGGCGTAAAGAGCTGAACCTAGTTCTAACCTTTAAAGGCTGAGAATGGGATAAAAACGATTTATTCAATTAAACGAGTAAAAATCACAAAATTTTGGCAAAATCAGACGCAGAGAACGAAGGTTGAAGATCTGGATGAAAAAATATAATTTTTTTTTCAACTCTGAAGTAAAAAAAAAATCATTGTTTTTCAACGCATGTGTGAAAAATATTTTTAAAATAATGTGTATTTTTTCGATTTTCAAAAATGAAATTACTGGAAATTACCAAAATATGCACTAAAAATGAGAAAATGGAGAAAATATGCTCTAAAACAGTAAAATATGTGCTAAAAATGGCCAAAATATGCAAAATAATGCGTTTAGAGGGAAAATATGCAAAATATGCGATAACAAATATGGCTCATTTTGCTCAGAAAGACTTGAAACGTAAAAATAGCACAGAAAAACATGTATTTACATTAAAATCCGCTCCCTGGTCATTACACTTTTTTCGTAGGGAGCTTAGTTTTTGCATAAAACGCGAAAAACGATTTTATGATACTCAAAAAACACAAATCTGCACATGTAAAAGCGAGGGTGGGGAAAGGAAGATGGCTTCAAATCGAAAAACCGATTGCACAGATCGACGCAGAATCTCAAATCGCACCTAGAAACCGACGTAACAAGTTTTGTTTGGGGGGGTTTTCGGGGTCAAAAACGCGAAAAACCGCGTTTTTTTCGAAAATGACCCCTCTTTGAGACCCCCTAGCTCCCCTCCAGAGTGACCTAGGGGGCTAAAAATTTTTTTGGGGAGGTTTCAACTCAAAAGGAACAACATATTTAAAAATGAGCAAAATCGAAGACCATCGATTTTTTTCACTCCACCCTAATGTGCAATGAGTTATAATCTAGCTAGATAAGTAGGATCTTGATCAGTGATAGACTTGATTGAATCGAAATTTTTCATTTGTAAGAAGTAGACATTTGAATCGTTTTTTGAATACTTAGTTCATAATTATTTTTGCCAAAAATTGAATTACGACGATTTAAATCTGAATTTTTTCCAAGCTCAATTTTTTTCACCTCTCATTTTTTAAAAATTGCTTC
This sequence comes from Pseudococcus jackbeardsleyi, assembly GCA_038380155.1. Classification (NCBI taxonomy): domain Eukaryota; kingdom Metazoa; phylum Arthropoda; class Insecta; order Hemiptera; family Pseudococcidae; genus Pseudococcus; species Pseudococcus jackbeardsleyi. The sequence continues at coordinate 8,664,412 of CM076242.1, forward strand.
GATTTAAAATTTTTATTTTTCCAGATGTATAATTTTTTTAAATTGGATTTTTTAAAAAAAATTCCAATTTAGACCTGAAGTTTTTTCTATTAAATATTTCTTAAAATTTTTTTCAATTTTTAAATTCCTTTCCATCAATTTCAAAATTGAAGCGTTTGTTTTGAAAAACAATTTTATTACCTACAAAAATGAAACTTTATCGCTTCAATTTTAAAGCACAACAAAATTATATAATTTTTTTTTAATTCCAAAATAAACATCAATTTTATTTTTATTGTAAAATTTTATTCCAAAATTTGTAATGAAAAATTTCTTTAATTTGGATTATCTTAGTATTGATGCTTTTCCAACAGAAGCTTCCATTTTTCCTTGTAATTTTTTTCAAATTTTCAAATTTGCTCGTATGGAAATTTCATTTGTTTTTTTAAACTTTGAATTTATCAAAAAAAATTCAACTTCGTGTTTTTCAATAATTTTTGAAATATTTGGGATGAAAAGTAATTCAAAGAAGATTCAAATCAAATTTTCAAGGATTCATAAATGATCATTCGAAAATTTAAATGATTTGTGTTTGAAATTCAAATTTTTATTGAACTCCTTTGTTGTATTTTTAATTGTCCATTTGAATCAAAGGCATGAAGCAAATCGCTACTTGGTGGAAGTGTTCAATTTTTAGACCTCCTTAATACTTATTATCAAAAATCGATGATTTTAATCGTTGACACTTTTGCTTCGCGGCACTGAAATCGAAAATTGAAATACATTATAGTTATTTGATCAAAATGAATTATTCTTACTTTTTCAAGCTCAGCTTTAGAGACACGGGTGGTCGAATGAACAGAGAAATTGATTTTTTTTTTTTTTTAAAAAAAAAGGGGGTGAATGAGAAAAATCTGATACCTTACAAAAAAAATAATAAAAATATGTACTCGTCGTTCTATACAGAACTACCCAGGTACACTTACTTGAACGATAACAAATCGATGGATTTCATAAAACACTTCAACTATTTCAGTGGTTTTCTCGATTTCAGCCACGGCGACTTCGTGATTAGCAGCGGAACAGATTTTACTCATTTTTTCGAATTTATAAAACAACACGAACAGAAATAGGTAAACTGAAGTTTAAAATAAATCAAAGAACGTTTTACGTTAAGTATGGTATTGAATGGTTACACACCAACAACCAAGACAAGCTTGCAAAAGGCACCGAATAAATTTCAATTCTTGAACATCAGTCTTTATACCAATTTAAAATGATTTTTATTGAGAAGCATTAGTAATTTATTTGATTACTCCGAGGAGAATTTTGAATCACTTTGAAATTCAATGTTTAATACAAATGAGAAATTACGAATCGGAATTGAATACCTTCACAGAGCAATGATGAATTCAATTACGTAAGAAAATTACCATTTAAAATTTGTCAAAGAATCCTCCTTCGTAATCTGAGAAATGTTATTCTTCGTAAAAGAATCATAGCGATTTGTATTTCTTATGACTCGATGACCTTGTAAATCGAAAATTGATGCATTATTTTTTGTTTCGTTGAATACATATACTCACCTATACTAGTCAACCAGAATTTTTTTTTGCGAAAATGAATTCTTAATTTTTCTTGGAAATACAACATACCTACTTATTCGATTTTTAACATTCGTAATATTTAACAGAAAATAACACCGTAGAGAAACTGTTCTTTGAAAGAATGATGTTTTTATTGTTTTTTTTTCTTGGTAGGTATTAAAATCTAAAGAATTAGTTATCATTTTCATTGGTGAAATAGATTAAAAGATTTTTTAATTTTCATCATTTGATTTACTTTATGTGACATATGGTTTAGCCAAATTTGAAAAAAAATTACTTATATTATAATCCTGTGTTTGCAATATTTTAGGAAGGCAGCGTAAATTAACTAAAGACCTTTTTTTTTTTTGTTTCAGGTGAGTTACGAATTTGTATTATTAGAATCAGAAACATCAAATGAGTAAGTGAGTTATGGTTCATTTCTATGATTCTTAAGAGAGTCTTATTTCAATACCTAATTATTGAATGAATAAGTGCTGTAGTTGTGTTATTAATTCAATCCCTTTGATTTCCCTCTCTCCTTCTTTGAAAAAACATTGCAAAGAGTTTAATCATCAACGGGTACGAACTAAGAAAACGAAATGCCAATTCATTAAATAGTAATAGACTTTTTGAATGAATGAACTTCGGGCATTTTACTTTTAAAAAGGCCGAAATTCGAAAAAAATATGCAATTACTTTTTTTTTCATTTCGAATGATTTAGTACCTACTAAAGAAGTTATTTTTCGTGGAAATTTTAACTGTGTTGAATTTTCAAATTTTCAATGTGCATTGTGCTTACCTACATCACATAATATTTTTGTCCAATATTTCTGTTTCTGTTGAATTTTTATCAAGACGAGAAATAATGCAAGATCTCAGTGTACTTAGGTACCTGTATTTTTTGATTCATGCTTGCAATTTAGGAAAAAAAATTGAAATTGATCGATTTCAACGAAGAAAACGGACGAAAAATTGGTAGCCCAATTTGGATAATTTTTAGTACCCTCATTTATCAAATATCGAGTTCTTTTTAGAAACGAAAAAAAAATTCTTGTCTTGATTAAAATGAAATAACGCTTCGAGTTCCATTGAATTATATTTTCATCAGTATTGAATGGATTTTCCATTGGCGTTCGAAGGAAGTGAAACAGACCAATTCTGAAGTTCACTGGAACCAAAGATTAAAAATACGATGGCTCCAAAAAATAGTACACCTGCGGATAAAAGGAAACATGTGCTCCATTCGGCGAGACTCTGGAATATTTATACATAGAGATAGACAAGATGACGACAGATGACAGAAGTGGAATTGACGAAAATATTTCAGATGGAATACTTACGTGATTCTGTACTATGAATCCGACAATATTTGGAATAAAAATGACGCTCAGAGTGTACCACACTGCTGATCCTCCAGCAAGCACACTAGAATGTTTCGGTGACATGGCTAGGCATACCAATCTAGAAAGTGATTCGAGTACAAATTACATACGATCAATTTATGAAATATTGATTCACGGTGGGTAGAAAAAAACATCCAGAATTTCCAGGGAAAATGATGAGGTATTTAAAAAGTTGAGCTCTAGACTAGAAAAAAAAACTGGTCAGAAAATCTTAAATGGAACATTTTTGAAAAAATAGAAACTCTTTTTTTTATTTTTAAGATAATCGCGAATGCCATGATTTTAAATTTTTACATTTTCCCGAACCACTAAATCAATGTCTTATAAAATTGATAGGTACCATTTTTTGCCTTCTGCCATGAAATTGAAAATTTTTCAATCGCGAATTGAAAGGTTTTTCGGTTTTTACCAAATTCAAATCGCTCACCTCAAATATTTAGAAATCGAGTAGAAATTTTTTCAGTCACTGGAATAATTTTCGTTGAAAAATTTCATATCGTGGTTCCACATTTATACTTTCGGCTAATATCATTTAAGAAAACTTCACGTTTCTCAAACAGTGATTTGAAAAATTGACCAATTTCTTTGGTCATTTAAATGAATTTCAATCAAATTTTTGAACATTTTTTATAACAGTGCTGCCAACTGAATTTTTTAAAAAAATCTTCGTTGAATCGAAGTACAGTTGGAAGCAGTTCGTGAAATTTCTTTGAACAATTTTGTACCTAAAAAATTATTTTAGTTCACCAAAAAAATTTTTGCTCGACTTGAGGTGCCCAAAGCAGGGCCGTATTTACGCACAAGCTACATAGGCACCAGCCTCGGGCGGCAAATTTTAGGGGGCGGCAGATTTTGAGGAGCAGTTTTTTTTTTAATTTTCACTAATTGTGATTTGAAAAAAAAATGAAAAAAAAATTACTGTACCCACTGAAAAAGAATCTTTTTTGAACAAAACTTTTATTTACATAGTGCATAGCATTAAAATACGAAAAAAAATGTCTTTTTTTAAACATTAAATTTCTAATTTTTCAAAGCTTCGCCCTCGCTTCGCTCGGGCATAACTGAATCAAAATTCTATGATCTACTTGAAACATTGGTATGAAAGAAAATTCTCCTCTATTCTCCTCTGTATAGGAAACATACTGATATTCGAAGCCTCTATGCCCACTCTGTACCTAACCGAAAAAATGATTGAGAAAATTGATTTTTAATTCTTTTTTCGTTAATTTTTCTTTCAATGTAATTATCCAAACAAAGCAGGAAGTTACACATTTTTTGTGTGGGGGGGGGGGGGCGGCAAATTTTATTCTGCCTCTGAGCGTCGTGAGGTTAAATCCGGCCCTGGCCCAAAGGATTAATGTGGAACTTGTAAAAAATAAACAATCATTGCATTAGCGATTTGCAACTTTCAAGACTTTTTGAAAAAGACAGAAAATCGAATTCCATTAAAAATTCAATATTTCAGGGAAGAACAGAAATTCAGATCGTTCTATTTTCAGGAATTCGTAAGATTCCAAAGAGGTGACGCTACTTAAAAAAGGAAAAAATGTTTTTTTTTTCAAATATCCCATTCCAACACTATCCAGCTCGGTCCCCATTTTGTCAGGCAGCTCTTTTTTTTTTCAGAACATCCATCACTCAAAATTAACTCCCTCATAAATTCATGTTAAAATTAAGGACAATATTTTCATCTTCAATCCGCCCAAAAATTAGTATTTTACTTAAAATCTACGCAATGCTTACTGCAGTATGAGATAATTGAACGATATCAACAGTTTGATGAGTATAAAACAAGTCATTGATAAGTTGAAATCCGTGCTATAGGCGGCGATCGCAAAGCACAGACCACCCGAAAAGAATCCAATGCCCATTACAATCTTATGAATCTACGAATAATTTTCATTCAAAAATTATTTTACCAGAATTTAATGTCTCAATACCTATATTTAAAAAAAAAAAAAGAGAAATTAACCTGAGTACGTGTAAGATTGCTATTATTCTGCCAAAAATCCATTATAGCCCCAGCCAATGGAATCATAAAAATGCAGACAAAATTTGGAATGGAAGATATCAATCCAACTTGATCGGTGCCTCGTCCAGTCATATCTGAAATTATGGTGAAAAATTAAGAAAAAAAAATGAGAAATGTCGATTGATTGCTAAATGTGATTCAAGAATGTGTACCTCTGACATATAATGGAAAACAAATCACCAATAACGTGAATCCCCAGCTGTATGCGAATTTGCCTATACACAGAGCCCAGACTTGCGGTGAAGTGAAGATTTGCTTATACGGATGCTTAATCTGTTATATAAAAAATGCCATCAGTGTAGTAATATTTCGTTGGAATATTGTAGTGAAATCCCTAATATTACTTGTTTCCTCGGTGTCGTCTCTGTATTTTCCAATATGTACGCTCGTTCTTTACTGGAAATAAATTTGTCCTTGGAGGGCTGGTTTTTTACCAGGAAGAGCCAAAGTATGGACCATGTTATACCCACAACCCCTGAGACAAACAAAATTTTCATTTTCAGTATTATTAGAATATTTACAATATTTTACCGTAATTAATAAAATATTTACGATAATTTACCGTAATTGTTGAAATACATTTTCACGAACATTTACAGTAATCAATAGAATATTTACAATAATTTATAGTAATTATTAGAATATTCAAGATATTTTACCGTAAATACTGAAATATTTACGATAATTTGCAGTAATTACTAGAATATTTATGGTCGATTACCCTAATTACTGAAATCTTTACAGTAATTTACCGTAATTATTAAATTATTTAAACTATGACTAAATCTACACGAAAGAGGCTTCAGGCACGAAATTAAAAATACGCTGCGAACGACTGAATCGTTTTTTTCAACTTTATGATTCAAGTGGTCCACTTGCTTTTATCCAAGTTCGAAATTTTTTATTATTTTTTTTCAGAGTTCGAATTTTTTCTCGATTATTTTTTTCCAAATTAAAATTTTTTTCCAGAGTGCATTTTTTCTCCATTATTTATTGAAATTTTTTTCGGAGTTTGAAAATTTTTTTTCAGAGTTTAAATTTTTTCTCGACTATTTTTTTTCAAAATCAGAATTTTTTTCATTGTTCGAATTTTTTCTCGACTATTGTTTTTCAAAATTAATTTTTTTTATAGTTCGAGTTTTTTCTCGATTTTTTTTCAAATTAAAATTTTTTTCCGAGTTCGAATTTTAATTTTGAGAAAAAGTAGTTGAGAAAAAATTCGAACTCTGAAAAAAATTTTAATTTGAGAAAAAGTTCGTATTCTGAAAAAAATTCTAATTTGGAAAAAAGTAGTCGAGAAAAAATTTAAACTCTGAAAAAAAATTTCGAACTCGGAAAAAAATTTCAATAAGATGGAGAAAAATTCAAACTCTGGATAATTTGGAAAAAAATTATCGAGAAAAAATTCGAACTCTGGAAAAAATTTTAATTTTGAGAAAAAAGTAGTCGAGAAACATTAATTTGGAAAAAAAATAATCGAGAAAAAAGGCTCTGGTGTGGTAAGGGGGTCAATTAGCCCTTGGTCTAACTTTGACCAAATTCTTATGCCATTCGATTTGGCATGGTAGAAGATGATTTTAGAGCGCATGAGCGAATTTTTACCTCACCTCTGGGGGGCTGGGGGGCCAAAATACACGATTTTTCAGCTGAAAACTCTTAAAAATTCTATCTCCTCGAGTTTTCAACCGATTTTTTCCAAACTTGGCACAAAGATAGTGGTACTAGAGGGGAACACCCTGAAATTTTTTCAGATTTTTTCGACCACTCCAATGACTTTGAATTCGACTTTGAAAATTTCAAATCGCCCTGGGAGCACCGTTTTGCCGCGGGGTATAAAGAAAAAAATTTTTTCATGTTTCCCACTCCATTTTACACCACTCAGAATTTTTTCAGATTTTTTCGAGTGGTGGTTTACATGTGGCGTCCGAAAAACTGATAAATCGGTCGTTTTATTACTTTAAAATTATGCCTTTCCCATCAATTTCGTATTTTTCATTTTTTTTCTCACAAAAAATACATTCATGCTCGCTTTTTATTAAATTTTGATCAATATTCACCCATTTCCCATGACTACGACATTTTGAAGAAAGGGTATCCCCGGATATGATAGGCGAATCGGCCCAAGAGCTACTTTTTGAAACTAACCAGCAGACATTATTAAGGACCCCAAAAAATGATTTTAGAAAATTTTTTCCACTCCCTAACTCACCCTACCCCCTTACCCCCGCCCCCAAAATAGCGAATTTTTGTCAAAAAATCGTATCTCGGAACCTAATGGACCAAAAATTTCGAAATTTATGTGGTGTATATAGGAAGTGGTGACCAATTTTTGAGAATTTTTTCAGATTTTTTTTACGATGCATTCTATTCTAAAAAACCACCTTAAAAACTTTGAATTGCTCAAAGGGTCTGGCCGGATAAGGGGTGATTTTAGCCATGGGTTGGATTTTCGCGTTAACCTTCCCAAAGGGTACCCTCTGATGTAAAAAAATCTGAAAAAATTTTCAACCTCCCCCCCCTTCTATTTCTGAGTTATGGCCATTTTATTGCTAGATTTTCAACAATTTTTTATTTCAACTGTTGTGAAGGAAATTTTCTGTTCTTTGGCACAAAGTTACCTATGTCTCGTACCTACAAATTATGAAAGAAAGGTTTTTTTTTCATTTCATCTTAATATTTTGCTCTTGTACTACAGTGCATTTTTTGTCATGGGCTGGGAAATGAAAATTTGAAATTGAAAAAAAAATTCAAATTATTGCACCTATCAAAGTGAGTTGCATTTATATCAAAAAGAAAGAATTTATGTCTTTTAGTTTTGGAATTGGATCAATTTCAATGTTTTAGGGTGGGTTTTGGGATAGAATGCATCGCAAAGAAAAACTGAAAAATTCTCAGAAATCCATTTTCACTGACTTTTTATGACAGAAATAGCGAATTTCGAGATTTCAATTGAAACGATCGCGAAAAGGGAGTTTATCTAGATATTTTGGACAGCTAAATACAAATTCGACGTTGTGATCATTTCTTTCTGCACGAAATGCTGAAAAATGTGAAAGAATTAGCTAAAAACATTTTTATATATGTAGTAGGTATTCTGCGATTCTTGACCCTTGCGGTTTCGAAATCGCCAAAACTGAATACGTGACGTGAATCTACGTTGAAATACACATTTGTGGGATACTATTCACAAATTGGTTGTTCTTCACTTATATATGCTTATGGTGTTTTTTTTGCAATGATTGAAAACTTCATATAGCCGAAAAAGCATGAAGATATGTAATGTACCAACTTTTTGAAAAAAATATCATAAATACGTCTTTATGAGGCGAGACTTAGGCCAAAGAACAGAAAATTTCCTTCACAACAGTTGAAATAAAAAATTGTTGAAAATCTAGCGATAAAATGGCCATAACTCAGAAATAGAAAGGGGGGGGGGTTGAAAATTTTTCAGATTTTTTTACATCAGAGGGTACCCTTTGGGAAGGTTAACGCGAAAATCCAACCCATGGCTAAAATCACCCCTTATCCGGCCAGACCCTTTGAGCAATTCAAAGTTTTTAAGGTGGTTTTGTAGAATAGAATGCATCGTAAAAAAAATCTGAAAAAATTCTCAAAAATTGTTCACCACTTCCTATATACACCACATAAATTTCGAAATTTTTGGTCCATTAGGTTCCGAGATACGATTTTTTGACAAAAATTCGCTATTTTGGGGGCGGGGTAAGGGGGTAGGGTGAGTTAGGGAGTGGAAAAAATTTTCTAAAATCATTTTTTGGGGTCCTTAATAATGTCTGCTGGTTAGTTTCAAAAAGTAGCTCTTGGGCCGATTCGCCTATCATATCCGGGGATACCCTTTCTTTAAAATGTCGTAGTCATGGGAAATGGGTGAATATTGATCAAAATTTAATAAAAAGCGAGCATGAATGTATTTTTTGTGAGAAAAAAAATGAAAAATACGAAATTTGATACGGTAAAGACATCAGCTCGTGGTATGGAAATTGGCTCAACACCAGACATTGAGGTCTCCACCCACGATTCTGGTAGCTGATGTAGGTCGATCAGATAGGGCTTGCGGTCACTTATGCCCTGGGCCGCGAAATGTACGAATGCGATAATTTTGACAATTGACATATAGGCCGAAATGAAACAGAAAATGGGCGCATAGGCCGAATTTGGAAATATATAATTGACTAGTCGAAAACATAATTTTGAAATAAAGAGAAAATATAGATCGCGATCGAAATAATGCACACAGGCAGAAAATAGATAAAGAAATAAAGAAATACGAATAGCTGCACATTCTGAACATACTATTTTAATCGAACTCAAATATATTACAAACTCAATCGAACTAAAAATCGGTGACCTGGGATCCTCTTCCCCATCCACGGCTTTCGCCTTTGGGTATGGTTCAGGGATCCGTCGCGACGCGTACAGGCCACCACAAACTTAATCAAAACGCCGAAACACATAGTTAAACACTCGAGGCTACTTAAACCGCGGCTAACTCGGAATAATTCCACCTCGAGCGGAATCACCCTTTCCTCGTATCGATGTAATACGCGTGATAGGTACTTGGATGACTGAAGATTCCGCGGAACCGTAGTTCGCGGGTACCCACGTATCACAAGGAGAATCAGGGTTACCAGTACCCAGCAGAAGGGAGAAATGGGCCATATTTACCCTTCACATATGCCCCTCGAGCTTGGCTTAGGGCCTCTGCCCGAAGGGAAGGTCGACGTGAAGGATATACCATAGCCCCCTGCCCCCTTCGACTTTTCCTGCTGGCAGAGGTAGCCTGATTTTCCGAAATTTTGAGTTCCAGATATTATAATTTTGAATTTTGATGGTTTTTAATTTTCCTGAATATTTTTGCCAAATATGTAATTTTGTAGTTTTTCCTAAGTTAGCCATGGTTTGTTTTTATATTTAGTCTTAAATTTAATGTATTCTAGTCAATTTGTAGATTGTACATCAGAGTCAAGGTTATATGTAATTGTCTATCTGTATCTTTAGTTGTGTTCGTTTTACCGTACTTGCCACGTAATACTGTATATATTGCGTCTAGTCATATTCTAGTCATTTTCCATGTTATAATTACAATTTTGTATTTCTAGTCATATTTGTTGTTGCGTAGTTGTACTTTTTCAGTTGTTGCAGTTTGTGCGCCGTTACAATCGTTTTTGATTCGCTGTTCGTCGAATGGGCGAGGGATGGTCGATACACCATTTTGGTTGTTACTATGTCGCCGTCGTCGCTCATTTGAATGGACAGTGGTCATGACTGCCAATAGATCGTTCGCCGGCGCCGTTGACGTGGAGACCTCCGTGTACAGGTGGAAGAACTTGCCTCCTGGCGCAGAACTCGTCGCTTTTTAGGTGAAGTTACGTTCGACTGAGACGTGTAGTTGCGATTCGTATATGGTTCTGGCATTCGAGATTCTGATCGTATGGCTGCGACCTTGCGTAAATAACCGTTTATTGTGTTGGTTATTTATGACAGCGTTGTGGTTATATGTCTTTTGTATTCGACTGCTTGTTACTCGTCTGTTGGCTCAACGTCATCCTTGTCGTTTCCATTAGTTGTAGTCACTAGTACCGGTGTATTTGTACATTCGTAAATCTGGTCATTGTTTCGTTGCCTAATTTTGGTCATAGTCTATTTTAGTTATTTCTTTAGACAGTCATTATATGTAGGTACCTATTTATATGTAGTTTAAGATGTAAAGATAATTCACCTCGAGTATCTAGTAACCTAATCGATTATTTACATTTGGCGTTGCTATGTCTAATTCTTAATTGATAGATAGGAATATGTATATTTACAGTCGCCAGTTTGGTGTATGTCAATTCTTTTTTCATGTTTTCATTGTCTTTATTTCTCACTCTTTTTTCCAAATCACGATTCGTCTTTTCAAGGAATTTTACATTCTTATTTTCTCACCATGTGGTGGTTCTTTTCTTTTCTTTTGTAGATGGAGATGTTTTAAATGTAGTGCTCTTACCTTTCACCTTTCTTATCATCTCTCGTTCAATCAGCAAACTGCCCCTCTTGACCAGTATTTCTCTTTTTCCTTCACCCTTCCATTCACTTTTTCTTTCATTATCGGAAATTTTATGATGTCGTTTATTTGAAGAAAGAGTAATTTTGTAATTTTATTATCAAAAGCAGAATTTTGTGACATCTTGTTGCGAATTTTATTCGAAAAGGTGAATTTTGAAGCAGAATTTTGATTTTTAAATTTTATTTTAAATTTCCGTATTATCTTTTATTTTTCGAGCCAAGAGAAAAGAAAAGGAAAGAGAGAGAGAAAAAAAAAAATTTTACCCAAAATTAGAATTTTGACATTTTTTGTATTTCTGATCCGGATTGTTCAAAAAAAACAAAAAAAAAAATTGACATAACATTAGTAGAGAAAAATCTAGGCTGAATTATCACCTGAAATGAAACTATTAGCGAAAGGAAAGTGTTTTTACTTTCTAAAAAAGACATAATGAAAATATGAAAGAAAAAGACAATTTTACAATAAAAAATTATAGGTACATTTACGTTCCACCTGCGTATATAAAATTGAAAATTGACAATCTATTGTTTCAAAATATTATGGCTGCGGAAATATTTACACTGTGACATTACTTCGAGAATAATAACAATAAACAAAATAATAAACAAAAAAAAAAATTTTTGACATATTTGCTGTCTCTTAAAACCGATTTTTCTGGCTTATGGCCTGCTGACTGTGTTACAATAAAAAAGAAGAAACATACTACGATAACTGTACATAGATGAAAAGAAATATACGTACATTTACTTTTTACAATTACGATACATGGCCCATGGCCGTTGATGACAAGAAAATATACAAGTGGTAAAAAATAAGAGCAATCATATTTAAATCGATACACTTCATTTTGAAGAATTTCTCAATTTCTTGTCGGAAACCCTCTTGTGAAACAGAAAAAGAAAGAAAAAGGGAGAGAAATTCAATTTCTCTTATCTATGACCGTCTATGAAAAAATACAATGTATTCAATAAATCAAAACTTTCAGCTGTTTAATTAACGATGGTGGTAATAGTACTTGTAAATTGTAGACTCCGGGTTCACAAGTTCCTACATACCGAAAATATTGTTGTGAATTTAGCGATATCTTGTGAGTACTTCCGGGTTCACAAGTTCCGACATACCGAATAATATTATTACGAATTTGACAATTTTTGGCTCATCGAGTTTAGCCATTGTCGAAAGAAGAGAAAGAAAAAAAAAGTAGTAACGGACGAGAACGAGAGGGAAAGAAGTGTTGTCTATAATGTAATTTTACGTAGCCGAAACTGGAATTTTGAAATCAATTTTTTGGATATTTTTGCTTTTCGAAACATAATTTCTAGTCCAAAAGAAATTTATTTTAATACGATGGTCTTTTCTAAATGCGAATTTGTCAATTTTTTCACGAAAATAGGTTGACGGTCGGAACCCAATATACATCGAAATTTTGCGACAATTTGTCGGGTGTCTTCATTCTTCGATATCTGCCGGATCAGTCGTCTTCTTCGACGATTGCTCGCTCCGGGTTTATGGAGTCTGCCAGGTAGTTCCTTATCGTTCGCGCATCTTGAAATGTGGGCATATACCACTCGTCTGTGGGCCTTGGCAATCTAATATTAAAATGCTGGAGGCCGAAAAATCGGTACTCCAGATTCGGTACCCTGCCCATCGTCCTCAACTCCTCGTTAAACCCAAACCAAGCTTGAGGAGGTTGAGGGACGGGCATGATTGCCACGACCCACACACGTTGCACTCCTCGATTGCGCAGGACGATAAGGAGCTCCTGCATGCAATCGCCAAATTGGGCGGCTGTCCGGCATCGTACATTCCATTCCGAATTCCCTACTGATAACAGGACGTCCCTCGGAAGTTGTCTGTATCTTCTGATCCTATCAATTTGGATATTCACAAGACCACGAGCAGGATATACCGTGTGTGGGAAGACCAATTGCTGGAGGGGGGTATTTGTGACTGACTCACGTATTATGTGGTGCACAAAACCATCCCCCAGCAATAGGAATCCCTCCAAATGGAACAGGTATATCCCCTCGTGATCCTGTGACACTACTAACCCCCTCGGTCCCGTCCGTACCCTTCTAAAAGGCATACACGCGGCTGTCAGCGTCGGACGATTAATTCGAGGTTGGACCGGTGGCTGTCTTTCCTCCTGTCGATTTTCCTGTCGATTCTCCTCTCTCGCCGTCTCTTCTTGCGCCATAGTCATCAGTCTTTTGAATTCACGTAGCTCGATTAACTCAAATTCGGCGTTCGTTACTTCACTCTCTTTTTCCATGACTTCCTTTATTTTTCTAATTTTTTCTTCTCTTTCTGGATTTTCGTCCTTTCCTTTCGTGATCTGTATTTCCTCAAAGTCCTCGAGGTAAGTATTGGCATCGCAGGTGTTGCAAGAAATTTTTAGGCTGGCCGGGCTTTGCTCTTTTTTTATACACGAGAGATGGAATTGGTGGCTGCAGGTGCGGGACTGTTTTATTATGTCCTCCGCACCTGCCTCCGGTCCAGGAAGCGCAATGTTTTGCTTGCAGATGCCGCATAACGATATTATAAACAGATTGTCCATATTCTAAATGTTGTCAAAAATAGAGGAAAAAGAAGAGAAATGTGAATTTTCGTAATTTTTAATTATTTTTATTGGATACTCCATCATGGAGAATGTTTTCGTCAATTTTTATTGAGTATTTGTGTCGTCATTGAAGAGATAGCGAAATTGAAGAGAGAGAGAAAAGAGACAGTGAAAGAAGAAAGAGAGAGAGAAAGAAAAAGAAGAAAAAAAAAAATTTTTGAATTTTGTTACGTGGTATTTTTAATTTTGTTCTGACATTTCTGTTCATTTGGTCGTAAGAAGAAAGCAAAGATACAGAGGGATAGAAAGAGAGATAAAATGAACGTGTTCCTTCAATGTGTCGGTTATGTGAATTTAATGACGTCGCGTTAATGTATTTTTGTTCATGTGTATCCGATTTGTTTCGTAGTTACGTGAGAGCGTTCGTTTGCCGAAGAGTTTTGTGTTTTTGTATGGGGGGGGGTCTATCCGGTTCGTTTCGTCTACGTATTCTATTTTTATATCTCGTTTCCTTGCGCTGCAATTACCTGTACCTAGCTCATACATGTCATCGTGTACTTAGCATTTTTATCTCGTTTCTAATTTTGCCCCAGTCTGTGATAATTCTAGTCTATTTTTATATTTGTTTCTATTGTGATGTACGAGGATGATTTCGAATTGATATCCGTTTATGCGCTTGGTTACGTTGTAGTTAGATTTTTACCGTTATTTTTGTTTAAAAAATTTTAGTCGTAATTCGGTGGGTTGGGAGTTAAATGTTATTATTTTTTGGTTAGTTATTAGTTGTATGCGTTAGTCTTTAAGTGTTGTTGTCGTCATTTTGTCTAGTCAGGTATTGTAAGTACACAGCACGAAGGGAGAAATCAACCAGATTTGTATTCGTATAAAAATGTCTAAATATCGGAGCATATGAAAGAAAAAGGAAAAAAAAAAAAATATTTTACGTGTTGGGATAATAAAGATTTGTGCTGTATGTGTGGTCTAGAAATGTGGGTATGAAATTTCGTATTATTCTGAGCATGTGTTGAATGAGTCGAGAGAAAATTTGTCTATGATTTTGGAAAGAAATAATTAAGATTCTATGTTTGTTGTAAATTAAAATTTTAGGGCATATGGAAATAAAGAATTTTCGCAATATTCGAAGCATATGTGAAAAGAAGGAAAATTTTTGTGGCCATGATGTGTATTTGAAGATTTTGTTTCCAAAGAGAAAAAATTTAGTGATAAGAGAGAGATTTCATTGGTCGTATATGTCGAAAATAAATTTCGGGTGTAATTTGGAATACGAATTGTGGTTTTGAATATCGGTTGTGTATCTTCCTTGTGTGGTTTGTCTCGTTATTTTGTTCTGTTAATGTGGTTATATAGTTGACCTACGTTTTTGGATTTTTATTGTGCAAAAAAGGGATCGAAAAGTGTGGTTCAGAATTTTTGAAATTTTTTCTTACTTTTATCCTTGTTTCCTGTCTTGAATTTTTCCTAACCTATTACCTGATCTCGTTGTTTCCTGCGTCCACGCCTCTGGCGGTATGTCATCTATTGTCTCATATATTAATTTTAATTGAAAAGATGTATTCAAATTTGTTACTTACGTATGACATACTGGATTCCAAAAATAAAAAATAAGTCGCGGCGCGAAAATTTTGTAAGGTAATTTTACCAAAAAATAAGTCTTTGCAAGAAATATTGTAGCATAAGTAAAAAGTCGTACGTTGCGGTCGAAGGTTACGAAAGAACAAACTTTCGTGTGCTTTTTGAGACTGGTTTCGGGTGAAAAAGGTTCAGTAGGTCCTTATCAAGATGTTCTAATTGAATCTGTTATCTGATTCTTTATGGTACTCGGTCCTTGTGTGCATCTTTTTTGATAGGCATATGCCTATTTATCAATTTTGATTTTTATTTATCTGTCGGATTCAGGATTTCGTTGTCGGGCATATGTGTAAAAAAAAAAAATTTTGAAAGAAAAAACGAAATTTTGGTTTTTTATTTTGTCCAGAGTTTTTTCCTTTTTTATGCTGGGGCTTGCCCCTGTTGTTTTAATTTTCGTCTGATGATGGGTATAGGCAGTGTGTGTATTTTTCCTTGTCTGATTCTGAGCTTTCACTCGAATTTTTTCGTGATTTGTTATTTTTGTCATTTGATTTTAATATTCTGTAAATTTTTACAGGGTTTAGTCGTTTTAGTTTTTTCTCTTTTTTGTTCGGTGAGTTCATCGGAGTCTTTTTCGTAAGTAATTCGTCTTTCAGTAATAGTTCAATTTCTTTTCGTTTTTCGTCGCGTCTTTGTTCGCGGAATTTTCTGAGTGCCGTCTCTGCGTCTACGTTATTTTCTATGTGGCATTTTTTAGGTGGAGGTGTTTGGAAATCTTTGTCGATGATTGATTCCACTATTTCGCGGTTTTTTGTATGGTCTATGTCAGTTATTTTTTCAGGGGTTTCGTGTGTGTTATCCTCCTCCCCTCTCCATTTGTTTACCGGTAAATTTAAAATTCTCATGGTATTTCTGCCTATCGTGCAAATTTTCTCGTCTGTCTTAATGTATGAGAAGGGTATTCGTAGCGGTTTATTGTCGAGTTGGGTTATTAATATTACGTATTTGTCAGACATGTAGCATTCTCGTTTTCCTGATGGAAATACTACTGTTGGATGCGGTTTTTTGTTCACTTCGATTATTTGTGGATGTGTGATTTTTAAGTCGTCGATTACACTTGAAGAAATTGTGTTTGCTAATATGTTCGTGTCCAATTTAAGTGGTATTATCGTTTCTTCATCTATACCTACCCAGAATACTTTGTTTTGTGGGTCGTTGGTTTCGTATATTTCTTTATTGGATTCTGTCAGCAATTCGTTTAAATCGCATGGTCTTTTTCGTTTTTCGCTTTCGTTTATTTTCTCCGTTAATTTATTCGTGTCTTTTTTATTTTCGTGTATTTGCGAGTTTTCTGACATGTTTATGATTACGTTATTAATCGTGTCGGGTGTCGCGTCGATTCGTTTTAAGGGTAAGGTATTCTGATTTTTTGGGGTGGTTGTTTCGAAAGTTACTTGTCTGTTCTCGGTTATGTTACATGTTATTTTAGTTTTGTTTTCATTCGTAGCTATGTTCAACGTGTCCATTGATATTCTACCCATTATCCAAATAGGTTTCGCCGATTCGATAACGTAGCATGGTAGTGTTATAAGAATTTGTCCAATTTCGAATGTTATTTGTACCATATATCTTCTTGTCGTGTAAGTTCGACCTGTTCTCGATGTAATTTGAATAGGGTTTTTCAGTGGTACGTATTTTATCACTTCTGGTGTTTTGTCTTGTATTTTGTAAAGCGTCTGTGCGGATATTATGTTAGGTATAATGGTCTCGTCTAGAATTAGTAAGTATTCTGTCTGTTGGATGGTAGGTTTCGCGGCTTTTGGCCCAGCATGTGGGTTTGTGTTCTCGTCCCTTTTGTTGTGTTCTTTGTTATTTAGTTTTTTGTCAATCTTGGTTATTTCTTTTTGTTTGTATATAACATCTAGCCAGTCTTCCGCAAAAACTGGAGATATTCTTAAGTCCGTTGTAAATGCTAAACGGTTTGGGATAATATAGTTGTCTGGTGTCGTCTGTACCTTGTGGTCATTCAGTAGCCATGTTGCCGGTTCGTGCCATACCGTCACGTTGTTCATGTCTTCTAATTTTTTAAATATGCGTTTATATTCGTTGTATTTATTCTTTTTTACGTTGCTTACTGCCTGTAGTGCAGGGTATATTATTGGGAATATAAATGCTATATTTTCTATTTTTCTTTCTCTCAATGTTGAAACGATTTCAGTTAGGTCTTGAAGAAGATTTTGTGGGATTTTGTCAGTTTCGTTTAATTCTGTCGATCCAATTGCAATTAGTACCTTTTTTCGTTTTAGTGAGGTCGTTGGTATGATGTTGCGTAAGGTTCTTATTGTCATGTTGTTTTGTAAGTGCGCTGGTTCGTAAGTCTCACTTGTAGTTAGGTACCATATTGTTCTAGCAATTTGGTCACCTATTATTTCGTATTCGGTTAGATTTATTAATTGGTCGTTTTCTTTTGTATTTGTGTTTACTTGTTGACCTTGAGTGCTACCCGATGTCGAGGGTTGCATTTCTCTGTTCTTGTTAGGTTGTAGGATGTCTAAAATTCGTGTGGTTTCAACCGTTTTGGTTGTTGTTTTTGTCTCAGTTCGTTTTTCTCCGTCTTTGTATAAAAGTAATAATTTTTCGATTTTTCTAGCCTTTGATGCAATAAAATTCATCGTTTTCTTTTGTTTGTCAATTTCACTCTTAAATTCACATAAATCTCTCGCTTCTTGTCCTATTCTCTCGATTTCACTTGTACTATCTTGTTTCTCAATCATTAATTTATTCATTGCCTCTATCATTTCTCTCTGTAGTCTCTCATTCTGATTCGTCTCAATTTCGATTGTATTTAGTAATTTTGTCTGTCTTTCAGTCTCTTTTTGTATACTTTCGATTATTTGATTAATTTCACCTATATGTCTAGTGTTCATTCGTGCTATGTCGAAAATACACTCGTTCTGGGTAGTGTTCGGTTCAGTCTGTGAAGCTTTTGTATCTATGTTTGTTTCTATCTCCATCGTTTCTATGTCGTTTTCTTCTTCGACGATTTTCTTTAAGTTTCTCATAATAAATCGGTCAAGTTCGTTATATTGTTCGGTTATTTCGTATACATTCCTTGTTGCTCTTCCACGGATTGCCATGTATTCGTATTCAGTCAATTCGTCCCAGGCTAAGTCTTGTAGGTCTCTTTCAGTTTCAACTGCCATAGGTATAATACATTGTAGCGTGTCTATGATTTTGTCTTTTAATTTTTTCGATGCTGGGTAGTTCATCGTTTTTACAAAATCTAATTTTTTCTGTGCGTATTTCGCCGCTCTACGGGCGATTTCGATTTCTTCAAAAATTGTTCTACATTTAAGTGAGCTTAGATATAATTCGCTTTTGTACCGTTTTGTCGTTAACGAGTCGTATAAATGTAAGAGTTGGTTGTATTCGAATTGTACTTCTTTTGTTGTCCCTTCGCCTGTGGCGTCGTATACCGTTACTTCCACTGTGTCTTGGTATTTACCCATAAGTTGAGTTATGTCGTCGGCTAGCATCGCTACTTCGTTCATAATTGTAATGTATTCTTTTCCTTGTAATTTGTTAGTTAATGTTCTTTCGATATGTGCCGACATTATGTGCGCTTTTGCATTTATACGGTGAATTACGGCTGTCGATTTTTCTCTGAGAGTAAAGGGTTGCGGGGGGTGTTCATTGAGATCTTTTATTCGTTTATTTGTCCATTTAATCGTGTCTAATGTTACTTTTTTCACGTCGTATATTGTCGTAAGCCTGGTTCGCAGTGTGTCATAATGTGGGTCAGATGGTTTTGTCGGTTGCCACCATGCGGCGTTTGTTGCGTAATGTGCGAAAATTTTTACTTCGTCGAATCGTTTTTTGTATGTTGAGAATTTTCTTACATCGTCCTCGAATGATGTCTCATCTGCTGAGGAGCTTGATTCAAAATTTTCTATTTCGCCAGGATTACTAGGTATTTCAGATATGAATGGTAGTTCGCCTATTAATGTATCTAACTTTTTTACTGTGGATTCTTTTAGTTTCCTATTCATATCGGCTTTTATTCTGTCTGCTAGGTCTATTATAGCCTTCAATTTGTCGTCGTAATGTTCGCGGGGTACCTCGATGAAGGTTAAGTCTACGAGATGTTTAATCATTTCGTCCATTTTTGGTATTACGTCGTTATATAGTTCGATTGCGGTTTGTGATAGGTTAGTCATTTTTCTACGTCTGTATTTTCGTAATTTTTGTCTGTATATAGGTAGAATTGTGGTCAGAATGTTAGCTGCGTCTTGGATATTTTTGCATGATGTGATGCGAATTTTGTAGTTTGGTAGATTTTTCAAAGTTTCGTTCATGCAATAATTTTTAATTTGTGTGATGTCGCTGTAATTAAAAATTATTGTTTTCTTTTCTTTTTGTTTGCGTACTCTACTTTCAAATATCGGGCTTTCATCCTCCGATTCGGAGTCTTTTTTCACCTCTGCGCTCTTTCTTGGTCTCGGTTTTTTACTCATTATTTGTCGTAATTTTTCTCTTTGTTCCTTTCTACGATTCGCCATTTGTTCTTTTGTTCTTATTACCGTGTAATTAATGTTTTCATCGATATTTAGGTCAAAGATTAGCTCATATCTCCTCAAATCCATCCACCATACTGGTTTATTCTTTTCATTTTTTACTAGTTCCTCACACTGTTCAATTATCGTTTTTAAGTCTTTTTTCACGTGTATTTTTCCATTTCTATACCATGGTTCTATGTCTTCCAAGGCAAGTAATAAGGCTCTTAGTTCGTTGTTCAGGTTTTTATATTTTTCCGTTGTTATACCTTTAATTTCAGTTATTATTGTCATTCTGTTCGCGTCAGTTTGAAATATCGTATATTCGAATTTGTTTTCGTCTGTATTAGAGTTTATTTTTAAGTCAAGGTTTCTGTTGAAATTTTTGTTCTTTATTACATCTTCATACGATTTTGTTATGTTCTCGATATAAATTTTTGGTTCTATGTTTATTAATTTGTCCATTAGTACGTTATTTTGTATTTTTGGGTTTGGGTGTAAGTCGAAGATGACGTTGTGCTCTTTTGCCTTTTCCATTTGTTTTTTTATTTTGTCCCATGTTCCGCTTGTTACGTATTCGTTCCTTTGCGGTATCATCGAGTCAACGATTTCGCCTAAGGCATGTATTTTGTGTCCTTGGTACCAGGGTTTAAATTTTTCTAACAATATAAAAAATCCTTCTCTTTCTTTTTCCTCTTTAGTTCGTGTGATATTTATGTCAAAAGTCAGAACGATGTTTGCAATGATCAAAATTTGTCCTTCCTCAATTTTGTATAGGGTGCCGTACAATTGATTTTCGTTTACCCATGTTTCTAGATTCATGTCTCTCTTGCTCTCTTTTTGCGTGATTTTTTCTTCATGCTCGCTCGCTGTCCCTTTCTCTACCTGTTGTTGTTGCTCAATCTCATTTTCGCATACAATTTTGAATTTGTCAATCGTTTTCAGCCAATTGGCTGCTTGTCGTTCGACTTTTCCAACTTCCCTATACTTTTCGATTGATTTTTTCAGTTCTCTTTTGACTACGATTTGCTTTACTTTCCTCCAAGGTTGGAGTTTGTCTAGAGTGGCCGTTAATGCGCGTATTTCTCTCTCACCTTGAGTCAATTTTCGTATATAGGGTTTTGTCACGAGTTCCTTTTCGAGTCGGATAATCTGGGTATTATCTAATTTTTCGTATACTAGAATTTTTGTCTGATCTTCATTGGCGTCGATTTCTACGTAGACTTTATCCGGTTTGTCATTCAATTTTACAATTTCTTTAATTTTTATGTCCATCCCTTCATTTCCTATCACTGTCCCATTTTCATTGTCGATATTTTCCATTTCTATACTAGCGTCTGACGGTCCCTCGCTTTCCTTATTTTGTCCCCAAATTTCGTCCAAGATTTCGTTTGATTTATCAAGTTTTTTAGAGCTTTCTTTTATCTGTTTCACAATTTCGGTATATTTTGATGGAGTATCCATGTTTGATATAGAACTATTTTCGATTTTAAGTTGTCTAAATTTAATGCTACCTAACTTAAAAATTCAGTTCTCGCGATCGCGCTTAAACTGGATTTTTAAAATCGTTCACCTTCGCGATCGCGCTTGGGCTACTAAATTTTCTAAAAATAAATGGAAAATTTTGACTTCGCGATCGCGCTAGGTCAATCTTCTCCCTATAATCTACAACTCTCGCGATCGCGCTTAAGTGTGTAGATTATAAAATAGCCTAAGAAATTCTCTCCCTCGCGATCGCGCTTGGGTTTGAATTTCGTATATTAATTAATTCTATTTACACTTATTCTAACACTATTTTTACTGTGTTGGTGTTGGTTAGTACCTCTGTCTTTGGCTGTCTTCGCTTGATGTTAAAAAGGAAATTTGTCAGAAATTTTGGTTGAAAAATAAGAAAAAATTTTCTTCCAATGGAAATGTTGTCGTTTTATGTCTTTGATGTTTTAGTTACTTTAAAAAGTTACGTTAATCGTATCAGTTTATGTCGACTTTGTAATAGAATGTCTGTTTGGTATACGCGAGATAGAAAGATGACGAAAATAAACGATGTACGAGAAAAAATAAACGCTGTAGTTCACCAAGAAATACTTTAAGACGTTCAAACCTGGAGAAGAATATGCGAATGATTTCGTTTCGTAGTCCTCGCTTATTGTCAGCCGCCGTTTCAAACTCGCGTGTGGGTGGAGATTTTCGTGCTTCGTTCTCATTGGTTGTGTCCTTTGGAGGGATGTTTTTTGTCAAACCTGTTTGCGGCTCTGGCCACTGCGTTTTCCGCCCTTGTATTCACCACGTATTTGTCCTTTTCTCGAATATTCGATTTTGTAGCTGTATTCTCAAGGTCCCCTTGTTGTTAAAAAAGAGATTTGGGTATTATTTCACCGTTTTTTGGTGCCTGTTTAAAACGTGATTTTATCTTGTCGGCTTGGTTGTATTTCATCCCTAATGAATTCGTGTTCCCTTCTATTGTCCGATTTTAGAAAGTCAGTTCGTTTGTCCTTGATGTCTCAATTACGGTCGCGGATGTGTTGACAGGCCGCCTGATTTATTGATTTTTACTGTATTCATTTCCAAATATTTGGACATTTCTTTGTGCGTTTGAGATTTTTATCCGTTTTTAAATAAGGCGTTTTTACATTCGAGAGTTATAAATTTGTATTGTGAAAAATCTAAAATGTCATCCTTATTCTTGTCCACGTTTTTGTAATCTTTTTCTCTAGTCACGTAGCCGTTTTTATTCTTGTGTCTATTTTTCTCCTTCAAGGTCTTTATTTGAGGAAATAAAGGAGAGAATCGTTTATTGTCGGTTAATTTAGATTTCGATGTCTTTAAGGGGATTTTTGAAGAGAATTGTTAGCCAGAAAGGGGAGATTCTGTTTAATGTTACGAATTCATTTGATATTTATGTATTTTTATGTCTAAATATGAAATTTTGTACCTGAAGTATGCAATTTGCGTTTTATTAGGTTTGGAATTTTTAACATATCAAAGGTGAATTTTGTGAATTCGTATTTGTATACTTGTGTAATGGGATTATCTAAATTTTGAATTTTGATGGTGATTTGACCTTGCTCGTTTCCAAAATGCTTATGGCCATAATCAATTTTGGGGGTATTTCCATTGCTTTATTTATTGCCAGTTTTAATTGATCAATGCTTGTATTTTCGTAATTTCGGATTGATTTTTGTGATATGTGTATAGTCGCAAGTTGGCCGGCTCGCGATCTATATTTGGTCCTATTTTTAATCTGTTTTTATGTTTTTGAGAAATAATTGTTGAATCTACGTTTTTATTTAGTCATATCTTTTATCTCTTGGAGTTTTACGTTAGTCATGATGTGCTGAAATACTCTGAAAATTGGTGAAATTCTAAAATTACGAAACTTGGTTATTCGTAGCTTAATTCTAATTTAACATGTGTGTATGTAATTGTACTATTGGGTGGAATTTTAAGAATTCCGGGTGGGCGCTAAAAATGTCTCATTTTTGCATGTCGGGAGGGAAACGGAATTCTGACTGCTTACGCAACTGTGGATGGTAATTTTGGGTCTAAAATGTGTCAATTCGTTGCATATATCGTCTAGAATTCGTTTGAGTATTTTTAGGGTAGATCGAAAGAGGAATTTTTATTCGTACGAGTGTACGTAATTTTATCTAAATTTTGTATTTTCCAAATTTGTCAAAATTTTGCCGAAAATGTTTTGTCTTTTGACCATACTGGTATTTTATTTTGATTTTGATTTTCGTGCCCCTTTTGAATATTTAAATTTTGTGACAATTTTATTTACAAAATTTTCGATTATTTATTGTCCGGAAAAATATTAATTTCATAAAATTTTGAGACATTTGTCCCTGTTTCTATATATTGTTTGTCTTTTTGTGGATCGAAATTATTTTTGGGCACTTTTTACCTTATCTCCAAGGTGTGTGTAGTAGGTGCGGCAAATTTTGAATGCCGTAGAATTGGCTCTCGCATCTTTTCGTCTTCTTCTTTTGTGTCTTTAAAATTTTGATTTCAAATGTGTCTGGGCTTTAGCCCTTTAAAAAATTTTGTGTTCGAAAGCACACAACGTGTGTTCGTTTTTTGTGTGTTTTATACATTACATTGAATTTCGAGTCAAAATTTTGGGGTTTTTGCCCCTTTTGATATTTCAATTTTGGGTATTTTTAAATCAATCGGACTAAAATAACACACAGTAAATCATGTCAATCTCAATCAAGTGTCGTAACCTGGATTCTATTCCGTACGATACCCGTTTTCATTTGCTCCTTGGCTCTCGGAGTGCATGTCTCTTTTCTTCTTTTCCCACGGGGGTGGACTGTTTACGTGCTGTCAGGTGTCGGAACATCTTTCGGTAGCTAATCTTGGATGTGGACGGTAGACACACGTTGCGGGGCGCCAATGATACGGTAAAGACATCAGCTCGTGGTATGGAAATTGGCTCAACACCAGACATTGAGGTCTCCACCCACGATTCTGGTAGCTGATGTAAGTCGATCAGATAGGGCTTGCGGTCACTTATGCCCTGAGCCGCGAAATGTACGAATGCGATAATTTTGACAATTGGCACACAGGCCGGAATGAATAAGAAAATAGGCACATAGGCCGAATTTGGAAATATATAATTGACTAGTCGAAAACATAATTTTGAAATAAAAAGAAAATATAGATCGCGATCGAAATAATGCACACAGGCAGAAAATAGATAAAGAAATAAAGAAATACGAATAGCTGCACATTCTGAACATACTATTTTAATCGAACTCAAATATATTACAAACTCAATCGAACTAAAAATCGGTGACCTGGGATCCTCTTCCCCATCCACGGCTTTCGCCTTTGGGTATGGTTCAGGGATCCGTCGCGACGCGTACAGGCCACCACAAACTTAATCAAAACGCCGAAACACATAGTTAAACACTCGGGGCTACTTAAACCGCGGCTAACTCGGAATAATTCCACCTCGAGCGGAATCACCCTTTCCTCGTATCGATGTAATACGCGTGATAGGTACTTGGATGACTGAAGATTCCGCGGAACCGTAGTTCGCGGGTACCCACGTATCACAAGGAGAATCAGGGTTACCAGTACCCAGCAGAAGGGAGAAATGGGCCATATTTACCCTTCACAAATTGATGGGAAAGGCATAATTTTAAAGTAATAAAACGACCGATTTATCAGTTTTTCGGACGCCACATGTAAACCACCACTCGAAAAAATCTGAAAAAATTCTGAGTGGTGTAAAATGGAGTGGGAAACATGAAAAAATTTTTTTCTTTATACCCCGCGGCAAAACGGTGCTCCCAGGGCGATTTGAAATTTTCAAAGTCGAATTCAAGGTCATTGGAGTGGTCGAAAAAATCTGAAAAAATTTCAGGGTATTCCCCTCTAGTACCACTATCTTTGTGCCAAGTTTGGAAAAAATCGGTTGAAAACTCGAGGAGATAGAATTTTTAAGAGTTTTCAGCTTGAAAATCGTGTATTTTGGCCCCCCAGCCCCCCAGGGGTGAGGTAAAAATTCGCTCATGCGCTCTAAAATCATCTTCTACCATGCCAAATCGAATGGCATAAGAATTTGGTCAAAGTTATACCAAGGGCTAATTGACCCCCTTACCACACCAGAGCCTTTGAACTCTGAAAAAAAAATAAAAAATTTCGAACTTGGAAAAAAGCAAGTGGACCACAACGATTCAGTCGTTCTCAGGGTACTTTTAATTTCGTGCCTGAAACCTCTTTCTTGTAGATTTAGTCATAGGTGATTATTTACGATAATTGTTATAATTTGACATTTGACTATTTTTAAGTACCTGCGACATAAAATACCGATCGCCACCCCCAATTATGAGCTATAAGCCCGCAAATTGGATACGTTGCTGCGATTCCAATATACAGTCCGCAGAAACTCAATGATAACATAGTCGATCTTTCTTGAATGGGTGCCCAACGCGATAATAATTCTATTGTGCCCGCGTAACCGAATCCCTACACATGTTATAAAAAGAATTACACGAGTCGAGGCTAAGAAAGAAATCGAAAAAATTCAACCAATGATTATGATTTACTTTTACTCACATCAAGAACTCCAAGGATTATCCTGGATGCCAAAAAGAGGAAAAAATTCAGTTGCAGACAAGCTGGTGTGAGTAAATTCAATACACCCATAAATAATATTGTTCCTCCAAATAGGTTCGCTCCTCCTAATTTATTGACCACGTATCCACCAGCGACACAGGTGATATATCCATATGCGTACATACTTTGGACAATTCCAATAGTTTTCGAGTTCCAATCGAATTCAGCCTTGAAATTGAACGAAAAAGAAGTTGAATATTGTCTCATAGATTTTCATCGATTCTTCGACATAAATTCTTACCTGCAGTGTGGTAATGTTCGCCACAGTGATATTTTTTAGCAAAGTCATTTCCACAATGGCGATATTCAAATTGGCTTTCAGCAGAATTACATTGATGTTACCAAAAAATATCAAAACCACGACGAGGAATCGTTTCGAAAACCAAAATGGAGTCTTTTCTGCGGTCGTTTTGCTTGCAAATCTGAAGCAATCAATTTTTATCGCGACTTTCGAAAATTGTGTTGATAATTTTCACGATTCTTATTACCTGTTGTCTTTCTCTTGAAGTAAATTTTCATTGATATTTTGATGATCAACGCCATCGGACTTTATATCGTTGTACATGTTTTATATGTTTTCGAGCACGACTACGATTAAGGCAAATTCTTCGGAGAGCACTACATATTAACTGGCACATTTTTCTAAAGATGTACCGCAAGTGAATTAGTTATTATGTCATGTATATTTTTGTAAATGAGGTTCGCTATTGTCAAACAGTGATTGCGTTTTCACTTATCAGTAAAATTTTCGTTCTGTATGATAATTTGGATTCTGTATGTATTTTGATAATTCCTGGGTAATAAAAATCTCACAAAATAAATAGGGACCTACTACTAGTAATGACGCAGCCGTTGAAATTCTATGGACGTATTGTTTTGACCTGGTGGAATGATTTTTTGATTTTATTGTCGTGTGTAACAATTACTGAAAAAATATGAGTAATTCTGAGTTTAAAATTTGAAAGTGTAGGTAAATGATTGAACATTTTTATCAAGATTGGTGGAAAACAGCGTAACATTAGATGTGTCCAAGTGATTTTATCCATATTTCAACCAATTTTCGACACAACTTGAGAATTTCAATACTATTTTATGATTTTAAATCACTTTTTGAGTTTTTTTAATGAAGGGGGAGGAGGTAGAGGAGGAGGGATTGTGTCATATTTTATTTTGAGATTTCCGTAATAAATTAGTACGTATGAAAAATATTGAGCAAAAACCAAAAAGGACTAAAAAAAGGTCATTAAAGAAATCATTAAATTTTAAGAGGTCAATTTTTGATGTAACAGTACTGAGACTCCCTATAGGTAGATGTAAAGTTGAAGCATTCATAAAGCTGAAATTCGAAAAACATTTCATATAATATGTAGATGTGTTTTTTTTTATTTCAAGTAGTTACCAAAACTATTTTTTTTTTTTTTTTTTGTTGAAAATTTTGACCATTGTTTTGAATTTTCAATAGTATTTTTGTTATATTGATATCTTCCTTCGTCAATTTGTTCCTCTGGCTTCTCAAATCAGGCTTTACATTCCAAAATATTCGTTTGACTTTATCCCTTTTACTGTTGAATTTTATCAATAAAAGGGAATGTTATTCAGAATTTTAATGTTAGGTATATTTCAATTCATAGTCGCCAACTCAACAGAATCATTAAAATTAATTTTCTAAAAAATTCAATATAGGCAGACTAAAATGAATTCACGTCAGTTCCATTCAATTATTCATTGACGTTCGAAGGAGCTGAATCAGACCAATGTTGAAGTTCACTGGAACCAAATACCAGGAACGTAATCGCTCCAAAAAATATTACACCAGCGGATAAAAGGAAGCATATGCTCCATTCGGCCATACTCTGAAATATTTGAATGTTGAGACGGATAAGATGAAGATAAAAACCAAGTATGGTAAATGGGAACAAGAGAAAATATTTCAATCGAAATACATACGTGATTTTGTACTATAAAAACTACGATATTTGGTAAGACGATGGCACTCACATTATACCAAAATGCTGATGTTCCAGCGAGAACACTGGAATGTTTTGGTGACATGGCCAGGCATACTAATCTAGAATGCGATACGAATTCAAATTACAATAGGTTTGCGGAATATTGATCGAAGTAGGTTGAAAAAAAAACCTGAAATTTGAGGAAATTTTGCGAGGAGGAACCTTTAATAAAAAATAATAATTTCAATTATGATCCTTCGTTTCATGTCCAAATTCAGATCAGTGTTTTTTATTTCAACCCACTCCAGCATTTGTTTCTGATGCTTACTGTGAAGTGAGATAATTGAACGATATCAAAATTCTGATGAGTGTGAAACAAGCCATGGATAAGTTGAAATTCGTGCTGTAGGCGGCGATCGCGAAGCACAGACCACTCGAAAAGAATCCAACGCTCATCACAGTCTTATGGATCTACGAACAATTTTCATTCGGAAACTAATTTACCTGAATTCGATGTCACGATACGCATAAAAAATAGAACAGAGAAATCCACCTGAGTGCGAGTGAGATTGCTGTTGTTCTGCCAAAAATCCATCATAGTTCCACCCAATGGGATCAAAAAAATGCCGATCGTACTTGGAATAGAAGATATCAATCCTACTTCATCGGTACCTCGTCCAGTCATATCTGAAACAAAAAAAAGAGGAGAAAATGTCGATTGATAGTTATGTATGGATTCATTTCAGACGTCCCCGCCCATTCAAGGGGGGATGAGAGTGGTCTCGATTGTGTTCTTTTGTGCTGATATTATTTTCTTTTCTTTGTAATCCTTTTCTTCTGTGGGGCATCGGAAATGGGCGGGGCATTGGAAATGATGCTCCGCCCATTTCCGATGCTCCGCTCACAGAAGGAAAGGATTTCAAACGAAAATGATATCAGCACAAAAGAACACAATCGATTGACCTCGATCTCGCCCAATAATTTTGAATGGGCGGGGCATCATTTCTGATTTCTCACCTTGACCTCAAGGTAGGAGGTGCCAGCATATGAGATCACAACCCGAGTACAATTAATTGACCCTACTCCTACCCCTTCTCTTGAATGGGTGGGGCATCCAAAATCGAGCCTTACCGACTGTCTAAGAAATTTTAGAAAATGCTTTTTCTCAAAAAAATTGAAAATAAAAAAGGTACTTATGATGTTTCTTTTAAGACACACAGTTGAAATTTATTTTGAATTTTGGGGTTTAGCCACATGGAATGGTTTGTTTTTTGCAAAAAGGAAATTTCTTAAATTTTAGCCCTCAATATCAATTTGAGACCATTTTCTGGAACCAGTTTTGTAATTTTTAGGACCACTTCTCTTCCCTGAATGGGCGGGGCGTCTGAAATGAAGCTGTTGAGTGTGAATCGCGTATCTGCACCTCTGACATATAATGGAAAACAAATCAATAACAACGAGTATCCCCAGCTGCATGCGAATTTGCCTATACACAGGGCCCAAACTGGCGCAGAAGTGAAGATTTTCTTATATGGATGCTTAATCTGCGACATAAAAATGCTATTAAAAGTAATTTGCTGGGATATTTTGATGAAATCCATAATTACTTGTTTCCTTGGGGTAGTTTCTGTATTTTCCAATATGTAAGCTCGTTCCTTGCTGGATATCGATTTATCCTCGGAAGGCTGATTTTTTACGAGAATTAGCCAAATTATAGACCATGCTGTACCCACAATCCCTGGGACAGGCAAACGTATCATTTTTAATTGCTTCAAAATGAAGGTATTGAAGGTACCTATGTTAATATTTGGAATACTTTTAAAGTACCTGCGAAATAAAATACCGATTGCCAACCCCAATTATGAGCTATAAGTCCACAAATCGGATAGGTCGCTGCGACTCCAATATAAAATCCGCAGAAACTTGACGATAACATTGTCGAACTTTCTTGAATAGGTGCCCAGCGTGATAACAATTCTATTGCGCCCACAAGAGCGAACTCCTTCCCATATTATAGAAATAATTTGGCAAATTGAGGCTTATGGAAATTGAGAAGATTCAACCAGCGATGATGATTTACTCACCTCAAGTACTCCTAAAATAATCCTAGAGCCCAAGAAGAGGAAAAAATTCAGTTGCAGACAAGCCGGAATGAGTAAATTCAATACACCCATAAACAATATGGTTCCTCCAAATAAGGTCGCTCCTCCTAATTTACTGACCACGTATCCGGCAGCAATGCTAGAGAGGTATCCATAGGCATTCATACTTTGGACAATTCCAATAGTTTTCGAGTTCCAATCGAATTCAGCCTTGAAATCAAACAAAAATAAGTTGAATATTGTCTCATAGATTTTCATCAATTCTCTGATATAAATTCTTACCTGCAGTGTGGTAATGTTTCCCACAGTGATATTTTTCATCAAAGTCATTTCCACAATGGCGATATTCAAATTGGCATTCAGCAGGATCGTATTCATATTACCAGAAAACATCAAAACCACGACGAGGAATCGTTTCGAGAACCAAAATGGAGTCTTTTCTGCGATCGCTTTGCCTGCAAATCTATCAATTACCTAATCGATTTTTATCGTTACTATCGAAAATTTGTGTTCATAATTTTCATGATTATAATTACCCGTTATCTTTCTCTTGGAGTAATTCTTCATTGACATTTTGATGATCAACGTCATCTGACTTTACATCGTTGTACATATTTTTATATTTTTTTTACCACGATTACGGTTAAGGCAACTTCTTCGAAGTGTACAAAATTTCAACTGACAGTTGACACATATATTTGAAAATACATAGAGTTATGTAGTACAGACGAGCTTTCTTCATATCGGATTTTTTTTCAAGTTTGCAATTATCCTACAATGCGTGTATTTTTACTTATCTGTGAAATTTTCGTACAGAATGATAATTTATAATCCATATTTATTTTTTTAATCCGTCGGTAGTAAAAATGTTGTAAAAAATGAATAGGTTGTTTAGTGGCAGTGTGATTGTTGATTTTTTTAAATTGGATTGACGCATTTTAGTATCGTGTGTAACATTTCTTCAAAGAGGATATTCTAACTTTTCTGTGCTGCTGCAAAACTGACCATATTTTATTATTGAAGAATACTTGGAACTTTTAAAGTATAAAGCATAAGTAGATAAATATTAAATAGGTAACTCAAATATTTTGAAGGTTACAAGTAAAAGTTGAAGGTAGAATTTTGATAGTTCGAGTGATTGAACATGAATGAAGTTTGGCTGAAATGAAATGTAGATGATTTTCTTGAAATGTGTTTTGATTGATATTTGACCCCATTTGAGTACCTAATTTTTTTCGTAATTTCAGTTTTTCGATGAAATTTTTTGATTTTTGAATCAATTTTAATATTTTGGGCATACTAGCACCTTCTTGAAATTTTTTTACGATTTTTTAAAAAAATTTGAACACCAAAATAAACCCATGTTTTAACAATTTTTGCGACATTTCGATTTTTTTTTCTATTTTGTTTTTTTTTTCAAGATGTTTTTTTGGTAAAACATCAGGCAATGTATTCAGTAACTTTTGAAGTACATAACTTGACAGAGTGCTTGATACTTTTTTATTAAAAAAATTTCTCTTTATTATATTTCATTCTAAAGGGATTATTATTTGGATTGAGATAAAAATATTTTTTAGTGATCAGTTTTTCCCATTTTCAAAGAAAATTATCTGCCAAGTATTTTTTTCATACATTGTACCTATACTATTGAAGATTTTTCAAAAAATTGTCCTATTTCAAGTGTCGAAAAATTTGATTGTTTTTTTCACCATTGAGAGCATATTTATCATGAAATTTTCAAAGAATAATTAGTAATTCTTGGATTATGAACTCGAAGTTTAATTTATCAATGATGAAAGCATATCCAGTGCTAGAATATTGAAAGAAAAATGTGTTTTTTTCAGTGCAAGATTCATGAAAAATGAATTTTTTCAATGCTGATCTAAATCTTGAAATTGTATTTTTTTAAAACTTCGTTTGAAACAATTTTCCAAGCCATTAGTAAAAAATTTCCAACATAATGGAAACTGCAGTCGATTGAAATGCTCTAATGATATAAAAAAAGAAGCAACGTTCAAGTCTCGCAATACTTCATTTTATTATTTTTTCACCATGTTGAATTTATCACCGTTACTAGAAGGTAGTGACATAGACCATGGCTGTAGTTCGCTGGAACCATAAATCAAAAAAATAATCGCTCCTGCAAACAAAACTCCTCCGGATAAAAGGAAGCAGGTACTCCACTCTTGTAAACTCTGATGATGAAATGAAATCCAGATTATTTTCAATGAATGGGATAATTATAAGAGACTTGTCTGCGATAATGTACTCACATGGGTCTGGACTATGAATCCCACCGTAGTTGGTATCAATATGACACTCACCGTGAACCAGAATGCCGAAGCTCCTGCCAATATACTGGAATGAGTTGGCGACATGTACAGGCAGACTAGTCTGAAAAATACAAATTAATCAGAATATTAATTTAAGAATTTATATCCTCGAGTTTCAACAGTTGGATATTTACTGCAAAATGAGGAAATTGAAAGATATGATGAACTTGATGAGTACAAAACAAGTCATAGATAAGGTGAAACTGGTACTAAAGGAAGCAGCCACGAAAAGAGCGGACCCTGAAAGAAATCCTGTAACCATCACGATTTTATGAATCTGTAAAATGAGTCAAAAATGAGTATCGATTTCTGAAATTTTTCAAAGATGCTTTTGAAATATACTACCTGAGTAGTTTTCAGATTGCTGTTGGTCTGCCAGAAATCCATAATGAATCCGGCCATTGGCACTGTAAAAATGCAGACGAAGTTGGGAATCGAGGCGATCATTCCTACTTGATCAGTACTACGTCCAGTCATATCTGCAATCAGAAATATTAGATATCTGTCTTTAAGTTCTCAATCTGGTCGATGTCTAGACAGACCACCTACCTTTGACGTATAATGGAAAACAAACCACCAATAAAGTGAATCCCCAGCTATACGTGAACTTGCCTACGCATAAAGCCCAGACTTGTGGTGAGGTGAAAATTTTCCTGTATGGGTGCACAACCTGCATCACATCGAGAATGAAAAATAAACTCTTGACTTCAAAAATTTATCATTTGAGCTTACTTGTTTCCTTGGGATTGTTTCGGTGTTATCGGATATGTAAAGAAGTTCTTTTTTAGAAATCCATTTATCCTTTTTGGGTTGATTTTTGACGAGAATTAGCCAAATAGTTGACATGGCGATGCCCTCTAGACCTGTGAAAATGCATTCAGATGTAAAATTCTTTGATGAAGCTTGCACAAAGTGGACCAAAATAGATTTGCCATTTTTAAGTAAAACCGTTTTTAGGTTAAAAATCGGTATTAAAATTAACACTATTAGGTAGCTACGAAGAGCTAGCTGATCAGTTAACTAGACTGAAATTCTTTGATAAAATTTTCGATATGATTGAGAAAGAAGAAAAAAATTTTTCGAATACAAATTTATCAAATAACTACTCAAAATTTGAATAGGTTCACGTCTCTTGTACCTACTTTTATTACTTTTTGAAATTTCTCCCAATTACGAGGGTACATTTCGTCGGCCCCGCCCAAAATGATTTTGGAAATGAATCCTATATACATCGATAGTGCTTCGTTAGTGCAGGATAGTGCACTAAGTTTTATCGTTAGTGCACACCCCCCTCACGAGTTATTCAAAAAAGTCTTTGGGCGGGGCCGTGGAAACGTGGCCCCGCCCATGTCGATTTTTGGGATGAAACCTATATACATCGATAGTGCATCGTTAGTGCAGGATAGTGCACCAAGTTTCATCGTTAGTGCACGCCCCCTTTCATTTCAATTACATGTGTATTTTTTTGGAATTTTGGGCGGGGCTGTGGAAATGCTGCCCCGCCCATGACGATTTTGAGGATGAAACCTATATACATCGATAGTGCATCGTTAGTGCAGGATAGTGCACCATATTTTGTCGTTAGTGCACGTCCCCTTTTCACTGTAATTATGCGATCTTTTTGAGGGGTTTTGGGCGGGGCTGGGGAAATGCTGCCCCGCCCATACACCAAATGGGTCAAACGTGGTGTGAATCGTTAGTGCATCGTTAGTGCAGGATAGTGCACGCATGCTCCACGTTAGTGCACACCCGTAGAATTTTTTCAAATTTTTAAATTTTTTTGAATAGTTTTCACTCATTTTTGGGTTTTGAAAAAGTGATATGTCACACCTTCAGGTACAACAAAATGAGGAAAGGGTTAGGTCGTGGTTGTACCGGGCTGGGCCCCTTATGTATATGTCTTGGAGCTTGTGGGAGGGGGGGCAGCGGGACACAGTGAGCAGAATGAAATTTAGCGCGTCAAAAATCCAATTTTCGGTTGAATTTTTTGATGTGCTGAAGCTGGAGTGACATTGGTCTCTTTTTTTCAAAGGTCACGCACCCCTCCCCAGGTAGAAATATAAATTTTTGAATTAAATCGTGTTTGGTATCGAAATCATAGGATTTCGATCCGCTGAATTCAATTTGACATTACTTTTTTTAGAGGCCCACAACCCCTATAGGGGAGATTAATTCAAATTTCCCAGTGAAATCGTGTTTGGGATCGGATATCATGGTATTTTGACCCGCTGAAACCGAATTTGGCTTTATTATTTTTTTCAAGTGTCATGTGGCCTTCTCTGAGAAAAAAAAAAAAACTGAAAAATTAATTATTTCAAAATGTTGAAAGAAAATTGAAATAATAATACATACATATTTACGCAAATTGACATTTTAATAAAATTCAATGAGGTCTCTATTCTCTCATTTGTAAATTTAATTTATTTTTGACATATTCATGATTCAAGGTTTTTACACTGAAGAGAAAATTCGAGGAGGATGAATTTAACCCAGACCGCAGACTCATTTTTAAGAATAATCGCCCAATTTTTTTAAATGGATTTTCAAAATTTTTCATTTTTTCTCGACTATTCAGGTTTTTTCATTTTTCCTCGCTTCTTCTTTTTAATACCTACTCATTACTCAATGGTTCCAGAATTTCGAGGAATTTTTATCATTTTCAAAAATGCTTTTGATTTTTGATCTTTTACTACACTTAATTCATATTCCTACAAGTTTTGACACATTTGAAAATTTAGCATTTTATAAAAGTTACTTATTTTTTATTTCCACAAAATTACTCAGTTTTTCACACTTCTTTTTTTCTTTTTCAAAAGCTGTATAATTATTTTTGATTTTTTTCTCAAGTTTTTGTCTGCCCAAAGGCTCTGGTGTGGTAAGGATGTCGTAGTCATGGGAAATGAGTGAATATTGATCGAAATTTAATAAAAAGCGAGCATGAATGTATTTTTAGTGGGAAAAAAATGAAAAATACGGAATTGATGGGAAAGGCATAATTTTAAAGTACATAATAAAACGACCGATTTATCAGTTTTTCGGACGCCACATGTAAACCACCACTCGAAAAAATCTGAAAAAATTCTGAGTGGTGTAAAATGGAGTGGGAAACATGAAAATATTTTTTTCTTTATACCCCGCGGCAAAACGGTGCTCCGAGGGCGATTTGAGATTTTCAAAGTCGAATTCAAGGTCATTAGAGTGGTCGAAAAAATCTGAAAAATTTCAGGGTATTCCCCTCTCGTACCACTACCTGTGTGCCAAGTTTGGAAAAAATCAGTTTGAAAACTCGCGGAGATGGCATTTTTAAGAGTTTTCAGCTTGAAAATCGTGTATTTTGGCCCCCAACCCCCAGGGGTGAGATAAAAATTCGCTCATGCGCTCTAAAATCATCTTTACCATGCCAAATCGAATGGCATAAGAATTTGGCAAAGTTCGACCAAGGACTGAATGACACCCTTACCACACCAGAGACTTTGTGCAGACTAAATAGTGAGAAAAAAATCTATCATAATTATCCAGCTTTTTAAAAAGAATAAAATATGTGTGAAAAACTGAGTAATTTTGTGGAAATAAAAAATAAGTAACTTTTATAAAATGCTAAATTTTCAAATGTGTCAAAACTTGTAGGAATATGAATTAAGTGTAGTAAAAGATCAAAAATCAAAAGCATTTTTGAAAATGATAAAAATTCCTCGAAATTCTGGAACCATTGAGTAATGAGTAGGTATTAAAAAGAAGAAGCGAGGAAAAATGAAAAAAACCTGAATAGTCGAGAAAAAAATGAAAAATTTTGAAAATCCATTTAAAAAAATTGGGCGATTATTCTTAAAAATGAGTCTGCGGTCTGGGTTAAATTCATCCTCCTCGAATTTTTCTCTTCAGTGTAAAAACCTTGAATCATGAATATGTCAAAAAATAAATTAAATTTACAAATGAGAGAATAGAGACCTCATTGAATTTTATTAAAATGTCAATTTGCGTAAATATGTATGTATTATTATTTCAATTTTCTTTCAACATTTTGAAATAATTAATTTTTCAATTTTTTCTCAGAGAAGGCCACATGACACTTGAAAAAAATAATAAAGCCAAATTCGGTTTCAGCGGGTCAAAATACCATGATATCCGATCCCAAACACGATTTCACTGGGAAATTTGAATTAATCTCCCCTATAGGGGTTGTAGAACCTCTAAAAAAAAGTAATGTCAAATTCGAATTCAGCGGATCGAAATCCTATGATTTCGATACCAAAAACGATTTAATTCAAAAATTTATATTTCTACCTCGGGGGAGGGGTGCGTGACCTTTGAAAAAAAAGAGACCAATGTCAAATTCAGCTTCAGCACATCAAAAAAATTCAACCGAAAATTGGATTTTTGACGCGCTAAATTTCATTCTGCCTCACTGTGTCCCGCTGCCCCCCTCCACAAGCTCCAAGACATATACATAAGGGGCCCAGCCCGGTACAACCACGACCTAACCCTTTCCCTCATTTTGTTGTACCTGAAGGTGTGACATATCACTTTTTCAAAACCCAAAAATGAGTGAAAACTATTCAAAAAAATTTAAAAATTTGAAAAAAAATCTACGGGGTGTGCACTAACGTGGAGCATGCGTGCACTATCCTGCACTAACGATGCACTAACGATACACACCACGTTTGACCCATTTGGTGTATGGGCGGGGCAGCATTTCCCCAGCCCCGCCCCCAACCCCTCAAAAGATCGCATAATTACAGTGAAAAGGGACGTGCACTAACGACAAAATATGGTGCACTATCCTGCACTAACGATGCACTATCGATGTATATAGGTTTCATCCTCAAAATCGTCATGGGCGGGGCAGCATTTCCACAGCCCCGCCCAAAATTCCAAAAAAATACACATGTAATTGAAATGAAAGGGGGCGTGCACTAACGATGAAACTTGGTGCACTATCCTGCACTAACGATGCACTATCGATGTATATAGGTTTCATCCCAAAAATCGACATGGGCGGGGCCACGTTTCCACGGCCCCGCCCAAAGACTTTTTTGAATAACTCGTGAGGGGGGTGTGCACTAACGATAAAACTTAGTGCACTATCCTGCACTAACGAAGCACTATCGATGTATATAGGATTCATTTCCAAAATCATTTTGGGCGGGGCCGACGAAATGTACCCCAATTACGAGTACTCATTTTGTTGGGAAGAAATTTTGAAAAATGTTAATGTTGAAAAACATCTTTGAAATTTAGTAATTTTCGAAGTGGAGAAAATTTTTAATCGATTCTGTAAAATGTTTTCGAACTGTAAAATTGTTTTAAACACAAATTTTCTCAAAATTTTTCCAACTTAGATTCAGGCAAAAAAATAAAATCGTAGTAAGTACTTCTTCCTTGAAATTTCCCTTTTTTAAAATCAATTTTAATTTAATGTTCTTGAAAAATGTTTAATAATTTAAAAAAATCAAATTTGGTTTGAAAATAATAATTTTATCGATGAAAAAATTTAAAAATTAGAGATTGGGTACAAATTTGAAAAAAAATACGATTGAAATGGTGAAATAAATTTAGACTTGAAAAAATTTGCCCTTAAAAATTGGAATAAATTCGGACTTCGATTGTTGAAATCTCATTTGTGGTCTGATTCTGCGAAAGAAATTTAATTTGATTTCCTATACATTTTACCATAAAACTGGTACTTGAAAATTTCAATCTTGAATAAAAAAATCGATGGAAGTCTGACTTCCTTAACTTCCCTTGGAAAATCGCCTCTGGGAGGAGGTGATTTCACCTATCTCAACGGATGTTTTGAGTTAGCTGAGAAAGACGTTTGGTGGCTGGTCGATTTTTTAGAATACTGGGTTTCTTTGGCTCAAGGCTGCAAGAACGATGAGTTTTTTTTTCTCATTCTTGTTCTCAGAACTTTTTTTCATTTTTTTTTGCTCTCAAATTTTGTTCTCATTCTTTTCTGATTGTTCTTACTCGTTTTTGCTTTTTAAATTTTTTTTTTTGGTTCTTTGTTCGTTCTTTGTTTTGAGATTCAATAATTTCTATTCAATTTGGCATAATTACCCTCATCAAATTTCATTTTTCCCTGATGGAGCTATGGTTACGATTCATTTCAGTTAAGAAAATCGAAACAATGAAAAAAATAAAATCATTGTTCTAGTTTTTGTTTTTGTTCTTTTCTGGTCATTTTTGTTCATGTTTGTTGTTCTATCAACACTCCTTGGTTCATTCTCATTCTTGTTCTCATTATTCAAATTTTTGGTTCCATTTTGTTCTATGTTTTTCATTCTGTTTCGTTCTCGCAGATCTGCCAATGATGCAAGAACAAGGAAATTTCTTTTGATCTTCAATCAGTGATTTTTTTGTTCATTCTTTGTTCTCATGTTCTTGTTTCCATTCCCTTTTTCAATACCTGTATATTTTTTCAATTTCAATATTTTCAAACAAAAAAATTGATGATTCAATAGGACTGAAATTTTGAAAATTGAGAAGCTGACTCATGAGAAAGTAATCTTGAAATTTGAAAAAAAGTTAAGCAATTTCTAACTAAGAAAATTTGTTAGTGTGGTAACATATCTGTAAAGAATTTTGTTTAAGAAGTAAATTTTAGCATAAGTATAAAATAGTATGAAATTTTCCTTTTTTTTTTTTGTGTTGAATTTATTTTTCTATCTCAATTAGTCTCAGAATACGAAACTTTTTTTAAAACGGTAGATAACGTTTTTTGGTCCACCCTGTATCTTAATTTTTCAACGATTTCCTGATTGTAATTTTTACCGCAAATGTAGAATACGGTTTGCCAATACCATCGATGAGCTACATATCCACAAATTGGATACGAAACCGCGACTCCAATGTAGATTCCACAAAAAGATAACGCCATCATGAAAGATCTTTCTCGAACCGGTGCCCAACGTGATAATAATTCCAGAACTCCCATGTAAGAGACACCCTGAGGATGATGAAAATTGTTTGTATAAATCCATCTCATGCATTGAAATACTTATGAACTTTGATAGGTACTCACATCTAAAAGTCCTATAAATATTCTGGAACCAATGAACACGAAAAAATTATTTTGCAGAAAAATCGGAGTGAAAATATTTGTTATTGCCATTGTCAGCACCGATACCCCGTATGTGACAGCTCCTCCCAGTTTATCAATTATTGGGGCTCCTACCGCACAAAATAGGTAGCCGTATGCATATGAGCTCTGTATCAATCCAATAGTTCTCGAATCCCAATCAAATTCGGTCTGCAAAGGTATTGATGACGAATCAGAATTTTCTAATGTGACTGAGTGTAGATAATTATAGCTTACTTCGTAGGAGGTGCGATTGTCTATTACGATGCTTCTATTAGAGGTCATTTCAACTATGGCGATGTTCAAATTCACTTTCAATAAAACCGTATTTAAATTGCCGAAAAATAGCATAATCACGACGAGGAATCGTTTCGAGAACCAGAATGGAGTTTTTTCGGGTGTTTGTCTGCAGGAATGGATTTTTTTTTCTGAACTAATCGATTTAAAAATATTGAAAAATTTAAATTGTACCTGTCATTTGACTCTTGAAGCAATTTTTCATCGGTATTTGGATCTTTGACTCCATTTGATTCTGTCTCGCGGTGCATATTCGGATGTCGATACGATCACAGTACCTGTACGGACACTTGACTCGAATCTCGGTTGAAAACTGACACTACGGTACAATTAATCTCTTTTCAGATAAATTACGGTTTCGTGTAGGTATTTGTCTCGTATCATTCGTTCAGAGAAATTATTCTTATCGTAGAAATATTTATTCGTAGAGTTAATTCGCCTCTGGCTTGTCTTGTGTGTAAATATTGAATCTCAGAATGACGATGCTGCTTGCTCTTTGCCAGCTAGATTATTTTATTATTTAGGTATTGATATTTTTGCAGAAAATGAAAACGGTATTGCTGGGGAAGAATATCAAGGAAAGGAGGGGGCGAAATTTGAAACAAATATAAGCTTTTTAATAGGAATTCTCAAAATTTATTTTTTCCAAAAATTTATGGTTCTTTTGAATCAGGTTGTGAGGTTTTATTTTATGTTGATTCCATCTTGAATTTTTATTTCAATATTTTTCAGTGGTTCCAAAGATCTCCAAAGTTTTCAGCTTTGATGACTACCCTCCTAATGACTTTTTGTGGGGTACCAATCACCACTTTTAGTAAGTGACAAGTTCTTTGTGAAAAATAAGGAAAAAACAACGTTTCATCATAATTCATTTTTTCCATTTGAAATTATCTATCACATCAGTATTGGAAGGAAGTGACGTAGACCAAGGTTGAAGCTCGCTGGAACCATAAATTAAAAATACGATTGCTCCTACGACCAAAACTCCACCCGATAAAAGGAAGCATACGCTCCATTCTTGTAAACTCTGGCGACAAAATGGAATGAAAATTACTTTCGATGAAAGAAATGATTAAATTGAGTGGATATTGGAATTTACTCACGTGGTTCTGGACTATAAATCCGACCGTAGTTGGTATCATCATGACACTTACTGTGAACCAGAATGACGACGCTCCGGCTAGTATACTGGAATGAATCGGTGACATATATAGGCAAACTAGTCTGAAAAACAGTTTTCAAGTCGCAATTATGCCAAAACATCGATGAGAAATTCATATCTTTTTGGAGAATCATTGTCAATTTGTCGCTTACTGCAAAATGAGGAAATTAAACGATAATATGAACTTGATGAGTACAAAACAAGCCATAGATAAAGTAAAATTTGGGCTGAACGAAGCAATTCCGAACAAAACGGATCCTGAGATGAATCCCGTGACCATGACGATTTTATGCATCTGTAAAATGAATTAAACCATCGGTATAAAATCTTTGAAATTTTTGTTACATAAATATATTTTACCCGAGTAATTGTTAGGCTGCTGCGATTCTGCCAAAAATCCATGACGAATCCAGCTAATGGTATCGTGAAAATGCAGATAAAGTTGGGAATGGATGCGATCACTCCTACTTCATCTGTTCCACGTCCAGTCATATCTGAAATGAAATCGTGGAATTTAAATAGTCGAACCCCCTTACTAATTATTAAAATCGAACTGAATTAGAATATTATCATGATAGAGAACTTACCTTTGACGTATAATGGGAAACATATCACCAAAAGGGTGTATCCCCAGCTGTATGCGAATTTTCCCACGCAAAGAGCCCAGACTTGTGGCGAAGTGAAG
Source organism: Pseudococcus jackbeardsleyi (assembly GCA_038380155.1). Lineage (NCBI taxonomy): Eukaryota > Metazoa > Arthropoda > Insecta > Hemiptera > Pseudococcidae > Pseudococcus > Pseudococcus jackbeardsleyi. Next base: position 8,705,915 of record CM076242.1, read on the forward strand.
ATTTGTCTGTATGGATGTACTATCTACGTTACATAAAATAATGAACAATACACCCCAGATTTATTAGATTTTGAAATTGATCGAGGTTATTTAATGTAAATAAAATGAAAAAATGAAGTGGAAAATTTCATTTGGAAATGGATACTTAACACAAGTTAAAATAAATTCGAAATCTCAAACCCTTTTCCATTTCTTTGTACTGTTGTCATTTTTTTGTAGTGTAAAGAACGATTTGGAGGCTTGAAATTGCTAAATAGGTTTCCTATAATCATAATCTTGATACTGACTTGCTTGAATAAAAATCTACATATTTTTGTGGTTTTTTTTGTTTGTTTTTTTTTTTGAAAAATTCTCCATCCATTGGAATGAAAACCTTCAAACGAGGAAAAATTTTAAATTTTTGAATCTAAATGTACGACCATTGACGCGGGCTTTCCTATTTCCCTTCCCGTCCCTTCTCCGCAAAATTTCAAAATCTCAAAAGATTGAATTTAACCTTAAAATTATTGGTTCAATAAAAAATTGATGAGAAAGTGAAGGAAAAAAATCAAAGGGAAGTTGAAATTGTTTAAAAATATTACAAAAAATGAGTTTTTAATAAAAAAAAAATACAATTTTTGAGTAATATGCAAGGTTTTCTAAACTTTTTTTCATTTTTAAATTTAAGTACGTGAATTTTTCCAAAAATTCGGAATTGGATGTTATTAAATTCTACTCCTACGGCTAATTTTGGGTCAAATTTTGCATCGCCGTTCTCGCAAAATAATTCAAAAAAGGTCTAAAGATGTTTCGGATCGAGGTAGAATTTTTAGGATCTGTTGAGAAGCTTCAGTGATGTTTCTTTTGGTGGAAAAAATTGATTTGTGTAGAAATGAATTTCTAAAAAAAAAAATCGTAGGGTAAAAATCATTTATGACTTCTGAGAAAAATTATATTTTATAGGTGAAAATTTGATTTTCAAAATCTGGATTTGGTTGCCAGGAAATCGTGGAAACGAACGAGAGGCTATCTGAGCATAATTCTGGGACACTGTATTCCTCTTTTGTATATGCTTGCGGAAGAGCATGGTGATTCACCTATCTTACTTCAGCTTTGGGAACAACAGGGCATTTGGTGCCAGAAAGTTTTTTTTCAATTATTGAAATGAATAGTGCTTTGAAAACTGAACAAATTTTCTTCTCAAGATATTCTGTTTAGCTTTGAAATTGAAGGGGATACACAAATAAATTGTTCAAAAAAATTAAATAAAGAGACTGCAAGTTTTTCAAAATTGAGAAAATTTTTGTGTGCCATATATTTTGTTTTGAATGGCCGGCAGTCCTGTATTTTTGATTTTAGGAAAAAAATCTTTGGAACAAAATTTGTTTATTTTTCAACTTATGTAGGTACTATTCATTTCATCGATTAGTTTTTTGAAGATATTTTTGAGCTTTTTTTTTGCATTGTCTTCAATTTTAAATACTGCCCATTCTCATATTCGAAAAAAAGTTTTACGTGATTTTATTGGAAACGTCATTTCTCTCTTTAATTTTCAAGATAGGGAACGTGTTCATCTCAATATTTTTAGTGGCGTTCACCCCCCCCCCCCCCATCCAACGAAATGAAAGAAATTCAGTAACAGAAATCGTTAAATTTTTAACCTGGCGGGCATAAAGTGATCCATTATTCAGCTCACCTGTTTCCTCGGAGTAGTTTCCGTATTTTCCGATATGTACAAAAGTTCTTTTTCTGAGATCCATTTGTCTTTTGAAGGTCGATTCTTGACCAGAATCAGCCAAATAATTGACATGATTATTCCTTCAGTGCCTGCGAAAAAACGCAGAATAATAAAATTCTCTCTGGAAATATATTTTATAAACTCCTTTATGCACCTTACCTACCTGAAATATAAAATGGAGTTTGCCATTTCCATCGATGAGCTAGGAATCCACAAACAGGGTATGAAATCGCGACTCCGATGTATGATCCGCAAAAACATATAGACAGCATAGAGGATCTTTCTCGAACTGGTGCCCATCGCGATAATAATTCCAATGCTGCCATATAAGCGACACCCTGCAAAATGATTTCGTCCGGTGAACAAAAATCGATTTCGATTGACTTCTTAATTACACACTTACATCTATAACTCCCATAAATATCCTGAAACCGATGTACAGAAGAATATTCGTCTGTAACAAAACTGGAGTGAAAATATTTATTACAGCCATTGCCAGTATCGATGTCCCAAATGTAACGCCTCCTCCTAGTCTATCAATTATCGGTGCACCCACCGCACTGAACAGATATCCGTAAGCGTAGGCGCTCTGAAGAAGCCCAATAGTCTTCGAATTCCAATTGAATTCGGCCTGGGAAGGTGAGAAAAAATAATGTGGGAAATTTTTCATTATTATGATCTGTTCCTAGGTGTGATGCTTACTTCGTACGAGGTGAGATTGCCGATGACGATCTCTTTTTTAGACGTCATTTCAACTATGGCGATGTTCAAGTTCGCTTTCAATAAAACTATGTTTAAATTACCAAAAAATATCATAACGACGACGAAAAATCGTTTCGAAAACCAGAATGGAGTCTTTTCGGGTATTTGTCTGAAAAAACATTTTTTTTTTTTTTGAAGTTCACCAAATTAAAAATATCTGAAAATTCATACTGATAGTCTAAGTAGGTACCTGTCGTTTGATTCTTGTAACAACTTTTCAACGGTATTTGGATATTCAATGCCATTTAATTTTGTCTCTTGATGCATATTTGGCTGTTAATGAACAGTACTTACATAGATACTTGGCATTTTGGGGAACAAAGTTTTTTAAAATACTTACACTTGCTTTCAGAATTTTCTCCGAAAAAGCTGAAGTATTGATTTTTAAAAACTGTTTCAAATTATTTGAAATCGTATAATTTTGTGATAACAATTTTTTCTTGACGCTTGTCAATTTTTTCTAATCATATTGAAACCTAAATTTTTAACAATTTTAAACTTACCCACGGACCTTTGAGTATGGCCAATCTGTAGTGTAATTTTACTAACGCCAATGAAAAGAATCATTCAACACATACACTGAAATTTAAATATTTTTTTCCTGGAACGAAACCAACTTCGCGAATGTATTTGGTTGACCACTGAAACGTCTGAACTACTAGTTTATCGCCGACAAAAGGAAGTTATATTATGGCCGACCGCAAAACGAGGCCATGAAAAAATGTACACAATTCAACGGTGATGGGGGAAAAGGCATTAAAAAGACATAATAATTAATCGGATTTTGATTGTGAAAGGGAATCGTAAAATATTTTTGTCGCAAAATGCTCAAAAGTAGCAGCAGAAATAAATTTCTATGCTTCAAATGTACATATTAAAATTGTCAACCGAGTTGAATAATTATTTCTACGATAAAAAGGTTGAAACGATACCCGATATCCAAAGTTTTAAAATGGTATCTAACAGTATGGTGGCTGAAATGTTTTTAAAAAATATTTATGAAGTTGGTAGATAATTTTGATAAATGAATTCGTACGTGTAAAAATTGAAAACATTTTTGAAAATGGCAAAAAATGTTGCATCTTTAGAAAATTTTCCCCTTTTAAAAGACATTTTTTTGGAAGAAGAAAAATCTAATTTTTTTAAAATGTAGGAATGTTACCTGATAGTTCATAAATTTTGTCCATAAATATTTTCAATAGTGAAGAAATTATTTCTAAAATTCAAACATTGAAGAAAAAAATTATTTTTGTGAATAATGCTCAACGAGTCATAAATTCAACCCATAGGTAAATGAGTAGTCTTTTTTTAAATGAAATTCTGACGTTGAAAAAATGAAAAAATTGTGGATTTTAAATTTTTAAATTCATTTTTGTTCGAAGTTTCGTTTTTAATTCGCTTAGGTAAAAGTGCAAGTTGTGCACGTTCTGAAAAACTTGGGGAATTTTACAAATGTATAGTGAATTTAGAGAATTATACAATTTCTTGGATCTACGTTAAGTATATATATTTGCGTTGTTTTTTTTTTTTTTTTGAAAACGTAATTTTCTGGGGCTACGGTTGGTGAAATGAAATTATTTTTATTTTTAGAAATTTGCCAATTGCCTACAGAGTTGTTTGGTTCTGTTAGTATTTGTGTTAGATTTGATTATAAGTTTTCCTGAATTTTTTTAAAACAAAAGTCGACTTTAGTGTACTTGACCATTCCTCTGCACCATTTCGGGCTGTAAATGCTCATCACCCTCCTCCCCTCCACCATTCATAAATGAATTTCATCAAGGTGGAGTTTCAGAAAGAGGTTGAGAGATTTCAACTTCCTCATTGACTAGTTGAAAAAATTAAAGACTTTGAATTTTTTTTAATTCGTTTTTTGCAGAAATTTTTACTCTCGATTCTCTCAGTTTCAAAGGTGTTGTTATTTTTCTCAAAATTCCGTGGAATTGTTTTTTTTCTCTCGACATTTTTGAAGCCACCAAAATAATTGGTAGTACTGGTAGGAGAATTTAAACTTTGAACGTGTGCATGTGGCTTTTTCGTGCGAGCACTTTAAATATATCGAGTGCAATGAATCACAACAAAAAATTAAGCTTCACAGGGTATTATATTTTCAAACTTTGTTTTTTTATCTTTACTTTTTTTGGATGAAGTTGACGAAGCCCATGGTTGAAGTTCACTGGAACCGTACATCAGAAACACAACCGCGCCGCAAAAGAGAACTCCTCCGGATATTAGAAAACATTTGCTCCATTCTTCTAGGCTCTGAATAAATTCCAATCGAATTAGAGCACGCATGGAAAATTTTACAATATTTTATATATTGTTAGAAATACTTACGTGATTTGGGACAAGATATCCCACAACGTTTGGTATAAATATGGTACTCACTGTATACCAGAATGCGGATATTCCAGCAATGGAGCTGGCATGTTTAGGAGACATATAAATACATACTAATCTGCGAAATGACGGGAGGAAAATCATATTTATGAAATTTTCTGACAATAGGGATTGTAATTTTACACGTCTTACTGTAGAATTAAATAATTGAAAGATAGCATCAGCTTGATGAGTATAAAGCAGCCCATTGACAGAGTGAAATTAGTACTGAAGGAAGCAACTACGAAAAGAATCGATCCCGAAATAAATCCCATGCTCATCATAATCTTGTGTATCTATAATGGGACAAATAAATTTTCAAATAATGGCTTTAATTACCTACTTATCAAATCAGGGGGTTCACTTTCTGAGAAACATTAAAAAACCAGCTATGTAATTTTGAAATTTTCGCTGAAATTTTGTAAAAATCTAGAAAGATTGATTTTCGAGTTTAGGTTTCTCGTTGATTTTTGTTCTCTCTGAAAAACCTAAAATCACTGTCAACCCAAAAATCAATTTTTGACATCTATTTCATTCAAGCACGAAATTTTGCATTCTGTTTGATGGCTAAAAAAAAGTTGTGAAAAATTTTCTCCGAAATTCTCTGTGGGTACCTAAATGTTTCGCACTTAAGGCAGAAGATACATATCAAGATTTTGAATGTTTACTAGGGTATCAGATTTTTTCGCTACTTGAAAATTTTACCAGCTTGAAAGATTTGGAAAATTTTTAGAAAACGTACTCGAAAAATTTGAAGAACACAAAAATTACAAGTTTTTATTCCTGATGATCGAAGGACAAAGTCATCGAGAGATTACAATTTTTAATTTTTATTGGTAGATATTTATAAAACGAATCTTAAAATTTTGATTGATTATGCATCGTTCAAATCATTGAAAAATCAAAAAAATGGCCTGAATAATTTCACCTATCCTCTTGAAAATATTTTTCCATTTTAAAAAAAGCCATACTTATTAAAATGAAAATTTAGTCATTCAAAAGTCGTACTTTTCAGCTTTACGATTCTCAATTCTGTGAAACATCTTTAAAATTTAAATAAAATGGTAAATTTTTTTGAGATGATACGAATGATCTCGATTTATCACTTTATCACGTGGCAGAATTTAAAATCTCCGCCCTCCAATATTCCTTGGGAAATGTGGAAAAATTGATTTGGAAAATTTGGAAAATTCGGGGAAAATCATTTTTGAAATATTGTGAATTCTCTGTCATATATCAAAAATAGGCGCCCTTGGAGAGCTCAGGTGGCTCAAGTCTCTTCCCTCCTCCCGGCTTGGAAAGAAGATTTTTTTACCAAAATGAATCCATTCTTTCCGTATGGTCTTCAAATGTGCATTTTCCTTCCTTTTATAAAATGTGTTTTTTCAAAAAAAAAATTGCAAATCTGAATCAGTCTTTGGTGCAATTTAGCCTTTGAGGATCAGTAAAATGATTTTCGTTGAAAATTAAAAATTTTCATCGATCTTTCAGCCAAAAATCACTATTCCCTCAACAAATTCTAATTAGTCATAAAAAATCAAGAATTTTGGCTGAGAGATCAATGAAAAATAACTCATTTTTGGTTAAATCCATTCGCCTGTTCCAAATTCTGCAATTTTTCAATTTTTCTTTTTCTCAAATCTGTTTATGTTTCATCAATGCACGTAAATACCCCAGCGTGCGAGAAAATCAGAATTATTCTGCCATTTTCTGCTCGTTTCTGCTGTTTTTCTGTCGAATTCTGCTTTTTTCCGCTCCCGTTACGCGTTGCAAATCGCAGAGAACAATGCGTGACGCGCAATAGGGTGTCAAAAAAGGTACGTTCAACACGCAGCAAGGGTCGAAATGAGTAAAAAGTGAAAATGCCTGCTCTTTTCTGTCAATTTTTCTGCTTTTTTTTGCTCGCTGGGTACCCCGACTTTGCCAGCTCTTCTGGAATAACAGATTACTGAATTTTTTTCATTGATCCTTCTTCTTCCTATTTTTTCTCGAATTCTCAGCTACTGCCTTAAATAGTTTTTGAGCCTGCCTTATTTGTAATCGCATGAAAAATCATACTCACCTGGGTTGGTTTAAGATTACTTCTATTCTGCCAACAATCCATGATCGAGCCAGCCAAAGGGATCATGAAAATGCAGACGAAATTCGGTATTGAAGATATTAGTCCTACTTGATCAGTACTTTCATGAGTCATATCTGCAATTATCGAGAAAATTATTCCCAGATAATATTCGTCGAAGCGAATTTCATCACGAAAAGATGCTCACCTCTTACGTATAAAGGGAAACAGGTCACCAGAAGTGTGAATCCCCAACTATACGTGAATTTTCCCACACACAGAGCCCATACTTGAGGCGATAGTAAAATTTTCTTGTACGGCTGCACAATATCTTTCCTCGGGGTTGTTTCTGTGTTCTCCAGCACGTACAAAAGCTCTTTTTTGGAAATCCATTTATCCTTCGAAGGTTGATTTCGTACCAGAATTAACCAAGTTATCGACCAAATCAAGCAAACGGTGCCTAAAATTGAAAAAAAAAATGTGTCTTTGAGATTTTGAGAGAATCTCGTTTCCCCTCAGCTTTGATATGTCACCTGTGAAGTAATATATCATCTCCCAGCCCCATCCGTGGGCTAAAAATCCGCAAATAGGATACGTAGCCGCGATGCTGATGTATATTCCGCAAAAACACAAAGACATCATGGTTGACCTCTCTTGAACCGGAGCCCAACGTGATAACAGATCAGCACTTCCTGTATACGCGAAGCCCTAGATTACTCAGCGAGTTATTAAATGCGTAAATTGTACGTAAAATTATGTCGAATTGTGTAACGGTCTGTGTACTCACGTCGAGAACTCCAATAAGTACTCTGGCCACTACAAATAAACTGAAATTCGCTCGAATGCAGGCCGGAGTCAATAAAGTGATTATGGCCATGATCAGCAATGATCCTCCGCAGATTACCGCACCTCCGAATTTACTCACCAAATATGATCCTGCGACGCAGAACAAATATCCATAGGCGAATATACTCTGAATCATTCCGATTGTTTTCGAATCCCAGTCGAATTCTGACTAAAAAGAAGTACGAAAGAAACGAAATGGAAGATTGGAGTTTGGAAAATGATGTTGTATGAAAAAATCATAGAAAAACTCACTTCTTTTATTGTTTCATTCCCTACGACGATATCTTTTTCAGATGTCATCTCGACTATGGCTATGTTTATATTTATCTTCAGCATTGCCATGTTAACGTTGCCGAAAAATAATAATATCACGACTAGAAATCGTTTTGAGAACCAAAATGTGGTTTTTTCGGCCGCATATCTGGTTCAAAAAAATAGGTTAAAACTTATTTTAAAGTTGATTTTTTTTTTGAAAAATATAGAAAATTTCTTTGATTACCCACCCTTTATCTTGCTGCTCCTGGAGTAACTTTGCTGCTGCCACATTTTGCTTTTCAATAACACCGAATTTATTCTCTTGATCCATGTTTTCTGGAAAGTTTCATCATCAAAACGAGCACAATCCACGTCGACTTATTTACGTGTATTTTTTAAACTAATTTTTTCTCGTGTTTATTTCATATCTCGAGATCATATCTCATCTTAGCAACGTATGTAGACTATTGTCTTCAACTTGGCGGTATTTGCTTATGATGATCCCAGTTTTATCAATGAAATACAATGTGGAAAGGTTTCGCGTATTTGAACTCATTCCCTGTACAAGTAAACAGAAGTTCGTGAGAATGGGTTCTATTAATTGTTAAGATAAGAATTTCTAAACGACCGTATAATGATAATTATTTCATTTGTAACGAGGTGTTTCTAGTTCATTAGTTTTTAATAAAACTTACGATGGGTTTTTTGGATAGTAATGCCAATATCTCTGGCTATAGAATTCGATATTGAACTACAACTTGAATTTTTCCCCATTGATTGCAAAAAAAAAATAATGAAATTAGGATGGCTGGTGAAAACTGAAATGTTTTTGATTTTTTGAATTGAATCATCTCAGTAAATTGCGAACTATTTATAACTAGAACTGGGATCTCCCCCCCCCCCCAAAAAAAAAAAAAAATCTGCTGAACTTACCTCATATGTCACATGACAGTTTTCTCTACAAATCAGGCCATTTAGACTTTAGATTCGAATAATGAATTGTTTTTAAGTTGTTTTTTTTTTTCGTTTTCTATGATAATTTGATAATAGATGTTTGAAAATGCCTATTTTTTATCGAAAAAGGTAGCAAAATATTGCTGAAATCGTGTTTTTTGAGTCGTTGGTGTGTTTTTTTTAAAGGAAAATTGTAAAAAAAAAAAAAGGAAGCGTTGCATGTTTTTTTTGGTTTTGTGAGAAAAAAATCGTAGTTGATGAAAATTTTTTCAAAGTTTTGAATAGTGGTACTTACTTACCTACCTACCTCCTTTTTTTTTTTTTTTTCAAGTTGATTCCGTTTTACGTTTTTCTTACGTAAATATACCTAATTCAATGCAGATCTATTGTGGTCGTTATTTGGAAATATTCTCACATTTTTTTGAAAAGAATTTTTTATTTTAATATTTTATCGTGGAATAATTTTGATCAATTTTTGCTATGTGCTATAAAATTTCGAAAAAAGAGCGATATTTCGTTTAAAACATTCGGGAAGCACGAAATTTTTACAAAAAAGTCGATAAATTGGTATGTATTTTTATTCTTGAGTCATGAAATTTTGAATTATTAACATTGAATTAGGTAGGTAGTTTCTTATGTTGTTTTTGAAAATCAAAAAATTTTCGAATCATGAATTTTACTTCGCTTGGACATTTGAAATTTTGATAATGAACGAAATTTAGATTTTGAAAACTATTTTTTGGTAGAAAAAATTTATCTCTTCAGTTTTAGAAGGTTTGATTCCGAATAAAGAATTTAAGATTGAACTTTAATTTCTGAGAGACAGAGTTAATTACAAATACTTAGCAGTTCCATCAATTTTTTGATTTTTTTGGTGGCGGGAAGGAAGGTGGACAGAAAATTATCACGAAAAAAGCTCAGATTTTTGTATTTTGATTTCAGTACGAACCTTGATCAATGGGTAGGGGAAGAGAGTAAAATGAATTTGGGGAAAAAAAATATAAACTATGTAAAAAATTAGCAAAATGAAAAAAAAATATTGATTTAAATCATGTAATAAGACGAATTGGCCACCAAACGACCCCCTAAAATTCTCGTCTTCGATTTGAACTAAAATGGAATTTTCAAACATCAAATCATAGTTTCAACTCTAATTGATTTTTCAATTTTTTGACAAATCTTCGAAGTACTTACATAAAAATCGATTTCAGATGTGATAAAAATTCGATCTTTGCCTAAAATCTACTTCCTGAGTATTTTTCATCATTCTCAGTATTTCTGAAGGCTCCAGAGATTTCTGTTTTTCTTCGAAGCATATTTCTAAATCCTTTCAGAAGACTTGAAAATCAACCTTGGACAGTTTAAAATCGAGTCCTTTATCATTTTTGAAGAGTAATTCAACGAAAAAATTCTGCTTTGTTACCTATATGGATTCGAAGCGAACATCCAAAATACATATTAAGAAAAATGGAAGTTTGTCTGGAGGCTGCAGAATGACTTGAAATTATAAAATTTTATTGTAAGAAAAAAGAGATCAATTTCGAACTGTGGCCTAATTTTCATCAATTTTACTGAAAAATATATTTTTCAGAATATGTTGGAATTTTTTTCAAGTAGAGGAAAAGGAGGGGGATCAAAATTCAAAAATTGTATTTTTTCTGAAGAACCGGAACTGGTTTTTAGAAGAACAGTCAAAAAATTTTCAGTTTGTATTTTTTTTTTTTTTTTTGGAACCCGTGCCACGAAATGTTTTGAAATAAAAAACTAACTAAAATAGGTAGCAGTAGTTTTAGATTACTGAACTGGGTTTTGTTTCCATCTATCTACCGGTTTGCTTCTTTATGAAAATATGTAATGAACTTTTGCTGTGTATTATTTCATAATAAGTAGGTAGGTGCAATTTTTCGTTGCTTTTGAAAAATAAAAAAATGTTTACCTAAATGAGGTCTTTTCAGTCTCCAATAATTACCTACTTAAATTTTTTCAACATAAATAATTTATTCGATTTGAAGTGTCAATCTGGGAATTCCTGTTTCATTTATTGTTCTGAATTTCAATAATCGAAAAAATACAATTCAACAAATTAAATTTCCTCATTTTTCCTCATTAATTCTTCGCATTTTTTATCTTCAACGGTTGGTGTTTTCGCCCAAGGCTGCAGTTCACTTGATCCATACACTACGTATATAATTGTCCCGAAGAATAAGACCCCAGCGGAGATCATAAAACATGTGTTCCATTCAGCAAGACTCTGAAAATTTCAGATGTGATTATTATAGATAAAAATTCCATACTTTGGAATAAGATTTTGAGGAAATTAATCATACGTGGGTCACTACTACAAAACCGACTAATGTCGGTACGGAAATCTGGCTGAAAAAATACCAAGCTGCTGATAATCCCAATAAAACGCTCGAATGTTTGGGTGCCATGTAAAGGCAAATGAGTCTATAACAAAAAAAAAGTTTCAAGACCTTCCAATAATTGAATACAAAATATACCTATGACTCTTACTGTAAAATAAGGAAATTAAATGATAAAAATATTTTGATCATTATGAAACAAGTCATTGATAATATGAAATTCGTGCTGAAAGAAGCTACACCGAAGAGAATTGTAGAAGTTATGAATCCAAAGGTCATCAGCGATTTATGTATCTGTAAACAAAGATTATTCGATAAACAAGTTATCAGGATCAATTCGGTAATTATTTTTCATTACCTGAGAGGGTTTTAGGTTGTGGTTATTTTGTAGGTAGTCCATTGATGCTCCTACGACAGGCGTCATGAAAATACAAAATATATTTGGTAAAGAAGAGATTACTCCTATTTCGTTTATTTTTCTATTAGTCATATCTGTCAAAAAAAAAAAAATTAGAATAATCACTGCCATCTTGGTAGATGATCAAAATTATGCAGGTAAAAAAATTAAATTTATATAAAAATAAAAATTTATTAAATTTAAATTTAAAAAAAAAAATTAAATTAAAATTCTAAAAAAATTACCTTTAACGTATAAAGGAAGAGTGGTGATTATGATGGAATATCCCCAACCATAACTCAGCTTACCCACACCCAAAGCCCAAACTGCCGGAGATGTGAAAATTTTCCTATATGGATGGACAATCTGTCAGGTTGAAGCAAGAGTTATCAAAGTAGTTTTCCAATTAACCTAGTTTTAAATTCACTTACTTCCTTCCTTGGTGTAGTTTCTGTCGTACTCAAAATATACGCGAGCTCTCTTTTTGAAATACAGTTATCTTTGGATGGTTGATTTTTCGCTACGAATATCCAAATAATGGACCAAATAAAGCAGATGGCTCCTGAAAAAAAAATTGAATTAGATTACGATTTTTGTTCGATTTTTTTTTCCAAGAATTAAAAAAAATTACCTGTTACGTGGAATATCATCCTCCATCCCCAATAAGAGGCCAAGTATCCGCATAAAGGGTAAGCCACTGCTACCCCAATGTACACTCCGCCGAAAATAATGGCCATAAATGTAGATCTTTCGTTGAGCGGTATCCAGCGTGCGAATATCTCGGCTGAGGCTGCATAAGCACAACCCTATTTTTTATCAAATGAAGAAATTTTGATTAGTTTTTAAAAAAAAATGGAAAATTGTAATTTTTTCGAAGAGTACTTTGTAATTTTTGATGAAAATTGGTATTGGTTTTTTAATGAAGACTAAAAACAAGAAGAAGTGTAATTTTTTCATCTTTGGAAAAAATTTAGTCCAAAGACTAATTTTGAGAAACTTTATAGATTCTGACTTTCTTCCATATTTTTAAGAAAAAATCTGTAATTTTTGGGGGAAAATGACTAAAAACAGAAGATAGCACTTGTTTGTTTTTAAAACCGAAAATTGAATCATTTCGTTTTGAAAACTCTGCCATCAGATTATTTTTCAAACACTTACATCAAACGCTCCTCCCAAAATTCGAACAGCCAAATACAAGTAAAAATTCAAATCCAGAAAAAAAGGATTGAACATGGTCAACAATGCTAACATCATCAATGAGACTCCATACGTAACAGAACCTCCGAATTTGACCGAAACATATCCTCCAAATGCACTGCATAGAAAACCATAAGAATGACTGCCCAAAACCAATCCAACGGTGGGAGGATTCCAATCACTAAAATCAGCTGCCTGAAAGAAGATGCCTTTGTAAGGATTGAGTATTCGAAAATCGCGCTAATTTTGCGTACCATTTGAACAGTTTCGTTGCCATTGGTGATCGTTTTATTGACAGTCATATCGACAATAGCCATGTTCATGTTGACTCGTACCACAGAAGCGCAAAAATATCCGCAGAAGAGCAAAATCAGTATGAAAAAACGTTTAGAAAACAAAAGTGGGTACGAAGGAGATGCTGGTGCTTTTTCACTGCAGAAATTTTATACCATGGAAGATGGTTAATAAAGTTATTTAAAATAATGAATAAATCTAGTGTTAGGTACCTTGGAGCATGTTCCATTAGCTTTTCTACAACTTCTTGATCTGGAGCATCCTCCGATTTTACATTTTCTGATATTGCTACCATTTTTTTCCTCGTCGAAATGCAATATCAATGTGCACGATTCCACATCTCAATTATTAAGAATATGCCTAATAGGTGAAAAAAATTACCTAGACGAGAATTTTTTATCAAAGATTTTTGTTTGGCTGAATGATTATATTGTGTATAATTTTATCTTTGATAAAGTCTGCGGTTATCTTAAGACATGATTTATTGAACATGCTCAAGTTACATTAATTGCACATGCGTCAGAATTTTCGCAAGTATTTGATACTGATGATTCCACAAATTTAATGAAGTCTGCGATTTAAAAATTTTAAACTCCATTTATTGAAATTTATTTCCAAGACAGAATTAATCTTTGTTCGAATTGAATTTAAAAATATGACGAAAACATGCTGAATCATTTTTCATCTTCATCAGTCTTGTCTAATGATTCTTTTTTGGTATCATCATTTGATGACATTGCCCAAGGCTGGAGTTCACTGGAGCCATAAATCACATAGACAACTGCTCCAATCAGAAGAACACCTGCTGCTAGTAAGAAGCATTTATTCCATTCGTCCAGGCTCTAAAATCATTTACGAATGTTGAATTTTTGGGGATAGGAGAACAATAAATTCTTGAGCAGAATTTCTTACATGGTTCACAACGATGAAACCTATTGCAGTAGGTATCAAGATTTGACTGATAACGAACCAGAATGTAGATACTCCCAGGAGAACACTTGAATGCTTAGGTGCCATAAAAATACAGATCAATCTGAAATCCATTTATGAATTTTAGAATATTGCGTCGATTAAAAAAGCGGATATTTATTCTTAATTGATATGTAAATACTGTAAAATGAGAAAATTGAAGGATAGAAAGAGTTTAATCAGCACGAAGCATGTCATGGCTACAGCGAAATTAGGGCTGAAAGCAGCCACGATGAAAAGAATCGAGGACGTGATGTATCCAAATGTCATCATTCGTTTGTGTATCTGTTGAAATACGACGGAAAATATTATTTAGGTTGCTTTTATTGGTTTTTATGACGTTAAAATGGCTATAGTGACCTGATTTGGTGTCAGTGAGGTGTTATTCTGCAAATAATCCATGATTGCTCCAATCAAAGGTGTCACGAAAATGCAAACGAAATTGGGAATCGACGCAACAACTCCTACTTCGTCTACTTCTGCATGTAATGCATCTGAAATAATGAAAATGTGAACATTTTGATTTTTCTTGATGAATTTATCTTCATTCCATGGCTAGGCGTTGACTTACCTTTAACATAAAGAGGAAGAGCGCCGATAATTATGAAAAATCCACAGCTGTAAGTCAGTTTTGCTATACCTAAAGCCCAAACTGCTGGTGACATGATGATTTTTTTATATGGATGGACGATCTGTCAAATACATATGTAAAACAATATAAGAAAAAATTGGTCTTTTTAAAAGCTAAAAATAGAGGTGATATTTTTGATTTTTTTAGAAATTTAGATTAGGGCAGTTTAATTTATGATGCTTAGGGTACATTTTTTTGGAAAAAAATTCAAGTTTCCATCCAATAATAAAAAATAGATGTTTTAAACATTGTGAAAAATGTAATTTTCCATGTAGGTACTATTTGAAAATGAATTTCAGCGTTTTTTCGAGGTGAAGTTAAACAGCGAATATTTTTGTACGAAATCATTTCTCATTTTTTAAAAAAGAACATCCAACACAATTTCTTTAATTTTAAAAAATCGGCTTAGTGAGAAATTTTTTTCAAACGTTTTTAGATTCTTTTCTAGATGTCCAAATCATTATGAAAACAAAAACGATTTTTCAAGGATAGGTATACTTATTACAGGACCTCTGAAAAACTAGTTGCATATTTTTAATGATGAAAATATTTGTAAATGTACCAGAAATAATATCTAATTATCTATAATTCGAAACATCGGTTTTTTTTTTGCTTAAAAATTTTTCAACCTTTGAAAAATTAGTTGCATATTTTTAATGATGAAAAGATCTGTAAATATACTTACCAGAAATAATATCTACATTCTACAATAATTTGAAACATCGGTTTTTTTGCTTAAATTGTTTTCAAATTTTTAAAAGTACGTTATTGGGGGGGGGGGGGGTGTATGGAATTTGGAGATGAAATGTTGCCTAATTCTTGAAAAAAAAAACTTGCATATTTAACCAACTCCTGAATACATTTTTCTTTTTCAAAAAATGGGTTTCAAGTGAAACTTGGAGGAAAATTTTTTTTTGCTAATTGAATTTTGTTTTTGTAAAATGGGTGTCAATGGTTGAAGACGATAGGTAAGGAATGGATATAAACGTTAATTATAATAATTTTTTGGAAAAATTTTTCAATTATTTTCTGGAATTTCCTAAAATGGAGTGTAATGGTAGAATTTTTGTTATACTGTTTTGAGAGCTTCGCTCTATTTTTTTCCTTTCTCTCTACGTTCCAATTCATGGTGTTCGTCTACCGGGCATGAAAAACATGAAAATGGCATGCATTTTGATCAATTTCATTTTTTACAAAAAGCACGAATTTTCAACATTTGCTTCTCAATTTTTTAGTTGAAGAATTGCTTTTAAATCATTTTTCAACTTCATTTTTTATAGAAAACTGTTGCCCGCATTTCTCCCGGGCAGGGCTTAGAAATTAATTCAGATCCAAATAAAAAGTACCAAAATTCGAATCAAACGGCGAATAGAAATAAGCCAAAAAACAATGGCTCAGATTCAAATGAGAAAGGTCAATATTTAAATCAAAATGAAAATGATTTGGCAAATAATGTCAAAATTAGAATATTTATGACCATTACTGAAATATTCACAGTAATTTACCGTAATTATTAAAATATTTACGACAATTTACAGTAATTATTAGAATATTTACGGTGATTTACCGTGACGATTGGAATATTTACGGTAGTTTACCGTAATTACTGAAACATTTACGGTAATTTATCGTATATTTACGGTAATTTACCGTAATTACCGAAATATTCTAGATAATTTACCGTAATTATTAAAATATTTACGACAATTTACAGTAATTATTAGAATATTTACGGTGATTTACCGTGACGATTGGAATATATTTACGGTAGTTTACCGTAATTATTGGAATATTTACGGTAATTTACCGTAATTATTGGAATATTTACGGTAATTTACCGTAATTATTGGAATATTTACGGTAATTTACCGTAATTATTAGAATATTTACGGTAATTTACTGTAATTACCGAAATATTCTCGATAATTTACCGTAATTATTAAAATATTTACGGTGGTTTACCGTAATTATTAAAATATTTACGGTAATTTACCGTAATTACCGAAATATTCTCGATAATTTATCGTAATTATTAAAATATTTAAGGTAATTTGTCGTAGTTATTAGAATATTTACGGTAATTTACCGTGATGATTGGAATATTTACAGTAGTTTACCGTAATTATTAAAATATTTACGATAATGTACCGTAATTACCGAAATATTCGCGATAATTTACCGTAATTATTAAAATATTCAAGGTAATTTACCGTAATTATTGAAATATTTACGGTAATTTACCGTAATGATCAGAATTTTTACTATTAACATGGTGTCTAGCGGCCATAAAAATCATGAAAAACGCGAATTTCATGAATTTTCATTACCTCAATTCAGTAGACACCGTGAAAATTCGAAAAAAAATCAAAAAGACAGTCCTTGGTGTAAAATTAGCTACAAACCTGTTCTCTGGGTGTAGTTTCAGCTTCACTTAAAATGTATAAAAGTTCCTTTTTCGATATAAACTTATCTTCTGATGGTTCATTCGGTATGAGGATCAACCAAATGATAGACCAAAGCAAAGCACTGCCTCCTAATGAAGTATGTAAACTCTTTTTAGCATTCATGATTGAATAAAGTGTGTTCAATTTTGAAAGTTCGAAAATGGGTACCTGTGATGTAGAATATCATTTCCCATCCGAAATAATATGCTACATATCCAAATAATGGATATGAAACTGCAACTGCGATGTACACTCCGCAAAAAATAAACGACATGAATGTTGACCTCTCTTTCTCAGGTACCCAACGTGAATATATCTCTGCAGTGCTGGCATAGGCCCAGCCCTATTATAAGCAACATGCACAAATATACCAATTTCTGTTCATTCGATAAGTAGCATTGTAGCATCTTCTTTGTGTTCAACATTTGTGTACTTACGTCGAATAAACCGACCGCAATTCTGCATCCCATGAAAGCATAAAAATTCCACGACAAGAATAAAGGACTGAGAATTGTCAATATTGACTCTATTGCAGTTGTGATTCCATAAGTAACCGAACCTCCAAACTTGATCGCCAAATATCCTCCAAATGCGGAAAAAAATAAGCCAAAATTGATGCTTCCTTGAACCAACCCAATGGTTTTCAAGTCCCATTGAAAATCAGCCACCTATTTAAAAAAAAAGAAACCGCTGCAAATAATACAACTGATGTGTCAGAGTCATGATAATCAGTCCCTTCGTTACCTTTTCAATTGTTTGATTGCCATTGCTGATGGTTTTATTTGTTGACATCTCAATGACAGCAATATTTATGCTAACTTTTAACGCAACCGCCAGGAAATATCCCCAGAATACTAGAATCAGTATGAGAAATCGTCTGGAAAACCACAGACGGTATTTTTCCGGTTTGTTTTCACTAAGTGTAGGAATTGTATTAGCGAAAATTTATCGAAGTTTTGTACAAATTATAATGTTTGTATTGAGTTACGTTACCTTTGGCCATGTTTCTCTAGCAGTTCTTTTGAGATTTCTTGATCTGAAGCATCATTCGATTTTGTCTCTTTTCCGACTTGTGTCATTTCGTGAGAATTCGATCGAATTCACTTCAACTACTGTAACAATTATCTCAAAATTTCAACAAAGATACTTTTTGAAAAGCATATTACTGGTTTAGGTATTCAATATCTTTTTCAGAGGAAGATTATTCTGTGTTGGTTGTATTCCCTCATTCGGTCTATCAATCTCATGACATGATTTATTAAAATTATACTCTGTTTTATCTGAAGATAGTGTATTTAAAATATTTAGATTCATTCGTCGAGTTGTATTTCAACATTTTACGACAAGATAAAATTTAATAACAGTTGACGACACTTATTATAGGATAAATAGTGAAGAAAAAGTGAAATCAGGACATTGTGTCGAATCTTCTGTGATTTAACTTTATTCAATCCATTTTAATAAAAAAAAAAATTCAAATCCCAATTGTACTTATGAATGTATTGATCATTTCTTAGGCTTATTTTCTCTGGCATCAAGTAAATCTGTGTTTTTATCTTGATCTGGTGATATCGCCCAAGGCTGGAGCTCACTGGAACCATAAATTAGATATACGATTGCTCCGACCATCAGGACTCCTGCGCTCAAAAGGAAGCACAAGTTCCATTCTTGAACAGTCTGAAATAAATTATTCGATAAGATTATTTGACTAGATCCTGATTATTTTTGCCAAAAAATGTGATTTTAACGATCGATGTCCAATTTTATCACTGCTGCATTTATATTTTCAAACTATTTTCAATTTTTTTTCAACCGTAACTCATTTTTGTAAATTTGAATTTTTTTCAACATTTTTCCTACTCTGATTTTTCGAAAATTTTTGTGAAGGATCTGGCTGGATGAGGAGTGGATTTGGGCCTGGATTGGATTTTCGTTTTATCCTCCCCCCCCCCACAATGGTACCCATTGATGTAAAAAATATGGGGAAAATTTTTTGACCCTCCCACCCCCTTCATTTTGGAGTTACGATTTTTAATTTCAAGTGTTGTAAAGGAAATTTTCTGTTCTTTGGCGTAAGTATTCATGATAATTTTTTCAACAATTTTGGTGCTCGTCTTTATGTTTTTTCGTTTTTTTTTGGAATATTTTTAAAAACTAGTCGCTCTTTTCTTGTATGGTGTTTTTTTGCGATTGAAAACTTCAAATAGCTAAATTTGTGCCAAAAAACAGAAAATGAAAATCAGGCAGTAAAATGGCCATAACTCTGAAATGGAGGGGGAGGGGTAAAAAAAATTCAGTTTTTTTTACATCAATGGGATACCATTTGGGGGAGGAGGGGGATTAAAACAAAAATCCAACCCAAAGCCAAATTTATCCCTTATCTGGCCGACCTCTTTCTAAATTTTCCATCATTTTTTCCAATTATCCAGTTCGAAGATGAAAATTTGAAATTGTTTTTGATTGTGAGAGATGGAAAAAAATTGAGAAAATTTCATTTAAAAATATTCAAAGTTCAAAGAATTGAAGGAAAAAAGAAAATATAACTGTAAGAAAATTTTGAAAATATGAAGCGAGAAAAAATTTAAAAAATCGAAGTTGAAAATCTTTTAGGAAATTTAAAATATAGAAAATACTTACAATAATTGGGGAAAACGTCGAATGAAATTTTCTAGAAAGCAGTTAGGTTGAATAGTTCAAAAAATTGGAAAAAAATTCTAGTCTGGCTGAAAAAAATTGTGCTCGGAATAAATTTGGATTCGAATCGTCGAATGCCATTTTTGGAAAACATAATTTAGGAGTTACTAGTATTACGAATTTGCGAAAATGGTTCAAAAATTTGTGACAATATTCTTAATTTCTTACATGGTTTACGACAATTAGTCCTACTGTGGTTGGAACTACAATGTGACTTATGACAAACCACCCTCCGGCTATTCCCAATAAAACGCTGGAATGTTTTGGTGCCATGAAAATGCAAATCAATCTGAAATCCAAAAGGTATCGAAATGATAAAATTTCAAAAAAAATAAATCAGGTTAAAGGTAATAATTTTATCAAAAACTCACTGCAAAATTAAGAAATTGAACGATAGGAATAGTTTTATCATAATGAAGCATGTCATCGATAATGTGAAATTAGTGGTAAATGCTGCAACGGTGAAAAGAATAGATCCAGCGATGTTGCCAAAGGTCATCAAAATTTTATGAATCTGAGATGAAAAAGAAAATTTTTTCAACCGAAGATGTTTGAAAATTGATCGAATAATTTTATATTTACTTGAGATGGTTTCAAATTATGATTATTCTGTAAGTAATCCATAAGTGCCCCTACCAGTGGGGTTACGATAATGCATATGAAATTTGGAATGGAAGCAATAATACCGATTTCATTTATTTGTCGTTGGGTCATATCTGCAATAAGGTGGAAATATGAAATATTTATGCTGAAGCAAAAAATTCAGCTGTTCATTTTGGTTCATTTTTTCAATAGATAGGTACCTTTAACGTACTGAGGAAGATACGTAATTAAAATGGAAAATCCAATACCATAAGTCAACTTTGATATACCGAGAGCCCAAACTGGAGCTGAAGTGAGAATTTTCTTATAAGGATGAGTGATCTGTTGGAAGTGAAATTTATCGAATTGAAATTGAATTTATTTTCTGAGATGACTGATACATTTCAATTACCTCATTTCGTGGCGACGTTTCAGTCTGGCTTAAAATATACGAGAGTTCTTGTTTAGAAATGAGTTTGTCCTCGGAAGGTTCATTCCTGACGATTATTAACCAAATAACTGACCAAATGGAGCAGGCTGCGCCTAATTTTGTGAATTTTGTTCGCTTTGTTAATTCAGTCGATACAGATTTTAAAAACTAGGATAGTTTTACCTACCTGCGAGATAAAGTATCATTTCCCATCCCCAATAAAGCGCCACATATCCACAAATCGGGTAAGATACAGCAACCGAGATGTATACTCCGGTGAAAATGATAGACATAAATCTTGATCTTTCACTGGCCGGTATCCAACGTGAAAATATCTCAGCAGTGCTAGCAGAAGCGACGCCCTGTCTCATACAGCACGAGCCATACCTCAGAATCAGTTCGAATGAAATATTTGGTAGATATGAAATACTCACATCGAAAAATCCAGCCAGAATTCGACTCGCTATGAAAATATAAAACCCAAATTTCAAAAAAATAGGATTTAAAGCTGTCAATAGAGACATTGCCAGGGTTAATCCTCCGTATGTGACCGATCCTCCAAATTTAGTAGCCGCATATCCTCCAAAAATACTGAATAGGTAACCGCACGAATGTGAACCTAGAATTATTCCTTTTTCTTTTGAGCTCCATTTGAAATCTGCTGGCTGAAAAAAAAGATTAAGATAGGATGTGAGGAGTTGTGGAAGTTATCATTGGATTCGTTTTTACTTCGTGAATGGTTTCGTTGCCAATGACAGTTGTTTTATTGGAGGTCATCTCTACGATGGCGATATTAATGCAAACTCTGACTATGACAGCGACGAAATAACCGCAGAATAGCAAGATTAATAGTAGAAATCGTTTGGAAAACCAAAATGGATATTGTTGTACAGTTTGTTCCTTTTTCCTGCGAAAATAATTCAGAAACACTCGATTAGTTATAAAAATAAGGCACCTTACTTGATTTTGAAAAAAAGCTTGTACAAATCTTGCAATCTTACCAGTTTTCTTGTTTTTCGAAACATTTTTCATCAGTTTCTTGGCTGGGAATATTACTGAATCTAATTTTTCCTCGATCTGCCATCATGTTAATTTTTTCAGAATGTAAACTGGTTGAGAAGAGGGAAGAAACGACGCAGCGATTTGCACTGCTATGCCATTATCTTGAAAGACTTTCTCTCGAAGTATAAACTGGTACCTATGGTTTTATGGAACATCTGTCTCGGCGATGATTATCTTGAGACGTTGTTTGTTGAAGAGATATATAATTTTATCTGACTTAAGTATTTGAGTTACGAAATTTTCAAATCATTCAAGATATTATGTTTTATTTAAAAATGAATTCCTGACTTATGCCTACAGACTATAATTTATTTAAATCTAGAGAAAAATGGGTGTTCACCTTTTACGAATAGTGTCCCAGGGTTGTCTCATTATTCGTTTCACTATACTGTGACATTTTAAGCCAAAGTATTTGTTTACTCACTGAGGTGAATTGTTTTTTTTATTTTTATTAAAATGTTGCAAGAAAGTTTTTTGTGTAAGCCTCAAAAAATTCACCTCCTTGACTCAACTTCAGCACTGGACTGATCAACATTGAAATTCGTCAACATCTGCTTGTTAAAATAAATCAAATTCGAAAATTGAAGTGTTGAAAATTTTTTGATTAAAATGATATTTTTAAAATAGTTTTTTATCTAAGAATTCCTTGAAATCCCATTTTTTTTCACGTACCTAGCTAGATCCGATTTTTTTGGTGGTATTTAGAAGAAGATTTTTTTGTAGTTTTTTTGAATTGCTCAAAAATTTTTTTTTAAAAAAAGATCGAAGTGGTCCTTGCATTAATCATTTTTTCTCTGACTGATTTTGGTTAGTTTTTCATTAAATGAAAATGCATTGCTTTCCTCCTAAATTGAAGGAAAACAATTGTTGATGGTTTTGAGAGCCAAAGTTTCTAAGTAGATACCAACTAGAAAAGTATCCGAATTGGAAGTTAAATTTTGAGCACGAACAAAAATAAAACGAAATTATATCATAAAAGAACCCAAAATATTCCAAATTTCAGGCACTTTTCGAAATTATTTCAACATCAGTTTATCGCCTTAAAAAATATGAAGATCGAATAAACGAGAACAGCTGAAATTTGCATTACATTGTAGGTACCCCATTTTTAACCTGACGGATCGAATGGAAGTGGTCTCGAGTCGTTTCATTAGCCTCCAGAAAATTTTGAAAATTTTCAGTACAGGAGAAGTGCCTATAAAAATGGTCCATATGAATTTCAGTACCTGGAATCGTATCGAGGTTTCGAAGATCTTTTATGATATTGGTACTTTGGATTAGTTTTTGGTATACCTACGTTCTTGTAAGACTATTTCGAGAAAAGTTTTCCCAATTTTTCTCTCGGTTTTATTGGTTTAAATGAAAAAATAAGTAAACGTATTTTCTCGAGTTTCCTTACGAAATTGTATGAAGGTGATAAGTATAGTCTAAATGTATTTTCAAATGAAAATTTCCGTATATTAATACAATTTTTGAAGAAAAAATCAATGTTTTTCAACAGTTTCATAAAAATGTTTATAAATTTTGTTTTTAAGGGTTAATCCAGTTTTCTGGCTAGTTCGTCTCTTCAGCTTTCGAAAAAAGGTACAAAATGATCTGCCCAATACACAGTTCAAAAAATTTGAAAAATCAACATTAAAGTAGTACGAATAAAGAGAAAAAAAAACGAAGTTTTTTCGTCAAACCATGAAATTTTCTTCGAGATATATTTGGTTTTTGGGTATAAATGAAAATGTTCTGAATTTGTCGCTGACGTACGTCACATTTGACTACGCCCCCGCTATGAGAAAACGTAATTTTCAAAAAATCATTGCGAGAGTTTTAAACTTTCAATGGACCGATTTTATTTTATTTTATTTTATTTTATTTTTTTAATGTCTAATAGGTATCGATTTTTCATAATTTTTTCAAAAAAAAAAATCATTCAACCTATCTATTTTGACCACCACTTGCAACCGTGCCCTTATTTCTTTATACGTTCAGAAAAGTGTAGAAAAATACACTAGTACCTATTCATTTTTCACCAGGTGTGATTGTAATCTTGAACCTTTATCAATTATTATCGTTTTTATTTACTAGGATCCAATTTTGATTATCACTAGATCCGAACAATGCTGTTGTTGCTGCTGCAAGTACCATAACACATCCACTCAAGACGAAACAAATTCCCCATTCTTGTCTCGTCTACGAAAAAATGAAAATTATTAGCCCTAATTGAACTAAGTACATAGAAATCTGCAGCTGAATTCTGATTATTATATCAAATTGAAATTCATTACGTGATTAACAACTATGTATCCGATGGTTAAGGGAGCTATAATGGAGCTCAACGAGAACCAAAATGAGGAAATACCAGCTACCAGTGCAGCATGATTCGGTGATATTCCCACAGCCACCAGTCTACAGTAAAATTTCATTTCAAGTAACTAAGAAATCAAAATTTGAAAAATCAATGGAGAAAATAGTTCAAGTTTCGACTTACTGCAAAATATTAGAGTTTATCGTCACCAAGATCACAATAAGTACGAAGCAAATCATAGAAATGATGAAATTTGAAAATCCAACAATGACGAATAATATTCCTGCCAGTGAGAATCCTACTACCAGTGACCATTTTTGTAACTGCGACGAATAGTGGATTAAGATTTGAGGTACCTAGCTTCAATACTCTTGTATGGATGATTCAAGGGTTAGGTACTCACTTTGGATGCATCAAAACCGAGATTGTTTTGCGAATACCCGATTATAATTCCGGAAATCGGAGCTACGATTAGATTCACTACGTTTGGAATCCCCGAAAAAACTCCTACCTCGGATGTTGATTTTTTCGTGAGATCTGATCCAAAATACGAATCAAAAAATTCGAATAAAAAAGCTTGTTGTCGTATCCCTTAGAAATACATTACCTTTGATGTATAATGGAAAGCAAATAATAAGAGCCATTTGTGCCCAACTGTAGGCGACCTTATTTACACATAAAGACCAAATGGGCTTTGATGTGATTATCTTTTTCCAAGGAAATGTAATCTGCAAAATATGATTACACGAGATTAGGGTTTAAATTTGATTTTAAAAGATTGCTTATTCGAAGATTTTCACTCACAGTTTTTCGATCTCTCAATTCTATACTTGTGTTTCGTTTGAGGTATCGCAGTTCCTCTGGTGAGATTTTCTTATCTTCCGATGGATCATTTCGAATGCAATAAAAAAATGAAATGCTCCAAATCAATGCGAAGGAACCTATTCGGAGATCATTTTAGGTAAATTCTCGAGGTTTCTGTTTCATGCAGAAGTATCCTAGCTCACCTGATATGTAGAATATCATTGGCCAACCCCAATATTGCGCTATGAAACCGCAAATTGGGTATGTAACAGCTGCCCCTACGTGGTACCCTGCGTGACTGAAAGAGATGATTTTTGGTAGCCTTGTTTTTGGTATCCATCTGCTCCATATGTCACATGTACTTGCATAAGCGAAACCCTTTTTGAAAATTCATAGAAGATTGAAAAATTATCAATTTTCATCTGTTGACAAACTTTTTCCATCCTTATAATAAAAAGGCGTTCACTTTTAATTCGTGCTTTTTACTCTCTACTTACCTCCCTCCTTTCAGAAAAACCAAAAAATGTTTGAAAATTCCATTTACGATTGTCATGATTGTCATGAAGCTCCCTGATAGGTAAATGAAAGGGACAATTTATTTTCCATTTGAAAATAGGTAGTCATTTGTTTGGGCTACAGGGATGGGGATTTATACTATCATTCTTAAAATGAATTTTTGAAAAACAAACGAAAATTTTTTCTATATTTTCCGATATTTCCCCAATTTTGTCAACTTTCCAAACCCAAACTTGAAAAAACTTGGGAACTTTTTCCAATTCTTCCAACTTTTTGCAACTTTGGGATGGTCTGGGGGGTGTGAAACCCCTTCACCACCATCACCCCCCCCCCTCCTCGGTTGTCACGCTTCTGCGATGAAATAGCAATATATTTGGACAAAATTACATCATTTTGGCAACGTTAATTGAAGCATTGAAATGATACTGAGCCTTTTTTGATTTGGGTCGAAACAGGCCTTTACCCAAAATAGGTCAAAAGTGGCCAAAAATGTTACTTATGGTCTAATACCATCCCAATTTTTTTGACCAGTTACACCCACCTGTCATACTCCAATGCCAAAAATTAATCACGTGACATTTTCGGAAGGGACGGATAAGAAATATTGAAATTTTCACAAATTATGCGGTTTGATAGGTAGTTTCTGTATCATTTTTGAAAATTTTCGGTTCACATTTTTCTAATTTTTGTCATGTTGATATTTTTGCAAAAAAAAATTTTGGGGGGAGGGTTGCCATAGCTGAAAATTTGTTCATTACTTCTGTCAAGTGGTCTACCGTCATATATATTTTTCGATTTCAAAATTTAATGCAATATTCTACCAGGAAAAAAAAAAGGATTTACTTAATTCCTCTGATAGGAAATGTTGGTAACATGGATAGGTTTTATCCTGTCATCCTGACTTTCTGATATGAAGTTAATTTCGAAAATATGTGAAAACTTATGTTTTTTTAAAAGTCAGCTACTGAATTTGTGATATTTTCCTTGTCATTCTCTCTTTCTGATATTAAATTAAATTTCTGAAACGAATAAAAACATATTGATCTATGACTTTCTGACTTTCTTACGTTAAGTTGATTTCGAAAATAAAAAAATTCATGCTTTTAAAAGTCAACGTCGTGCAAAATGTGATTTTAAAAAATAGTGTTTTAAAATTTTTGGAATGATACCCCACCACAGAGTAAAAAAATATCCATGTTAAAAACAGAAAAAAACACAATTTGATAAAAAGGAAGGTATTTCAGCTCAAAATAAAATTTTTCAGCCTATAAACAGAAATTAATTTGAAGTACCTACTTATGGAAAGAATTCCATTTCCAAGATTTCAATTTCTGAAGTGCACATTCCTCGAATTTTGCAAATTTTTGAAATTACTCCGTAAATTATAAAAATTTAATTTGCTTAACAAAAAAAAGCTTAAATTTGGTAATTATTGTATTTTTGATCTTCCCATTCGATTGGTAGAAGTTTCAAATTCCCAATTTGTCAGAAAAATTATAATTTTGTCCGAAAAATCTGTGAAAAAGACTGTTTTGAAATTCAACCCCTCTCCCTCTATTTCCTGTCAAATTTTCAGCTCTCCATAATTAATTTCTAAGGGTGCTTATGATAAGAAAACTAGTGTTGATTTAATCAATTATTGTGCCACACTTCTACAGTTTATTTTACGTTGCCCAATTGCTGTTATTTTGTCCAAATCTATCGCCTAATACCTAAATCGAATATAGCTTACCTCAAACAATCCTTCTGCAATTCGACCAACTCCGAATAAATATAAATTAGTTCGCAGAGCCCATGGAGATAACATTGTTAAAATAGCAGTTAACAGAATCCCAAGTCCATTGACTGTCACACCGCCATACTTTGTCGATAGGTATCCTCCAAAGGCAGCGAAGCAAAACCCGTAAGATAAATAACTCAGTACCCATCCTTTGGTTTTCGAATCCCACTCAAATTCAGGTTTCTGAATCATAACACAGTTCATGAAAAATTCTTAATGAATCGTTTATCTGCAATTTTTAGTAGGTACCTGGACGACAGTCCTGTTTCCTATGGTAATATTTTTCTCAGACGTCATTTCCACAATCGCTATGCTCAAATTGCCTCGCAGCATGAACAAGTAGAAGTTACTGAAGAACATGAATATCGCCACCAACAGATGTTTCGAGCCCCATAGTTTTCTATCTTCGGTATCCAAAGTATCCTGTCTGAATGTAGATTGGCTGTAGTATGAATTTTCACAAAGGTGTGATTTTACGATATAAATGTAGGTATTTGATATTGATACCTTTCTAATTGTTTGGTTCGTAGTAGTTGTGGTGAAGGTCCTGTATCGATGGCCGCTGCAGGAGACATCGGTTTCCATACACTTTCTACAAATTCGGTTCTAAATGTTGCACTAATATTGATTTTCCGTACGTGTAGGTACTAAGAATACTATTTACGGTTGTTTTACTGGGCGAATATTATCGAAATTAACATTCCGCGTTATAAAATTGTTCGAAACTTGGGTAATGAATTTTCACTCAAATAACGCTCGCAATGTCAAGTTTTAGGTCGCTATCAGCGTAGTTCTTCTTTACCATTGCGTCGGTTGCGACACCGTAAAACCTGGGTGTCATGAGCGTTAAATTTCGTTATCTTTTTGAAAATTTATAGAGAACTTCAAGAATAGCCGTCGAGGGTTAAAGCCGCGTTAGCTGCAATAAAACTTCTTTTTCGAATTGTTCATGTGACCATTGACGATGGAAATTGAACTTTGCTTTGTGAATATAAATTCAAAGTAGATGATTTTCCCTTTCATCAGTTTTTCAATGGCAGGTCATAGAGGTACATACCATTTACTTAATTTTTGTAGGGAAAAGGTATCAATTTTTGCTCTGCGGCTGGGTTCTAATGCCGAAATTCTGATTCTAGACATCAAAATACATCACCTTTGCTCGATTCTGGCTTCCAAAGTTTGCTTTGGAGGATGGGGCTAAAAAAACTGATTTTTCAAGGGCAATAAACTCGAACATTGGGGAAAAAATGGATTTTTTTGGCCAATTTTATAGAAAATTTTACCGCAGACCTATATCTTTTGTTACAGCTCATTCTTTCCAAACTTCTGGGGAAAAAATCGCTTTTTTTGAAAGTGAAATTTCTGAAAAAACTAAGGGTTCTAAGGCCATAATGACCATGGAGAAAGTTGTAGAGAATTAAATTAAGCAAACTTTGGAAGCCAGAATTGAGCAAAATGATGTATTTTGATGTCCAAAAACAGAATTTTGGCATTAGAACCGAGACACGGAGCAAAAAAATTTTCGTCGACTTGTGAAAAAAACATTTAAAAAAAAAATGTATTTATGAAAAAATTTAAAAACGAAATATCAGAGACAAAATTTATATTTTTGCTAAAAAAAATCATTGGTGACAATTTTCCACCAATTTCTTGAATTTTCGAAAAAAATTGGTTATTTGATAGATAGGTTTTTTGTTGAAAAATACGTAGTTTAAAAGACTAATGGAGGAAAATGAAAAAGATTAGTCACATCTCTATCCTTTCCCTTCTACACATTTCAGAAATTCGTAGAGCAATATTCGCAAGTGGATATTTATTTTTTACCAAGTTACGCTGTAATTTCCTGAACCTGGAATTATAACAATGTTTCTTGTTTATTCGCAATCGTTTTTCGTATCAATATTATTGTTTTTGTTCACTGGAATCCAATTTTGATTATCACTAGATCCGAATAATGCTGTTATCGTAGCCGCAAATACCATTACACATCCACTCAAGACGAAACAAATCCCCCATTCTTGCCTTGTCTGCGAAAAAATCGAAATTAATATTCGCCAAAATAATGAAGATTGTAAATTGCCACCGAAATCTAATTATTGCATCAAATCGAAATTTATTACGTGGTTAACAACTATGTATCCGATGGTTAAAGGAACTATGATTGAGCCCAAAGAGAACCAAAATGCAGAAATTCCAGCTACGAGTGCAGCATGATTCGGTGATATACCCACAGCCACCAATCTATAGTAAAACTTCACATCAATGAAGTCAAAAAATTTGAGAAATCCATGGAAAAACAGAATTCGACTGCTGACTTACTGCAAAATAGTGAGATTGATCGTCAGCAGAATCACAATGAGTACGAAGCAAATCATAGAAATAGTGAAATCCGAAAATCCAACAATTACGAATAATATTCCTGCCAGTGAGAATCCCACTACAAGTGTCCATTTTTGCAACTGCGATGAATAGTGGATTATCAAGAACAGAAGTAACTTAAATACTTTTTTAATAATTGATTCAATGGTTACTCACTTTGGATGCATCAAAACCGAGGTTGTTTTGCAAATACCCGATTATAAATCCCGAAATTGGAGCTAGGATCAGATTCACTACGTTTGGAATACCCGAAAAAAGTCCTACCTCGGATGTTGATCTTTTCGTGATATCTAATAGGTGCAAAATACGAATTAAAAATTTCCGAATGAATTTTAAACTTGTTGTCGTATCGCTTAGATACACATTACCTTTGATGTATAATGGAAAGCAAGTAACAAGAGTTGTTTGTGCCCAACTGTAAGCGACCTTATTTATACACAAAGACCAAATGGGCTTCGACGTGATTATCTTTTTCCAAGGAAAAGTAATCTATGTATGCAAAATTATAATATATCGATTTCAACCGGTTTTGAGAAATTTTGAATGTGCCGGAAAATTGTGAAATTTTCCAGCTGCAGAGAAGATTAAAAAAAAAAAAGTTCTTTCCTTATTCAGAGATTTCAACTTACAGTTTTACGATCTCTTAATTCTATGCTCGTGTTTTGTTTGAGGTATCGCTGTTCCTCTGGCGAAATTTTCTTATCTTCTGATGGATCATTTCGAATCCAATGAAAAAATAAAATGCTCCAAACCAATGCGAAAAAACCTATTCGGAGATCATTTTAGGTAAATTCTCGAGGTTTCTGTTTCATGCAGAAGTATCCTATCTCACCGGACACGTAGAATATCATTGGCCAACCCCAATATTGCGCTATGAAACCGCAAATTGGGTATGTAACAGCTGCCCCTACATGGTACCCTGCGTGACTGAAAGAGATGATTTTCGGTAGCCTTCTTTTTGGTATCCATCTGCTCCATATGTCACATGTACTTGCATAAGCGAAACCCTTTTTGAAAAATCATAGAAGTTCGTAAAATAATTATTTTCCACCGGTTGACAATATTCTTTTCATCCTTTTCCAATTTGTAGACGACAAAACAATCAAACCTGGAACTTGAATAACTTCATGACGTCACTATTCATACCGCTGATTTCCGTTTCGTCTTTTTTTTCCAAGTCCAAAATATTTACGTAATGTTTAAACAGTTTAGAATTCCCTGAAGAAGTTTTCCAAATCCAAATTTCAACTGCATGATCATTTTTTCAACTTTTTATTTTTTCTCAGAATTTTCTCGACTGAAATATTTTTTTGATGTTATGTTTCCACGACCAAAAAATTATTTTCTGGTGTAATTTTTTTGTCTCCTTTTTTTCTTATAAGTAGGTACTTGATTCTCTCAACTGAAATTTTTCTTACGTAATTTTCTCCGCTGAATTTTTTTGAAGAATTTTTCCATTGTTGAATTTTAATTTTTTTTTGAAAAGAATGATTTCTGTTTGATTGACGTCATAAAATTTTCAACGAAAAAAGTTCAAGTTGGAAAAATAGGTGTCGATAAATAAAATTTGACGTGGAAAAATTCTTTAGAAAAAATCTCAGATGTGAAAATTGCGAGAAAATGTTTTTAGGCGTCAATGAAACTGAAATCATTCGTTTCAAAAAAGATATAAGTTGAACAATGGAAAAATTCTTCAGAAAAAAGTTTCATTGAAGAAAAATACGTCAGAAAAATTTGAGTTGAGAAAGGTATGAGAAAAAAAGTTGACTATGGAAAAATTACGCCAGAAAAAATTTTTTGGCCGTGAGAAAATGATGGCAAAAAATTTTAAATTGAGAAAATTCTGCGAAAAAAATTAAGAGTTGAAAAAATTACGAGGAAAAATTTGGAGTTGAAAAAGTTTAGAAAATTCGCAACTGTTAGAACATTACGTAAATATTCTATGGACTTTCGTTTGAAAAAAAAATTCGAACGACATTCAGCGGTGTGAGTAGTGACATCATGAAGTTATTCAAGTTTCAAGTTTGATTGTCTTGCAAGAAGACGAACCTTCCTTATCTATATACGTAGATAGCTTACCTCAAACAATCCTTCGGCAATTCGACCAACCCCGAATAAATATAAATTAGTTCGCAGAGCCCATGGAGATAACATAGTTAGAACAGCAGTTAACAGAATCCCGAGTCCATTGACTGTCACACCGCCATACTTTGTCGATAAGTATCCTCCAAAGGCAGCAAAACAAAACCCATAAGCTATGAAACTCAGTACCCATCCTTTAGTTTTTGAATCCCAGTCAAACTCTGGTTTCTGAATCACCAATCAGTTCATGAAACACTCGTGATGAATCGTTTATCTGCAATTTAACAAGGTACCTGTACAACAGTCCTGCCTCCTATGGTGATATTTTTCTCAGACGTCATTTCCACAATCGCTATGCTCAAATTTCCTCGCAGCATGAACAAGTAGAAGTTACTGAAGAACATGAATATCGCCACCAACAGATGTTTCGAGCCCCATAGTTTTCTGTCCTCGAGATCCAAAGTATCCTGCCTGAATGTAGATTGATTTTAGCATGAATTTTCATCAAGGTGTGATTATATGATTTGAATTATTGGATGTTGAAACCTTTTCAGTTTTTCGGTTCGTAGTAGTTGGGATGAAACTGGATCGATGGGTGGCGAAGGAGACATCATCGATCTCGAGTGACTTCCTAGTTTCTATCAGTTCCCGTCTGAATATTGCACAATGATGTTAATTTGTCGTCAGTATCCCAACGGATGTCCGGAGTCGTTCTATTGACGTGTGAAATTCTCTATCCGCGTTGTACAATTTTTCGAAACTTAGGTAACGAATTTTCATTCTCAGAACATTCATAATGCCAAGTTGTAGGTGTCGCTATCAGCGTAATTTTTAGTTACCGTTGCATCGATGGCGACACCTGAAAACCTTGGTGTTGCGAGCGTTAAATTTCGTTATCTAAATTTTGAAAAATTTAATAGCGTGGTTTTTGTGATTTTCGGTAATTTTCTCGTGAAGCCAAAAGTCTTCAACTGTAGTTACTTTCTATGGTTCATTTTATGTCCTGTTGTAAAATTTATAAAGAATGAAAAATGCATAGGTACCATGCCATAGAAAATATCGTTATTGAAATTGATATTTTTACTCAAGAATTCATCAGTAACGATTTTCCACCAATATTTTTGAAATAAAATGGTGGAAAATCAAAAAATGTTGTCCCATGTTGTATTCTTCCCCTTCTGGAAAACCGTAAAATAATATTCGATGATATTCATTTTTTATTGGATGTACTCTTTTGAACCTATAAGGTTACAACAATGTTTCTTGTTTAATCATAATCGTTTTCGTATCAATTTTATCGGTTTTGTTTACTGGGATCCACTGTTGATTATCGCTAGATCCGAATAAAACCGTTATCGTAGCTGCGAATACCATTACACATCCACTAAAGAAGAAACAAATTCCCCATTCTTGCCTCGTCTATGAAGAAGATTATTAATTGGGGTGAATTAGATTTCAATTTGTAATTACCTATACTCTGATTATTGCATGAAATCGAAATTCCTCACGTGATTAACAACTATGTATCCGATGGTTAAGGGAGCAATGATTGAGCTCAAGGAGAACCAAAATGCGGAAATTCCAGCTACCAGTCCAGCATGATTGGGTGATATGCCCACAGCCACCAATCTATGGTAGAATTTCACCTCAATGAAGTAGAAATTTGAATGATTCTTGAAAAAACTCAATTCATTAGTTGACTTACTGCAAAATGGTGATATTGATCGTCAGCAAGATCACAATCAATACGAAGCAAATCATAGAAATGGTGAAATCCGAAAATCCAACAATTAAGAATAATATCCCTGCTAGTAAGAATCCAATCACCAGTGTCCATTTTTGTAACTGCGACGAAGGTGGATTATCAAGATCTGAGGCAGCTTCAATACTTCCTTATGAATTATTCAAAGATTACTCACTTTGGATGCATCAAAACCGAGATTATTTTGCAAATATCCTATTGATATTCCGGAAATTGGAGCCACGATCAGATTCACCACGTTGGGTATGCTCGAGAAAAGTCCTACCTGAGATGTAGATCTTTTTGTAATATCTAATGCAGAATAAAAAGAGAGAATTTTCATATAATCACTTTTAAGAAATTTTGCTCGGGCCTGTACTGAAAAAGAGAGGGTTACCCCAAAGCCTGAGTTCTTTTGGGTGGTCCACGAGGGTCTCTTAGGTCCATCCCCCACCCCAGAAGTTGTCTCAGAAACATTATTACGTCACACGAGTAAGTAGGTGCACTCTTAGGTTTTGTTTGAATTGTTTTATAATTATTTTAGTTGTGTAACAGCATGATCCGAAATACCTACGAAAAATTTCCATTTTCGAGTCCAACTCCAAATACTGCGCAAAAAGCGAAGGGTTGGAAAACTAGAAAATTATTTTTGAAAAATTCAAAATCAATTAAAATTATTTATGCATTGATTGTGCTAGCAGTTTCGATTCTTCAAAAAATTGTTGAAAACTCAATTGATTATTCAAAATAATAATAATAATAATAATAATAAAATGAATCAAGAAAAACAGTTTTTGTTCGGAAAATCGCCATTTGATAACATTTTCAGACATCTAACAAAAAAAAAAGAAGAAAATAGGTATAGGTAAAGTAATGAGTTTTGCAAAAAGTTGTGCTTCTTGGTCTACGCAGTCATTAAATAATATCTGGAAAAGATTTACCATAAATTTTGAATTTGATTGAAATTAAAAAAAAATTATTTAAAAAATACCTCCTTTTGCTGAATTTTTACAATAAATTTTTAAAGAATTGAATGCTCTTGCACTATCGGAATATAAATATTTATTAGGTTTTTTTTTTTTCATTTCTAGGTCTCAACGTCCCTTTTTTTTCAATATTGGAGCTCGAAAATAAAAATGTTGGATTTTTCACCCCTCCCTACCTATTTTTGTGTAAGACCTTTTTTACTCTTTAATTCCCTCCCCTTGCTCAGATTTTTTCTGCAGGGTCCTAAATGCGCTTCATAGTATCCCTCAAATTCTCCTTACCTTTGATGTATAATGGGAAACAAAAAAGAAGAGCCGTCTGTGCCCAACTGTAAGCTGCCTTATTTATACACAGAGACCAAAGAGGCTTCGACGTGACTATCTTTTTCCAAGGAAATGTAATCTATAAAAAATGATAACCATTAATATGCTTCATATTCGATTTTTAAAGATTCCTCATTCGAAGATTTTCACTTACTGTTCTACGATCTCTCAATTTTACACTTGTGTTATGTTTGAGATATCGGAGTTCCTCTGGTGAGATTTTCTTATCTTCCGACGGATCATTGCCAACCCAATAAAGAAAAAGAATACTCCAAACCAGCGCGAAAAAACCTATTCGAGGGTTATTCAAGTCAAGTTCTGAAAGTTTTTGTTTTATGTAATAGTATCCTAGCTCACCTGATATGTAGAATATCATTGGCCAACCCCAATATTGCGCTACGAAACCGAAAATCGGGTATGTAACAGCTGCTCCTACCTGGGACCCTGTGTGGCTGAAAGAGATGATTTTTGGTAGTCTTCTTTTGGGTATCCATCTGCTATAAATGTCACATGTACTTGCATACGAGAAACTCTGTGATGAAAAATCGTCATACTTTTATAGTTCGTAAAAAAAATTCATCTCTAATGAAGCCAGAATTTTTTCAAAGGGGTGTGATGAGGCGAAACTATCAAAAATGCAGTACCTAATGATGTATTTTACCAAAAAAATTTTCGGAGATAAAAAATTTAAAAATGGCATAATTTTTAAAAAAGAATTTTCCAAATATCGAAAATCTGTGTTAGATAGTTAGCAAATTGTCAGTTTCATTTGATTTCTTGCATTTTTTTAAAAATCTTACGGTAAGAAATCTCCGGTATGCATTTTTCTTTCCCTTTTTCTCGGCCACATTACTATCAGTATAGTTTACCTCAAACAATCCTTCTGCAATTCGACCAACACAGAATAAATATACATTAGTTCGCAGAGCCCATGGAGATAACATTGTTAGAACAGCAGTTAACAGAATCCCAAGTCCATTGACTGTCACACCACCATATTTTGTACATAGGTATCCTCCAAAGGCAGCGAAACAATGTCCATAAAAGAATAAACTCAGTACCCATCCTTTAGTTTTCGAATCCCACTCGAATTCAGGTTTCTGAATCAAAACACAGTTCATGAAAAATTCTTAGGTATTGAATTGTTTATCTGCAATTTTTAGTAGGCACCTGGACACCTGTCCTGTCTCCTATGGTAATATTTTTCTCAGACGTCATTTCCACAATCGCTATGCTCAAATTTCCTCTCAGCATGAACAAGTAAAAGTGACTGAAGAACATGAATATGGCCACCAGCAGATGTTTCGAGCCCCATAATTTTCTGTTTTCGAGATCCACAGCATCCTGTCTGAGTAAAGATTGATTTCAGCATGAATTTTCATCAAGCTGTGATTTTTCGATTTGAATGTACTGAAAAGTGAAACCTTTTCAATTGTTTGGTTTGTAGTGGTTGGGACGAAGGTATTGTATCTATTTCTGATGAAGTAGGCATCGATTTCGAATACTTTCTACCAATTCCGGTCTAAATGTTGCACTAATATTGATTTTTCGTTGATACAAATAAATGCGCTAAGTCTCTCGAGAGTTGTTCTACTCAATAGGAATCCGCGTTGTAAAATTTTTCTAAATTTAGGTAACGAAATTCAACTCACAGTACGTTCCTTAGGCCAAGTCGTAGGTGTCACTATCAGCGTAATTCTTCGTTACCATTGCGCAACTGAAAACGTTATAGTTTTGAGCATTACATTTTCGTTTTTTCGTTATCTGAATTTCAGAAAATTTAACAACTTAGATAGTGAAATTCAAGAATAGCCGTCTTGATTTTAGGTTTTAGATTTGTTAAATATCAATTCTTTTCCCGTTGTTTTACAATTATTTTGACTTATTCCAAATGATTATTGAAAATGTTCACGTGTGGGCAAAAGTGTTCAGCTGTAATACCATGACATCTGATTTGAATTTTGCTTTGTTTAACTTTGAATTTATAGATACATTTTCCTCTGATCTTCCATTGGTTTTTTTCGATTAAAATAAGTTTATTGATGATAGGTGGATGTTTTTTCGATGATTGCAGCGAGTTAATTCCAAAGGAATTGGATTTATTATTTTCAGTATTTTTGATTTTATTGCGAACGCGCGGGAGAGAGAGATCTAAAAAAATATTGAAGATTGTTTTTCCTCAAGAAATTCAAATTGAAGGGAAAGGGTGTTTCGTGTAATGTGGTGAGATTTTTTCCCAAATTATGGGATTCAAAAATTTCGAACCATCCCTCTTACATCAGTTAGGTGCCATGCGCTGGATTCTCCTTTTTCTTAAAAAAAAAAAAACTGAAAAATGAACTTTGACCGATGAGACGTTGTTCCCTTCAAAAATAGGTATATTCGCTCGTTATTCGTATACTATAAAAGGTTTCCTCGACGTTTTTATCGATTTGTGTATTTTTATAGGCGTACCTTTTCCTAAGAATTTCCTCTCGATAGCCAAAACCATATTGAAGCGTTTATTTAGAGTCTACGCTCATATTTACCATCAACATTTTACCGAAGTTGTGCAACTAGGAGAAGAAGCGCATTTAAATACATCTTTCAAACATTTTATATTTTTCGTTCAAGTATGATTTTTTCCTCCTCGTAAAGAAAATGCACATTAAAAAAAAATCATCTCTTTGAAAAATGGTTGAAAGTACGAATAACTAATAAGGTAGAAAATTATTTAAAAAAATGGTCGCATCATTATATCCCTTTCTTTCTATTACCAGGTATGATTGTACTCTCTTGGACCTTGAGTTATAACAATGTTTCTTGCTTAATCTTGATCGCTTTCGTATCAATTGTATCGTTTTTGTTTACTGGGATCCACTGTTGATTGTCACTAGATCCGAATAATGCTGTTCGTCGTAGCTGCAAATACCATTACGCATCCACTCAAGACGAAACAAATTCCCCATTCTTGCCTCGTCTATGAAGAAAAATGAGTGAACTAAATTTCAATTTGTGATTATACTCTGATTATTGCATGAAATCGAAATACTTACGTGATTGACAACTATGTACCCGATGGTTAAGGGAGCTATGATTGAGCTCAAGGAGAACCAAAATGCAGAAATGCCGGCTACCAGTCCAGCATGATTCGGTGATATGCCCACAGCCACCAATCTATAGTAGAATATTTCACCTCAATGAAGTAAAAATTTGAATAATTTTTGAAAAAACTCTATTCGTCTGTTGACTTACTGCAAAATGGTGATATTGACCGTCAGCAGAATCATAATCAATACGAAGCAAATCATTGAAATGGTGAAATCCGAAAAACCAACAGTTACGAATAATATTCCTGCCAGTAAGAATCCAACCACTAGTGTCCATTTTTGCAGCTGCGACGAAGGTGGATTGTCAAGATATGAGGCAGCTTCAATACTTCCTTATGAAATATTCAAAGATTACTCACTTTGGATGCATCAAAACCTAGGTTATTTTGCAAATATCCGATTGAAATTCCGGCAATTGGAGCCACGATCAGATTCACTACGTTGGGTATGCTCGAGAAAAGTCCTACCTCAGATGTAGATCTTTTTGTGATATCTAATGCAGAATAATTCGAATTGTTTTATTATTTTAGTTGTTTAATAACATAAGCCAAAATACCTATCAACAATTTTTATTTTTGAGTCCAAATACTGCGCAAAAAGCAAGGGTTAGAAGACTAGAAAATTATCTTTGAAATATTTTAAACCGATTAAATTATGTACTGATTGTGCAAGAACCTTCAATTCCTCAAAAAATTGTCAAAAACTCAATTAGGTATTTCAAAAAAAAAACAAAACAAAACAAAAAAACCTTGTAGGTAATTTAGCAAATATGTAGACGTAGACCAAGAATCACAATTTTTTTCGAGAAAATCGCTCTGTTACTTTTTTAGACGGCTATAATAGAGGAATGAAAAAAATATGGATATGAAACATTGATTTTTTCAAAAATTGTACTTTTCGGTCCACATGGTCAATAAAAAAATCTCCATTGAATTTTCTTAGAATTAAAAAAAATTAATTTCAAAAACTACTGCCTGGCTGAATTTTTGACAAATGATTGAAGAATTGAAGCCTCTCGCGTGATCAAACATATTCATCAATTTTTTTTATTTTCCATTTCTCGGTCTCACAGTCTCCTTTTTTGCTCCGTATTGGAGCTCGAAATTGAAAAATTCCGATTTCAGATACCTATTGTGTGAAACCATTTTTTTTGCTCTTCAATTTCCTCCCCTCTTCTCACCCTCGAGCCCGAATTTTCTTTTCATAGTATCCCTCAAATACCCTTTACCTTTGATGTATAATGGAAAACAAAAGAGAAGAGCCATTTGTGCCCAACTGTAGGCGATCTTATTTATACACAAGGACCAAATTGGCTTCGAGGTGATTATCTTTTTCCACGGAAATGTTATCTACAAAAAATGATTTAAAAATATGCTTCAAATTCGATTTAATGATTGCTTATTCGATGATTTCTACTTACAGCTTT
Source organism: Pseudococcus jackbeardsleyi (assembly GCA_038380155.1). Taxonomy (NCBI): domain Eukaryota; kingdom Metazoa; phylum Arthropoda; class Insecta; order Hemiptera; family Pseudococcidae; genus Pseudococcus; species Pseudococcus jackbeardsleyi. The sequence goes on from CM076242.1 coordinate 8,745,373, forward strand.
ACGATCTCTCAATTCTATGCTTGTGTTTCGTTTGAGGTATCGCAGTTCCTCTGGCGAGATTTTCTTATCTTCCGATGGATCATTACCAATCAAATAAAGAAACAGAATACTCCAAACAAACGCAAAAAAACCTAAATTCAAAATTCTCATCAGTCAAGTTCCGATGAAGGTTTCTGTTTTCTGTAATAGTATCTCAGCTCACCTGACGTGTAGAATATCATTGGCCAACCCCAATATTGAGCTACGAAACCGAAAATCGGGTATGTAACAGCTGCTCCTACCTGGTACCCTGTGTGACTGAATGCGATGATTTTTGGTAGCTGACTTTTGGGTATCCATCTGCTATAAATGTCACATGTACTTGCATACGAGAAGCTCTATGATGCAAAGTTGTCATAATTTTATTATTCGTGACAAAAATTCATCTCCAATGAAGCCAGAATTTTTTCAATGGGGTCAAAAGGGGGCGAAACATTCGAAAATGCAGTGGTGATGTATAAATCCGCCCAAAAAATTGAAGATCAAAAGGGGGTGGGTGCTGGGGAAATTCACCTCAATCATGGAAAGAATTTTTTGAATTTTCAAACATCGATTGCCAATTTTCTTCAATTTTTGGAATTTTTTTTTAACCTTACAGGACGAAATCTTACTCTTTACACTTTTCTTTTTTATCGACCACTTTATCAGTATATCTCACCTCAAAAAATCCTTCTGCAATTCGACCGAATCCAAATAAATATATATTGATTCGCAGAGCCCACGGCGATAATGCGGTTAAAATAGCAGTCAACAGAATCCCAAGTGCGTTGACTGTCACACCTCCATACTTTGTCGATAGGTATCCTCCTATGGCAGCAAAACAATACCCGTAAGAGAATAAACTCAATACCCATCCTTTAGTTTTTGAATCCCAATCAAACTCTGGTCTCTAAATCAAAGCACAGTTCATGAAACATTACTGATAAATCGTTTATCTGCAATTTTTAGCAGGTACCTGGACAACTGTCCTGTCTCCTATGGTAATATTTTTCTCAGATGTCATTTCCACAATCGCTATGCTCAAGTTGCCTCGCAGCATGAAAATGTAAAAGTGACTGAAGAACATGAATATTGCCACCAGCAGATGTTTCGAGCCCCATAATTTTCTGTTTTCGAGATCCACAGCATCCTGTCTGAATAAAGATTGATTTCAGCTAGAATTTTCACCCACGTGTGATTTTATGATTTGAATGTATTGAAAGGTCAAACCTCTTCAATTGTTTGGTTCGTAGTGGTTCGCATGAAGCTGCTGTATCGATGGTTGATGAAGGGGGCATCGATTTCGAGACTTTAAACTACAGCTCAGGTCTGAAATAGGCACTGGCGAAGATTTTCCAGAGTCGTTCTGCTGTTTTGAAATACCATTTGTGAAATTTTTCCACCTGCTTCTATGATACACTTTTTTTTTTCAAATTCATAACTTTTTGGTAATAACTTTTCCTTGTGAGAAGTCATATTAGATAATTTTCTTTTTTATCGTCTTTTCAGTGATATCTACCTACGTACTGGTTTTCGTAGGTAGTTCAGAATAAGTTTAGTGCCTGATAGATGAATAATGTTTTGTTGCTACCCTTGGGAGGTAATTTAGATACTATTTACAAGTCAGCTATACCAGATTAAGTTCGAAAAACAAAAAAAAAACATATTCAGTAGGTTTAGGTATTCTACGTGAAAAAAAATAAGATATTTTATTTTTCGTGTTTACTGAAACACAATGGAAAAATCTATGCGAGTGAAAAATTAATTTTCTATGGGCTGTTTTTTTCCCTTCGGCTGTTTTATTGTTTCGTCGTTTTCCTGGATTGAGTCTGATGAATTCCATGGTTGTAATTCGGTCGAACCGAACAGGAAAAATACTATACCTCCGATCATCAATACGCCCGAAGCTAGGCAGAAGATTCTACTCCATTCTTCCCATCTCTGAAATTTTGGTATAAAATTGATTCATCGGTGGATTATTTCGATTATTCGTGATTTTTGGAGCACTTACGTGGTTTTTTACGATCAACCCAACCATGGTTGGTGACATTATTGAACTTACGATGTAACAGACTGCTGTCAGGCCTGCTAGAACACCCGAATGTTTGGGAGCCATATAAATGCAAGCGAGTCTGTTTTACAAAAAATAAATGTGCGATAGAAATTCTTCAAATCAACTCTCCTTCTCATCCATTTTATACTCACTGCATTATTAAAAAATTGAAAGCTAATACAATTTTCACCAAAACGAAACAAATCATCGATATCGTGAAATTTCTCACAAAAGCTGGTACAAGGATGAGACATGATCCTGCGGCAAATCCCACACACATCAATATTTTATGCATCTGAAGATAATGTAAAATAATTATTATGCTATTTTCTAGCGAAAGCCTTTTTGTGGAAAAATTTGACCTACCCGATTGATTTTTATATTGCTATTATTTTGCAAATAGTCCATTAAAGTGCCAGTGATAGGAACGACAAAGATGCAAACGAAATTTGGTATAGCGGAAATATATCCCACTTGATCTGTGCTTCTATTTGTCATATCTGTGATTGAAAATCGAATCGGTCTTTTAGATTTTGAGAATTTTTCTGGTTTTTGTAGATGTAGAAATCTGCACCTGAGTACCTTTTACGTATAAAGGGAAACAGGTGATCAGCAGAGTGTATCCCCAGCTGTAGGCGAGTTTGGCGAAACATAATGCCAAGAATGGCTTCGATGTGAGGATTTTTTTGTAAGGATGGACAATCTGTGAAATATAAAATTTTGTATTTTCAAATAAGTACATAAAAAATGCTGATACGTGGAAATTTGGTTTTACCTTGTTTTGAGAAGTATTTTCAGTGTTTTGGAGTATGTAGAGAAGTTCTTTTTTGGAGATCCATTTATCTTTTGATGGGTCGTTTCTTATGAAAATTAGCCAGAGTGAAGCTGATGTGAAGCAGATCATTCCTGATGAAATTTTCCATTTTTGTTCGAGAAAACAAAAAAAAAACAAAACAAAATGATGCAGTTAGTGCTGAATGACTGGTATTCGTCATTTTCTTGATGATTATTACAGCAAGTTGATTCCAAAGGTATTGAATTTTTCAGTAAGTACAAGTGTTTTCATTTTGAGGCAAACAATCAATCTTGTTTTATTCTAAATTTAGGATGTCTGAAAAATTATTTACGATTTTCTTTTCGAGTACTTCAAATTGAAATACTGGGTTTGTATAACTCAATGAGATTTTTTCCCCTGAAATCTCCACAATAATTTTTTCTAAAATTTAATAGAACTCATTTCCAAAAATCAGAATTGAGTCGTACATCTTTATTCCGATTTTTATGAAATATCTGGAAACTTTTCATTGCTTCCCTCTTAATTTTTCTTTGTTTTTATCTTGTTGTTATAAATTGAATCACATTTAAAAAAAGGAGGGCCCAGTGCATGGTTCCTAATAGATACATTGAGCTAAAATTTTTGAGATTTAATTTTCATGGAAAAATTAACCATTTTGAGGGCTGAGACCTCCAGCATTTTAAAATTTGAATTGAGATATTTCCTTTAAAAAAAGGACTAAAACGCAATAAACTTAGAATGAATTTTAAAAAAAGAAATTCGGTTCTGCCTTTTTGATGCATTTGAATAGATTTTCATTGCGAAATATCTAAGTTGATATTTGAAATCAGTGCTGTTGATAAATTACTAAACGACTTGCTGAAAAATTTTTCTTTTTTTTTGAGATCAAAATTGGCGAGTATTACCATATTGGTGGTGAATCGTGTCGAGAACTTGAGCAACCCACAAAATTTTTTTATGTAGTTTTGATCCGGAATTTTAAAAATATTTTGATGTATACTGGCGTGGAAATGATGAAAATCATCTTTATTTTTCGAGAAATCTCTCATGGGGGGGGGAGGGGTCCGAACTTTCAAATTTTTTTGAGAAATTTTTCGGAAAACGATGGCTCAGATTTAAATGAGAAAGATCAAAATTTAAATCAAAATAAAAATAATTTGGCAAATGTCGAAATTGAAATAGGTAGGTATTTACGATAATTTATCGTGATTATTAAAATATTTACGATAATTTACCGTAATTACTGAAATATTTACGGTAATTTACCGTAATTACTGAAATATTTACGGTAATTTACCGTAAATATTGAAGTATTTACTATAACTTTCCACGAATACTGAAATATTTACGGTCATTTTCCGTAATTATCAAAATATTTACCATAATTTACAGTAATTTACCGTAATTATTACAATATTATTACCATAATTTACAGTAATTGTTAGAATATTCACGATAATTCATCGTAATTACCTGAATATTTATGATAATTTAACATAATTATTAAAATATTTACGATAATTTATCGTAATTATTAAAATATTTACCATTGTTTACCGTAATTACTGAAACATTTACGGTAATTTATCGCATATTTACGGTAATTTGCTGTAATTATTGAAGTATTTGATATAATTTACAGTAGTTATTGAAATATTTTCGGTAATTTACCGCGTAAATATTGAAATATTTACTATAATATACCATAATTACTGAAATATTTACGGTAATTTACGGTAAATATCAAAATTTTTACCATAACATGGTATCTACTGAACAGGAAAATCATGAAAAACATGAAAATAGCATGAATTTTAATTTTCTCGATCCAGTTGACATCATGTTTAAAAACACAAAATTCTCAATTTTAATTTTAATTTCTTGAAAAAAAAAATCAATTTTGTAATATTTCAGCCACTTTGTAAATGATCCATTATTTTTCACGCCATCACTGTCGTGAGAAAGTAAATTCCATTAAAATCAGCTCCTCATTTTTAATCTATAAAAAATAAATGACACCACTTTACCATGATTGAAAATATACCTGTAGTATAGAAAACCCAAGGCCAGCCCCATCTATGAGCCACATATCCGCAAAATGGATACGTGAGTGCAGATCCGACATAAACTCCGCTGAAACTATACGAAGTCAAACGAGATCTTTCCTTTAACGGTATCCAGCGAGCTAATATTTCCACATTGCTCGCGTACGCCACACCCTGAACATTAATAATTGATTTAACGATGGTAAAATGAAAATGCAGCATTGATTTAAAAAATCGGAAGCTAGTCATTACTTCAGTTAATCCAGCCAATATTCGAGCCACCAGAAACAAGTAGAAATGACCGTATAAACTAGCTGGTTGCAAAATAGTCACTATGCCTGATAAAGCCATTGCAGTTCCGTAGGTCACCGAACCTCCAAATTTTGTCGCCAAGTGACCTCCCACGGCGCAGAAAAAATATCCGTATGAGAACATGCTGATGATAAGCGCCACCGTGTTCGAATTCCAGTTATATTGTGGCTGGAATTTGAATCAAATAATGATTTCCAAGTACTGACGTTGACGTATGAATGAATTATATACATTTACTTACTGGAGTGATGGTAGTTATATTGCCGTTGGTGATTGTTTTATTGGATGTCATCTCTACAAGAGCGATGCTCAAGTTTCCCTTTATCGAGTGCATATTCACGCATCCCAGGAATAGAAGAATTGTGAGAAAGAATCTCTTAGAAAACCATATCGATGGTGTTTTGGTGATTGGCTCTGGCTTGCTGTAATATAAAATTTGGGGTTCGAAGAAGATTTCTTCGGGTTTTTTTTGCCAGCTTTTACATTTTTGCTGAAAGTGGGATTTAATTTAGGCAATGCAAGTCCAAAATTCAATTTTTAATTTTTCAATTTCTTTGATTTTAATTTTTTTAAATTTTAGAATTTTTTCAATTGAAAATTTCAGACTGTTCTATTGAAAATTTCTGAACTCTTTCAGTTGGAAATTTCAGAATTTTTCAATTGAAATTTTTTTCAATTTTTTCCAGTTCTGAATTTTTCTAAAAAATTGTCGACTTCATGATTTTCAAAAATTCCTTTTCACTCGATAAGTCTCATTGGAAGGACTTTTAAAAATTATAAAATAATTTGATAAATCAATCCTGGAAAACTTTCGAGAATATTGTAATTCAAGCAAATTTCACCACTGAAAATTTTTTAGGACTTTTAAAATCAAAGAAATCGAAAAAATTCGAGCTTTGATCAAATTTGAACCTTGATCGTTGAAATCCCATTTTCAGTAAACATAATTAAGAGCTAATTGTTTTTGTTCTATTCATAAATTTGAATGTCGACTAACCTTTTGTCACCGTTTTCTAGAAGTGTCACAACGACATCTCGATCATTTGTATCGGGGGCTTTCATTTCGTAACCCATTTGTGCTGAATTTTCAACCGCAACAAAGAGAAAAACTTTGTATCTAAATTTCCATTTTGTAACTGAAAAATCTACATAAAAGAGATGCTGCTACGTTTTCTTACTATCTGAACGTAGTACCATATCGTGAAATTAAAATCTTCAAGTAAACAAAACTGCGTTATTATCATTGGCATTGTTTACACTAATTCAATATTATAGCGAAATTTCACCTAATCAAAATGATCGTCTGCGAGAGATGACAAAATAAGCTCTCAATTACGATTTGACTGACGTCTTTTTATCATTATTCCTAGAAATTTGCGAAAAATGGTAATTCTAGATAAAATTGCGAAAGAATTTGAACTCCGAAGTTGAAAAAAATGGTTTATTGTTCGATTCGCTGAAATTTTTGATCTTTCGATCTGTCTGACCACGGTTGAAGTTCACTCGATGAAAATAATCCGAAAATAATTGAGGTGGTTATGCTCAAAGCAGCAGCTATTGTGAAAAATCGATTCCATTGTGCCATACTCTGTATTATAAAATTATGGATGTGTTAGTAGCAGCACTTAGGTGACTTGTTTAAAGTAAAAGGAAATTTTAAAGAACTCACATGATCGGTTACCATAAATCCGAATATTGTGGGCGATATTATGTTAGACAATGTGTAACCAAATGCAGTGATTCCGCATATTCCGCTAGAATATTCGGGGGATAGGTAGAGTGGCACCAGTCTGAATTAATTCACGATGGAAATTATTGAATATTACATGTTTTCAAGCCGAATTTTATCATAAATAAGTTCTTAAGCGTATCCAGAAATTATGTAAGAGAGTGGTCGAATTTGAGATAAAAATGAGATGGGGATTAAAAAATCAATGAAATAATTTCTGAACTTGAATCAATTGAATTTGGCGAAATTCATCTATTTGTAAGCAGCGAAATGAATTTCATTCAAAATCACTGATTTTTCATAGATCTTTGAATTAAATATGGCTAATTTTTCTTATCAAATTGGGAGATGAAATTCGCTGATTCAAAAAACATGAATTTCGCCAAATTTGGCTGATACAAATTTAGAAAGTAACAAGTACATTATGTTCATTAAAAAATGAATTGATTGGAATACTAGATATCTTCGCGAACGAAGCAAAGCAAAATTTTTTGAAAAAACGTATTTGTACATTCGAAGAGAAAAAAAATTCAGTTTTTCTGAGAATTATTTTTCAAGATGAAAAATCTCCTTGTTGACCTCAAGGGCGATGTTTGAGACTCTCGAGCATTTTCTTTGGACGCGCTTAGGATTTTATTATTTAGGTACTCACTGTTCTGTGACGAACATAAAAGAAATTGTCATTTTGAATAAGATGAAGATGATGAAAATTATGTTGAAATTATTCGTGTACGAAGTCGCTATTAAAAAACTGCCTGAGACGAGTAAACTTGTACACATGGTGAATTTATGTGCCTGTGAAAGAGAAAATGAAGATTTCATTTAAATCAAGGTAATTTTTGTCATTTATGCGAGTAGATTTAATTGATGAAGTAGAAATCCGAATTAAGCTGTATTCTTAGGCGTAAATACCTGCTTAATGTTTTTGTGCAAAAATACCCAATATTTTTATGAAAAGATATCGAAACTAAAAAATTATGTTTGATATTTTGATGACAAAAAAACATCGAAAAATATTCACAATTCAAAAGCTTTTGCTGTAAAACAAAATTTTGATTAAATTGGTATAAAATGTGAAAAATCGTCAAATTCTTGTGAAAATTTTCTGATAAAGATGTGAAACCGGAAGAAACGTTATTATAATTGCTCAAAATTAAAAAAAAAATCATTTAAAAAAAGGAAAATCATAAAGTTTTTCTGTAAGTATACTATATTTTTATGAAATTAATAAAGTCTCGGCGATGATCAAAAACAAATTGAACTTGTTTTCCAGGAGAGGGGATGAATAAGAGAAAAAGAATCAATAAAATTTCAAAATCGAAACCCATACCAAAATTCTTGTAAAATGCTTTTAAAAAACCCGGCGAAAATCGTTTTTTTGAAATTGAATTTGGCTTCGCTGTGGAGGAGGGGGGGGGGGTCAAATATGGAAAAATTACCATCTCACATAAATTCTTCCATTTTTTTCAATTCTGGCTCTACTTTTTATTCACAAAAATCGTATATTCTTCAACTGATTGACTCCAATGTGATTTTCTCTACAAAAAATCAGTTTTTTGATCAAGGAGGTGGGAGTTTTCTCCTCTCCCCTCCACTCCCCTCTTTGGACTGAACTCTTATTCGGAAAAATTTGATAGTTGAGCAAGGTCTGAGATTTTGTCTGCGTTGCCAATTAAAAAATGAAATATTTAGAAGAACCACGTACATATGTTGGAGTCAGAATATTCCGATTAATTATAAAGTCGATAATATATCCACACAAAGGTACTGTGAATATCCCAGCAAAGCTTGGAACCGCTGATAGATATCCAACGTTATCTATTCTTGCTCCTGTAGCATCTAAACACATCGCCACCGCAATTAGGTATAAACTTAAGTAGTTGTTGGATTTGAAAATAAAACTGATTTTCATACGAACCTTTGATATACAATGGAAAACACTGCACCATTATGTTATATCCCCATCCGTATGCTAGTTTTCCCAAAAATAAGATCAATACTGGACGTGATGTTAGAAGGTGCTTCCAAGGATACGATTTCTGATATCAGCAGTAAATTGAAAAAAAAATCCATACAGCAAAAATTCAGGTTACCTTTGAAAAGAATTGGTAGGGTTTTACCTGCTCCTGATTAGATCTCCAAATTCGCTTGAGAAACTTTCGATCTTCGTCATTAGGAGCTGGGTCATTTGTAGCCAGCATGATCCAAAAACAAAACCATACCAAGCTGAGACCTCCTACAAACTTGGAAATTAATTCGATTTTGAAGTCAAAACACAATCATTTGGTAAAATTTACCTGTCACGTAGAAAATAGCCGGCCATCCGTAGACTCTGGCGATGTAACCACATAATGGGAATGCCACTGTAACTCCTATGTGGACACCGCTGAAAGCTAAAGATACCATTCTAGATCGTTCTTCTGATTTTGTCCATCGCGAACAAATATCTGTCGTGCTGGTATAGCAAAGAGCCTACGATAAATGTAGAAATTGATGGTATTTCTTATGATGAAGCTGAGGATATCAGCATTAGAATGGACCAAAAGAAAAATCAATTTTAAAATTAAAAAAAAAAATTGGTGAGATGATTTATTTTCCGAAGAAATTCTTTCCAAAAAAAAATCGAAATCCTAAATGCCACTTGCAGGGATCAGATCTTCAGCTACTGTCCTAAAAGAGAGGTAACTTGAATTTCTATCCTTTTTTTAATCATTGATCTCAAAATTAGTCACTCATTATTGCCCTTCAAAGGGTGGTGGGGAGGGGGAAGAAAGTTACATGAAAAGGATTGAATTTTTTTATCCACCCAGTAAAGAAAATTTTTCGTATTTTCAATGAAAAAATTGTTTCAGTGCTGCCAAGTGGGTAAATTTAATTTTTTCAAAATTTTCATACAGGATGTTCCATGACCTATGAATCGTCTGCCAAACATTTTTTTTTGGATAAAAAAAACTTAAGATGAACATGTTGCCTATTTTAAGAATTTAAGGGGCAAATGCTGCTTCCAGAAAAATCACGTCAAAAAATTTTTTAACCGCGGGAATGAATAATACTTTGAAAACTGAACAAATTTTCACTTTACTTATGACTTTTTGCTCAACTCGAAAATTGAAGGTGCTACAATTTTTTTTTTCAAAAACAATTTTTAAAAAATCAACTTAACAAGAGAATGGATAGCACATTGAAAACTGAAGAAATTTTGTTTTGTGCACTTTTTGCCTGGCGTCAAAAATGAAGGGGCTACGGCTCGCACAGAATACGCGGGCTTCAAAAAATTTTCAATTTTTTTTAATTTTGAATGACCATTGGCCCCTTTATTTTTGATGTTAGGCAAAAATTGTACGGAACAAAATTTTTTCTGTTTTCAACGTATTATCCATTCACTTAATTAGTTCATAAGAAAAAAATTTTTTGACGCAATTTTTTCAGAAGTATAATTTGCCCCTTCAATTCTTAAAAGGCAACATGTTCATCTCCGAGTTTTTTTTTGGTAGGTACCCGGTTATATCTGAAAAATATGTTATGAAACACCCTGTAGAATTCAAATTGTTCATTCAGTGACTTGACAATTGAAGCAAAAAATTTTCTTGGTCACTAAAATAAATTTGAACAATTTTTTTGTAAATTTTTCATGGTAGATTGCTCAGTAAAATTTTATGAAAAATGCCTACCTAAATGAAAATTAAACGAGCTACGCTAAAATTATTTTTTCGAAGAAAATCATCAAAAATAATCTCAGAGAAGACAAGAATTTAAGGCATTCGAGTGCGCAGTTTTAATTTGGTAAAAATCAAAAAATCTTCAAATTAGCAATCTCTTTTCGACGGCCTTCTAGATGGAGTAGGTATCGACCTTGTAGATAACCCCTTCTGGTAAAAGTAAAGTCTCGGATTTTATTTTTCAAGCGTGTGACCGAGGCTATCATTTAGAAATGATCAAAGAAAAAATGTATTTGTCTCAAAAATTCTTCACTTTTACGAGTTCTTCTAACTTCGTTCCTTTCCTTGGATAAAAAGTTGAAAAAAATTCAAGAGGATTCCTCACTGGAAGTAAACAATTTCACCAATTTTTCTCTCTTGATCCATCTTAATCATCATCTTACCTCAGCCATTCCTTCCAAAATTCGGCATATTGCAAACCAATAAAAATTCAGATAAAGGTTGATTGGTGTCAGGATGGTGAAAATCGCCGTCACGAACATTCCAACTCCGAATGTACTCACTCCTCCGAATTTCGTCACGAAATAGCCTCCCAAAGGCATTACTACCAGATATCCGTAGAAAAATAAACTCAGCACAACACCTTTGGTTTTGGAATTCCAGTCGAATTCCGGTTGCTAAATCCCAACATACAGGAAAATTATTCGAGCCCAGGTGTTTAATAATGATGAAAAAACTCACCTGTATTGTTTTATTATCTTGGACAATGGTCCTGTTGGAAGTCATCTCCACCAAAGCTATGTTCAAATTTACTCTCAAAACGAAAACATTAACCAATCCGAAAAATAGCAGCAATATGATGACGTAACGTTTCGGTAACCATCGCGATTTTGATATTCCACTGTGGGGGAAAAAATTATATAATAATCCATTCCTGTTGTTGTGATGCCACATTTAAAATAAAATTTAAAATGAACTCTTACTTTGTGATTTCTTCAGTGAAATTATATTCATCTTCGGCCAGCATTTCTTCGTTCGTCCGATATCTATGATCAGTTCTGGCCATTCTTCACAAATCAGACCCTCAGCTCATCTCCCAAAACCACCAGTACGAAATTGTTTCGAAAATAAACCACTGAGATTTACATTTAAAACCCATGTCGAGCCTCGAAAGTTTTTTTTCATGTAAATAGCTCGCTGTTGAAAACATTGGTCGCGTAATCGTAAAAAAAAAACGCCAGCTTGAAGTTTTTTTTATCTTGGTCAGCGGTATGAAAAGCTACCTGCGTTTTACGATATCACGTAAATTATTACGGTTGTCGACAGAATTATCGTATTTCCTCAAGGAAATGGAATTTTTTTCTATCTACATTGCGTAAAAAATTAGTATAAAATTGAAAAATGTTTTACTGCTAAGAATCGAGTGTAAAATAACTTATGATATTTTCTATGTTTTTTTTTTTCGATAAATGTGATGAAATTAGTCATTTTAAATCGTCTTCATTTAAATTCTCCTCGTCTTCTTCGTCTTGTTGCACTGCCCAAGGTTGGATTTCGCTGGATGAGTAGATTGAGAACACCACAGATCCGAATATCATTGCGATGGCTGTAGAAATGAAATATATTCTCCATTGGTATAAGCTCTAAAATTGAAAATTGTTTTTGAACTCGACTAAAGGATCTTTTGAAGGATTATGTGAGTTGAACTTACGTGATTAGTGACTAGAAAACCTATGAAAAGTGGAGATATGATCAAGGTTATGGTGTTCCATAGCGATGTCATGCCTAAAATCAGACTGGAATATGATGGAGCTATGTAGACTGGCATCACACTATAAAATTGTCCATGTTGTAACTTTGATTGAAGATAAGGAAATTTCAAGAATCACAAACGAATGAATTCTTGATTACTTACTGAACTACAATCATTGCTGAAGTTAGAAGAACTTTGAAAAAAACCAAGCAAACGATGATAATGCTTAATTTAGATACGAATCCTATACAGATAAGGATTCCAGCAGCAATAGATAGACATCCACTGAGATACAATTTATGGACCTATGAATGTTAACAGGAGTGTGAAATTTACAAAATATTATTTTCTGAATCATTTTTGGTCTAAATATCATACCAGAGTGATTGAGAAAATCTTTCTATCGATGAGGTAGTCCGCCAAACACCCTAGTAAAGGCATAGCTAAGATCGTTGTCACATTTGGAATAGCTGATAGAAGGGATATTTGGTTGGTGGTGTATGAGGTCATGTCTAAAATTGTAAAAATTATTTTAGAGATTTTGATTTTTTCAACTGCCTGGATTTATTCAATGATGTTAATTTTTTTTCAATTTATTTTGTTACAGATTATATTTTGAATATGTGGGCATCTTTTGGTGTGCTTACCTCTGAGATAAAGTGGCAGGCACAATATTACGACATTGTATCCCACACCATACGAAATCCTGGCCACACTCAGCATCCATAATGATTTCGACGTCAGAATTTGCTTCCAGGGGTAAGCGAACTGTTTTTGTTTAACGTAGTATTAAATTTTAAGCAATCAGCCATTTCTGATGATTGTATATCATGGTGGTGGGTCATTTTGCAATTTTTATTTTCAAAAATTGAAAAATATTTTGAAAAATGTGTTAAATTTTAAAAAATGAGATCCAAGAATGTTTTCAATAGTTATGAGGAAGTTTGTATTGAAATGAACTTAGCGTAGAAATTTTTTCTAGACAGAGCATTCAGATTAATTTCCAGCTATTATTTCTCTCCCCTCAGTCCTTCCTCTCACAGGTCTCGCCCTTTGAAAATTAACATTGTAATCTTATGAGACTGAAAGTAAGTAGACATTTAGGAAAATTATCGGTATGGAATTTTTTCATTGAAAATTTATTTAGAAAGAATGTTTTGATTTTGAAAAACAATTCGTATTTTTTTTTTGAAGTATTTTGAAAACTGTAAAATAGGGTGATGATAAAAAATGGATGCCGATAGGAATTTTAGTGCTATTTTTCTCCAATTTTTTAAACAAAATTTTTGTTTAATCTTCTGTTGGCTCTGTTCAAAACAATAATTCTTTGATTTTTCGAAAGTTATTATCAAATTTTCAAAAAAATGGGTTGAAAAAGTTTTTCAAATGTTCAAAAAAAATTGGATGTATATCCACAAAAAATACAATTTAAAAAAAATGTTGGGTTTCCAAAATGAATCCTTCGAATATTCAAAAAATTGTGGTACTCTCCTAATGAAGAACCCATTTTCGCTCCAAATGATAAAAAAAAACATTCGATTTTTTTCGACGAGATGATTCCAAAAATATATCAGTTTTTGAATTTTGATGGATTTTCCATCAAGTTACAGGCGTTTTTATGATACTAGGAGTCAAGTTTCGAGAAGTAGGTAAAGAAATGTTTAGGTAGAAGTTCTTTTTGAGACTTATCGACCCAAATTTTTCCTCCCCCCCCCCCATTCAGGTTTCGAATATGGAAATACAAAATGATCCACGTCCATGAATTCTGTTTCATGGTGTCTGCCAATTGACAAGAAAACCCAAATCATACCAAAAATTTCACTTTAGTAGCTAAAAATTATTTAAGTTCATTTTTTTTATATTTAATGAAATTATTTTAATAAAAATATTATAATGTCAATAAAAAAAATCTAATAATAATAACAATAATATAAAAAAAAAAAAAAAAAAAAAAAATTTATATTTTAAAGAAAAAAAAAAAAATAGCCACATAATCAGAAATTAACAATTTTAATGATTTTACTGCAGTAAAAATCAAAAATTTTCAACATTTTCCTCTTTCTTTCAATTTTTTAATCAGAATGTAAAAAAGGTGTTCTTTGGGCAAATTAAAAACAAGAATAATTGCAAGAGAGGGCTAGGAAATGTCAAAAATTTTCGATATTTCGATCCAGTACCCACCATGAATTTGTGCATTGAGGTGGGTTTAAGAAAATTGAAAAAAATAGTTTGGCATGCTATCAAAATAACGCGATGAAATTTTCAACCCTCTCACATGAACCCCATTGCCCAGATGAGTTCAAAATTTGGAAGTTCTCAAAAAATTGAAATAGATATTTTTTCTATTTTGGAAAAAGTTAATCAAATTATTATTACGTAACTATACCAAAGAAAGAAAGAAATTTTCTTGTTTTTGGAATGTTTCTATGATTTTGATTCATGTTGAATTCCTCATTCATTCAATTTTAGAATGTATCCAAAAATCAAATTTTTAATCATTCATAAAAATTGTTTTCAGTAACGTCGCTAAAAACGAAGATTTGTTTTGATTTTTTTAATACTTAATTAAAATAATATAACCAACTATCACTAAAAAAATCAAGATATTTTTTTAAATTGCAAATTTTGAACTTTATTTGGACTATGGCGGTTCAAGTGAGAAGCAGTAATCTCTTAAGTGCTCTTTGTGCTTCATAATTTTTCAAAAAAAAAAAAAGGACCCTCCCCTACTACCTACCTTTCTACTTCTCGACTCAACGACAGAATTCACCGACAGCCGAATACTAGAACTCGACTCGTAATCCTCGGGAGAATCTGCTGGTACGACTAGAAACCACATTAGAGCCCAAAATAAAGCCAACAGCCCTGAAAAATAATCCATAATATATAACTTCTCGTTTTCAATTCGATTCCCATTAATTAAGATACTCTCCAATTCAACCAGATACATAAATGAAACAAAAAATTACGTTATTTGACATCCTTTCGTACATTGCTAACTCGTACCAGTTCCATAAAATATGGCAGTCCAATCGGATTTATGAGCCAGGTATCCGCACAAAGGGAATGATATCGCTGTCCCAATATAAACTCCTGTATAACTAAACGACACAAATTTCGATTTTTCTTCTGGTCTTGCCCATTTCGTAGCAATTGCCTGTATCGCCGGAGTTGCTATCCCCTACAGACTCAAATTCTCCGGTGAACCATTGAATTTTAAAATTTTGCCGGAAAATTGGTCTTCTTACCGAGGCAACACCTTCGAGTATTCGACAAAATACGAACCAATAGAAATTCAAACGTAGATTCATCGGAGTCATGAAGGTCAGTATGGCAGTGACCAAAATCCCATATCCGTAGATTCTCACACCGCCATATTTATCGGCCAAGTAACCTCCCAAAGGGGTGGCCAAATATCCGTAGAAAAATAAGCTGAGTATAAATCCTCGAGTTTTCGAATCCCATTTGAATTCTGGTTCCTTGAATTTTCAATATAATATGGAATTAGAATGAAAATTCCCATCTTTTTATCTTGTGAAAAACATGGGTGGGTTACTTGTATCGTTGTTTGATTACCCTCGAGGATTGTTTTATTGGACATAATCTCGACTACAGCGATGGTCATATTTGTACGTAATATGGATGAATTCATAGTACCCAAGCAAATTAGTAATGCTATTATGTACATTTTGGAAGCCCTTGATTTCTCTAATTCGATTTGTACCTCACTTCAGAAGAGAAAAATTGGAGTGAAAAAGTTATTCAGTCGAAACAACGATATAAGCGAAACTTACCTGTTGGTTTTATATCGATGAAGGTCGTACTCGAATACAGAATCATCTGCTTGAAAATACATCTTTTTGCTGTATGTAGGTTTCTTTCCATAAGAAAATGTCGTCGTAAAACCCAATTCTGTAATGTTAGGTAACTTTCACAATACTCGAGTTGGGTAACAATGCTTTTTGATAATCGTAATTAGAGCTTGCTGTTCACCAATACATGTCGTTGTTCTATTTTTTTGAAAAAAAAAATTGAAAATTATTTTCATGCTAGGTTTATATTCCTTTTTTTTTATTGCTTTTAGTACCTATTAAGATTGTAGGTATATCGTACTAGGTAGTCAGGAGTCACCAGTGACGTCAAATATTACACACAAGTACACCTTCTCACCGATCATATGATTTTCCTTGTATGTTTTAGTACCTATGCTATGTTGCTTTGAGTGAAATGACGAAAGGAAAATTTCACGGGTTTGCTAATAAAAGTTGTTTTTCGTTGAAAGTTTGATAAAATCGTTGTTCGCGCTTATCTACGTGCCATTTTCACGTAGGTAGGGTACCTATTACCTTACCTAGTTGAATCATTCAGTGGTACCTCGCTATCAGCTCTTGCACAACAACACATCGTGGAAACTCGAGAAAAATTCTATTTTAAAATTTTTATCCTCGAAGTACCTATCGAGTTTTACTAAATTTGAAAAATTACAAAAATTGTCGTTGAAAAAAAATGTATTTAGAAAAACAGTGAGTTGAAAAAAGTTGGAAATGTATGAGAATTTGGATTCAAGTAAATAGCCTTCATTTTCAATACTTGAAAAGTGTTTTTCTAAAATGGTCCGAGTTTTTTTTTAAAAAAAAATTGGATTAAAAAATGAAAATATTTTTCAGCAAGAGTAGGTTTTGATAAGGAAACTTTTACTTCAGTCCTGACAAAGCTACTAATTTAAAAATGGAGGCTTTGAGTCTAGATACAACATTCGATTGTTTTTAGAGTTTTCTTTGTTGGATTGGCTACTGTTCAATTTTTTTGTTCCCTGAGGAGATTAAGTCGCGTCGAATTACAAATCAAGTGCGCAAAAAGATGAGAAAGAATTTATAAAAATATCCTAATTAGATGCTTTCGAAGAAAAAAACTAAAAATTGGATTTTAGGGTATTTTAAAACCTCTGAATCTGATTTTGAGGTTATTCCTTTCCCATATTCGGGATTAAAGGGTTAAGAAAGAGGAGAACATTTCAAAATAAATTAGTTGGTCAAAAAGTACGTATTTCGATACCACGCTCGATTTTATTGTTAAAACATTTTCTTAATTTTTTCCTTCTCTTTTAACCCTTTCATTACCAATGGGACATATGTCGTCCCATTGACACAAAAAAAATCTAGAAAAAAATCTTTACATTTAAACTCCATTTGAAAGTGTTCCACTGGTACAATAGACCTTCTAGTATCATCTAATTCGCTCACACTGCAAAAGATAGCGCTAGTTACTTCGGAAATATTATTTTTGTAATGCGAGTTATGTCATTACCAATGGGACATATGTCGTCCCAAAAACACCCCCCAAAAAATCCAGAAAAAAATCTTTGCATTAAAACTCCATTTGGAAATGTCCCACTGGTGCAGTAGGTACAGTGGACCTTCTAGCATCACCTAATTCGCTTACACTGCAAAAGATAGCGCTAGTGCCTCTAGTTACTTCGGAAATATTATTTCTGTAATACGAGTTATTTCATGGCTAATTATAGGACCAGTGGGACGCTAGGGTTCCACTTTTTTCAATTTCTAAAAATTTTTAATGGCACTCGGACTTTCAGTGTTCTAGCCCCCTGGGGAGCCAAGGGGGTGTGGAAAAAAATCGCCGACACCGGATTTAACTTAGCGTGGGTCTATAGTACACGTTATGTGAAGAAATTTTTCAAAATTCGAAAAAAACATTAGCGGTAATGAAAGGGTTCCAAGTGAGCTCAAAATTCAGACTACAAAATTGGTTTTTCTAAACGGTCCAAATTCATGCTCCATTGTTCAGTCAAACAAAAATAAATCGGAAACAAGTCATAAAATAATCCTATTTCCAAAATTTCAATTGTTGAAATTAATCATTTCTTCTACATATTTCAGTGAATTTTTGAAATTTCAAAATGAACTACCTAGGTATCTCATCGCCTTACAACCTATGAAAATGTAATCTAATTGGTGAAAAAAAAAAAACTTAATTTGATGCATTCTTTATTTTTAATCCTTTAAATCGATCGAAATCGAGTTTGAGATGTTTTATAGCCATCAGAAAATTTTGAATTTTTCCATCATTGAAAAAAAATCTATGAAAAAGGTCCGTACAAACTCCAGCACTTTCAATCACGAATTGCCCATATTGGTGACCTATTTAATCGTAAATTGCAATAACAGGTCTGTAAAGGTCCAGCGAAAATTCTTTTTTCAAAACAAGTAGATTTTGAACCTTATTTGAATAAAACATTTTGATAGATTTCTAATTTTTTATTATAGGTAATATTTTTCTTCCAATTCTCAAAATTGATTTTCATCTTTTTATTTTCACTTTTTTCAACTTTTTACAAACATTTTTGGTTAGATTTTGAGATTTCTACATTATTTTTTCAATGTAATCGTTTATTTTTCAATTTTTCGATTAAATTAGAATGTTTTCAATTAAACGTTGAAATTTTTCGTTCAGTATCAGTTTTATTTTTTTGTCCAAGTTATATACTTACTACCTACTTATCTGTTTTCAGTTTTGTTGAATTTACAAATTTTTTTCCTTCCTCAACTTTTCTGATGTTCTAATATTTTTTTTTTGTTGAGTTTTCAATTTTTGCGCCAGATTTTCAAAGTAGTGGAAAAATTCTATGATCGGATCTGATGAATGGAATTTTTACTATTTTACCACCACATTTATTTCTTCTTCACCCCTCCATTCAACTTTGAATGAGTAAATAATTTCAAAACAGTGCAAGCAGTTTTTAAAAAAATCATTTTCTATGAATATGTGACCTTGCCGGAAAAAAGGGACCTTGAGTAAAAAAAATCGATATCTCATTTTTCACGTTTTTGGTCCAAATTAATCCATTTTTTTATACACAAGGCCCCTTTTTTCCGGCGGGGTCACATTCTTATATTTTTAATATTTAATTTTGTCATGTGATAATTTGAATTGTGTTTCGTATTTCGTACAATTACAAATAATTGCTAGGTGAGGTTTGCAAAAATTAGATGATATTCCCTCTTCAAGTTGTATTTCACTTCATCAAATGTAGAGTTGATTTTTTGTCGAATTTTAAGGAATGTTTGATGTTTTCCATTCAAAATTACGATTTAGAAAAATTGAACTTGTGACACTCGGTGATGGAAATCTGAGTTTCGATGACGATTCGCTAAATTTTGGATTTCATTATCGAGTCTTATTCAGGCTTAATTTCGGCATTTAAATCGTGATGATAATTCGTCCAAGATGGCTGCTCACTAGAAACGAATGTCAGATACAATAATGCCGCGCAAACATACATGCTGCTGAAAATCGTGAAACAAATGTTCCATTCTGAAAGGCTCTGAAAATTGACGAAAATAGAATGAAATTACGAGCAGATTTGAAAATGGAACTGGAATAATTTGAATACTAACGTGAGATGTGACAATATTTCCAATAACAGCTGGTACAATGACACCGGCGCTGATGGCGAACATATTCACGATGGACATGAGTAGAGCTGTGTATTTTGGGGATATATCGAGAAACAATACCCTTTGAGTCGAATAGAAAACAAAAAGTGAGATTTTCTAGGTAGAAGGGTGAAAAACTTTCACAACTATGGATTTTTCAGTTCGAAAATTGTGTTATGAGATCATCTTACGTTATATCCATACAAATCAAAGTGCTAAAAAACTGAAATGAAGATATAGCTACGATATCGAGTATGAAATTAGGCCATAATGTTACCACAGCGTAGCAAATCGCAGCGCTGAATAAGCTAATTCCAGCGAAAAGTCTGTGAACCTGGAAGAAATATTTATGGAAATGGAAATATTGAATGATTGAATTAGAAAAGTATCAAACCAACATTTGTTATCGACATCCATTCGCGTGATCTTATGAAATCACCGACGATACCACTCAGAGGCATGGAAACGATGGCGCAGATTTGTGGAATTGTCGAAGTTATTCCAACTTGTGCTATGTCTACGTCTTTGGTGTCTGAAATTTTGGTAAATTTTATTCTCAGTTTTTGCGATCTTTGATGGTAAAAATGTAAAAAATTTATGATCACCTTTAATATATTGAGGTAAAAATACAGATGTGAATATATAACCGCATACGATGGTGAATTCGGCGAAAGCAGCTACCCAGAGAGACTTTGAAGACAAAATTGATCTCCAAGGGTATACCAACTTTGAAAAAAAAAATTAAAAAATTTTAATGCTTCCATTTCTACTTGGAAAATGTGGCAATGAAATATTGCTCACCCTCACCTTCTCTTCTACGTAGGTACAATTAACCGTATCTTGAATATATTTCAATTCAATCTCACTCAAATTTTTATCTTCCGAAGGATCATTCTTGACCACGAGGAACCAAATGCAAAACCATACGAAAGAAGCCAATCCTATTAAGTTCAAAAGAATTATTGATTTTTTACCAGTGATGTATCGAAGTGCGAATACTGCTGAGACAAAACCTGGGAATTTTCGACCAGATTTCTCAAATAGTTTTTTTTTTAAAAAAAATCAATTCATTCAGGTACAAAATAGACAAACTTTTTGATTGCGTAAGTGCGTGATACATGTGGTACATGTATCACGCACCAACGAACGATACACCACCGAATGCAAGGCCATCCTAGAGATGTACATCTCAAGGGTGGTCGCGCTGGTCGTGGACATCGCGGTCCGTCGAGAGCGTTAGAGTACCGTTACCTACTCGCAGCTCTCGGCGGATCTCGACATTCCACGTTTAGTTTATGTTCGACCTTAAGCTAGGTTTATACTGGACATAAACGCTAATTTAAGACATAAGCATAAGCATAAGAGTTGAAATTAAGTCAACTTTTATGTTTATGTTTATGTTACACAAATAAACTTTGTATGCGCAAAATTTTAAAACCGTTCTTATGCTCAAGGTTATGTCTTATGTTTATGCTTATGCTCAGTATAAACCTAGCTTTAGGTGTTCTGCGTTTTCATCCCGCTTCTCTGTATAATATCTTCTACTCGATTAAAATTAGTTACCATATCAAGTGTTTCGTTATTTCGTGTTTGTGGAGCATAAAGCCCACAAATTGGTGACCCCTGCAAGAATTCTACAGAGACTTTCCGCAAAGATCTTACTAGAACTACGAGGTATAACCCCCCCTCCCCCTCGGGTATAACGTGTACTTTAGTACATCGAAACTGTAGAATTATTGCAGAACTTTTGCAGAATCTGAGACTTTCTGCTGGAATTCTACAAAAAGACTGCATTTTTTGCATTCTGGGATGGCTTTTAGCATTGGAAATAAATTCGAAATCCTCATTTTACAGAATCGATCTTGCCTGGAAATAAATTTCTGGGTGATTTTATCTTAGTTGAAAACCCCTACAATATCGCCCACACTTATTCCAAAAATAAAAGCAAGAGTAGAAAATTTCACGAAAAGATGTAAGTATTGTAAGTAATTTTTTTTTGTAGTTTCAATGTGAATATGAGAGAAATGAATTTGGTTCAAGCGAAGCAAGGACGAGAATTTTAGATAACGTCAAATTCAAGGTGCAAAAAATTAATATTTTGGATTAATGAATTTGAATTTCGAAAAAAAAAATCAATTTTACTTTGAAGTTATCAAATGAGAAAGGCCAATTAAAAAAATAAAAAAGACAATTTTCGAACATCGGAAAATTAAGTTTTATATAGAAGAAAGATGATAAAATTGGTTGAAATAATTTGATAGGGTATCTGACACAGGGACGTACCCAAAGAGAGAGTCCAGAAGGCTCGAGCCCCCTCCTTAAGCTCGGAAAAAAATTTTGCTGCAAAAATGTTTTAAAAAAGTGCACTGTTTTGCTCCACAAACAATGGTATTCAGAAAAATTTCGATTTTAGTCATTTAAGTTGAAAAATCAATGGATTTTCACTGATCTATCAATAAAAAATCACTGATTCCTCAATCAATTCCCAATTTGTCAGAAACAAATCAATTGACTTTTGACTGAAAAATCAGTGAAAATGATTACCCTTCCTCTTATTTTTTTTTCTAATATTCTCAGCCGCTTCCTTAATTAATCTAAAAGCTCAGTAGAGAAAAGGTAGTGAATTCAGAAGAAAAGGCAGTGAAAAAATGAAAAATTCAATGACGCGAATTTTTTTTTAATTTCAAGAGAGATAATTTCTTAGCTTTTTGTAAAATCGGTACTTAACACTGCCACTGCCATATCGGATTTTAAGCGTTACCTAATTTTTTTTCAAGTTAGGTACTATTTACTCATCTTTTGTACTTTTTTTTTTCATAAGCATATCACGTGTTCATTTTTTGTTTATTTTCATTTGATATGAAGATTTTTTTCCATCTTGAATTTTTTCTGTTATAAATTTATTTTTTGGTGCTGGAAGGGAGATGAATGGGGGGAGGGGGTCCGAATTGGGGAAAAAATGATAAAAAGGTATTTTAAAAAGTAAAGAATTTTCTCAAAGGAAGTCGTCAGATACCATGTTTAAGGAAAAAACCGAAAAAATCACTTTTATAAGATTTAAATTATTTTAGAAATACAAGTTTTTGAAAAATTTCGAAGGGGAGGGGCGATTTTAGCAATGAATTGAAGGATTACGATTTTGGAGAGAAATTTCAGAGTTGGATTGTGATTTTTGAAGCCCCCTCCCCTTGCCCAAAAAATTATCCTGAGGATTCGATTATCTAAAAATTAGGTTTATCGACACCCCTGGTTTTGATTTTCAAATTTCACCGACTGGAGTACGTCACACAGTGGGCTGTAAAAAATTCTAGGCGGCAAAAAATCAAAAAAAAAATTTCACCTAAATTGACCAAAACCATTTTCAACGTGTACTATGACCTTGAAACCATCTGGTTTCGATGATATTCGCAACCGGAATCCACCTACGGGTGGTCCAGGAGCGCGGGAAGAGGGAGGTTACCAGCACAGCTGGTTTCGCGATAACGCATGGTTGTTTACAAAAGTGTGCTGTTGCTATACGCGTGAATGATTATCTATAAGAGTGATGTTTTCTGATGTAATTTTCATCGTAGATTTCGAATTTCTATTTGTTTTTTTGTTTTGAGGTGTTCTAAGTCCAGTAATTCGCATTTAAAGTAAGTACTATTTTCATGATACTTAGTTTACAAACCTAGACTTATAAAAAAATGCCCGAAATAGCCCGGAAAACTTTTTTGGCCAAAATTACCCTTCAAGTGTGTACTATTGGAGGATCAAAAAATTTTTTGCCCCAAGTTGCCCCCAACGATTTTTTTCGCATAAATGTGATCTTGAAAATGCTAAATTTCATAGAAAGGCATTTTTTGAAGCGACAATGATTTTTTAAAAATTTGCTACTCATTTTTAAAACATTTTTACAATTCACCTAGATATTGGGGGGATATAATTAACTAATCACGATTTATTCAAATATCTGAGAACTAAAATATGATTTGATTTCTTTTCTGAGCATAACTTTGTAAAAAAAACAATAAAATGTCATCGGGTATGTCAAAAGTTTATTGTATTGGTCCCCCAAGTGACATTATTTATTGTTTTTTTTTTTTTTTTTTTACAAAGTTATGCTCAGAAAAGAAATCAAATCATATTTCAGTTCTCAGATATTTGAATAAATCGTGGTTGGTTAACGTGGTCCCCCCTCCAATATCTAGGTGAATCGTAAAATTCTTTTAAAAATGAGTAGGTAGAAAATTTAAAAAAAGTCATTGGCGCTTCAAAAAATGCCTTACTATGAAATTTAGCATTTTCAAGATCACATTTATGCAAAAAAGAACGTTGGGGCAGTTTGGGGCAAAAATTTTTTTGATCCTTCAAAAGTACACACTTGAAGGGTAATTTTGGCCAACAAAGTTTTCCGGGATATATAGGACCTTTTTTTATAAGTCTAGGTTTGTAAATTAAGTATCATGAAAATAGTACCTACTTACTTGAAATGCGAATGTTAGTAGAGGAAGATGCGAGTTCAGTGAGTGAAGAGAGTATTTTGGAAGATGATGGAGAAAAATGGGAAGACGAAAAAGACAATTTTGAGGTCGAAGAAAGTTGGGAAAATGAAGACAATTTTGAGATCAAAGAAAAGTTTGAAGATGAAGAATACGATTCGAAGAATGAAGAAGGATATTTGGAGACTGAAGAAAGCGATCCCAAAGATAAAGAAGTTAACCTAGAATATTTAAAATCGGTAGATTGAATAATTTTGTTAAAAATGAATAATTGTACTTCTTTATTTGCCCTCAAATTTGATTTTGAGTAATAACTTCACAATTGATTTCCACTTCAGAATTTGGAAAAT
This sequence comes from Pseudococcus jackbeardsleyi, assembly GCA_038380155.1. Classification (NCBI taxonomy): domain Eukaryota; kingdom Metazoa; phylum Arthropoda; class Insecta; order Hemiptera; family Pseudococcidae; genus Pseudococcus; species Pseudococcus jackbeardsleyi. The sequence goes on from CM076242.1 coordinate 8,770,023, forward strand.
TTCGAGTTTTACCCCCTGTCCCTGAAGCTTCCTTTGGATGAGAGTTAAAAATAACTTCATATTCGTATTCAGCGGATTAGAAAACATATCTATAGATACCCCACATCAAAATTTTGTAAATTTTGGGTTTTAACCCCTCCTCCCTGAAGCCCCCTTTGGGTTAGGGTCAAAAATAACTTCATATTCGTATTCAGCGGGTTAGAAAACATACCTATAGACATCCCACATCACAATTTTGTAAATTTTGGATTTTAACCCCTCCCCCTGAAGCCCCCTTTGGGTTAGGGTCAAAAATAACTTCATATTCGTATTCAGCGGGTTCGAAAACATACCTATAGACACCCCACATCAAAATTTTGAGAATTTTGGGTTTTAACCCCTCCCCCCTGAAGCTCCCTTTGGGTTAGGGTCAAAAATAACTTCATATTCGTATTCAGCGGGTTCGAAAACATACCTATAGACACCCCACATCAAAATTTTGAGAATTTTGGGTTTTAACCCCTCCCCCCTGAAGCCCCCTTTGGGTTTAGGTTCAAAATAACCCAAAAAATGGATTCAGCGCATCAAAAAACCCCCTATAAGCTTATTAAAAAATTTTTGCCGCCTAAAATTTGAAATAGCCCACTGTGCGTCAGACTTGAGAAAACTTGAGGAAAAATTGAATGATCGATGACAGAATTACAAAAAAAAAGGTAAAAGTATTCTAAAATTAAAAAAAAATTGAAAACAAATTAAAAAGCAATGAGAAGAGTTGCAAATTTTCCTTTCCACCAAAATTTTCAAATAGAATGAGGGACAACTCACTACTCATTTTTCAACTTACCGCTGCCATAAAACAACATCTGCCAGCTGAATTGCTTCAAAACCCAGCCGGAAACCACAAACGATACCACAGCCCCGAAATAGAAACCAATTTCTCCAAACGATATGAACCTAGCTCTTTCCTTCGGAGGAGCCCATCGTGAAATGATCTGCGGTACTCCGGCGATCAAAAAAGCCTAAAAATATCAAATTAGTCTTCAATCGAGAATTTATCGATTACAATCCATGTTTGAAAATAAATACCTCAAATCCTCCAAAAATCACGTACACGAAAACGAACATCATCATATTTTGAGACAACAAAAAAGGTGAACTGAGAGTAATAATGGTCATAACAAGACTACCAATACTGTAAATAGTGCTTCCGCCGAGTTTTCCAGCTAATATTCCTCCTACGGGGCTGAATAGTCGACCATACGAATAGGAACCTAATATCAGAGCTCTTTGTTGAGACGTCCAATTGAATTCAGCTTTCTGAGAAGGCACGATATGAAATCAGCTTTAAATCGAGTCCGGCGATATGATTCAGAATTTACTTACCAAGTGGAAAGTGCCTTCCGGCGTAGAGACGTTTTTTAAAGTAGTCATCTCTACCACAGCCATGGATAAATTGGTATGCAAAAATGTTATATTCGAGTATCCGATGAAAACCATGAACACAATCACGTGTCTTTTTTGTATTCCGCATTTTTGCGATAAGTTTCCCAGCATCGTTCGTGTCTTACATGAGTTTCGAGGTGTTGAGGTTATTGAATACGAATGAGCGTTGAAAATAAATTGCTCGATGGTAACTTAGGATATCGTGAAACGCAAAATGTTTATTTTTTCAAATCAGAAACTGATCGAGCGAATTGCGTTTGAGTTTATCTAGCCCTCAAGGTTGAAAAAAACAATAGATATCATAGAACCTATAGGGTATTTCTTAGGGCTTATGTAAGTATACGTGTAGTTGGGCGGATAATCATATCGTGAATTGGTAATTTTCAGAATACATTTTTTTTCTAGATATTGAACGACTGCCTTTTGCGTTGGTTTATATTTTTTGAAAATTTCCACTTCGAAATACGATTTATTTTTACATGAATTTTCAATGTAGGTGTCGAAGGAATTACTCGTAGGTAGGTAGTAGGTACCTACTGATGAATAAGTAAAAATGATATTTTTCATTCACCCCCCCCCCCCACAGAAACAGCTCACCTCCAATTATTACATTGATCAATTTTCTACCTATAGGTATCTAAAAATGCAGTTTAATTTGAGCCAGCTCTATTTGAATTTGAAATTCGTCCTATATACTTGTTTTTTGAAATAAATTGAACAAATATTTGGACTACGCTTACAATTTTCCATGATATTTTATCTTGAAGTATCTACATTAATTTATTTGAAAAAGTAAAAGTAAAATCATATTTCTTCTAGTTAATTAAAGTACATAGCAAATTAAAAATAATGTTCCAAATTCCCGACCTTGATGAACTCAACAACCATTGGAGTATTAGGTATTAAAATAATTGTTCGCGTTACTTCTGGATTTGAATTTTTTACAATTTCTGTTGCATTCAAGCTCCTTCCTCACTTGAAGTATTAGCCCAAGAGACTGATTCTCCAGATACAAATTTCAAATATAGTAAAACCACGAAAATGTACATGCTGCTGAAGATAAAGAAAACGTGGTTCCACTCGACGAGGCTCTGGAAATGGAATCGAAAATGATGTTGGGAAGATATTATTTCAGTAAAAATGAAATATTGTGGTCAATGATATTGCTATTTTGAACTTACATGTGACGTGACAACAAATCCAACCACTGCTGGGACAATAATACCGGAACTGATCGCAGACATGTTTACAATAGACATGAGAAAAGCTGTGTACTGTGGAGTGATGTCCAGAAATAAAACGCTGAAATCATGTAAAGATGGTGCTCAATTTTAAGGCGTCACATGTCACATATGATCCTGGATGTAGAAACCAACTTTAGGGGTCAAAAATTTGTTTTTGAGCTGGCACTGATTTTGAGCCTTCTAGAAGGAATAAAATTAAGGAGGAACCTCAACTCAGAAATCAATTTTTGACATTCCTTCCTAAGGGTGGTTTCTATATCCAGGGTATTTTTTAAAGCTGAAACTACTATTTTTCAAAATTTATCCAACCCCAAGGGAGGGAAAGGGATGGGGTGATCCAAAAGTAGGTAATTGCGAATAGGGACTGGAAAAAAATTAGGAAAAATCGATTGAAATATTTCAAATTCAAATTATAAATTGATTGTTTGAATATTTCAAGTTCCTGAATCAATTTCTGGGGTCATTTTGACCATCAAACCAACCTAGCATGAAATGAGGTACTTCATCACACCTTCCTTGAGATCGTTTTTATGATCATTATGTCTCAAAAAAACAACATAAAAGGACCCAAAGACATGAGGCAAAGGATCATAATTAGCAAAAAAAATCAGCAGTGATGTAAAAATGAAATGATATTAGTTCCAGTTCCAGTTCTCAAAATTTCAAAGTTCCAGTTTCAATTTCAGTTCTCAATATTTTTTAGTTCCAGTTTTGAATTCCAGTTCCAAGTTCAAGATCCGAAATCTTTTTTTTTGTTTTCAATTTTGACTAATAAAAAAATCCAAAAATTTCTGTGAAAATTGAACTTGGTGTTTTTCCTTCTCTTTTCAAAGTAGAATTTTTTCAATTCAAGCAAGCTTTACACAAAAGATTTCTGGGGAAAAGCTGTCAAGTAATATTTTTTTAGAAATTTCGTGACTCTTGACTTCCTGTGCCCTGAATTATTCAAGAAAAAATTTGAAATTTGAAGAATGTATAAGAGGATGTTTTTAATTGGATGAAATTTTCAAATCTACAACACAATTTTTCTTTATTCATTTTTCCACGTAATATTTTAAGATTTGTTTGAGTCATTTTTGTTTTTTAGTAAGAAATTTTCAATTGAATATTGTGCTTTGGTAAATTTTAACGCCTAAATTTTCTAATTTTTGTAGTTAAATGTTGAAAATTTTGAATTTTTTCTCTTCTTTACTCCATTTAAAAATTTGTTGACAAACCTTGATTTTTTTTTAAAAATATTGGTGTGTAATGTAAGAGAAGAACAAAGAGAAGATGATTTCAATTGGGTGATTTTTTTTTTTAAGAAGAAAAATTGCAAGAAAATACTAGAACTGGTATAGAACTGAAGTTCATTTTAGTTCCAGTTCCACTTCCAGTTCCGATTCCAATTTTCCATTCATTGCAGTACGAAATGCATGTTTTGTGATCTCAAGAATCCATTTCTGAGATTAATTTGACTTTCAAACCAAACCGTAATCCCATTTTCCAACCCTATCAAAAAAACTTTTTAAAAATATTTTGAATCCATTTCTGAAGTTATTTTTATCTTTAACTCTGAACTCAGCCTAAGGAAAGAAAACTCAAAATTAAAGTAATTTTTTTTCATTTTGTAGAACATTGAATTCCTTAACCCAGAAAATATCTGTCTTGTTGAAAAAACCTTGGAAATGGATTCTGGATGTCAAAAACTGCACATTTTAATAGTCTCCATTATTGGTTCGAAGAATTAAAAAACATCCATTTTGAAATCTCTTTCGAAAAATTCTTAGTTTTGACTTCTGGTCCCCTTTTTTGTTCTTTAGTTTTATTTTGGTGAAATTAAATTGAAACTATTTCGGAAGGTCAAACAACCCATTTTTTACACCTCCTTTGGTAGTTTTAAAAACTTCCTAATTTTGTTCCCCTCTCTGTTTCATTTCTTTTGCGTGCTTCATTTTTTTAGAGGGGGGGGGGGGGTTCCTCCAAAATTAACTCTTCTAGTTGAAAAACCTGTGTTTCGATATCGTTTTTGGTGTTTCTGGAATTTTTTCGCTTCTAGCCATCCTTTGTCTCTATTGGTTGTAGTTTGTAAGTCGTTCTTGTCAAAATTATCCCAGATGAGTCAAATTCCTGATTTCTTTCAAAAGTAGGTACCTATTTGAATTATTTTTAACAGTTCATTGTTGTTTTTGGCCGCAATTTTCAGTTATCTGGGTTCACCTCCCCACATCCCCTTTCGAAAGCAGAAATTTTTGTAGCAATCGTTATTTTGCCTGAAAAACTTAAAGGAAAATCAAATGTCTTGAAGCTGAAAGAAGGAAAGAACCATTCATTAAGGTTGGGAAAGCAATAAAAATGGTGATAATTTCAAGAAAATATTTCGAAAACCGGTTTTAGTAATTTAACTGGCTAAAAATTTTTTCAGCTTTCTATTTCAAATTGTATGAAAAAAAATACATACGTTATATCGACCAAAAGAAAAATGCTGATGATTTGAAACAACGATATGACGACAATATCAAAAATAAAATTTGTCCATATGGCTATCACGGCGAAGAAAATTGCTGCTGGAATTAAACTAAGGCAGGCGAAAAGTCTGTGAATCTAGAAAAGTACATATTACGATTAATTATTGGCGAATAAAATTTCAGTTGAAATAATTGTATGGCAAAGAAAATTCCAACGTTGGTCAAGGAAAATAATTTTCGTGATCTGATGTAATCACCGACGCAGCCAATGGCTGGTAGGAAAATTATAGCGAAAATTTGCGGAATCGTGGAAGTGAATCCGATCTCAGCGATATTTATATTTTTAGTGTCTGAAATCACAAGTAAAATTAATGCCTTTCTGGATCGATCTTTTGATAAAATATTTAGTAAATAGGCATAAATCGACCTTTGATATATTGAGGCAGGATTGCAGACGTGAATATGTATCCGCTAATAATTGAAAATTCGGCTAAAGCAGCCACCCATAACGTCATAAATGAGAAAATACTTTTCCAAGGGTATACCAGCTTTATAAGAACATAAGTATTCAAATTTCAGCGAGCTTTGACCAAGTGAAGCATTTTTAAGAAAGCAATATTTTATTGGATTACCTTTTTTTCATCATCTGTATGGTTGAGCTCGCCTTGAATGTATTTTCGTTCCAGCTCTTTAATGTTTTTATCCTCTTCGGGATCGTTTTTAACGACGAGTAACCAAATTAAAAACCATACGAGAGAAGCCAGACCTAAAATCAATGAAAATTTTTCTCATTTTTGGCAAATTGGCAAATTCGGTTATTTTATTTACCACTGCCATAAAATAAAGTTTCCCAACGATAATTCTTCAGCACGCAACCGGAAATTACGAAGGATATCACAGATCCAACGTAGAAGCCCATATCACCAAATGCAACAAATTTGGAACGTTCATTCGGAGGAGCCCAACGAGAAATAAGTTGTGGAACCCCTGCTATTGAGAATGCCTATTCAATCAGAACAATATTTCTTCAGAATTTCCTTCGCCCGGTTGAGATCTTTTTTTTAAAAAAAAAAAAATGATACCTCGAAAATACCAAAAATCACGTATAAAATGACGAACAACGTTACACTGGTAGACAGTAAAGGAGGCGAGAAAAAAGTAATGATGGCCAAACCTAAATTTCCAATGCTGTAAACAGTACTTCCGCCCAGTTTACCGGCTAGAATTCCTCCAACGGGACAGAACAGTCGACCGTATGAGTAGGAGCTCAGTATGAGGCCTTTTTGTTCAGAGGTCCAGTTGAAATCGGCTTTCTGAAGTTACGTGTTCTTAATTATTTTATTAATGGTTATTTTTCAATTTAGCCACTTACCATTTCGTAAGCACCTCCTGGAATTGAGATATTTTTTATGGTAGTCATTTCTACCAAAGCCATCGATAAATTGGTGTGTAAAAATGTTATATTTGTGTTGCCTACGAACACCATGAACACGATTATGTATCTTTTTTGAATGTTGAATTTTGGTAATTTTTCCAGCATGATTTAAAAACAAAATAATCACGTCGAAAATTAATTATTACGCAAAATTACGTTCACTGTTCACATTTTTCTTTGGGTTTTGCTGATAATTCTACTTTTTCGCATTAATATAACAAAGAAACAATGTTCATTGATTACTTTCAGGCGATACCTACAATTTTTGAAAACAAACACCTGAACTGTGGACTTTGTGGATAGGATATCAGCGTGCGATTTCTGCGATTTCGCGATTTCTGAGAATAGGCACTTATATTTCAAGGCTAGCTAGAAAACATGCTAACAACTGTGAAATATTCTAGATTTTCGAAGTCACGTACAAAATACTTCGACCAAAACTTGAATATAGTAGACTTCTAATTATTTCTTGACTTGAAAAAAAAACTGATAAGTCGAAAAACATAGTTTTTTGTGGTTACTTCGAAATATTTCATTTACCTACTCTTTCGAAAGTTGAACTTTTCCAAAAATATTCATCGAGTTTGGAAATTTGGCAATGTGTTTGTTGCTCAAGTGGAAAATATTACGTGAAGCTTAATGGACATAAAAAAATGATAGTAAATTTACCACTCCTGTTCCAGTGACAAATTTTTGGAAGTTGAGCATAATAACTTGGTTTCTTTTTTTTTTCTCTTTAGTGATGCACTGAAGATATTTCCGGGGAAAAGGGAAAGAATTGGATGAAATCTCAACCCAAATTCTTAAAATTCCCGTTTATTTTAATCAATATTATTGACAGGTACCTATTTCAATTTTTTTTTAAAAAAAAACGACGATTAAAATCAAAATATTGGGAGGAGGAAAAATCCCAAAATTTCTGACTATTAGGTTTTGGAAAAATTTTTAAAATTAATTCGTTTGAGCATGAAACAGGTTTGTTTTTGGGGGAAGAGTAATTTACTGACGTATTAAAGGAGAAATGCGATAAGATCGAGCTCAGCAAGACCAAAGATTTTGAAAAAATTGATTTTCAAACATCAGAAAAAAAATTTAAGAAGAAAAAATACATCAGTTGAAATGATTTTGAGGAAAAATACGAAAAAAAAACACTTCCGTAGGGTTTAAATTATTTCGAAATTTAGGGAGGGGAAAAATTGATCGAAAACGAGCACAGAGAGGCTCAAGTGTTTGAAAAATTTAGATTCGAGAGGTTATTTCAATATTGAAGGGTATAGGGAAAACCCCAGAAAAGCCAAAAAAATCGTATGCTTTTGAGAAAAGGGACCTAGACGTTTTAAAAAAGTTACAACGTAAGTTCCTCTTTTAGGGTACGATTTTCTAATTCATTTCGTTTTTTTCCTGTGCCTTTTAATGAAATGTGATTTTTGAAAGGGGATGATTCCACTATTTTTTTTTCCTTATAACTTACCTATTTGGTTCTCAAGGAATAGATGCCTCGGCACCATTGGTTTCAATTTTCAAACTTTAAATTTTATCGACTTGATTTATGAATGGTAAATAAATAAAATCCCGATTTTTGAGATGATTTGTAAATCTTCTAACTGAAATCTGTATTTTTCGACTTCCTAAATCAATAAATTGGAGGCATGAAAGAATAACTTTCCTTTCTGCCCTCTTTCAGTTCAACTTTACATTTAATAAGTACGTAGTAGGTATTTACCTAATATCCACTTAGATTTTTTTTTTCTTTCCAGTAAAAAATTACAACGAATCAATTTCCAAATAATCGTGATTGATTTTTTTCATTAAAAAAAAAACAACAAAAAACATGGGTAATTAAAACTATCCAGTTTTTCCAGTGTAACTATGAGTGAAAATTTTTTCAATAGTTACCTAGGGAATTGATCTATTTTTTTCTCTCAAAAAGCTTGAATTACAACGGTCAATTTTTTTCAAATAACATTTTTTGCTCATCAGTTGAGGAAACGACAATTTTTTTCAACTAATGAGTGATTTTTTTTTTTTTTTGATTTCCAACTTTTGAAATACTTAAAGTTCCCCCCTCTTTCGTATCGGCACGCCTCTGGTTACCATTTTTCAAAATTTCTTGGTTACATCCCTCACTGGCATCAACCTTGCAGAGAATGAACTATCTAGATGATATCTGTCTTCTTTAACGACTGTTGGAATTTGCATATATTTTTTTTTTGTGATAGAAGTGAAAAAATAAACTTTTTAAAATGGTACAATTTTGTAATATTTACCTAGAATTTGAAGATGGACTATTTTTTTTTCAATTTGGCAATCTTAAAAAACGTGAAAAATAATTTTAATAGAAAATTTACCTACTTGAAAATTTCCTCATGCATTTTTCTTCATTCTTTATTTATTCGCGTTTTTGAGAACAAAAGTTACATCACTGGGCAATGAAAATATTGTTTGATCCGTTTGTAACATCAAGATACATATAATCATCGGATTAAGATTTGTCAGTTTCTCGGTTGGGATTTTCTGCCCAAGACGCCTGCACTCCAGAAGCAAATTTCAAATATAACAACGCTGCGATGAGAAACATGATGCTGAACACTATGAAACAAATGTTCCATTGGTAAAGACTCTGTAAAAAAATTTTTGTGGCCGTATTTTAATCGATATTAAAATTTTATTTTACATTTGAATTGCTTACATGAGATGTAACAACACAAGCCACCAAAGTTGGAACAATAATACCGGCAGTAACAGCAATCGTGTTCACTATTGACATCAAGAAAGCCGCGTATTTCGGGGCGAAGTCGAGAATGAAAACGCTGAAAGTTTGAGAAAAATCCGTTGAGATGAGAATAGCTCAGTGGAATTGAAAAAATTGGCAATGACGTTTGTGTACTTCAAATCGATGATTGTAAAAGTGCTGAAAAATTGAAAAATCGAAATAGCTGCAATATCGACAACGAAATTATGCCACAAGGGTACCACAGCGTAGGACAGTGCTGCACTGAACAAGCCAATGCCGGCGACAAGTCTGTGGATCTGACAAGAGGTATAATTATAATCAGCTTTAATCAGTTCCCGACGAAAAAATTTCAGATCTAATCATGTCTCAAAAATGTCCCAGTAAAATTTTATCAAATTACATCAAATAATATCTCATTGTATCAATTCATATCTGAAAAAATTATGAAGGTTCAGATCCAGTTTGGTATGATGTGATCAAGAGACATCTAATTTGATCAAACCATATCTAAAAAAAAAAAAAATCAGATGTAATTAGATATTGATTGGGACATTTTTGAGATCAAAGTTTTGATAAAATTTGATCTAAATCAGATATGATTCGATACGATTTGATCTAAAAAAATTCATCGGGTTGTTTTGGCGAAATAAACCATTACAACTATACAAGATGTCTGACATTGGTAATGGAAAGTATTTCATGAGATCTGACATAATCGCAGAAACATCCGCAGACTGGCATCGAAATTATGGCGAGTATTTGTGGAATGGTAGAAATGTAACCGATTTGTTGAATGTCTATATTGTTGATATCTGAAATCATATAATGGTGTCATTTAATTGTGAAACTGTCAAAATTGAATAGAAAGCAGTTGACAAGAAAATAAGTCAGAAATCCATTTTTCACTGATTTCACTTTATTTTTTGCCACATCCTTTGACTTACTCTCAATTTTTTAATGAATATTAGTTTTTTTTAGTCATTTTCGAGACTTTTTGCCAATTTCCATAATTTTTTCAAGGACTGTTTAGATCTAAATAGGGTTGGTGCAAAAAAAATAGATTTGGCTGAAATTGAAATATGTTATAGAATACACAATTATAACTTCAACAGAACAAACCGCATCCAAATCGGTCCATTAGGACCAAAGATATTGACCATTGAATTCTGCAGATTGAGCGGGTCGCGAAAAAAAATCGCAACGCGCGTTACATCGTTGTGACGTCAGTTCCTCGGATTAAAACGGGAACGAAACAGCTGTCGCGTTAAATTACATTATGATTTTTCGATAATTTAATACTTGATCGTGATTTTTTTGTTAATTTTTCAATACATACTTTATAATTTATTTTACCATGCTTAAAGAATATTAAAAAATGTATCAGTTGGAGTTATTTAAAGCTATACAAGAGTCAAAATTCACAAGATGTAGGCCATTTTCATAACTAGTGTCTAGCCCCTGAAACTCCTCGGATCGGGAGTACAAAAAATGAAGGCTCGGGAGTACAAAAATATGAAGTTACGGACTTAGAAAAATTTCAGTGTTTGTTATCACATATTGGAGTGTTTGTTGTTTACACTTTGAACTTGGCGAAGTTTTTCAATTATATTTTCAATATAGTTTTTCTGCGTTTGTAATTAATAATAATAATTTGATTGAAATAAAATAAAACCACGAATCATCAATCAACTTTCTTCAAACTTGAACAAAATGAAACATGTAAGAATACAAATAAGAAATTTCATCTTACAAAATAACAAAAGAGGACTTGAAAGGTAATCAGTCAGTACTTGTGAGGTAACCTCAAACTCTTAAAATAGTTTAAACTTGAACGAAATGAAATATAGGGATACAAAAAAGGAATTATATCTTATAAAATAACAAAAAAAGGTCATGAAAGGTAATTATTCAGTACTTGTGAGGTAACCTCAAACTCTTAAAATAATAAAAGATCAATGGTTATAGCACCGAAAATAATTAGAAATTAAAATGAAAAACAATTAAAAGTATAGAAACATGACCAAAAAGTATCTTTGGAAATTTCTCAGACTTCGAACAGTCTTTCAAACACGTCTTCTTTTTCTTCCATCTCCGGTTTAGTCATCCTACGTTTTTTGGTACTTTTTTTTTTTGTAGAAACAAATCTGAGTTGTTGAGAAATGTTTTTCCTAGGATTTACAACGTTACTTGGAACCGGTGAAATATTCACTGAGGGTAATGAATTAATCTTCTCGCACTGTTTCAGAGCATTCATTAATTCTGCTCTACCGTCGTCAGTCTCAAATTTTTCTAGCAACTTGAAAAAAAAATTTTTAACTTCCTCTTTAGTTGGAGCTGGTTTCTTCGAAATTTGCTTTTTCAGAACTTCGGATGGTGGAAGGGGCGGGTTCTCTTCTTGTTCGTTTTCTTGCATTAATACCTCCAGATCAGAGGAAGAATTCCCAACACCAGTACCAAGAAAGTCACATACTAAATGTATATGTTTGCACATATTGAATTTGATAGCGGAGTCAATACATGTGCACACATAACGATGAATACACACACAGCAAGCTGGACATCGTAATTTACAACTACACCTCTCTTCATTATTACTCACGTAATAAATTTTATTCTTCTGAGAAGTGACAATGAAGTTATTATTAGCCGGATCATCGGTGATCTGTATTTTATTCTTGCTAGTCTCAGCAATACGATGACGTTTCCGTAATTCCGCCGCCTTGGATGTGATCTTTCCTTTTTCAAGCATAATAAATCTATCAAACAGTCTGTCTCTTACAAACTCCAATAAGGCGTGGAGTGATTTATCTAAACGACTAACACTTTTTCCATTGAGATATAAGTATTTAATCGACCGATGTATACGTTCAAGGTGCATGTTGGTATTAACCCCAGCATGCTTTCTATAGCAATACGCCCAGAACTTGGCTTTTGGAACATAGTATGTCTCGAAATATTCACCATATTCACGGAAATCTTTATCTGATTTCAATTTATTTGTAACTTCTTCAACGAGAATATTAAATTTATTTTGATCAAGTTCCTCCAGCAATGTTCTTAGTAGTTTATAAGCTTCGTTTCTTCGTTCCGAATTCTTTATTTTTGACAAATTTTGCTGCCATGCTCGATCTACATGCCAAGTACAGTACAAACGAGATTCTGAATCCCCCATTACACTACGCCATGCCGAATACAATTCATCTGCCATATCACTCATAAAGACGTTCGGCGTAATATTACCAACCTTAGATTTGACTACATTGTAAAAAAAACGAAAGATTATTTCATCTTTTCGATTGGTGATCATGAATGAACAAAGTAATCCTTGACGCAGCTCATCTAGAACAATTATTGAAAACAGCTCGAAATCATATCCGACTCCGTGAGTTCCATCAACTGCAATAATGTCCTTTCCAAATTGTTTTAGTAACTCAGCCTGGGCTTCATTCATCATAATCAATACAAAATCGTTTTCTTTTAAGAATGCTTGTTCATTGTTGAGTGTACCTTGTGTTTTGTAAAATAGGATGGATTCTTCAGATGCTTGTATATCATCAATATGTAACTGTACGCTAACTGCGTCATTACTATCTCGTTTATAAGGAACTCCTAGGTTATACGTCGCTGCAATATTATGTATATCTTTTCGAGTAAGAAGATGAATACGTTCCACACTTTGATCATGTACCTTGACTGAGTCTCTCACTTCTTGAAGTATTCGATTATGAGGAATCCCAGCGGATAATTTAGCAGCGATGTCCTGCTTCTTAGTCGGAGAAATAGAAATATGACGAAGTTCATTTTCATGTCCGATATGAGTTGCAATATACTTGACTTTAATGGTATTATCTTGTTTCACATAAACTGTGATAGATGCAGGACAATATGTGTGTATTTTTTTTGACCCTTGATTTTTCAAGAAACGCTTACCGGAACCCTCGGAAATGAAATCACCATTTCGATGACACATATATCTTTCCAAATTATTCGTTTTACCGCATTGCAAAATAAATGGACAGTTCATCTTCTTTTCCTCTTCTTTTTTCCATTTTTTCCATTCTTCATAGGAGGTGAAGTTGAATGTTTCACTTTGAATTTGAATGTTGTGTACCGTAATGTAGTGCTGATAGATGTCTTTCGGAGTAAATTTTTCTTTGCAGTAAGCACAGGTATGATTTGAAGTATTGTATTTTTTTGTTTCTCCTTCCGACGAATTATGGATATTCAGCTGATGCCGTTTCAAATTTGAAGTTTGGTGGAATGATTTTCCACATATATTACATAACACAGGCATTCTGAAAAGAAAAAGGAATGGAATAAATATTTTAATAGAAAATATTTAGACTAGCAGCGGTATAAAGATACTTACTTTGATTTTTAATTTCGTTTTTGTACATAATATCGAAGTTGATGCGGATTATTTTTAATATCCTACCGAAATTACACCAAGTTCAAAATGTAAACAACAACAAGTGATAAATTTTTCAACCTCATATTTTTGTACTCCCGAGCCTTCATTTTTTGTACTCCCGATCCGAGGAGTTTCAGGGGCTAGACACTAGTATTTTAATAGAGATATTTTTTTATTTCAATTCAAACGAGAAATGAAGTTGGGTTTTCAAATTTCGTTCCTTTTTTTTATGATGAAATAACCCCAGTATTTTCATCTTAACCCTGGAAAGGGCGTGGGGGAGGGGGGTAAACCTTGTAATTTTCAAGGAGTACCTATTTTAGGAATGGATCAAAAGAAAACTTTTTATGTCGTTGTGAATTTGTTTTTTGAACAATTACTTCGTTTTTGCTCTTGAATGCTTTGGCAATTGACAAATTATTACATTTTTTTCCAAGTCAAGTTTGTTTTAAGATGTTTTCCAACTTAAAAATTGTTTTCACCTCAACATTACGTCATTTCTTTCAATTTTTATTATTTCACATTTTCTCATACTTGGAGATTTTTTCCTTCTAAAAAGTCAATGGGAATGAAGTCAAAAAAATGTAATAATTTGTCAATTACCAAAGCATTCAAGAGCAAAAACGAAGTAATTGTTCAAAAAGCAAATTTACAACGATATAAAAAATTTTCTTTCGATCCATTCTTAAAATACGTAGGTACTCTTTTACTTCAACATTACGTCGCGTCATTTTTTTTTTTCAATTTTTATTATTCCACATTTTCTCATCCTTGGAGATTTTTTTTCTTCTAAAAAGTCGCAAAATGGCAATGAAGTCAGAATCACCAATCAAAACCGATCGTATAGAAGCTTAGTTTGAACTTTTGAAGTTGCATTTTAAAACCTAAAAGTTTGTGGAATTCGGTACCTAAATCTTTTGTCATAGATAACAAATAGTATTAGAAAAATAAAAATATAAAAAAATGTACCAAAGTTCATAATTTTTGAAAATTGAGATTTGGATAGACATTATTAAATTAGATTTTTGAAAATTTTTAATAAAAAAGTTTTTCTATAACTCGATTATTAATAAAAAAAATATTTGTTGCAAAATTTTCTTCTTTTTTCATGATCAATTACTGGTGATTTTGCCTTCATTGCCATTTAGTGACTTTTAATTTTAAAACCGAATAATATAATTGTAAAAAATATCCCCAAATATTTATGGATTCGCAAGCTTCATAAATTGTCTTTCAGCTGGTTTTACATTTTTTTAAAATAACTTTTTTGAGTTTTTCTTTCATATTTTTAAATTTCAACTTGAAAGTTTTTAAAGTTTTCAATATTACATCAATTTTCTTTGAAACCGCGCAAACCGATTCACTTTAAGTTAAATCTATTTGGAAATCAGAACTTTCAACGTTGTTAATTTGCCAAAAAATTAAAACATATAAAAATTATTAGAGCCCCCCTCCCTTTATGGAAGGTTAAAATGGAAATTTGGGTTGTTAATTTATTTTATCATATCATTGAAAAAAAAAAAACAGTAAAAAAAATCAGCAAAATCGAAACGTCCAATTTCAAAATCAACGAAAAATTGAAATAGCGCATTAAAATCCATTATGTTTGCGACGCTGATACGAGGAACTGACATCACAAGGCATAATTTCGTTGAGGCGTTCGTTTTTCGAACGAGTTCAAAAATCGGAACTTTAAAATTTTTTTTCTCGGGTTCTACTCAACCGATTTGAGTGCGGTTTGCTTTATTCAATTTATAATTGTGTATTTTATAACATATATCAATTTCAGCCAAATCTATTTTTTTTGCACCAACCCTATTCGGTACTTAGTAAAATTTACCTAACTGGATCGTTGAAAAATGAATTTAACTGGTAATCAGTGCTCGTTTTTCACCAATTTTCCAGTCTAAATTATTGATTTTTTTCAAACAAATTGGCAATTGGTTGGAATTCAGTGATTTTCAACTAAAACATCAATGATTTTTGACTGAAAAACCATAGATTTTCATGAACCATCATTTCTACGATAATTATCGAAGGTAGAATTGCATCAAAGACTAGTTGACAAAATCAATTTCATTCGAGAAATGGAAAAACTAATACTTTTTGAAAGAAGCGAGGGTAATTTTTTTTCATCGTTTGAAACGCAAAAAAGGAATTGTTTACATTTTTGTAATAAATAAATTATTTACCTTTGATATATTGTGGAAGGTGTACCATGGTGAATATGTAACCGCATACGGTTGTAAATTCGGCCAAAGATGCTATCCAGAGGGCTGAACTGGTGAATATTTGTTTCCAAGGATACGTCAACTTGAAGGAAATATTAAAACTTGAGTCCCTTTTTTTTCGAATATGGTTCAAATTAATTTCACCTTTTCTTCGGTCGAACAGCTGTTTAATTCATTTCGAATATATTGAATTTCCGATTCACTGATCCAAGCGTCATCTTCTGGATCATTCTTTACAACGAAGAACCAAATGCAAGTCCACACCAGGGACGTTATTCCTGTGAAATTTTACAGAAAAATGATTCACAATCAACCAAAATTGTCCAGAAAACGATTCAATTGCTGACCACTGCCATAGAATAAAATTTGCCAACTGTATTCCTTCAGAACCCAACCAGAAATCACGAAAGAAATGACTGACCCGACGTATAAGCCTACAACGCTGAATGAAATGAACTTGGAGCGTTCATTAGGAGGGGCCCAACGAGAGAAAATTTGAGGAACTCCGCTGAATATAAATCCCTGAAAATACTTATTTTATGAAAAAAAAATTTTCTATTTCGAATGTGTATCATGAAGATTTATAAATTTTACCGACCTCAAAAATTCCAAATAACAGATACATTATCACAAATGAAGTAAAATTGTTTGTCACCAAAAAAGGTGTGAAGAAAGTAATCAAAGACATGGCTAGGTATCCTACGGAGGAGAGTGTACTGCCACCAAATCTACCAACCAAATAACCTCCGAGAGGGCAAAATAGACGACCGTACGAGCGTGAACTCAATACGAGTCCTTTTTGTTGAGACGTCCAGTTGAAATCAGCTTTCTAAAAAAATTGAGAAAGATTTTTTGTAATTTAGGCGCCGATTTATACCTACACCTATCTGCCTAAAAATGAAGTAATAGTGAATGTTGGTTCACTCACCACTTGGGGAAATGCTGTTTGACTGGAGATATTTTTCAGTGTGGTCATTTCCACCACAGACATTGAAAAATTGGCATGTAAAAAGTTTATGTTCGAATTGCCCACAAACACCATGAACACGATTATGTGTCTTTTTTGAATGTTGAATTTTGGTAATTTTACCATCTCGATTTTGTTTATCAGCTATAACTTCGAATTTGCGTTTGATTTTCAAAATATAATTATTTACGTGAAATTGCGTTTATTGTTCCATTCTTCTTTGGTTCATAGTTGAATTTCTCGAACATGTTGGAATATTCAGTCAATTAAAATTTATTATACTTTCTTGTATCATTGAAACGAAGAGACATACACCGGTTACTCTCACATAATGAACTTCGTTAAAGTAGCCATCTAGTCGGTGACTTTGTGAAATTTCTCCTAATAAGTATTTATTTTTCAAGGTTGGCTTAAAAAATATACTGACGACCATGTACCTAATATAATCTAGAATTACGTCACATGGAAAACGATGCATTTTTTATGGCGAACTTTCAATGACCTTTTAAAAAATTGTATGGCATTGATAAGTAAGTTAGAAAATTAGATTTTTTTTTTCGTCATAATATATGAATTACCAATGAGCAAAAGGTTTCGAGCTTTAGGGATTATCAAACTTCAGAAAAAAATCATTCTGGAAATGAACAATCAAAATAATGTCTTCTTTAAAAAACTGAAACGAAATTACTATTTGCCAGCCATTCATTAGCTAATTTTTTGTTGATTTGAGAACCCCTGCAGAATATTTCGCCTGCTGGTATCACTGCAAAAAGTGTCATAATACAACTGCCGAACAATACTGTTTCAAAAAAGTCGAATTTTTTCAAAAATATATATCGAGTTTGAAAATTTTACCAAGGAATTCCTTTTTTTTTGCGGCTTCTCATAATTTCTGGGTTCTGCTTCGTGAAGCTCAGCTTTCAAATATCAGACTCCAAGGCAAACTTTCAAGTGATTTTTAGTTATTACTTTTTAAAAAATAAGGTCGTTTAAATCCCTTTTTTCAAAAAATTGAAAATTTTCCGAATTCCGACGTTCGAGCTCATTTACAGAAAAATGGAATATTAACAACACACCTGAATTCGATTTTAAAAATAAAAAAATGAACCGTAGGGTATTATTAATTTTGCAAGTAACCTAAAAAATAAAAATAAACCTTTGTAATTTAATCTGAAAAACCTTGAGCAGATTTTGATACCTGATCGATATTTTCTCAAATCTGAGACAATAAGGGCCAGTTTCTAAAAATGGACGGTTTCCTATAATTGAAAAATTTCCAGATGTTGGACGATCCTTCGAAATTAGAGGATTTTTCATACTTCAGATGATTTTCCAAAATTTATAGACAGTTTTCCGAAACTCGAATGATTTTTCTCGTGCGTCAGTTTTTCAAAACTTGAAAATTTTCTCAAAAATTGAACAGTTTCCGAAATCGGAATCTTCTTTTCAACATTTTTTTTTTTTTATAAAATTGAAATGAAAAATTGAAAAAAAAAAAGAAATTTTGCAAACAACTTTTAATAGGTACCTACTGAAAAATTATTGAAAATCTGGCGAGAATCGAAAACTTCATCTACTAAAAATTCAATGTAGGTACTTACATAATTTTTCAAGAAAATGAAAATATTTCAGTAATATTTTAAAATTATTTTTGATGTCTTAGGTAACTGAAATGTCATACCTATTTTTCAAAAAAAAAAAAAAAAACATCAGTCATTGTCTCTCAAGTTAGAAACTAACGATTGTATTTTATTATTGATTGATTAATTCTTTTTGAGAATGAACAACTACAGCTGGGCTAAGGCATTGTGAAAAAAAGTAGCTTCACTTTTCAGTCGTTAGATCGAATCATATCATAATTTCTTTTCGTTGGATTCGTTGGTTTCCTTGTTAGAATTTCCATTTGCCCAAAATGCCTGCTCACCAGAAACAAATTTTAAATAGAACAAAGCTGCCATGAAATACATGATGCTGAACACAACGAAACAGATATTCCACTGGGAAAGACTCTGTAAAATAGAGATAAATTACAATACTTTTCAATGGGCACTGGCATTGTATTTATGTACAAATATGTATTTAGGATGCTTACATGAGAGGTAACAATGAAAGCCACTAAAGCTGGAACAATTATACCGGCAAAAGTAGCAATCGTGTTCACTACAGACATCAAGAAAGCTGCGTATTTTGGAGCGAAGTCGAGAATGAAAACGCTGAAAGATTGAAAAAAATACTCTAAGACAAGAACACCTCAATGGAATTGAAAATTTTGAAAAATTTTCTTATTTACTGCACATCGATGATTGTAAAAGTGCTGAAAAATTGGAAAACTGAAATTGCTACGATGTCTATGATGAAATTGGGCCAAATTGTTACCACGGCGAAGGAAAATGCTGCACTGAATAAACCAATGCTCGCAGAAAGTCTGTGGATCTGAAAATAAATAAATGCATTATTTATAAGAGCTTTTATTAGTTGTTTCGGCGAAATGAACTGCTGTGACTTGTGAGATGTCTGACATTGGTTATGGAAAGTATTTTATGCGATCTGATGTAATCACAGAGACATCCGCAGACTGGCATCGAAACTATGGCGAGTATTGACGGAATGGTGGAAATATAACCGATTTGTTGGATATCAGAGATCTTGGTGTCTGAAATCATAAGGTTGTGTCAATCATTTTGATATTGAATTGTAAAAAATTTTCTGTGGTGCTGAATAAAAATTTCGAAAGAAATAAGTAAGTAAATCAGGCAATTGAAATTGGTCATTATCTACAGTTTACAATTTAAAAGAACTTTCCTGACCTCAAACTAAGAAGGAAAATGGTTTCAAGAACATTATAATTTCATTACATTTACCTGATTTACCTACAGAATTGAATAATTAATACATGTATCTTGTCCTTTTGCTAAGCGAAAAAATGCTCAAATACCCCTTCAAATCCCTTTCTTGGCAAATTTATCATCACTCGCGTTATTGGGGTTGCCACTTTATTACATAGAGGGAGCTGAACTTGACCAAGAATTCATCTTTCAGTCTATTTACCTTTAATGTACTGTGGAAGATGCATCGAGGTGAAAATGTAACCACCTACGGTTGTAAATTCGGCCAAAGATGCTATCCAGAGAGCTGAACTGGTGAATATTTGTTTCCAGGGATACGTCAGCTTAAAAGAAATTTCGAAACATGAGTCATTTTGTTTCCCAAATATGATTCAAATCAATTTTACTTTTTCTTCGGTTGAACGACTGTTTAATTCATTTCGAATATATTGCTTTTCCGATTCACTGATGCAGCCATCATCTTCTGGATCATTCTTGACAATGAAGAACCATGTGCAAGTCCACACCAGAGACGTTATTCCTGTGAAATTTTACACAAAAATGATTTGAAGTAAAATTGACTCGTCTTGAAAGCAGGCTCAATTTTAGATTATCTAGTGACGTAAGTAGACCAAAAAGTTCAATTTCTTTGCAAAATCATCATTTTTATGGTTTTTTTTTTACCTTCTTCTATTACACCTCACTTTATCTCAGTTGAAAAAATTATAAAATGGCGATTTCCTCTTTTAATCTACACAGTCATTAAATAATCTCTAAACTTGTTTTTCATAACTTTTGAATTCTTTCGACTTTCAAGCGAAATATTCCTTAGACGTGAAAAAAAATTGATACGAAGGACTGAATCATTCCTGCGAGTCTTCAATTACTACGAAACTTGATTTTTTTCGAAATCCGTACCTTTTTCGGAAAAAAATGAACTCAGATAAATTTTTTCTATTTCTTCAGAATTTTTTCAATTCTCTCCACGGGGAGACCCGGATTTTCTCTGCACGGCCCTGAAAATTAGAGCTACTTTTTATTTTCTTCCTAAAAATATTCTCAAGGATAAAGATTTTTCAATCGCAATATTTTTTCTTGAATTATTTTTTAATTTTTTGGAATATCTACTTACAAGAAAAATTATTTCTTGCCCATAAAACTTTTTTCAATTTAGAATTTTTTTAAAACATATTTTTCATCTAAAAATTTTATAAAAATGTTGAGAAGCTTTGGCAAAAAATTGTGAAACCGGGTGTGAAAAATTTTTAAAAGAATTTGAAATTTCAAAAAACATCAAGCTCAAAGAATGGAATTTTAAAGTTGGTAGCGGAGAAAAAATTTCAATAGGTAGCTGTAAAAATATTAAAATTGAGAAAAATTTCAAGAAAAAAACTTGCGAGTTGGGCAAAATTGAGAAAAAATTCAATTGTTGAAAAATACGCGAGAAAAAATTTTTAGAGTTGAAAAATAACTTTGAAGAAAACTTACCAGAGTTGAAACAAATTCTTTAAAAAAGGCAAAAAAAAGTATATTGGAGTTGAAAAAAATTGATATTGGATTTGAAAATGAAAATATTTGCATGATAATTGAAGACTCGTATTTTATGAAAAAGATTCAATTACTGACCACTTCCATAAAATAGTATTTGCCAACTGTACTCTTTCAGCACCCAACCAGAAACCACGAAAGATGTTACTGATCCTACGTAGTATCCCACGACTCCGAATGAAACAAATTTTGAGCGTTCATCAGGAGGAGCCCAACGAGAGAAAATTTGAGGAACTCCGCTGAATATGAATGACTGAAAATATTCGATAATATTATCATGATATCCTATGGAATGTGTGGTGAAGAGAAAAAAAAAACGGTGAATTTTACCTACCTCAAAAAATCCAAGCACTAGATACACAATTACAAAAAAAGTAAAATCGATGGCCAACAGAAAAGGCGTGAAGAAAGTTATCAAAGACATAACTAGATATCCAATACAATAAATTGTACTGCCACCGATTTTACCAGCTAGATAACCTCCGAGAGAGCAAAATAGACGACCGTACGAAAATGAACTGAGTACAAGTCCTTTTTGCTGAGGAGTCCAGTCGAATTCAGCTTTCTACAAATGGAACAATGCACATAAATAATGTACATCTACGGATAAAAAAATCTTTATTTTCTCACCAATTCGGTGTACCTTGTTTGGCTGGAGACGTTTTTCAACGTAGTCATCTCCACCACAGCCATTGCTAAATTCGTATGCAAACAGGACATATTTGCATAACCTACAAATATCATAAACACAATCACATATCGTTTTGGAATTTCGCGTATAAAAAATTTTCGTATCATTTTCGCGTCGTATTGCTTCGAGAGGTAGACAAATAATGATAATTCGAAACATGTACGAATTTATGATGAGAAGAGCAATTTAGAATTTTGTAGTGTTATCAAAGAAAAGCTCCCTCAGCACTCGAGATTAGTATTTTTTTAATCGCAGAGTGTTGATACAAATTAAGATATTGTATTGAAGAGTTCTCAATAAAAAGTGTGCTGTACTCTTGGGAATTTTTAGTTTTTGATAAAGTGTCGAGTAAAAATTAATAAAATTTTATTCTTCCGAAGTTTCAGAAAAAAATTGTCTGATTCGAGTGTTATAGACATTGGACAACATAGGAACGTAAAAAAATTATGAAAATTTGCTTACTTCAACATTTTGATGTGTTCAGGATCAACTTATAAAATGGGAAAAAATTCAAATTTCTGATTTTTTTTAAAGGAAAAATCGTTCTGAATTTTGTAATTTTTCTATTATCCAACTACCTATCAAACATTCTGATACCTATTTAATTTGTGAAATGTACCCACAATTTAAAACAATTTTCCAATTGTAAGCAAAACTTGTGATTTTTTTTTTAATAGTGCTCAATTTTGAAAAAAAAAAACTTGAGAAGTGAGCAGTGTTCTGAAAAACTGGATGGATAATTTCTTATAATTTAAGTAAACTGCTTCCATTCATCTGTTGTTTTTTTTTCAAATTGAAAACTTGTCAAAGAATTGGATTATTTTTCGAATAATGGGCATATTTTTCAAAATTTGGATAACGTTCTATGAAGCATGGACGTTTCTGCGTTAAAAAATTTCCAAAATTGAATGATTTTCTAAAAATTGGACAGCATTCCTAAAAATTGAACTGCAATGGTGGATTGTTTTTGACCTCTGACCAAATCGTTTCGAATGTTTCTTCTCGATTCATTAATCCAAAAATACGAATGAAAACAACAAAATTGAACAAATATATTCATAAAAAATGATTCAAAAAAATACGAAGTAGCGTCGTGAAAAATATGTATGAGATATTTTAAGCTACTACAGATACTAGCATACCGTAATTATGAATGAAAGCTGCGTGTAGTCCAAAAGTCAGTTCAATACACAAAATCAATTTTTTAGATGGTTGAATGAGATCTTTCAAAATTGAAGCATTTTTTCAAATTTTGCACGATTTTCAACCTGTACGATTTTTCTTTGAACCAATATTTCTAAAATCTGGGCAGTTTTCTAAAAATTGAACATCACTGCTTCAGGTGACCGAATGGTTGTATTTTTGAAAAAAAAAAAATTGTCATCTCCCAAGTTTGAAATCATCAGTTGTCATATTTTTATTTTGAGAATTAACAGCTGTGCCTCGAAGGAGTGAAAATATAGTTGAATCCGTCATAATGCAAATATACGTATTATAATTTTTTTTGGTCACTGGGTACGTTAGTTTCCTTGATGGAATTTCCACTCGCCCAAAATGCCTGCTGACCAGAAACAAACTTTAAATAGAACAATCCTGCGATGAGATACATGATGCTGAACACAACGAAACAAATATTCCACTGATAAAGGCTCTATAAATTGAAGAAAAATTATAATTGTTCATTTTTTAATAGATATAAGTGCATAATAGCCATTGTTGATTTGAGATGCTTACTTGAGATGTAACAATACAAGCCACCAAAGCTGGAACAATGACGCCAGAAGTAGTAGCAATCGAGTTCACCACTGACATCAAGAAAGCCGCATATTTTGGAGCAAAGTCGAGAATGAAAACGCTGAAAGTTTGAGAAAAATTCATTGAGATGAGAATATCTCAGTGGAATTGAAAAAATTGAAAATTATGTTTGTGTACTTCAAATCGATGATTGTAAAAGTGCTGAAAAATTGAAAAATCGTAATGGCTGTTATATTGACGACGAAATTATGCCATATGGGCACCACAGCGTAAGAAAGTGCTGCACTGAACAAGCCAATGCTGGCGACAAGTCTGTGGATCTGAAAAGCGGTATCATTTTTATGATCTATGATGAGTTGTTTTGGCGAAATGAACTGTTTCGATATGTCTAACATTGGTAATGGAAAGTATTTCATGAGATCTGACGTAATCACAGAGGCATCCGCAGACTGGCATCGAAATTATGGCGAATATTTGCGGAATGGTGGAAATGTATCCTATTTGTTGGATGTCTATGTTGTTGGTATCTGAAATCATGAAATGATTATCAATTATTTTGATAAATATGAAAAATAGGAAACAGTCAAAATTGGTGCATAGGAAAATATTGGTGCCAATTTTTTGGAAAATAACTTGATATGAATTTTTAGATTAATTTTTAAAGACATTTTCCATTTTACAGTAAATTTTATCTTTGGATTTTAGTGATTTTTTCAAGGTTTGTGAATTTGAAAATGAAGTTTTTTGTGGTGTTCTTCGATAATTTAGTAGGAATTTATGAATGAGAGAGTTGAGCATTGTGATAATTGATGCGAAAAAATTATTAATTTTAGTTAATAGCTGGAAAAAATGGAAATATGACGTCAAACTCAGTAGTAGAATGATTCCAAAACTATTTTAATTCAATTATTCAATTAAATCTAGTCGAACGGAATTAGGTACATTTATCTAGTTTTTGACCAATTTTTTGTATGTCACAGATTTTGGTGTTCAAAATAATGAAGAGATGTCGACTCTACTAATTTTGATGATGAATTCTGAAATCTCACAGATTTTTGATCTTTGCACAGATGAAAAATCAGCGCAATTGGCTAAAAAATCGAGCCGAATATAAATTTTACACTCAATTTTTACTTCATTTTTGGAATAATTATGCTGCTCATTTTTCAATCAAATTCATCAATTTCACAACTTCCTTCCAATTTTTTCAGTAATTTTTTCGAGTTTGTGGAATTTTAGTAGAAATTTGATGAATTTGACCAAAAGTTCATTTTTTGGTATACATTTACCTCTGATATATTGAGGAAGATGGATCATGGTAAATACGTAACCGCATACGATTGCAAATTCGGCCAAAGATGCTATCCAGAGAGCTGAGCTGGTGAATATTTGTTTCCAAGGATATATCAACTTGAAGAAAATATTGAAACACGAATCATTTTATTCTTCAAAATGCGATTCAAATTAATTTTACCTTTTCTTCGGTCGAGCAAGTGTTTAATTCATCTCGAATATATTGAATTTCCGATTCACTGATCCAACCGTCATCTTCTGGATCATTTTTGACAACGAAGAACCAAATGCAAGTCCACACCAGGGACGTTATTCCTGTGAAATTTCACATAAAAATGATTCACAGTCAAATAAAATTGTCCAGAAAACGATTCAATTACTGACCACTGCCATAGAATAGTATTTGCCAACTGTACTCTTTCAGAACCCAACCAGAAACCACGAAAGAAATGACTGATCCGACGTAAAACCCTACAACGCCGAATGATACGAATTTGGAGCGTTCATTTGGAGGGGCCCAGCGAGAAAAAATTTGGGGAACTCCACTAAATATAAATGACTGAAAATATTCGATGGAATATTTTTTTTCTGTTTCGAATATGTATCATGGAGATTCATAAATTTTACTTACCTCGAAAATTCCAAACAACAGATACATTATCACAAATAAAATAAGATTGGTTGTCAGCAAAAAAGGCGTGAAGAAAGTTATCAAAGACATGACTAGGTATCCAATACAATAAATTGTGCTGCCACCGAGTTTACCAGCTAAATAACCTCCAAGAGGGCATAATAGACGACCATACGAGTATGAACTGAGTACGAGCCCTTTTTGTCGAGGAGTCCAGTCGAAATCAGCTTTCTACCAATGGAATAAGGTGCATATCTATTTAATTTATGCATGAAGACCCAATCTTCGAAACCAAATAAATATTCAAATGCTCTGTTCACTCACCAATTCAGTGTACCCAGCTTGGTTGGAAACGTTCTTCAATGTAGTCATCTCCACCACAGCCATGCCTAAATTCGTATGCAAATAGGTCATGATTGTGTAACCCATGAATATCATAAACACAATCACATATCGTTTTGGAATCATTTTCGCGTCGTATTGCTTTGAGAAGTAGATAAATAATGAAAATTTGAATCGTGTGTGAAATGATGATGAGACCAACGCTTTAGAATTTTCAAGTATTATTCAATTAAAAGTTACCTCAGCACTTGAGATAATTTCAATCGCCGAATGTTGATGCAAATAAATGACGTTGCATTAAAGTGACACCAAGAGAAGTTATTACCTGGCTCATAATTTTTTGATCAAAATTCGAAATCCAACGATTTATAGTCTGTTTTTTTTTTAACGTGAGCCCTGACTTTTTCGCTATGTTAAGGAGTCGAAAATGGTCCTTGACCCAGAATTTGTCAAAATTGGTCCAAAATGTTACTTATGGTCTAGAAAGACCCCCAAAAATTTTTGACCCCCCCCCCCCCTCATCCCACCCCTTTCAGAATTATTGCGCTTTTAATGTCGAAAAGTCAGGGCGCACCTTAAAAAAAAAAAAAAAAAAACAGACTATACGTCCAGATTTATTTTCTTTCCATTCGGTATTTTTTCAATTTATATAATTCCAAATTATTTTCAAAAATGGGCTCAATTTTTGAAAATTTTCCAACTGTGAATTTTCAAAATTCAAATTAACGTTGATTCATTGATTTTTTCCTATTTTTATATTTTCATGATTTTTTAAATGTTCTTGTATAATTCCTTATTGATTTTTTTTTTGACAAATTCAAAGTTGAAAATTTTTAAACCAAAATGAAGTTAGCAACTTTTTGAAAAAACATGTAGATAGTTGGAAAAAATTGGGGGAAAATTTTAATTGAAAAAATTGTGTTTGAATAGGTGTGAAAATATAAAGTAAAAAAATTGAAAAAATCAAAATCGGAAAAATTGTTGAAATCGGTCAAAATTTTTTCCAATTCTGGTGTGTTTTCCAACTAATCAGTTTTTTAAAAATCCAAATAGTAATTTTTTTTGAAATTGCTCTATTTTTCCATGATTTTTTTGATGTATGGGGAGGTTATCCTCGTAATTTTCTCATTTTTGTGAATAATTTCAGGAATTACTATTCCCTTTTATACTCTTTTTGAAGAGTTATAGTTATTCTTCAGAAACAAAAATTAATTTCCTGAAGCAGGAAGCACTTTTACCAATAATTATTCTTTCATAATCTCAAAAAGGGCAAGCTAATTGAAGCATCGATTGCTCAAGGTTACTTTTTGCGACTTGACTCCAAGTAATGATAATTTTTCTTGTAAATAACGGGAAAATATTTCTATTTTATTTTATTTTTTTGTTTAAATGACAAATCGAGTAGCTTATTGCGAGGTCACAGTTTGATTCTTATCATTATACTGCATCGTTACTTCTCCGGAACTATAATTAGCCCACGATTGCAGCTTCCCTGATCCAAATATTAAATAAAAAACCGCGATACCAAAACATGCGCTGCTTAAAGCTAAAAAGCAAACGTTCCATTGCTGAATACTCTGAAAAAATATGCACACAGACAATTAGACATCGATTACTCGGCGAATTTTAAACGAGAACGATTTTATGATGATAACTTACTTTAGAAGTTACAATGTACCCGACCAATTTAGGAGTAATTATGCCAGAACTGGTAAAAAAAGCGGTACCAATAGAGGTGAGAAGTGAAGCATATTTTGGGGCGAGATCAATAACCATGACTCTGAAATAAGATCAACACTGATTTTAAAAAAGTGATACCATCAGAAGAAATACCATTGTTGATCGCTTACAGAGTTGTCATTATGGCAAATGTGCTGAAAAATTTGCTCACTGATATGGTAATCATTCTAATGGTGAAATTGGAACATAAAACGAGAAGAGTGTAGCCGGCAGCGCTGCTAAATAAACCGATGGCCACGAAGAGCTTGTGATTCTGTAACATCGTAAATATCGAAGTTCATACAAAAGATTGAAATGTTGTCAAATGCCAATATGAAAGGTCGTATACATTCGTGGTAGAGAGTATCTTATTCGATCTGATGTGATCACTGATGCAGCCGCTCATTGGCGTTGAAATTATCGCGCAGATTTGAGGTATCATCGAAATGAAACCGATTTTCTGGATGTCTATTTTGTTGGTATCTGGAATACACAGATTTCAGAAGTTAATGTATGACAGATTCGTATTATAGAAAGAGCACAAAAATCATTGGCAGCGTTCGATAATGTCCGCAAGCTCGAACACCGTGTAAGAAAATTTATTTGGTGCTTAGCGCACTTAGCAGCATGTGAAAAAAATACCAGCCCTTTAAAATTATCTAAAGTCAGGCATAGACCGGAGGTCTTTTTTTTTTGCTAATTGAGCTGCAGTGTTGCTTTTAATTGTAAGATTTGGAAATTCACATTTTAAAGAGCTGTTGTGGAAACGGGATGTTCTTGATAATGATGTGAAAAAAAGTGATGATGGAGCCGATGGAGGAGAGGTTAAGAAAACAAGAAGAAATTATTGGTCCCTTTTTAAGGTCTTACCAGGTTGTGAATGGTCATAGACATAAATTTTACTACCAAAAAAAAATCATTAACAATTACAAATTAGGTACCTACTTTTTTTTTTAACTACAGACATTTATTTGGAAAAAATTTAATAAAATTTTAGTTTCGATTTTTTTTTTGTTGCAAAAATCCTACTCCCCTTGCTACATTTGGGTTCACTGATGATATTTACGATGCGTCTGAAAAATTATTTTAACAATTCTTCTTTAGGAAAGTATAATTTGGGAAAATTTGAAAGAATCTTCATTAAAATTTATCAATTTCAAGAACATGTTTTTGATATGTAAAATTTGTAGTCCGGTGAAAAACCGAATGTTCATTTTTGTGATTCAGGTTTTGGACATCACGAAAATAAACTTTCAATTTTTAATTCATTTATTTTTATTTTTTCTTAAGAAAATAATTTCTTCGGATAGTCAAACATTCGATGATTTTAAAAAAGTTAGAGTAGAGGGGGTTGATTTTTGTAAGCGATAAGTATTTAAGAAAAAAAAGTCATTTTTGGATTACTTTTTGGCTACCTACGAGCACATATCTTTTGGCTCAAAATTTTTTTTTGAAATAGTTTTCTATCCCATTATAAAATTTCATCTCAAAATTATTATTTTTTGCCTAAATTTATCAATTTTCAACTTCAAATTGTAATAAAAAATGTTCTCACCTTAAAAATCTTTCTTATTTTTTTTTTCTTTAATACCTAACTTGTTTTATTTAGCTTTGAAATTATACCATTCAAAATTTTCCTACTAAATTTTCAAGTACCTATAAAAATTTTAGAAAAAATATAGGCTGGAAAATTTTTTGAGAAACTCAAGATGAGAAATTTTGAAAAAAAAATCGAAAGTTTTTGAAAGTTATAAAATCAAAAAATGGAATTTTGGAGTTCACAGTCGAGAAAAATTGCAGTAAATATATAAATTTTAGGCCCGAAAAAATGTTGGTAAACGAAATAAAAAATGAAAAAAAATTGGAGTTGGAAAAAATTGAGAAGAAATTTTAGAGTTGAGAAAAAAGTTATTCAAATTGAAAAATTTTCAAGCGAACCCATCGGGGTTGGAAAAAATGGTACGTGAAAAGATTTTAATCTTGAAGAACATATCGAGAAAAAATGCTGCGAGTTGAAAATACATCTGAGGAAAAAATATTGAAGTTGAAAATTTTTTAGAAGTTTCAAAGAAGAAATTTCATTTTTGTGCCAGATACATATTTCACGTTAATTTAGTCATTAATCGACCACAGTTATCTATTTCGTTGAAAATCATCAAAAACCAAAGTTAGGATCCTGGCAAAGGGTGTAGTGGGCGGAGGGATAAAATTTTTATTTTTCTCCCGATCAGCTGTGATACCCACTCGTAGAAAACTATGAAAAAAATTATTAAACGTCACCCTTGATTTAAATCACTCAAATAACTCAAAAGTTACCATGAATATATTGTGGCAAGTAAAGGAATGTAAAAGTATGACCAATTCCTATAGCGAATTTCACCAGGCAGCCTGCCCAAAATGGCATACAAGTCAGTATATGTCTCCATGGGTATACGAGCTGTAAAAAAAAAATGCAAATGTGTAGGCGATTTTTTTAAAAAAATGGTAAAAATTTCGATATATTTTTACTTTTTCTTGGCTGTAGGTGCAGTTCACTTTTTCCTGAATGTATCGACGTTCTACGTCGCTGATGCATTTATCCTCTGCGGGATCATTTCTCACTAGAAGTACCCAAGTACAAAACAATACAAAAGATGCGATTCCTGCCAAAAAAAAAGTGTGAAATGCTTAATATTTATCGAGGTGATCAGAAAAATAAATGGGAACCTGAAAAGTTAATTTTTTTACCACTAACGTAGAATAGCACTTTCCATCCCCAATTATGCAATATCCATCCAGAAACCACGAAAGATGTGGCGGATCCAAAATACGATCCGATCAAACTGAACGAGACGAACTTGGCTCGTTCATCTGGAGGAGCCCAACGCGAACATAATTGAGCTCCACCTGCGTATGAGAACCCCTGCTCGCATCGAAAAATTTAAAATTCAGCTGTAGAGATCGAATCTTGAGTGAAATAAATTTTTCAAAAATCAAAAACTGTACCTCGAACATTCCGAAGATCACGTTGATTATGAAGAATAAGTCGAAACTGGTACATACGATTGCTGGACTGATTAAAGTGATCAGTGACATGGCCAAGATTCCAACAGCATAAATTGTTGCTCCTCCAAATTTTCCTGCCAGAAAACCTCCAATAGGGCCGAGTAACCGACCATAGGCGAAACTACTGATGATATTTCCTCTTTCTGTTGAATCCCATTTGAATTCTACTTTCTGAAGCGAGTTGGAGAAGAAATTAATTATTTTTATTCGGGTATTAGGTACTTATGCTGATTTTTTGTTTGAAGTATAAAATAGTGTTGGGTTTTACCTTTGCTATGGTGCCATTTTCGAAAGTGATGTCTTTCAAGCTAGTCATATCTACCAAAGCCATACCCAAATTGCTATGTAGGTAGAAAATATTCGTATACCCGAAAAATATCATAATCACAATCACACATCGTTTGGGGATTTTATACTTTGAGGATTTCGTTTCCAATTCCATTGTCCGAATTGTATTCTTATTTTACGTTCACGAAACAAACAAAAAAAACCACCAAATTAAACCATAACATAATACAACTGGCGATTTGTCTGTCTGAGTCGTTTCTTAATCAGTGATAAATTCGCAAAAAATGATAAATAGTGAATTATTAAATTGAACTGACGTCGGTAATACCCACAATTTTAAAATATAATACGTATTTTTACGATAATTGTGGAAATGATGCGTTTATTTCGTGAACTATAGATGGATGTCGAGACACCGACATTTTTAAGGTCAAGTTTATCGCAGATTTTTTCATGAAAGTTTATCGCAGTGATATTGTCTTAAGTTTTATTACGCCTTATCGTAAATTTTTCTTGGTTTATTTGAAAGTAATTGCTCGTTTCCTTCAAGTTTAAACGCTATAGAAGTACTATTGTTATTCTTGCATCAAAGTGTACAGATATAGGTATCTCATCTATAGGATCTTTATCAAACTGACACGAAAAAATATTATGAGCTTTATATTTTTCAGTTTGGATTAATTTTTTTATTTTTACCGAAAAAAAAAACCGAACTTATTATTTGAATTGTTTTGGTCCCTTCCTCTCTTTCTCAGAGCGACAAAATTTGTAATCAAAATTAGGGTGTCTAGCAAGTCGGAAAAGTAGGTTGAAAATTAGTAAAATAATAAAAAAATCTCCCAAAAATTCGCGAAAAGTCAAGAAAGCATGAGAATTTTTTTCCAAAATTAGTATGTTTAAAATTTAGGGGGAAAATAAAAATCTTACACGAGCAGAAAAAAATTGAAAAAATTCCTCTTCGTTTCACTCGAGTTCAATGAAGTAAACTGATTGATTATTTCCAAGGAAACGGGTTAATAGTTCGTCAGGTTCATATGAAATGGAAATATTTCAAAAATAAATTATTAGGTATCTCAAATTTCAATTTTCAACTTTTGCTTCGTCTAGGAAGACGGGACTGATGTCTCATAAAAGTTGATTAAGTACTGGAAAAATTTCCAACCGAAAAATTGGTCAAAACTTTGATCCAAATTTGTTTTCCACTTACCTAGTACCTTTTATTTAGAACATTTGAAATTCTGAAAATAGAACACGCTTGAAGAATATGGTATGAGTTTGTGTGTGAACTTCTACTAAAAAAAATTAAAAAATCTGAAGTCTGAACTTGAATGATCTGGTGAAATTTCTCCTCTCCTCCATCATCTCGAAACCCAATTCCAATCGGGATTTTCAAAAATGTCTTTTTTGTATTGAATAATAATTATTTTCGCGTAAAATTTGTATAAAGATAATGTTTTCATGTTGGATTGCTATATTGAACAGGGGAAGTCACAAAAACCTATCTATGCAGTACATATTATTCAAGATCGGCTCGATAGAAATATTTGTCTACTTTTTTTCAATATATGATCAAAATATGGTAAAAATAATGTAATTTAACCAATTTAGAAAATTTTCACTGCTTGGAATACAAAATTATGTTTTCTTATAAACTTAGAAATTTTTTTAAACGAGTTTAAAAAATAACGCCATCTCAGTTTTTTTATACGTTATTCAGCACAAAAATTTGCATCATATATATTTTTTTCAGAATTTTTGAAGGTGTCCTTCATGCAAAAATACCATTTTTTGACTTTTCATGCTAATTTTTGGCATTAAAAAAAGTGGCAACACTGATTTCAAAAAATCGCCAAAAAGCTCATCAAAGGCCTTACACATTACAAAAAGTTTCAACTTTCTACCAAGCACTGATTCTGAGTTATCCACGCTCGAAATTTACCATATCCAACTTATGCTCAAAACTTTGAGGGCTCATGGCTGCCCTCCAAAAAGACTTTGGAAGCTTCGGTTTGCGCCATTCGTCATCTTTTATCGAGGTCTACACACATGCAAAAAATCAAAAAAAATCGAAGACCCCACTTTCCACTTCGTGGTTGAACTGACATGGAATGACCCAGGAAGAAAACGATTTTTCTGCTATAAAATCTTGAAACGGTCTGGAAATTCAGTTTCTGAATAGAACTTTCTCAGGTCGGAATTATGTAATTTTGTATTAGGCCAACAAAATTTTGTAAACATTTTTTTTTTGAAATCAGTTTTCAAATCAATTTTCCAACCAAATTTTCACAAACATCAGATTTAACTGGAATTTCTTCAGCGCTTTTTTTCAATTTTCCTGGTAATTTGCAGATTTTTATGTTCTTATACTGAGTGATTTTTGATGAAAATTGGAAATCTTTTCAAATATTTGAAACCTCTTTATTATTATCGAGATCATTTTCGCTTCGTTTTGTGAAATTTTAGTGAAATGTTGCGAATTGTGGCGACATTTCGCTCATTTTCCTCGGATTATGTACTATTTTCACGATTTTTTTTTGGAAAAATTCATCTTAATATCATTATCTAGCATTGCAAAATCTTTCTGAAATGTAAATGATTCAAATACCCTTTATATTTGAAATTTTTATGGCTATAATTTTTTGCAATTTGTTCGAGAAGGCATAAACTAATACCTATAAGGTAGTCTGTTGCAAAATCACATAACTTGTTCAATTGAATCTCCGTTAGTCTTGCTTGGCTTGTAATTAGACCATGATCGCTGTTTTCCAGATCCGAACATTATATAAAGTAAGCCAATAACAAAGCATACGCAGCTTAGAACTATGAAGCAAATATCCCACTGATGAGCATCCTGATAAAATAACCTATGATTAGATTAACGTTGTCCATGATCTCATAAGTGAGAAATTCCAACTCGTAGTGTAATTTTGAGCCGAAATGAAAATAAATCGAAATTAGATAGTTGAAGAAATAGGTATTCAAAATTTCAAAATGCTGAAATCATTTTTTTAAATTTTGGTGAATTTTTGAAATTTAAAAACTACTTAATCGCCCTAAAAAATGTAAAAATTTTATGCAATCCATGAAAACAAATGAAATTCGTAATGATATGACCTATTTCGAATTTTGATCATTTTTATGGGATTTTAGAAATTTTGCTTAATGAGCTGCCTACATGTATGTACTTCAAAACCACTTGATCGCGACACAGTCTTAGGTATACATTTTTTTCTTTATCTGTGTGATATTCGTTCGTGAAAGCTGAATGCATGATGTGCGAATACGATGGATTACAATTTACAACGACCCTGAGATAATGTTGAGACAGTTAATGCTTTATGATCAATTCCATTAACGTCAAATTGAATCCACTTCTAGTTGGTGTGTGTTGGGTTGTGGTGACATTGCTGGCAGGAGTATGGTGAGAGTTGGAAAGAATCGTATCTTTTTTGTTTGGTATAATTTGTAGAAAATTCTTCAAGTAATTTTGAAATTTTGAAAAAAATAAAATGAAGCCCAAATGCATTATTTTGCATTTTAACCAGTTTTTTTTTCAACATTTTAAAATATTTATTCATTGAGATTTCGATTTAAAAAAGTTGTATTACCTATTCGGTGTTTGAATTTTGGCAACAGTGTTTTTCCAAATTAATTTTCCAGCACAAAGTAAAAATTTAAAAAATAATTTTATTCAAAGAAATATATAGGTATATTATAGTTTGTCTCAAAATCACATTACTCGTTCATTCGAATCTCCGCTAGTCTTATCAGGCTTGTAATTAGACCATGATCGCTGCTTTCCAGATCCGAACATCAGATAAAAAAGTCCAATAGCGAAGCATACGCAGCTTAAAACCACAAAGCAAAGATTCCACTGGTAAATATCCTGATGAAAATAAATTATCGATAATAACATAATAAGATTACAATTAGCTTAAAATGATTCATGATTTTATAAGGATGGTATATTCCAAATCAGAGTAAAATTTTGAGCTGATAAAAAAAATATATTAAAATTAGGTACACCATTAAAAAATTTTAAATCCAAAATTTCAGACGCTGAAATTATTCATTTCTGGAATTTTGGCGAATTTTTAAAATTTCATAATTACTTCATCGCTCCATAAAAACGGAAATTTAATGTAATTAGGAAAAAAAGAAATTCGGTATCTGTACACCCTACCTTGACCTCACGAATTAATTGAATATGGCATCAAGATGTTTCGAGGCCCTTAAAAAAATTTGGAATTTTCAAATCCCATAATAATGATTGAAATTTGGAAAATTTTTCTTCGAAAAATGTGAATAAAGTTCATTTTCTTTCACTTCAAGTAGTATTTTTCAGAAAAAATAATTTTTTTGAAAATTGATGATTTTTTACCTCCTGATCTTTCCGTCAAAAATCACTGATTTCTTGACCAGTTCCCAATGTCAAAAAATCAATAACCGATTTAAAACTTATCCATCTCCATTTTTTCTTGAAATTGCAGCCCTCCCTTAATTAATTTCTGAATGCATTTGCGATCAATGTTGATAATCCACGATTATTAAGGAAAAAGGGTCATTTTGAAATTTCAAAAATCACTGAAATTCGAGAAAACTACTTTGGCAGCTGAAAGTTAGAATATGAGACTTTTTAATGGTGTATTTTCGATTCATTTTTATTTCAGCTCAAAATTTCACATCGATTTGAGAATTAAGATACCTCCCTTGTCAGAATTGTTTCGAACTGACTTACATGGGAAGTGACGATGAATCCAACTAATATCGGAAGGACAATACCAGAACTGGTGAAAAATACATTAGCTATCGAGTTCAATAGTGAAGCATATTTTGGTGTGAGATCGAGGAACAGAACTCTGTAATTGGAAATTATTTTTGATTATTCATTTTTTTGATGAATTGCATGTGTACTAATTTTTATGATCTATCTATAACTTTTCAACTTACAAGATGGTTGTAATCGCAAAAGTGCTAGAAAATTGTAGTACTGACAAAGAGATTATTCTAATCATCAAGTCGGACCACAAAATTATGGACAAAAAAGCAATGGTACTGGCAAATGTGCCAATACTTATAAAAAGTTTGTGAATCTGAAAAAAAAACTACATAAATTAAAAATGAAGTAAAAAAATTTATCGAAATTGATCTCAAAAATTGCCATTTGTACGTATCTATCATATTGATGACAGGAAATTTGACGAGTTGGACTCACGTACATTTGTAACAGACAGAAGCTTGTGTGATCTCATATAATCGCTTATACATCCGCTGATTGGAGCAGAAACAATGGCACAGATTTGTGGGATCATCGAAACGAAGCCGATTTTTTTGATATCCATATTATTGGTGTCTGGAATCATGCGGTGGTGCCAAGTGCTGATTGAATCATTTAACGATATGAAAATTTTCTGGATTTATGTTTTTGCATAGGCGAAGATAAGGGTATTGGGAGTCTAAGCCATCCCCCAAAGGTGGAATCAGGTTTCCCAAATAATTTTCATGCGCATGTTTTACTCAAAAAAATTTTATGGGATGAATTTCCTGGCTTTTTTTTTAAGCTGCTAAAGTGGTTGTTCTAATACCTACCTATCTAAATTGATTTGTAAACTAGCACAAAAATCACAAAATTGAAGAAGAAAAATTGTTTTCAAAAATTTGATAAAGCACAATTTTTTGTTGAAAAACTTTGAGAAGGACGAAATTTTTACTCCGCAGTAATGGAATTTTTTATTCAACAAAACACAAAAAAATAAAATCATTTTCTTTCTGAAAATCGGTAATTTTCTAAATCTTCGGTTGAGTCCAAAATATTAATGTATAGTAAAAAATAAGTTTGAAGATTTCGCCCCTTTTTCATTTGGTAGAGGTTCTAAAATATTGATTTAAAAAATTAAAAAAATTCTGAGTTTTTAATGTTTTTTTAAAAAAAATTGTCTTTCTTGCTTATCTCGGACTTGATTAATATACTTAGGCACCTGGTTATTTTTCAAAATGATATTGTGAACTCTCCCTTTTTTCAACTTAGATAGGTAATTGAATATTTTGTGGAGAGAAAAATTGGTCCTTCTTACGTATTAGGGAATTTATAGTCTGGATCTGTTTTTCTAAAGCGGAACTTTTTAAAGATTTTCAATTTTTTCGGAAGGAGACGTGGTCGAATAGTTTTTTTTAGACAAATTTTAGAAGGCAAATCTCTTCTTTTTAAATAATCGTAGTCCACAATTTTTACACTTTCTCACCTTCAGTAAAAAAGTTTTGTCTCCGAAAAGAGATTCAGCAATCAGAAAAAAAAATGTAATAGTGGTGAGAATTTTCTGGAGGGGGAGAAAGGACGTCAAAAGTGAACGGTTCAATTCCTTTTCAACTTCGGCCCAACACCCCCCCACCCTCTCCAAAAAAACTCATGTTCTATCTCCGCCTATGTGGATTTGAAAATAAAAACAGTTTTTGGTACCTTTAATGTACTGTGGTATGTACAAAAATGTAAAAGTATGATCACATCCTATCGCAAATTTTGCCAGACAAGCCACCCAAAATGGCATGCAAGTTGCAATTTTTTTCCACGGATAAATCAACTGTGTAAATAATTACGTAAAACTTGCATTATGATTCAGAGTTGGATAAAATTTAGGTGACAAAATATGAAATTAAATCACTTTTTCGCTGTCGTAGTCGCAGTTGATTTTTTCTTTAATGTATGTTTTTTCCTGTTCGCTCATTCGATTATCATTTGAAGGATCGTTTTTCACCACGAAACCCCAAATCAAAAACCATATGAATGAAGCTGTTCCTGGAATAGAATGAAAATTAGGTTGTTTAATTTTTATGTTTGTATGTGCCTGTGATGCAATGTATTTCAATTCTGCAGAACTTACCGCTGAAGTAAAACAATTTTTCCCAATTCCAAGTATTTAATATCCATCCTGAGATTATGAAAGACATGCCGGATCCGAGATTTGCCCCGATAACGCTAAAAGACACGAATTTAGCTCGTTCATCGGGAGGGGCCCAGCGTGAGAAGATTTGTGTGACACTGGCGTATGAGAATGTCTAATTCGAATAATTTTTTTGGTGAGTGTTCAATCTTTTTAGTCTGATTTTTAAACCAAGTAGTTTTTAACGACTTCAGGTTATAAAATGTTTTGCCCACCTCAAAAGTTCCGAGGATCATATTGGTTATAACAAATAATTTGAAATTGATGTACAAAAACATGGGACTGAAAAAGGTGACCAATGAGGTGACAAGAATTCCAGTGCTGTAAATTGTACTGCCTCCAAATTTTCCTGATAGAAATCCTCCTATTGGGCTGAGCAGTCGACCGTATGAAAAACTACTCAATATGAGATTTTTTTGTTGAGGAGTCCAGTAAAAATCGGCTCTCTGCTGTCAAATGCAATTTTCCCCCATTTTCAAAATCTATTGAAAAATTGTACATTATGAGATTTGAAAATTACTCACCTGTTGTACGGTGCCATTTTGAAGCACGATATTTCTCTCTGTGGTCATCTCCACCACCGCCATACCCAAGTTGGAATGTAAATAAAACATATTCGCGTAACCGATGAAGACCATTATTACGATTATGTACCTTTTGGGGAGCTTGATGAATTGAGGAAGTAACATTTTCGTCGCAGTTGATCAGCTTGTATTTTAAAATAATTTGATCGCGACACAGTCTTACGTAGATATGTACTTACATTTTATTTGTGTGCAATTTATTCGTGAATGCTGAAAACATGACGTGCAAACGCGATGGATTATGCAAAGACCATGAGATAATGGTGAGAGAGATAATGCTTTATGATCAAGACTACATACAAACTTCAAATTGAATCCACTTTTAAGTGATGTGTGTTCGGTTGTGGTGGCATTGGTGGTAGGAGTTTAGTGAGATTTGATTTGGACATTTTGGAATGAATCTGGTGTGGTTTTTTTTGGGGAGGAGGGAAGAGTTAGAATACGTATGGGGTGAAAATAGAATGGTCATTGGTCATTCGCAAAATTACATCTCTTAGATTAGAAAGAAAAACACCAATTTAGAAATTTGACATTCCCATATGTTTTCGACATTTTATTGCAGGTACCTATTCGTTTTTAATTGCCAATTTAAAAGAAAAATAATAAAATAAAGCATAAATATCTTGCTTTTTTTTCAACATTTTAAAATTCTTTTTCTTTTTTTTTCGACACTTTAAAATGCTTTTTTATTTTTTCAACATTTTAAAATGCTTTTTCATTTTTTCAACATTTTAAAATTCTTTTTCATTTTTTTTTTCAATATTTTAAAATGTTTTTTCATTGATATTTCGATAAAAATTTCTGATATAGGTATTCAGTTTTTGAACGTGTAATTTCGGAAATAATATTGGCAACAGTGTTTTTTCAAATTGTTCAATCTGTTTATTTTTTGGATAAACTCTAACTTACTCACTTTTACGTTAAATATATTTTTTGTTCAAAAATTCGAAGGAACGAATAATCAAAATAAAATAATGGAGCGATGCGATAATATGATGATAATGAAAAATACATGATAAAACGAATTTGAAAATATGAAAATAATATACATTAAATTCCAGGCATTTTTTTTTTTACCATCCTTGATGGGGTAGGTTCAGGTTCTGATTTTCGAAGCAGTCTGTTGTTGTACATTCCTTGCTGTTAAATTAATTAATGACGTAAAATATGGTTCGAAATCCTTCATATCACGTACAGAGATCCAAATATTCGGAAAAACTATAAAAAACTGTAAAATTCATCAAAATTTGGAATGTTGCGCCTCCTCCTACTCCGCCCCATGAAGACGTATGAAGCTCGTAAATGAGTCTAAGACATTTGCGAACCAACTATACTCGGAATTAAAAATTAAATACAAAAGATTCATATTTAGGACTAAGGGCCATATTCATAAGCGATACTTGAGTATCACTTGGATAAGTAACGAATTTTAAAAATATTTCCTTTTAGGATTAATGGAGCCTTGCATACAAATTTTTCATTCGAATCAATAATCAGATGCAAAAGTATCGATTTATCATTACAAAACCATGAAATTATCATTTCATAACTCAAAAAATTTGCGTTTTGAAATTCGTTGCTTAGCCAAGTAATACTCAAGTATCGTTTATGAATGGCCCTAAGTAGTTAGTAATAGTCGATTTTTTGATCTATTTTTTGGGGTGGATCAAAACTGATGAATTTGAATTTTTTAAATATTATTTTCCAAGAAAAATCCTAGAACCATTTCAAGATCAGAATCGACCAGTACGAAAAATAAAATTATCAGAACCAAAAAAAACCAATTCAAAACCAAAATCAGCAGCAGCGTCGGAAGATTTTTCGGGATTGATGCAAAATGAATTTTTAAAATTTGGAAAGCTGAGATATTTCTACTCAAAAACTAGTATTTGTGATTTGTATGCTCCTGAGACGATAAATAAATTTTTTGTAGTGGGGGAGGGAGGAGGTCGAATTTGAATATTATATTAAAAAAAGTTACGAATATTATTCGTATTTTCCCTTGAAATGAGACACGGTGATTTCATATTTGTATTTAAAAGGTCCTAGAGTGACCTAGATCCCTCGATTATGATTTTGTTTCGATTTTAATGTCAGATATCATCGTAAATCTTACTTTGGCGATGAACTTTTCTTTTGCTACTAAATTGCATGCAAAATTGGTATAAAAACACGTAAAATAATTTAATCACAATTTACGAGCAGAATATTAATTCTAACGAGATTTACACTCCATCTTCATAATTTTCTCGATCAACTTTTCTATTGGGTGTATAATTGGCCCACGAACGAAGTCTACCAGATCCGAATTTCAGATATATCAATCCAGAGCACAAATACACACAGCTCAGCGTAATGAAGCAGATATTCCATTGGAAAATGCTCTGAAAAAAAAATCGAAAGGAAAATAGTTCTGAAAAACTTGAAGTTTTGAAAATAATATTTAAAATTAATGTTTCAAAGGCTTACGTGTGATGTGACAACGAAACTCACAAGTACCGGAGTAATTATACCCGAACTGGTGAAAAATATATTCGCAATTGAGTTCAAAAATGAAGCATATTTTGGAGCAAGGTCAAGAAACAGGACTCTGAAAATCAATCGAAAGTCATAATCACGAATGAATTCAAAGTGATGTTAATTTGAATAGCGAAAAAGTGTCTTTTTACAGTATATCTGTCATGGCGAACGTGCTGAAAAATTGGAATAAAGATATAGCGATCATATTGGCGGTGAAATTTTGCCACAGAACTACCATCACGTAGACAATGGCTCCGGTAAATAAACCGATACTTGTGTAAAGTTTATGAACCTGTAAAAATCATTAAATTGAGCGAGACTGTCGAAAATAAATTGACCGAGGTGGGAAAAAAAATTCATTAACATTGGTAATTGATAAAATTTTATGAGATTTAATATAATCGCCCAGGAATCCATTAAGGGGTGTTGAGATAATAGCACAGATTTGAGGAATTGTTGATAGGTATCCTATTTGTTTGATGTCGATGTCGTTGGTATCTGAAATTAAACAGCGTTGATTATAAAATTAGCTTCAAATGTAGTGATGATATTTTTGGTTTGTTCTTCCTAACCTTTTATGTATTGTGGTAAGTAAATGGCTGTGAACGTGTAACCACATCCGACTGAAAATTTTGCCAGGCAGCCAACCCAAAATGGCATACAAGTCAATATACGTCTCCAGGGGTATACCAGCTGAAATTATTTTAGAAATGATGATGAAAAATTGAGAGAAAAATTGTTTCGTTTCATTACCAGGAATTTTCATTAGAGTTCTTGGTTTTTCAATTATTGAAGATTTGAAATTCATTGCTGACAATCAACTCTCTGCCAAAAATATGAAAAAAAAATTTCATGGATTTTTATAGAGAATTTCACGCTCTACGAAATGACAGAAATTGTTTTTTTTTCAAGTTTCCACTATCATATGGTGAAAAATTCGTCCAAAAAATGGAATTATAACCAGAACTCACATTTTTCAGCTACAAAAAAATTTTTTAGAACCTTTGCAGAAATTTGAAAAAAAAATCATTTTTTCAAGGAATATTATTTTAGTACAAGTTTTTTTTTCGTATTTTTTTTCAAAACCACTCTAGAGCTGTCAGAAATGAGTTTTTATTCCCAGCTCCTCAATTTCTCTAACCTTTTCTCGACTGTAGTTGGAGTCCACTTTCTGCTGAATGTACCGTCGTTCAGTCTCACTGATAAATTTATCCTCAGCTGGTTCGTTTTTGACCACAAAAAACCAAATCCAGAACCAAAGGAATGATGTTGTCCCTGGAAAAAAAATTTTATTGCAATTTTCAGTCAATTAAAAAAAATATATCGACTTTTTAGATGTTTACCACTGTAATAGAATAATTTCTCCCATCCTAGATTCTTCAAAATCCATCCAGAAACCATAAAAGACACCACTGATCCTAAATACATTCCGATGATGCTGAAAGATACGAATTTGGTGCGCTCATCAGGAGGGGCCCAGCGGGAAAAAAGTTGCGTGACACTTGCATACGAAAAAGCCTATTTATGACATTGATTCTGATCGTTTTTATCATGATTAGCTCTCAGCAGCATATTCCAAAGGTTATAAAAGCAATAGGAATTTTGGAAATACCTCGAAAGCTCCAAGAATCACATTGGTCACGACGAACAGATTGAAATGAGTGTATAAGAAAAATGGACTGAAGAAGGTCACTGAAGCTGTCACCAGAATCCCTATTCCATAGATTGTGCTTCCTCCAAATCTTCCTGACAGAAGTCCTCCGACAGGGCTGAGTAATCTGCCGTATGAAAATGTACTCAAAATAATTCCTTTTTCTTTAGAATTCCAGTTGAAATCTGCTTTCTGTCATGAATTGTGTGAAATGAAGGTGTTAAATTGAAGGATATTTTAAAGATTGAAGGAGAAACGACTCACTTGTTGTATTGTGCCATTGTCAAGAGTGATATTCTTCAATGTGGTCATTTCTACAACAGCCATGCCCAAATTTGTATGCAAATAGAACATGTTCAGATATCCAATAAATACCATTAAAACGATCACGTATCTTTTGGGGAAAATAACTCTGGAAGATTCCAGCTCCATTTTGAGCACTTTTCGGAAACACTTTCAGTCTACGTTGCACCTTCGCCACAGATGTACTGTTCGTGTTTAAATTTTATTATTGCGTCGATTTCTAGAGTACTTACCTGATTTCAAATGAATTATTTTATGATTATTGATAAGAATAGCGTGGCTTGTGGGATTAAAAGTGCCTAATCGCTCTGATAACACGTATTTGGTCGATGTTGTTATTGAACTCTTGCGTGAAATTTATATGTAAGTGGTTCAGATATGAAGAGGTACAATAAATTTAGTCATATTCAACTTACATACCATAATTATTGTTGATAGATTTCGAATTCGAATTAATTGCCTACGAACTGAATTATGAATTTAATCTAATCGCTGTCAAAAAATTAATTACATCGTGGATAAAATTGAATTTATTTTTGAAAAATTTGCATTCAATAACATTCTTTGATATGATCAACTGGTTGTACACGTTTTCCAGTGTAATTGGCCCATGGCTGAAGATCCCCTGAGCCATAATGCAAAAATATCATTCCAACTAGTAAATTGATGCCACTGAATACGGCGAAACAAATATCCCATTGTTTTTTACTCTGTGACAAATAAAATACTGATTTAAAATTTGTGATTGTGAAAATTTACGTGTGATTTATTTTTCTAGATCGAGGTGAACTTACGTGAGTGGTGACTATGAAT
The DNA here is from genome assembly GCA_038380155.1 of Pseudococcus jackbeardsleyi. Classification (NCBI taxonomy): domain Eukaryota; kingdom Metazoa; phylum Arthropoda; class Insecta; order Hemiptera; family Pseudococcidae; genus Pseudococcus; species Pseudococcus jackbeardsleyi. The sequence goes on from CM076242.1 coordinate 8,813,860, forward strand.
CCAACCAGTGCTGGAGTTACGATTCCAGAAGTGGTGAATAAGACGTTGGAGATGGAGTTGAGAAATGCCGCGTATTTGGGTGCCAGGTCGAGGACTAGAACTCTGCGAAATGAAAAAAAGGTGAGTCAACTTTTCATTTGGAATTATTCGATATTATCTTGCCAAATTGAAATTTTAAAAATTTGTAAAAAAAAAAAAAAAGGAAATTATGGAATGTAATGAAAATCGGAATATGTAGATTTTTAGACGCAGATTTAGACAGCAATGGGAGGGGGTGTACCATTTTTAACGATTAAATTATTTGGATTTTCTCAAGGAAGGGTCGAAGTTGAAAAAAAATGAAACAAATCAAAAAATGACGTAGTTTTAAAATAAAATTTTCTAAAAAAAAAATTTTATGAAAATAAGAGTGAAAATATTGCTCAAACGAAGTGCAATTTACGTGCGTAGGCCATTTTTCTACAATTAAATTGTTTTCATTTTTGTCGAAATTCTCATTTTTTATGATGAATAATTTTTTCTACGTACTCTATTAAAGTTTTTTCATAATATTTTTATGATCTTGGAAATTTTTTGACAATATTTTTCTTGACTTTAATTTTTTTTCTCTTTCAAAATTTGCTCTTTAATTTTTTCCTTTATAGAAAAATTTACATTTTTCAATTTCGATTTTTTCATCTGCCAAACACCCTTTTTTAAAGTTTGTCTAACAAATCCTGCTTTCGGAAGGGGAAAGGAGGTCGATGTTTGCTTGTAAGGGGCAAAAAGGCTTATTGATTGCCATGATTCTGAAAATATTATTGGGAATAGATGAGAATAGAAGAGAAGAGTGACCAGTGCGGAGTTTTGTTAATCCTGTTTTGGGCTGAAAGGTCATGTTGGTCCTGTTGAGGTCTTGTTTTGAGGTTTTTTTTTTTTTTAGTAAAAAGTCTTATTTTGTAACAATTTTGAGATCCTGCACGCAAAAATAAATAGGTAGCTGAATTTTTAAAATAAATATATTCATTTCTTACAATTATTGAAAAAAGCTTCAAAAAATGTTTTCTCAACGGGGGTTTAATTTTTTTTTTGGGGGGGGGGGGGAGATTTATCAGTACCGATTATAAAATTTTTTGTTGAAGGTCCTGTTTTGGGGTTTTGAAAGTTTGTTAGACACCCTGAAAAAAGATCTACTAAGATACCTAAATGCAAAAATTTCAACTCAGGAAAAAAAATCTCGTAAAATTCAGCTGTGAAGAAAAAATTAGTTGTAAAAAAATGATGGGTTAAAATTTTTCCTGCTATAAAAAAATTACCGAAGCGTAAATTTTGACCAAATGTCTAGGTACAGAAAAACACAAAATCGTAAAAAAATAAAAACTTGGCAGAAAAATTTTTACAGATTAAAATTTGAAAAAAAAATGAAGATTAATAAAATAACGTATCGTGTGGGATGAAAATTTGCCCCGAAAAAAGAAAATTAATCGACTTTGTTAGCGTGATCTGCGCCTGAGAATTTTCTATTAGTCGATTTCTAAACTGATCGAGAATATAAAAAAAAAATTAACAATAGATAAATTTATTGTATAAAAGCACTTACTGCACATCCACTGTGACAAGGGTGCTGAAAAACTGGAACGTTGATATACAAATCATGCTAACCAAGAAACTTGGCCAATGTCCGGGTATAAGGAAAACCACAAAAGCTGTGAAACATCCCAGACTCATGTTGAGCTTGTGCAGCTGAAAATGGTCCAAGATTATGATTAGCTCATCGGATACCTGATTTATGTCAATTTGGCCATAAAACACAATTTCCGTGTAATTTTTTCGATTTCGTTGGAAAATTTTCTTCTCTTAGCAATGAAATCCTCTGAAAATGCCACTAAGCTATAAGTGCTCCCATTTGAAATTTCGAAGAAAAAAAATCACTGTAGCAGTTTTTTGAAGTCATTTCGAAATATTTAATTTTTGACGTGGAGATTCTCAAGAGAACTAGATCACCCTTGACGTTGCCTCGACCCCCCTCTCTCCCTTCGTTCAAAAATTGAGTCAAAATTAAGATCAGCTCCAAGTAGAAAAATTGTGTTTTTTGGTGAAATTGAGACGAATGAGCCCATTAATTTAATATAATTTAAATAAGAATGATCCCAGAGCATAATGAATTTTATATACGAACATTTGTCACTGACATAATTTTCCTCGATCTGATATAATCAGACATGTATCCACTCAAGGGCATCGATATAATGGAGCAGATCTGTGGTATGGTCGATATGTAACCTATTTTCTTAATGTCTATATCATTGGTATCTGCCAAACAGAAAAATTACACTGAGTATAATATTGAAAAATCCCAAGTGGGATGAATTTTTTGATTGAAAAGTCACCTACCTTTGATGTATTGAGGCAGAAACAAAGTTGTGAAGGTGATTCCACACCCGAATGAGAATTTAGCCAAGCAGCCTGCCCAAAAAGGCATGCAAGTGAGGATTTCTTTCATTGGATAGACCAGCTGAAAATCGAAAAAAAAAATAATGTCGATTGGAACTGGATAATCAATTGCATAGTGAATCATATGATTCAAAGAAATCAAGTTTGAGTACAAAAATATACCTTTTCATTAGCAGATACACTATTCAAAGTTTCTCTGATGTAAGCCCTTTCTGCATCAGTGATATGTTTGTCTTCTTCCGGATCATTGCTCACAACCAAGACCCAAATACCATACCATGCCAAGGTGGCAGCTCCTAAAACAAATTTCGAGGCAATATTTCATTGATGAAGGTGATTGGTATCAGATTTGTTGAGTTTTTCTTACCACTGATGTAGAAAAGCCATGGCCAAGCCCATTTATTCAGCATCCATCCGGCTACAACGAAAGCCACGATGTTTCCCATGTATAAACCAATTACACTGAATGATACGAACTTTGAACGTTCATCAGGTGGTGCCCATCTGGACCAAAGTTGTGATATGCTGGCGTACTGGAATGCCTGTGAGAATGCATGTTTTTTCATTTCAAAAAAAGGCTCGACTGGGTGATTTTTTTAAGATCGACTCGAAATAAAATTACCTCGAATATTCCCAGAATCACATTTGTGATCACAAATAAACTGAAACTATTATAGAGTAAAAATGGCGTGCCGAGGGTTACCGCTGCTGTGACCAAAATAGAAATTCCGAATAAGGTCCCTCCGCCTGTTCGTCCAGCCAAAATACCACCAATGGGGCCTAATAAACGACCGTATGAAAATGTGCTCAAAACTATTCCTTTCTCTTTTGAATTCCATTTGAATTCTGGTTCCTGCGGTGAATTTAATACCTTCTGAGAATTTTTTCATCAAAAGATTATTTCAAATTGAAAAAAAAAACTTACCAATGCCACGTTACCATCCGCATCCGTGATATTTTTCGGTGATGTCATCTCGACTACAGCCATCGCCATGTTCGTATGTAAATAGAAAATATTTCCATAACCGAAAAACACCATAGCCACGATAACAAATCGTTTCGGAATTTCGGGTGGTCGATATTTTGTCAAATGTTTGTACATATTCGTCGTAGAGGGAATTTTGAACCGATGTAACATTTTTGACGAGTTGGGCGATTTCAAATCAGGAGTGATATTGTGATAACGTCTTGAGGATTTCAGTCGAAGGAGAATAATGGCGAAGTATTTTTCGACGATTTGCTCTAATCCTTAATTTTTGGATATTCGGGTGATGATTGAATAATTCGATTGGTAGACCTTGAAAATTAGCGAGGTAAAATTGAATCGACTTTGAGCTTTGGTTTTAATCGTAAAATCTATTGCCATTGAAGTACGTAAATTAGATGCCTGTGCATGCTGAATTCTGAAGTGTGGGTTGTTTCGTAAGGTTGATGGTTGCGTGATTGCAGACACCCTGTAATTGATTCGAATAATTTTGCTAACCGAGCCTACTCGTGAATGGTTAATGAAGAATTATACTGGTGACGATTTTAAATTTGCAAGTAGTTTGATGGTTTTTGTAGGTACTTGAATGTTTCCTTATTAATTTGGATTCCTTTAGTTCTGAAATTGTGGGCTGTAAAATTAATTTTGTTCAATTACACGGTAGGATCTTGATTCGTGCTTTTTAATTTGCATTCTCACGTTGCTCAGTTATTTTAAAAGTATTTCTGCTTCATACTTCTATACCGAACAAAACTTATATTTTGAAGTATCGATTTTAAGATGGCCTTTTGGTAATGACATTGTACGATGTCGAATTTGAGTAATTTTCTTGTTTAATTGAACGTCAAGGTCGAATCAATACTGATTTATTTTTTAAAAGGCGTAAAAAAAATGTTAGAACGTTTTCATTTTTTTTCTAATTGCAAAATAAATGTTATTGTTTCAATTTTTGGACATCTAATTTTGCAGATGGTGAAATTAAGAATTTTTTTTCATTCATGCCTTATTAGGCAATTTCAAGGGCGCACCCAAGGAAAGGGCTCAGCAGATGATGTTTTCATTACAAATGTAAAAAAATTAATGTATTATTTTTCAAAAAAAAATCAGTCATTTTATTTTGAAAATTGATGATTTTTCACGGAGCTCTCAGTCAAAAATGACTTTTTTCTAAATCAATTTCCACTTGTCAGAAAAAATCAATACTGAAAATGATGCACATTTTTTTTTTCGAATTCTCAGTCCCTCCCTTAATTCATTTCTGGGTGCGCCATATGGACAATTTTCGAAATTTAAACCCCCATAACCCCTTGAAATTTACTTCAAAGATTAAAATTTTGACTGAAATTTTTGCGATGCTCTACAAACGTGTAAAAAAATTTCATTTCAATGTCACACCTCGTGAGCTTCCTTTGTCAGTAGTAAAAATTTTCCCACTCTGATTTCGTGAAATTTTTTTCAATAAAATTTTTCCAGCTCGAAAATTGTTTCCAATAACTTAAACAATGTTTTACCTTTTTCCATCAGTAAAATTTTTTCAATTCCTCGAAACTTTCCAACTTTGAATTTTTTTAAATGATTTCAGCTTTATTTTTTCAAACGTTTTCCCAACTCAATAAGTATTTGGAAGAAATTTTTAGAAGAAATGATATAAAATTTTTAAAAATCCAAGTTGAAAAAATTTTGAGAAATGCTCTGGTGTGGTAAGGAAGTCAAGGTCATTTGACCTCTTGCGCAACTTTGCCGAAATTTTTATTCCATTTGATTTATCTTGATAGAAAATTATTTTAGAGCGCATAAGCGAGTTTTTATTTCACCTATGGGGGAATGGGAGGGGCTGGGGCTCCAAAATACGTGATTTCCCTAGCTAAACATTCCATCTCCACGAGTTTTCAACCGATTTACTTAAATTTTAGCACGTATGTCGAGGTACCTAGAAGGGATTACCCTAAGATTTTTACAACCACTTCAATGACCTTGAATTTGACTTTGAAAATTTAAAATCACTCTGGCCAGACATAATTTTGAGACGGGCGGAAAGATAATTTTTTCAAATGTTTTTCAGTGTATTTCTTATTTTTCAGAATTTTTTCAGTTTTTTTCAAGTGGTAGAAGTTGGTCAAATATTAAAAAAAAATAGCGTAAATGATCATTTTTATTCCTTATAATTACCGCTTTTCATCAATTTTTACAATTTTTAAATATTCGATAAACTTCCACTTTTCCAAAGAATCTGAAAAAATTCTGATTGTGAGAAGTGTGAAATGAGTACATTGAAAAACTGCTGGGAAAAAATTTTCTACCCAATGCGATTAAACCTAAATTTTTAAAGTGATGAAAAAATCTGAAAAAATTTAAGGCACCCCCTCCATAGTACCTGTATTTATGCACATTTCAAATGTCAATATTGATAAAAATGAATGATCAAAAACTCGCTCAGAAGGAATTTTTAACTTGGAAATCACGAATTTGAGACACCCCCCCACCAGGTGATATAAAAATTCTCTCATGCACTCTAAACTCATTTCCTACCAGATCAAATCGAATAACACGAAAATTTTGATCGAGTTATATCAGAAGCCTTTGAAATAATTTCATTTAAAAAATGTTACTGATGAAAAAATGTTATTTAAAAAAATTTAGAACTTGGAAAATTGAAATTGTCAGATTTTAAAAAATTTGAATTTGAATTATCAAAATTCAATTTTTGACTAAATGATCAGGGGCTAATTGAAATTTTGAATTAATGTTGAATTAAAACTATGTGTTAAAATGCACACCTATACAATACATGTACATACATTCAATTCATCGGAATAAATAGGAAACGTTTTTTTTACTTGAGAAATTATTCATTTAATTTTAAACAAAGCTCACAAAAAATTAAAAAAGAATTAAATTAAGTACACCAAGTGAAATCATACTTATCCATAATGGATTAGTGAGATTTGACGCCTCCCAAGAGGTCACCCTGCGTACATTTTAGTTCCAAAATGTTATCTCCTTATCACTATCACTTATCTCCACTGTCCAGTTATATAAGTTAGTCATTATTAATCATCGCGTTGTTGTGTTGGTATGTCGTGTTTGTGTTTTCGTGCTTGAGAATTTAGTTGAGAAATATCGTTTGTATTTTTTTCCTTTCCCATTTCGTAAATTCGGAATATAAGTATTTGCGTGAAGGTGTAATAATGATTAATAAGTCATGCCTTGTACATTATTATTCTCAGCCTTTTCAACGTTTAGTATTCAAATACCTATACGTGTTTATTTTTTCGGTAGTGCTAATAGTTCGGTTTGTTTTTCAACTTTTCAACCTTTGAATAGGTATCTATTTTCATTTTGTTGGTGATTCGATATTCTGATCGGGTGAATTTCGATTTCGAAGTTTCCAACGTAGAACATGGATTGCTAATATGTCTCAAAGGTGAGTTCTATCGATCATATCGATGTATTCTCTTTTTTCTCTGTCATTCTTGTGATTGTGTACGAGTATCTGTTGTTCATTATGGACCATTATGTACAGATATGAATTATGTACATCTAAACGCTTTGTATCCTCAGTAATAAGTAATCATTTTGAGTGGATGGGGATCAAATTTGAGTATATTTTCATGTATTGACACGGGAAATTTTGTTTTTCAAGAATCCATCACGAGTTTGCACGATTTATAGTTATAATAATTTTGACTTTGGAGATTTTACTGAAAAAAATGATGAAATTTTTCCATTTCATCTTACTCTGAAATCTTTTTTAGGGTAGTAGTTCCTATTTTGGGCACCTGACATAATAGTCCATGATTGATATCCTCCATTATAACGATGCCAGTTACTCCAGCTAGGTGTCCATGAATACGTGCGTATCGACATTGCCCTGGATATGTATTTGTATGTTGTCGTCGTTGTCGTCTGATTATTCCTTCGAAACGAGCATTTTTTCAGTACGTTATCGATAAAACGATAGAAATAATCGTCAATTATTTGCAACGACTGGTCGCAGATATCAATCGGATAACAAATCGTAGATACAACGTTGCGAATGAAACGATCCTTGACCATTGATAACAACGAATCGTCGATTTTCTTTTTTACTACAGAATCCTTATCGTCTGCTGGTAATAATTCAACCTGAAATTGATTTTTTTGAATGAATTCAGCTTAAAAATTAGATATCGAGGTGTGAGGATTTAATCATTTCTTACTTCGACACCATCGTTGCTAAGTATTTGAAATTCGCAAGTGTTATTCTTCTTGGTATCGTTTGGATTGATTACTGCTAACTTTATGGAAGTAAAATTGCCATGAAAATTGATGGCAATTGGAGTTCCTGGTTTGGTTTCAATGTGGTTGATCGGAATGGCGTTTATTTGGTGGTTGATCTGCGAATGATTGAAAAACGAAGATTGGGTTTGAGTGTTGTTTTCAGTACCTGAGCTGATATTTTCATCCAATTTTTCAACTCCAAAGTATAAAATATGAAAATTATTCGTATTTTTACCTGTAAGTTTTTCAAGAAATCGCATTGGACCTGTTTGGTAGTGCAAGGAGTCGCAGATGTAATTTTAATGGCCATGTCTTTGAATGAAATTCGGTAGTTGTATGGTTTATTGGTTTTATTCGCTCTCTGATCTAAGTGGCCATTTGTTGGAGTTTGGACGAGTTCCTGTTGCATTTGTTTGATGATGGTCCTCATGTGATGAGGGTTCGATAATTCGTTAGGGTTTATTCTCCAAACTGTAAGTAGGTAAAATTGAAAAATAATGGCTAGAAACGAATTATTATTACGATGAAACTAAATTTTAATGTGATTTTACTCAGGTTGGAAATTTTTTAGTGAAATTGGATGATAGAAAGTTTGAAGGATTCAACATAACGTAATGAGATTTTTGAGTGTTTTCAGACTCGTTGCAAATCTGTAGGTATGTGATTTTAGAAAATGAATGAATTCGTTTGAACGAGAAAATTTTCTATGAGTCTAATTTGGCAATAGATGATATTCCTGCCTTCCCCGATGGAATTGGAATAAGTGTTTTAATGAACCCCCTCCTCTCACCATTCCAAAAAAAAAATTTCTGAGTAAAATTGAGGATTGGAAAAATAAATTGAATTGAGCTTTTTTTATTGTACATATTTTAGTAACTATAGGTATCTACAGCTGATTGTTTCCATCTGAAATTTTGTATGGGAATTTTAGCTTCCCTTCCTTCTTTGAGAATTGAAATATTGCTCTTTAATCCCAGAATTTAATAAAAAAAATTCATTCAATTGATTTTTTTTTAATAATTTGAGCATAAAAGTTTACGTACTTAAGGTTTGGTTCAAAATTTAAAAGCTATTCCCTTCTTTAAAATTCTGATCTCAAATATAATTGTGATCTGACCCAAAAATGAACCAAAGCCCACTGAAACCGGTTTCTAAAATACATCAAAAATTATTCTCGATGATTCGGGTCTTCCAAATTCACTCGATTTATTTTTACTAATTCCCGTTTATAGTCTAACGAGGGAGGTCACAGAAGTGTCCAACGCGGATTTGAACGAAATGTTGCCTATCTTGTAGCTCGTGGCACCAATAGTACGTGGTTAAAATCCTAGGTGCCCGTTTTGATTAGAAGTCGAGATATAAGGGATCAAAGTTTTGAATTTTCCATATGAATGCATATGCTAATTAAACGGGAAAAAAAATTTTCACCGAGCGGTTATCTATTGTAGCCAGTGGTTAGTACTCGTCCAGGAGAACAAAAAACATTATTACCACTTATTGCCTAACATCAAAATTGAAGGGGCTGCGCGGCATTTCTGATTCGATTAGTAATAATAAAGGGGAAAAACAAAGTGGTACAGCGCCTTAAATATTGAAGATAGGCAATAAGTGGTAATAATGTTTTTTGTTCTCCTGGACGAGTACTAACCACTGGCTACAATAGATAACCGCTTGGTGAAAAATTTTTTTCCCGTTTAATTAGCATATGCATTCATATGGAAAATTCAAAACTTTGATCCCTTATATCTCGACTTCTAATCAAAACGGGCACCTAGGATTTTAACCACGTACTATTGGTGCCACGAGCTACAAGATAGGCAACATTTCGTTCAAATCCGCGTTGGACACTTCTGTGACCTCCCTCGTAATAACAAATCCACCATCATTTCTCTTCTAATCCTTAAGCGAGCTGAGGGGGAGGGGGCTCGTGGTTTTTAGACAATTACGAATTTTTTCCGAATTACTCAACTTTGAGGGCTCATATCTCGAGATAGGGTATTTTTGAAGGAAACTTGTTTGGTGGAATTGAAAGAGAATTGATTGGGGATTCCAAAACGATAATCTTATTTTGATAAGCTCGAAGTTGAACTTTGGTGATGAAAGCTCAACTTTCGTGATGATCGCGATAGATGAAGGCTACCGTTTGAAAATCTGAAAAAGTTACAGTAAGTAGTCGTTTTCACCTAATTTTTAACCTAAAAATTTTCAATACGAGATCTCCAGACCCCGGGGTACAGGGGTCCACAATTCTGACCAAATTCCAAAAAAAAAAAAAATGAAAAAGTAAAGTAGCACATCGATTTCTACTAATTCGAAGGCGCTGATTTCGAATATGTACTTGATTTTTTCATCCGATCCCTCTGAACTTCCCCATTATCCCCCTTGATAGGGGTTAAAATTCGAAAAAATGAAAAATAAAGTGTGACCTGTCGTTTGTTAGGTATGAGGACCCTGAGTTCGAATATTTACTCATTTTTTGGATTTTTCCTCACAGTTGTGAGGAAGGTTGAATTCTGATTGATTTAAGAATTACCTAGATAAGTAAAAAAATTGACGATTTTTTTGAATTGAAAATCAGAAAAAGTTTCGTTTTGTGTCGATTAATTCTCAATTTTCCTTTCCCTCTTTTTCAATTTTTTCTTCAATTTCTATCATCTTTTTTCATCTTTTTTATCTCTAAAAAAAATTATTTTATCTGAGATGAATTTCATTGCTACAAAACTCACTTTCCATTGATGGCATTATCGAAGCTGCGATACCATTTTCCAACAGATACATTATCACGTTCGAAAACTTAGATATCCAAGATTGTCTCGAGATCTTTGGACTAATCTGAGTAAATAAATAGTTCCGAGCATCTACACAGATTCTTCTGGTTTCACGATCGACTGTTATGAGAATACGTTCTATAGTTAAATCCAGATCGATGACACCGTTTTGTTCGATTCCACCATCTAAAGTTAATCTTCCCTGGATTTTCTTTACGAGTAAGGTATATATCGAATGGTCCTGCGTTTCTTTAACGTTGAGGGATTCGAAATTTGATAATCCTCTGAGGCTGATATTGTTCAGATTTAAACCAGATTTGAAAATTGTAGGAATAAAGTAGTGGTATAGTTGCTGATTGTAGTCATGCAAGAAATCCGGATGAGCTGAGACTATTTTAAGTTTTGGCTGGTGGGATAAAACTGTCTCGAGGATTTGTAAAAGTTGATCATTGGTGTAGAAATGATTACGAATTAAAAATGGTATTACGGGATCGATTATATTTTGAAATTTGGATTTCTCGTCGTAGGATATTTTTTCGAAACCTCGACGTACCCGAAACTGAAATCATATTTCGTTTATTTTAGAAAAATGAGTTTAAAAAGTTGATTGGTTCGTTGGGTGAGATACTTACGTGAACATTTGACCTGGAATCGTGTAAAAATTCGATTTGGATTTTCCTATCGTGTCCGTTTATTGGAAATGGTGTAGCGACAATAGATACATTTTTATATCGGAAATGAGTCGTGAAACCGGTGTAAGATTCATTTGGTTTCATGTTTACGAAACCACGTATAGAAATCGTCAGTTCGCGATTGAATATACGCTGCAATAAAAAAAAAAAATGCTGTCGTGATGGAAAGTCTATGGATTATTTTGAATGTTGGTTTCTCATTTTTTACCATTTTATTTGTGAGAAATTCCTTGCGAATTTGCAAATTGAGTTCCAAATTGTCTAGTATTCTGATTTCGAGATTTTCAAAGTAGATCTTTTCACCAAAAGGAAAAAATTTTCGAGTGTTTTCAATTTCATATTTCTTGTCTTCTGGTTTCCCTTTGTAGAATTGCAAACATTCGGTTATTTTGTTCGAATCGATGCTTAAGAATATTTCGACTATGGATTCGTTTAGGGCTGTGGTGATGTCGTATTTTGATATGGAGGATGTCGACTGTGAAGAGATTATTTCTGGAATTGAGAAATTAGAAATGGGTATCTGTGATTAGTAGTTTTTTTTTGGTTAATTTATGAAATTACCTCTGAGAAAAATTATTCCAATGAGTGATAGCTTCATGATTGGATTCGCGTATCTTCGTTAATAAAACTTCAAAATAAACTTCCTCGAAATTTATACTCGATAAAAAATACTCATATTTTTAAATACATCGAAAGTTTGATCTTCGTCGGCAGTAAATCGTGGTTGTATAGGAAATGAATACTAAGTAAATTTTAATTCGACAAAGTTATCTCCGCCTTATTATATTTTTATTGCAGTTAATGAAGCAGCCTATGAAATGTATGGGGTATCTGTCTTTTATCGTTTATTAAATAAGCTTTCTTGCGTAAGTAGCGTGTATCAAGTAAATCTATGGATAGATGTACATATTATATTGACGTGGTGAAAATAAACTTTATTTTGAACTTTTTTGAGCTTAAGATGGAAAACGAAATCGAAAATTTTTTGAAAAATCTGCAATTTTAGTGATTTAAAAAAAAAAATTGTAGGTAGGTAGAGAATATCTGAAATGATGGAAATTGCTTTTAGAAATTTAGGGGAATTATTTCCAGATTGAGAGGAAAATAATGATTACGAAAGGTTGAAGTACAGTTGAAGCTTCCACTAATTGAGTAACTGGATGATAAAAGGGCCTAACTCGAATTAGGCCCTTTTGTCATCCACCGTGAAAATGGATACTAGAATGGATATACTACTTATCAAAATTGGTCCCATACGGCTACCTATCGTACATTGTCTGTAATCAACCACCAAAGTTTCCTACCTGTGTTAAAAACCTGCAGGAAGTAGGCACTTTTGTCATCCAACGACTTTGACACTGGTTCTAACAGTACGAAATCATGAAAATAACTCTCATTTTTGATGTTATTCGATTTCATTAAATATTTTTCAACTTTTCAAAATTTATTTTCATAATTTCAAACTGTTAAAACCGATTTTAAAGTCGTTGGATGACAAAAGGGCCTAACTCCCCCTTCACCGTTTCATTAATAACTCAATCATATGGCTACTAAAGCGGAATTCAAATGAATATTTCTTGAAAGGGATGTTTGGGCAACACAATATTCAAAAAACCAGATCATTTCATCAAAACATTTAAACGATATCAGCTTGCGAAAACTTAAAATGCGTTTTTCTCTAAACAGCGGTTTCAGAATTAGGCCCTTTTGTCATCCAGTCATTCAATTTGATGTGGAATGAATTGAACCAATTTTTTGTCTTTCGATCAATGATAAATAATCATTCATAAGCTTTGAACGTTTTGAACGTTTCTACCAAACTTCGTGTTAAATTATTTCGAATCAAAATTTTTTATTTTCACTTTTTTTCGACTTTGCTGTTTTACCCTTTCCCTGGTATCACTAATTTGCCATTTCCTTTGTCAGCAATGATTCAGGATGCCTAATTTTTGAAAAATCTGGGAGTAATCTGAAGTTCTGAAAATTTTGAAATCTTTACAATTTTTTTCGATTCCTCTTCACCAGAGGTGTGTTTCACGGTTCATTTATCAAAAATATTTCGAAAAAATTCGACCCTTGTAGATAGATTTTTTTATTTGGCATTTGTTAATCATATTATTCAAAAAATGTGTAATTGAGGTATATATTTTCACTCATTAACTGTTTTTAAAAAAATTTCTTTATCTACATAATTGATTTTTTTTTCAACTTACAAGAAATTAATGGAAATCAAGAATAAAAACTCAAAAACATGAAAATTAAAAAAAAATCCAGTATTTTGAACTTTGGAATGCATGAAGTGCAATTATGATATTTTTATTGCCGTCTTTAATAAAATTTAAATAGGTATTTATTGTTTTAAAGAAATTTACAAATTTAATTTTTCAAAATCAGTTGAATAGAAAATTATCCAAGAAAATTGAAAGGATTTAAAAAAAAAAAACAATTTTTTTCAAGTCTCAGTCCTTTCTTTACCTCGAAATATAAGAAAATAATACAGTATAATTTTGAAAATGAATCAAAAGAACCATTTTTTTTCAGCTTGATTTCTCAAAAAAAATTCGTTCTCGATTCCTTTTCTTTTTTACTGAATAAGCTTAGTAAAAAATTCGTTAAAGTATTGTTCATTGGATAAGAAGCTTGAAAATTTTCAAAAATTTCATTCGAAAAAGTTTTAAAACACGAAAAATGAATTTTTAAAAGTTTCTATCCCTGATCAAAGAACAATATCTATAATTTTAGATTTTTCGTTGCTCAAATCATTGAAAAAAATCAAAAAAAAATTAACGTAAATAACTTCACTTTTCTTCAAAATCTTTTCATGGTTCGAAAATAAATCACATTTACTTCTTAAAATATAAATTCATTCATACGAAAGTTGTAAATACTTTTTAGCTTTACAATTTTGTGAAATTCTTTGAAAATTTATTAGTTTATTTTGGCACAGATACCCTTGACTATTATCAAGTAACCGAATTTGAAATTCCTGTTCGTGTTTTATTGTACCTATTTATCTTGTGTGAAAGGTCTGAAAAACTTGGAAAAGTTGAGGAAAATCATTTCTAAAATATTGTGAACGCCCTGCGAATGTTTTTGATGAAAATTTTTCTTCAAACTTTGGTCCTCTAAATTAATTTTGTAAATGACGTTTTTGTTTCTCAAATTTTTTGACTTTTCATCAAAAGTTTTTTAGTGAAAAAAAATATTATTTGTAAAATTTTTAATTCCTGCGATTTGATTTGTTGAAATTTTTAATTTCTGTCCTTTTCATTCTTGTATGATGAGAACGAGAGGGGTCAAATTTGCATTATGCAGTGAGATAAATTTCTTATTTCTTTGTGAGAATCAGCTAAATCAATTTTCGAGGCCATTTCCATTGCATGAGGTTGCCTTGAAAATTGAATTTTTTTTTTACAGCGTATATTTGTTTGAATTTGCTTTCCTCACTTTGGATTGAATGAAAAAATTTTCAATAAAATTTTGTATTGAGAAAAATTTGTAAGGAAGAGTAAAAATGGAAAATTTTCAAACCTGGACATTCTTTTTTTTTTTTGAAAGTTATGGAAAATTGATTATTAAAAAATTTAAAGATGGCAACTTTTTATAAGGAATTTTTTATAATGATTTTTCAAAGGTATAGTGAAAAGGGACTTTGTTATTATTGCACTTGAAATTTTGTAATTTGATGCAAGAACCCCTTCATTAATTTAAAGAGATTCACAAATTCGATCATTTACGTTATCGTCGTTTTATTTCTTCGAAGTGAACATTTCTTCAATACACTATCAACTAATCCCAGCACATAATCATCGATCATTTTCACCGATTGAGTGCAAACATCCACCGGAAAACAAGCCAACGATTTTATATTCCTAGAAATACGCTGTGTAACCGTCGACAGTAACGTTTCGTCGATTTTCTCCTTAATTTCTCTGCCTTCCTTCGTTTCGGTGGTATTTGGTGGTAATTCAACCTGGAATTCAGTTTTAATAATTACAAGTTTCGTCGACCAAAGAAAATATCTGTTGGCAAGATGATTGATTCTTACTTTGATATCTTGATTATTGGAAATTTGAAATTCGCAGGTGCCATTTTTATCCGAGCCATTTGGTTTGATTATGGAAAAATTAATCGAATTGAAATTACAATGGAAATTCAAAGCGATCGACTTGTTATTTTTTCCATTCAATTGAAGCGATCCGGCCATAACAGCGTTTATTTGGCGGGTAAACTGTGAAATTAGAGGAAAAGGGATCAAAGTTATGTTTTGGTGAATTTTACGATGATTTTTGCAGAAAAATAATGCGACGATGGCTTCATACCTCGTTGTCATTGAAGATTTGACATCGAAGTTGGTCAGTTGTGTAAGCATTTTCGGATACAAATTTAATAGTGGCATTTGGGAATGAAATTTGATAATTGTATGGCTCAAGATTTGATTTTTCTTCAATTTTGGTATTGTTTGAAATTAATGACTGGACTGGGGTGCGACTGAATGGAATCGATGTCGATTTAATACTAATTTTGTTGAATGAAGTGGATGTTGATTCAACAGTGTGGTGGAATGGAGTCAAAGTCTCGACAGTGGTTTGGTTTGATGAAATGGATGGAGTCTGGATATTGGAATCGTTTAATGGAACCGATGACGAACTGACGTGATGGATTTGTTTGGTAGTTTTAAGATCGAGGTGTTGCCTCGAAGTCTCAAGGAACGTTTTTTTGTACCAGTTTCCTACTTCAAGTCGTGCTTTCGTAAAATCTTCCTCCAAGTCACGTTTAAAAACATCTATAATGGAAAAAGTTGAATAAGCACACAGACGATTGAAAACAACTACATAATTCTTCTCATAATGTACTTTGAACTTACTTTCAACGGATGGTAGAATTTTAGACGAAATCGCTAATTGGATCAATGGATTCGTTATTTTCGACAACATTGATAGATTGCAATATTTTTTGTTCTTCGGAATCGCTTCAGTAACGCTGTAATTTCCCATTTCCACGGAAATTAATTTTTCTTCCGGACCATACATAAAACAAATACCATCGGCCTTGAAATAGAATTTCAAAAATGCACCATTTTTCTTTCCATCATTCCAATACATGCTTCCTGAGATATTATTCCACTGTAATACGTTAAATGTATAATTCTCAACTGTTTTCACGAACAGCCTTCGGTAATTCCATAATCCTCGAATTTTTATATCATTGAAATTCAAACCAAAGATGGAATAATTCCCTACGAAGAAATAATACTGTTGATCGTTGTTTGGCAAATCTGGATATTGGGCGATGATCTTCTGTTTTGGTTGTAGATGGAAGCTTGCGTTTAGGGCGTTCAAAAATTCGTTGTTGTGGTTCATGTTGTCCAAGAGTATCGATGGCATTAAGGATTTGGTTCGGTTTATTAGGGTTTTTCGGACAACGGATGGGATGCGATTTTTCGTTAAGGGGTCGATTTCTTTTATTAGATCGTCTAGTATGTTGTATGGTGTGCCGGAGGTCGTATTTGTTTTATCTTCAGCATCCCAGTATCGTAATCGAACCTGAAATCATGGGTTGAATGTGAATATTTTATCATAAGAAATTTATGAAATTGGAAAAGAAAAATAGATTTCGAAAGGAAAATTTCATGTGAATTTGGATTTTGAAAAGTAATGTTAAAAATTGATCATTTTACCTTTCAATATCAACTTTCAAAATCAAAATCACGTAATAAACTGCAATCAATTTGTACATTTTTTTTCAAAGATTACTTTCAAGATATCTCGTCTATGAGTATGAAAAAAATTGATTTTCAAAGTTGATCCTAAAAGGTGTGTCCTGTCTAAGTAATTGCTTATTCAGTTAAAAAAATTGATTCGAGTCGGAAAATCATGAAAATTACGTCCTTCAAATTTAAACAGTTCAGAAAATTGTTTACTTCGAGCTGGAAAAGTCGAAAAGAATCATGTTAATTGAAATTTCCAATTTTTTTTATCTCTGTTGGTACGTTTAGTCAAATCTGAAAATTGAATTCGAAAATTGGATAATGCAATTTTAAAATGGATATGTCACAGTGCTGGGGGTCAATCTGAAAAATAGACCATTAAATTTTTAAAATTGGATTTATGCATTAAATTTTACCCACCATGAAATTTTGGTTGACTTGAAAAAACTTCATAAAATTAGTTATTTGAGTCTTTCCCCCTCTTTTTTTCAATAATTTATAAGATTGCTGATGAGCAATTTCAATGAAAGGAAAATAATTGAAAAAAATTCAACACTTCTGTAGATTTTCCAACATTTTTTCAGACTTAGCAATTTTGAAATTTGACGAAAATTTTATTAACACCGATCTGGTATTTTAACGAAAGGTTATCAAATGAAAAGATTAAATATCTTGATGTTTTAATCGAAAAATCATCTTGAAAACATATCCATGATTTGAATTTGAAAGCTTTGGCTCTCGAGCAAAACTGAAGCGTTTTTTTTTTGTTTTAAAGGAGAACAATTATTGATTATCTTTGGTGAACGCAAGTGCTGGGTAACCTTCATTAATATCTTCTTTGAATTTAAAATTTACTATTTTTTGTTGGATTTTTTCCATCTATTTCGAACTTTATTACCTACTTTTGTGATGAGTATGGTCAATTTTGTGAGAATAGACCATTGTGTATATCTTAAGGGCCTCGCTATTGTTAAAACAATGCTAAAAATGACGAAAAAACTGGAAAATTTTGTGTTTTTTTTTCTTTGGAAATATTTTTTTTCAACATTTTTGAAGAATTATTATTAAACTTTTTTTTGTCTCTTTCATTTTACGTTCATTTTTTTGTATCTATTTTGAAATTTTTCAGTTATTTTATTTTAGGGAGGGAGAGGAAGAGGAAGGGATAGAAAAAGTGAAATATCTTCTTCAAAAGGTACATCAAAAAATCTGAACTTCTGAACCAGTCTGTGGTAGTTGGGTCGTCGAAAAATGATTTTTTTTTTAAATTTTCAATTCTCCACGAACCAGCCAAAAATTTTTCAATTTTTTACGAGATTGATTTTTTTGAAAAGGTTAAGGTTGAAGGTCCTGCAAAAATTCTTTAAAAGTCCTGCATTTTGCAATTTGCTTCAGAAATTTTTTCCAGTAATATGACATTTCTATTTGATCAGAAAGTAGTCAATTTCACAGCTGCTCTAAATTTTGAAGTTGAGTGCATTTTTGAACCCGATTAAATAGTTCTCAACCTGATGTCAAAACAAAAATTGGGAAAAATGGTGAAGTGAAATTCCAACTCTTACGTTTGGTTTTTTTTCAGGAGATAATATGTCCTAGTTAAATTCCATTTGTTAATTTTTTCAAATTTTTCATTATCTTTTCTTTTTTTTAAATTTTTCTAATGAAGATAATTTCTATTCCCAATTTGTCAATAATTCGTACTCACTCGATTCTTAACTATCTCTCCATCAATTCGAAGCTCCAATTTTTCTCCATTTTTCATCACACTTATCTCGATATTTTTGTATTCCAAAGTAGCTCGAAAGCCAACATACGTATTTTTCGGTTCTACCCCTATGTATCCGTATATTTTAAAGGAAATCTTTTCGCTGAGTAATGCCTGCGTGAAAAACAACAAAAAAATCATATCATCTGAATACCGTATCTATATTTTTGCAATTAAAATATATTTTGAATAAATTTTACCATTTCGTTTGTATTATGGTTGTAATAAATTGTGGGATTGGGGCATTCCATTGGCGACGAATTGTTCGGATTATAGTTTTTGATAGCTCGTACTTCAATATTATGGAGGTAGATTTTATCCCCGACGAAGGGCTCCAATTTAGGAGTGTTTTCGATCTCGTATGTACTTCTGTGGTACTTTATTTTATCCGAAAGGGTCCTCGCAGTATCGTATTTGTTTGTATTTAGCAATGTTTCAACGATGGTGTCATTTAAAGTTTTTGTAATGTCGAATCCAGAATGTTGAGTGGTCGATTTTGAAACGATTCCTGAAATACGTGAAAAAAAAATTGAAAACGATTCGGATTTTTATTTAAAAAATTTTGTGTAAGTAGTGTTTTCTGGTCGATTGATTTTAAGAAGATTATTTTTAATACGTACCTTGGGTGTGGAGTAAATTCAGCAATGAAATACATGATGAGAAATTCATGCTGCTCGGAAACATAGCTTAAATAATACAGGTATCGATTACGTGATGATGAAAAGGTATCTGGCTTTTAGAAAATTAGGCTATCTCGTAATACAGTTTATCGCTATGATTAGAATTGATTATTTAATTATTAAAATTTGCTCAAGATGGAAAATCATTGATATGGCTACAAAAAATACCTGACCATTTCCCTGTATTTTTTCGAGAAACGTCGCCGTTTTAATTGATACTGAGAAAGTTTGTGAATTGATAATATTACTCCATTTGAAGATGTGGATTTATCAGACGCTTCGAGAAATTAAAAATGTAGTTTATCGTTGTCAATGTCTATTTGATTTCTTCAGTTTGAAAAAAATATGCAAAATTTCGATGTAATTTATTTCTACATTTTTTTTCCACAGAATAAGAGTCAGTCAAAAAGTTGACTACTAACTCCACTTGACTCTTGGAGTCAGAGAGAAAGTTGATTTTTGACTTTGGCTTGACTTCGAAGTCAAAAGAGACTAGTGATTGTTTTTTTCAGACCTCGACTTCGGACTTCACCTTGACTCTGGAGTCAAGCCACTGATTTTTTAAAAACATTTTTCTATTATTTTGGAACTTTTGTGAATTTATGTACCTAATCTGGCGTTTAGGGAAATTGGGGTTTATCAAAAGTCAAGTCGGGAAGACTCTATTTATATATCACCTGTTTTGTTTTGAACTTTTTGAATATTACATGATTGTGAAAACAAAAACAGTGTTTTAAAAACCTCAAATTTCAAATTTCTGTTATAATTTTTTTTTTAATTTTTAATTTTCTTTTTTCTCCTTCAAAAATACATTGTCGATTAAATTGCAATTTTTTTTTATTTTTATGGTGTACATTTTTTAAAGGCATTTTCTTTTTGCATTTATGATTAGGAGGAGGGCTGAAAAAAGGGAGGGAGGTGAAAATATCTCGCAGGAATCATTCAGCGAAAATTTTGCATTATCGATTCCAAAATGTTAATTTTCATGAATTTTATTTTTAAAAAATGGTTCTAAATTTCTGCGAATTTTTGAAACCAGTTGAATAGTTTTCAACCTGATGTCTAAATCAAATGTTGAAAAAATGAGAAAGTGTCTGTATCTGTTCAACTGCAACTTTTTTTTTTCAGGGAATAGATCCTATCTAAATTTCTCACTTCGTATTTTTTTCAAAATTTTTATTATCTCATGATTGCATATTTAAAAAAAAAAAAATGAAAAATTTCAATGTAATTTATTTCTACAATTTAATGTCATACCTACAAATATTATTCACTTCGACTGGTTAATTCAATAGAACGTTTAACAAATTCAACATTTTATACATTAATTTAATCAATCTTCATTCATTTCAAATCTTATTTGTGAAATTGATAAAATTCGTATAAATTCGAAACACGTACATCGGGTTCTTTTCTTTGATTTCCACTGCCCAAATAATTCACGCCGGAGTAGCTGGTGGTGGGATTTTTGACAAATGCACGTGCCACTACGTACTTACTTTTTACATGGTAAATAAATATACCGTATGGTCTATTAACAGTGAATTGTTTGGTCGTCTGAGAAATACTGTGTGGCTGTTCGGGAGCCGAAGGTGTATCGCAGAGGATAGGATTATCTCCATTCACCTCGGTTCCTTTTTCATTGATTGATATAGAGCTTAGATTAATTACAGGGATGGTGTACTCGATGGACTCTTCGTGTGTGTTGATTTGGTCGAAAATTTTGTGGTATTTTTCCACCTTGCTCGGGGTGTTGAATAATTCCGATAATGGTTGGTCTTGGTAAGGCATTACGATTGCCATGGCGAATTCACCGTTCTTGTAAGGTAGCTTGATGACTTCGTATTTGGATTCGGAATTGTTGTAGTATCCGATATTTTCGGTGGCGTGGAGTGCATCGATGGTGATTTCTTCTTTGGGTGTTTTAAATTTGAATCTGGTGGGGAAAAAAATCGAAATAATGCTTTGGTTTGTTGATTGTGTTATGGGGTGAGGAAAAAATTCAGCGAGGGATCAATACTTGACTACTATAATTCGATTTTTTGATTTTTGGAAATTGAAGTGGAGAAGGGGGGAAAAGAAGCTCAAAGATTTTTGTAATTTTACAAGCACTGGTGGCATTCCATTTCTTATTTTTCGAGGCTATATTTAATTTTCGAATTTCTGAGGTCGTGGAGTACAAAGATGGCTTTTTTCATTCCGAAAATAGGATAAGGTCTCAGGAAAAATAATAAGAATTCAGTATACCCAATGAAGGAAGATGATGTTTCAGATCAGAAGGTCAAATTCTGATTCTTTTTTTTAATTTTTACAGAAGAAACACAATGAAACATACATATTTTGTATCCGCTTCACATTGAAACATAATTTTGAAAATGAGAATTTTTTTTTGGTAAAATTAATTATAATCTTACTTTTTGGATATTTTTTCTCAACCTGTATTTTTTTATACCTTCATTTTCGATGTTGAAATTGATAACTTGATTTATTTTAATTTTATATTTTTTTGTTTTGTTTTCAGGTGAGTTGCTGTAAAATTAATTCTTCTTGTAGAATTTTCATTCATGGATGCGTAAGTGAATTCATTTTTTTACATGTTTTTATGGCGATTTTTGGTATTTAAATTTTTCCCTCGTGCTTATTGAGCGGATCCGAAAGTGCGAAGAAATTTTTAAAAGGTACGAATTTTAGCTTAAAAGTGAAAAAGAATCCAAAATTTCCTCACTTATTTTCTTTAATTTTCTTGGTATAATTTTTTCCCCAATTGAATTTAAATTGTTTCAGAAGTTAAAATATGCATTTTTTTTTTTTTTTTAGTAATTTGATTGCTTTTTTCATCTCTAGATTACTTTTTTTGAAAAAATTCCAATCAGTTTCCAAAGACCCATCTGAATTCGATAAAAAAAATCAAATTAAAAAAAAATTGAATCAATTTTTTCTGTAAGTAATTAATTCAAATTTTTGTGGCGAGCGAGGGGTAGTTTGGTGGGTTCAAAAGTTTTAGATTTGAATTTGAATTTTTTTTGGCCTGTAGAGAATGCATCTAAAAATTCGTCAAAGTAGTGATTTCGGGGGGGGGGGGAGTGTTCGAGCCCATAAACTTCGAAAAATTGATCAACAAAACTTGTAAAAGTCATGGAAAATCAATATCATCTCTGAAATAATATATGGTTACCTTTTTGTTCAAAAAATGGTTAAGAAAATTACTTTTTTTTCGCAGAATTTCGCTCCGATACCTACACACTATTTTTTCTGATAACGAACCCATTTTCATTTTTTGGCATTTTATTAGCTGTTGTAAACCTCTCTCCTCTCGTCCACTCTTGATTAATATTTTCAGAAGTTTGCTTGGAATTTATCGATTTGAAACAGGTATATTCTTTGAAAGGGGGTGTGTGCAAAATTATAGAAATTGAAAATTTTTGTTCCGAAAACTTTCTTTTCACTCCTTTTCAACATGGTATTTATTTGCAAAAAAAAAATAATAAACTCCTGCAAATAGCAAGAATTTTTATGATTTTACTGCAAAAAAACGAGAATTTCAAATTTTTTCCTTATTGATGTTTTCTAACGAGGAGGACAGAAATGAGTTTTTTCCTGAACAAATTTCAATTGAACAAATGAAAAATTGCATGAAAATGGCGGAAAAAATTGGGAAAATTGTGAGAATCCATTTTTTATTATTTTTTTTTTTTGGACCAAAGACACCACGTTCAATCACAATTCCCAAAAACTGAAGAAACGCCGAAAAATTCTTGTAGCCTGAAAATTTATAGAAGTTTATGACTTTTCCTGTAATTCTTAAATATTTTGTTCAACTTTGAAATTTTACGTCCGAGTAATTGATGGATAAATTTTTTGATGATCGTCTGAATTTTTTTGTAGAAAAATCGTCGGTAGGTATTTTGATGCTTTTGTATCATTTTTTATATCCTCTCCTCTTCCTTGTTTTTTTTAGTCATATTTACCAAGGACCCATACCAAATCGAAAATTGAAATATTATTTTGGGATTAGGGGCATTATCTTTTTAAAACAACGTTACATGGAGTAATGAATTGAAATTGAATAATTTCACTACGATGCTTACGTTTTAATGATACTGGCTGAATTTTTCGGTTTATCCCAGCATCCTGTGAAGCTCAAAGTGCTGACTTGTATAAGATTTGAATCGAATGTCGTCAAGTAATTCAATTTCTGACCTCGGCCATTTGTTTTTTTTGAAATCCATCTAAATTGAAAAATTTATCACGTGCGAATCAAAATCGTTTCTTTTTTTCCTTCATTACGGTATTTGATGGATAAATACTTACTCGTTGATCGAATTGAAAACTGTTTCGTTATCTTGCGGCTCGAACGAGGTTTTGTAAAGTTCGCTGTGCTCGTATGTGGTTAAATCGTCTATAAATGGCTGAGTTACGCTTTTCTCCTGGTAAAACACCGCATTGCTGAGTTTCAGTTTAACGTTGGTTGATTTTTGGAGTTCATCAGCGATTTTGAAGAAAGGATACGCTGCTTCGAAAAATCTGCCATCAAATTTTCCAAGAATTAATATATTTTTAAACATCACCTCGCTAGTGACGGCTTAACGTCGGATTTCTATATTAAATTTAAATTATTTGTCTAGGGAATTACGTTGGTTCTGACCTTTTGACTTACTTATCTTTGGGGTAATAATTATTCAAAGCACCGACATAATATAACGTCATTTGAACCGTAATGATAGCCAATTGTGCTGCCAAAGGACTAAATTGGATATTTTGTTCCGGAGGAATTTTTTTCCATAAATCGTAATCGTGAGTGCTAATACCGTCTAAAAATTCAGCTAAAGCCTAATTTAAAATTTAATTTCAGATTAGTCAACTTTTTTCGTAAAAATCAGATTGGTTAAAAAAAGGCGCTTTTTACCTTTTCCTCATTACTCGGTTGAGATGAAGTAGGCCGCGAGTAGATAATTTCGAAGTGAAATATCGCGAAAAGTAAAAAGATTTTAATAAACATCTGTAAGAGTAAAGAAGCATTGCGAAGTTAAATTTTTTTTGCTAAAGAGAGAAAATATTGGTACAGATTTCTTACCTTTGAAACCGATGATAATGAAGATTATACTCGTAACGAAAATCACTCTCTTTTGAATAATTTTTCTCGTCGAATTAGTATTTATACTAATTAAATGTATTTTTATTGGACTTATTTCACCGTCCGGGGAAAACGTGACACCCCCCACTGTCCATCAACCTAAAGTGCGAAAACAAGTTTTCGAGATACGAGCGTTTAAATTTAGTGCGGTGCAGTTTCTCCCACCAAACTGTTAGGAAAGAGGTGTTTATCATGCTTGTCTGGCTATTCAACTTCATATATTTTTCGGGTAGGTATTAATGAGCTTAGGTAATCTCAAAATTCAACTGTGCGATTTGGGTCATTTGCGATGCCTTTTTTTTTAAATTTTATTTCGTGCGTGATATCGGCTGATAAGGTTATTGGTGCAGGCTGCTGGCATCACAGGGGAGGGGAGGCCGAACCTCTTCTTTAAGCTCGTCAAAGATATCTTTTATTCGAAAAGTGTCGAAAAGAATTGCATTTTTCTGGATACATATTTCATGTTTTTCCTCTCACGTATTCATTTTCTGGAAAACCTGAAAGAGTCGAAAAATTTTGTAAGTCTGAAAATTTTAAAATATTTGCCAAAATTTCGAAAAAAAATCCGAAATAGCTCGTCTTGAAAAGTGTTTCTTCGTTTATATTATTATCAATTCTTCAAAAATTTCTCCATCGTCGAAACAAAATAATACCTAGGTATTTCATCTCGCATCGATTTTTCATCTATCTATACTGAGGCGAGCCAAAAATCTTTCAGGAGCGTTTCGTGGAATTTATTAATTTTAGGGGGAAAGGAAGGCTGCTTTATTTTTCAAAACTTCATAATAAAACGTTAAAATTTCCACTTTTCATTTGAAATGTTTTTTCTTACGAAATAAAGTTTTCTGTTTTTGTGCGGGGAGGGGGGTTGATGGGTCAGAATATTTCGGAATTGAATTTTAGTCATTTTTTTGACCGGAAAAAGAAGCTTTTGAAAATCTCGTAAGAAGTTCTGATTTTTGAAAGCTGGAAAACCTGAAAAATTCAGAGAAAATCATAACTGAAATATATTGTAAACACCTTTCAATAGGGCAGGCCGAAAACATTTCAGAGGATTGAGTGCAATTTATGAATTTGGGGCATGTATTTTTGTATTTTTTAAAAAAAGAGAGCGGAGTGGAGCAATTTAGTAATTGTGAAGAAAGCCCTCAATTTCAGTCTAGAAATAAGTGCCATGCGTAATTTTCATTCGCATGTTTTGATTGATCTCCTCACATAATATGTGTCATTTTTCAATACTTTATATAATTTTGATTTCCAAAACTTTTCCATTCTGGATTTATTTTCAGTATTAAATTCAAGTTCTCGATTTTTCCGGGGATGATTCAAAAATTTTTAGAATTAAATCGGAGTCGTTTTTATGGCCGTAAAAGAGACTGATAAAATTTCGTAAAAGTGGTGATTTTTGAAAAAAATTCGCTGGACATTGGGTGAAAAATTTACCCCTTCTTCCATGTGTCATAGGTAAGTTCATTTGTTAAAGCCCTGGGAAACTTCCAAAAATTTATATAGGAAATTACCTTTTTGTGCTAAGAGAATGCCGATTGAAAGTTGTGAAATCAGATGTTGATGAGGTATATTCATCATCTCATGATCGTTGTTGTTGGCAGTGCCATAGGTACTCGACTGTTTAAAAAAATAGGCAAAACTTTGATGTCATATTTCTTTAGTAATTATAATTTACTTTGGCTGCTTAATAAGACGTCTGACAGATTCAAAAATTT
This sequence comes from Pseudococcus jackbeardsleyi, assembly GCA_038380155.1. Lineage (NCBI taxonomy): Eukaryota > Metazoa > Arthropoda > Insecta > Hemiptera > Pseudococcidae > Pseudococcus > Pseudococcus jackbeardsleyi. The sequence goes on from CM076242.1 coordinate 8,840,011, forward strand.
TTACGTTCATTTAATAAAATCATTTATTTCAAATCCTATCGGTGAAATTGATAAAATTCGTATAAACTCGAAACACGCACATCGGGTTCACTTTTTTCATTCCCTTTGCCCAAAAAATTCACGCCGGAGTAGCCGGTGGTGGGATTTTTCACCAAAGCATGTGCCACTACGTACTTCGTTTTTACATCGTAAATATATACAGCGAATGGTCTATCGACATTGAATTGTTTGTTATTGGTCGTCTGAGAATCGCTGTGAGGCTGTTCGGGAGCCGAAGATGTATCGCAGACGATAGGATTATCTCCATTCACCTCGGTTCCTTTTTCATTGATTGATATAGAGCTTAGATTCATTACAGGGATAGTGTACTCGATGGGCTCTTCGTGTGTGTTTATTTGGTCGAAAATTTGATTGTAATTTTGAGTGTCTCTCGACGCTTGGCCGAATATTTCCGATAATTGTTGGTCTTGGTGAGGTAGTAAGATGGCCATGGCGAATTCGCCGTTCTTGTAAGGTAGCTTGATGACTTCATATTTGGATTCGGAGTTGTTGTAGTATCCGATTTTTTCGGTGGCGTGGAGTGCGTCGATGGTGATTTCTTCTTTGGGAGTTTTGAATTTGAATCTGTTGGAAGAACAAATCTAAATGAATGCCTTGGTTCGTTGATTGTATTCGGGGTGGAAAAAAAAAATGTCGAATAGAGATCGATTCTGAGCTAGGTTGATTTTTTGGAGGTATTGGAAAAAGGGAGAGGGGGAAATTGTTTGAAATTTTACAGACACTGTACTGGTGGTAGTTATTCTCTTGGTATCCTACAGTATGACACAAAAGTCTTGTCCACGAAAAACACTTCATGATATCTCGAAACTGAAAAGAGATATCGGGATGATTCAAACGGCAATATGTTCCTGGAGACAAGGACATTGAAGATTGATGGTCAAATTTTCAGTTCTACCTACAGGGTGTCCACAAATTGAGAAACCGGTTTTGGTTAAAAAATGGGGGTCTATGGGTTTTTTATGGATTTGAAATCTACACACTGAGACGATTTAAATGTGATAATTTTTTTTCGAAACCGGTTCGAAAATTTTCAACCGGTTGTCAAAAATACTCCAAAAATCGAGATTGGAAAAAAATTTTCAAATGAAATTTTTAGAGCTTTGTAAGCCAAACATTGTCAGTGAACTCATTTTTTGAAATTTCAACAACAAAAAAAGATATGAAATTTTTTAGATTTTTAACGTTGCGGTGTTCAACATTCATTTGAAAAAAATTTCATATCTTTTCTTGTTTTTGAAATTGTCAAGTTGCCGAGAGTGAACCAATTCAAAAAATGAGTTCACTGACCATGTTTGGCTTACAAAGCTCTACAAATTTCATTTGGAAAATTTTTTCTAATCTCGATTTTTGAGGTATTTTTGACAACCGGTTGCAAATTATCGAACCGGTTTCGAAAAAAAATTATCACATTTTAATCGTCTCAGTGTGTAGATTTCAAATCCATAAAAAACCCAGACCCCCATTTTTCAACCAAAACCGGTTTCTCAATTTGTGGACACCCTGTAGGTGGAACTGAAAATTTGACTATCAATCTTCAATGTCCTTGTCTCCAGGAGCATATTGCCGTTTGAATCATCCCGATATCTCTTTTCAGTTTCGAGATATCATGAAGTGTTTTTCGTGGACAAGACTTTTGTGTCATACTGTATATTTCTTCGAAAAGAGGACGAGGTGTCAGGGAGTTGACAATCAAAACATAATTTTGAAAATGGCAAGTTTTAAATTTTTTTGTAAAATTAGGTACTTCCTACTGTTTTTTAAAACATTTTCTCCTATTCTGTATTTTTTAAAAAATACAGTTTAGATGTTAAATTTAATTGAATACACAATCTGCATTTTTCAATTTAATAAATAATGTTCGTTTTTTTTTTCTGTTTTCAGGTGAGTTGCTGTAGAATCAATTCTAGCATTTTCATTCATGGATGCGTAAGTGGATAAAAAAAAAATTATCATGTTTTTATGCCAGTTTTTGATGTTTAAAATTTTCCTTCGTGCTTATTAAGCGAATCCAAAAGTATGAAAAAATTCGAAAAGAAGTACAAATTTTAGCTTACAAGTAGAATAGAATTCAAAATTTTTATTATCTATTTTCTTTATTTTTGTTGGTATAGCTTTTTCCTCCAATTCAATATTTATTCGATAAAAAAATCAACTTGAAACAAAATGCACCAATTTTTTCTGTGATAAACTCGAATTTTCAAATTTTTGTGACGAATGGGAGTTTGATGGGCTCAAAAATTTTTAGAATTGAATTTGAATATTTTTTGGCTTGAAGAGGAGCGTATAAAAATTCCTCAAAAATGAAAAAAAAATTGTTAGAACCCTTAAATTCGGAAAAATTGGTAAAGAAAATCTGTAAAAGTCAAGGGAAATCATCTCTAAAATAATGAGAATACTCTGAATGTTGAGAAGGGAGGGGGAGGGGTGTTAAAATCGATTGTAAAAAATTGTTACCTTTTTGACTCAAAAAATGTTATCGAAGTTACTATATTTTTTTCACAGAATTTCGCTCCTATGCCATACACACGTTTCAATTATTACGAAATTTTAGTTTTTGATCTAGCTGTGTCTGCAATTTTCTGGTGAAATGACTTCTTCTTTTAAATCAAGGACGTACTACTTTTAAATTTTATTAACTATTGTAAACCGCTCTTCCCCCCTCGTCTTCTCGTCCTTAGTTGATTACTATTTTCAGAAGTTAGCATGAAATGTATCGGGTTTAATTTAATTTTTTTTTTTTTTTTGAAAGAAGATCTGTGCAAAATTATGAAAATTGAAAATTTTTTGTCCTCAAAAGTCCCTTCTTCCTCTACAACGTGTTATCTGCTAGAAATGAATAAGAAACTGCAGAAAATGGCAGGCATTCTACTCTGACAGTAAGAAAACCAGTAGGTAAAAATAACGAAAATTTTAATAATTGCAAAAAGTGAGAATTTCAACATTATTTTTTCTTTTCTTGAAATTTTCAACGAGGAGGTTGGAAATTAGTTTTATTTTCTGGCAAATTCGAAATGTAGGAAATTGCATAAAAATGTCGGGAAAATGCTAGGAAATGGCTAGACTTGAGTTTTCAGATTACCTGGACAGTGGACACCATAACATGCCTATGATCAAATACTGAAAAACTGTAGGCAAATACCGAACAATTTTTTATAGGTTGAAAATTTATAACAGTTTATGACATTTTCTGTAATTTCTAAATATTTTGCCAGACTTCAAATTTTTGCAATTAATGAAGAAATTTTCTGGATATTGTTTTTGGGAATTCGGAATGCTTCAAACGATAAAATTACCTGGATGAAAATCAAATAAATTTTAATTTTTTGTTGAAAAATCATCAACATTTCGAAGTAGTTGTGGACTGATTTTTTTTTTTTCAAATTAATTCATTAATGGATTCAAAACTGGCCCTAAAATTTTTTTATTCGAATAATGAATTGAAATTGAAAAATTTCACTACGATGCTTACGTTTTAATGATACTGGCTGGATTTTTCGGCTTATCCCAGCAGCCTGTGAAGCTTAAAGTGCTGACTTGTATCATATTTGAAAAAGATGTCGTCAAGTGATCTAATTTCTGACCTCGGCCGTTTGTTTTTTTTGAAATCCATCTAAATTGGAAAATTGATCGCGTGTGAATTAAAATTGTTTCCTTTTTTTCGTTTACATTTTTATTATTCATTATGATATTTTGATAGGTAAATACTTACTCGTTGATCGAATTAAAAACTGTTTCGTTATCTTGCGGCTCGAACGAGGTTTTGTAAAGTTCGCTGTGCTCGTATGTGGCTAAATCGTCTAAAAATTGCTGAGTTACGTTGTTCTCCTTGTAAAATACGGCATTGCTGAGTTTCAGTTTAACGTTGGTTGATTTTTGGAGCGCATCGGTGGTGTTGTCAAAAGCATAAATTGATCCGAAAAATCTGCCGTCAAATTTTCAAAAAAATTAATATTTTTTAAATTATAGGTACCTATTGTTTTAGTTTGAATTATTTATTAGTACGGAATAATATTGTTTGCTACTTACTCATCTTTGGGGTAATAATAGATTAGGCCACCGACGTAATAAAAGGTCATTTGAAGTGTAATAAGTATCACTTGTGCTGATAGAGGACTAAATTGAATGTTTTGTTCCGGAGGAATTTTTTTCCATAAATCGTAATCTTGGGCACGAATAACCTGGAAAATTTCCTCTAAAGCCTAATTAAGAAATTAATTTCAGATTAGTGAACTTCATTGGTAAAAATAAGATTGGTTAGAGAAAGGTGCTTTTAACCTTTTCCTCATTACTCGGTTTAGGTGAAGTAGAGTGCGAGTAGTTTATTGCAAAGTGAAATATCGCGAAAAGCAAAGCGATTTTTATAGACATCTGTAATATTAATGAATCGTTGTAAAATTTTTTTGTTATACAGAAAATAAATAATATTGATGGGGATTTCTTACCTTTAAAATTGATGATTAACACGTAACGAAAATCACTGTTTTTTTGAGTAATTTTTCTCGTCGGATTAGTATTTATACTAATTAAATGTATTTTTATTGAACTTATATGACCATCTGGGGAAAAGTGCGAAAACAAGTTTTCGAGATACGAGCGTTTAAATTTAAATCTGTGCGGTTTCTCCCACCAAACTGATAAAAAAGGTGTTATTCTGTTGTGTGGCAATCAAACTTCATGTATTTTTCGAATGTAGTGAGCATTAAATCCTTAGGTACCTCTCTAATTTTTTTTTTTTGGAAACGTACTTTTTTGAGTAAATTGTAATTAGAAATAGAAACGAATCACATACTGCCCTCGACCACAATGCTGAAAAAAAGAGAGAAGGAAATGAAGATGGGAATCAAGAGATTCGGGATTATTGGTCACGTTTTTTGGATGACCTTATTTTTTTTTTGCAAAGATTTTCGACCTTGATTTGTTTGGGCCCAATATATCGATAATATTAACAAAATTATGAATGTTTTACTTTTCCTCCCCAGGATGTCACTTTTCTGGAATCCCTATGGAAAATACAGGTAATTTTAAGTCTGAAAAAGTCAGGGAATTTTAAAATTTTTACTGGAAGTTCGTCAAGTCCAGAATAATTTGTAGGTACTGGTTTCTCAATTATTTCACAATTCATTAGAAAAAGTCTGAAATTTTGACTAAAAGATCAGTAAAAATAACTGATTTGAATTTTTTAACCTCTCCCGTCGTTTGTCCTTCCAATTCTCAGCCCCATCTAAATTAATTTCCGAGCGTACTATGGTAGGAGCTTTTGTGGGGGGAGAAGGGGCAGAAGAATAATGAATTGTAAAGAAATTTTTGAAAAATTCCAACTTTTATTCTCATGGTTTGGTGGACATCTTGAAAAGAAGCGGGATTCTTAATGTACGAAAATGGGAAAGGAATCTTTATTCAAAGGTAACTAAAACAACTTGAAAACTACCTCGATACATCGATCGCCTTCGACGTATCAATCGTCGTTCAAGTGAAAGACGTTTGTAAAAGGGTAGAAAGACAAAAGAAAAGAGAAATCGGCCAGTTTAGGGATGCGATTTAACCGGATATGTCGTTGGAATGTGTCGAGAGTGACGGAATGCGAGTTGGTAAATAGAAGTGGGAAGAAGGGAAGGGGATTGTACGATTCTCCTACGAACACGCATTGATTTTTCTTTTCATCTGAACTGTTTTTTGTCGTAAATCAAATTCCTCAAGTTTTGTGCCGGTGAGGAGAGGGGTGGAAATTTTCAGAATTGAATTTAAGTCGTTTTTGTGGCCAAAAAAGGAGCAAAAACCTGGAAAAGCTGAAAAAAAAATCAGGAAAAATTATTTCTGAAACTTGGCGCTTCCTCGTCGATTTTTCTACTACTTGAGCTGGTCGAAAAGATTTCAGTGGCTTGAGTGGGATTTTTATAAAATTTTGAGGCATGTATGTAGATACATATTTATGTATTTATTTATTTATTTGGCAAAGAGCGTGGAGAGAAGCAATTACTCGTGAAGAAATTCTCATGTTCAGTCAAAAAAATTATGCAGAATTTTCTTTCACGTGATTTCGTAGACACCTTAACAGAGTTTGTGTCATTTTTCAAAATTTCATAATTTTGCAAGGTTCAAAAATTTTCAGAACTGAATTATAGTAGTTTTTTTGTGGCCATTTAAGAAGCTTAGTAGTGATTTTTGAAAACAAAATTGCTGGTCATCGTGCAAAAATTTTGAATTTATTTGTGAAAAGCATGGAAAATTTCCAAAAATTGATATAGAAAACCTAGAATTGTGGCCGCCCTGTTTTTAAATGAACGTGGGTATTACTTATTCTTTGAATCTGAATCAGTCGAATTTGATAAATTTCTGCTTTTTCGAATCAAAAGTCAACCCAAAGAAAAGTTATGTGAAATTTAATTAATTTTTTCAAAATAACCCTCGTCTCAGTTTTGCTCACTTCAACGAGGCTTCGAGTTGGTTTCTACTTTCTACTCACGTCAGTTTCAAGATTTCAGAGAAAAAAGTTGCGGAAAAAAATTCAAACTGTTTTTTTATTTTTCACGAGTGAGGTCAGTTTTTATTGACGGGTCACATATGTGTATTTTACACTTTGATAACCTCTTTTTTTTTTTGTTAGTTGTTGATCTCATTATAAATTAATGAAGATGCATTTTTATTTGTTTACTATGTATAATGATACTCGACGCTATCGTGATGAAAATTACTCTTTTATAATTTAGCAGAATTATAAAAGAGTTGCTGTGTTGTGTATATGCAGATAAAAATTGATATATATTTTTTTATAAATTATGTATGCATCGGTATATCTTAATTTGCATACCTTCCAGAAACTCCAACAATATAGGAAGCAAAACAGGTGCCATAAAACTCATTAGGTCTCTTCAATGCAAAGACTCTAAACACAAATCAATGTACAGTTAGCCATATTTACGAATATATTAATATATTAACATATTAATTAGTAAATATTTGTTGAAAATTTTTTTAAAAATTGATTTTTTTTCATTCCATTGCCCCCTCAACCTTGGTCGTCTTTAAAAATAAACTGAGATTTGGCAAAAACAACAGGTACTTATCTGTTTAGTTACTAATTAGGGTATTAAAATGGCCTATCACCTTTTCAGATCATTAATTTCATCATTTCGAATGAAAATAATTCGAAACTTATTTTTTTTATCGATAATCAACATAAAAACCATCAATACCTACATTTGAAAAAAAATCGGCAAAAACTACAATTCTAAAAAATAATTTTTAAATGTTTATTCTACTCGGTGGTTCCTTTCCTAAAATCAAATGATTTGTCTTTTTCTTCGCAGCGATGGTAATTATGAACTCGTATCTCCTCAAAACCAACATTTTTTCATTACGATATTGACGAATCCAATAAAGAAATTATCGACCGCTTTTGCTGTCTGCTTGCAAATTTTGAATGGTAAACAAACAGCCGGTTTGATTATTCGGACCAGGCGATTTTTTACCATCGACAGCATAGTGGCGTCTAATTTCTCCTTCACTTTTGATTCTTTGGTGTTGGTCGTCGATGGTAATTCGATCTGGAAATTTTTCAATATGATTAAAGTTTAGTTTCCCTTAGGTGGGATTTTCTTAGGTGTATTTATATCTTTGTATGTACTTTGAAATCTTGATTGTTGCTGATTTGGAATTGGCAAGAGTTATTTTTTTCGGAGATATTCGACTTGATGAGTGATACATTTATGGAAGGGTAATTAAAATGGAAATAGACTTCGACTGGGTCTGTCTCGTTATTTTTCGACGGAGTAATGACTATTCGACGAGTGAACTGTTAGAATGCAGAATAATATTAGTAAATTGGCAATAATTATTTCAATTTGATATTTTGAATTACGTACCGTCGAATCGTGGGGTAATTCGCATTGAATATGATCCGGATATTTGGGATTTTTCGATATTAGATCGATGTATGCTTCAGGGAATGAAATGTAATAGTGATAAGCGTTCGATGAAATGTTCTCTGCGGTGTGAATTGTATTTGTTGTTTTATTGCTATCGAAAGAGATGCTTTGTGTACATGGTCGTTTGGTCGCATTTGTTTCGTTGTACAATTTCAATTTATCCTTTAAGGGTATGCTCTCGTTCCTTATCAATAAAATTAGTGGGTAAAACTGGGTGTTTTTAGGATCATTTTAGGATCGTGATATCTCCTGTAATATCCAACGGATTTTTATGAATTTTTCAATATTATTTTTATTAAAGCTTTGTCTTTGGAGGACTTTTGCAATATTCCCCAAAAATATTATATTTATCGAAAAAAAGAGAGATTAATGTTGCGGAAATTTTCCACAATTTCGCGATTTTTGTAACATGATTTTTCGAAATTAGAATGATTTTAAGCGAAAAGTCTCAAAAGTCCTCTCGAGATCTCATCGTACAGAATCCGAATCTGAAAAGATATTAGAAAAATGTTCAATATTTTCTGAGATATAACGATCCTAAGTTTGACTCTTTTTGGACAAAATTATGGCGGTTTTGGGCGTTTAAAGGGTAATCGGAGTGATGAGAGATAGCCAACTAAAACTCGCTAGTTCCAACGGAAATCGATAGGTGTCGTTTCACTGGATTTTTTATTAGAAATGAGCTTTATCGTTCTTTTATCACATTACACTTTTTCTCAGTAATTTACGGTAACCGTTGATTTACAAACAGCTGACTTGATGCGCGCGATCTTTTAGCCGAATTTCCTTGCGCCTGTTTTACGTTGATACACTATTTCATGAATTTGCATCGAACATGATATTTTCTCGTTGGAAGTTTGTAATTCGTACTTTTTATACTACGCTTCGTTGTTTTATTTTCCGATTTTTGTCTAATATTGAACGAGCCGCGTACAAGTTCATTTTTAGTTTAAAACGTATTCACTACTATTATACCAACAAAATTCTGTACGTAGTACGTAGAAGGTACCATTTTTCCAGTAAGGTTTTTTACAGTGTTGTATAAAAGATGTGGGTATAATCGAATAGAGTTTGCCTTTGCACTCCTTTTTTCGCTTTTGCGAATTTTATTTCGTTTTAAATTATACTAACTTATTATTATTAGGTACTTACCTAATTACACAACACGACTATTATTTTTAGTGCACGATACAGTTACAGTCATATTAATCACCTACTTCAAGAATCAAAATAATCTTCCTTCAATAAATTTTTTTACCACATTACCTAGTCGTAGAAATTAGAAATAGGTACCTATCAAAATTCATTGAAATGTCGCCTGTATTAGGTATTTCGCTTACATCTTTTGTAAACTGATTTGTTTTCAAAATTTGAGGCCCAGAAATTTTTCTTCATATTTCATTCTCTTTGAAAAACCTGTAGGGTAGGTTTCAGATTACCTATCGAGTTAATTCAGAGGCGGTTCTAATATAGGTTTTTTCCTGCCAAAAGGAGGAGGGGTGCGCCAAAATATGGAATAAAAATTCAAAAAGCGAAGATTTCTCATGGTTCATCAAAAAAACAACTGATCCCTCACTGCATAAAATTAATTACCTACCTGATCGAAATCACAGCAGTTCAATTTTCAACGAATGACTTATCCTTTGTGAATTAAAGCACATAGAAATTCGAGAAAAACTGTAAGAAAAATTTACTTTAATCACTGAACACAAATTTATATATTTTTACGGCCTACTCAGAATCATGAAGTCTAAATTGTAAATAATTCATCCTTAAATATTGTGAGGATTTTAATCTTCGAAAATTTCGGCGAATTCACAACTTTAGAAATTGAGAAATTTTCCAAATTTTAAAAAGTGTACTATAATTTTACACATTTTTTTAATTTTTAAAAAAAAGTTGTTTGCGATTTACAAAAAAATTTCAATTCTTAGAAAACGTTTATTATTCAAATGAACATTTTTCACAGCTGAATTATCTATTCCACATTTTCAAAACTGTAGCAATTTTACACTTTTCAAACACTTTTATCAGTGACACAATCAAAGAGGGGGCTAAGAGACCAAAGCCGCCCCCCCCCAAATAAAAAGTTTGGGCCGATTCACAGCAGTGGCTTTAAAAACGGGTTGATTTTCGCCTCCGAACCAGCAAAACAAATCAATTCTTCAAAAATAGTGCCCTCCAATACGTTTCTTTATATTGGAGAACAGAAAAGTCACAAGGAGGAAATATTTCGGAGTTATAATCTCTTCGTTCGCCTGTTCCAACGCCAATATTGATACATTTTCAATCAAAACTATTGCCTTAAATCGACGAAATTATAATTTGAAGAGGGAAAAAAATTGAATATTCCATGAAAATGGGTAGTCACTGCCTAAGTTGTGTTTATGCCCTCTTACGTCTGTACTGATAAAATTTGGACCCTAGGAAGAAAATGTACAAGCGAAAAAAGGTTTCTCGGATATTTTCCACGTCGATATCCAACGTATGTATTTATGTACAGGTAAATTTTCCCTTCATTTTAAGGTCCTTCACATAGCAAGTCCTAGCGAGCCCCCATAAAAATTCTGATTTGGGGGACCTCCTCTTTACACAGTCCACGCCCCCTTCCTGTTCTCCTGATTTACAGTCTTAACCTAAAAAAGTTCTAGTTGCGCATACGTACTTTTTTCAAAACATTGAAAAATTTGAGAAATTAGAATTTTTCAAAGGGAATCTACAATTTTTTATTAAGTTCATTACTATTCCTTTTCGAAATAACTTGATTTTTCACAGATTTCCAATATTCTAGATTTTTTCAATTTCAGCATTTTTTGGAAAATTTTAAACAATATGTACCAGATTGCAGAATTTTTATGCAGCATTTTGGAATACTTAATAGAAACTTCAAACTTTCAAAAGAAACTGAAACTACCCATTAAAATAACCCCTATCCCATTGGGGAAAAAAAAGAAAGGTGAAAAATTATGTGTCCACAATGCTGAGAGAAATACTGAAAGTACCTTAGTAAAAAGATGACTAAATGCAGGTAATGAACAACCAAATGAATTAATAGGAAAGTCATAAATGCCATAATTACCTCATACAAAAATTCTATACAAAAACGGTAGGTACGAGTATAAATCATGCTTCAATCGAAAAGTTTGCAAAACATTTATGTTATAATACAAGGATTGATCATTTCTACCTAAAAATGAATGAAGTAGTATAGTCTACAGTCCAAGTAGAATAAAGTGTTCATTGAGTGTGCTTTTTTGAGGGACAAAAAATCAGTTGGCTTTTCATGTGTATGGGTCCTGTAGTCCCGAAAAAGCGTAATTCGGATTTTCACCCGTACACTATACGGGGCTGGAGCCTAAAACCACCGATTTTTCCCATTTTTAAAATTTGACCGTGGATAAAAAATTTTTTCACAGCCTGGTAGGGGACACTCTCCTTACTCCAAATATATGTAAACTTCCTTGGGCAACGAGCACAATGGGGTGTCAGCGCCCCTAATGTGCGATTTTTTGTGAAATTTGGCCATTTTTGGCTAATTAACAGCTCCGTAGGCGTCATATTTTCTGAGGGACAAAAAAAAACATTCTCAACACATTCGTGGGTTCATTCCATACCTATTAAGCCAAAGTTTATGGAAAACGGTCGGCACAATGGGCGGGGGTTGAATTTCAAAGTTGAGAAAATTCATCATTTTCACCCCTTCCATCAAAAGTGTACCTATTGTTGAAAAAAATTCGGAAACCGGGGTTGCGACCTATCAAAATGGGGTAAAATTTTACGACAAGCTCAAATAAATGAGTCTCAATGTGATTTGAGGATTTTTGAGAATTTTTGAGCAATTTTGAGCCCAAAATGAGGCCATTTTTGGAGTATTTCCATAAAGTTGAGGTCTGACCTATCAAAACAGGTTAAAATTTCATAAGAAGCACGTATGTAGGGGTGAAATTGTAATTTGTGAAATTTTGAGCCCAAAATCAGCTCATTTTTGAGTAATTTGTAAAAAATTGTCGAGTGACCTATTAAAGTAGGATAAAATTTTACAAGAAGTATTTAAAAAATGGATAAAAATTTAATTTCAGCGTTTTTGAGCCCAAAATAAGGCCATTTTTTGAGCATTTTCAAGAAGTTGACGAGTGACCTATCAAAATAGACTAAAATTTCAGGAGAAGCATAAAATATTTGGACGAAATATGTAATTTCAGAATTTTTGAAAAATTTTGAGTACGCTCCTATTTCTGAGTTGGAATAATTGACATCTACACTCTATGAAAATGAGTTAAAATTTCGCGAAAGTCCAAATTTGTATAAAAAGAAATTTGCTTATATCAACGCAACGTTTGAAAAATTTGAGAGCGATGAAATGAATTTTTAGCCTTTACTTAGAATTCTGAAAAATGTTCAAAAATAATTATGGTCATTATTTTCAAGATTTCGGTAAAATTTTACCCTACGTTCATTACCTACACTCCAATATTTGAAAAATATTCAAAAAAATTTCTCATTTTGGGCTCAAAATGTCTTTAAAATGCTCAAATTACATATTTCGTCCAAATATTTATGCTTCTTGTGAAATTTTAGTCTATTTTGATAGGTCACTCGTCAACTTCTTAAATATGTTCAAATTAAATTTTTATCCATTTTTTTAATACTTGTTGTAAAATTTTAACCTACTTTAATAGGTCACTCGACAATTTTTTACAAATTACTCAAAACTGAGCTGATTTTGGGCTCAGAATTTCACAAATTACAATTTCACCCCTACATACGTGTTTCTTATGAAATTTTAACCTGTTTTCATAGGTCAGACGTCAACTTTATGAAAATACTCCAAAAATGGCCTCATTTTGGGCTCGAAATTGCTCAAAAATTCTCGAAAATCCTCAAATCACATTTAGACCCATATATTTGAGCTTGTCGTAAAATTTTACCCCATTTTGATAGGTCGCAACCCCGGTTTCCGAATTTTTTTCAACAATAGGTACACTTTTGATGGAAGGGGTGAAAATGATGCATTTTCTCAACTTTGAAATTCAACCCCCGCTCATTGTGCCGACCGTTTTCCATAAACTTTGGCTTAATAGGTATGGAATGAACCCAGGAATGTGTTGAGAATGTTTTTTTTGTCCCTCAGAAGATATGACGCCTACGGAGCTGTTAACTAGCCAAAAATGGCCAAATTTCACAAAAAATCGCACATTAGGGGCGCTGTCATGACGTCATGACACCCCATTGTGCTTGTTACCCAAGGAAGTTTACATATATTTGGAGTAAGGAGAGTGTCCCCTTACCAGGCTGTGAAAAAATTTTTTGTCCACGGTCAAATTTTAAAAATAGGAAAAATCGGGGTTTTTTAGGCTCCAGCCCCCTATAGTGTACGGGTAAAAATCCGAAATACGCTTTTTCGGGACTATAGGACCCATACACATGAAAAGCCAACTGATTTTTTGTCCCCCAAAAAAGCACCTGTTTTCGATTTCTAGAGCACTTTTTGCCACTTGGACTGTAGACTAAGTAGGTAAAAAGGGTTTAAATTACACTGAGGCACCCTCCCCCTCCACCTATAAACAGACTAATGATACATAGGAGAAAATCGATCGGCAAAGTCCTAAAATTATAAGTTGGAACATGGTATTGAAGGTGGAAAAAAAATGGGTAGGTAGGAAAAAGCAGAAATCATAAAGCAAACAAGTAAATGAAGTTAATAGAATAATAGAATATTTGCAAAAGGTTTCATATCATTACCAAACATATTATACAAAAAATTAAATAAAAAGGGGGAGATAAATATACAAACGACTAAATAAATGAATGAATGAATGAATGAATGAATGAATAAATAAATGAATAAATAAATACATAAATACATTAATAAATAAATGAATAAATAAATACATAAATACATTAATAAATAAATGAATAAATAAATACATAAATACATTAATACATAAATAAATAAATACATAAATACATTAATAAATAAATAATAAATACATAAATAAATACGTAAATAAATAAATAAATAAATAAGTAAATAAATAAATAAATATGTAAATAAGTAAATGAATAAATAAGTAAATAAACAAATGAATAAATCAACAAATCAATTAATAAATAAATAAACCAACAAGTAAATAAATCAATCAATCAACAAATCAATAAATAAGTAAATAAATAAATGAATAAATCAACAAATCAATTAATAAATAAATAATAAATACATAAATAAATAAATACATAAATAAATAAATAAATAAATACATACATACATACATACATACATAGATAAATAATAAATACATACATAAATACGTTAATAAATACATAAATAAATACATAAATAAATAATAAATAAATAAATACATTAATAAATAAATAATAAATACATAAATACATTAATAAATAATGAATACATAAATAAATACATACATAAATAAATAAATGAATAAATAAATACATAAATACATTAATAAATAATAAATAACTAAATAAATAAATACATAAATACATTAATAAATAATAAATAACTAAATAAATAAATAAATAAATAAATACATAAATAAATAAATAAATAAATACATAAATAAATAAATAAATAAATAAATACATAAATACATTAATAAATAATAAATAACTAAATAAATAAATACATGAATAAATAATAAATACACAAACAAATAAATAAATAAATAAATAAATAATAAATACATAAATAAATACATAAATAAATAAATAAATACATACATACATACATACATAGATAAATAATAAATACATACATAAATACATTAATAAATACATAAATAAATACATAAATACATTAATAAATAATAAATAACTAAATAAATAAATACATAAATAAATACATACATAAATACATAAATACATTAATAAATAATAAATAACTAAATAAATAAATAAATACATAAATAAATAATAAATACACAAATAAATAAATAAATAAATAAATAAATAAATAAATAAATAAATAAATAAATAAATAAATAAGTAAATAAATAAACAAAATACTACACTATCTGCAAAAAGTTTCATATCATGAACAAACAAACAAGAAAAAGAAATGCATAAAAAATTTACTAAAATGGTAAAATGAATATATAAAAGACTAAATGTATGAATAAATAATTGAAAATAGAAAAAAAATCAATGTAAGTATAAGAAAACATTGAAAAAGTCCTTATATTTCAGTGGAAAAAATGGTATGAATCATACAATTAATTAAGGTAATAAAATGCTACATTATCAGTAAAAAAAAAAATCACAATTAATGGGTATCCAACAAACAAAAAAATTATAAAAAAATGAAATGGAATGGAAAGCTCATTGATAGGTAACACCACAGTACAATAAGTAGAATAATAATTTACCTATATCTGCAGTTTTATACAAATTATGTGTGGGGACTATAATGAAGAAAAAGAATCGAAAGTTGAAAATTGTAAACATAAACTAAACCAAAATGTAAGCAAAACCATCCCAAAATGAAAATTAAATTATTTAAAAAAAGAATGAATAATTTTTTGCAGGAGCAAAATAAATTTTAAAAAGTCAATTAGCCAAGTTTCTTTACTTGAAAAAACTTTGTGAGCATGTAGGTAACCCAACAGTGTTTGGAAGCTCATAAAGCGGTAAATATTTTAACAAGACTGGTGTACCATACATTTTGGTTTCTTTGACAGAGTAATTTTTTAAAACAACTCAAAACATGGTAAATTATTTGTTAAGAAATCTGAGAAATGGTTACATCGATAGCACAAAACATATGAAAACGTCAAATTTTTTTAAACATTACTCATTATCTTCTTCTACAGAACCATTTGTTTCCTTCAGGACACGTAGCTTCTCCAACGCTTTTTTCTTCCGTTTCTCAATTTGAAGCTCTGCTTTAGTTTTTGTACATTCGATTTTTGGTTTTTTTGCCACTGCTTTTCTTGTAACGCTTTGTTTTCTGGGAGTACTTCTCCTCTTAACTGCTTTAGAGTTCTTCTCGATCACTGGTTTACTGTTCTTCTCAATTTTCTTGACTTTTTCTTTTACAACAGCAGGTTTTCCACAAATTGTGATATTGCGTATTGGCATCGACCTCTTTTTTCGTGGATCCACAATTTCATATATGAGGCAATTTTCGTAAAACGCACACAACATTGGCTCCATTTCTTTTAGCCACATATCGTTGTCTCGTGCTATTATATTTATTATCAGCCTTATTGGACTCCACACAGCAAAAAGGCAAAATGGTTTCTCTGCCATCTCCATCTGGCCTTGAATTTGGTAGTAATAGTGGTGGCATTGGCTTAACCTACCATTCAGCATATAATCTCCCTCCACAGCACTACTTTGTCCTGGTTTATCTTCTTTACATCGGATTGGACATTTCAATTCAATTAAAAAATTTTCTCCCAATGTTCCATCAGGTGAAGCTGCGAGAAATGGATGGGTATTGTGAATATATATACCACATCTTTCAACTTTGGCATCATTCTCTAGGTTTGTTTTCAAAATTTCCAAATCATTACAAGAAATCTCAACATTTTCTTCTTCAAAAGTTTTCTTCATCTCTTCAACCGTACTTCCTTTTCGATCCCGGAAATTGTTGATAAATGTTGAGACAGCTCTGCTAGCCTTTAACTCATTAGACTTACCATATTCCATCGCAGTGACCTGTGTATTACCATACATCAAACTGGTTACTGTGTTTGCGGTATTGGTATCGAGTTTCATCTTGCTGATAGCACCAAAGTTCGAGGCCGTTATTCTTTTCCTCCTCATTTTGAACCACAATGGGCTATCAGCTTGATACCTCGTTTCTAATTCCAGTTGTTTTCTTTCATTTTTTTCCTCTATCAATTTTTTCAAAACTAGGGCTTTCTCTGCTTCAAATTCCTGGGGAGACATATCAGGCTTCATCGAGTTTAGGCCATAATGCGCACCTTGGTTGGATGGCTTCTTTTTCTTAGTTTTCTTAGCTTTGATTTCTTGGTTGCCATTCGAATTTTGTTGGCTTAGTTTCGCCTTGTAGGCCTGCACCCTCCGACGTTTGTCCAACGTCGATCTCATTCGTCGCCTTAGCACGTTTGACTCGCCAATCCGCGTAAAATGACCAGCACGCTTCTTTACCAGTTTCTCAGAGATAAGGTTCATAACTTCACCTTCATTCTTACTTACCAAGGCAAAGCAAACACGGAAATTGTACCCGCCACTTCCAGTGTAATTTACCTGTTTACCATTGATATGAGCCGCCACCATCGCATTGAAGCTTTCCACGACATTTGTAGTACGGCCTGCCAGCAAACTCCGAGAGTGTCTAGCCAAGTCCAAGCATATATCATCAATATCTTCAAGTAAGCCTGCTGGTCGCATCTCCGCAATTCGATTAACTTCGCCAGCTTTTTTCTGTCCGTCACAAAAGTATGAATCGCAATTTTTATGATCTCCAAATATGTGGTAGTGTGAGTTCTCGATATCTTTCCTTAGGCCTGCGACTGCTTCTCCTGTATTTCGGACGAGGCGCCAATGGTCAGCCGCTTTTTCAACAGCTGCTCTTATGCGAGCAACATTTTGTTCCAAAATATCCTTCAGGCGTCTCAAATTTCTGTTTCGTTTTGAGTTACTTCTAGCTAAATTGTTCAATTTGGTACAAAAGTTTCGAAGTAAGTGGTTGGAACACTCTACCTTGGCTACAATCGTATCCCCTTTATAAGGGTCGTCTTCGAGGATTTTTTTATGAGAGGACATCTCACCATCGCCAAGAATCTCGCTGTAGTGCACTCCATGTTCTTGTACACTGATTGCAAATCCCGCTCTAGCACCCTCGGATTCCATCTTCTGGGCACTTTCATTCCAGTTCTTGAAGCATCTATGCTTTGATGGTTCTTCTCCTTTGTTCTCAGCTTTTTTACAAATATAACAGTATGTATTCATAACAGCGAGGAACAAAATTTGTCCTGTATGGAGACCGATGATCACACAAATCCCACCTGTGGCTTCTCTGCCCTTGTTTCCGAACTTACGTTTACACCAAGCGCCGTCGATTACGACGGGCACACGTGGGACACCAGATGGAGAGATGTCACCTCGTTCAATTGCCAGCTGTTTTTCTAGTTGGTTAGCTTTCCGTATAGATTCTACTGAGAGGTCAACTAAGCAATCACCAATCACCTGTTGGTGGCGGGAGAAGGTGCTACTACCCATTGTTGGTATATCCATTGCTGTTGTAATCTTTGCCAAGGCAGTAAGCCCCACACCCGCATTTAGAGCTCCTGCCACAGCCGAAGTGGTCACGTCTAATGGTAAACCTTCCACCACACTTGATCGAAATAACATGTTTGGTTCCGAGTGCAATTTCTTCAGAACCCCACACATTCTGCACTTCAGCTTCAAGGTAAATCCCAATCCCTTCCGATGTTCACCAATGACCTGCATATCCTTAAATGTGCAGTTAAACATCGGATGATGGCTTAAAAGCTGGATTTGGGTTAAGAAATAATTTATGTCGATTATTCTTCTTCCTGTTAGGAAATTTTCCGGGTCATTTTCTCCACCCAGCTCTATGATTAATGGAGCCTAAAACAGAGGCAAAAAAAAACACATACAGCCAAACCCTCAAAAAGTTCATCTCTATATTTCAAAAATACTTGGTCTGCTACAAGAGTAACTGAGGATGCCAATGTTAATACATAGGTATTTCAACTTTTGGTAATTTTTTCAAAATTTGCAGTTTCAAATATTTCACATCTCCCTATGGTTTAAAAGTTATCAATTTTTAAAATTCAATTTTTGAAATGTCCGGAATTTTTTGAAGTTACACAATTTTCTCTTACCATCTCAAGTCTCAACATTATTCAACCTGACAAACAATATTATTCTACTTTTTTGTGTTTTTCACTTTTCAACTTTTCTTGTACATGGCTAGAGTGAAGGAATGATATAGGTACCTAGAGTCGCAATTTTCAAAAATGAGTATTTTGGTTCAAGTAAAAGCTAAAAAAATTTCTTCATTAAAATTTATGGTTTTGTGACTGCACTTTTTGACTTGCAAAAAAATTTTTGGTTAAAAAAAAATTGAAAATTATTTGAAAATTACATTTCAGATTCTTACGAATCTCCCTGATAAATGAGAAAGGTACTAGTTTTTTTTTCATTCAAAAATATTCAAATGCTTGGGCTAGAAGAGAAAATTCATACCATCATTTTGAAAATGAACTGTGCAATGATACAAATTTTCACGACATAAATAAATCCGAAATTGGGAAAAGTTAGGTCTCTGTGAGCTTTGCTCAACTATCCAAATTTTCACAACTTTTTGCAAACTTTGCATAGGTGTGACTGGGGCTTCTGAGTAGGGTGTGCCAAAACTTTGGGCCCTCCAATGAAATTTAAAAAATCAATATCCAAAAAAATTTATATTACAATAATAATATTTAATCAACATTGGAATTACAATTTGAGAGCTGGAAAATTTTTTTTTTTAAATTTCATTTCATCTCAAAAAAACGTTTAGGTACACATAGGTACAGAATTAGAATTGAGGACATTTTTGAAAAAATAGACAATCTAAATTTGAAAAAAAAAATGAAAAAAATTAAGCCAACGCCTCGACCAAAAACAACCATTTTTTTCATGTTTCAAATTCGTCAAATTATCCGAAAACTACCCAAAATTTCTATTATTTAATTTGTTATCAATTTTTTCTAAAGGGGAGCAAAAAATTGAAAAATCCGGAAAAAGTAGGGTGTGCCAAGGCATACCCGGCACACCCCACCGAATAACACATTTTAGGGGGAAAAGGTGGCGACTGTAACTCTAAAATATTTTTACAGAATGGCTGCTCAAATTATCAAAGGGCTCAAAAATTTGTTTTCTTGGTAGCGGGTTCCCCTCAACGCTCTGGAATCAATAACAAAAAAATTTCATCTACATTCGAAGAATAACCACCAAATATATTCAATATTCTCTACAACTTGCTATACTTACAGCCTTTTTTTGGAAGGCCCTTCCTTTGCTCAAAAAACGGTCCTCAAAGGATGCAAAAGGAGGTCTAAGAATCGAAATTTACATTTTGGCATTTAAAATTTTGTAAAAAGGCGCAGTTTGATATTTTTTGGATCGTTGATTTCGAATTTGGTATTTTTTTTTTCGATTTGAATCTTCTACATGTCCCTAAGAATATAAGATTGCCTGAGGGGATGGGGACAGTTGAGCTAAAATTTCAATTTCGAATAGTAATAACTTGAAATTAAAAAATGGCACACTATTATTTCATTCAATATTAATTTATCAACTTTTTTTATTTTGTGCCCCCCCCTCCTTTTTTAAATTGAATTTTTCAAATTTTCATTTTGTTATTCTTTTCGAATTATTAAAATTTCACGATTAATTTCAAGTCCCAATTTTATTATTTTTTTTTTCACAATTTCCCATTTCTACTTCATTCTCAACATCATTTCGTTTTTCATCAGTTACCTACTTACAGTTTTGCACCATCGCATCGGTGAGAATGTACTAATAGCGGTAAAAATGGCCCGATGAAGTAGAAATGTCCTGACCATAGGAGTAGAATCGATTGAAAGCGGTTTCAAAACGTTTCAGAGCCACCACAAATTTTTTGAATTCTCCAGCGGTGGAGAAATGTCCTTAAGAATGGCCCACACGCACTTCAGCTCCTACTCGTATAATCGTGGATTACCCACATTGGTGACCTATTTAATCGATTACAGCGCATTTTTCAAAAATTTGTAACTTTGAGAGAAATTTTTATTTTTGGACAAAATATTTCCTGGAAAAAAATTCAAAATTATGTATGCTCAAGGAACGCCGTAGGCGCTAAAAAGCTAACATTTGGTAGATACCCTATTTTCGACCTGCCGGACTGTTTGGAAGCGTTTTAGAGACGTTATTAGTGGATTTAAATAATTCATTTTCATAATGGGTAACAGTGCCTATAAAACTTCAACTTCTTTTCATCCAACCGAGACACTTGAATTCAATTATGAAACTTGGTTACAATTTGAAACGTAGTTTTCGAAATTTTAACATGGGTATGTTTTTTTGGGGGGGATTTCAAAATTTTTAACACGCTATTTCGCGCGGCGTTATGTCTAAAACATGAATTTTAATATTTTTGAAATGAACTTGGTGTTACAAATTCATGGATGATGAAAAAATCGCTTCGTGTAACTTCTTTTGTGAATTTGGGTGTACGTTTATTTTCCCGAATTCGTTTTACAGAAAGGCGATTTATTCCATTTGTATGAAGGATGATCGAAGTATTTAATTTTAATTTTTCTGTCTGATCGATGGAAGAAGACGCGTTACTCTGCTCTTTCTCCCCATCTTGAAATTTCAACAAAAATAGCATAATCACAGAATTATTTTTTGACAGGAAAAACGGAGTCGTGAAATAACAACTGCTGTATGAGGAATCGAATGAGACCATAGTCACTATTGTAGACATAATCTTTCGTAATGGCCAAACATCGGGAAAATGTTTCCAAAATTCGCAAGATTTTTTGTTCCTCTGTGTCCGTAGAAAACCTTTTTCCTGTATTACCCATTACCTATGTATTTTGACTCCAAGGAGAGGTGCACTCGCGGATTCGAATTTTTAGGACTCGAAGCGGACTCGCAAATGAACTCTTACGAGTCCATTAATTGGACTCGCGAAAGAGTCTATGGTCTATCGGTTATGGACTCGTAAATTTGGACTCGCGAGTCCAATTTTCATGGACTCTTGCTATCGGACTTGCGAGTCCACTTTACTTGGACTCTGGTCACCTCTGGACATAATGGAGGAGGAGAGGCAATATGAGCCAAAAACGTGAAAAAGTTATTATTTTTTATATGATACCGATGGAGTCTTCGGAAATACTATTTTGGGTTTTTGAATTTGTAGTATCGTTTTTAAAACTCTTTCGGAAGTAAGGACTGCACCAAATTTTAGTCCATATGTGGGAGGGAGAGATTCAAGTATTCAAGCCTCTCATCCCCCTAACAATGAAATGAAAAGTACTCTGAACAAAGCACACAGTTTGGGTACTTACACTTTCAACGTCTGAATCTTCTGGTAGGTAAACAATTTCAGTTTCGATCTCCTTTTCTGGAGTCTGTTTCGGTATGCCCTATAGAAAAAATGTATTAGAAAAAATGATCCAAGAAAAAAGTATGCTGAAAAGATGAAATTACGCGAGAAGTGTAGGTAATTAATAAAATGTTTGTTAAAAATATAGATGAGGTACTCACATTTTGTACATCTAAATGTTGTGATGGATAAACGATTCTAGTTTCAATTTCTGCTGCAGAAGTACGTTTCCATATGCCCTATAAAAAATATGAAATCACATGAGAAGCGTACCTATAGGTACTACATCAGTCTGTTTTCAAAATTATACTTAGTGGTACTTACACTTTCCATATATGGATATTCCGATGAAGGAATTATTATATTTCCTACTTTTTTAGTCTGTTCCTGTGTGACCTATAAAAAGATTTTATGATAAAAAAAAGTATACAAGATGAGAAAAATGTGTAAAAATGAAATAACGTGAGACGTGTACCTAGGCAATAATCACTGGGGTTCAAAATTATAATTAGGATACTCACGGTTTTCACATTTGGACATTCGGATGAAGAGATAACTATATTTTCGATATTAGCAGTTCGTTTCCATATATCCTATAAAAAAAATTAATAATAATAAAAAAATGATCCCAGTTGAAACAAAAGCGTAAATCGCGCGAAAATTATAGGTACCTATCTACTAATTATAGTTTTTCTCACGTATACAGACAGAGAAAAGGATACTCACACTGTCCACATCCAGCAGATTGATATCCATGGTTTCCGTATCCTGTAGAGGAGGTTCCTGTCGAGTGTCCTAAAAAAACGTTATTATGAAAAAATTATGCGAAGAAAAAAGTTGCATTACTTTAGAAGTGTAGGCTAGAGTAGGTACAGAGATTTTTAAGCTTTCAAGGACTTATTATAGTCTACAGTCCAAGAGGCAAAAAGTGCTCTAGAAATCGAAATTAGCGTGCATAGTTATGGGTCCGGTGATCCCAAAACCTCGTATTTTAGATTTTTATACTGGTACAATAGGGAGCTGAGCCTTAAAAACCGTTATTTTTTAATCAAATTTCAAATTGATTTTGTAAAATTTTAACATAGTCTGGTAGCGGACATCCCAGTGGTGGCAGCCTAGATTTTACCGGCGTGTTGCCAAGAACGGTCAAGAATATCAAATCCCTATAAGAGGTCGCTTCGCACCCCCCCCCCCCCCCTTTACAATTTATCAACGGTGAATTTTGCAATTTCAATCATTCATTATTGAGTAAAAGAGCCTTTCCTAACAAGGGTCAAAAACTGCCCTTGACCCAAAATCGGTCAAAATGGGCCCAAAAGGTCAACATTCTGAATCAATTGAAAGGGCCATTTTCATGAGATTTTCTTCAGAACTGGAAAATCGTTAAAATTTTCTGGTGGCCCTGAAATGTCTCGAAAACGCCTACAATCGATTTGGCAGGTCTGAAATATGGTGTATATTGAATTTCAGCTTTTTTCGTTGATCAAATCAAATTTTCATCGATGAAATAATTTTGGAATTTTAAAAATTCGCTAAAATTCGAAAAATGCACTTCAGCACTTAAAATTTTGGAAATGGAATTTTTTATGGTGTACTTTCAATTTATGGCAATTTTGACTCAAAATTTTACTTTGAGTTGGGATGCCTTGCTTCTTACTGTAAAAAAGTAGTAAAAAATCACGTTTTTTTTTTTTGACCATGTTGCACCCAATTTCAGAATTCAAAAAAAAATATACGTGATGCACGACCACCTGGCGGAACTATTAAAAAAATTTCGAGCCATGTACCCCCTTTTTTTTAATTTTTTGAAAATTTCAAGGTGAAAAAATTGGGAAAATGTGAACCGAAAATTTTCAAAAAATTCTCATTCGTAGTTACTACCCAGCAAGATGTATAATTTCTGAAAAGTATACATTTTTTTAACCACCCTTTCCAGAGATATCGCGTGTTGAAATTTCGACATTAAAAGTACGATAATTCTGAATGGGGTGGGGGTAGGGGGTCAAAAAAAATTTGAATGTTTTTAGACTATAAGTATCTAACCTTTTGAGCCCATTTTGATCGATTTTGGGTCAAGAGCCGTTTTTGACCTTTATTAGGAAAGACTGTTTGAAAAAATATTGAAAATGCTATCATAACCCGAGCGAAGCGAGGGCGAAAATTTTGGAATAAATGAACATGAAAACTTGAAAAATGGCCTGTTTCAAAATTGCTTGATCATCGATAATTTTGGACTTATTATCGATAATTAAAGATCTTTCATATTTCACGTGGTGCAACAGATTTTTGCCGTGTTGCCACAGATTTTCGCCGTGTTGCCGTTGCAACACATGCAACACAAAAGCTGCCACCTCTGGGACATCCTCCCGACTTCAAATATATGTCACATCCCTTGGGTTCCGGGCAACGAAGGCCCCTTCAATGTGCGATTTTTCGCCAAATTTGATCATTTTTTAGCACAATAATGCCTCTGTAGGATTTCATGCGGTATGCTGCGCAAAAAAAAAAAATCAATCGGAAACATGGGTCCCTACCTATAGAAATGGAATAAAAAAATTATAGATGAAAATTGAAGAGCCTTTCCTAATATGGGTCAAAAACGGCCCTTGATCCAAAGTCGGTCAAAATAGGCCCAAAATGTTTCTTATGGTCTAAAAACATCCCAAAAAAAATGTTGACCCCCTACCCCCTCTCCTTCCGGAATTATCGCACTTTTAATGTCGAAACTTCAACACGCGATTTCTCTGGAAAGGGTGGGTAAAAATTTTTCAAATTTTCACAGATTATACATTTACTGGGTATAGTATCGATGAAAATTTTTTGAAAATTTTTGGTTCACATTTTCCCAATTTTTTTTCACGTTGAAATTTTCAAAAAAATTGAAATAAAATGTTGGGGGGGGGGGGGGTGCCATGCCATGGCTGAAAATTTTTTTATTAGTTCCGCCAAGTGGTCATGCATCACATAATATTTTTTTGGACCCCAAAACTGGGTGCAACATAGTAAAAAAAAAATCAAAACCGAAAAAAACGTGATTTTTTACTACTTTTTCACAGTAACAAGCGAGGTAGAACATTCTCCGTGGTGCGTGGTGGAATAGTAACGCGCTGGACGAAGCCGAGCATCGGCAGCGATAAGGACAGATTCTCGCGGTGTGCCGTGAGAAGTGCTTTCGCTGCGCGCGGTCGGTTGTTCAAAAATCTACGTTTCTATTCAAACTTCAATTTTTTTCAGCATGTTTCCGGCCCTAAAAGGACTTTGAATTTTTTTTTATATTGTACCTAAGGGTGTAACGAAGTTATGAAAAAAAATCAGCGAGGGCACCCTCCCCTCCCCCCAAATTTTTAATTTTTTTTTGAAATTTTGAACCCCCCAAAAATATGGTAAATATGAAAGAAAAAAAATTAAAAATTATAATACTTATATCCATGTAATACCTAATACCTATATTCTGTCAAAATTAAAAAAAAATCCCCCACCCTTCGAAAGATATCGCAAATTGCATTTTCGATATTTAGGTAAAGTGGAATAACTGTGGATGGGGTGGGGGTAGGGGGTAAAAAATTTGAGTGAAATGTTCTTAGGTCCCAAGTGACTTTTAGAACTACTTTTGATCAAATTTGGATCTAAGGCCGATTTCATCATCTTAATAGGGGGGGGGGGGTGTCTCTTTATAATTCTTTAGAATTTCAAGTTGAGATCTCACGATCAGAAAAGTTATGGTTTTGGTTTTGTATTATTATTATTTTTTTCGATGGTTCAAATACTCTGTTAAATCTATTTTTCTTAATAGTTTTGTTGAATTTTTTAAAATCAAAGTTTATTTTAAAAATTAAAAAAGCCCCAAAATGGCTGAAAAATTTCATATTCCACTTTACATATTAAATTTTGATCACACTTATGACCAACAGAAAGCAAAGGGGTGATCGGCTCAGCTTATCGCTAAAGCTAAAATGGTGGCGGCTCAAAAATTTTGAAAAAAAAATAAGCGGCGGTTGCGGCACTGGCCTCTACTCCCTAACAATTTTCTTCGAAAGTTGGTCCACAAGAATTCAGATTTCTCGGCACACCTTTTTGTAGGTACTAATTACTCAGTAGGTAGTTCTTAAACTGTATGGATAGGGATACTCACTTTATCCATACATGGCAGATTATTAGCGACAGTTCGTTCGTCCTAAAAATGAGATATAAATTATTAATAGTAAAACCACATCAATATTGTTGATACTAATATTAACATGTTATCAAAATTTTACAGTGCCTGTGAAGTAAATTATTATAAAATGATATGTAAAAATTCATTTTCTATTTGAGTACTAAGTAGGTACATAAATATAAACGTACATGGTTTTCTGGTTCCACTGCAACGAAGTCCGTTGTTTCTGGTTCTTCATCTTCAGTAGGATCAACGTTTTCCTTATCTATTCCTGCTCGCCTACATATAAAATACGCTGGTACATTTCACATAATTTTTCAAAAATAGTTTGGGGAGAAGTTTTTTTGATGCGCAATTGTGTGATAGGTACCGTAAGATGGGTTGCTGCTTGAAAATTTGCAAGTCATTTTCATCTATGATCAGAGGCGTGACGACCGGAGAGAGGGGGCTTACAACCCTAGATAATCCCAAAGATGAAAAACGGTGGTAAAAATTGAGTCAAGTTGTGATTCCCAACCTTTTCCCAACTAGTCTGGGATAATTGGAAAAATTAAGGAAAGTTGAGAATATTGTAAAAAAAATTCGCTCTCGCTTCGCGCTCTGCCCCCTAGCCATATTAAGCAATTCTATATTTTGCAATGAAAAAAAATTATCCTTCTCATTTATCAGAGGACTTCGTTACAATCATGAATGAAATTTTCAAAAAAAATTCGATTTTATGGAAGGAGAGAATCTCATCAAGGAACTCAGTCGATTTTCAATTTGTTAGAAAAAATTATTGTTGTAAGCGAAAAATATTTTTTTAAAAATGACTGATTTGATAATTGACCTCTCTCTTCATTTTTTCGAATTCTCAGACCCTCTCTTAATTAATTTCTGGGTGTGTCGTTGGTGTGCCTAACTATGTATCTTCTTACAAAAAAAGTATGGAAAATTCCATTCAAGATTGTCGCGAAATAGGTACCGTAATGAATGAAAAGGATACTCTTTTTTTCATTCAATCAAATTTTGGATTTTTTTTTTAAATGGTAGTAAATTTGAAAATTTTTTTCAATCAAAAGCAATCTTTCCTTAATTTAAAATCAAAGACATTGGGAAATTTTTGAAAAGAGGTTATAAAATTTAATTGGATTTTTTAAGAAAAATAGGGAAAATAGTTGAAAATTTATCGAAAAATTAGTTGGGAAAATCGGAGGCGCCCCCCCCCAGAACACATCGCTTCGTCACGTCTCGGTCTATGATAATTAATTTACGATGTTTTATTTCCAATTTCTCTTAAAATTAGGATTGAAAATTCTGTTCTCAAATTTGTGTCTAGAACATAAGCGCAACCGGGGGGGGGGGGTCAGAGGGCTTAAGCCCCTCCCTTAAGCTCAGAAAAAAAAATTTACTGCAAAAATATAAAAAAGTACATTTTTTTGCTTATCAAACATTTTTTCCAAAAAATTTTGCCCACGCTTCACTCGGGTAAGGTTTTTCATCATTTTATTCTAAAAGTTTATCATTTCTGACTCATTTTTCAGTTAAAAATTAACGATTCCTCAATCAATTCCCAATTTGACGAAAACATATGATGATTTTTGACGGAAAGATCAGTAAAAAATGACTACTTTGATATTTGACCCCGCTCCCTAATTTTCTAAAATTCTGAGCCCCTCCCACAATTAATTTCTGGGTGCGCTTATGGTGTAGAATTTTTCAATCTTGAAAATAATGTATTTCAAGAAACGTGGTTTGACTTCTCTGTTGTTGTTTCTTTTCTTTTTTTGGGATGAGGGAGAGGGGGTTGACATTTTTCGACGACAAGTTTGCTAAGCAGTAACTAGATAAAAATGTTGTGAGCGCATAAAATTTGAAAAATTTACGAATCTTCTACAATTAGTTCTTTGCTGCATTTCAAAAAATCATCAAACGACTTCTGGAAACAATTTTTTTCTACGTTTTCTATATGCATGTATTGCATGTACTTACCACTTATAATTTGAAGTAATAAATTTTGGAAATTATTTAATTTGTTGAAATTTTTTCACAACTTATTTTCAAATATTTACTTATAAATTATTCAAAAATGAATTTATGAAAAGAACAGAAAAATTCAATCCGAATAATTTTTTAAAAATAAACTCATAAAAATTAGATTTTATCGTGAAGAATTTTTTTTTTTTTTTTGAAAAAGAAATATTATTTGGACAATATTTTTTAAAAATTTAAAGTTTTACATCGACGCTTGTTGAAAATATTTTCAGTTTAATTGACATCTTTTTGGACGTTTTTCAAGTAAAATAATTCTGCATAATGTACAAAAAAAATTCATTACAGAATTTCATTGGGAACATGATATAATTTCGAATTACTCTGGAGAAATGTCGTAATACTGAGAAAATCAGTTCTTAAAATATACTGAAAAATGAATTTCAGCATTAAAAAAATCTTGAATAATGTTTGAAAAATGTTTTTTCATCGCCAAGTGAGAGGAATTTTTTTGAACTTACACATCATGAGTAATTCAATTTTTGAAAATATGGTGTTTTGAATGAAAGGAATTTTTTGAAAAGTCTTTTGTTTTTCAATTGCATTTTTTGTAATTAAAAATTTCCCAACAACTCAACAAGAGAGGTAGCCTGACGTTTCCTCTTTCAAATAATGCCTTTACCATCAACTTTGGGTCAAAACTTTGGGAGCTATACAGATATTGGTTCGTCTTGCCCGGGTCTCTCCTACCCTCAATTTAGTTAAACCAAAAGGCATAAGCCCCAAAAAATTAGCAGAAAAAAGTTTTGTGTAGGCGTAAGCTCATAGTTGGGTATGTATTTTAAGATTATAGAAGTTCTCTAAAACTGGTGCATATTTCGTCTCCTTCTTGAGGATAAAGAGCTAAACTTTTGTTCTGTTGGTAAAATTTTTCGAATTCACGCCGTTTACGGGAATTAATGAAACAATGGTTGTCGAAAAATTGAAAAAAGATGAAATTTGGTATATACCCCATTTCTGACCTACCAGATCGATCGGAAGCGGTTTGGAGACGTTTCAGAGCCTCAGAAAAGTAGCGAATATTCCAGAATGGAAGAAATGACCATAAAAATGACACATACTCATTTGAGCACCTTCAAACGCGGATTATGAATATTGGTGACCTACTATTAGATCGAGTAGAACGCAATTTTCCAAAATTGGGAAATTTGAGTTCAAATTCGTATTTTTGGGCAGAATATTGGGAGCTCGAGTAATGTATACCGTGAGCGTAATTTTGAATAGTAAATATGGATAATTTTTATGGGCATTTCTCCTGCCATGGAAAATTTTACAATTTTGTGGAGGTGCAGAAACATCTGGAAACCATTTCCAATCAATTTGGCAGGTCAGAAATTGGGTAGGTACCTCCAGAGGTGACCAGAGTCCGAGTAAGTTGGACTCGCGAGTCCGATTGCAAGAGTCCATGAAATTTGGACTCGCGAGTCGAAATTTACGAGTCCATAACAGATTGACTGTAGAGTCCAAGTCCGAGTCCGAGTCCGATCAACAGACTCGTAGAGTCCGTTTTCGAGTCCAATTTTTGAAAAAATGAAATACCAAAAAATCAAGTTTATTTGAAAAAGGAAAAAAACGAGAATGATCGTCTATAAAGTTACCAAAGAAATCGAAATATCACAAATTTTTTTTTCTTGGGAATTTTCAACTACGGCAACTTTGACGGCATTACAAAATTTAATGGTCTCTAGTTGACTGGACTCGGGACTCTTGAACGGACTGGTTTCTAAAATCGTTGAAATTGGACTCACGAGTCCATTATGTACGAGTCCATGCAAAATGGACTCGGAATCGGACTCTGGTCATCTCTGGTACCTATATACCAAATTTCAGATTTTTTCGTTCATTATGTCATAAAATTTTGATATTTTACAGGCTATGAGGTAATTTTGAAATTTTGAAAATTCGCCGAAATTGAAAAAATGGATTTTGGCACAAAATTTTTATGAAAATAATTTTTTTGAATCAGAGAGGGTGACGGAGGTGAGCCACTCACTCGCCGGACAATTTTGATTTTCGATTTTCGCTTGTGAGCGCGCAGTATTGAAATCTTTGGCATTTTTTTATGGATGAACGCCTTTTTGATGCCACTGTTATTTCCTTTTTTTCTATTTTGAACCCTAATTTTTATTTTTAAAAGGTACGTTACTACAAATGAGCCAGTGTTTCAAAACCTTGGAGAGAAACATAAAAAGCGAACAATGTAGACCGTCGCGTCGTAGAAATTATACTTTTTGTAAGACGTCGACTCCTTTTGGAATTTTAAAACATCTGAATTCAAAAATTTCGTGACTTCGAGACGTGAATATCAAGTAACAACTAATATTTATATTTCTTCATACTTCAATATTATTTTTTGAAAATTAAAAAAAGGTATGGACGGCAACAAATTCTTTAAAAAAATTCCTGCCGGTCACCCGAAAAAAACAACTGTCGAATTCTTTTGAATAAAAATCGGCGAAATTTGCGGATGAAAAATTTAATTCATCAATTTCCTTTGTTACCAGTATTTTATTGTAAATGGAACCTTTTGTATTTAAAAATCGAAGTATGCTCACTTCAATATTGTTTTTAATCGAAACACTCCCTGAAAAAATGTCGTAAATTTCCCATACAATTCGGTGGGAGAAAGAGGACAATTTTGAAAGTAACGTCTTTCTTTTTTACTTTTGTTATGAAATTACACCTTACTTTTCTAGCAATTTTTTCTGAAGTCAATACTAATGAAAGAATAGTAACGGTACTCACCAGTTTTTCAGTCCAATTCCTCTTTTCGATCGTTTATTAGCTTTCAATTTGTGTCCTTTTGTAAATCGCGTAGACATGTTTTGATTGTATTATTTTAGTTGAATAATAGAAATGATCCATTCGGCAGTAAACGCATAATGACCAGAGGTTTAGAATATTACAATTAAATCAAAAATTGACAGTTATTACTTGTACGGCACCATTATAAACAAATTAGTCAGGTACTATTCAAATGCAAATTTCGTGGAGTACCACCGAGGCGACGCGCTGTCTGGTGTGTCTACTGCAGTGTATGGGTGGGGTGAGGATGGAATGTCGTACCTTACCGACGACTGCGGCTCGTCGCGTGCCAGGGCAACGAAGGATTTCAATTTTTACGATCGTCCGTTTTTTTAAAAAAATCCCTCGAAATTTTGCGATGTTGCCAAATATACAGCGTTGAAACGATGTTTCGTTTTGGTAAAGTACTGCTCGTTCAAGAAAATGGCAATCGCGTCAATTTTTTTATAAGAGTGTTTTTATTACGTGTGGAGATGAGATTTTTACTTTTTTTTTTTTGTTGCTTTTTTCCCCCGTTGATTGACTGTTGGAGTACTTGAAAATGTATTCACGAATCATGAAATAACTAAATTCAGAGAAAAATGAGCCCAATTCGTATAAGCGTATATTTATAATAATATTTTTCGTTACAAGAATAAATTCACATAGATACTCGTTTTTCAATAGGTACCTACATTTTACCCTTTTTCTATTTTTTGCGACAGTCATCTCGAAATAGTCGAATATAATTTTTTTTTTTACGCAGCTGAAAAAATTCAAAATTGATTTTTTACTGAAATCTGCTCATGACAAAAAAAAATTATTTCAATACGTATCATGATAATATTTCCTTTGAAAAACGATGAATTTTGATATCCACATCGCACCCTCTTTTACTGAACAGAAGTACCTATTTTGGAATATTGTCGGATTTTTATCAAACTGTTTGACGTAATATGAAACCTCGAAACATAAATTATTCCCATAAAACACGGTTTTTATAACATAGATGCCAGGATGCCATCCTCGGTTGTTAGAAAAAACTGGAGGTGAAAGTTTCGGTTGTTTTCAGATCGCTACGAATGTAGGTAGTAGGTGCTAGGTACCTAATTCGTTGCACTTGTTATTTTGTAATTGTTTTTTTTCCTTGCTGATTGCTGATCAAAAAGTAAAAGTAATAGTTTGTTTTGTTTCAAGTACATAGGTAGAGGTACTAAGTACCTACCTAAGACAATTTTTCATGTTCTCAAATTTCTTCGTTGCTCCGTAAAAGTTACACAAAAAATTGATATAAGTAGTGCAAGAAAAGAAATGTAAAATTCCGTACTTGGTCTACCTAAGACCTCCCGAATCGATTGGAAGCGATTTCGGGACTTTTCGGAGCGTTCAAAAAATTATGAAATTTTCCAGAGCTACAGATAAAAATTGCTTATAAATGAACTTCATCACCTAAAATCGCGGATCTTGAATTTCATACCTATCTTTTGGTGACATTCCTACTTAATCGATTTGGCTCAATTTTTTAAATTATTGGTTTTTATGCACTACTAGAAAATTTCAGAATTCACTGAAGAATCCGAAATATCGACCCACTGAATCTAAAAGTGTCTAAGTGCCTTTTTTCCCCCCCAAAAGTATTGATTAGTGGGTCGATATTTCAAATCCTATTGCAAACGATTTGAGAGTAAAAAATATGGTGCTCATCAGCATGTTTTCGATTTTTTCGTTGATTAGGTGAAATTTTTATATTTTGCGGGGATGTGGTGCGATTTTAAAAATTCAAAAATTCGCTAAAATTCTAAAAATGAATTTGTGTATTTTAAATTTTGCATAAATAAGAGACTACTTTATGAGTGAAATATTTTGTTATATGTACGATAAAATTTTTTCCCAACTAAATTAAGTAATTTTCCTGCAGTTGAAGTATTCAAATTTTCCTTGCATAATGTAAAACATATGAAACTAGTTTTCCATTACATATTTTAATGATTGAACTTTGAAAAAAAAAATAGTAATATGTAGGTAATAAGAAATCACCAAAAAGAAAAGAAACAACGGGAATTGCAACTCTAAGTCAGAGAAGTCATAATTTATTATTTCATTGATTAGTAGATATAGGTTCATCTTCGTCAAAGATGTTTTCCGTTAGGAAGACGTCAATGAAGTGATATTATTATTGGTGAAGCTGAAGAAGGACACGTCTCCTTAAAAATATTAATTATGAATAAACATAAATTTTACCTGATTGGCTTCTTCCATGTATTGAAATTTAAACATCAGTGTTGATTTTTAAAATGTTAATAAATTGGAACCGAAATATTACACTGATATACATCAGAAAACAATCACTGATACATCACTGATTCACTTCTTAAATGATAAAAACATTTCGTTTCCCTTATTTTTACATAGGTACCTGCCTATATTATATGTATTGCTAGGCTGTAAATACTGAACTGAAAAATTGAAAAAAAAAAGTTTTATTCACTAAAATAGGTATCTTGAATCAGGAAATAAAACATTTTTTTGGGTCAATTGAAAGGTGGTACAAACTGGAAATGATAACTTTTCGTTTATCAACGATTGGAAATGGGTGACAAATTCTCACACACCTATTGACGACTTTTTTCTTTCGTAATTTTTTGATAAGAAATAATTGATTGTTTGCGTTGGTTATCGGAGGTCTTTTCAATCCATTTAATGTATATCTGCTTGGAAATAGGATGCATAATTTCACGTCGATATAGTTACTTAGTTAGTACCTAGACCTAATTGAAGAATTGAGGCTCCACAATTCCACATGTCCACCGGCCTACATTTCATTCTTTGTGTTACATCATTTATGTACTTCCTCCCCGTATATACCATCAATTTTAATCGAATGATTACGTGATCGATTTGGCGTACTCGTGCAAGAAATCAACCAACCGATTGATCAATTGAAAATGTAGGTGAACTTGTGAAGCCCAAAAAGAATATGTCACCAGTAGTATGTAGGTCTAATGTAGGTACATTACAGAGTATTGTATGAATATGAAAAGAATTTTACGCTATTACGACCACAATCTCCTTATGGGGGTACGGCTAATTTATTGTAAAACATTGAGGAACAAGACATCACACTCAACTGCACACCTCAACTTACATAACAGAAAGGTTTACTGAGTGAGTATACACAGCTGAGGCAGGGGAAAGGAGAAAATTTTTTAACATAGGTACATATAAAAAGAAATGATGATACTGAAAATGAAAAGTTTAATTTTTTTTAAAACCGCCTTTAAGGGGCTGGTGGACCTTACAAAAATATAAGCAAGGAATCGAGGACAACTGTATAGGTACCTATACTTACAACGTGTAAAAATTATCGCTTCACATATTTAAAAAAAAAAACAGGTCGGTACGTAGGTATTCAGTAAAAAAAATTCTAGTTTAATGAAAAACTGCCTGAAAGAAGATTCTTCAAATGTAATCAAGGGTGGCTACCAATACAGAATGATTCTCAATCTGTACCGAACAGAAGCAAAATTCTAATTCGAGTTACTTATCAGTTTTTATATTTTCAACTTCCATAAAACTATACATGAAAATCTTCAAGTTCCACTCTAAAATTGATTTACCGTTAGATTAGGTACATACAGAAAAACACAGTTTGTTAATTAGGTAGTGAATTTTTACACAGATAATGATAACTGAATAGGTATTTCATACGAAAGTAGGTTCGTCATAGAAATTAAGTTATTCGCGTAGGAAAGAACCCAATGATTTAAATTGATATGTTCCGAAAGTATTTAAATGTACATGAAATACAAAGAATTTGAAATTGAAATACAGCAATTGATCAAATTTTGTTTGGTAGGGTCTGTCAGTGGGTATTTTATTGTTTAAAGAATCAGTAGGTATATTAAAAACATTATTTGTAATTTGTTGCCGATACCACTTCACCGTAGGCGTTTCTGGGGCTTCTGAGTAGGGTTTGCCAAAAGTTTGGGCCCTCCAATGGAATTTAAAAAATAACTTGAATATTTAAAAATATTTTTACGAAAACGTGTTCATGCCCGAGCGAAGCGAGGGCGAAGGTTTGGAAAAATCGGTTTTCTGATGCCCAAAAACTCAAGGGGAGGGGTGTACCTCAAATTTTCCTAACTAAATTTACTGAAAAACTCAACGAAAAAATTTCTTCAAATTGTTTATAAGGTTATATCGTTTTCCATGAAAATTTTAAATGAAAATGACTTTTTTCATTTAATGTGAGGCTAAAACATTTTTGAGAGCTGGAAAATTTTTTGAAAAATTTTCATTTCATCTGTAGAAACATTTATATACAGCTACAGAATTCGAATTGAGAAAATATTGAAAAAATTTTTGAAAAAAATGAGCCAACGCCTCGACCGAAGAAACCATTTTTTTCATGTTTTAAATTCGTCAAGTTATCCGAAAACTATACAAAATTTCCATTATTTGATTTGCTATCCGTTTTTTCTAAAAGTGTAAGTACATGGGCAGCAAAAAATTGAAAAATTTTGGAAAAGTAGGGTGTGCCCCGACTCACTCGGCACACCATGCATACACGCCTACGCACTTCACTAAAAATGATTATACTCGAAGGGTACCGGTAGATAAGGTAGATGAATCCGCCCCCGAGGTGAAATTTGAAAGTAACCAATAGAATTATGTTGTTATTGTCTGAAAACCGGATGAAATGTGAAAGGAGGTAGTGACCATACCGCCGAAATAAAATTATTCTCTTTTTTTTCAACAGAAAAACACTGTTAGAGGACTTTTCAGAAATAGAATGTTTGCTGTTTTGAATTTGGAACTGGTATCATGTTTAAAAAAATATATTTTGTGCGTAATTGTTACAATACAAATTTTCAGACTGATTGGGGGGGGGAGCTGGGGTGTATTCGTGTTTCGTGCTTCTCGTTCCTCTCACAATGAACATTGATCAAGTAAGACGTATACGTATACATAAATGAAACACCAATTATTACGCTGTATTTATACCTACTAAAAAAAAAACACGGTACCTACTACCCACATGCAACCCAAGAGGTGTCGAGAAACCAATATTCTTGAGAACATACGAATAATTCTTCCAAAAAAATTTTTTATAGGGTGAACGTCTCCTTCCAAAAATTTTAATCCACCTCTAGAGTTATCCCCCAAAATGACAACCCGACAAAGCATTGCCATAAACACCTCTCTAAATCGAAATGTTTCAAAAAATTCCTTTGAAAATGATCATTTTGTCAAATAATTTTACGATGGTTTCTAAAACTTTGACCTCGTTGCACAATGTTATCGTATTTCTCCTTTAATTAGGTATTTCAACTTATTCGTGACTGGTTTTTATTTTCGTTTATTTACCCGAAACGTTGTTTCATTTTGCATCTTAAGTTTGGGGGTTCTTAAAAATTTTACCCCAGAGAAGGGAAGGTGAACATCCGATTGAAATTGAATGTGTAAAATTATACTTGCAATTTTTTAAATATTTTCTACCCTCATTTCACTTGAGACGAATAGTCATTTTCATTGAATTTTTTCAATCGTAATGAAATTGTTATCTTCAACAGTTCTGACAAATTGACAAATTAAGTAAAATACAATAAACTGAATGAGAATAGGACTGGAAAAATTTACTCAAGTCACCAGATTTGTGCAATACCCCGTAGTTCCCTACAGTCAATCTATTCCTCGCCAAATTCGTTGCCGGGCTGCGAAGTAGGTATTAAATGCCTCCTCTCCTGTTTCTAAATTACACAACATAAGTATCTATTTTAAAAGTACCTACTTCGTATTACACTATACTGACAAGAAATGAGCTCCAGACAAGTACTAGCTGCAGTTATCTTGTACGAGAAAGAAGGTACCTACTAAAGTTGTAGTTTGTAGTCCGCGGTAGTAGTTAGGTAGGTACTAGGTACATAGGGAATAAATGGTAGAAAACGAGCACTGTGGGCGGATAAAGAAAATTTCATAAAATTAGGTATCATATTGTTTAAAAATTTTGTAATGTGATTACAAATTCCCCCCTCCGAAATATGCTTTTGAAATGTCAATGCGTGGTTTACACCATCCTGTTTTTATGTTTTAGTACACAGAAGCAATAGTAGGTAAAGCGAAGTAGAAAGAATAATTTATTTCCAATTAGGTATTATGATTTACAAAACATTATAGGGTATATGAAAAATAAGGGGTGATGACGTAAAAAATTGTGGATAATTGCTCAAAACCTTAGGGAATTTGGGCACCCTTACCTACAACCCTCTCTAATCTAAATGACAACGCTTTTTCAGGCAAGATTGGCTAAAAATATTTTCAAGATAATGCTTTTGAACTTTCAGTTCGGTTTTGCATATTTCTCACATTTTTTTGTCTTACCAGCAGACCCGGTGGATTCGGAAGGACAGAATAGTATATATTATGCAATGAGGTAGATGAAGTGATTATCAACGAATTTTGAGGTTTATTGCCTGAGCGAAGCGAAGGAAATAATTCAAAATCGTCGAAAATCATTCATCTCCCGAGTTGCATACGATATTTTTTGTTGTAGTGTGAGTAAAAGGCGAGTTTGAGCACTCGACAATGAAAATGATAATATCCCACTCTGAAGATTGAGTTTACCCTTTCAAGTTTTCGGAAATTTGATATTTCTGCTGCGTAATCTGTAGGATAATGAAAAGAAATCGAGAAATTCGGCCGACGAGCGACGACTATTACGCGTTTGTTCACCAGCCTGCATTTTTTATTTTAGTGTAATAGTAGTAGTGCGTCTTCGTTGCCATGGTAACCATGCGACAACGAAAAAGAATACGATGTTGTTACCATTAAATATTCGTCTATGAAACGTTCGCGATTTTCAAATCATTTTATTCCTGTCTGTATACTAATGAGTCTGTGAATTAAAATTTTCAAATTTCGGTTTTCATGCTGCCCGAAATACGTTACTTTCAATCCAATTCATTACCGAAAGCATACCCTTAAAATGTGAAAATTGCAGGTTTTCATTTCTAATTTGGTCCAGAATGTGATTGATCTGTTGTTGCTTCTCCAATTTATGTCTAGTTTTGAAAAAAAGAAAAAAAAAATAGGTATCTTTTTAGTATGTAATGAAAATGTCATGGAAAATCGTTTTTAAAAAAAGTAGGTTAGTCATTTCATTTCTTCGATTAGAATAATC
The DNA here is from genome assembly GCA_038380155.1 of Pseudococcus jackbeardsleyi. NCBI lineage: Eukaryota > Metazoa > Arthropoda > Insecta > Hemiptera > Pseudococcidae > Pseudococcus > Pseudococcus jackbeardsleyi. The sequence continues at coordinate 8,878,242 of CM076242.1, forward strand.
GTTTTCCTTTTGCTTCTGTTCTATTTTAATCTGATAATTTATGCTCATTCTGAAAATTTTCAGTCAGTGTCTATTTTAAACGTTTTTAGACCTTGTTTGAATAGCTCAAAAATTTCTGAAAAAATTGGCTTTCAGAACTAAAATATTATGTAATTAAATAAATGAAAAATTTCAGCTTTTTTCGATTTTTTTTGAAAGAGATTAGCTCATTAAGGATTTTAGGGAAGTTTTTATTTTCACTCCAACATTTTTTTTTTCTCTGATTCTTACCTTCACAATTTTTTTTAGGTATTTACCTATATTTCCTGTAGATTTTCATATTGAACAGGAAATTGAAATTAGATATCTAGCGTATTTTTATTTCGGGATGAGGGAATTGGCGGAGGAGTAGGGGTAGTCGGGTAAAATTCTTTTTAAAACATCAATTTTCCATTTTGGGCAGCTCCAAAAATCTTTTAGAAGAGATTCACAAATTTGATTTTTGATTTTCTTCTGGGTTTTGAAAATTTTCCTAGCAATGTGGAAATTAATTTTGGTACTTGAAAATCGAGTTTTTGCGTTGAAGAAAATTTTGAACATTTGAAATGGCCTACAATTTCAAAACAGATAAAATTCTGAAAGAGACGTGCATTTGACTCTCTAACTCTGTTTTTTTTTCGTGATAATCTTCTTGTCGATTTACTGATTGAAGTTGAAAAAAAATAAAAATTTAGCTGGAATGATTTTTTCTGATTTTTTACTTACTCGCTAAAAATTTCAAAACTTTTGTGGGAATATGATATTTTTTTTAGCACTCTTGAAAAAAGAGAAAAATATTGAAATATGGCTCTTAAAAATATTCTTGAGTAGAAACATTTGAGCTGAGACCATGTTTTTTGAATTTTTTCGAAGTTTTAGGTATTTTTATTACTTGAACTTTTTTGAAAATATGTAATCAAGTTTTTATGAAAATTGAGATATTACAGGAATTAAAATTGAAAACAATCTTTATTTATATTCACTTTTATCCCCCCCCCCCTCAGGTTCAAAGAACATCATTCAAATTTTACCTCAGAGTGTCTTTTTGGGTTACGTACCTTATTCTAAAAATTATTTCAATTTTCATGGTAATTTTCTCAAAATTTTGAGCTCCCTTGTTTCTCCTTCAAACACTCATATTTTCGATGTTTTTTTTTCTTTTTGAAAGTATACGAGGAGGAGGGAGGGGGTGCGAAAAATTCAAAATGAAATACTCTTTTAATTTTTTATGGTGAAAATTTTCCAAAAGCATTTTTATCGAAAGTAAATCAAGACTTTTGTTGAACACTCAGTGTTGATTAGGAAGGAACAATGAAGGGAGTGAAGGAAGTAGAAAAATCTCGCTGAAAATTTAGCAAAAATGGTGCATTTTGATTTTCATAAACTTAGGTAATTTAAAACTTATTTCTTTCCAATTTTTGTTCAAAATGCTAATTTTTGTTGAAAATGTAAATTTTTTGAAAATCTATGAACTTGAGCAGTTGAAGAGACGAAAATGTCAGATCACACTTCTTCCAAAAATCTCATTTAAACCGAAGGCAAGCCTTTGAGGCAATTTCCTTATCAATAGATAACTTACAATTCATCGATGGCATCGTCGATGTTCCAATAATCCATTCAATCTGAAGCATCGTCATATCCGATTGAATTTTCGACAAGTTGGTATTCAACTTCGTTTCAATAATACGATATCGGTCTGCTTTCACGCTTATTTGATTGAATTTCTCGGTAACAGATATGGCCATCGAATCCACAAAATAGTTCAATTCCAAAATCGACGTCGTATTGCTTGATACAACGTCTTCCAAGATCATACTCCCTCGAATATCTTTCATCAGCAAGGTATAAGTGACCGCGTTATTCTGTCCCATGGTAAAACTGAGCGAATGAAAATTCCATAATCCTCTGATGACGATATTTCTTAAATTTAGAATCTTGTCGGAAACATTCGAAATCGAGTAGTGGAACAGGTCTTCGTCGTTCACCAAATAAGGATATTTTTTCGGTTGATCGACGTGAATTCTACTCAAAGCTTGTGAAAGTTTTGTATTTCGGTTCATATGTGTTCGTAAAATGAATCGCAAAGTTTGTTCGATGTTTTTCCTCGAGCTGAGTTGTACCTAGAATAAAATTTTGGTGTTTGGAAATAATTTTGTTTGAATTTTTAGAATATCAAACTTACCCATGGACTTTCTATATCGAAATTCGCATCGTCGTATTTGTAATCGATAATGAACGAATCAGAAGAATCGTTCGATTGTCGGATCGCGCTGATTGTAAATCCGGTGAAATTCATTTTAGAATTGAAATCGTACGTATTGTAGTAATGATCGCATATCACTTCCATTTTTCCAGATACATTAACGATAAATTGAGGACTGTACAGTTCCTACGTTATTAAAACATAGGTATCCGATTAATTTCAACTCTATAAACGATGGGAATACAATTTTTGAAAATTTTAGCATATTATTAAATTGGTCACGTATAAATACGTACTATTCTATTGTCGATGAACCCATAAGAAAGGGATGTGTTTTTAGACGATACATCGGTCACTCGAAGATTATAATATTTTATTTCAGTTTCATATCCATAATCCAACGTGACATTATATTCATACGGAGTTATATTCAGGTCAACTGGATCTAAACTTTCTATGCTATCGATTACTTTGGATATATTTTGTGGTTGAGCAGTCTGAAAAATCTCGACAATGGTATCGTTTAACGCTTTCGTTATGTCGTATTGATCTGAAAGAGTAGTTGTCCGGATCCAGGGTGGGGCTATGAAATGTTTCAAAATCAAAACTGAATTTTTAATTTTTTAAAAATCGAATTGCGAGGTTTGAGAATCTTACGAATTGTTTGGGAAATAAAATACAATTGAAAATAATCGTACGGTAGGTACTCACCTTTTAACAAAAGTAGTAGAAAAATGAAACCTTTCATTTTCAAGTATGCAGACTTTGCTGCAATGATTTACACGCACGGTTGGAGGATAACTCGGATGTTTTGATTCAAGATTTTTTATTTCGTCGATTAGTTTATAAAAACGTTTAGCTGCAGATATCGAAAAGCTATGTTGTATTTGATTGATAATCAGTAGTGATTAATTTTTTAAATCGATTTTCGTAATCAGGGAAGTGGCTTGTCCTTGACTATGATAATATTTTTCAATGTGTTTCGAAGAATTTTCCTAGATGATGCTTTAAAAAATCATTATTTCGAAGTTATTTCCTGTAAAAAATTTTAATTTTTCCCCTTCAAAATCAAGTTAGGCAAATGAGCATGCCAAGATGTATAAATTGATTCTGTGATTGAATTTTCAGGAATGTATATGTTTAATGTATAAATTAAATTAATTTCACAATCTAGCAGTCATAAAGTAGCTTAACGTAGCTATATGTGACCCTTCTGTGCCGGAAAGAAGGGACCTTGTGTGGGGAAAAAAAATCGATCTCTTTATTCTTATGTTTTGGTCCAGATTTGGTGACATTTGGACCAAAACGTGAAAAAAAAATCAATTTTTTTACCTAAGGCCTCTTCTTTCCGACAGGGTCACACTCCGTGGGGGGGGGGTACCTAAAATTTTTCCAACTCAATTTTCTAAAAAACTCCCAACTATGTTTCCTATTATTCCAAAAAAAAAACCAAATAACTTTTATGAAATTTTACAAATTTTGGAACTTTTCAATATTTTTTCAATTTTAAATTCAGTAAAGATTGGGTTTGGCTGGCTTTGAAAAAAATCTTTCCAAATTGCAACTTTTTTTAAAAAAATAATGATTTTTTAAATTAAATGCAAGATAAAAAAAAATGAGAGTTAAATTGAGTTGAGAAGTCTGAATTCTGAAAAATTTTGAAAGAAATTGAATAGAGAAACGTTTGAAAAAATAGTTTGTGTGGAAAAAGTTTTGAAAAAACAACTCACCTAGACAGACACTTTAGGGACGAAACTTGCTCGAAAATTTCGGGGGTGAAAATGAACAAAATTGACTGATAAATATTATTGAAAAAGGGAAAAATCTGCTGACTCAAATTCATTAGAAACTGAAAATTTTCCGACCGGTCGTATTAAAAACAAAAAACAAAAGTTCAGGCTATTTTGACTTCTAAGAAAAAAGACAAATTTTTGTCTGTTACAAAATATTTAATTACCTAGTAGCGGACATGGAAAAACATGATTTTGAAAAGCTAAAATTTGTTCATTAAAATTCGTGCTTTTTCGCTCCACTTTTGGACTTCAAAAAAAAAGTCCCTTGATGAACTCACCTCCTCTTAAAAAACTCGAAAAACTTATGAAAATTCCATTTAAGATGGTCATGATGTCCCCTGATAAATTTGAAAAAAAAAAATTATTTCATTTGAACATATCAAATTGTCTGGGTTTGAAGAATACTCATATCACCAATTTAAAAATAAATAAATCGAGGTGATTTGCGATGCCCAAGTGAAGTAAAAGCGAGAATTTTTTGTAATATGTTCAAAATTTCCCAATTTTTCAACCAATCAAAACTTGGAAAAATTTAGGCTATGTTGACCCAACTTTTTTTGCAACTTTAAGAAGGTCAGAGGGGGTGTCACCACCCCGCTTCCACATAGCACGACTTTGAATTCATATTACTTACAATTCCATTTTGAAAATTTTATTTTTATGACCATGGATATTTTTTGCCTTTGAAAAATTCAAATTTTATCATATGTACATTGTATGATTTTTTTGGTAAACTAAGATTTGATTTTTTTGAGCGAGCATTTTTTCAACACAGTATCGACGAACTTTAAACAGAAATCATGAATCGTTTTTGCTGTTTGCGAGCATACGTCGAATGGTAAACAAATCATCGGCTTGACTGTCTGGACTATGTGGTGTTTTGTCATCGACACCAACGTCGCATCGATTCTTTTTTTCATTTGGAGCTGCTCACCGGACGCAGTGGTGTTATCCACTGTTGGGGATACTTCGACCTGAAATTGAATCAGTTCATTTTCACGTAGATAATTAACATAATTATGGTGCCTTTGGTTTTCTATCTGAGCATGTGAAAGCGCTTACTTGTATGTTTCGATTGTTTTGTATTTGAAATTCGCACGAATCATTTCCCCCTGAATTTTTTGGTTTCACAGAGGATAGGTTTACGGAAGGGTAATCGAAGTTGAAATTTAAATCGATCGTGTTCTCTGCGTTATTTTTGGAATCGATTTTTCCAAGAGGAGCAACGTGTATTCGATGAGTGATCTGTTACGATTTAAAGATTTAAAAATTAATTTGAAGTTGCACGATATTTAGATTTAGTTTCTGGAATTTGTATTGTAATCTTCGTACTTTGGAATTATTGTGCGGCGATGCACATTGGATTCCGGCTGGGTACTCCGAATTTCCAGATAGCAAATTGATATTGATGTCGTGGAATGATATGTGATAATTGTATATTATGTTTCTTGGCTCCTCTCTACATTGACTTTGGTCCATCATTTTTGTACTGCTTTTAAATAGAGTGGAAATTCCGGTTGGTTGGTGAAGAGTGATTGGTGTTTCAGAATGTGCAAATTTTTTAATCAGATGCTGTCTGATGATACGTTCAAGTTCAGGTATACTCAAAATAACGTTCCATCTGCCGGTCTGTTGATCTATATTGGTAGATATAAATTGGGCATTAATGTAGAGTAGATGATCGTTACTCTCTCACTTATAAATCAGTAAAAATTATCGAATATCACTGAAAACCAGTCAGAATTGCAGCCCAAGAGAAAATCTGTGAAAAAATTTTCGCACTGAAAACGAATCAGTGAGAAAAATCAATGAAAATTCACTGAAAAATCAGTAAAATTTTTGAATTTTGCTGAAAAATCAGTGAAAATTTTTGAAATTTGAAAAATCAGTGAATTTCGCTGATTTTTGCTGTGCTGCAATTTCGACTACCATTCATCAGTGACTTTTCAGTTTTCACTGATTTAAAATGAGAGAGTAGAAAAAATGAAATAGTTGCTAATAATGATGGGAAGTTGACTTTATGTATATGAAGCTCTACGAAATGCCCCACTCTCCCCCCTTCTAATGCAGATGAGTCTATCAGTTGAGTATACTTACAATTCATCGATGGCATTAGTGATGACCCAATAGCTCGTTCAACTTGTTGCATCAAAATGTCTGATCTAATTTCGTTCAAGGTAGTATTTGTCGTTGTCTCAGAAATGGTGTAGTTTTCCGCTTTGACATTTATTTGACTGATTTCTTGGGCAATTGATATGGTCAGCGAATCAATGGAAAAATGAAATTCCAAGATCGATATTGTAGCATTTAATATGTCTTCCAGAATCATTCTCCCTTGAATACCTTTCACTAGCAGACGATAAGTTACGGTGTTGTTATGATCTATGGTGGAATTGAGTGAGTGATAATTCGATAATCCTTTGACAACGATGTCTTTTAAATAGAGAGATCCGATGGGAATGTTGGAAATGAAATAATGATAAAGGTGTTTGTGACTCAAGGAATGTGGATGTTTTGAAATGATACCCTTGGTCAACCACGTGTCGTAAATTTCACTCAAAGCAAGCTGAAGTTTGTTATTACGGTTCATGTGTAATTTTAAGATCGATGGTAGAAGACGTTCGCAATTTTCCATCAAAGTCTCCTTGAGCCATTCCTGAAACTTATGTACTTAATACATAGGTTAATTTTCAAATATTTTAAGCTAGGTATGCTATCAAAATGTATTTTCCAGTTGTAGGTAGGATTTTGAAGCCGCTGTGAAAAGTTGGGAATTTTTGTTGTGCGAAGCAGAGCAGCGAATGTAGTGTACTTATAATGGATATTGCTTAGAAAACACTTTTAAACAAAGCTTTTGGTGGTGTCTGGTTTTAGCGAATTTTGAATTCTTTTCTAAAAAAATTTAAACTCACTTCTCCATTTCCGATTGTAATTTTGATGTTCACATCATCATATTGGAAATCAATGGGAAATGAATTATTTGAACTATCTGGCCACCGGATCGTACTAATTGAACATCCATCGAAACATGCTACGGAGCTGAAAGAGTGAATCCCGCCTAATTCGAACTTTCCAGATAGTTCCACGATGAATTTCGAACTGCGTAATTCCTATTGTATTAAAGTACATAAATCGAGTTATTACGTCCCAATCGTGAATATTGAGGTTGAGGGTATAGAAATTATTGGGTATAGAATTAATGACCATGCTTATGGAGAATGAACGAAAACAGAATTTTTGAATAATTTAAAAGAAGTTTATTTTCTGGCAATAATTTCTTGTGCATGTGCCGTATTGAAATAGATAATTCGTCCATTACTCCAGTCCAGTCGAATGGGACGAAAGAAGTATCAAACTACCAAAAAAATTTAGCTTTTGATGTTTCCTCTTCGTAATACTTAGTTCATTAAACAGTAAAGTCTTCATCCGTAGAAATTTTCTTTACCCCTTTCCGAAAAAATTACAGTGAGTAGCGTTTTTTCAACCAATAAATTTTCAGTATAAGACATTTACACACCCCTTCGTGTACAAGGACCCATAATTTTGTCAAAAATTGAAAAAAAAAAAAAAGTAAAGTATCATATGCGGCATCCAGATTACAACTTTGTTTCTTTCGAAAAGCTAAAAAGTCACTTTGGAAGGGCAGAACTAAAGCTTGAAATTTCGATTTACCTTATTCCTTCAATTCAAAATGAATGGTGTTTGGAGGGGGACAGTAAAAATTTTAATAATTTTTGTGTTTGATGTTGAGAATAGTTTTTTTTTTTAGTTATAAAATAAAAACGCCAGGTTTGCCTACAATTGTGAAACAACAGTTAAAGCCAGAAACCAAACTACGTATTCCAATATGAATTAAAAATGCAATTTCGGGGTCCCCGCAGGTCGTAAAAGTTGCGAAAAAGTCGAAAAATTGACCCAAAATTCATCATAAATCGAAAATTTTTCCTAAATTATTTGAAGTTTTTTCGCTTTGTGTAAAGTTTTTTTTTTAATTTCAGCTCTTTGAACTCTTTCTAAAAAAATGTCGCCCTCGCTTCGCTCGGGCTCATGCACCAATATCGACCATTCTTAAATTTATAAACTTTTTTCTCTTACATTCCAGACTATCGAATATTTTGAAGCAAAAAAAGTGTCTTTCTGGGAGACATAAAACTAAACATGATAGGAATTTCCAAAAATTTCAGTTTTTTTTTTTTGAAAAAAAGGACTCCTTGGAAAAATTTGAGAATTTTGGAATTTTAAATGGGATTTTAAAAAAATTAGAAGGAAAAGGAGAAGTATTTTGGAAATGTTTTTTCATCAATTTTGGGTTACCTATATACTTACTTCAGAATTTTTGAAAAGTTACATACCTAATGTCCGCATTTTTTATTATTTTGATTTAGAATACGTATCTTCTTCTTATTAGAAATTTTGAAAAATTTTCTTTGACGTTGATTTTTTTTTGGAGAGGAAAGAGAAGGTGTCAAATTAAGAAGTAGAGAAAAAATCAAAAAATAGTCGCGAATTTTGAATTTTAAAAACCTATATTCCTCCTTTGGTTGATTGATTCCAAAATATTCGTAACTAGATGTTAAAGTTCATTTCATATGGACCAATTTTATGCACCGTTAAAGAATTCCAAAATTTTTGTGAGGCTTCGAAACAATTTGTGAACAGTTCCAATTAATTCAAGAGGTCGGTAATAGGGTTGGCATCGAATATCAGTTTTTTTTTTTTTTTGGTGATAAGATCAAATTTCTCATATGTTATTGGGCAATGAGGTTATTTTGATCAATAATTCTCCGAAATTTGATAATGTGCTTCATTAGAGCCTGAAATTTTTAATGTAGTGCTTATTGGTGCGTGTACCTAACCTACCCACTTCAGATTAATTTTGTTTCGGTTCAACATTTCACTTCAAGTTGGGATGCCTCTATTGTTAGCTTTTTTGTGTTCTCGTTTTTCAACTTGGATTTTTTTCGTGTTTGTAAAAAATCAAACTTTGAAGCTAAAAATGTTGATATCAACTTTTCAAAAATGTATTTTTTTTCAAATGAATGTTTGCTACATTTGAATGAAAGAAAATAAAACAGAGCAGTGAGGAGGGGGGGGGGTAAAATCTTCAAATTCTTTTAACTCGCCGCCCTTGAATCTTTACGGTTCTGATACTGGGTACTTTATACCTTACTTCATAGCTGAATAATCACCCGAAGACTTCACTTACCAATGTATTATTATGGAATCCAAACGAGATGCATAAATTGTTGAACGATGCGTGAGATAACCAAATATCCTTAAAATGCACCACAGTTTTGTCCAAGTTTGGCCAGATATAATAATATTTATATGGCGTGTTGAAAACGTAATCCACTGAATCCGAATGCACTAAACTATTGGTAAATTTGACCAGGTTTTGTAATCGAACGGTTTCAAATACTTCGACAATTGTATCGTTCAAGCTGGTCGTTTCGTTGTACTCGCCGGACCATTTTAATGCCCGGGTTGAGGAAAGTGCTGTGGAACGTTTCGGTGTCGAATGAATTTTTGAATTGGTTTTCGAAAGCTACAGATAATTATTTCACTTACCTTTGAATAAGAATAGAAGAAACACGAAACCTTTCATTGTGAAATTCACATCATCGCAACATACATCCGTCCGAGGAAATATTCTATTACGATTATACGATTTATGAATACCTCAAATGGCTTAAAGTACATACGAATTCTTCGGGTGAAATTCAATATTGAATTATCATCGTTTGTATCAGAAACGTATTTTCTAATTTGATCTATATTTAATTTCCATTATCATTTGAATAAGTTGATAGATATGTAACCTTACTTAGTGTAAGTGTATCTGGTCGTTGGGCAGAAAAAATTTTCAAAGGCAATTAGTCTAAGCGGTTAACCGGAATATACTTCACTTTTTGAACACGGGTTGAAATGTGGTTTTTATTTTAGTATGACCCATAACAATATTTTTGAGAAGGGGAGGCATCAAAAATTTCCCTTAGGGAGGGCGTGAGGGGGAGTTTTAGGGGGAGTTTCACCCCTATTTTTCCACATTGGGGGATCGGGGTAAATTTGGTGTCGTTTTCGTATAATTCGACCCTCCTGAACACGAATCTGCAGTTAGTTTTTCGATCAAAGACGTACAACTAGCGCAATCGTACTATTTGTGTCGCGAAAAATGGCTAATTTTGAGGAAAAAGAGGTAAAATTACGATTTTTTACATCTTGAGACAAGTAATGTTGACGAATTGGAGTTTGAAACCTGTTTTCTATACAATTCGAACCTTCCGAGTCCGAATTTGTTATTGGTTTCCGGATAAGAAGCGAAATTCTTTCTTATTTGCCTATTTTTGGTAGCGAAAAACAGCCGATTTTGGTGAAAATTGACTCCAAATCGCAAGTTTCCATTTTCCCAACCCAATCCCTCGAACCAATCCTTGTACGGCATAATTTTTAGACATAATTTGAACCTCCTGAACACGAATTTTTGATTAGTTTCCCGATTGGAAGCAGAGAATTTCTTCAATCGTGAAATTAACGTAGCGTAAAATTCCCGATTTTACCAAAATTGGCATGAAAGGGTCTGGCCAAATAAGGGGTGACTTTGGCCCCCGCTCCGATTTTCATTCTAACCCTCTTAAGTGGTGCCCCTGGATGTGAAAACATTCTAAAAAAATTTTTGACCCCCCCAAGCCCCTCCCTTTGGGAGATATGGCCATTTTATTGGCTGATTTTCATGAATTTTTAATTCTAACGAAAGTGAACGAAATTTTCTGTTCTTTGGCACAAAGTTACATCTCGTAGAGGTGTATTTATGAAAATTTTTTCAAAAATTTTGGTGCACTTCTTCATGTCTTTTCGGCTATTTGAAGTTTTCAATCTTAAAAAACAGCATATAGGTAAGCGAAGAGTGACCAACTTGGAAAAATTACTAAAAAACACGTTTTTTTATGTAGAATTTTGCTGTGTATTCGGTTTTGGCCGATTCTTTGAACTAATGGTCGAAAAATGCGAAAAACCGTACAGAAACGTTGTTATTTTAGCAGATTTTTCAAATTTTTAGCGTTTTATAAAGAAAGAAAGGGTCAAATGAAAAAACCAATACCATATTCGTGTTCAGCAGGTCCAAATACCCCATTAGATACCATTTTTGCAAGCGTTTTGCTGGCATTTTCAAAAGTGACTTTTTTCACTGATTTTTCATGATAGAAAAGCTGAAAAGGGGTGAATTTCGAGATTTCGAGAGAAACAAACGCGACAAGAGTGTTAATCGGGGTATTTTGACCCACTGCACCTCTACGAGATGAAACTTTGTGCCAAAGAACAGAAAATTTCGTTCACTTTCGTTGGAATTAAAAATTCATGAAAATCAGCCAATAAAATGGCCATATCTCCCAAAGGGAGGGGCTTGGGGGGTCAAAAATTTTTTTAGAATGTTTTCAGATCCAGGGGCACCACTTAAGGGGGTTAGAGTGAAAATCGGAGCGGGGGCCAAAGTCACCCCTTATTTGGCCAGACCCTTTCATGCCAATTTTGGTAAAATCGGGAATTTTACGCTACGTTAATTTCACGATTGAAGAAATTCTCTGCTTCCAATCGGGAAACTAATCAAAAATTCGTGTTCAGGAGGTTCAAATTATGTCTAAAAATTATGCCATACAAGGATTGGTTCGAGGGATTGGGTTGGGAAAATGGAAACTTGCGATTTGGAGTCAATTTTCACCAAAATCGGCTGTTTTTCGCTACCAAAAATAGGCAAATAAGAAAGAATTTCGCTTCTTATCCGGAAACCAATAACAAATTCGGACTCGGAAGGTTCGAATTGTATAGAAAACAGGTTTCAAACTCCAATTCGTCAACATTACTTGTCTCAAGATGTAAAAAATCGTAATTTTACCTCTTTTTCCTCAAAATTAGCCATTTTTCGCGACACAAATAGTACGATTGCGCGAGTTGTACGTCTTTGATCGAAAAACTAACTGCAGATTCGTGTTCAGGAGGGTCGAATTATACGAAAACGACACCAAATTTACCCCGATCCCCCAATGTGGAAAAATAGGGGTGAAACTCCCCCTAAAACTCCCCCTCACGCCCTCCCTAAGGGAAATTTTTGATGCCTCCCCTTCTCAAAAATATTGTTATGGGTCATACTAAAATAAAAACCACATTTCAACCCGTGTTCAAAAAGTGAAGTATACTCCGGTTAACCGCTTAGACTAAATAGGTATTTGAAAATTTCTAATTTTCAACGTGGTTGATGTCTATAACTAGTACCTATAGTAATTACACTTCAAGATCATTAATCGTCGCGATGTTAATTTTATTTCTATTAAGTATGTACTTCTTTGATTTTATTAGAAGAAGATGTTGGGAGTCGCCTGGCTTAAAATGAATGCTTGAATTCATCGTTTCTTTCATGGAGAATGGCTTCTTTTCTATCAGAATCACACCGCAAACCATAAAAGCTCGTATCTGGAAAACTTGTTTTCGGACTTTATGTCGATTTTGTCTGCCACGGTCACAATAAATAATCTAGAAGTCATATTACAATTCAATATTTTATAAATTTTGATAGCCATGGATATTTCATTTGCTTTTGAAAAATTCAAATAATCGTACATGTACCTAGATTGTATGATTTTTCTTTTTTTGATAAGTTACGTTTTGATTCTTTTGAGCGAGCATTTTTTCAGCACAATATCGACGAACTTTAGACAGAAATCATGAATCGTTTTTGCTGTTTGCGAGCACACGTCGAATGGTAAACAAATCATCGGTTTGACTGTCCGGACTATGTGGTGTTTTGCCATCGACATCAACGTCGCATCGATTCTTTTTTTTATTTGGAGTTGCTCACTGGATACAGTGGTGTTATCCACTGATGGGGATACTTCGACCTGAAATTGAATCAGTTCATTTTCACGTAGATATTTAACATAATTATGGTGCCTTTGATTTTCTATCTGAGCATGTGAAAGAGCTTACTTGTATGTTTCGATTGTTCTGTATTTGAAATTCGCACGAATCATTTCCCCCTGATTTTTTTGGTTTCACAGGGGATAGGTTTACGGAAGGGTAATCGAAGTTGAAATTTAAATCGATCGTGTTCTCTGCCTTATTTTTGGAATCGATTTTTCCAAGAGGAGCAACGTGTATTCGATGAGTGATCTGTTACAATTTAAAGATTTAAAAATTAATTTGAAGTTGCACGTTATTTAGATTTAGTTTCTGTGATTTGTATTGTAATCTACGTACTTTGGAATTATTTTGAGGCGATGCACAATGGATTCCAGCTGGATACTGCGGATTTCCAGATAGCAAATTGATATTGATGTCGTGGAATGATATGTGATAATTGTATATTGTGTTTCTTGGCTCCTCTCTACATTGACTTCGGTCTATCATTTTTGTACTGCTTTTGAATAGAGTGGAAATTCCGGTTGGTTGGTGAAGAGTGATTGGTGTTTCAGAATGTGCAATTTTTTTAATCAGACGCTGTCTGATGATACGTTCAAGATCAGATATACTCAAAATAGCGTTCCATCTGTCGGTGTGTTGATCTATATTGGTAGATATAAATTGGGTATTAAATTATTAATATAGAGTAGATGATCATTAGAAAAAATGAAATAGTTGCTAATAATAATGGGAAGTTGTCCTTATGTATGAAGCTCTACGATATGCCCCACTTCTCCCTCCCCCCTTTCCAATGAATACAGATGAGTCTATCAGTTGAGTACTTACAATTCATCGATGGCATTAATGATGACCCAATAGCTCGTTCAACTTGTTGCATCAAAATGTCTGAACTAATTTCGTCCAATGTAGTATTTGTCGTTGTCTCAGAAATGGTGTAGTTTTCCGCTTTGACATTTATTTGATTGATTTCTTGGGCAATGGATATGGTCAGCGAATCAATGGAAAAATGAAATTCCAAGATCGATATCGTAGCATTTAATACGTCTTCCAGAATCATTCTCCCTTGAATACCTTTCACTAGCAGACTATAAGTTACGGTGTTATTCTGGTCTTTGGTGGAATTGAGTGAGTGATAATTCGATAATCCTTTGACAACGATGTCTTTTAAATAGAGAGATCCGATGGGAAAGTTGGAAATGAAATAATGGTAAAGGTGTTTGTGACTCAAGGAATGTGGATATTTTGAAATGATACCCTTGGTCAACCATGTGTCGTAAATTTCACTCAAAGCAAGCTGAAGTTTGTTATTACGGTTCATGTGTAGTTTTAAGATCGATGGTAGAAGACGTTCGCAATTTTCCATATAATTCTTCCTGAGCCGTTTCTGGAACGTACGTAATAGGGTAATTTTCAAATAGTTTAAGCTAGGTATGCTATCAAAATGTATTTTCCAGTTGTAGGTGGGATTTTGAAGCCGCTGTGAAAAGTTGTGATATTTTGTTTTCTGAAGTGAATCAAGTCGTAATTCAGTGCGAAGCAGAGCATCGAATGTAGTGTACTTATAATGGATATTGCATAGAAAACACTTTTAAACCTAGCTTTTGGTGGTGTCTTATTTTAGGAAATTTTTTCTAAAAAAATTTAAACTCACTTCTCCACTTCTGGTTGTAATTCTGATGTTCGCATCATCATATTGGAAATCAATGGGAAATGAATTATTTGAACTATCTGGCCACCGGATCGTACTAATTGAACATCCATCGAAACATGCTACGGAGCTGAAAGAGTAAATCCTGGCAAAATCGACCTTTCCAGATACGCGTAGTTCCACGATGAATTCCGAACTGTGTAATTCCTATTGTTTTAAAGTACATAAATCGAGTTATTAAGTCCCAATCATGAATTGAGGTTGAGGGTATAGAAATTATTGGGTGTAGAATTAATGACCATGCTTATGGAGAATGAACGAAAACAGAATTTTTGAATAATTTCAGAGAAGTTTATTTTCTGGCAATAATTTCTTGTGCATGTGCCGTATTGAAAATTGAAATAGATAATTCGTCCATTACTCCAGTCAAATGGGACGAAAGAAGTACCGAACTCTCAAAAAATTTAGCTTTTCATGTTTCTTCTTCGTAATACTTAGTTCATTAAACAGTAAAGTCTTCATCCGTAGAAACTTCCCTCCTTTACCCCTTTCCGCAAAAATTACAGTGAGTAGCGTTTTTTTAACCAATAAATTTTCAGTAATAAGGCATTTACACACCCCTTCGTGTACAAGGGCCCATAATCAGTGACGTACCTAAGGCATATTCTAGGGGGGGGGGGGGGGGGGTCTCATGATAATCCCAACACGAATTCATGAAATTCCCAACTCAAAATGGATGCAACTTGAAATACCAGAACAATTTTATGAAGAATGAGTAAAAAGGAACCTTTTTTGGCGCTATCACCTCAAATAATGTACCTAAAGATGAGTTAATGTATACCCGAGCGAAGCGAGGGTGAAGCTTTGAAAAAATTATATTTTTAATGCCTAAAAAAGCCATTTTTTCTTATTTTAAGGCTTTCAAAATTCTTATTTGATGTAATTTAAGAGGGGGAGGGTAAGAATGTAGCCATTAGATATTCACAATCAATGGTGTTGAAAGCTTTTTTGGGAGCGTAAAAATTGAGAATAAAAACACAGAGTATCAGATCAAAAGTATTTTTAGGGGAATGAATGAAAGGAGCCTTCTTCAACACTGTTGTTACTTGAAATAGTTTGTTGGATTATGATTTTGTTCATGCCCGAGCGAAGCGAGGGCAAAAAATTTTTAAACTAACAAGTGAAAATTTTATTGATTTCCAACTTGGAAAAATGATACATTTACAGTTGGGAAAATGATGAATTTTCAGTCGATAAAGTGATTAATTCCCAACTGCCCAATTTTCCCAACTGATGTGTTGAATTGCACAATTTTTCCAACTTACAAGTGAAAAATTTTCTCAGGGGGGGAGCTCTCCCTCCCCCCTATCGGTACGTCCCTGCCCATAATTTTGTCAAAAATTGGAAAAAAAAAAGAAGAGTAAAGTATCATATCCGGCAACCAGATTACAACTTTGTTTCTTTCGAAAAGCCAAAAAGTAACTTTGGAAGGGCAGAACTAAAGCTTGAAATTTCGATTTACCTTCCTTTAATTCAAAATGAATGGTGTTTGGAGGGGGACTTAATAATTTTTGTGTTTGACATTGAGAATAGTTTTTTTTTTTTAAATAAAATTATAAAATAAAAACGCTACGGTTTGCCTACAATTGTGAAACAACAGTTTAAGCCAGAAACCAAACTACGTATTCCAATATGAATTAAAAATGCAACTTCGGGGTCCCTGCAGGTCGCAAAAGTAGCGAAAAAGTCGAAAAATTGACCCAAAATTCATCATAAATCGAAAATTTTTCCTAAATTATTTGAAGTTTTTTCGCTTTGTATAAAGTTTTTTTTTTTTAATTTCAGCTCTTTGAATTCTTTTTTAAAAATTTCATATTTTGAAGCAAAAAAAGTGTCTTTCTGGGAGACATAAAACTGAACTTGGTAGGAATTTTCAAAAATTTCAGTTTTTTTTTTTTTTTGTAAAAAAGGACAACTTGGAAAAATTTGAGAATTTTGGAATTTTAAAAAAATTAGAAGAAGGAGAAGTGTTTTGGAAGTAATGTTTTTTCATCAATTTTGGGTTACCTACTTACTTTAGAAATTTTGAAAAGTTACATACCTAATGTCCGCATTTTTTATAGGTAATTTTGATGTAAATACGTATCTTCCTCCTATTTGAAATTTTGAAAAATTTTCTTTTACGTTGATTTTTTGTTTGGAGAGGAAAAAGAAGGTGTCAAATTAAGAAGTAGAGAAAAAATCAAGAAATAGTCGCGAATTTTGAACTCAAACAACTATAGACCTCCTGAATTTGGTTAATTGAGTCCAAAATATTCGTAACTAGATGTAAAAGTTCGTTTCATATGGACCAATGCACCGTTGAAGAATTCCAAAATTTTTGTGAGGCTTCGAAACAATGTGAACAAGAGGTCGGTAATAGCGTTGGCATCGAATTTCAGTTTTTTTTTTGTGATAAGATCAAATTTTCATATTTCATATTGGGTGATGAGGTTATTTTGAAATTTCAATAATTCTCCGAAGTTTGAGAATGCGCTTCATTAGAGCCTGAAATTTTTAATATGCCTAGTGCTTATTGGTGCATGTACCTAACCTACCTAGGTACCTACTTCAGATTTATTTTGTTTCGATTCCACATTTCACTTCAAGTTGGGATGCCTCCGTTGTTAGCTATTTTGTGTTCTCGTTTTTCAACTTGGATTTTTTTCGTGTTTGTAAAAAATCAAACATTGAAACTAAAAATGTTGATATCAACTTTTCAAAAATGCCTTTTTTTTTCAAATGAATGTTTGCTATATTTGAATGAAAGAAAATAAAATAGAGCAGTGAGGAGGAGGGGGGGTGGTAAAAATACTTCAAATTCTTCGGAGAAATTCCGGTGCAAGTTGAAATGCTGACATCTCTAAGCACATCAGAGGCGTAGCCAGGGGGGGTGGGTCTGGACCCCCCCCCCCTTGAGGCCAAGAATTTTTGTGAAAAATGTATTTTTTAGACATTAAAAAATCTAATTTTATCAAAGCTTCGCCCTCGCTTCGCTCGGGCATTAACAAAATCATTCAGAAATAACTTTTTTTGGGCATTGAATATCCAATTTTTTCAAAGCTTTGCCCTCGCTACGCTCGGGCGTAAATTAATTCACTATTTTACGGACTATTTAAGACTAAAGTGCAAAAAAGACCCATTTTTACCCCTCCCCCTAAAAATTACTCGTTTTTCAAGTCTCTGTACTCATTTTGCAACCACCCAAAAAAAAGCTTCCGACCCAGACCCGCCCCTTTCGGACTCTTCTGGCTACGCCACTGAAGCTTGTAAGCACATAGTATGTGATTTCAACTTCAACTCACCGCCCTTGAATCTTTACGGTTCTGCCTTGATTAACATACTTACTAGGTACTTTATACCTTACTTAGGTAGCTGAATAATCACCCGAGCACTTCACTTACCAATGTATTATTACGGAATCCAAACGAGATGCATAAATTCTTGAACGATAGGTGAGATAACCAAATATAATCAAAATGCACCACAGTTTTGTTCAAGTTTGGCCAGATATAATCATATTTATATGGCGTGTTGAAAACGTAATCCACTGAATCCGAATGCACTAAACTATTGGTAAATTTGACCAGGTTTTGTAATCGAACGGTTTCAAATACTTCGACAATTGTATCGTTCAAGCTGGTCGTTTCGTTGTACTCGCCGGACCATTTTAATGCCCGGGTTGAGGAAAGTGCTGCGGAACGTTTCGGTGTCGAATGAATTTTTGAATTGGTTTTCGAAAGCTACAGATAATTATTTCACTTACCTTTGAATAAGAATAGAAAAAACACGAAACCTTTCATTGTGAAATTCACATCATCAAAACATACATCCACACGAGGAAATTCTGTTACGATTATACGATTTATGAATATGAATACCTCAAATGGCTTGAAGTACATACAAATTCTTCGGGTGAAGTTCATTATTGAATTATCATCGTTTGTATCAGAAACTTATTTTCTAATTTGATCAAAATTAATTTCCATTATCATTTGAATAAGTTAGTAGATTTGAAAACTTTTAATTTTCAACATGGTTGATGTCTATAGCTATATAGTCTATTCCATCGAAGAAGGTACAAACACATTTGGAGAAACAGTGAGTTTTGAAACCTCCTTAACCAAATAATATTCCTTACGTCGTCGCTATTTTGTGTTTCTAAAGTATCAATCTCATGACTGTCGTGCATTTCGAAGCATACAAGATTCTATTATTCATTTCAATATTAATTTTTTTTTTTGAAATTTTCGGGAAAATAGTTACTTACTTACATTTGATGAACACAAATGATTATTACGTTTAATAATAAATACTGAATGTAAGACAAAAATTATTGCATGCCTTACAAAGTACAACAATGAGGTTGATATTTCGGAACAAACAATATGTAGTTATAGTCGGTACAACGAAAGATGGAACTTTTCCCCTACTTGGCGGTCGAGGCGCGCTACAACTGAACGCGAATTCAAGCAAGATAAAACGTATACGTACGTTGCGACTTCAAAAATTTTTTCAACTTTTTTTCAAAATTTTTTTTCATTTTTTTTTTAATAATGTTTCACTAAATACTGAATTTTGTTATAAATCGGTGTATTTTTTTAAAAATTGCCAAGTATTATGTCATTTATTTACAAATTATGTTTGAAAAGATGCGTAATATTGGCAATAAAAACTCACTTTCGCAACTTTGAGCTTTAATAACTTTTGTTCGGTTATCGGGAAAACTTTCAAACCTACGTCATCTTGTAGAGAATTCAACGTAGATCATTTTCCCTACCTCAAAACCCTATGTCCTCACTCAAAATTTTGAGTTATTTTAATGTAAAGTTGAAAAAACGCGTATTATTTGCAACAAAATCTCACTTTCGCAACTTTGAGCTTAAATAACTTTCGTTCGGTTATCGGGAAAACTTTCAAACCTACGCCATCTTGTAGAGAATTCAACGTAGATCACTTTCCCTACCTCAAAACCCTATGTCCTCACTCAAAATTTCGAGCTATTTTAATGTAAAGTTGAAAAAACGCGTAATATTTGCAACAAAATCTCACTTTCGCAACTTTGAGCTTTAATAATTTTCGTTCGGTTATCGGGAAAACTTTCAAACCTACGCCATCTTGTAGAGAATTCAACGTAGATCACTTTCCCTACCTCAAAACCCTATGTCCTCACTCAAAATTTCGAGCTATTTTAATGTAAAGTTGAAAAAACGCGTAATATTTGCAACAAAATCTCACTTTCGCAACTTTGAGCTTTAATAACTTTCGTTCGGTTATCGGGAAAACTTTCAAACCTACGCCATCTTGTAGAGAATTCAACGTAGATCACTTTCCCTACCTCAAAACCCTATGTCGTCACTCAAAATTTCGAGCTATTTTAATGTGAAGTTAAAAAAATGAGTATCTGATAGAAACTCATTCAAAACATCATGCCTTGGTTTGAGAGTACCCTGATTTCCAGCGCGTTGGTTGGTCCGTTGATTTTTCGCGTGGTGGGGGTAGATAGGGGAAAAGTTCCAACTCTCGTTGTACCGACTATAGTCAGGGTTAGTCGGATCTTGAAATGTCCAGTTTCTCCAAATGTGTTTGTACCTTCTTAGATGGAATAGACTATAGTAATTGAACTTTAGAATCAGTAATAGATGGAATAGACTATAGTAATTGAACTTTAGAATCAGTAATCATTGAGATGCAAATTTTCCGCATCGAAATTTCTATATTAGGTACTTCTTTAATTTTACTACCTAATAGATGACAATGGATAATTGAAAAAATGGAATTTATTTTTGAAAAATACGATCTTCAGTTATCATGACCATTAATGATTTCCCTTCCGACGATTGATGATTAAGCATTGCGTTTTTTCCGTAGGAGCATTTTTTTTAACACTATCGACAAACCTATGGACATATTCATCGATCATTTTCGGCGGTGTTTGGTATACAACCGTCGAATGGTCAAAAAGTTTCCTAGTAATAACGATAACGATGCTTCATGTTTAGCTAATTTCAGCCGAAAAATATGGTTAAAACGTCAAACAGGCGGAGGCCCCTCCCTTTTCTATCATAATCACACCGTGAACTTTGAAAGCTCGTATCTGTAAAATTTGTTTTCTGACTTTATGTCGATTTGTCTGCCACGGTCACATATAAATATAATCTAGAAGTCATATTACAATTCCATATTTGGTAAGTTACGTTTTGATTCTTTTGAGCGAGCATTTTTTCAGCACAATATCGACGAACTTTAGACAGAAATCATGAATCGCTTTTGCTGTTTGCGAGCACACATCGAATGGTAAACAAATCATCGGTTTGACTGTCCGGACTATGCGGTGTTTTGCCATCGACACCAACGTCGCATCGATTCTTTTTTTTATTTGGAGTTGCTCACTGGATACAGTGGTGTTATCCACTGGTGGAGATACTTCGACCTGGAATTAAATCAGTTTATTTTCACGTAGGTACTTAATCTATGGTGCCTTGTTTTTCTATCTGAGCATGTGAAAGAGCTTACTTGTATGTTTCGATTGTTTTGTATTTGAAATTCGCACGAATCATTTCCCCCTGAATTTTTTGGTTTCACAGAGGAAATGTTTACGGAAGGGTAATCGAAGTTGAAATTCAAATCGATCGTGTTCTCTGCCTTATTTTTGGAATCGATTTTTCCAAGAGGAGCAGCGTGTATTCGATGAGTGATCTGTTACGATTTAAAGATTTAAAAATTAATTTGAAGTTGCACGTTATTTAGATTTTGTTTCTGTGATTTGTAATTGTATTGTAGTTAATCTCCGTACTTTGGAATTATTGTAAGGCGATGCGCATTGGATTCCAGCTGGATACTCCGAATTTCCAGATAGCAAATTGATATTGATGTCGTGGAATGATATGTGATAATTGTATATTGTGTTTCTTGGCTCCTCTCTACATTGACTTCGGTCCATCATTTTTGTACTGCTTTTGAACAGAGTGGAAATTCCGGTTGGTTGGTGAAGAGTGATTGGTGTTTCAGAATGTGCAAATTTTTTAATCACATGCTGTCTGATGATACGTTCAAAATCAGATATACTCAAAATAGCGTTCCATCTGTCGGTGTGTTGATCTATATTGGTAGATATAAATTGGGTATTAATGTAGAGTAGATGATCAATAGTTGCTAATAATGATGGGAAGGAAGCTCTACGAAATGCCCCACTCCCCCCTCTAATGCAGATGAGTCTATCAGTTGAGTATACTTACAATTCATCGATGGCATTAGCGACGACCCAATAGCTCGTTCAACTTGTTGCATCATAATGTCCGATCTAATTCCGTTCAAGGTAGTATTTGTCGTTGTCTCAGAAATGGTGTAGATTTCCGCTTTGACATTTATTTGATTGGTTTCTTGGGCAATGGATATGGTCAGCGAATCAATGGAAAAATGAAATTCCAAGATCGATATCGTAGCATTTAATATGTCTTCCAGAATCATTCTCCCTTGAATACCTTTCACTAGCAGACGATAAGTTACGGTGTTTTTATGGTCTATGGTGGAATTGAGTGAGTAATAATTCGATAATCCTTTGACAACGATGTCTTTTAAATAGAGAGATCCGATGGGAAAGTTGGAAATGAAATAATGGTAAAGGTGTTTGTGACTCAAGGAATGTGGATGTTTTGAAATGATACCCTTGGTCAACCACTCGTCGTAAATTTCACTCAAAGCAAGCTGAAGTTTGTTATTACGGTTCATGTGTAGTTTTAAGATCGATGGTAGAATACGTTCGAAATTTTCCATAAAATTCTCCTTGAGCCATTCCTGAAACTTATTGTACTTAATACATAGGTTAATTTTCAAATATTTTAAGCTAGGTATGCTATCAAAATGTCGTTTCCAGTTGTAGGTGGACGATTTTGAAGCCGCTGTGAAAAGTTGGGGATTTTTTTTTTCTGAAGTGAATGAAGTCGTAATTTAATGCGAAGCAGAGCAGCTAATGTAATGTACTTATAATGGATATTGCATAGAAAACACTTTTAAACAAAGCTTTTGGTGGTGTCTTGTTTTAGCGAATTTTTAATTTTTTTCTAAAAAAATTTAAACTCACTTCTCCATTTCCGATTGTAACTGTGATGTTCGCATCATCATATTGGAAATCAATGGGAAATGAATTATTTGAACTATCTGGCCACCGGATCGTACTAATTGAACATCCATCGAAACATGCTACGGAGCTGAAAGAGTAAATCTCGGCTAATTCGAACTTTCCAGATAGTTCCACGATGAATTTCGAACTGCGTAATTCCTATTGTATTAAAGTACATAAATCGAGTTATTAAGTCCCAATCGTGAATTGAGGTTGAGGGTATGGAAATTATTGGGTAAAATTAATGACCATGCTCATATTGCTCATGGAGAATAATGAACGAAAACAGAATTTTTGAATAATTTAAAATAAGTTTATTTTCTGGTAATAATTTCTTGTGCATGTGCCGTTTTGAAATAGATTATTCGTCCATTAATCCAGTCGAATGGGACGAAAAAAGTACCGAACTCTCAAAAATTCAGTAAATTCTCCATTCGTAGAAACTTCGTCTACCCCTCTTTGAAAAAATTACTGTAAGTATCATTTTTTCAATCAATGAATTTTCAGTATAACACATTTACCTCCCTCAGTGCATGTTCAACGGCCCATAATTTTAGCAAAAATTCAAAAATGAAGAAGTAAAGTATCATATCCCGGATCCACATTACGACTTTGTTTCTTTCGAAAAGCCAAGAGCTATAGCTTAAAATTTCGATTTGCCTTCCTTCAATTCAAAACGAATGGTATCTGGACATAGGCGCACCCAAGGGGTAGGGCTCGAGACCCGCTTAAGCTCGGAAAAAATATTTTTTGTAGCAAAAACGTGAAAAAAGTACATTTTTTACTCTGCAAACAATATTTTTTCTAAAAAAATTTTCGCTCTCGCTTTGCTCGGGCAGTATTAGGTATAGTCCCTTTGTTCTAAAATTTAATAATTTTTGACTGATTTTACAAATCACCGATTCCTTGATAAATTCCTCTTTTGTCAGAAAAAATTTATGAATTTTGGCTGAAAGATCAGTCAAAAATGACTACATAATTTGAAATTTGACCTTCTTCAATTTTTTTCTCAACTTCTCAGCCCCTCCCTTAATTAATTTCTGGGTGCGCCTATGTGTCTGGAGGGGGCTAGTTCAAAATTTTAATAATTGTTGTGTTTAATATTTTTTTTTATATGAATTAAAAATGCAATTTCGGGGTGCCTGCAGGTCGTGAATGTTGCGAAAAAGTCGAAAAATCGACCCAAAATTCATATTCCAGAATTTTTCCTAAATTATTTGAATTTTTTTTCACTTCGTATAAAGGTTTTTTTTTCAATTCCAGCTCTTTGAACCCTTTTTTAAAAAAATGTCGCCCTCGTTTCGCTTGGGCGCATGAATCAATATCAACCATTCTTAAATTTATAAACTTTTTTCTCTTACATTTCAGACTATCGAATATTTTGAAGCAAAAAGAAGTGTCCTTCTAAGAGACGTAGTACGGGGGAGAATTTTCAGAAATTTCCGGTTTTTTTCCGAATAAAAGGACAACTTGGAAAAATTTGAGAATTTTGGAATTTGAAATGGGATTTTAAAAAAATTAGAAGGAGAAGTACGTAATTTGGAAATAATTTTTTTCACCAATTTTGGGTTACTTACTTACTGTAAAAATTGAAAAAAGTTACATACCTAATGTCCGCATTTTTTATTATTTTGATTTAAAATACGTATTTTCTTCCGAATTGAAATTTTGAAAAAAAAATTTACGTTGATTTTTTGTTTGGGGGGGAGGAAAGAAGGGGTGTCAAATTAGAAAGTACCATAGAGAAAAAACCAAGAAATAGTCGCGAATTTTGAATTTTAAAAATCTATATACCTCCTTTTGGTTAATTGATTCCAAAATATTCGGAACTAGATGTTAAAGTTCATTTCATATGATGGACCAATTTTATGCACCGTTAAAGAATTCCAAAATTTTTCTGAGGCTTCGAAACAATGTGAACAGTTCCAATTAATTCAAGAGGTCAGTAATAGGGTTGGCATCGAATTTCAGTTTTTTTTGTGTGTGATAAGATCAAATTTTCATATTTTATTGGGCGATGAGGTTATTTTGAAATTTCAATAATTCTCCGAAATTTGAGAATGCGCTTCATTAAAGCCTGAAATTTTTAATGTAGTGCTTATTGGTGCATTTACCTAACCTACTTATTTCAGATTTATTTTGTTTTGGTTCAACATTTCACTTCAAGTTGGGATGCCTCCCCTGTTGACTATTTTGTGCTCTCGTTTTTCAACTTGGATTTTTTTCGGCAAAACTCTATTCTTTAAAATATGAAAGGTTATTCGTGTTTTTAAAAAATCAAACTTTGAAACTAAAAATGTTGATATCAACTTTTCTAAAATGTATTTTTTTTTTCAAATGAATGTTTGCTATATTTGAATGAAAAAAAATAAAACAGAACAGTGAGGGGAGGGATAAAATCTTCAAATTCTTCGGAGGAATTCCGGTGCAAGTTGAAATTCTGACATATCTAAGCACATATGTAGTACCTAAGTGATTTCAACTCACCGCCCTTGAACCTTTTCGGTTCTGCCTTGATTAACATACTAGGTACTTTATACCTTACTTAATAGCTGAATAATCATCTGAGCACTTACCAATCTATTGTTATGGAATTCAAACGAGATGCATAAATTGTTGAACGATGCGTTAGATAAACAAATATCATTAAAATCCACCCCAGTTCTGCGCAAGTTTGACCAGATATAGTCATATTTATATGGTGTAGGTGTGTAGAAACTGGAAACCACTGAATCCGAATGTACTAAACTATTAGTAAATTTGACCAGGTTTTGTAATCGAACGGTTTCAAATACTTCGACAATTGTATCGTTCAAGCTGGTCGTTTCGTTGTACTCACCGGACCATTTTGATGCTCGGGTTGAGGAAAGTGCTGAGGAATGTTTCGGTGTCGATTGAATTGTTGAATTGGTTTTCGAAAGTTACGGATAATTATTTCACCTACCTTTGCATAAGAATAGAAGAAATACGAAACCTTTCATTGTGAAATTCACATCATCGCAACATACGTACATCCGCACGAGGAAATATTCTACGATTTATGAATACCTCGAATAGCTTGAAGTACATACGAATCCTTCGGGTGTAGTTCAATATTGAATTATCATCGTTTGTATCAGAAACGTATTTTCTGATTTGATCTATATTTAATTTCCATTATCATTTGAATAAGTTGATAGATATGTACTTAGTGTAAGTGTACCTGGTTGTTGGGGGGAAAAAATTTTCAAAGGCAATAGGTATTTGAAAATTTTCAATTTTCAACGTGGTTGATGTCTATAACTAGTACCTATAGTAATTACACTTTAAAATCATTAATCGTCGCGTCGCGATGTAAATTTTATTTCTATAATGTACTTCTTTAATTTTATTGGAAGGCGATGTTGGGAGTCGCCTGGCTTAAAAAGAATGCTTGAATTCATCGTTTCTTTCATGGAGAATGGCTTCTCGACTTAGATTAACTATCTAATTTTAATGTTGTGTTCCTAACAATGGATAATTTAAAAAATGGAATTTATTTTTGGAAAATAAAATTTTCAGTTACTAACCTTACTATATAACTACCTAATTATGATTTCCCTTTCGATGATTGACACGGGTCGACACGATTTTTGTTTCTGGGTCCTCATTGTGAAATTTGGGTCACTTTTATGTAACTAATGAACGAAAAAATATTTTTTTTGACCAAAGTTTGTTTTGGGGGTGGGGGCCAAAAAACTGATTTTTCGAGGGCAATAAACCTGAGAATTACAAAAAAATTTGAAAAAAATTTTTGGACCAATTTTATAGAAAATTTTACGGCGAATCCAATGCCACAAACCACAGACCTCCATCTCTTTTAGAAAAAAGTTACAACTCATTCTGTCCAAAATTTTGTGAAAAAATCGTATTTTATGTGTTATTTTTCGCAAAAAAGTGAAATTTGAGAGAAAAGAAAAGGCTTTAAGGCCATAATGACCATAATGAGAGTTGTAGAAAATTTCACGGCGAATCGAATACCGCAAACCGCGGACCTCTATCTCTTTTAGAAAAAAATTTACAGCTCATTCTTTCCAAAATTCTGTGAAAAAATCGCATTTCATCTTTTCATGAGAAAGGCACAAAAATGTGATTTTTTCACAGAATTTTGGAAAGAATGAGCTGTAACTTTTTTCTAAAAGAGATGGAGGTCCGCGGTTTGCGGCATTCGATTCGCCGTGAAATTTTCTACAACTCTCATTTATGGTCATTATGGCCTTAAAGCCCTTTCTTTTCTCTCAAATTTCACTTTTTTGCGAAAAATAACACATAATACGATTTTTTTACAAAATTTTGAAAAGAATGAGCTGTAACTTTTTTTCCAAAAGAGATGGAGGTCTGCGGTTTGCGGCATTGGATTCGCCGTATAATTTTCTATAAGATTAGTCCAAAAAAAAATTTTTTCAATTTTTTTTGTAATTCTCGGGGTTATTGCCCTCGAAAAATCAGTTTTTTGCCCCCCCCCCCCCAAAGTAAACTTTGGAAGCCAGGATTCCGCAAGGTGATGTATTTTGATGTCTAGAAACAGAATTTTGGCATGAGAACCCAGAAACAGAACATTTTTTTTGTCGACTTATTTTTTATTCTAATACATTGCGTTTTTTCAGAAGGAACATATTTTCAACACTATATCGACAAACTTGAGGAAGTACATTTTCGATGTTTGCGTACAAAGTACAAACGTCGAATAGTCAAAAAGTTTCCTAGTAACGATGCTTCTGTTTAGTTAATTTCAGCTGAAATATTTGGTTAATACGTCTAACAGGCGGAGACCCTCTTTTCTATCAGAATCACACCGCAAACTTTAAAAGCTCGTATCTGGAAAACTTGTTTTCCGACTTTATGTCGGTTTTGTCTGCCACGGTCGCAATAAATAATCTATAGAAGTCATATTACAATTCCATATTTTATAAAGTTTAATAGCCGTGGATATTTCATTTGTTTTTGAAAAATTCAAATAATCGTACATGTACCTAGATTGTATGATTTTTCTTTTTTGGTAAGTTAACTACGTTTTGATTCTTTTGAGCGAGCATTTTTTCAGCGCAATATCGACGAACTTTAGACAGAAATCACGAATCGCTTTCGCTGTTTGCGAGCACACATCGAATGGTAAACAAATCATCGGTTTGACAGTCCGGACTATGTGGTGTTTTGCAATCGACACCAACGTCGCGTCGATTCTTTTTTTCATTTGGAGTTGCTCACTGGATACAGTGGTGTTATCTACTGATGGAGACACTTCGACCTGGAATTAAATCAGTTCATTTGCACGTACTTTATCTATGGTGCCCCTTGTTTTTCTATCAGAGCATGTGAAAGCGCTTACTTGTATGTCACGATTGTTTCGTATTTGAAATTCGCACAAATTATTTCCCTGTGAATTTTTCGGTTGTACAGAGGATAAGTTCACGGAAGGGTAATCGAAGTTGAAATTCACATCGATCGGGTTCTCTGCCTTATTTTTGGAATTGATTTTTTCAAGTGGAGCAACGCGTATTCGATGAGTGATCTGTTACGATTTAAAGATTTAAAAATTAATTTGAAGTTGCACGTTACCTATTTAGATTTAGTTTCTGTGATTTGTATTGTATTGTAATCTTTGTACTTTGGAATTATTTTGAGGCGATGCACATTGGATTCCAGCTGGGTACTCCAAATTTCCAGATAGCAAATTGATATTGATGTCGTGGAATGATATGTGATAATTGTATATTATGTTTCTTGGCTCCTCTATACATTGACTTTGGTCCGTCATTTTTGTGCTGCTTTTGAATAGAGTGGAAATTCCGGTTGGTTGGTGAAGAGTGATTGGTGTTTCAGAATGTGCAAATTTTTTAATCACATGCTGTCTGATGATACGTTCAAGTTCGGGTATACTCAAAAAAGCGTGCCATCTGCCGGTCTGTTGATCTATATTGGTAGATATAAATTGGGTATTAATGTAGAGTAGATGATCGTTAAAAAAAATGAAATAGTTGCTAATAATGATGGGAAGGAAGCTCTACGAAATGCCCCACTCCCCCCCCCCCTCTAATGCAGATGAGTCTATCAGTTGAGTATACTTACAATTCATCGATGGCATTAGCGACGACCCAATAGCTCGTTCAACTTGTTGCATCATAATGTCCGATCTAATTCCGTTCAAGGTAGTATTTGTCGTTGTCTCAGAAATGGTGTAGTTTTCCGCTTTGACATTTATTTGATTGATTTCTTGGGCAATGGATATGGTCAGCGAATCAATGGAAAAATGAAATTCCAAAATCGATATCGTGGCATTTAATTTGTCTTCCAGAATCATTCTCCCTTGAATACCTTTCACTAGCAGACGATAAGTTACGGTGTTGTTATGATCTATGGTGGAATTGAGTGAGTGATAATTCGATAATCCTTTGACAACGATGTCTTTTAAATTGAGAGATCCGATGGGAAAGTTGGAAATGAAATAATGGTAAAGGTGTTTGTGACTCAAGGAATGTAGATGTTTTGAAATGGTACCCTTGGTCAACCACTCGTCGTAAATTTCACTCAAAGCAAGCTGAAGTTTGTTATTACGGTTCATGTGTAGTTTTAAGATCGATGGTAGAAGACGTTTGCAATTTTCCATCAAAATCTCCCCGAGCCATGTCTGAAACGTACGTAGGGTAAAGTTGCCATAATCGTACCGCCGCCTAAATCGTACCACCAGTGGTTTCTCTTAGTTAATCATTCTTTAGCGTGTTCTGCCGATGGTATATGATAGTATTATGTATTTTGAGACTTTTGATGAAAGAACCAGGCATTTTGAGCCATGAGCTCGTTTTTTATCGCCAAAAGAAAAAAAAACGGGGTCCTGATATAATAATTTGAGAATGCGTTTTCAGAGTATTGCAAGAAAACGAAGTGATTATTGCTAGTGGCATTAAATTCATATAAAACTGTATCATTTTAGCTATCTTTTGAGATACGTACGAAAATTTTTGATGTGGCGACCGTACGTGTGTATGCTGCAGGCTATATGCATGCGCATACACACGTATACATCGCCACCAAAGCGCGCGAGGTACCTGCTCTCTCTCGACATCCGAGTCCAGAGCAACCCTCGCATTCCAGCGGCGATTTGTCACGCCGAATCGGCCGCCCCCGCGAACTCCGCGGCCTGCGCTTTCTCTTCTCGGACTTCGGTGACAGCTCCAACCGAACCTTTGCACCCGTGTTACGCATATCGTTGATAGGCGATGCGGGTGGAAGGGAACCGGTTGGTGGCTCGGAAATCATCCCTCTAGCGAGAACGAATGTATATTTGTACAGTAGTATTAGCCTGTTTAACTTCGCGTACGCATCTCCGTGTAGAAGTGCTCCCGTATGCCTTCCTACCTGAGTACTGCGAACAGCTAGTATTTTTCCACCTATGGTGTATTTTCATGTGCAGTATTAATGTGCTCATTGTAAACTTCGCTGAATATACTCGCTTATCAAATCCGCGTATTCTCATTGCTCAAGTACATTCTGTAATATACTTCGCACCTCGCCGCGCCCTTCCGCGACCTCTAGCCGCTCAGTATCTCTCGCACCAAACTTCAACCAGCTAGGGAGAAAAGGCGCGAACGTCGCGATCGCGTTTAACCGCCTTTGGCGTAGAGTGAGAATAGTATTCGCGTTAAAAAGAAGACAAACGTAGGCGCTTTACCTACAAAGTGGTAACAAAGCATCTACAAAGTGGTGACCTCCGACAGTGAATTATTCCGCGATTTTTTCTCACAAATTCTACAAAGTGATCGCGATCTTTTTCCAAGCTGCTACTCCGAAGTGGTTCTCAACCTGTACCTCAGGCACCAAGACGCCGCAGAATGGCCAACAAGAAAGATGGAGAGCCCAGTGGCACCAATGAACAGGAACAGCTAGTGGTGAATGCTATCGCATCCAAGGTCGATTTACCCATTTTCATTTCCAAAAATCCAGAGCTGTGGTTCACATTAGTGGAAAGTCGATTGCAAGTATCCAAGGTGAATTCTCAAAGGGACAGGTACGACTTGGTATCATCTGCTCTACCGCCTGACGTTGCTTGCCAAATCTGTGATTTCCTCATGTCTCCGCCAACTGTCGAACCATATACGGCGTTGAAAACTCGCATAATCAAGGAATTCCAGGATACCAATACAGTCAAGGCGAAAAAACTCCTAGAAGGATGCACCTTAGGCGATCGCAAACCCACAGAACTGTCTAGAGAAATGGAAGCTCTCGGAAAAGGTATCGTTTCAGACCAATTTTTACTCGATCTTTTTCTCAAAAAACTACCCGAATCCATCCGCACTGGCCTGTCCATCCTCGGAGTTACAAACATTCGAGAGGCAGCAGACAAGGCAGAGAATTCGTTGCAGTATGCGGAGCCCACACCCCAGGTTGCAGTGGTTAAAACCATGACAGCTTCTGAACTTTTCATCCAAAATACATTGGCTACAATGGCAGAAACCATGAAGCAATTTTCAACAAAACTGGCCGACCTCGAAGCCAAATTCGATCGTTCCCAACAATTCAACCAAGGTTCCAGTTCCTGCGCCTGCCATCACCGCTCCCGCTCGCCATCTGCGTCCACCTCGAAGTATCGATCACGTTCACGTTCCCGCAACCAGTCTCAGCCCAGGGATAAGGACGTTTGCTGGTACCATCATCGTTTTGGTAAGTCCGCGACCAAGTGCACGACTCCCTGCAAATTCTCTGACCAGAATAAGCAAGGGGGAAACTAGACTGCACATTGGCCGCGGCGACAATCAATGTGCTTACTCATAAATCGCGTCGCCTATATATTGTCGATAATAATAGTAAAAAAGGGTTCCTAATCGATACAGGGGCTGAGGTATCCGTGTTTCCCGCCTCAGCTGCAGATCGTAAAAATAGTCCGGTCGATTTTTTGTACGCAGCGAATGATACTAAAATTCCAGTATTTCGTAAACAGTTACTCGACCTCGATCTCAATCTGCGCCGGTCTTTCGTTTGGCCTTTTCACATCGCCGACGTCGCAACCCCTATAATCGGTGCTGATTTTTTGGAGCACTTTCACCTCCTACCAGATTTGCGAAATCGCAAATTGATAGATGGCGTTACGCTCCTTCGAACCCCCGCTACCCTCCGCACCACTGAGGTTCATTCGATTTCGACTTTCTCCAAGAAGGACGCGTTTATTAAATTAATACAGCAGCATTTCCCAGGTATTACTCGCGAATCTGGTGAACTACCTAAGGTGAATCATGACACAGTTCATTATATCGAAACAGTCGGTCCTCCTACCACAGCTCGAGCTCGCCGTTTGGCCCCTGACAAGCTCAAAAGTGCCAAACTGGCGTTTCAGGAAATGGCTCAACGTGGTGAAATTCGACCTTCAAATAGCCGTTACGCTTCGCCGATTCATTTAGTGAGTAAAAGCAACAATACCTGGCGCTGTTGTGGCGATTATCGTAAATTAAATGCGCAAACGAAACCCGACCGCTATCCGGTACCGAATATTCTAGATTTTAATTATCTACTCGCCGGTAAGCGCAAATTCACAAAACTGGATATAGTTCGAGCTTATTATCGTATTCCAGTTGCACCCCAGGACATCGAAAAAACAGCAGTTATCACGCCTTTCGGCCTTTTCGAGTTTCTTTTCATGCCTTTTGGTTTACGCAACGCCGCTTCCACGTTTCAAAGATTCATCGACGAGTTACTCCGCGAATTCGATTTCGCATATGCGTACCTCGATGACATCTTAATTGCATCCGAATCTGAGGAGGAACACGAGAAACACGTCCTCGCAGTCATCAAAAAACTGCACGAGGCGGGTTTAACTCTCAATGTAGATAAATGTCGTTATTCGGAGGACGAGGTACCATTTTTAGGTTATCTGATCAATGGCCGTGGCCTCGCCCCCCTCCCAGAGCGTGTTTCCTCAATTTCTTCATTCCCTCAGCCAAAAACCATCGAAGAACTTCGTAGGTTTCTCGGAATGATTAATTTCTACCGCAGGTGTATTCCCAAAGCAGCACATTCGCACGCTACTTTGAATGCCCTGATCACCTCGAATAAAAAAAGGGACAAAACTCCGGTAAAGTGGACGCCCGAGGCAGAGGAGGCATTTGACAGAGCAAAAAAGGAGCTTTGTAATGCAACTCTACTTGCTCATCCACAACCGGACCTCCCCTTGACCCTCACAACCGACGCATCAGAGACAGCGATCGGAGGCGCACTCCATCAGATTCGTAACGATGTACAGGAGCCTCTCGCATTTTTCTCCTGCAAACTTTCCAAACCTGAGGTGAATTATAGTACGTACGATCGTGAATTGCTAGCGATTTTCAAATCGATCAAGTATTTCCGCCACCTGCTAGAGGGACGCCCTTTCACAATTTTCACCGATCACAAACCACTAATTTTTGCTTTCGATCAAAATCCCGAAAAGGCATCCCCTAGACAGCTCAGACAGCTCCAATTTATCTCAGAATTCACGTCTGATATTCGTTACATCGAAGGAGATAAAAACATCACAGCCGACACTCTGTCACGCATTTCCGAAATTCACACCCCTCCGGTTGTAAATTTTGAGGAAATTGCAAAAGCTCAACAGAGTGACCCAGAGCTAGCGAAACTCATCTCTGATCAGAAAACCAGTCTCAGACTCGAACTCAGGAAAATTCCTGAATCTGAGCTTCTCCTAACTTGCGATGTTTCCCTAGGAAAAAATCGTCCCTACATACCGAAGCAATTTCGTAAAACGGTATTTCAGTCGATTCATAATATCTCTCACCCCGGAGCAAAGGCCACAGCAAAACTAATCGTCGATCGTTTTGTCTGGCCCTTTGTCAAAAGGGACGTCGCAAAATGGACCAGGTTCTGCAGAAATTGCCAAAAGAGTAAAATCGATAAGCACACAAAAGCTCCCGTTGGCAATTTCCCTGAAAGCGATCGTTTTGAGCACCTCCACATCGACATTGTTGGACCACTGCCCCCTTCACAAGGAAAAACGCACGTGGTCACAATGATCGATCGATCATCTCGCTGGCCTGAGGCCATTCCGACATCAGACATTTCCGCTCAGACCGTCGCTCAAATTCTAGTTACTCACTGGATCTCTCGTTTCGGCACTCCAGTGACAGTTACAACCGATCAAGGTCGCCAGTTCGAGTCCGATCTCCTCAAGGAGTTATTCAAATTAATCGGTGCGTCACGAACTCGCACCACAGCGTACCATCCAGCCAGCAACGGCCGTATCGAGCGCTGGCACCGCTGTTTAAAGGCCTCAATCATGGCAGTCGACCCGGTTCACTGGACGAACGTATTACCAATGATTTTATTAGGGTTACGTTCGACCATAAACTCGGACCTTCAAGTTTCTCCGTCACAACTTACGTATGGTAAGCAGTTACGCCTTCCCGCCGAATTCTTCTCTCCTTCCACAAAAATCGAAAATCCTCACGATTTCATCGAAAATCTCCAAAGGAGTATCCAAGAATTCATTCGACCCACTCGCCGACACGGCACTCCAAAATCTTACGTCCCAAAAGCCTTAAGCACCGTTTCTCATGTTTTTCTGAAAACTTTCGTTAAGAGAGCGCTGCACCCACCTTATATTGGTCCATTTCGGGTGATAAAAAGGGACGATAAGACCATAACGATTGAGAAAGGAGGCGAGGAGATAACTGTATCAATTGATCGAGTGAAACCAGCTTTCCTAGACTCTGATATCGATAATGAGCCACTCACATCTGTAAATACGAGTATAGCTAATGATAGTGTTAAAAATGCAACTCAACCGCAGCTACGAAGATCAGGACGCAAGGTCACATTCCCTGATCGCTACTTTGCATCTAAATAAATCCTAGTTTTACTTCATTTCATTAAATTGCATAATTAGACAAGTATTCGTGCATTTCATGTTCTGTTTTGTATATTGTACGTTTCTTAGCATTACTTCTCATTAGTCATAATTTTTTTCATAATCATAGTCACATTTGCATCAATTTTCTCATTTTTTTTGTAACGCTTTCGCTAGGGGGGGAGTACTGTGGCGACCGTACGTGTGTATGCTGCAGGCTATATGCATGCGCATACACACGTATACATCGCCACCAAAGCGCGCGAGGTACCTGCTCTCTCTCGACATCCGAGTCCAGAGCAACCCTCGCATTCCAGCGGCGATTCGTCACGCCGAATCGGCCGCCCCCGCGAACTCCGCGGCCTGCGCTTTCTCTTCTCGGACTTCGGTGACAGCTCCAACCGAACCTTTGCACCCGTGTTACGCATATCGTTGATAGGCGATGCGGGTGGAAGGGAACCGGTTGGTGGCTCGGAAATCATCCCTCTAGCGAGAACGAATGTATATTTGTACAGTAGTATTAGCCTGTTTAACTTCGCGTACGCATCTCCGTGTAGAAGTGCTCCCGTATGCCTTCCTACCTGAGTACTGCGAACAGCTAGTATTTTTCCACCTATGGTGTATTTTCATGTGCAGTATTAATGTGCTCATTGTAAACTTCGCTGAATATACTCGCTTATCAAATCCGCGTATTCTCATTGCTCAAGTACATTCTGTAATATACTTCGCACCTCGCCGCGCCCTTCCGCGACCTCTAGCCGCTCAGTATCTCTCGCACCAAACTTCAACCAGCTAGGGAGAAAAGGCGCGAACGTCGCGATCGCGTTTAACCGCCTTTGGCGTAGAGTGAGAATAGTATTCGCGTTAAAAAGAAGACAAACGTAGGCGCTTTACCTACAAAGTGGTAACAAAGCATCTACATTTGACAAGATTGTGTCTGAGTAGTTGGGTTTTCTTTCAAAAAAGTCGAAGTTGCTTAAATCGTACCTCCAATTTTTTCTATAGATTAAACCAGTTTTTGCACGTCGGAAATAGAATATGGTCAGCAGAAGACATGTATATGTCTATTTGCATGAATTTTGTATATTATTTTCAACTTTTCAGTTACAAATGGAAAATATACATTTTTTAGAAAGTAAAATGGAATAAACAAAGGAATAATTGATTTTTAGAATATTCGCCTATTATTTCATGAATGGAGAGGGGGAGGAGGGGCGAAAATTATGTATAAGTGAATAGGGAACTTATATGAGTATTTTTAGGTTGATGGGAGACATTGGAGGGCACTGGGAGGCATTGAAAGGTAGTAATTCTACATATTTTGTCAGTGGTACGATTTAGGCAACCAGTCTCCTAAATCGTACCACTTGAAGACCTTTGCGAGAATCAAAACCATGGGTGCAGTTTTAAAGTTGGAAATTTTGTTCTTGGGTCAAAAGGTGCGCAAAGGACCAACCTACCAGATGGTGAAAAAAAATTGGTCAAACTTCATTTGTATCTCACTCAGCTTCGAAAAACTGAAAAGTGGTACGATTTGGGCAACCTTACCCTAATAGGTTAATTTTCAAATATTTTAAGCTGGGTATGCTATCAAAATGTCTTTTCCAGTTGTAGGTGGGATTTTGAAGCCGCTGTGAAAAGTTGAGAAAAATCAAACTCACTAGTTCAGTTCCGATTGTAATTTTGATGTTCGCATCATCATATTGGAAATCAATGGGAAACGAATTATTTGAACTATCTGGCGACCGGATCGTACTAATTGAACATCCATCGAAACATGCTACGGAGCTGAAAGTGTAAATATCGACTAAACCTTTATTTCCAGATAGTTCCACGATGAACTGCGAACTGCGTAATTCCTATTGTATTAAAGTAAATCGAGTTATTAAGTCCCAATCATGAATTGAGGTTGAGGGTATACAAATTATTGGGTAGAATTAATGACCATGCTTATGAAGAATGAACGAAATCAGAATTTTTGAATAATTTAAAAGACGTTTATCTTCTGGCAATAATTTCTTGTGCATGTGCCGTATTGAAATAGATTATTCGTCCATTAATCCAGTCGAATGGGACGAAAAAGTACCGAACTCTCAAAAAATTTAACTTTTCATGTTTCCTCTTCGTAATGGTTCATTAAACAGTAAATTTTCCATCCGTAGAAACTTCCCTTACCCCTCTTCGAAAAATTACAGTAAGTAGCATTTTTTCATTCAATGAATTTTCAGTTACACCCCTAAATGTACAAGGGCTCATACTTTTGGCAAAAATTCAAAAGTATAGTATCGAATGATTCCTTCGAAAAGCCAAAAGGGGCTTTGAAAGGTCAGAACTACAGCTTGAAATTTGGATTTGCACAAAATGAAACCATAAAAGAAGGTTGTGATTTCCATCTGGCGTCTCATGGTCTCATTTCGGGTTTTTCGATGAAATAACCCATTATGTTGGAAACGAATTCTCCGGGTTAAAAAAAAACATAAATTTTGATACCACACTCGATAATTATGGAAAAGAGCCTTTCCTAATATGGGTCAAAAACGGCCCTTGACCCAAAATTGGTCAAAATGGTCTCAAAAGGTTACTTATAGTCTAAAAACATTCCAAAAAAATTTTTGACTCCCAACCCATACCCCTTTCGGAATTATCGCACTTTTAATATCGAAATTTCAACACGCGATATCTCTGGAAGGGGTGGGTAAAAAATTTTGAAATTTTCACAGATTATACATCTTGCTGGGGAGTACAAATGAGAATTTTTTGAAAATTTTCGGTTCACATTTTCCCAATTTTTTTTCACATTGAAATTTTTAAAAAAAAATTTAAAAAAATTTTGAGGGGGTACATGGCTGGAATTTTTTTTATTAGTTCGGCCAAGTTGTCATGGTATCACATAATATTTTTTTAGGCCCCAAAACGGGGTGCAACATGGTCAAAAAAATTCGAAACCAAAAAAAAACATGATTTTTTACTACTTTTTTTGTAGTTACAAGCCAGGTATCCCTACCCAAAGTAAAATTTTGAGTAAAAATTGTCATAAATTGAAAGTACATCATAAAAAAGTTCCATTTTTAAAATTTCAAGTGCTGAAGTGCATTTCTCGAATTTTGGAATTCCAAAATTACCTCATCGTCCTGTAAATTATGAAAATTTGATCTGATCAACGAAAAAAGCTGAAATTCGATAAACACCCTATTTTAGACCTGCCAAATCGATTGGAAGTGGTTTCGAGACGTTTCAGAGCCACCAGAAAATTTCAACTTTTTTTCAGCTCTGAAGAAAAGCTCATAAAAACGGCCAATATGAACTTCAGCACCTATATTCGCGGATTACCATTATTGGTGACCTAATTGAACAACTGATGCAAAAATTTTCAAAATTCGTCACTTTTTGCTCAAAATTATATTTTTGGCTTACATTTTTCCTGCAAAAAATTTAAAATTCACCTTCAATGTGAAAAAAAATTGGGAAAATGTGAACCGAAAATTTTCAAAAAATTCTCATTTGTACTCCCCAGCAAGATGTATAATCTGTGAAAATTTCAAAATTTTTTACCCACCCCTTCCAGAGATATCGCGTGTTGAAATTTCGATATTAAAAGTGCGATAATTCCGAAAGGGGTATGGGTTGGGAGTCAAAAATTTTTTTGGAATGTTTTTAGACTTTTGAGACCATTTTGACCAATTTTGGGTCAAGGGCCGTTTTTGACCCTTATTAGGAAAGGCTCTTTTCAATGTGACTCTTCCCCCCTCCTCATATGGGCCCATTTTGGGTCATGAATGTAGTTTGAAGTTGAAATGATCCCAGATGGTCCCAAGATATGGATTCAGAACCTCTGAATACCTCCTGGAATTTTTATCCTTCGAAAAATCTGTTTGAAATATTCTGCATCAATTTTGTTGGTTTGCCATTTTCAATCACACTTTTTCATATCCTCGCGCCTTTCCCCCGACGGGCACAAAAAATTTGAAAAAAATACTGTACGATTCAAAATTTTATAAGGAATCGAATACCGCAAACCCGAACGCTCTATCTTAATTTGGACGCCTTCGGCGTCAGTTTTAAGCTGCCGAGTCAATAGGGGTAATTTTAGCGTTTCGTTACCGCGTGCCGGTAGTGAAGAAATATGAGCTCGGGTGCGCTTCGTAAATTTTTCGAAATGGGCTCTGAGGCACGGGCTAACATGCATAAATCGGGCTGAATATTTTTCTGTGTTATTTTCTCATGGAGTAGAACCAAATTAGGGGGGGGGGGAGGGATCCCGACAAAAATTCAAAAAAAAAAATTTCCACCAAGTATAAATAAGGAACACCCTAATCAACATACTAGATACTTTATGCCGATCATAATCATCCGAGCACTTACGAATCTATTGTTATGGAATCCAAACGAGATGCATAAATTGTTGAACGATGCGTGAGATAACCGAATATCATTAAAATACGCGACAGTTTTGTCCAAGTCTGGCCAGATATAATCATATTTATATGGCGTGTTTAAAACGTAATCCACTGAATCCGAATGTACTAAACTATTGGTAAATTTGACCAGGTTTTGTAATCGAACGGTTTCAAATAGTTCGACAATTGTATCGTTCAAGCTGGTCGTTTCGTTGTACTCGCCGGACCATTTTAATGCCCGGGTTGAGGAAAGTGCTGTGGAACGTTTCGGTGTCGAATGAATTTTTGAATTGGTTTTCGAAAGTTACGGATAATTATTTCACCTACCTTTGAATAAGAATAGAAAAAACACGAAACCTTTCATTGTGAAATTCACATCATCGCAACATGTACATCCGCATGAGGAAATATTCTATTACGATTACACGATTTATGAATACCTCAAATGGCTTAAAGTACATACGAATTCTTCGGGTGTAGTTCAATATTGAATTATCATCGTTTGTATCAGAAACGTATTTTCTAATTTGATCCATAATTAATTACCATTATCATTTTGAATAAGTTAATAGAAATGTATGTACCTACTTAGTGTAAGTGTACCTAGTTGTTGGAAGAAAAATAATGGCAATAGGTACATGGGTATTTTGATTTGTTTTTTAGCATTCGCATCCTCCTCTCTCATTCATAAATCGAAGAAAATTATAGAAAATCATTGAAAAATAGTCAGCATTGCAGCACGCTAATGAATCAACGAAAAAATTGCTTGGGAAATCAGTGAAAATTTACTGAAATTTTAGTAGAGAACAGCAGAAGTTTGCTGAAAATTGATGAAATGTTTTTGAGAAAATCGGCGGAAATCAAAGAACTTCGCAGATTTTCCCTGTGCTGCAATTCTGACTTTTTTCCGGTGATTTTTCACCGATTTAAAATGGGGAACTAATTTATTCGCGTACTTTGAAGTTGGTTGGCATTGCGCATTGGATTTTATCGAGATATAAGTAAGATTTTCTCACAGCAGATTGATGTTGATGTCGTGAAATGAAATGTTATAATTGTATATTATGTTTTTTGTTTTTTCCTCGCTTCTCCAAACTTGATTTTTCGCATTTGTAGTGTGAGTGAATTTCGTTGATTCTTCGAATGGTTGTTGAGTGAAGGGTGGTTCGTTGGAACGTAACGGATTTTCAATCAGATACTTTCTTATGATAGTTTTAAGTTTCCCTGTACTCAAAAAAGTACATTGTTTATTTTTTCGTTGATCTGCATTGAAATAGATAAGTTAGTATTAATATCAAGTCTTAATTAGCAAAAAAAATCTATGTTTAAAATGTGTAAAAGTAAAATTATCTATAAATTTTAATAAAAAATTATGCAAAACTACTCTGGAAGCGTTGAAAACGTTGGTTCTATACCAAAACTTATGTGATTTCTTTCATTATTTTTCATCACGTATGCGTGTTAGAGTAATATCTAATTACCTATCGTAATCATTCACTCACATTTCATCGATGGCATCAGCGAAAACCCAATGGCCTGCTCAAATCTATCTATGATGCTTGCTTCAACTTTGGTTATTCTTGTATTCGTTATTGCTTCAATGATAGAATAGTTTTCCGCTTTGACACTTATTTGGTTCATTTCTCGAGTAATAAATATGGATAGCGAATCGACGAATAAATTAAGTACCCAAGTCGATGCCAAAGTATCTGATATGTCTTCCAAAATCATACTCCCTCGAATGTTTTTAATTAGCAAACGATATGTAAAAATATATTTTTCTGTGGAATTGAGCGAGTGAAAATTCCATAATCCTCTGACCGCGATGTCTTTGAACTGGAGAGATCCAATAAGAATGTTCGGAATTCTATAATGGTGAAGGTGTTTGTAAGCCATGAAATGAGGATGCTTGTAAATGATATGCTTAGTCTGCTCATCATAAATTTGAGCCAAAGCGTGCTTGAATTTATCATTGCGGTTCATATGTGTTCGTAATATTAATGGTAAAATACGTTTGCGGTCTTTCAACGGAAACTGAAATATTTATAATGAGCAGAGATCAGTGTCGTGGATAAACCAGCGACGACATTGGCAAAGTTTTCAAAATCATCTATCGACACTCTACCAATCAATTTATCGAATGTAAAAGCTGATGGCGAATTTTTTTCCCACTGACTTAGTGTCATTTTCCGTCTTGAGTACGCGCATTCCAACTCTTTCTAAGTTCTGGTACGGTCATTATGTAAAG
Organism: Pseudococcus jackbeardsleyi; assembly: GCA_038380155.1. Taxonomy (NCBI): domain Eukaryota; kingdom Metazoa; phylum Arthropoda; class Insecta; order Hemiptera; family Pseudococcidae; genus Pseudococcus; species Pseudococcus jackbeardsleyi. The sequence continues at coordinate 8,919,471 of CM076242.1, forward strand.
ATGGAAAAATAAAAGATCGAATTGTCCAATTTTGGCAAATTTATGCAAAATTTAAATTCTTTCAACTTAATTTCTGTCAATTTCTCTACTACTAATTTTTTCTTTTAAAGCAGCATCTAATTTGAAAATTTTTCTATACTTGAGTGATTTTTTGAATTTAAATTTTCTTATTATTTTTACAACTTTGGTCTTCAATTTTTTTCTAATTTTATATCTATACTTATTAGGTACATATTTTTAAAATTTTTCAATTCAAAAAAAATTATTTCTGATTCGAGAAAAAATTGAAGGAAAACTTTAAAATTATGGGAAAGAATATTAACGTTGGAAGAAATTTTTTAGAATACGAATTACGAACTTGTAAAACATAAATTTAAAGAAATCGAAGTCATTTCAATTTGAAAATTAGAATTGTTCGATTCATATTTTTCAAAATTTCTTTCAACGTAATGGTTGGAAAAAATAATGACAATAATGTCATTCGTAAAAAAATTTGGAAACAAAATCGATCAAATTTTGAGAAAAGAAACGTTGATTTACGTCGACGAAATTTTAAAATCGGATATTCAGGAGATTATGCGATTAAAAATTTAAGAAGGAAACTGGAAAAGTTTGGAGTTGAAAATTGTATTTTGAATATATTTGATTTTAGAATTGCCGAAATCTTATTTTCTCAAAATTATAATTTTTTTTTAGTGAACTTCCAAAGAAAGATCAGCATTTTTCACGATTAAAAACGCTAAAAATTCAATTATTCATCTTCATTAATTAAACATCAACACTTAATTTGCGCTGACCGAAAGCTTCACGTTCGCGAAGTGGCACAAAGTCAGTAGAAAAAAGAAATTCGCAACTTGATGTGCGACGTTTATCAGAGCGTATTTTGGAGCTATTCCATTGCTTAGAAGAATGGTTAACTTTTGCTAAAGCACTAAATTGACTTTAAAGCGATTGCAATTGATTCCGGAGGTCGATTTGTAATATATATATTTACTGATTTTAAATATTTATCTGACATGTTTTACTATTTTTAATGAAAATCAACACAACCAACAGCTTTTACAGACATTTTGAAAAATTCGCGAAGAATCAAAAAATCGAGGGGTAAGTTTGAAAAAGTTGTATCTGCCATTTGAAAAAATTCATAGTAGAGGTAACTGATGAGGCTCTTACAACCTTACAATATTTTTATTTTTAGTAATATCTTTTTCTGTAGCTCTTTTGTGTAGTATACAACTACTGCAGAAAAAGGAATTTTGAAAAATAAATAAATTAGGTATAAGGTTGTGAAGGCCTTATCAGTTACCCCTATTATGAATTTTTTCAAATGGAAGATATAACCTTTTCCAACTTACCCCTCGAAATCAACTTCGACAGCCTAAAATTCAAATCTGACAAGGGAGCTACCAGAGTTCTGACAAGTCGAAACATTTTTCACTGAAGTTGATTTATCGATTTTGGTTTTGATATATCGATTTCTCTGACAAATTTCGATATATCGATTTCTTTGACTGATTTCGATATATCGATATCATAATGAATATCAAACTGAGCGATTTTTCGAAATTCAAACTCACATATTTCCCGGCTATAAGTCAACTTTTGAGGCTGAAATTTTGGTTGTTGCACCAAAAAAAAACAGAAGTTACGAAAATGAATACATTTTACCTCAAAAATAATAGATTTTATCAAAAAAATTGATAAATTTTAATCAAAAAATAATAAAATATATTCAAAAAAAAAAAAATAAAACGTATTCAAAAAAATAATAACGTGTTTCAATTCACAAAATAGGTGAAATTTGTTCTGAAAAATAATATTTTTATTATCAGAAAAAATGTCAAAAAAATGAATAAATTTTACCAAAAAGAATAAATTTTATTCAAAAAAATGACGAATTTTACCTATTTTGAGAATTAGGACGCGTTATTATTTTTTTGGATAATTTTTTTTTTCAGTGTGTAAAAAAATTACGAACGGGTTGAGAAGGTTTCCGTGTTAGGTAGTAGAATTTTCTACTTACGTCTGTAAATGGGGGTTTCAATTTCACATCTGCATGCTCATGTTGCGAATTGATGAAAAACGAATGTTTAGAATTATTCGACTGCCGGATTGTAGTAATTTTGTATCCGCTGAAACGCGTCGAGGAGGTGAAATCAACACTGCGGTATACAGATGCGCCCATGCTTCCGGATAAATGCACGATAAATTCAGAACTGTATAATTCCTACGTGAAGAGTGTATCAAGGTAGTTTAGTTTCAGGCGAAGATTTAGTAGATACGGAAATAGTAGTGAGTGCTAAAGATAGTGATAGAACTAGGTAAATCATGGATGATGTTTCGATGACTCTCAATTATCGCGTTTCGCCAATAGCGAGTGCTTGGCGGGAAGCTGAAGTGATACCAAATCGAGAAAATTTTGTTCACTGAGGTACAGATGCTACAGAATGAACCTGTCCGACTCCGATTTTAAAGCTTTGTGAAGACTTTCAAAAAAACTTAATAAGTTATTAGTGCAGACAATTATTATTTTAGGAAAATAAAAACAGTCTTGGTCAGCAAAGCTTTGTCTGCAATTTCATTAGTACAATATGTATTTTCTGTCATTCTAATGAAGTAACCAAATTTTTTTAAATTTCTAGATCTTTGAGTCCGTGACGTACCAATAAGGGGAAGGCGGAGCTTCCCCCTGAAGACATTTTCTGCTCGTAAGTTTGGAAAATTGAACATTTCAATGCATCACTTGGGAAAATTGATTAATTGGGATTAATTTTTTAAAAATGAAAAATAAACAAACGGAATACCTAGTTGTTTCAAAAGTTGGAAATAAACAAAATTTTCTCTTGTTACCTGAAAATCAATCATTTTCTCTGTTGAAAATCGATCAGAAAAATTTTCACTTGTCAGTTGAAAAAATTAGTCGTTTTCACAACTGATGAGTAATTGTAGGTTGAGAAAACTGAACTGCTGTAACTTATTTTCAAAATTGAAAGTAAAAGAATAAAACGGTCGATCTTTTTAAAAGTTGGGGAATTAGAGAAATTTTCACTCGTCAATTTTCTCAACTGATGAATAAGGTTAAGAAATGTAGTTCTGAAAATTGGACAGTTTCTCATGCTGACGAATAAAAACATTCTGAATAATTTCTACTTGTTGGTTGAGAAAATTGAACTGTTGTAATTTATGAAATAAAACTATGTACCTGATTGGGAATTTTAAAAATTTGAGTTTGGAATTTCATGAATTTAAGTTGGAATTTTCATCAGTCGAGCCCCCTGAAAAATGCCTATTAGTATAGTTTTGAGTTGATTCGAAGCCACCAGAAAAAATTTGAATTTTTCAGCCCTGGAAGAAAGCCCATAAAAAGGTCCGTATGAACTTTATAGCTCCTGTAATCGTGCATTTCCAATATAGGTGACCTATTTTATCAATTAAAGCATAATTTTTCAAAATTCAAACATTCGTGTTTAAATCCACATTTTTAAGGGGGAATTTTTCTGCAAAAAATGTAAAAATTTGCCTAATTTTTCAAAATTCAATAATTTGTGTTAAATACGCATTTTTAAATGGGGAATTTTTTTGGAAAAAATGTAAAAATTTGTCTCATAACTGAAAATTGATAGATATACTCAATTTCAGATATGTATAATCGTTTGGAAGCAGGTTTGATTGGTACGATTCGAATAAAATAGGTCGCCAATATTGGTAATCTGTGATCATACTTATGTGCTGAAATTCATAATGGGTCATTTTCAGGGGATATTCTTCAAAGCCGGAAAATTCCAAAAATTTTCGGTGGCTCCGAAACATTTTGAAACTGCTTCTAATCGATTTGGCAGATCGAAAATATTGTATATACCGCAATTTCAGCTATTTACTTCGATACGTGAGCAGCGGATGTAGTTTTGAATTTTTTATAGGAAAATTTTCTACCCAAAAATGTGAATTTATAGTTGAACTAAAAGTTACATATTTTGCAAAATTTTGTTTTAATCTATAGGATATCAATATTAAGTAGTAATTCGCGATCATTGGTGCTAAAGTTTATTAAAGGACCATTTTATAAGGTTTTCTCCAATGCTGGAAAATAGATCGAAAATAGAGATTTCAGCTTCTTTCGTGGATTAGATTAAATTTTGATATTTTGCAGACTATAAGGTAATTTGAAATCTCAAAAATTCGCCAATATTCGAGAAATGCACTTCATCGCTTGAAATTTTGGATGTGGGGTTCTCTTATCGCGCACTTCCAATTTTTTCTGTTTGAGCTCGGAATATCTCGCTTGTGAGCTGTTTTAAACATAAAATCAACCCCAAATACTTTTTTTTAGGAATTTAATTTAAAAAATTTAAAATGGGTCTGGTGGTTGGTAGTTCTCAGGGGTTGCTTATTAAGACACCACTCACGACAGTTTTTTGCAATGAAAGCTTTGTTAACCAAAACTGTTACATTGATTTTTCACCGACCTTTCAGTCAAAAATCATTTCTTTCGATTAATTCCTAATTTGTAAAAAAAAACTTGAAAATCCTGACCAAAAAATTAGTGAAAAATCATTGATTTGAAATAAAATGAAAAATGAGCTAAAGAAAAATGAGCTAAAAAAGTCATCTAGCTATTGAAGACAAAATTTCAGTTCTTCCTCACTTTACCCAAAACATTTCGTCCTAGCTTCGCTCGGAATATAAAATGTTGTTTTCTAAATTTCCATTCGATTTTGACTTGATCCAAAGATTGAAAAAAATCCTTTTTGTTTCCAAATGTCACTTCAAATCCTTGCTTACGTTTATTCGAGTAATGAAGATAGCTTGTAAAATTGTTTGAAAAAAGGAGCCTCCGAAAAGCTATGTACCGGGACAGCATTTCCTCTCGCCGCGCCGGCCCTGAGCATAGGTGTTCGACATGTAGTAAAATGATTGATTACCCATACATACCATTGCATTGTTAAGAAAATCAAAAGAAGAACGTAAACAATTTGATGTGGCATGGGTCAAATGAATATAAAAAAATAAAAGATGTCCGTCTCCGAAATCGTATTTATACGGCGTATCCGTATCGTAAAAGTCTCGACCTGGACGATCGAAATGTACTAAGCTATCGAGTAATTTAACGATGTTTTGTGGTTCAGCGATTCGAAATAAGCCGACTATGGTATCGTTTAAGGCGTTTGTTACGTCGTATTCGTCTGGCCATTTTATTGCCTTGGTTAAAAAAAGTGCTGAAAAGGTTCAAAATTAATTTACTTATTTTAAAATTTTAAAGAGAATGATAAGAATAATGGAAGATTTTCTACCTACCTTTAGATACGAATAAGAGAAATACTAAACGTTTCATGTAAAATTTAGGTCATCAAAAAAAACGAGAAAGTTTTAGTTAGGTACGTCTTCGGAAAATATTTGAAATGTTTTGAAACACGAGTTCATCGAATGGAATAGTCTATAGCTAAATTATCGCTCGTTGTATCGAAAATAGATTTATAATTTTGTAATATGAAATGATAGGTACGTATGTTTGAATTTACATTTGTGCCAAATGAATTTTGAAAATCTTTTTAATTTTCCATAATCGTTTTAATAGTTTGATGAATACTCTGCTACGAGTGCAGTGGCGAAGCCAAGGGAGGGTCCAAGGGATCCGGGACCCCCTCCCCCATGAGGTCAAAAATTTATGTGAAAAAATTCATTTTGGGGGCATTAAAAATCAAATTTTCTCAAAACTTTGCCCTCGCTTAGCTCGGGTCTAAAAAATTTCAATTATTTAAATTGTCTACAATAATTATGCAGAAAAAGGCTCCAACTTCTATTCCCACTTTATACTTTCCCAAGAAAAGCTTTTGATATTTCTGGTTATTATTTTCGTTTTTCAAGGTCAAAAAAATTCATTTGAAAGTTGCTTGTTCCAAAATTACACCTTTATCGAAGTTTTTTTTTTCTCTAAATATTTTACGCAAATTGTATAAAAACTTGATAAAACTCATGTAATTATGATTTCTTCATAAAATGAATGAAACTGTTTCAAATTATCAATTACCTGTTCTCATAGTGTACTTTTTGGGGGTGGGGAGTGAGGAGGAATGGTAAAAGGTGAACTAAAAATTTCTGAAAAAAATTCGGAAGTTTGGACCCCTTTCCCATGAGAAATTTCTGGCTACGCCTTTGTGCGAGTGTGGCCAATAAAAAAGTAAAAAATGGACTAAAAATAGGTTTTAGATGAATATTTTATTGATACATATTGCAATTCGTTTATATATTCATTTTCTTTCATACATACTTATCCCGAAGATATAATAACCAGAAAAATTCTGCAAATCAAAAACAAAACCAGGGAACTCATCAAAATCAGAATTTTGAAAATAGAAATCTTTTTGTGAAAAAAATCACAACCAAATAGCTCAGAAAATACATACTTCGTTGCGATTGTGGATAATAATGTTTTTAATTTTTAATATGGTTTGAATTCGACTGATTGAGATATTAGGATTACCTATGGAATCAACCATGTCAAGTTGAGGATGATCCTTAAATTGCGAAAATTTTGACTTTTCAAACACAACGCTACGTTTTGATTCTTTGGAGAGAGCATTTTTTTAATAGAATATCGATGAACTTCTGACAATAACTGTTGATTATTTTTACGGTCTGCCTGCAAACTTCCAGTGATGAACAAACTATCGGTTTTACCGTCCGAACTATTCGGTCCTTGGTCATCGACATCAGCACTGCATCGATTTTCTTCTTCATCCAAAGCTGCTCGCTAGATCCAACGATATCCGCTGGAGGCGATAATTCGACCTGAAATTGAATATTTTTCTATTTTTATTCGTCTAAAATAGAGGTTTTTCATTGAAAAAAAATTGTTTTTACCTGGAAATTTCGAGTATTTCGCATTTGAAATTTACAGGAGTCGTTGCCCACGGTTGGATTGACGAAGGATACGTTTACGGTTGGGTAATCAAAGTGAAAATTCAAATCAATCGTATTCGCTGGGTTATTTTTCAAAGTGGGGTTTCCAGATGGAGCAACGTTTATTTGATGGGTGAACTATTGCGATTTAAAAGAGAATTGAATTTTTTTTAAATTTCGAAGCAGCTTTCGACATTCGTATTCTAAATTACGTACTTTGGAATTAGCAGGTAATGGGCATTGAATTCCATCTGCGTTCCCGGGATTTCCCATTATGAAATTAATAGTTGGGTCGCGGAATGAAATGTGATAGTTGTACGTAATCTTTGTTGGCTTTTCGCTGCACGAAATTTGATTTATCGCAGTTGTACTGTCGTCAAATGAAGTAGAATTTGTGTGTGGTTTTCGGCTGGTCGCTGGTGTGCTATTTATAAATACTTCAATCAGAGCATTTCTGATGAGAGTTTCAAGTAGAAGTGGCCTCACAGCAGTAAGCGATCGTTCGGTTTGCTGATCTGCATTCGGAATAGTGATGATATTATGAAAAGCAATTTTTGAAACAAAAATAAGTATTTGGGGGAAAAAATTGTAATTGAGATTGGTAATGACTAGCAAAGTCTCGATTGGACACGAAAAGTACAAAATTCCGAAAAAATACGATTTTTTGCTTCTAGCTAATTTCATATCTTGTTTTTTTATTTGCATTGTACAGTTGGCATTATTTTGAAAAGGTGACTGATTACTAATTAAAATGATGAAAATTTTCTGTTTTGATCGTCTTTTTCTATACAAATTTTTGCCTTCGTTTCGCTTGAGCCCTGTTTTTTTAAATGAAATATGTCATAATTTTAATTTTCTCCGTCTTCTTCTCAAATGCCAATGAATTTTCTATCAATAAAAATAAATCTCGAAGTTATCGCGAATAAGAAATTACCCCTCTCCCTCCCCCTCAAACTCGAATTCAACTTTCAGTTGTTCAGAAAATTTTTAGTAAAATCTTCGAAATTTTGAAAAATTTGAACAATGTTTTTAAATTAATGAACTGACAATTTTGAGTAGAATAGAAAATTTGATGAACCAAAATTAAATCAATAAAGAAATTGATTTTTTTTTAAAACTTGACTTCTCGAAAAACAACAAAAATACAAATGGGTTGTAGGACAAAAATAGAAGTGAGGGAGTGAAATGAGATTTTTGATTTTTTAATGAGAAGATCACTAAAAAAATCACATTCTTCCAAGTTTTCAAATGTCTGGCGAAAAGTCATTGAGTAAAATTTGCAAAGTCAAAAATTTTATCGTCGCATTTTAATCCTCTCAGAAAAAATAAAAAGGAAGTTCTAAAAAAAAAAAATTGTTTCCGAAAATAAGAACAACCATTTTTTTGTTGCTATTTCTCATTTTCGATAAAAATCTTCAATAGTTCTTGCCCTGTAATTTAAATCTGAAATATAATTTTTCGTTCTTCGTTTCAATGAATTCTAATCGTCATTGAGTTCGGTCTATATTATTGTAAATTTATATACGTACCTAATTGAAAATTGTGATGAATCTTGAATTTAAAATAATGAAATCATTTATGTACTTACATTTCATCGATGGCATTAGTGATGACCCAATGGCCCGTTCAATTTGGTCCATCAGGATGTCTGATAGTAGTTGTCTTGACCTAAAATTTGAATCTATTTCAACGATGGAATATTTTTCCGCTTTGACGCTTATAATATTGATTTCTTGGGTAACGAAAATGGACAGCGAATCGACGATGTAATGAAATTTCAAAGACACCGGTGCAGTCCTAGATGCATCTTCCAAAAGCATACTGCCTCGGATGTTTTTCATTAGCAAGCAATAAGTGACAGTATCATTGTTGAGTGTGTATTTAAGCGAATGATAATTCCATAATCCTCGGACGATGATGTCTTTTAAATTCAAAGATCCAAATGAAATGTTTGCGATTCGGTAATGGTAAAGGTGTTCGTGGCTTGAGAAATGAGGATGTTTCGAGATGAAATCTTTGGTCGATAGGTTGTCGAAAATTTCTCCTATAGCTTGTTTGAATTCATTATTGCGGTTCAAAGTTGTTCTTAATATCAATGGGACGAAACGCAGACGTTGGATGTTTTTGTGTAAATTTTCCCATTCCTGCAATAAATACCTAATATAGTACGACATAAAAGTCTTGTCCACAAAAAACACTTCTCGATTGCTCGAAACTGAAAAGAGATGTAAGGGTGGTTCAAGTGGCAATGCGTCCTTGGTGACAAAGGCATTGAAGATTCATAATCAAGTTTTAGTCCTACCTACAGGGTGTCCCCAAATTGAGAAACCGCGGGTTTGGTCAAAAAATGGGGATTTGGTTTTTTTTTTTATAGAAATGAAGTCTGCACACTGAGGCGATTAAAATGTGATTATTTTTTTCGAAACCGGTTCGATAATTTGCAACCGGTTGTCAAAAATACCTCAAATTAGAGAAAATTTTCCAAATAAAATTTGTAGAGGTGTGAAAACCAAACGTTGTCAGTAAATTCATTTTTTGAACCGGTTTTGATAGTAAAATTTTCAATTCTACCTACAGGGTGTCCACAAATTGAGAAACCGGTTTTGCTCAAAAAAATGAGGGTCTGGGTTTTTTATGGAAATGAAGTCTACACACTGAGACAATTGCAATGTGATTATTTTTTTCGAAACCGGTTTGATAATTTGCAACCGGTTGTTAAAAATACCTCAAAAATCTAAATTAAATAAAATTGTTTAAATCAAATTTGTAAAGCTGTGAAAACCAAACATTGTCAGTAAATTCATTTTTTGAACCGGTTTCGAAAACCTAATTTTCAGTCCCACCTTCAGGGTGTCCACTGTCCACAAATTGTGAAACCGGTTTTGTCAAAAAATGGGGGTTTGGGTTTCTACTTAATGGAAATAAAGTCTACACAGTGAGTCAATTAAAATAAAATAATTTTTTTCGAAACCGGTTCGATAATTTGCAACCGGTTGTTGAAAATACCCCAAAAATTGAGACAAGAAAAAATTTTCCAAATAAAATTTGTTGAGCTGTAAAAACCAAACATTTCCAGTGAACTCAATTTTTGTACCAGTTCATTCTCGGCAACTTGACAATTTCAACAACAAAAAAGTATGAAAATTTTTTCAAATGAATGTTGTAAGTACATTGTTGAAATTCTAAACATACTTACAGCTATTTTTGTTTTCAAAACCTGTTTGTTAATTTGCAACCTGTTATTGCTATCACCTAAAAGAATTGATTTGAGAAAAAATTGCTGCGAATCAGATTCTTTAACATGAAATCGTGAGCCACCGAAGGGAATAACAACTTAAGAACTCATTCTGGAGTAATTTCAGTGCCAGGATGGAAATTAACTTTAACTAATAATTTCAGATTCATTTGAAAAAAACCTTAATCGAGACAAGAAACAGTCGATTGCAATATGTAACATTCCTTAGTGGTCAATTTTTTGGCTCGGTTTGAATGAAATTTAAAGGTTTCTCTTTGTCAGCAAAATTTTCAACCTACCTCATCATTCGATAATCCAAATTTGATATCTGCATTATCATGTTGTGAATCGATGAGCCATGAATTGTCAGAATTATTCGGTTGTCGGGTGGTTGTAATTGCGTATCCGTTGAAATGCGCCACGGAGTTGAATGTGTAGTTGGGTTTGGATAGGCCGGATATGTACATGTTTCCGGATAAATGGACGGTCATTTGAGGACAGTATAATTTCTGCGTAATTGAAGGTGTATAAAATAATAATTAGTTTCAGTCGATTGATTATTAGGTAAGAGTAGTGAGTACGATAGACGGATATAAAATAGATATCAAATTATCTCGATAAAATCAACTATTTTCATTGAGCTATGAAACTTTGCTGTTGAAAAAAGGGAAAAAATGCCGTGATAACCGCAGGGTGTCCATTTTCTGGAAAACCCGAAAAATCATGAAATTTTTAAGTACGAAAAAGCCAGGAAATTTTGAAATTTTTGCTGGAATTTTGTAAAAATTCAACGTTTTTTTTTCAATAAATTCCACACTTGTTCCAATAATTAATTCAAATTTTTTATTTATGAGTTGACATCGTTTGATAACTTCCAATCGTGTAAGACGTAAGAGCTTTCAATTCTTTAAAATTTTTCAACAATTCAGAAAAAAGATATTTTCGATTTTTTTTCAAATCTGCAAAAATCGATCAACTTAATTTCAGGTGTTATTTAGTGACTATGTAGATCAAAAAGCACCTTATTGTTCAAAATCATCATTTTTTTAGTTTTTTTACTTCCTTGAAAAATTTCACTGGTTCTATCTGATAGGAAATTTAATTCTATACAACTTTGGTAATGGTCATATTGGTCATTATGGCTTTAGAACGCTCAATTTTCTTAGAAATTTTATTTTTTCCTGGGCAAGGCACAAAAAAAGAAAGATTTTTTCACAGATTTTTGTATAGATTGAGCCGTAACTTTTTTCTTAAAAGAAATATGTAGAGGTCTGAATTTTACGCTATTCGATTTGCCATGAAATTTTCTACAAGATTGGACAAAAAATTATTTCCAATTTTTTTTCTAATCCTCGTGCTTATTGCTTTCGAAAAATTAGAGTTTGAAAAAAAAATCGCACTTACACAAATATTGCGAGCCTTCCCACCTAGTTGAAGATTTGAAGGGAAATGATTATGGTTATATACGTACAATTTCATTGTTGAGAAATCCAATAGAAACGTATGCATTTTTCGATGACGCGTTGATTAGTCGAATATTAAAAATCTGCATTTCCGATTCATCTCCATTACACCAGATATAATTGTATTTATACGGAGTTGTTGCACAACTATCTGCTGGATCTGAATATACTAATAAGGTGTCGATTAATTTGGTAATATTTTGAGATTTTACGGTTTGAAATATCCTGGCGATGGAATCGTTCAAAGCATTTGTTGCGTCGATTTCAGCTGACGATTTTGCGGCCTGAATTGAGCAAAAAACTGAAAAATGTCAAGATCATATTCATTTTTTAGTGACTCGTTTTTAAAATTCAGAATTTTAAGACGATTTGAATGGTTCGAGAAAGATATGGATCGTTATTTAACCTACCTTTGGACAAGAATAAAATCAATACGATGATTTTCATGGTGAAATTTAAGTCTTCAAAAATTACCTACTCGAAAAAATGTTCGTCAACGATTACTCGATTTATAATTACCTCGAATAGGTTGAAGTAAGAGTTTATTGTACAGTTTAATTTTGAATTAGTTATCGTTCTCGGTAATGGGAATAGATTTTTCTAATTTGATTGGTAATCAAAATATTTATAAATTGATCTTACTTACGACTAGTGATTTCTAAGTTTCACAATGCTGTATTTTCCATTACGGCTTGAATTAATTTATGAATACTTGGTAGCGGGTCTAGTTAATGGAAAAAAATTAATTTTACCAATTTTCGATATGGTTTTATCCAGTGAGTTATCTGTGATAATTATCTATTTCCTTGTAAATGTCTCATTGGTTCAATTATTTCAATACTTGAAACTGATTTTTTAAAATAGATAATTGCGAAACAATTCACATCAGAGAGATAATATTGAATAGTTTGAAGTAATTATTATTCAAGTAGCTGTTTCGTTCTACATAATTATAAGGGAAATATCGAAGAATATCCACACAGAAGAAAAGAAAAATGGAAATCAGTATTGATTGTTTTAGTTTTTTTTTTTTTTGAAGGTTCAAAAGGAGCGTTAAGGAATTTTCAAGCACCTATGTACTTTTGTTTCGTAACGGTGTTGTGAAAAAAAATCTCTTGAGACTCGTTCGTCCAAAGGCTCTTCAAGGTTGATGACGTTCAAAAAATTATTATTTAAAAAAAAAGCTGTTGAACATTTTTTTTTTTTCATACGGGTTTAGAGCTGTTGAAACTATACGTCCGTCATCAAAGGTCATATTTTATCAAAAAGTAAGGAATTGGTGGGAAAAAACGTACATTTTGCACGTAGACGTAGGTATTTTTACTTACGGAATTTTCATGAATTTTTGAACTTAACTTCATTATTGCTAAAAAAAAAATATGAAGTTTTGTGACAATTGTGAAAATCCACTAGTTACACTGTGACGTCAGTTTCAACAGCTCTTTTACTATGAAATACCGTTGATGCTCAATTTTTTCTTCCTCGTTCCTTTTTTTAAAAGACATACTAAAAAAAAATTCATTAAATTTTTCTTGTCTTTGTATGAATTATAGATTTTTTTTTTCCTGAACAATGATGATTATCAATTGTTTCCTATGATTGATATTCAAATATGAAATAATTGATTTTATAGCTGAATTTTTTTTTAAAAAAAAGAACGCTGGAATTTGGAATATTTTTCTTTATTTATTATCCATTACAGTCTTCTTACAATTTTGTTCACAATTAGGATAAATGTAGGAAAAAAATAGGAGGGTGGAATTAAGATTTTCTCTCTTGGAATATTTTCATATTTTTATCAAATCATCGAAAAAATGAAAAAAAGGATTTTATTTTAAGAGTCCAACAGTTCTTCTGATTGGTTATTTGGCGCTTTTACGATTCTTTCAAACGAGCATTTTTTCAGCACGTCATCTACAAAATGTGAGAAAAAATTGTTGACCAGTTTTGCGGATTGTGTGCAAACTTCGAATGGAAAACAAGCCATCGACTTGATAGTCTGGACAAAGCGTTTTTTCGCCATCGACATCAACGTCGTATCGATTTTATTTGTAATTTTGAGTAGCTCTTTATTTGATCCTATTGAGGTGTTTTTTGATGGAAACTGGACCTAAAAACAAGATTTGGGTATTAATTTTTTTTTTAATTTTATTTTTAAAAATAATTTAATTAAAGTGAGAAAGATTATACTTTGATGTCTTGGTCGTTGATAATTTGGAATTCGCATGAATCTTTTGCTTTGGAATTGTTTTTATTGATAATGGATACATTCAGAGAAGGTGAATTGATATGGAAATCGATACTGGTCGAATTGGCATGATCTTTGTTTTGAAGTACTTTCCCAGTAGGTGAAACGTTTATCCGATGGGTGAACTGCCATATGTTTTGATGAATATTATTAGATTATTTCTTTTCGATACCGATGTCTGATTTTTTTAAATATTATGATTATTGATCATGAAATGATTTACCTGCGAATTGTCAAATAATGGACATTGAATTTGCTCCGGATGTGGTTGATTTCCAGGTACGAAGTACATGATTGTTAGGTTCGGAAATGAAATGTGATAATAGTTATTTATGATAGTTTGAGGTAAATTTGTTGGCAAATTTTTGTCGTCTGTGGATATTCTTGTTGTATGCGGGATTGGGTTTGATTTTTCGGTCAGCAATCGTGTTATTATATTTTCCAATTCGTTTCTACTCAAAAAATTGCTCATTCTGTTTGTTCCCTGAACTATTGCATTTGAAAAAAAAAAAATACATTTTTTACCATCTCTACTGTGGGAGGTACCCTAATTAGAAGTAAGATTTTGATCTGGTATTAAAATTTATGTCGAGTGTACAATTTAAAAAAAACAACACGAAATTCCAAATGGTCAAATACATTTTTGAAATTCTAGCGAATCATTAAAAATTCAAAACTTTCTCGTTGTCTTGTAAATACACACAATACTTAGGTATGATAATTTATGTGATTGGAGTAAAAAGTTGAAATTTTCATGGATATAGCTAATTTACGACCTCTCAAATTGATAAAGAGGAGTGATAACAGTGGCGTAGCCAGAAGCGTCTGAAAGGGGGGGGGGGTCTGGGTCGGAAGCCTTTTTTTTAGGTGGCTGCAAAATGAGTACAGAGACTTGAAAAGATTTTTTAATGTCTAAAAAAGGCATTTTCCACAAAAATTCTTGACCTCAAGGGGGGTCTAGACCCCCAACCCCCCTGGTCGCCCCTGAGTGATAAAAGGGGGGTTGTGGAATTGACTTTTTTCTGTTGGTTGAAAAATGAGCAAAGTAATTGAGAGATCCAGCCACAATTTAGAAAAATTCAAAAATTGGAAAAATAGGTGAAGACTGAAGAGTTTTTCTAAAATTGTAAGAAATTCATTCAAACTTTTTTCATGATTGTATAAAAAAAATTTCTGATGAGTTCTCACCTCATTAGAACCATATTTTTTTTCGTTTCGAAACTTTCATTTTGGGATGCGGTTAATTTCGAGACCACAGTTTCAATTTTTAATCTTCGTGTAAATGTATACTTGAAAAAAAGTTGAATTTTCTCGGAATGCCTTTCTTTGTATCTAAAATTTCGATTTGGTTTTTTTTCCTCCATCAGGTGCGAATAAAATGTACCTATTCGTAACATCTTCCGAAATGATTTTTTGCTTCAGTTTTTTCGTCCTCATCATTACAATCTGGCTAAGTTGTTTATTTTTTATTGCGGATGTTGTCGTCTTGAATGTACCTAGGTTTTCTAGTATTTGGAATTTAATTTCCCAATCAATTTAGGAAGTCGAAAATAAAGTAGACTATGAGATTTCGAATTTTCAAAAATTCGCCGAAATTAAAAAAAATTGAACATTAACGCATGTTTTACATTTCGAAAAAAATGTAATTGTGGCCCTGTCGGAGAGAAAGGACTTTGCATGAAAAAATCTATGTCTCGTTTTTCACATTTTTGGTCCAAATGACACCGAATCTGGACCAAACACTAAAGACAAAGGTCCCTTCTTTTCGGCAAGGTCACAATTTTCGATTCATACGTTTTTAATGTTTTCGTTCGGAAAAGTCGGAAAATTCTCTGGAGACAGTGACACGTATTTTTATCTCTGATGCTCTTTCATTGCCAGTTTGGATACCTCTCTTGTATTAGTAGCACACTCCAGCATTGAAATTGGTAAAACTAGTACGGTAATCGATTACTTACATTCCATTGATGGCATCAGTGATGATCCAATAGCCCGTTCAAGTTGATCCATCATGATGTCTGATGGCAATGTTGTTAAACTTGTATTTGACTTTGTGTCAACGATGCAATAATTTTCTGCTTTCAAACTTATACGATTTGTATCGTGTGTGACGAATATGGACAGAGAATCGACGAAATAGCTTAATTCCAAAATCAGGGTTTGGGTTTTATCGGCACCCTCTAAAACCATGCTTCCTCGAATATCTTTCATCAGCAGGATATAAGTGAGCATGTTATCATACTTTATGGTAGAATTGATTGAATAAAAATTGCTCAATCCGTTGACTACAATGTCTCTTAAATTGAAGGATCCGAAGGGTAGATTCGTGATGAAATAATAGCACAAGTGTTCTTGATCCAAGAAAGACTGGCTCAGCTTGTTATGAAGTTCGCCCATAGAGTGCAACAGTTTTGCATTGCGGTTCATATGTGTTCGTAATATTGATCGTAAATTTCGTTGCAAGTTTTCCTCAAATGATGATAATTCCGCCTGAAATGATAATTTTTTTAAAAAGCCTCCCATGTAAGTAAATACATATCAAAAGTTCTTGTCAGTGTCGTTATGTTAATTGTGATTTTTCGCTAAATTACCAAACTTTGAAGGCACATATCTCTAGATAGGTTATAATTGGGGGAAAATTAATTTTGGGGTCGAAAAGAAAATTAATAGGAGATTCAAAAACGATAATCATATTTTGAAAAGCTTAAAGTCTATGAAAGCTCAACTCTCATAGTAAAGGATATCATTTTGAAATCTTGAAAAATTACACGAATTAGCTTTTTTCATTTTTTTTCAACCATTGAATTTTCAATATGGGATTTCTATACATTCCGGGGGAGTTCAAGGGCTCAAAATTTTGGTCAAAATTCAAAAAAAAAGAAAAAGT
Organism: Pseudococcus jackbeardsleyi; assembly: GCA_038380155.1. Classification (NCBI taxonomy): domain Eukaryota; kingdom Metazoa; phylum Arthropoda; class Insecta; order Hemiptera; family Pseudococcidae; genus Pseudococcus; species Pseudococcus jackbeardsleyi. The sequence continues at coordinate 8,936,204 of CM076242.1, forward strand.
AATATTGTAACATATTGATTTCTAATAATTTGTAGGCACAAGGTTCGGATATGTAGGAATCCGTTTTCTCATTCGATCCTTTTGACACCCCCCCCCCCCCCATTTGAAAAATAACACGTCATCTGTCTTTTGTTTGGTATTTCAGAGCCCTGAGTTTGAGTATTTTCTTATTTTTTGAATTTGACTCTTCAGTGCTGTCCTAATAGCTTCAATATATGGGAAAGGAGAACTGAAGATTCAAATCCAAAAAATAAGCAAATATTCGAGCACCGTCTACTTAGACTATCGAAGGGAACCCGTAGAAAAAATGAGCGAAATCGGAAGATCCGACTTTATTTTTGGTCCGAATTAGAATCTGAATAATTTTCAACTTACGGGTTGGACCTGAGATTTGATATTCACGTAATCATATTCCATATCAATGAGGAACGAATCGCCAGAAATATTTGAATTCCGGATCGTAGTAATGGTACATTTGCTAAAACGCATCACTGTGCTGAAATGCTTTTCAGGATATTCGTCTTTTTTATACCCTCCAGATAAGTGCACAGTGAACTGAGGGATGTGCAATTGCTAGGTAATATTAAAAAATAGGTATCAAGTTAGTTACAATCAATATGTAGATATCAATACATAGGTGGGGTACCTAAAAAGTAACCTCTCCTAGGCCATAACTCCTCTAATAGTTGTGATAATCTATAAAATAGTATTATGGAAAACTTTTATTCTTTGGTTAAAAGAAGGCTAGAGATTGATATTTTCAAAGGTATGTTCAATACTTTGAAAAAAATTTCGTTTTTCTTACTTTTCTGATTGATTCCACTTGTGCGACGTTTCATTCATAATTTTTTAAAATACCTATGCATGTTATTCGGAAACGAAACGAAACGAAACGAAAAATTTTTCGATTCAAAAATAAATTTTGTACCTAACTCTAAATGCCTAGTAGATTCTTACCTTAATTCTTAAAAAAAAAATTATACCTACATAAAAAAACTATACCTAGATGGAAAATAGTTTTTTTTTTTTTTTTCAATAAAATCATTTTGGGGTGTATTCAGTTTGGGTTTGAAATTATGTTGAACACAAATTGAAATTATGTATAAACATTCGTTCCTGACCGATTTGATCGATAATTTTTCCACCTTACTAAAATTAAATGGCTATTTCATAAGGAATCAAAGGACAAACAAAATGCTCACCAGTAATTTCTAAATTTAAACGAACGAATTTGCGCATGTTGATGATTCAAAATTGTGTAATACATAATTTCAATTTGTGTTGTACATAATTTCAAACCCAAACTGAATACACCCTTGATTTCTTGTAACCGACCATCGATATAAATTTCAATATAAAACGTCACGTGTTGCTCATCGTGAAAAATACGAAAAGGGCCAATACGACGTTACTTGATAGAATACGGAAATTAAATTAAGCATTAAAAAAAATATATACTCGTATAAGAAAACAGAAATATCTGGTTGATTGGACAGCCACATTAACAACCATCTTGAAATATGACAAGACACAAGACAGTCAAATCGGGAACTGGAATACCTTCTTGACGTCACTATTCATACCCCTGCAGTGGCGTAGCCAAGGGGGTGCAAAGGGGGCGATTGCCCCCCCCCCATGGCGTTTAAAAAATACGGTATAATGGGAGAAAAGTTTAGACATCAAAAATTCAATTTTTTCAAAGCTTCGCCCTCGCTTCGCTCGGGCTTGAACATAATTATCAATCGATCTCAATTTTAATGAACTTTCTGAGAGAAGCGTGCGAAAAAGGGCGTATTTTTGTACTTCCAATCTAACTCCTGTGTCCATTTTACATCGTTGTGTTAGTCTTTTTATTACACACCCCTACCTCAGACTCGGTTATACGCACACTACGAAAAAATACTTGCTATGTTTCAAAACGACCACAGAAAATTTGACATAACTCGTTCTTGCCCCCCCCCCCCCTGACGAAATCCTGGCTACCCACTGCGTATTTGGAATCCTTACTTGGAAAGTGGTCATGGTAGAAAATACGGCGCTCTGATTGGCTGTTTTAAAACGCGCTCCCGTTATCACTCATCTAAACATCGGAACCTTCAGATTTAGAACTTAGAAGTTGAAACGAAATTCGAATTTCATTTCATGAAATTACGAATTAATAATTAGTAAACTGTTAACTTCAAACATTAGAGAATTTAGAGATCATTACCACACAAAATTTAAGAACAATCAACAAACATTTGCGATTTGCCGCATAGTTTTCATTGAAGAATTTGGAAACTGAAAATTTATCAAAAGAAAGGAAAAGATTTGGACATTTTTATATTGCATTCAAATTAGTGAAATTGATCTTTGGTTAAACGGGTTCAGTTAATAAAAATATATGCCTCATAGATATTAATTAAGGAAGTAGAAATACAAACGTTTTTTGAGAATAACTTTCTTATATTTGATCTATCACCAGGGCTGCAAGAACGAACGAGAACGAAGAACAAAGAACCAAAAAGAACCAAAAATTTTGGGAACGAGAACGAGAACGAGAACGAGGTCTGAAGAACGAGAACGAGAACGAGAACAAGGTCTGGAGAACGAGAACGAGAGCGAGAACGACGTTTGAAAAATGAGAAGGGAACCGAGAACTTTTTTTTTTATTTTTTTATTCTCAAAAAATTTTTTTCATTATCTGTAATAAATCATCGTGTGACACCATAAAAAAATTGAGATACTGCTGAATACACTGTGTACAGCAGGCCAATTCAATTTGATTTTTCATTTTTCTAAACTTGATGGCTGTGAAAAGGAGTGAGAACGAGAACAAAGAACGAAGAACCAAAAAGAACGAAAAATTTTTGGAACGAGAACGGGAACGAGAACGAGGTCCAAAGAGCGAGAATGGGAACGAGAACGAGGTATGAAGAACGAGAACGGGAACGAGAACCAAAAAGTCATCGTTCTTGCAGCCCTGTCTATCACCAAATTTTCTACATATTCGATTCAGTTTTCAAATGCAACTCACTTGAGCAAACATCGATTTATTCATTTTAATAATTGCCTGAAGAGTGTAATTCTTCAATGAAAATAAATTGCACAGCAGATTTTTGTTCATCATTCTCAAACTGTGGAAACGATATGATATTCATTATTCAATGTTTGAGGTGTAGACATTTTATAATTCATTAAGTATTTAGTAATACAAAAAATGATTGAATGGTACTCGAAAAAGGATGAATAATATTAAGAATTCAAAATTTGTTATTTTTATTTCAAGTTCAACTGTTAAGTTCCGATGTTTTGATAAGGGTGATAACGCGAGCGCATATAAAAACAGCCAATCAGAGCGCCGTATTTTCTACCATGACCACTTTCCAAGTAAGGATTCCAAATACGCCTAGCCACTGTACCCCTGATTGTCGTTTCAACAATTTTTTTCAAAGTCCAAAATATTCGCGTCCTTCTGAAACAGTTAAAAATTTTCTGAAGAAGTTTTCCAAACTTTTCTCGTAATATTTCAAACTGTTCAATTTTTTTCAGAATTTTCTCAACTGAAATTTTTTCTGATGTTTTTCCGCGACCAAATTTTTTCTGACGCAATTTTTTCCACTGTAATTATTTTCTGAAGAATTTTTTCATTGTTGAACTTACCTCTTTTTTTGAAAAGAATAATTTCTAATTGATTGACGTCATAAAAAATTTTTTCTCACAATTTTCACATCTGAATTTTTTTTGAAGAATATTTTTCTCCAGGTATAAATTCTTCTCTCGGTGTTTTTTCAACTCGATTTTCCTCACAAAATTTTTATGACGTCAATCAAACAGAAATCATTCTTTAAAAAAAAATGTGAGTTCAACAATGGAAAAATTCTTCAGGAAAAATTTCAGCGAGGAAAATAATGAGAAAAAAATTTGATTGTGGAAGAATAACATGAGACAAAAATTTAGTTGAGAAAATTAAGCGGAAAAAAATTTGATCATGGAAGAATATGAGAAAAAAATTTAGTTGAGAAAATTACGAGGAAAAAATTTGGAAAACTTGTTCAGGAAATTGTAAACTGTTTCAGAATGACATACTTAAATATTTTGAACTTCGAAAAAAAAGTCGAAACGACATTCAGCAATTTATGTAGTGACGTTATGAAGGTATTCGAGTTCCAGGGTTGACTGTCTGGTGAAATACGTACACCAAGAGATCATAAAAAAATATATTACTCATTAGTAGGTCTAGGTATATGTAGTACGTACTATTTGATCGCTGGAGAATCCGTAAGATACATACGGAAGATTGGACGATGTGTTGGTTATTTCTAGGTTGGAATAGGATGTACAAAATACTAATCGTAAAAGGGTATAGTTAACAAAATATTTATACGGAGTTGCATTTGGGCCAACATCATCATAATTTACCACGCTGCTGATTATTTTGTTTATATTTTGTGGCTGAACGGTTAGAAATATTCTGGCGATAGTATCGTTTAAGGCTGTTGTGATATCGTATTCGTTTGAAAACTTCGTCGCCTTGGACAAAACGAGCACTAAAATGTTTCGAAATTGATTTAGAGAGGGGAATATCACGGGATGATTTTTAAAAAGCTACGAATTTATAAAATTGTTCGCATACCTTTGAATAGAAATAAAATCAATGACAAATTTTTCATTGCGAAATTCACGTCACCAAAAATATACGATGAAGAAATTTACCGCAGAGATGATACGATTTATTAATACCTTGTTTATTTTTAAAACATAAGTTTATACGTGGATAGCTTAAGATGAATTTTGAATTATCTCCATTTGATACTTACAGTATCATAAATCAATGTGGAAATTGAATGTTCATTAATGATGATCAGGCATACCTAATTTACCATGTTTCATAATATTGATTTTAAAATATCGTTTAATTTTTCAATTCGGAGATTAGGTATCTCTTTGGGAATGAGATTAATTATTTGAGATGAATTGATTTTTTTAAAAAAGGCAGCATAATTTAATCAATTGATGTCAAAAACATTCATCAGAAATTGGATTTTAAAGAAATAACTATGTCTTATTTTTAAAAAATGGCATGAAAAATTGACAAAAATGCAAAGATTTTTCTACAATTTTTAAAATTTCCTCATCTTAATTATAAGTCAGAAAAAGTTTAAAATAGATTTAGTATACGTAAGTACATATCTAAAAAAAAAAAAAAAAGGAAGAAGAATTGGAGAATTTTTGTTTTGGCTATGGAACGTTTTTTCGAAACGAACATTTCTTCAGTAATTTATCGATAAAACTTCGGAAAAATTCATCCATCACTTTCGCAGATTGTACGCAAGCGTTGAATGGTAAAGAAACCGTTGACTTGATCGTTTGGACAAAACTTTCATTCGCCATCGAGGTCAGCGTCTTGTCGATTTTCTTTTTAATTTCAAATTGCTCATCAGGCGATCCTGTTGTACTCCTTTTCACCGGTGGAGAAGAATGAATCTGAAATTAAAATAAGGTGTTAATTTCCCATCTCAATTGATGTTTTTTTTAAATGGAATATTTCGTTCAGAATTGAGAATGTTAATCATGTACTTTGATATCTTGGTCGTTGCTTATCTGGAATTCACACGAATCGTTTGGCATTGTATCGTTTACTTTGATTATGGAAATATTCGGGGAAGATAAATTGAAGTTGAATTTTACATCTGTCGAGTTGGCTTTATCGTTTTGAAATGATTCTCTTGAAGGATCGATGCTCATCTGGTAGCTGAACTGGGGTGAATTAATTTTGGAAAATTATTTCATTTCGATGTGAAATATTCTTATGTACGGTTTCTAATTTTATGATTTTATCGATCAATTGATCGTGTGATGAATTACCTGGGAATTGTTGAATAGTGGGCATTGGATTTGCTCCGGATCTAGCTTATCTCCTGATATAAAATTCAATATTGTTAGATTTGAGAATGTAATATGGTAGGTGAAGTGATTATTCGTAACGATTTGGGGTGATTTTGTCGATAAATGTTGGTCGTTGATTGAGATTTTGGTAGTGTGAGGATGTTCGATATCGTTCTTGTCAGATTGGGATGATTTTTCGATCAACAATCTTCTCAACGAATTTTTCTTTTCGATTTGATTCAATTGAAGGCTCGATCTGTTTGTTCTCTGAACTGAAGTAAGAGGGAAAAGTCAAAATTATTAATAATTTAATATTGGAGAAGAATCAATTTTTTTTTAAAACAATTTTGAATAATTTTAAAGCTTAAATCATGTGTGATGTCTACTGGCAAAAAAAAAAATCAAAAAATAGTAAGAATTTCACCTCGATGCAAGAAAACCACAAAATATCAAGAAGTTGTATGATTTTACAGCAAAAATCAAGAATTTTCAACATATTTCTCTGCCCTTAAATTGTTTAATCGAATTTTTAAGACAAGGGGTCGTTTTTAGGAAAAATCTAAAGCGAGAAAAATGGCATGATAATGGCAAGAAAAATCTGCAGAAAATTAGAATTTTCATTTTTTTTTTTTTCAGATCCAGTAGACTCCAAGAATTTATATCTAAGTAAAATTTGATAATTTCAGCTACTCACATTCCATCGATGGCATTATTGATAATCCAATAGCATTTTCAATTCGATCCATTATTATATCTGATTGAACGTCTGTCAAGCTTGTCTTCGAGTTCGTTTCAATTATCGAATAATTTTCTGCTCGAATACTTATGCGATTGATTTTTGGAGTTACGGATATGGTCATCGAATCGACAATGTAATGTAATTCCAAAGACGACGTCATAGGCTTTGAAGCGTCTTCTAAAATCGTACTTCCTCGAATATCTTTCACAAGCAAGGTGTAAATTATTGTATTCGGTTTAATGGTGAAATTAAGGGAATGAAAATTCGATAATCCTTTGACAACGATGTTTCTCAGATTTAGATATCCAATGGGAGCAGTTGGTATTCGGTAGTGAAACTGGTTTTCATGGTCCAAAAAATTGGGATGTTTTGAAATGATATGGTTTGCCAATTGATTATCGTAAATTTCACTCAAAACGTGCGAAAGGTTTTGATTGCGGTTCATATGTTCTCGTAGTATCGATGGTAAAATATATTCGAATGGTTTTCGGAAACCAGAAAATTGTGTCTGAAATGAAATTTGAATTTAGAAGTGAAAAATCTCACAGGCAAGGTATCAAAAGATCTTCCCATCGTTAATCTGATGCTGACTTTCGAATAAATTGAAATCGTGATCCAAAAATTACATTTTTCCTCTATGATAAAAATTTCTAAAATTAGTTCATCGAAATTTAAGTTTATGGGGAAAAGTTACTTTTGAAAGTTATTCGTGAAGAAATCCTGAAGGGATTATTTTTTTTACCAGAATCATCGGTAATTATTGCTCTGGAAGACCTTTTGAATAATTTATGTATTTCAGCCTTGCGATGGTGTTGGAGATTTTTAAATTTTGTAAAAAAAAATTTACTTACAGCTGGACCATTGGTTCTGATGTTCATTTGGCTGTATTGTAAATCGATGAGAAACAAGTTGACGGAATTGTTCGGTTGTCGAATCGCGCTGATTGTGCATTCTTTTAAATGTATTTCGGAGTTGAACTCGTAATCGAGGAGTAAATGTTTAACGTTCCAAATTCCGGATAAATTCATGACCAATTCAGAACTGTGTAGTTGCTGCCATGAAAATCAAACGTATATTAAATTTTAGTTACATTTCATTAAGATATTAGGGGAATGGGGTAGACCTGACAGACGAGCACCTGAAATCTGAATTATACGATTGGATTGTGTGAAAAATTATTTTGCAAATTCAACTCTCTATTTTTTTAGTTTTTGAAGTTGATTTCAATTTTTTTGGTGATTTTTTGAATTCTCTATTTTTTTTATTATTCTCATTCAAAATTTAGACGATTGGAAATGTTTGAAAATTCATTTTTTATCCCTATAGCTCAAATTTTAGCTCTGTCAATTTTCTAAATTCATTGAATTTCCACGTTTAAAATACGAGAAGAAATTTCTAAAATTCAAAGAAATTCGAAAAATGAACTTCAGCTAGCAAAAATTTCGAGATGAATTCAAAACAAATTTTTCGAATTGTCCAATTTTCTTTCAAATTTGAGAATATGTTTTCAAGGGGGGTTTCTCTCATAAAATTTGGTTTTTTGTGAAAAAATAATTTTTATAAAAATTCAGTACTCGTCAGAAAGATATCTCAATCAATCTTGAGATTAAATCCGAAAAAAGAAACATCAATAAAGCATCAAAAAATCTTACTAGGCATCCAAAATTTCAGTTACTGAAATGATTTTTTAAAATTTTTAAAAATTTTCGAAGATTCAAAATTATCCGTGACCTTACCAAAGTGCAAAATTTGAAAATTTAATCTAACTCAAGTGAACAGAAATATTTTCATTTTAGATCCCTCGAATTCGAGACATTCTAACCCAAGTGCGAACAGAAATAGTTTTATTTTCGACCTCTCGAATTCGAGACATTCTGAAGTTTCCAGAAAATTTTAGATTTTTCCTTCTGTGAACCAAGTCTTTCTTTAACAAGATTTGACACGGAATTGTTTTTCAATGGGTCAAGTTGATTACCAACAGGCATAATCCGCTTCTGTTATTTACTTAATACGTTTATTTAGGTTATTTTGAGGACCTTTTTTTTTGAAGCTAGAGAAAGTTTCAATTTTCCGGAGGCTTTAGATTATCTGACGGAAACTGATTACAATAAATTTGGGAGATTAAAAAAATGAGACGTATATCAAATTTAAAATTTTTACTTTGATTGTATTCAATTTTCGTATTTTACTTTTTTTGAGACAAAGGGCTTAATTTTAGTTCTTGAAAATTTACTAAAATTCAAAAAATGAGCTATAGACCTTACAAAATTTTGAATATGGATTTTTTGAATGTATTTTTAATGTGTCTATATATTTTTTTGTTAAAAGGTTTCCTATCTGTAAAAATACCTTCCTTGTTAATAAAATAGACACGGTGGAGTGGTGGTGTAATGTCTGCACGTTTCAAATCTTCCCTTAGGAAAAAAAATCATTCATAAGGAAAATTTTTTAAGAATTTCCCTATCTGTGTACCAAAAAGAAAATTATTTGCTACTTTGAAATGAATTTCGGAAACGTCTCAAGTTAGCTAAAATTTCTGGAGCCGAATATTTTTTTAAAAGAACGTAAAGTTTCAAAATTTTTGATTTTTTTTGAATAGCTAATTATATTTTGGGTTAATTTTTCATTTTCTCGTAAAAACAGACAAAAAATCATAAAAACGAACTGATTTGAAGGGAGGGTCAATAAATCCTCGGAACTTGTAAAAGACGGAATTTCATTTTCACTTACTATTTTGTTGTCGAGGAATCCATAGGAGATGCACGATTCATTAGCTGACGCCTGAGATAACCGAAGATGATAAAACTCTACTCTGGTTTTGTCTCCATTTAGCCATGTGTAATAATACGCGTATGGAGTTGTTCTGAAGTCAGCTAAACCTGAATTTGCCAAGCTTTCGATTAATTTGATCATATTTTGAGGTTCGATGCGTTGAAAAATTCCGACAATGGTGTCATTCAGGTCTTTCGTGATGTCAAATTCGTCAAAACATTCTGTTGCCGGAATTGAGAAAAAAGCTGAAATGTTTATAAATTAATTAAAAGTTATGTATTCATTTTTTTTCAGTTTTAAAATTTGGGATCATGAATATTTCGAAATGCTTTACGAATGATATGAAAAAACATCTTACGTACTTTTGAATAAGAGTAAAACGAACACGAAACTTTTCATTGTGGAAATCTTGTGATCAAAAAAATACAACGACTATCATTGTAAATGATTCGATGTTTTGATGAATCGGGTTCATATATACTTATAAATCGAATAAATAATGATGAATTATCGGCCATAATATTGCATAGCCAGAAATGCTTATGGATTCACGTGAAATGTTGTTGAATGTTTTGTAAATTTCGTAATAAGTATTTTCCAAGAACTAAATTCTAGGAGACTTCGTTGCGATTGAGATTAATATTTGAATTATGTAGATTGATTTCAAAATCGATAATTGATAATATTTTCAATGGAATATTGACTTTGGAAATAGTTTTCGAAGCATAGAATTCCAGGAAGAAATGGTAGAATCCGAAATGATTTTTCGTAGAACAATATTTTTTATTTTTATTTTTCTGCTCAGCAGAAAATTTCAAGGGGTGAGAGGGGATAAATTTTCCAAGTTTCAAAACTTCAATGCTTTCGTTACAAAATTGAAAAAATTGCCAAACCATAATTTTTATTCTAAAATTTCAATTTTTTTCTGATGTACATAGATACATTGGATTGGAATGATTTTTGATGACTATGTTGTGTTTCTTCGAAGCGAACTTTTTTTCAGTATTTTATCAACGAAACGTTGGAAAAATTCGTTGATTATTCTCGCAGATTGAGTGCAAACGTCGAATGATGAACAAGCCATGGATTTAACTGTCTGGACGATGCGTTTTTTCGTCATCGACATCAATGTAGCGTCGATTTTCTTTTTTATTTCAAGCTGCTCGTAATCTGATCTTGTTGAATTACTTTCTGCAGGAGATGAATGGATCTGAAATTGAAATTGAATAATTTTATCAATCGATGGTGCCATTTTTTTTTTATATATAAAATGTATTTTTAAGTTGTAATAATTATTTATATACTCGTACTTCTATATCCTGATTGTTGCTTATTTGGAATTCGCACGAATCGGTTTCTTTTGAATTGTTTTGTTTGATTACGGATACATTCAGGAAAGGTGCATTGAAATTGAAATTGAGGTTAGTCGATTTGGCTTCATCGTTGTTTCGAAGTAGTTTCCCGAAAGGAACGACGTTTATTAGGTGATTGAACTGAAAAATAATAAGTAAATGATTTAATTTCAATAGGTTATTGTTGCTAATTTTAAGACTATTGCGATCGTTGGATAATTTACCATGGAATGGTCGAGTAACGAGCATTGGATTTGCTCCGGATGAGATTGATTTCCTGATATGAACTTGATAATCGTTAAGTTCGGAAATGACAGATGGTATTGCTGAATATTATTAATTGTGATGCTATGAGGTAATATCGTTGAAGAATTGCTGCTTTCGAATGGAATCGGAATCCCCTTATTATTTGATAGTTCGATATTTTTCTCATTGGATTGGGATGATTTTTCGGTCAGTAAATTTCTGAATGATGTTTCCATTTCACTTTTGCTGGAAAAAGGGCTCGCTCTGGCTGTTTTCTGAACTGTTGTGTAATAAAGCAAAAAATCCAATTTGATTATTTTGTTGAAGTAAAATAATATGTATCCATGAACACTGACTACCTAAATCAAGTAGATTTTTCTTATTTTAGTGGAAGACCAAGGGTACCTACTGAGGAAAGAAAGGATTTCTCACAAGAGAGGTATTTCAACTCAAAATAAAATTGAAAATTCGGTCTTATATTTTCATAACGTTTGAAAAAAAGCCAAATCCTCCCATTCTTATAGTACTTACCTATGGTAATTTTTATGTTACTGTGAATTTATGTGCTTACATTTCATCATCGATGGTAAAATTGACGAAGCGATGGCTGATTCAATAGATTCGATAATTGGCTGCGAATGCAAATCACTCAACTTCGTGTTAATTTTTGTACGAAAAACTGAATAGTTTCGCGCCTCTACATTTATTTGTCTTGTCTTCCAGGTGACGCCTATGGACAGGGAATCTACGAAGAAATTCAATTCCAAGCTCGAGCCAGTTGCACTTTCATACAAAGTCAAACTCCCCTGAATGTTTTTCATCTCCAATGTCAGTACTTCGGGTTCATCGGTGAAAGAAAGTGAGTGAAAATTCCCTAATCCACCAACGATAATATTGCTCAATCGAAAAGAGCCGAAAAGTGCTTCTGGAATTAGATAGTAGTATTCTTGCTCGTGACCCAAAAAATAAGGATATTTCGAGATGATATCTTTCGTTGGCTGATGATCAAAACATTCCGTTAGCTTGTTCCAGAAGTTTCCTTTGATCATATCATTGATTGATGACTTGATCTCTTTTTTCACCTGCTCCGCCGGACAGGTAATGGAATATCTAGTCTGTAATTACAAAAGGTTTAAGCTGATATAGAATTTATGTATTTGGCATTTTATCGCAAAGGTATGTCTTTTCAACTCACCACTTCTCCGTTAAATATGGTATACTCATTTTTATATTGAAAATCGACAACGGGGAATTCAAAAGGAGTTTTTGGTTCTATTACGGTTATTGAACATCTATCGAATTTCGTCTTTGATCCGAAACCGGGCTCGATATCGTTAATTCTCATTGTTCCAGTTAAGTGCAAAAAAAGCTGGACACTATGCATTTGCTTCAATAAAACATAGAAATTCATTTACTATCAATGCATAGTATTGCATGAGACGTTCCGTAGGAAAAGGGACAACTTAATGAGAAACGTGATTTCGAGAAAAACGCAAAACGATGGTCAAAAATGTTGATTTTCGGTTTTTGGTCGTTTCGAATAGAGAATTTCACCCTCTTTCACGTGGTATGTTTGAAATGTTCAGAAAGAGCTCGTTGGTTGCTGAAATGGATCATGTGTATTGTTTCATTTGTATTTTTTTTTTACGAAATTGTTTGAAAAGAAAACGCGATGTTAACACTTTAGAATGAAGATATCTCTGAAGGGAAGCATCCTGGAGAAAAACTAACTATACTCATAGCAGAACGGAAATTTAATTCTCTACAATTTACCTCGTCGACACCAACACTTTTTTTCGTTTTAAAATCAGCTTTTATGTACAAAAGTGATGTAATGTCAAAATTTCGCTGATTTGCAGTTTTGAAAGAATAACAAGCCAACTAAACACTTTTGAAAAAAAAAAAGTGCAGTATTCTAAACTATGTTTTTCGAAGTTTCATTTTCAAAAATTCATAACTCAGAGACAAATGGACGAAATTTTTTCGTTCTGGTCTTATTTTGTTGAGAAATTGTGCCAGTTTCCTTATCAAAAAGCAAACAAAATTTTGAATATTTCGGACTTTGGACTAATGAAACTGATACAATATATCATGCTATTTCGGGCGGGCAATACCTCCGTCGAATATCACAAAAGAATAAGCATTAGGTACACCAACCATCCTGATTTCTCCATTCTAAGTAAATCGTATTGATCAGTACGTACGTACTTACCAGTGTTTTGTTTTGAAATCCAAACCAGATACGTGTGTTCTCCAAGTATCCATGAACAATACGAAGATCTTGGCAATTATTGTATTTGGTTTCATAGTTGAAACGGTCTATTTGTCTGATCACTTGAGGTACATTTCTATTACGAAAATTTCTAAATAATCCAACTATGGTATCTTTTAAGGTGTCTGTAATGTCATATTCATCTGAAGAGTTCATTTTTTGTGGGATCGTCGCCGTTGTCGAATCTGAAATATTCGAAGCATTATTGAAATCATTCCGGAGAAGGTTTTTTTAATTTTTCGATGCTTGTGAATCTGACTTTTTAATATGATTAAGTATTGTTTCTTTGCCATATTCCTGTGTATTAATTTACGTAATGACTGAAAACTTAAGCGATGCGCGATGAACTTACCAATATACGTCGATTTCGTCGTAGAAATTTTACTGTCTGGGTTGAATGAAGTTCCGGTTAAAATTTGTCTGAGCGAGTTTTCAATTTTACTGTCGCTTGGGAAAGAATTCGATGTTGTTGGTCTCTGATCTATTTTTTGAAAAACATTTTTAAAAAAAAACTATAAATTACACACGTCGACAAAAAGAAAAAAATGTTCTGTTTCTGGGTTCTCATGCCAAAATTCTGTTTTTAGACATCAAAATACATCACCTTGCGGAATCCTGGCTTCCAAAGTTTGCTTTGGGGGTGGGGGGCCAAAAAACTGATTTTTCGAAGGCAATAAGCCTGAGAATTACAAAAAAAAATTTTTGGACTAATCTTATAGAAAATTTTATTACCTTGTGAGATTCGTCTTACAGTTTTATGTATGGTAATTCCTGCAATGAAATTTATGAAGTGACACCAAATTTTTTCAAACCCCTCTCCTTAAAAAAAATCTCAAAAAATTATAAATTTTCAAAGCGAACGATGAAAATGATTTTTTTTAAAAAATGGGGTTTACAATGTTTTCATAGCAAAAACTACAAAATTTTCGAAAGAAAATTTTACTTATTAATCGCCCCTTCCCCACTTCTTACTTCTTTTTTACGAAACAATTACTTGGTGATTTTTTCCAATGCCACAAACCGCAGACCTCCATCTCTTTTAGAAAAAAAGTTACAGCTCATTCTTTCCAAAATTCGGTGAAAAAATCGCATTTCATTTTTTCATGAGAAAGGCACAAAAATGTGATTTTTTCACAAAATTTTGGAAAGAATGAGCTGTAACTTTTTTTCTAAAAGATATGGAGGTCTGCGGTTTGCGGCATGGGATTCGCCGTAAAATTTTCTATACGATTAGTCCAAAAAAAAAATTTCAAATTTTTTTGTAATTCTCAGACTTATTGCCTTCGAAAAATCAGTTTTTGCCCCCCCCCCCCCACCTCCCAAAGCAATCTTTGGTCAAAAAAAAATATTTTTTCGTTCATTAGTTACATAAAAGTGACTCAAATTTCACAATGAGGACCCAAAAACAAAAATCGTGTCGACCGGTGTTAGTCGTATTTTACATATTATCTATATTGAAGGTATAGGTATCTATGTTTGATTACCGGACATTTTCCCGAATTCAAGTACCCGAATTTTAAAACCCTGAATGTCTTTTACCCGAAAAAAATCATCCCGAATTAATAAACCCGATGTGCCATTTTTCCGTTTACTGTTACCCCGAATGGTATAAACCCGAATCCATTTCCTCGAATTTCAAGACTCCGAATGTCTTTCACCCGAAAAAAATTATCCCGAATGAATAAAACTGAAGTTCATTTTGTCCAAGTACTGTTACTCCAAATAGTATAATCCCGAATCCCTATCCCCTTATAGGTATGTTTGGTTTTTTTCGGAATGAACTGCCATCAGTTGATCTCATCGAATGATTTTTTTTCGAACAAAATTTTCTTCAATTTAAAACGCATGTAAAAATTTATTTAATATCCTGGGTCATTTTTCAAAACAGGCTCCTAGTGATTTAGAACTTTGATATTCGAGTTGCGTCGCTCGACTACCTCGCATTCTTATTTCAAGGGGGCCCTGATCAAAAAAAAATTTGTACTGGAAAAAAAAAGTTCCGGAGCTTTTAGGCTATAAACGAGATTGAAACGAAAGTTTCGAGGCATTAGATCAAATCGAAAATTTTTCGCTATTTCCCAAACCCAAATGAAAGTTTAATTTTAGGTTCTCTTACTTCACGAAAAATGGGTATCAAAATCGAAGAAATTTCCTACATTTTCAGTTAGGCACAAGAAATGTTTTTAAAATGAAAATTCTCATGAAAGTCAAGAAAAAGTCGAGAAGTTTGATTTTTGAAATTTTGGTGGGCGAACTTTTAAAAAGTACAAATAAAAATTGGGCACACCAAAGTGAAAACACGAAACTTTTTTTTGGAAAAATTGGATCATTTTCTCAAGCAATAGTTGAATTTTTTGGAACATGGCAAAATTCAAATTTTTGAAAATGACAAGAAATTGAGAAACAGTAAAAAAATGTACAAGTGAATAATGAACAATTTTTACAAAACTTGGAATTAAAAAAATTTCTATTTTTCAACACTATCTATTTCAAAATCTTGAAAAAAATGTATTAAGATATTGATTAGAAAGTATTTAATTAGAAAATTAATGAGAACAATATTCAATGTTCAGAATCGCAACTCTTACGTATCTCGAAAAAAAAGGGGGGAATCAATTTGTACCTGTCGAAAAATAAATGGAGATTAATTTGTACAATATATGACCCTGCCGTAAAGAAGGGACCTAGTGTAAAAAAAATCATTGTCCAATTTTTCACGTTTTTGGTCTAAATGAAATGAAACACATGAAAATGAAGACATCAATTTTTTTCACACAAGGTCCCTTCTTTACGACAGGGTCACATATACCCTCAAAATGGGGCAATAAATTCCCACATTACTTAATTTTTTAGGGAATCAAACTCATAAAGTTTTCCAGTGATCACCTCGTTTAAATTTTGCTCAGAAATTCATTTTGTAACTTTTAAAACCGTCAAAAGATTTTTTTACTTGCGTTTTTGTCTGGAAAAAAAATGAGAAGTCCACTTATTTGCTTGTACATATTTTTTTGTGCTATGACTTTCAATTTAATCGGATTTCCAATGGATTTGTAAAACTGAACGAAACAAATAGAATGAATTACTTACATTCCATCGATGGCATCTGCAATGATTTAATAATGCGTTCAATTTCACGTTCAACTATATCCATTATTACGTCTGACTGATTTTTAGGCAAACTGATGTTGAATCTTGTGTCGAGGAAGAAATAGTTTGCTGCTCTGACGCTCACACGACTGGTTTCCTGATTTACGAATATGTACAGAAAATCGGCGGAAAAATGCAATTTCAAACTTGACGTTGGAGTTCTTGATCCGTCTTCCAAAATCAATCTTCCACGAATGTCTTTTATTTGCAAAGTACTAGTTGAAGTATTTGAATTTGTGGTGGAAGTGAGCGTATGAAAATTATGCAATCCCTTGACAACAATGTCTCGTAGATGAAGCGATCCAATGAATGCATTCGGGATGAGATAATGGTACATGTATTCGTGGCCCAAAAAATGAGGATGTTTTGAAGTGATATGCTGGATAGACTGATTATGAATTGCATCTAAAGCGCTCAGGAATTTTTGATTTCTGCTCAGAAGTGTTTGTAATATCGATGGTAAAATACGTTCCATGTTTTTTTCAAATGTCGGGAACTAAAATAATGAACAAGTTTTTGAAAATCAATCATGTATTTAAGTGTAATATTGAAAATTTTAAATCAATGGAGATCGTGAAAAAAGATTATCCTGGTTGAGAATTTTCAAAATTATCATTATTATTGTTAAGGATATGCTCTACCTATCTTTTTTATCAGTGAATTTAGAATCAAGATATCATGAATTCAATGTGTTTTGGAACAACATTATCTTTGGCGGACTTTTTAGATACTTTTCAAGAATTCTCTTTCATCTTTGAAAAAAAAATTTTCGGGAAAAGATTCATTTCCTGAAAATTGAACGTATATTTTGAAAATATCTGAAAAGTCCTCCAAAGATAATGTTTCTCCAAAGCACATTATTAAATTTTCAGAATATTTTATTCAATAATATTCGTGATATCTTGATCCTAAATTTTCTACTGATAAGAAAGGTAGAGACTCTCCGTAAGATGGTACGAAAAAATTTCTTTTAAAAAAGATACTGCTACCTAGAGGTGATATCATTGTTATTTGTATGTAAGATTTTCAACTTACAGGAGCTTTGCAGATTTTCTTGCGATCATATTGTAAATCAATAAGAGACGAGCCATCAGAATTGTTCATCTGCCTGATCATACCAATTGTACATTCATTGAAATGCACCTCTAAATCGAAACCTTCCAGGATGCATGATATTTCTTTCATTATCCCAAATAATTGCACGTCAAATTGAGAAGTTTGTAGTTTCTGCGTTTTCGAAACATTATGAAAGTTTATTTCAATACGTTGATATAATTTACTGGGCAGGTGTATGGATAATGTAGATGCACGAGAGTAGTGCTTGTTTGTTATTGGTAATTCGCTTTCTCATCACTGAAAAACGTTGGATTTGTGAAACAATTTTTCATCGAACTGCTAAAACGTCTTGAAAACGCTCTCAATCGATTCAGGTGGTCATAAATAGGGTATCTACCGAATTTAAACTAAGCGGTAAGGTAATCTCGAAATTTCAAAAATTTCCCCAAATTCGAAAAATTGACTTTGGCGCTTGAAATCTTAGTTATGGGGTTCTTTTACGATGTAATTTTTATTTTATTTCTTTTTGTTTAAGCCCAAAAGGCTCTGGTGTGGTAAGGGGATCATTTAGCCCCTATGTAGAAGCTGATTTTAGAGCGCAAAAACGAATTTTTACCACGCTCCCCGGAGGCAGGGGCCTCAAAATACGTGATTTTTAAGCCAAAAACTCTAAAAAAAATCTACTTCTTCCAGTTTTTAACCGATTTTTTTTCAAACCCGTTCAAGTTCAGAAAATGGTGAAAAAGGGGTGGTTTTTAGGTTCCAGCTCCCTATTGTGCAAGGGCAAAAATCCAAAATACACTTTTTTCATCATACCAACAATAAGCCAACTGATTTTTTTGCGCTCCAGAAAAGCACGCTGAATGAACACTTTTTTCCACTTGGACTGTAGACTTTTGTTTAAAATGTCATAGTCATAGGAAATCGGTGAATATTGGTCGAAATTTAATTGAAAGCGAGTATAAATGTATTTTTAGTGAGAAAAAAAAATGAAAAATACGGAATTGATGAGAAAGGCATAATTTTGAGGTACTAAAACGACCGATTTGTCCGTTTTTTGGACGCCACGTGTAAACCACCTCGCGAATAAATCTGAAAAAATTCTGAATGGTATAAAATAGAGTGAAAAATATGGAAATATTTTTTTGTTTATACCCCGCGTCAAAACCGGTGCTCCCAGAGTGATTTGAAAATTTCAAGGTCAAATTTTCGGTCATTAGAGTGATCGAAAAAATCGGAAAAAATCCCAGGGTACTCTCCTCTAGTATCTCTACTTACGTGCCAAGTTTGAAAAAAAATCGGTTGAAAACTCGAGGAGATAGAATTTTTTAGAGTTTTTGGCTTAAAAATCGCGTATTTTTAGGCCCCGGCCCCCGAGGAACGTGGCAAAAATTCGTTTTTGCGCTCTAAAATCATCTTCTACATAGGCAAGTCGAATGGCATAAAGATTTTGTCAAAGTTCCATCAAGGGCTAAATGACCCCCTTACCACACCAGAGCCTTTTACGTTACTTTGAGTAATAGGTACTGTATCAAAGATAGACTTTATTTCGGTTCAATACCTATTCCCAGGATTGGCGAGAGAGGGTTCAGGAGTACATTTGTATCGGATCCGCTGAAAGGTCCTAAAGGAAATTTTTTTGATTACAAAATGTGAAAAAAGTACAGTTTTGCTTTTCAAACTGTAAATACTTATTAGAAAAAAAATGTAACTATGTTTTCTCTGAAAGGAAGTATTGGTAACATGGATAAGTATGTTTTTTTCCTTGTATGTATGAAGTTACAGGCTTTTGAATTTCTGATACATATTTTAATCAAGTTACATTTTCGACAAGAACTCAACATCAGAAAATGATTTTCTAACATTAGGTTAGTTTCTAAAATATGTACACAAGTTTCTGAGTTTTTAAAAATCAGTGTCGATATCTAAAAAAATATATTTTTTAAAAACCAGCCTCCCACAAAAAATTAGCGAGTTTCTGTTTGTCAACATTAGTGACTTTCTGGTATTGAATTAGTTTCAAATAAGTATAACAATTTTCAATTTTTTAAAAGTCAGAAAAGTTGGCGAGTTTTTGATTTTCAACTCGAATGACTTTTTGATATTATTAATTTCGAAAATATAAAATTTTATAATTTTTTAAAAGCTAACGTCACGCAAAAAAGCGTCCTCCAAATTTTGGAACTACCCCCAACAAAAAAGTGCTCAAATTCCTTTAAAACGAACATACGCAAGGGGGGTCAAAAATTTGGGGTTGGTTGTCAAAAAAGTCATTCGAAAAGTTCAAGCTATGTCGAGCTTTTTTCTCAAAAAATTTTGTTTGACGTCCTGTTTTGACTGCTTCAAGTTTAAAGAGTACAAATCTCGCCGGCACTTCCTATTTAAAGTACTGTATTCCCATAAAAATATTTTTCAACTAGACTGAAAAATAAACAAAATGATAAAATAGTTCTGTAATACCTACTTGGTTGTTATGATTTTGAAAAGAGAAAAAAATCATTTCATATTTCGTACGTACTTACCATTTTATTGCTGAAGAATTCATAAGAGATTCGAGGATTGATAGCTGATGCATTAGTTATCATAAGCCCAGAAAACTTTACAGGCTTCAAATAAGGCGACAATGGTGTTGCGTAATCATACCACGTTTCGATGCCAATTGAATGTAAATTCTTTACGCTAGCGATTATTTTGAAAATATTTTCTTGGTTAACAGTTTGAAATATGCCCGAAATGGTATCGTGTAACGCATTGGTAATGTCGTATTGGTTCGAAGATTCTGTTGCTCGGGTAAAGGAGAATACTGAAATATTTCGAAATTGATTGGTATTTACATCAGAGAATTTTATGGATACATTTGGTTACGAAATTTGAAAATATCAAGTATGAAATGTTTAGTGAAATTGAAAAATCTACATTGAATGTTTATTTCACATACCTTTGAAGGAAATGATAAACAGTATGTAATATTTCATTATAAAATTCGCATCCAAGAGGTATTCACAGAAATTTTACTATTTTTGTAACTAAATTAAGTATACGATTTGAAAACGACCAGACATTTTGAATTAAAAACACATTACACTTAGCATCATTATGATGGTTGGAATGAATTATTTTCGGCATCTAAATGTAATACCAAAAATAAAATTTGAAGTTAAGTGATTGATTCTTAATTAAGTAAGTGTGATAAACAAATTAGCTGATAGATTTTGTAGTCTGAGTCTGAACCTAATCGAAAAAAAAATTAATAAAGGCTCGTATTTTTGTAATATTTTTTGATATCGTTTGAATATAATTTAATGAACTGAATATAGATTCGTTTTGGTTGCGATTTCGATCACTGTAAAGTGATTTAATTTCAAAATCAATATTTGATATAGGTTTATCTCTGAAGTATGTACTTGGTATATTTATGGATAAAACTGATTATGACACGAATGTGTTCATCTCTGACAGTGATTGTACATACCGAAAAGTACCATTTGTGGATCAATGTTTTCCATTCGTACGAAGACATTAAAATTTTGAGTTTCAGGTGAAACTGAATGCAGAATCTGAAAGAACGGAATTTCTACCACACAAATTCCCCAGGATTCAGATTTTTGTCACGAGTCCTTTGTCTGTGGCAATTTTTTCCCCCACAGGCCATCATTTTTTCGAATTAATCTGATGAGGGGGTGGTGGTTTGCAAATCACACTATTTACGTACGTCCTGAACTGAAATTTGTCAAAAAAAATTCTGTAGGGATTCACTTCTTTTTATATCATTAAATTACGAATATGACAAAAATAATTCAAAAGTCTTCCAATAATGGTGAATTTTTTCTTAACCGTCCATTTTTCTCATCAAAAAATGTCTTAAAATCATTATTTTTTTCTGCTTTGTTACGAAGGAAACCATGAATTTGAAACATCTAATTGTGACCCTGTCGGAAAGAAGGGTCCATGTGTAAAAAAAATCACCAGATTCGGTTTAATTTGGACCCAAAACGTGAAAATAAGAAATCTATTTTTTTCAACACATGGACCCTTCTGTCCGGCATGGTCACAATTGATAATCTGGTAGCTGATGCATACATCCAATTTTTCTAACCACTCTTTGTGGCATTTGATCCACAATCGAGCCCTGATCCACTTTTGATATCTACTTCGTTCTATGGACTAGGTATACATGTCAAATCGTCCATTTTTTTGCATTTTAGAGTACGATTTCTTTAATTTTTTACTTTTCACCATAGACGAACCTGAGGGAAGAGTTCAGAAAGCTCAAGTACCCCTCCCTCCTCCCAGCAGAGGAAGAAAATTTTCCATCTTGTAAACGCCAAAGAGAAGTGCATTGTTTTTCTTTTCAATTATAATTTTTCGAAAAAAAATCGTCCTTGAATCATCGCACAATATTTTAATCAATCTTTCTTATCCCTGTAACTCTGAATCAGTCTAATTTGGCTAAATTCGTGTCGTTTTGAATCGGTGAAATACTTAAATTCCATTCAATTTTAATAAAAATTAATTGATTTCTTCAGGCAAACTGGGAATTGGCCGAGAAAATCAGTGATTTTTGATTGAAAGATCAGTGCAAATTGAATGATTTTCAGTTTTCATTGATTCAAAAACATAGAGTTCTACCAAGTTTGGTTTATTCATATTTAGATTGTATCTGCTCTGAAATAACTGATGACTTGATTTTTTTGAATAAATTTTGACCTCTCCCTCCACTTCATCTTTCCTCCAAATTAGCCCTCCTCTCACATAATTTCTGGATCCACTTATAATTTCTACACAAATAGACCTTGAAGGTGCTTTTTAGTAACAGATACTAATGATCAGATTATTTGTAAACTTTGAATGCGATATCGAAAACCGCGAGTAACAAAACCCTGACTAGAGATTTGTGGGCAGATGGTGAAAATCACTGCTGCGCAATTTCTTAAAAATCAAAAAGTAGTCAGGAAAATTATAAGAATATATTTTTTATTTGGGGAGGAATAGGCACTCGAAAATTCTGGGGGAAAATGTACAATTATTTATAAAACTACATAATTTTGATAAACTACGTTTTGTTCCTTCGAAGCGAGCATTTCTTCAAAACTTTATCCACAAAACTTGAGAAAAATTTGTCGATAATTTTCGCAGATTGCGTGCAAACGTCGAATGGTAAACAAACTATCGACTTGACAGTCCGGACAATGCGTTCTTTCGTCATCGACATCAATGCAGTGTTGATTTTCTTTTGTATTTCAAGCTGCTCGTCATGTGATCCTGTTAAGTTACTTTCTGGCGCCCGAGATGAATGAATCTGAAATTGAAATTGAATATTTTTCTCAGTCAATGGCGCAATTTTTCCCCTTAAAATGTATTTGAGATTTTAGAATTTAATTTACTTCTATATCCTGATTGTTGCTTATTTTGAATTCACAAGAATCATTTTCTTTTGAATTGTTTCGTTTGGTTACGGATACATTCAGAAAGGGTGCACTGAAATGAAAATTGACGTTTATCGATTTGCCTTCATCGTTGTTTTGAAGTAGTTTCCCGAAAGGAACGACGTTTATTAGGTGGTTGAACTGAAGAAAGATATATAAATGATTTTGTTTTAGTAGGCATCATGTTGTTGCTAATTTAATAATCATCACGATCGTTGGATTATTTACCATGGAATGGTCCAGTAACGAGCATTGGATTTGCTCCGGATGAGATTGATTTCCTGATATGAACTTGTTAATCGTTAAATTCGGAAATGACAGATGATAGTGCAGATTATTATTAATCGTGATGCTATGAGGTAATTTTGTTGACGAACGGTTGCCTTCGAATGAAATCTGATTGCACTTATTATGTGATTGTTCGATGTCTTTCTCATCAGATTGAAATGATTTTTCGATCAACAATTTTCTGAATGATTTTTCCATTTTACTTTTGCCTGAGAAAGGACTCACTCTGGTTGTTTTCAGAACTGTAATGTAAAAACAGCAAAAAAAAATCTAAATTAATTATTTCGTTAAAGTGATAAAATGATATGTACCTCAACTTAGTACCTACTACCTACTTAGCATTAATCAACTTATCAAGTAAGGTAAATTTTTACCATTTGAGAGGTAGGATCATGCAAAAGTGACGAGGAGCAAAGGGTGTCTTAATGAAAAATAACGAAACTAAATACGTAAGTAATGAGATTAATCTTGAAATTTTTCGAAAATTTTTGGAAGAAATTTTTCCACTTGACTCTTCCCCTTCTCCCTGCTTGGTTGCTTTTAAAATCTGATTCAAACGCATCACGATTCAATTTGTTAAAAATCAGCCATTAAGTCAGCAAACCGAATTTACATTGTTCAATAAGTGAGATTCACAGATTTTTATCTTAGGGATTCAAAATTTCATACGAAAAGTATAATTTTTTACACGTAAGTGAGTCAAATAATTTTCTTTCAATCTTCATCTTGTTTTTTTCGTGCCCTAAAAAATCATATAATTGCAATACTTTCTAAAATTTGATCCTCTAATTTTATGAATTGATCTTAACTTTGTAACTTTTCCTTATTAAAATTGAAAAAAGGTTCCATTTTTTTTCAAACGTATTTTTCAGTAGTGTGTTAAGATTATTAAAAAATACCATTGTTGCTCTCCTGACTCCTTAACCTACTCCACTGGAGTCCAAAATGTACTCATCCTATTCGTATAAGTGCCATAGTTTTTTCCAATTCTAAAAATTTTCGTCATTTTTGTAACGTTCATATTTTCTTAGTCCCCCCCCCCCCTCACTCTAGGATATTTTCCCAAATTTTTCAAACTTTTAATTCTTCTCGAAAAATTGTCCAATTTTAAGATTTTTCTCACTATTTAATTTTTTAAAATTGAGAATGAATTTTTTTGCTTCAAAATTTTTTTCTAACTTTGTAATTTTTTTTCAAAATGTTTTTCAACTAAACCTATTCTAAACCTAATATTTTTTCACAGCATTTTTTCAAGAACTTTGATACCATACGAAAATGAAAACGTATTTTTCTTGAGTATAATAAATCTGTGATCACTTTCCACCATTATCTACTCTCTCCCTCCCTCCTTCCCCCCCACTCTCGCATTTGGTGAAAATAAAGTCATTAGATAGGTTTTCTTCATTATTCAATGAATGGAATGGGTGAAAAGCGTCGCTGATGATTTTTTACAAAGCATCTGAGATCATTTCTAAACCTTTTTTTTGTAAACACATATTTATCCGATTTTTTGAAAAAAATGTGAAGGAAATTTTTTTTAAAACAATGAAAAATTCAAAAATGGCGACGAGTGAGTACCAATATGGTTTTTTTTTTGATAGGTAGGAACACTTATACTGATGCGTAAGTAGGTATCTACTTTTTTCACCAGATTTTTCAAAATTAATTTTCTTTTGCAATTTTCAAAATGTATGGTGTCTGATTTTAAGAAATAATTGTAAACTCATACAAGTACCTCTCTTCTTTGATCAGATATCCTAGAAACCACTTTTTTTTGATAATATCACTGCCGTTTAAGTATTTCACTTTGATGTCAAAAATTGGTTTTGAGTTGACACTGATTTTGGGGCTTTCAGAAGGAGTAGAATCAAGAAAGAAGCTCGACTCAGTAATCAATTTTTGAACACCCAAGTGGGGTTTCTGTTTCTTGGCTGAAATATGAGAAAAAAAGCCAAATACTTCCATTCTTATAGTACTTACCTATGGTAATTTTTATGTTACTGTGAATTTATGTGCTTACATTTCATCGATGGCATAATTGACGAAGCGATAGCTGATTCAATACATTCGATAATTGGCTGCGAATGCAAATCACTCAACTTCGTGTTAATTTTTGTACGGAAAACTGAATAGTTTCGCGCCTCTACATTTATTTGACTTGTGTTCCAGGTGACGCCTATGGACAGGGAATCTACGAAGAAATTCAATTCCACGCTCGAGCCAGTTGCACTTTCATCCAAAGTCAAACTTCCCTGAATGTTTTTCATCTCCAATGTCAGTACTTCGGGTTCATCGGTGAAAAAAAGTGAGTGATAATTCCATAATCCATTAACGATAATATTACTCAAACGAAAAGTGCCGAAAGGAGCTTCTGGAATTAGATAGTAGTATTCTTGCTCGTGACCCAAAAAATGAGTGTATTTCGAGATTATATCTTTCGTTGGCTGATAATCAAAACATTCCGTTAGCTTGTTCCAGAATTTTCCTTTGATCATATCTTTGATTGATGATTTGATCTCTTTTTTCACCTGTTCCGCCGGACAGGTGTAGGGACTGTAAATCTGTATTTACAAAATGGTTTAAGCTGGTATAGAATCCATTTGCCATTTTATAGCAGAGGTATGTCTTTTCAACTCACCACATCTCCGTTAAATATGATATTCTCATTTTTATACTGAAAATCGACAATGGGGAATTCAAAAGGAGTTTTCGGTTCTACTACGGTTATTACACATCCATCGTATTTCGTCCTTGATCCGAAACCGTGTTCGTAATTTTCAATTCTCACTGTTCCAGTTAAATGCAAAAAGAACTGGGCACTGTTCATTTGCTGCAAGAAAACATAAAAATTCATTTACCATCAATGAGCGCATAATATTGCGTATGCCTCGGTCAAAAATCACAAAAAAATACACCTTGCACCAACCATCATGATTTCTCCTTTCCAACTGAATCGCATTGATCAGTACGTACTTACTACTTACCAACGTTTTGTTATGAAATCCAAACCAGATGCGTGATTTCTCCAAGTATCCACGAACAAGGCAAAGATCTCGACAATTATTGTATTCGGATTTATAGTTGAAACTGTTCATTTGTCTGATTATTTGAGGCACATTTCTTGTACGAAAATTTTCAAATAATCCAACTATGATATTTTTTAAGGTGTTCGTAATGTCATATTCGTCTGAAGAGTTCTTTTTTTGTGGGGTCGTAGCCGTTGTCAAATCTGAAACATTCGAAACATTATTGAAATTATTCCGAAAGTTCCTAGTTTTTCGATGCTTCTGAATCTGACTTTAATTTAATATTGTGATTATTGTTCTTTACCGTACCTATTCTTTTATGTTAATTTACGTATGTAATAATAGAAAACAAGCACGATGAGCTTACCAAAATACGTCGATTTTCTCGTAGAAATTTTATTGTCTGGGTTGAATGAAGTTCCGCTTAAAATTTGCCTGAGTAAGTTTTCATCGCATGGAAAAGAATTCGACCTTTTTGATTTTTGATTTTGATCTATTTTTTGAAAAACATAATATTTATGAGTATATATCCTAATTAGTAAAATGAGTCGCCTGAAGTGGCATTATTACGGTTTTTTTAAAAGAAAAATCCCACGAATGGAAAAAAAATGGGAGAATTTCATTAAAAAGATGGCGTTGCAAGATGTTTAAATTTAAAATTTTGATAGGCGAACTTCCCAGAGTACAAAAACTAATTTTTTTTTGGAAAAATTGAAATATTTTCTGAATTAATATTGAAAATTTTTTGAAACATGAAAAAATTCAATTTCTGAAAATATCAAGAAATTAAAAAACAGAGGAAAATAAATTATTAAAAATTTTCAATGAATTTTCTAAAAACTTTTGAATTACCCGAAAGAAAAATTTATTTGCTATTTTTCAACTATCCGCGAAAATTTGAAAAAATTCTACTTTATGAATTTTTTTAAAAATCTAGGACGTTCGAAATCAACTCGTACATATCCCAAAAAATAGGGGAATCAATTCACACATTTCTGAATTTAGAGAATCAACTATCAACTCTCCCGGTGATGACCCGGTTTAAATTTTATGTCGAGATAATCTGTATAACCTTGAAAACGTTCAGAGAGCTTTTTGTACTATCACTTCCGATTGAATTACCTAGACTTTCAATGAATTTGTAAAACTCAATGGGATAGGCAAATACAATGAATTACTTGCATTTCATCGATGGCATCAGTGATGATCCAATCCGGCGTTCAACTTCATCCATTATTACATCCGATTGAACTTTGGACAAAAAGGTGTTGTATTTTTTGTCGAAGAAAAAATAATTTGATGCTTTGACGCTCACACGATTGGTTTTCTGATTGACGGATATGGACAGAAAATCGGCGGCAAAATGTAATTCCAAGCTTGACGTTGGAGTTCTTGATACGTCTTCTAAGATAAAACTTCCTCGAATGTCTTTTATTTTCAAAATGCTAGTTGAAGTATTTGAATTTGTGGTAGAAGTGAGCGTATGAAAATTATGCAATCCCTTGACAACAATGTCTCGTAGTTGAATGGATCCAATGAATGCATTCGGGATGAGATAATGGTACATGTATTCGTGGCCAAAAAAACGAGGGTGTTTTGAGGTGATATGCTGCATAGACTGGTTGTGAATTGCTCCTAAAGCGTCCAGGAAATTTTGGTTTCTGCTCAGAAGTGTTCGTAATATCGATGGTAAAATATGTTCCATGTTTCTTGTAAATGTAGGCCATCCAGTCTAAAATAATAAAATAGTTTTTGAAAATGAAACATGTACAGTATCAAATATTTCGGATCAATGGAGATAGTGAGGAAAAATTTCCTGGTTGAGAATTTCCTAGGTTATTA
The DNA here is from genome assembly GCA_038380155.1 of Pseudococcus jackbeardsleyi. Lineage (NCBI taxonomy): Eukaryota > Metazoa > Arthropoda > Insecta > Hemiptera > Pseudococcidae > Pseudococcus > Pseudococcus jackbeardsleyi. The sequence goes on from CM076242.1 coordinate 8,964,238, forward strand.
TTATGGTCGGTATGGTACAAAAAAGAGATTTGAAAGAATTGCTGTCTAGAGGTAATATTTCGGTGTTACTTGGTATGTAAGATTTTCGACTTACAGCGCTGCCATAAGACTCGATATTCAGGTAATCATATTGTAAATCAATGAGAGAAAATGAGCCATCGTTCGTCTGTCTGATCGTATTAATTGTACATTCACTAAAATGCACCGCCAAATAGAAATCGTCCGTAGAGAAATTATCCAATTTCATTTCTCCAAATAATTGCAATTCAAATTGAGGACTGTATAGGTTCTGCGGTTTCAAAACATTATTAAGTTTTTCAGTGGGTTGGTAGAATTTATGGAGCAGATGCTGCTTAAGAGTAGTGCTTGTTTGTATTTGGTAAATAATTATTTTTACATTAATTTAGTTGGCTTTTTCATCATTGAAAAAAGTTTGATTTGTGAAAAATATTTTTATCGAGCAGTCCTCTCAGAAAAGTGAACTATTTTTGTCAGCATCGATAGACTTAGGTATTTTAAAAGCATAGAAAATGTTTTTGTTGAAAATTGAAATTTTCTGCATAGATTGCAGAAGTCAACAAAACTTTCCTAAAATCTGTGAAAAAACCTCATTTTTTTGTGTTTTTCCCCTTGGCCACCAAAAAATGATATTTCAGAGCTGACTAAAGCGTATACAACAAAATGACCTTGACGGAAATTTTAGAAAATGGAATTTTCCAACTGTTAGAAGTGGTAAGATTTATCTGGGAGGCATTGATTTTAAGATATTTTCGAGTAAAATTAAGCAGTAGTGGAAGAATTAAGAAAAAAAAAGAAGTCTACGTTTTTTTTCTCAATTTCCCCCACCAATGTTCAACTTTACTCGAGAATATCTTGAAAACTATACCTCCCGGAATAATGTTATCACTTTTACCGGATAGGAAATTTCATTCTCTACAATTTTTGTCATGGTTATTTTTGTTGTAGACGCTTAGTTTACCTTGAAATGTCACTTTTTGATGGGCAAGACACAAAAAATGAAATTTTTTCTCAAAATTTAAGATAGTTTAAGTTGTATTTTTATTCTAAATGAGATAAAGGTGTACGCATTTGATTCGCTGTGGCATTTTCTAGCAGACTAAACAAAAAAAATTGAAATCTTTTTCTGTCGAAAAACTTCATTTTTTTGACCCTCCGCCTCCCTCTCAATTAAACATTGAACGCCACGAATCAGTACATTGGTATTTTTTGATACGTAGAATCAGAATTTAGGTGTTAGAACTGAAACCCAGTGCAAAAGATTTTTTGTTGACTTGTACGTATTATTATTGCCAAAGTACAATATTTTGAGAAGAATATGATAGAAGTACTTCAACTTAACTTTGAGATTCCAGCAAAAATGAATATTGAAAGTGCTTACACCATAAAAGAGACTTTTATCCAAAATTTCAAGGGCTGAAGTTTATTTTTCGAATTTTGGAAAATTTGAAGATTACATCCACTATTGCCCTCTAAAATATGAAAATTTGATTGTCGAATCGAATATAAGATGTTTTGGAGATTCCAGGAAATTTTGGATTTTTCTAGCGTTAATTTGCAGCTTTCAGCTCGAATTTGTTGGGAAAAAGAATTTTTTTCAGAAAAATTGTCAACCAAAAAACAATGGATTTGAAATCAAAATTGTAATTTTGGAAAATTTTGATGAAGTCGATCAAAGAGGTCACCATGAGTGACTATTCGCGATTGTAGGTGTTGAAGTTCAGGATATCCAACAGGTCCTTCCGATCCTTATATTGACCGAAAAGTCCTTCCGGTCCTTCCGAGATCCTTATATTGAGCAAAAAGTCCTTCCCATTTTTAAATTTTGAGACTCACCCGCCAAAAGCTAAAATAGATCGCTAATGTTTGAAATGTCGCTAGTGGCAACTTTGTGTGAGATGATGAAAGATGATATGAGTGCTTGAAAAAAGTTCAGATTTTTCCAAAGATTTTCGCCTTCGCTTCGTTCGGGCTCAGTAAATTTACCCCGTTTCATTATTCAAAACTAGCCGTTTAACCCGTCCGTTCCGGACGGGCTACCGTGAACTTCTTTTTAAATCGTACATTCCTTTTTGAAAAACAACCATAATGCATCACTTCTTAAAAATAGAAAATCGCTTAAATTGGTACCCAGAGCTGTGTCATAAATCAATCAAAACTTCAAATTAAATATCTCATTGGATTCGAGCTTGAAACTTCGACAAAAATCTATGAAAATTTAAAATGGAACATACCATTAGATTTGTGCCTATAATTCTGGAAAAAATTGTATCAAACTTCCAAGCCGAGTAACCCATTGGATTCGTGCCGGTAACTTCGGCAAAAATTTGCCACATGTTCAAAAATTTTTCATTTGTGGTGAATTACATGGATAATTATTATCCATAAAATTGACCACAGTTTTATGGGTTTCCCTAATTTCTAGAATTGGTCATTTTGATGGTTAATTCCTATCCACAAAATTTTACACATATTCAAACATTTTTCATTTGTGGTGAAATGTGTGGATAATTATTATCCATAAAATTGACCACAGTTTTATGGGTTTCCCCAAACTCTAGAATTGGCCATGTAAATTCCTATCCACAAAATTTTCCACAAGTTCAAACATTTTAAATTTGTGGTTAAATGCGTGGATAATTATTATCCATAAAATTAACCACAGTTTTATGGGTATCTCCAAACTCTAGAATTGGTAATTTTGATGAATAATTCCTATCCACAAAATTTGCCACGTGTTGAAACCTTTTACATTTGTGGTGAAATGTGTGGATAATTATTATCCACAAAATTTGCCACATGTTGAAACCTTCTACATTTGTGGTGAAATGTGTGGATAATTATTATCCATCAAATTGACCACAGTTTTATGGGTTTCCTCAAACTTCACAAACGGTAATTTTAATGGAAAATTCTCATCCACAAAATTTTCCACATGTTCAAACCTTTTACATTTGTGGTGAAATGCATGGATAATTATTATCCATAAAATTGACCACAGTTTTATGGGTTTCCCCAAACTATAGAATTGGTAATTTTGATGGTAAATCCCTATCCACAAAATTTTCCACATGTTCAAACCTCTTACCTACATTTGTGGTGAAATGCGTGGATAATTATTATCCATAAAATTGACCACAGTTTTATGGGTTTCCCCAAACTCCACAAACGGCAATTTTGATGGAAAATTCCTATCCACAAAATTTTCCACATGTTCAAGCATTTTTCATTTCTGGTGAAATGCGTGGATAATTATTATCCATAAAATTGACCACAGTTTTATGGGTTTCCACAAACTCTAGAATTGGTAATCAATCAATCAAGCCTTTATTTTATAATAACAAGTGTCTTAGTTATAAAAACAAATTATTATAAATCTAGGCCCAAATTCTGGGCAAGGGCCTCCCTCAATCGCTTCCATTCTGTCCGGTCGCATGCAACCCTCTCGTATAAATTGTTTTTTAAGAATTTAACAATTGTGTCCCTCCATCTTGCCTTTTGCCTTCCTCTTTTCCTTTTCGTTCTAGGATCCCACTCATTTACAACTTTTGCCCATCTATTTTCCTTCAGTCTACTAACATGGCCCGCCCATTCCCAAATTTTTCTTCTAGTTTCTATTAAGATTTGTTTATTTTTTAATCTTTGATTTAAGTTTGTTACCTTAATTTTATCTTTTAACTTAACTCCCAAAATAGACCTAGGTAGTCATTGAATTTTGAGTGGTTCTCAATTGACTTTCTATTTTCTCTGTCAGAGTCCAATTGATGGCTAATTCCTATCCACAAAATTTGCCACATGTTGAAACCTTTTACATTTGTGGTGAAATGTGTGGACAATCATTATCCACAAAATTTGTCACAAGTTGAAAATTTTTTTATTTGTGGTGAAATGCGTGGATAATTATTATCCATAAAATTAACCACAATTTTATGGGTTTCCTCAACTCTAGAATTGGTAATTTTGACGGATAATTCCTATCCACAAAATTTTCCACATGTTCAAACATTTTTCATTTGTGGTGAAATACATGGATAATTATTATCCATAAAATTGATCACAGTTTTATGGTTTTCCCCAAACTCTAGAATTGGTAATTTTGATGGATAATTCGTATCCACAAAATTGTGAGATTCAATTCATTATTTAAAAACTAATTTAGGTACTTAATACAAAAAAATTAATTTAGCTGTAAAAAATTGTAGAAAATTCATTTTCCGGATGTGCTTAAAAATTGATTCATTTTCATCCAAAAAATTCATTTTCTGGATATGTTTAAAAAAAATTTTTGGGATTGAACTCAATATTTGAAAATTAATTTAGATACAAAAAATGTAATTTAGAGATAAAAAATTGTTGAAAATCCATTCTCCGGGTGTATGAAAAAATCAATTTAGCTAAAAAAATTTTATTCAACTAAAAAATTTAATTTAGTTAAAAATAATTCAAAAAAATGTATTCTCCAGATGGCGTTTGAATCCTGAATTATGAGGTAGGAATCCAAAAAAATTCATTCTTCGGGTGTATTTGAAAATTAATTAAGCTAAAAAACATTAATATAGGTAGCTAAAAGAAATTAATTTTGATCAAAAAAATTTTAATTAAGCTAGAAAAAATTATTATAGCTAAAAAAAAATTAATTTTGCTAAAAAAAATTCTAAAGCTTCATTCTTCGGATGGGGTTCGAACCCTGACTTATGAGGTAGTAATCTGAGAGCGCGTCATCATTACTCTCGCCAAGGTCAAGAGGGCGGGGGTCGAAGATGAAATCGTATTTCGAGGAATATCTCGAAAATGAAGCTGTTTCAGCGAAAATTGAAGAGAACCAAAATTGTAGCCTATAAAATTTCCTATCGTCAATGAGTCGTTAGATTTTTGATTCGAGCTTCACGTTTCGAGTTATTTACAAAAAACTGATTTTTGCCTATGAGGGTGGGAGGGGAAGGAGGGGAACCAACTTTAACTCGACTTTTCTCCACTTTGGAGGCAGCTTTTTCTAAACTTTTTGCGTCATAAACCACCTACTCGTCGAGCTCTTTCTAATGGTGTATTCACCTTTCAAATTCGTGCAGTACTTTTGGCGTGATGCTGTTCCGTAAAAACAGCCCTCTTCTTTATAATTATAATAGATGATGGTATGAAACTTCTTCCTTTCCCAGTCTAGACAATTAATATTTTCTGGTGAAAAAATTGTCTTTCTTATTTAACTTGCAATTTTCAATTTTTTTTGATTTTTTAAAAGGAAATTAGATTGTTTCTTTTTTTAAAAAAATTCCAAATAAAACACGAAAAAACGCACAAATTTTACTTAATGAAGAAATTTTTAGATTCTGGATACCCTTTTTTTTTCAAACATTTTCGCTCTCGCTTCCGTTAGACTCAATGAATTTATTTTTTTTTTCGAAATTTCCATCTTAAACAATGAAATATTTTGAAACAGAAAAAAATTTGTCATCCTAGAATGAGTTCTTTCCTGGGGGGGGGGGGGTGTGTGTGCAATATTCATTTTGAAAATGTCATGCTAAAAATCCTTCCAAGGTCCTTCTTTTAGGGTCTGAGGTTTTATTAGACACTCTAAAGTTAATATGAATCATTTTATGAGCATTTTTCTGGCACTGGAATATCACAAAATTTTTTGGAGGTTCTAAAACATCTTGAAACTGCTTCCAATCGATTTGAAAGGTCGAAAATTGCGTATATTCCAAATTTCAACTCTTTGTTGATTAGATTAAATTTTAATATTGTGTAGAGCAATGAGATACCGTACTTATAAAGATAATTTTGATATTTCTACAATTCGCCATGATTCGAAAAATGAACTTCAACGCCTAAAATTTTAGATTTTTTTTTTTATGGTGTAATACCTACTTACGATTTATTTTTATTTGGGATACCTTCTTTGCGCGATAAAATACTTATCGTATCAAAAATAGAACTTTTCTATTTTCAAAACCTACATTTTTCAAAATATAAGTATGAACTGCGTTCTCATAATAGTATATTATGCTACAGGGGAGATAAAATGATTTTCGACGAATTTTGAGGTTTATTGCACGAGCGAAGCGAGGGAATCAGGGAAATAACTCAAAATTGTCGAAAATCATTTATCTCCCGAGTTGCATACGATATTTTTTGTTATAGAGGGAGAAAAACGCGAATTTAAGCACTCGAGCGATTCGCGAGAGGGAGTAAAATAGCGTTTTACTCCCTCTATAACGAAAAAATATTTTTCAACTAAAACGAATGATGAATATTGATGAAATCCTATAATAGTTGTTACGATTTTAAACTAAAAAAAAACCACCTCATTCTTTATAGATACGTACCATTTTATTGTTGATGAATTCATAAGAGACGCGAGGATTGATGAAAGATGAATTGGTGATCCGAAGTCCAGAAAACCTTGCAGGCCTCTTGGAAGCAGGTCGTGCCATTGTGAAATTATACGACGTTTCGATGTGAATCGGATCTGAATTTATTACGCTAGCAATTATTTTGGATAAATTTTGTAGCTTGACAGTTTGAAATAAGCCGACAATGGTGTCGTGTAACGCATTGGTGATGTCGTATTGGTTCGAAGATTCTATTGCTCGAGTTGAGCAAAGTACTGAAATATTTTGAGATTGATTGAAATTTACGGTTTCATTTAGTAATGGAATGTGAATACTGAATATATCAAGCACGAAATGTTTAGCGAAATTTAAAACGCTTATTCCACATACCTTTAAAGAGAATTGTAAACAGTATGTAATATTTCATTGTAAAATTCGCATCAACGATGGATTCATCGAAATGTTATTGCAAGATTATTTGAAAACAACTAGACATTTTAGAATTACGAACGCATATCAACACAGGATGGCTTTATAATGAATTATTTTTCATAGATATAATATCGAAAATCAATTTCGAAGCTGAATTAGTAAAGATTTACATTAAGTGTGATAAACTAAAAAAAAAAAAATGATTAAAGGCTCGGATTATTTGTAATATTTTTTAATTTCGGTTGTGATTTCAAAATCAATATTTTGATAGTTTTATCTCTGAAATATGTACTTAGTATATTTATTATGTATGAAACTGATTATGACATGAATGTGTTCATTTCCGGTAGTGATTTACATACAGAGAAGCACCATTTGTGGATCAGATTTTTCTAATCGTACAGATTTTTACTACCATGTACCATTGTATCTACGTTTCAGACTTTTGTCATGAGTTCTCAGCCTCCCCCCTCTACCGTATTTGCAAATTTTTCATGGATGGATGGGTCCTATTTGCAGATCACACTATTTACGAACATTCTGGACTGAAATTTGTCCAAAAAATTCCTATGGGAAGTCATTTCCTTTTAAATCTATATTATGAATCTGGCAAATAAATATTCAAATATCTTCCAATCGTAATTTTTCTCTTGACCGTCCATTTTTCACATCAAAAAACGTCTAAAATAATTTCATATTTTTCTGCTTTGTTATGAGAAAAACCATGAATTACCTACAGATGTATAGTAATCTACATATTACTTCATGCACATATGTACCCAATTTTTTTAAAACCAAACTTGTTGTTTTGTGGCTTTGATCCACCCCTCGAGCTCAGCAAGGAGATTCATTGTCATAGAAATATCAAAAAGAAGTGTTTTAAGTGCATTCTTGTTCTTTTTAATAATGATTTGTCAAAAAAATTTCATCCTTGGTTCATCAGGCAGCATTTTAATCAATCTTTCTTCATCCTGTGAATCTGAATCAGTCCAATTTGGTTAAATTCGTGTTGTTTTGAATCGGTGAAATAAATAAAAATTAATCGATTTCTTCAGGCGAACTGGGAATTGGCCGAGAAAATCAGAGATTTTTGATTGAAAGATCAGTGCAAATTGACTGATTTTCAGTTTTCATTGATTCAAAAACATAGAATTCTGCCAAGTTTGGTTTATTCATATTTAGATTGTATCTGCTCTAGAATAACTGACGACTTGATTTTTTTCAATGAATTTTGACCTCTCCCCCCACTTCATCTTTCCTCCAAACTAGCCCTCCTCTCGCATAATTTCTGGATGCGCTTATAATTTTCACACAAATAGACCTTGAAGGTGCTTTTTGGTAACAGATACTAATGATCAGATTTTTTGTAAACTTTGAATGCGATATCGAAAACCGCGAGTAACAAAACCCTGACTAGAGATTTGTGGGCAGATGGTGAAAATCACTGCTGCTAATTTTTTAAAAATCAAAAATTAGTCAGAAATAAATTACGGTATAAGAATATATTTTTTAATTGGGAGAGGGATAGACACTCGAAAATTCTGGGAAAAAATGTACAATTATTTATAAAACTACATAATTTTGATAAACTACGTTTTGTTCCTTCGAAACGAGCATTTCTTCAAAACGTTATCCTCAAAACTTGAGAAAAATTTGTCGATAATTTTCGCAGATTGCGTGCAAACGTCGAATGGTAAACAAACCACCGACTTGACAGTCCGGACGATGCGTTCTTTCGTCATCGACATCAGTGTAGTGTCGATTTTCTTTTTTATTTCAATCTGCTCGTCATCTGATCCGGTTGAGTTACTTTCTGCAGGAGATGAATGAATCTGGAATTGAAATTAAATAATTTTCTCAGTCAATGGTGCCATTTTTTTTCTTAAAATATATTTGAGGTTATATTATATAATTTTCTATTTACTTCTATATCCTGATTGTTGCTTATTTGGAATTCACAAGAATCATTTTCTTTTGAATTGTTTCGTTTGGTTACGGATACATTCAGGAAGGGTGCACTGAAATGAAAATTGACGTTGATCGATTTGCCTTCATCGTTGTTTTGAAGTAGTTTCCCGAAAGGAACGACGTTTATTAGGTGGTTGAACTGAAGAAAGATATATAAATGATTTTGTTTTAGTAGTCATCATATTGTTGCTAATTTTATAATCATCACGATCGTTGGATGATTTACCATGGAATGGTCCATTAACGAGCATTGAATTTGCTCCGGATGAGATTGATTTCCTGATATGAACTTGATTATCGTTAGGTTCGGAAATGACAGATGATAGTGCGGATTAATATTCGTAATACTATGAGGTAATTTTGTTGACGAACGGTTGCCTTCGAATGAAATCTGATTGCACTTATTATGTGATTGTTCGATGTCGTTCTCATCAGATTGAAATGATTTTTCGATCAACAATTTTCTGATTGATTTTTCCATTTTACTTTTGCTTGAGAAAGGACTCACTCTGGTTGTTTTCAAAACTGTAATGTAAAAACAGCAAAAAAAATCTAAATTGAGTAATTTCGTTAAAGTGATAAAATGATATGTACCCATTTTTGTAACTTTCATATTATCTTAGTTCCCTCCCCCCCCCCCCCACCCAAGAATATTTTCCCAGATTTTTCAAACTTTTACTTCTTCTCGCAAAATTGTCCAATTTTAAGATTTTTCTCAGTGTTTAATTTTTTAAAATTGAGAATGAATTTATTTGCTTCAAAATTTTTTTCTAACTTTGTAACTTTTTTTCAAATTGTTTTTCAACTAAGTAAACCTATTCTAAACCTAATATTTTTTCACAGCATTTTTTCAAGAACTTTGACACCGTACGAAAATGAAAACGTATTTTTCTTGAGTATAATAAATCTGTGATCACATTCCACCATTATCTACTCTCTCCCTCCCTCCTTCCCTCCCACTCTCGCATTTGGTGAAAATAAAGTCATTAGATAGGTTTTCTTCATTATTCAATGAATGGAATGGGTGAAAAGCGTCGCTGATGATTTTTTACAAAGCATCTGAGATCATTTCTAAACTTTTTTTTCGTAAACACAATTTTATCCGATTTTTTGAAAAAAATGTGAAGGAAATTTTTTTTCAAAACAATGAAAAATTCAAATATGGCGGCGAGTGAGAACCAATGTGTTTTTTTTTTGATAGGTAGGAACATTTATACTGATGCGTAAGTAGGTATCTACTTTTTTGACCAGATTTTTCAAAATTAATTTTTTTTTGCCTTTTTCAAAACGTATGGTGTCTGATTTTGAGAAATTGTAAACCCATACAAGTACCCCTCTTTTTTGATCAAGGTATCACTGCCATATAAGTATTTCACTTTGATGTCAAAAATTGGTTTTGAGTTAACACTGATTTTGGGGCTATTAGAAGGAGTAGAATCAAAAAAGAAGCTCAACTCGATAATCAATTTTTGAACACCCAAGTGGGGTTTCTGTTTCTAGGCTGAAATATGAAAAAAAGCCAAATCCTCCCATTCTTATAGTAGGTACTTCCCTATGGTAATTTTTATGTTACTGTGAATTTATGTGCTTACATTTCATCGATGGCATAATTGACGAAGCGATAGCTGATTCAATATATTCGATAATTGGCTGCGAATGCAAATCACTCAACTTCGTGTTAATTTTTGTACGAAAAACTGAATAGTTTCGCGCCTCTACATTTATTTGACTTGTGTTCCAGGTGACGCCTATGGACAGGGAATCTAGGAAGAAATTCAATTCCAAGCTCGAGCCAGTTGCACTTTCATCCAAAGTCAAACTTCCCTGAATGTTTTTCATCTCCAATGTCAGTACTTCGGGTTCATCGGTGAAAGAAAGTGAGTGAAAATTCCCTAATCCATTAACGATAATATTGCTCAATCGAAAAGAGCCGAAAAGTGCTTCTGGAATTAGATAGTAGTATTCTTGCTCGTGACCCAAAAAATAAGGATATTTCGAGATGATATCTTTCGTTGGCTGATGATCAAAACATTCCGTTAGCTTGTTCCAGAAGTTTCCTTTGATCATATCATTGATTGACGACTTGATCTCTTTTTTCACCTCCTCCGCTGGACAGATAATGGAATATCTAGTCTGTAATTTAAAAAAGTTTAAGCTGATATAGAATCTATGTATTTGCCATTTTATAGCAAAGTATGTCTTTTCAACTCACGCTCACGACTTCTCCGTCAAGTACGATATACTCATTTTTATATTGAAAATCGACAACGGGGAATTCAAAAGGAGTTTTTGGTTCTATTACGGTTATTGAACATCTATCGAATTTCGTCTTTGATCCGAAACCGGGTTCGATATTGTTAATTCTCACTGTTCCAGTTAAGTGCAAAAAAAGCTGGACACTGTGCATTTGCTTCAATAAAACATAGAAATTCATTTTACCTCGTCGAGATCAACACTTTTTTTCGTTTAAAATCAGCTTTTATGTATACAAAAGTGATGTAATGTCAAAATTTCGCTGATTTTCAGTTTTGAAAGAATAACAAGCCAACTAAACACTTTTGAAAAAAAATGTGCCGTATTCTGAAAGGAAATTTTACGCCCTACAATTTGCGCTATTCACTATTTTTCTATGTTGCTTCTTTCACGCACAATTTTAGCTTTTTCTGTCAGAAATAAGCAAAAAAAAAACTTTTTAAAAAGGTTTACAAAACTTTGAGCTTGTTTCTCCCAAAACTATGTTTTTCGAAGTTTCATTTTCAAAAATTCATAACTCGGAGACAAATGGACGAAATTTTCTCGTTCTGATGGTCTTATTTTGTTGAGAAATTGTGTCAGTTTCCTTATCAAAAAGCAAACAAAATTTGAAATATTTCGGGCTTTGGACTAATGAAACTGATACAATATATCATGCTATTTCGGGCGGGCAATACCTCGGTGGAAAATCACAAAAGAATAAGCATTAGGTACACCAACCATCCTGATTTCTCCATTCCAAGTAAATCGTATTGATCAGTACGTAGGTACTTACCATTGTTTTGTTTTGAAATCCAAACCAGATACGTGTGTTCTCCAAGTATCCATGAACAATACGAAGATCTTGGCAATTATTGTATTTGGTTTCATAATTGAAACGGTCTATTTGTCTGATCACTTGAGGTACATTTCTTTTACGAAAATTTCTAAATAATCCAATTATGGTATCTTTTAAGGTGTCTGTAATGTCATATTCGTCTGAAGAGTTCATTTTCTGTGGGGTCGTCGCCGTTGTCAAATCTGAAACATTCATAGCATTATTGAAATTATTCCGGAGAAAGTTTTTTTCATTTTTCTATGCTTGTGAATCTGACTTTTTAATATGATTATTGTTTCTTTACCGTATTCCTGTGTATTAATTTACGTAATGATTGAAAACTTGCGCGATGCGCGATGAACTTACCAAAATACGTCGATTTCGTCATGGAAATTTTATTGTCTGGGTTGAATGAAGTTCCGGTTAAAATTTGTCTGAGCGAGTTTTCAATTTTACTCTCGCTTGGGAACGAATTCGGTGTTTTTGGTCTCTGATCTATTTTTTGAAAAACATTTTTTTTAAAAAAATATAAATTATTCGTATTTTACATCTATTCTGAAAAAAAAAAAATCTTAGCTTTTCAATACTTTAGAATCAAACTATTATTTCAAGTGGACGACTATAACTCACCAGAATACGTTGATTTTGTTGAAGAACTTTTACAATTTGGATAGGTCTGTGTTTCGGTTAAAATCTGTCTTAATAATTTTTTAATTTCCCACTCGCTTGGGAAAGAACTGAATTTATTTTGACTCAGATCTATTTTTTCAAGAGCATAAAAATTATGAATTATTCGTATTACGCAGGTCGACACGATTTTTGTTTCTGCGTTCCGATTGTCAAATTTGGGTTGCTTTTATGTGACTAATTGAGGGAAAAATATTTTTTTGACCAAAGTTTGCTGGGGGGGGGGGAGGGGCAAAACTGATTTTTCGAGGGCAATAAGCTCGAGTATTACAAACAAAATTGAGGACTAATCTTATAGAAAATTTCATAGCGAATTGATGCCGTAAACCACGGACCTCCATCTCTTCTAGAAAAAAAAGTTACAGCTCATTCTTGCCAAAATTCTGTGAAAAGATCACATTTTTGTGGGCCTTTCTCGCGAAAAAGTGAAATTTGCGAGAAAAGTAAGGGTATTAAGGCTATAATGACCGTGGTGAGAGTTGTAGAAAATTTCATAGCGAATCGAATGCCGCCAACCGCGGACCTCTGTCTCTTCTAGAAAAAAAGTTACAGCTCATTCTTTCCAAAATTCTGTGAAAAAATCGCATTTTTTTGTGCCTTTCTCGCAAAAAAATTGAAATGCGATTTTTTCACAGAATTTTCAGAAGAATAAGCTGTAACTTTTTTTTCTAAAAGGGATGGAGGTCTGCGGTTTGCGGCATTGGATTCGCCGTGAAAGGTAATCAGCGGTTAAGATAGGCGAATCTGCCCCGGAGCTGAAATTTGAAACTAACCCTCGGAATTTGGTTTTTAGGGTCTAAAAATCACCTAGTAAAATTTTTGGCTTCCTCCCTCTCCCCTAGCTCGAGTTATGGGGCAAAACGTTACTTTTTTCTGCCTTTCTATTAAAAATTTTTGTCTCCGAGAGTTTTCAACCAAATTTTTTCAAATTTACGTGAGTTATACACTATACTGAAAGGTATTAGTGGGTGGTTTGAAAAAAAAATTTTGATGATTTTTTCTTGCCCAAAATCCCATTTTAAAACTTGAAATCGAGTTTTCTACTTGATGTTGCAGAGGTGCAATTTTGAAAAAAATATATTTCATGTATTTAGCCCCTAACTACAACGTAATATTTTTTTCAGAATTTTTTAGGTGGCTGAAAGACCTTGAAAAATGCGAAAAACTGTCTTTTCGGAACGTTTTTCACACATAAAAATGGTCATTTTTGGCCGAAAAAATTTTTCGGGTAATGATTATCCAAAATACGTATTTATACGCCACTTTTCTGATTTTCGCATCATTACATCTCTTTTTCGTGATTTTTGTAATTTCGAGTCCAAATAAGTACAGCACAAGGCTTAAAATTGATTACCTCACCTTTTTTTCTGAAGAAATTGTCATAAGAAAAAAATTGCAACATATTCGTGTTCAGCAGGTCAAACTGCTTCAATAAACCTCGTTTTTACGATCAAAGGACTCAAATTTTGAAAATTCAGTTTTGAATGAACGAGTTTTTTTAAAATAAATAGCTGAAATGAATGTCTCGCACATTAAAAAGGTAGAAATTACGATCAACTTTGGCTTTCAGACCCTAACAACCAAATTCTGTGGGTTAGTTTCAAATTTCAGCGCTGGGGCAGATTCGCTTATCTTAACCGCCGCGCCGGTACCCTTTCTATAAGACCAGTTCAAAAAAAAATCAATTTTTTTTGTAATGCTCCGGCTTATTGCCCTCGAAAAATCAGTTTTTTGGCCCCTCGCCCCCTCAAAGCACACTTTGGAAGCCAGGATTGAACAAGGTGATGTGTTTTGATGTCTAGAATCCAAATTTCGGCATGAGAACCCAGAAACAGAACAAAAATTTTTTGTCGACCTGTGTTATTTATGTTTATTTATGTAGGTGCCTTGCTATACCTACCTAAGGAAGTATATTTACAAAAAGAGTCGTCCAAAGTAGTATCATTCCAATTTTTGAAAACAGAAAGATACCATCAGTAGAAAAACATTGGAGGATTTGGTTTAGATTCAAGTTTAATGTGATTGATAAATGTATATTTTTGGTGAAAAAATTTTCAAAAAAGCGTTGGGTATTTTTAAATAAGATTCCCACGCTCACTATTTTACATTTTTCGAATCAAAATAATGAAATCGAAATTTTGAGTTTTGCTGTTACTCATCCTCCAGAGCTCCTTTTGGTTTCTCAAAGAAAATAATCTGAGAGTCGCATTCGGAATGCCAGAACACCTAATTTTTGACTCTAGGTAGTAATAAAAATTTAAAAATTTTTAAGTTTTTACCCCCCCCCCCCCCCCCGTCCAGGTATTCAAGATTCAAGTGCTATAGGTCAGCTGAGCAATTTTCATATGATAAAATCGATTCCAGGCTTAATACGATGTTTAGAGCAGTTGTAAATGTACTCACATTTCATCGACGGCATCAAAGATATTGCGATAGATCGTTCAACTCTTTCCATTATTATGTTTGATTGAGCATCGGTTAAAGGAGTATTCGTTTTTGTTTTCACGATGTAGAAATTTTCTGCTTTCGCACTTATAGTTCTGTTTTTCTTAGTCACTGATATGGACAATGAACCGATGAAGAAGTGCATCAGTTCCGTCGAGAGCGTTGTTCTCGAAACATCTTCCAAAGTCATACTCCCACGAATGTTTTTTATCAGCAAGATGTAAGTTGTAGCAATTTGACTTGTCGTAAAATCGAGCGTATGAAAATTCCATAATCCCCTAATCTCAAGGTTTCGTAAATGAAGGGATCCGATGGACGCATGTGGGATGAGGTAATGGTAGAGGTGTTCGAGATTCAAGAAATTAGCATGTTTTGCAATAATAGGCTTGATAGACAGATCGTTGTAAATTTTACCCAAAGTGTGCAAAAGTTTTCCATTGCGATTCATGTATTTTTGCAATATCCATGGTAAAATACGTTGTAAATTTTGAGGAGATTCCGACCAATCGGCCTAAAATAATAGCGTAATTTTTCAAAATAATGCATGCGTCATCATAAAATCTTTTATGACGATAAAATATTTTTCTCTATCTATGCTGAAAATTTCAAAAATTATCAAATTAAAATTCAACTTACAGCTGGGCCACTTGAATTGGTATTCAAGTGATTATATTGTAAATCGATCAAAAACGAGTTATCAGAATTGCTCGTCGGCTTGATAGCGTTGATTGTGCATTCGCTGAAATGCATCATCGAAATCAAATTTTCTTCCCATTCCCACGTACTTAATTTCATTATTCCAGATAATTGCACGGTAAATTGAACAGCGCTGAACTTCTGCGTTTACAAAACATTCAAAACATACATACTTAATTCATCATTTTCATTTTCTTTTCTTTTTGTTCTTATTCTTCTTTTTTTTAATAGGTACCGTTTTTTTAACCTACTGGACGGTTCTTGAGAACCAAAACTAGTTTTTTTATGAAGAACAGTTCTTGAAGCTGTTTTTTTTTTTTGAAGAATGATTCTTGAGAATGAAAACCGAAAACCGAACATTAAAAAACGGTTTTTGAGAACCAAAACTGAGAACTGTTCTTTTGAAAAAAAAAAGTTCTAGAGTACAAAAACCGAGAACTAAATTTTTAAGAACAGTTCTTGAGAACCAAAACTGAGAACTGTTTTTTGATGAACTGTCCTTGAGAACCAAAACCAGTTTTTTAAAGAACGGTTTTTGGGAATAAAAAACCAAAAACCGAATTTTTAAGAACGGTTCTTGAGAATCAAAACTGAGAACACTGTTCTTTTGATGAACAGTTCTTGACTTTAAGCAAGACCAGGTTTTTATTCGAAGAACAGTTCTTGAGAACCAAAACGAAGAACTGTACTTTTGATGAAAAGTTCTTGAGAACAAAAATCAAGAACCAGACGTTGAAGAACAATTCTTAAGGACCAAATCCCCAAATCGTAGTTCCTAGTTTTGTTTGTAAAGAACTGTTCTTGAGAACCAAATTTGAAAACCATTGAAATTTTGTTCAATTTTGTATTTTTTTCAAAATTGTATCATATTTTGAAATTTTTGGTTTCCAGTCATAGAAATGAAATTTTTGCATTTCAATATTTTTTCAAAATTTTGTACTTCTTAAATTTTTTTTGAATACCTATTTTGTTAGAATGAATTGAAAATATCAAGTTGACGTTTTAAAAATTCCAAGGTGAAAAAAATTTTTAATTTTCTGGAGAACATTTTTGAATTGGTAAAAATTAAAAAAAAATGAAAACTTGAAAAAATTTGAAAAATCAAAGTTTAAATTTTAAGAAAATTCAATTTGAAAAAAAAATGTTTTTCGACTTAAATTTTTCAATTTTTCTTTTAAATTTGCACCTGAATTGACCAATAACAGGCCGTCAAATTTTGAACTCAATTTTCTCAAAAACTATGAGCTTTTAAGAAAAATTTATTAGTACCAAAGTTGTAGAGCTTGAAATTCCTGACCAAATTCCTTGAGATCTTTTTTGCAAAATTTTAAAAATCGTAAAGAACGAAATCAAAAGAACAGCTTTGAACCTAAAAAATAGTTATTTTTGGTTCTGAATCGAACTCATTGTAACAATATCGACGAACATTTCTTGAGAACCAAATGTAGTTCTTTAAAAACTGAATCTGAGAACTGTTCTTTTGAAGAACAGTTATTGAGAACGAAAACCAAGAATCTTCAAATAACCAAAACTCCGAAGTTAATTTACGTTCAGTTCCGCTGTTTTTTGTTTTGCTCGGTTTTAGGTTATGGTTCTTCTCAGATTTGTTTTTCAAAATTCAGTTCTTAATTTTGGTTCTTAGAATCTGTTCTTGAAAATTTAGATTCTTGGTTTTCGTTCTCAAGAACTGTTCTTCAAAGTTTGGTTCTTTGATTTTTGTTCTTAAAAACCAGATTCAGTTTTTGAGAACCGTTCTTCGATATTGGGACGTTCAGTTCGGTTCTAAACCAAAAAGAAACTTTTTCGGTTCTGAACGATTCTTTTGGTTCCATTCTATTCGGACTTAGAATCTCTTGATAGAAATGAATAGCCTACTTTGTGCAAAGTTGCCCTAAAATAATCTCAGAATCTTCTCGCGAGGAATGCGAATGAAACAACGCACGTAGGAAATGTTTGAAATTTGGAAAAAACGAAAAAATGACCATTCTGAGGTTCAGATGTATAAGTGTATCTCATCATTCGTACGTACCATTTTATTGTTGAAGAATTCATAAGTGGCGTAAAGATTTTCTGACGATGCATTCGTTATTCGAAGATTGTAAAATTTTGAGGTTCTTTTGATTTTGTTCCATTGTAGGGAACCATATTCATACGGAGTCGTTTTAATCTCGACTAAATCTGAATTTATTACGGAATCGATGACTTTGGCGATATTTTGTGGTTCCACGGTTTGAAATATTCCCAAAATGGTGTCCCTTATTGTATTGGTTATGTCGTATTGGCTTGAAAATTCCATTGCCGAAGTTGAGGAAAATGCTATAAAATATTTTGAGAAGGATTGAAATTTGCAATCGTGAGTTTCACATTATTTTCTGGCCATTGTTTATTTTACATACCATTGGACAGGAGAAAAAGCCAGACGAGACATTTCATTGTGAACTTATAAAATTCACGGTTTCCTAAAACATCCAAAAACTCTCCACCACGACTACACCATTTGAAAAATAAATGTATGTTTTAAATTACACAAGTACCGATATGAAATGGTTTATGATCAATTACCGTTGATTGATTGTCCGAAATTAATTTTGAAATTGATCTATCGATAGTTTTATGAATACACTCATGCTTAATATCATATTTTTCAAACATTACTCAATCTCTCAATTTAATGAATACTTACTTTGTTGTGATTGCCTGCGATTGGTGCAGAAATGAATTTTGATTTTATAATCAATATACTTATGAAATATAAAATTTCAGAGCTAATTATGAATTTACGATGTATTTGAAATAGATATAATGTTTCAAAGCACCCAATTTTTCTGGAAGCTCTGGTTCGGTTTCGCTTTATTGGTAATCTGGTAGCTGATGCATACACCCAATTTTTTTAACCACTCATGGTGACATTTGACCCACAATCGAGCCCTGATCCACTTTTGATATCTACTTCGTTCTATGGACCAGGTATACATGTCAAATTGTCCATTTTTCGCATTTGAGAGTTCGATTTCTTTATTTTTTTACTTTTCACCATAGACTCACCTAAGGGAAGAGTTCTGAAAGCTCAAGTACCCCTCTCTCCTCCCAGCACAGGAAGAAAAATTTCCATTTTGAAAACGCCAAAAATAAGTGATTTTTTTTCGTTTTTCAATTATATTTTTCAAAAAAAAATCGTCCTTGAATCATCGCACAATATTTCAATCAATCTTTCTTGTCCCTGTAACTCTGAATCAGTCTAATTTGGTTAAATTCGTGTCGTTTTGAGTCGGTGAAATAAATTCCATTCAATTTTAATAAAAATTAATAGATTTCTTCAGGCAAACTGGGAATTGGCCGAGAAAAGCAGTGATTTTTTGATTGAAAGATCAGTGCAAATTGACTGATTTTCAGTTTTCATTGATTGAAAAACATAGAATTCTACCAAGTTTTGTTTATTCATATTTATATTGTATCTTCTCTGAAATAACTGATGACTTGATTTTTTTCAATGAATTTTGACCTCTCCCCCCACTTCATCTTTCCTTCAAATTAGCCCTCCTCTCGCAAGATTTCTGGATCCACTTATAATTTTCACACAAATAGACTTTGAAGGTGTTTTTTAGTAACAGATACTAATGATCAGATTTTTTGTAAACTTTGAATGTGATATCGAATACCGCGAGTAACAAAACCCTGGCTAGAGATTTTTGGGCAAATGGTGAAAATCACTGCTGCGCAATTTTTTAAAAATCAAAAATTAGTCAGGAAAATTATAAAAATATATTTTTTTATTCGGGAGGGGAGGGGGGGATAGACACTCGAAAATTATGAAAAAATTGTACAATTATTTATAGAACTAAGTAGGTACTGAATTTTGATAATTTACGTATTGTTCCTTCGAAGCGAGCATTTCTTCAAAACTTTATCCACGAAACTTGAGAAAAATTCATCGATAATTTTCGCAGATTGCTTGCAAACGTTGAATGGTGCGCAAACCATCGACTTGACATTCCGGACGATGCGTTCTTTCGTCATCGACATCAATGTAGTGTCGATTTTCTTTTTCATTTCGAGTTGTTCTTTACTCGATTCCACTAGCGAAGACGATCGAACCTGAAATTGGAATAAATTAATTTTCTCCAGCGATGTAATTCTCCCCCCCCCCCCCCCGCCACAGGTTTTTTTACTTACTTTGATATTCTGGTTGTTACTGATTTGAAATTCGCACGAGTTGTTCTCTTTTGAATTGTTTCGTTTGATTATGGAAACAATTTGAGAAGGTACGTCGAAATGAAAATTTATATCTAACGAATTGACTGTATCGTTGGTTCGAAGTATTTTCCCATCAGGTGTGACGGTTATACGATGGCTGAACTGTTATGCAAATTTAATTCAATTTTGATATCAGTATCTTACTTTTTATTTTATAATTTTTGATGGTACGTTAATTTACCTTGGAATTGTTGATTAATGGACATTGAAGGTGCTCCGAAATTGGTTGATTCCACGATATCAAATTGATAATCGTCAAATTAGGGAATGATATGTAATAATGTGGATGAATCGTGGCCCCGTGACTTATTTTTGTTGGCAGATTTTCGTCGTCCAATGAAATACATTTGTATTGCGATTGCTCAGCGACTTTCTGGTCTAATTCAGATGTTTTTTCAATCAACAATCGTCTAATTGAATTTTCCATTTTGCTTCTACTCGAAAAAGGGCTCACTCTGGTTGTTCTTTGATCTGTCATAATGAAATCGAAAATTCTGTTTTATTTCGCAGAATGAGATGATTTAATACTAATCTTTACCAGGTTGTCTACCGGTCGCGAAAGTCGCGAAAGTCGCGAAAAGGTCGCGAATTCAGAAAGCGGTCGCGAAAGTCGCGAAAAAGTCGCGAAATTGGCACAAAAGTCGCGAATTTTTTCCACATTACACTTCCTTTTTAAATTTCAGTTTTTTGAACACATTTTTCTAAAAATTTTCGCCCTCGCTTCGCTCGGGCTCATAAATTCATACTAATCATTTTTAAATTACAAACCTTCCCTCCATTCCAAACAGTTGAATATTTTGAAGCGAAAAACGCATTCTTTTGAGTAGCAATCGCGATTGGAATTTTCAACAATTTTTATTTCTGAAGAAATGAATATTTTGTATCCATATTTTGAAAAATTTAGAAAAAGCGTAGATTTTTTTTTGATTTCACCAGAATTTTTTGAAAATTCAGAAGGAGAAATCATTCGAAAATGCGTTTTTTTGTTGTTTTTGTAATAAATTCTCGAAAAAAATTCGCCCTCGCTTCGCTCGGGCCAAATCACATCATTATACCTATGCTCAAAGGGGGCGCGATGGGGGAATGGAGGAATTAATTCCCTCAGCCAATTTCTAGTCGGAAATTCCAGCAAAATCTCGGAAATCCGACAACATTTTGGAAATTTTATCAAAGATCTTTTAGTAATTTTTAATGGCTTACTTACTCTCTAAATCAGAATTTTTCAAAAATTCCGGCCTCGCTACGCTCGGCCCTATTCAATTTTTTCTTTCATGATTTTAAAATGAACCAAATGCTTCAAAAGTGATTTTCATCTGCCAATTTTATTACTTGAAATTTTCTTTTTTAAAAATCATTTTCGAAGTTTCAAAATCAAATTTTTTGAATGCTTTGGCCTTGCTGTGCTCGGCCTAATCATATTTTTCTTTCAATAATTTTAAAAAATGAAAGTGACCAATTTTTACGCAAATTTATCAACTTGAAACATTGTTTTATTGCACTTTGAATTCGAGGTCTTCTAAAATTTTTTCTCCTCGCTCCGCTCGGAACTGAAATGCTCCTATTTTTCAAGTTTTTGTTGCATATATTATTCTGATTATTCTCTAAAAATTGTGTTTTTTCCTCTCCATGATGGTGCTTCACATGTAGATTTCCCGTGATTTTTTTTTTTCTGAATTTTAGATTCAGAATCAGCGAAGTTTATCAGCTACTCTAGCCTGTGAAAAGAAGAGTAGATACTTGCAAAGGAGGGACTAAAAAGTGCTTGAAATTCCGTTTAAAACGAGTATACGCAAGGGGGGGGGCTTTTGGGCAAAATTGGAGCACTGCGTGAAAAGTCTAGAAAAAGTCGCGAAAAATGGTCGCGAAAAGTCGCGAATTTCGATTTTCCGAAGTTGGTAGACACCCTGTTTACGGTTTATTTTCTGCTGCTCAGTTCCAGAAAATTCGCATTTTTAGTGTGTTTTAATATTCCCTAATTATGTAATTTTCATTATTCATAGTTTAGAGTGAAATTTTCAAATAAGTTCATTTTTCTTGTATTCATTTTTCATATTTTACTTACCGCAACTTCATAGAAAAATCATTTACCAATTTTATTTATCCAAAAAAAAAAAAATTGAAAAAAACCGCATTCAAAGGTTGAAATTTTTCAATTTTTTTTCTGAAAATCTAATTTTAAATTTTTACAAAAATGTCAGATTTTTTCACTACAAAATGATACTTTTCCGGGTTTCAGGCCCTACTTTGAAAAAATTCCATTTTAAAATAATGGTGAAAAAATCTTTTACGTTTTTAGAACTTGAATCAAAAAGTTTCGTTAGACTAACACAAACCAAAATGGTTGAAAATAGGTTGCTACGTTCTTTTTCTTTGATTTTGGTGCATTAATATTAGTATTTTTGAAGACGTCAATATTTGAAAAATCCAAAAAATGATAATTTCGGTTAAAATTTTGTGTTAATTCAGAAAATGGAATTTTTAAAAAAATTATTATTCAAAAAATGAATAAGTATTTTGTGTTGAGAAAATTAAATTTTGTCCAAAGCTGAAATTTCAAATTAAGTATATTGATTTCAAAACAGTGAAAGTGAAAGCGTATTAGATGAAATTCGTAGTAACGTGAGTAGAAAAAATTGAAAAAAATCAAGGAGTTGATTTTGAAGTCGATGTGAAACGCGTTTAAATCGACTCTGACTCTGGCTTGACCCCAGTTCAAAAGTCAAAGTCATAGGTTGACTCCGGAGTTGGGTAGTCAAGGTCAAAGATTCTTGCTCGGATTTTTAATTTTTTAGGGGGGGGGGGGGGAGTTGAAAATTCGAAAGCCTGACGCAGTAAAAAGCTAGGCATCCTGTTTTAATTTATAAAGTGATTATTCAGAGGCGTGACGAAGCTATATATTCTGAAGGGGGGGTGCTCCTCAAATTTTCCCTGCAGAGTTTTTTGAAAAATTTCCAAATATTTCTGACATGGAAAGGTATCATTCTGAGAATTTTAGTAAATTTATCGAATCCGAGCAAAGAGAGAAAGAAAATTTTTGAAGAAAACATGGTACCCAAAAGCTGACATTTTTTCATTAAAATTCGTGTTTTTCGTTCTACTTTTTGACTTTCAAGAAAAACAACGATCCTTGATGAGCTCCTCCCCTTTCAAAAAAAAATCTGAAACTTTTTGAAAATTCCACTCAAGATTATCATGCGAAGTATCCTGATTAATGATAAAGGCTGTTTTTTCTAATTTTTTGGGCTAGAAGGGAAGAGGATTTGTGCCATTATTTTGAAAATTAAAAGTGAGGGTGAAATTTTCTTATTGTGATATTCTCAAATGTTTCCAATTTTTTCAACTTTCTCAAATTCAAATCTGGAAAAATTCCCAACTTTACTCACCTTTTCCCCAGTTTTCCCAACTTTTTGCAATTTTGAAATGGTCTGGGGATATGGGGGCGATACTCCCACAACCTTCCTGATTATTTTTACTATATTATTCAGGCGGGTATTGGTACTCACATGTAATCGTTGGGAAAATCGATGCAGCGATAATTGATTCGATATGTTCCATTATTGGTATCGAGTGAAGATCACTTAGCCTTGCGTTCGTTTTGGTTTGAAACACCGAATAATTAAGCGTCTCTACGTTTACTCGCATCGTGTCCCAGAGGACGCTTATGGACAAGGAATCTACGAAGAAATTCAATTCCATGGTCGAATTCGTTGCACCGTCTCTCAAATTCGTACTTCCACGAATATTTCCAATGACCAAAGTTAGCACTTCAGGTTGCTTGGTGAGGCAAACATTTTTAAAATTGCATAATCCGTTGATAATAATGTTTGTGAAACGAAACGAGCCGAAAATAGATTCTGGAATTGAATAATGATATTCTTGCTCGTGACCTATGAAGTAAGGATATTTGAAGATTATATCTTTCATGGGCTGATGGTCAAAATATCCTATCAGTGTGCTCCAGCGAATTTTATCATTATTCAGAATATCGTGTAGTAGCAGCGGAGATGCTTCTTTTACAAGTCTTCGATATCCCACGTATTCGCACTGTAGTTACATAATTATTGATGAATTTCTAAAATTGGTATTTTATCGGTATATATTTTTCAATTGAGGAACTACTGCTACTTACCTTTGTAACTTCGATTTCCATATTGTTGTATTGGTAATCAATCGCGGGAAATGGTTCAAGAGGGTTCATGGACTCAACAACACTTATTGTGTATCCTTTGAATTTCATTATCGATGTGAATGTGGTACTTCCGTAGAAGCAACCATTTATACGAATTACAATTCTAGGGAGGAATAATTGCTGCAAAGTGTAGGAAAATGTAGGTAAATGGGACGATGGATAGCCAAATTCAAAAAAATTATACATATGTATTATTTTTTCATATTTCAATGATGATTGTTTTGTTGTTGGGGCTACTCCATTCTAAATTAGGAGAAAAATGAAGTCGAATCTTCACATTTCGCTCAATTTTTTTTTACAAGTTTACCTTCGTGATTTACAAAACCACGATTATTTTTTTTCCTAACCCTCAAAAGAGCCGGGAGTGAGCCTAGTTTTTTTTTAGGCAATTACCATTTTTTGCCAAATCACCCAGCAACTTTAACGGCTCATATCTCGAAATAGATTGTATGAATGTGGGGGAAAATTTCTTGAGAGGTATGAAAGAGAACTGATAAGAGATTCAAAATCGATAATCAAATTCTAAAAAGCTCAAAGTTGAACTTTGACGTTGAAAGCTCAACTTTCACGATGAGAACAAAAGTTGAAAGCTACCATTAAAAAAACTGAAAAAATTATTGTAATTAGCCATTTTTTTTTTTTTACATCTAAAATGAAACTAGGGCAAATGGAAATAGATAATTAACATCGTCAATTTGCACCTCCCCGCTACCTTCCTTATGGTCTCATTGGTCTCATTTTAAATTTATTGATTGAAAAGAGAGTAAAAAGAGCTATTTACTGTAATTTTTTCTTTTAAATGCTAACTTTCATCTTTTATTCTCATCAATTCATGGTAGTTGAGGTTTCACTACATACCAAAGTTCAACTTTGAGCTTTTCAAAATATGTTCATCGATTTTGAATCTCCTGTCAATTCTCTTTCAGATCTCGCCAACGTTCTTACAACCTATTTCGAAATACGAGCCTTCAAAGTTGAGTAATTCGGCGAAAAATCGAAATTGCATAAAAAATTCAATGCCCTCCTCCGTCCTCTTGAGGGTTAGAAAAAAATGATCGTAGACCACGAAAGGGAACTCGTAAAAAAATTGAGCGAAATCGGAAGACTTGGACTTGATTTTTGTCCCGTTTTAGAATGGAATGGCCCGTTATGCTAAAATTTTCATTTCTCATATCTATTAGACATCAATTGACTTCACTGCACGTACCATTTTATTATTCTGAAATCCATAGATGATACGTGGTTTATCTGAATCCGTCTCATATTGAATTTCAAGTTCGCACAATGTTACATTGTATCTGAGTCCATCTAATAAAATAGAGTATTTGTATTCTGTTTTGAGGTTATATTTCCGATTCATGTTTCCAATAAATTTGAACACTTTTTTTCTTTCAAGATTAAGTATCTTGATAATGGTGTCGTTCAAGGCATTCGTGATGTCGTATTCGTCTACCAAATTCGTAAGCGAGATCGCAGTTGCCGTTGCTGTCGTCAAATCTGAAATTTTCCAATTATTTATTGAAAATTTTTATCGATAAATAGTTGTTTTTTTGTTTAATGGGGAGGCGGGTGAAAACCACAGTGGCGTCGCTAGAATTAAAAATTGGAGGGGAGGGCACAAAAAGGGCCTTGTGTTGAACAACTTTTTTTGGTTTTTTTGAAGTATGGGGGGAGGGGGGTAACTTTTTTTCAACGGATAAAAATGCACATATCCAGTGGCATCGGAAACTTTTTTGAAAATGTACGTACAAGTGGGTATGAAAGACTTGAAATTTTTGAAGAATTTCAAAGAGGAGGGGGGAAAAGGAGCATTTTTTGCATTTTTTTTGCCTCAGATGGATCAAAGAATTGTAAACGTATTCATGCCCGAGCGAAGATTTGATAAAATTGGATTTTTTTATGTCAAAAAAATATTGTTTTCATGTTGTAATGCTTTGAAAATACACACTTATTTTGATGCAATGAGAAGGGATTCACAGTATTGTATAATTTTTAAATACAACAGAAATTTTCTGAGGCCAGCATTTTTTCAGGGGGGCAAGGCTCCCTTTGGTCTCCCCTTGTCGACGTCACTGAGTGGAAAATAAGCAAAAAAATTTAATCCCGAAGAATTCGAAAAAATTGGGAAATTGGTTTAAATCCATCTGTGTAACGTGTAGGCAAAAGGTACCTAAAGTCGGATTTCAAAAATGAGGTTTTTTTGGCTCAAATGATAGGGGAGACTATGAGGAACATTCTGAGACTTGGATGAGCATTCCAGGTCAATTTTTCGGTGAAATTGAGGCATTTGAGAATTAGAAAATCATGACTTTCCGAAAAAAAAAAAAAATCGATAAAAACACGTTCAGAGCTGCGCTGCGTGGAGGTCTGAAATGCTTAAAAACGCAAAAAAAAATTTAAAAAAATCGCCCTTTTTTTTATTTTTAGCTCTAGGGCAAAATTATGTTTTCAGACTTTAGGTACCCTCTGCCTGGGTACACATGTATTTCTCCAAAATGAGAAACTTGATATATCTACTGTGATGAAAAATATCCACAGTTCATGAAAAATTGAAAATAAGTGCGTACCTATCATATTTAGGTACGTAAATTTAAATATTGATTTGACTCAGAGATTACGAATTTTGAAAAATAATACTTCGATTTCCTATGAAATAGGCCACCAATATGGATAGTTGTCGGTGCTAAATAAAAGTTTATATGGGTAATTTTTTGGACTGCTCTCCTTTAAAGCTGCGAAAGTCCAAAATGTACTCTCTAAATTTGAATCAGTGAAAATTGGCTGATTAAAAAGCCAAAAGTACGCAACTGTAGAAATCAGTGAAAATTTTACTGATTTAATCAGTGAACTTTCATTTTTGAATCGGTAATTTTTTCGGGAAATATATAATCGAACGACAAAAAAGGAGGTTTGAACGACAGCCAAGTGTTACGACAGTAAATAGTGATGTTAACGACAAATTAGGGGGTTGGAACGGTCAATTTTGTAACGACTAAAAAAAGGTTGTTACCACGACTATTGTTGTTTATTAATCACAGCAATTTCCTCAACGACAGAAATGATGTTATCAATGACAAATTTGAATTATTGAACAGTAATAGGGTAAAAGCTCGAATGTTTATGAATGAAGATTTTCCGTAGTTTTGTCATTGAAAGAGTGGACTTCAGGGTACCAGTGGGCTACTCAAAACAAAGCAGTGGTTGAAATCGCTGGGGATTCCAGTGAAATATCTTTTTTCTACACAACCTCCAGCTCCACAAAAGGATGTATCACCCATTCGTTGATTTCTACGTTTCAGTCAAAAAGTTAAAAATGGAAAAAGTTCGATGAATTCGTTAAAATGTCACAGGCAGTATGGGAAATTCGGTGGTACGTAATAATTTGAGTAGCTCTACCTGTTCCTGCCCATATTACTCTAAAAGAACTACGTGCAAACATGTGATTGGAATGCATATTAGGCTGAAATTGGTGCAGGCTATCGAGGCAAAATCGGTTCCATTTGGCCAAAAACGTAAACGAGGAAGGCCGACTAAATCAACCAGAGCTTTATTAAGACAATGATAAATTATGTTTTCTAATTATACCTAAGTACTTCCTTTATCATATTAATCAATGTAGAGTATTTCAAATTTTGTACTGGTATTTTCAGTTTTTTTGTCGTTCAAAAATTACTTTCACCGTTCACAAACGTTTTTTTGTCGTGAGAATAACTGTGACGTGAGATGTTCTGCCTGTCTTTTAATATATTAATCTGTCGTGCAGTATATATTTTAGTCTTGCTTTTTTTACGTCCGTTCGAACGCATTTTCTGTCGTTCGAACCTCCAACTTTTTGTCGTTGATTCAGCCTCTTTTGTCGTGCTGATAAATCATACCCAATTTTTTCTAACTACTGAAATGAATCAGTAAAAATTTTAATTTACTGATTGAATCGTAATTAATCACTAATTGAATTAGTAAATTGAAATTTTAAAAAAAGATGACTGATTCAAAAATGAAAATTCACTAATTGAATCAGTAATTTTTCACTGATTAACAGTTGCACACTTTTCGCTGTTTAATCAGTCAATTTTCAGTTTTTTGACTGATTCAGATTTAGAGAGTAAGCTCTGAACCGTCTTGAAATCCCCTTGTTACTTGAATATATGAGAAATGAATGAATCATACTCACCGGAATATTTTGATTTTGTCGTAGCATTGCCATCATGTGACTGAAGTTGAGTTTTGGTTAAAATTTGTCTGATTATTTCTTCTTCTTGTTCTGGACGGAATAGGCTCCATCTTGAGCTATGATCTATTTTTATAAAACGTGCAAAGAAGAAGCAGGTATTGATTTCAATTTTGAATGAAAAAATAGGTACCTAATACCCATCGTAAGAGAAAAAGGTACTTACATTTCATCAATGGCATCAAAGATTCTGCGATAGATCGTTCAACTCTTTTCATTATTGTATATGATTGAACATTGTTTAAAGGAGTATTCGTATTTGTTTTCACGATGTGGTAATTTTCCGCTTTTCCGCTTAAAGTTTCGTTTTTCTGAGTCACTGATATGGACAATGAATCGATGAAGAAGTCCATTAGTTCCGTCGACAGCGTTGCTCTCGAAACATCTCCCAAAGTCATACTCCCACGAATGTTTTTTATCAGCAAGATGTAAGTTGTAGCGCATTGATTCTTCATAAAATCGAGCGTATGAAAATTCCACAATCCCCTAACCACAAGGTTTCGTAGATAAAAGGATCCGATGGACGCATATGGGATGAAGTAATGGCAAATGTGTTTGAGATCCAAGGAATTATCAAATTTTGCAATAATACGCTTGATGGACAGATCGTTGTAAATTTTACCCAAAGTGTGCAAAAGTTTTTCATTGCGATTCATGTATGTTTGCAAAATCCGTGGTAAAATATTTTGTAAATTTTGATGAGATTTTTTCCAAGTGGTCTAAAATAATAGTATGATGTATGAAATTAATGCACGCACTATAGGCACACCCGAGAGGCTCAGGGGGCTTGAGCCCCTCCCCCTTAAGCTCGGAAAAAAATATTTTTTCATTGCAAAAATATTTAAAGTGCATTTTTTTTAAACAGTATTTTTTCAAAAAAATTCCGCCCTCGCTTCGCTAGGGTACTTCCGAGCGATCTTTTAGTCTTTTTATGTTGAAGATTAATGATTAGTCATTTTTGACAGAAATGACAGATTTCTCAAAAAATTCTCAGTTTGTCGGAAAAAATTAATGATTTTTGACTGAAAGATCAATAAAAAATGATTAATTTGAAATGTTATCCCCTTCCTTAATTTTTCACAAATTCTCAGCCCCTCTCTTAATTAATTTCTGGGTGCGCCTATGGCATGCACGAAATAATTTAATTCTTTTATGACGAAATATTTGAACAAATTATCAAATCAAAAATTCTACTTACAGCTTCACCGCTTGATGTAATATCCAAGTGTTTATATTGTAAATCGATGAGAAACGAGTTTTCAGAATTGTTCGTCAGCCCGATAGCGTTGATTGTACATTCGCTGAAATTCATCACCGAAAGCAAATCTTCTTCCACAGGCATAATATCATTTAATTTCATTTTTGCAGATAATTGTACGGAAAATCGAGTAGTGCTGAACGTCTGCGTTTTCAAAACATGCAAGATTTATTTAGTTAAGCTAAATTATGATTGTACCTATACATTTACATACCTTTTACGTAACTACCTGAGAAGGCAGCGCTTTAAATTTTTTGTAAACAATTTTACGTCTAAGAGGCAGTAATCCGAACAATATTTAAAATTTGTCGATCGAAGATTCTTATTACGCCCCTTCAAATTTCGAGTTGGGCAATTTATACATGCAACAATTTTTACTTAGTTTATTATTTTTTCAAAATTACGAGTGTTTTGTTTTTCATCACTTTAATTTTCCATTTTGTCAGCACTGCCGTAAAAAAAATAGGTCCGTTTCAGATAAAATTTATGTGTCGTGGGGGTAGGCGCCTGGAGAACTTCCAAATATATGAAACCATTCGAGCTGATTGGCGATGGACATTTCTGACCGGTCCTCGTTAGAATAAGGTATGAAGTTGATGAAAATGAATCAGTTTACATAATTTCGACTTTTGAGGGTAAAATGGCTTTTCTTCTAATCTTTGGAATTTTTTAAGTCGAGAATACGAAAAAAACGGCAACCCAATTTCTTGATATTAATCAGCAGGTAGGTATCTCACATAATTTTTTCAGAGTTTTTGAAGGCGTTGCTGATGGAGAAATGCCATTGTCCAAATTTTATTGCCAATTTTTAGTATTAAAAAGAGTGGCAACGCTGATTTTCAAAAAAATCTTCAAAAAGTTCTTCGAATATACACCTACGTTTAAAAAAGTTTCAGGGGGATGAAAGGATGGATTTATTCAAATTTGATACTAAGAGTTTTTTTTTTGTTAGAAGGATGATTTTTTGCGTGGAATTGGATATAAATTTTTGCTTTCCACATTCACAGTTGAATTGAAATGTTAAAAATTGCGAATTTGAATATTTTTTAATGCAATAATGAAAAGGCACGGATTTCTGACTTAATATGGTCATTCCAGAATTTTCAAGATACTATTTTGCGTCACCCTATTTTTAAGACGCTATTTTGTGCGACGCTGATTTTCAAAAACTTATAAACTTTTATACATATATTTGAAATTGACTCGATGTTTCAACGTTATTTTAGAAATTTAATTTAATATCAGAAAGTTAGAATTACAGGAAAAATATAGGTAAAAAATTCAGTAGCTGATTTTTGAAAACTTTTAATTTTTCATATTTCTGAAATGAACTTTGTATCAGAAATTCGACATCCGAACTTGATATCAGAAAGTCAGAACTGAAAATTGATTTTCTCAAAAGAAGAAAGTCAGAATGACAGGGATGATGTCACAGAACAAAAAGCTGATTTTTAAAAACATATTTTTATATTTTTGAAATTAACTTAATATCTGAAGTCAGAATGACAGGAAGAAACATATCCATGTTAACAACATTTCCTTTTAGAGAAAACTTCGCTTCATTTTTTCCCTAATCCTCAAGGAGGCATAGGCAGTGAGCGGGCCTGGAAATTTTTATGCAATTACGATTTTTAGCAGAATTGCCGACTCGAGAGGTTATAGGTAATTTTTGGTGGTTAAAGCTCAACTTTCATGAAAAGATCACAAGATAAAAACTAGGTACCCTCTAAAAATTTGAAAATCTTAAAATGAGTAGCCCGTTTTACCTTCTTCCCAACCAACAATTGTTTAAGATGGAATCTTTAGACCTCTGAGGGGTACAAGGGTCCACAATTTTGACCTAAATTCAAAAAAAAAATCTTAAAAGTAAAGTACTGTCTGTCGTTTATATCATGACACTTTTTACAGTGATACCAACAGGCGAAAATTACTGAAGGGTTTCTCAAATCAATAAAAAAAATTAACAAATAAGTGGCTAGCAAAAAAGAATTTTGTTTAAATTTTTCAAAAAAATCAATGTTTTGATTGTTCATTTTCCGAATAAATTTTTTTCTGTATAATTTGAGAATCCCTAGAATTTAGAACTTTTTTTTCATTGGTAACCCTGCAAAAAGTGTCATTATATAACCGACAGACAGTAGCACATCGATTTCTACTATTCCGAAGCGCTGATTTTGAATATTCTCTTGATTTTTGCATCCGACTCTTCTGAACCCTCCGATTGGCCCCTTGATAGGAGTCAAAATTCAGAAAAATCAAAAATAACGTGGACCTATCGTTTGTTAGGTATTTAGGGGCACGGATTTCGAATATTTTCTTTTTTTTTTGGACGTGACCCTTTAGTGCCTCCTTGGCTGCGTTCACTTTGGGTTTGAAATAAGGTATTTCCTTATATTTATAAGGTATAAACAAAGAAATCAGCCAATCAGATTTTTTCGTTTCCGAAAGATTTGTTCAAACCATAATTTCTTCCTCGCACCATAATTAATTGGCCACTGCAGGATTATGCTGCTTGAAAATTTTGTTTAATTCATTCTAGTGGGGTAAAGTTGAGAAAAATTGCCATCCCCAGCCAGTAATTATTAAATTATCAAAATTGAAAAGAATGAATTTGCCCTTATGAAAGTTTGTTTATAACTTAAAAATAAGGTAATACCTTATTTCAAACCCAAAGTGAACGCACCCCATAGCCCCTTAATTTTGGGGGAAATATGTTGATAAAATGACGCGTGACATCGATTGTCACCAATTTTGGGTCATAGACATAGATAGACGGATTTGAAGGAGCGCAGTGGGCTTAGCCCTCCCAAAAGTGAATTTGACCCCTCAAAAATTTTTCGCATTTGATTGTCAAACATTTCCATGTTATACTGATATGTGTGTATCTAGCTACCTCGACCTACCATGAAAAAAAAGCCTTTTCTGGGCATTAAATACTCAATTTTTTCAAAGCTTCGCTCGAACATACACAAAATCAAATTCAAATTATTTAAGATAGGTAACATTGAGGGAAAAATCTTCCGATGCCATCGACCTGGGGCTTAGCCTCCCTGGATCCGTTATCCTACTTAAATCCGCCTATAGTCGTAGAATTCAAATATCAACTTAGTTTTTGATTTGATCTCTTTCCTCTGCTCTAACCGACCCCTCCCCAAATTAATCATACATATCTTAATGCATAAGTGTATCATATCATTCGTACGTACTATTTTCTGGTTGAAAAATCCAAAGCTGGCGTAAAGATTATCTGACCATGCATTGGTTATTCGAAGATCATAAAACTTTGCGATTCTTTCTTTATAGTCCTGCCATATTAGAGGTCCATATTCATACGGAGTTGTTTCAATACTGACTAAATCTGAATTTATTACGGAATTGATTACTTCGGCGATGTTTTCTGGTTCGACGGTTTGAAATATTCTCAATATGGTGTCCCTTATTGCATTGGTTGTATCGTATTGGTTTGAAAATTCCATTGCCAAAGTTGAGGCGAATGCTAAAATATTTTGAGATGGATTGAAATATTTACAAATGTGAATTTTACATTATTTTTTAGTCTTTGTTTGCGAAGTTGCAAAAACTACGGATGATTATTTTACGTACCAGTGGGCAGAAGTAAAAGCAATACGAGACATTTCATTGTGAACTTATAAAATTCTCGATATCCTAAAACATCCGGAAAAACTTTTCCATCACGACTACACGATTTGTAAATATAAAATGTATGTTCTAAATTACGCAAGTACCTATATCGAATGGTTTATGATAAATTATCGTTCATAGATTATCTGAAATTAATTTTGAAGTTGACTGATCGATAGTTTTATGAATACACTCATATCATATTTTTTGAGCATTATCCAATATCTCAATTTAATGAATACTTACTTATTTTGTTGTGATTGCCTGCGATTGATGGAGAGATGAATTGATTTTATAATCAATATACCTACTGATGAAATATAAAATTTCAAAGCTAATTATGAATTTCCGATGTATCTGAAATTAGTAGATATAATATTTCAAAGTACCCAATTTTCCTGAAAACCCTGGTTTCGTTTTGCTTTTCACTCATTACCTACGTCCAAATGGCCTGTTTCCGTATTGCTTTTTATTTTTTCCTCAAATGTCGAAATGTTCTGCTTTCCTATTTCTTTTTTTTTTTTTTTTTAAATCAAACTTTGAAGTTGAAAATTGAAATGTATTTTTTTCTTTTTTCAGAATTTTTAACTTGCTTGATTCTTGATTTGAAATTTTTCCAACGAATATTTCTCGATTTTTTTTCAACACTGAATTATTTAAAAATGTATTCGTTTAACATGGATGTATGTTTTTTCCTGTGTGGGGGGGGGGGGGGGGTCGATCCGAAATTTTAAGACCAAAATTCTAAGATCAAAAGTCACTGACTTTCAAAAACAAATTTTTATATTTTCGAAATTGACTTACTAAAATATCAAAAAGTCATAATAACATTTGTTTTTTCTGAAAATACCACATTTGTCAATGCTTAGCCTTTTCACTTCTCCCCTCCAAAACTGAAATCTTCAGCTTTTGGAATTTTTTTCTAAAATTTTCCCTCTCACTTCGTTTAGGTTTGAATTTATTTCAAATTTTACCCCTTTCGTCACCCCTTCCGGGACTGAAATGTTGATTAAATTGAAGAAACTTTGGCTTATGAACTCATTTTTTCTCCAAGATTTTCACTCTTATTTCTCTTGAGTTCTTTGCATAATTTATTTTCAAAATATTTTTACGGTACCTAAGCAGAAAGTACCAACAAAATGGGTAAGAGAGCTCACTGATTGTTTTAGTTTCCAAATTTTCAAACTTTCGTTTTGTTGAAGAGAGATTTAAAAAAAAACACTTTCTAGAATAATTTGTAAGGAAATTATCAACTCTTTTGATTCATTCATTTTTACCTATCTGAGGTAGTTAGTACGGGAGCCAAATCCTGTATCGTTTCAAAAATGCAAAAGTATGCATCCGGTCTGCTATAAAATTTTTGAGATATACGATCGAAAGGGGACCTCTCCCCGACTCCAAAACTGCCATCACATTTTTGAGATCGAATTGCAAACCCATTCCAGGGGTTCTCAAAGTTGTGAAAATGGCATCCATGCCTCGCACCCTATTACAGCCTCTAAATATTTACGAAAAAATGTTAGCGGGGTGTTCGACCGCTCAAATTGCTTGTAATTGACCACTCTTCAAATTAGAACCAGTATCGGCCCCCACCCAGGGGTTTACGTCCAGTCAGGGGTTCCCAAAGTCGAAATTTTGATAATTCAACCACTCAACGTGAAAATTCAAACAATTTTTTTCGAGCATGTAATTATGTAATTAAAAAATGGTTCGTATGAAAAAGTAGCGGAATTTCATGCAGATTCCAAATATGTATTTGTTTTTGACCTAGCTTTGATAGAAGCCGAGTTATCTTACATTGAACTTCAGAAAATGAGGTTGCGCGAGACCTGTGAACAGTGGCAGAATTTAAGTACATGAACGGAAAACGATGGTAGAGGGGTGAAATTATGTATGATGAACAAGGACGTCAAAAGAAATTTTTTGAGCCCGGAAGGCCCCTGCCAAACACCATTAGAGGGGGAGGGGGTAGTTTAAAAAGAGGTTCCACCCCCCAATTTTCAAAGTTGGCCGATCGGTCTTTTTTTGGTGTCATTTCCATGAGATTGAATACCACTGAGTTCAAAAATGCCATTACTTTCGAAATTCGAGGAGGAAAAGCCCTCAAATTTGAGTTTTTTCAACTCTTGTTTTCACTTTTACCTTCAAAACTGCCTAAAAATCACGCTGTTTAGAAAATGAAAAATTTTCGAACTACTTTTTTGACTACCTACTAAAAAGAAAAGATTTTTTAATGACCACCTAAAAACAGTGGCATCGTCAAGGGGGGATGGCTGCAGAGGAAGCCTACCCCCTCCCCCTGGGAAAAAATGGTGGTCCTTGCTTGGTCCCCAGAAAATTTCTGTTGCATTTAAAAATTATACAATAATGTTAATCCCTTCCCACTGCATCAAAATAAGTATGTATTTTCAAAGCATTACAACATAAAAAATCGTTTTTTGACATTGAAAACCCAATTTTTCAGAACTTCACCCTTGTTTCGCTGGTGTAAATTTATCAAGTCTGGGCGAAGCGAGGACGAATTTTATGAAAATTCCTCCTATTTTCGCTCCACTTCTTGACTTCCGAAAAAACAACGTTCCTTGAACTCCTTTCCTTCAAAAAAAAAAAATTCGAAGAACTTATGGAAATACCATTTAGGATTGTCGCGAAGTCCCCTGGTAAATGAGAAGGACAATTTTATTTCATTTGCAAATATTCAATTGTCTTGGTTAAAAAGGAAGATGGAAGAAGATTCATATCGCACCATTTTAAAAAATGGTGGCCAGTTACAGAGCATGAGCGAAGCGAGGGCTAAAATTCTTTGTGATATTCTCAAATTTTCCCAAGTTTTTCATATTTTTCAAATCCACACTTTTGGAAAATTTAGGGCAAGTTCGGGAAAAGTTGAAGATTCCAACTTACTCAACATTTTTCATCTTTTTGCAACTTTGGGATGGTCTAGAGGGCTGCTGTCACACTCCTCAAGACAATCCACATCTACGAAAACCTAGATTTTATTACTTAATTTTTTGTCATGATAATACCTCATCCCTCAATCAGTCACCCCTTCCCCTTGATTTGAAAAAAAAATGATCAACTGATTTGAATCGAGAAACGTGAGAAAATTTTATTAATCAAGTTCCTCCGCGTCTAGGCGGTCGAAAAAATATGTTAAACCATTTTCACTTTCAACGAACCTAGTGAAATATTGGGCAAAAAGTCAAAATTGACCGCTCCCACCCATCCAAAGAGAGTATGAGAGGTGCCTAAGGGTCTGATTTATTGCGCTGGACCTGTATATTCAGATATCGTATTGAAAATTTTGATCGATAAATATTTTTCTGGTGCATAATTGAAGAATCGTGATTTTCAGCCAAAAATGTGAAAAATTGGTGTAATTTTAGGACCTTTAGACTATCTTATTCACTCAAAGTAAAAGTATGGAAAGTTGTAATGTGCCGATACATGGTATTTCATCTGTAGAGTTCGAAAATCAAAGTTAGAATTCGATTGGTAGGTCGAACGGTTGTGCAAGATAGAAAAAAATGATTTTTAGGCAGTTTTGAAGGAAAAAGCGAAAACAAGAGTTGAAAAATCTCAAATTTGAGGTCTTTTCCTCCTCGAATTTCGAAAGTAATGACACTTTTGAACCCAGCGGTCATAGGCGCACCCAGAAATCAATTAATGGAGGGGCTGAGAATTTGAGAAAAAATGGGCAGGGGGTCAAATTTCATATTGAGTCATTTTTCACCGATATTTCAATCAAAAATAATCATTTTTTTCTGACAAACAGAGAATTTATTGAAAATTTGGTGGTTTTTGACTGAAAAATCGATCAAAAATTGTCAAGTTTCGAAATTAAAGTATCAAAATATTGCCCGAGCGAAGCGAGGGCGAAATTTTTTGAAAAAATATACTTTGAAGAGCAAAAAAATTGACTTTTTTCTCATTTTTGAAGCAAAAAATTATTTTTTCCGGACTTAAGGGGGAGGGGGAGGCTCGAGCCCCCTGAGGCCCCCCCCCCTTGGGTGCGCCTATGTCAGCGGTATTCAATCTCATGGAAATGACACCAAAAAAGACCGATCGGCCAACTTTGAAAATTGGGGGGGTGGAACCTCTTTTCAAACTACCTCCCCCCCTCTAATGGTGTTTGGCAGGGGCCTTCCGGGCTCAGAAAATTTCTTTTGACGTCCTTGTTCATCATACATAATTTCACCCCTCTACCATCGTTTTCCGTTCATGTACTTAAATTCTGCCACTGTTCACAGGTCTCGCGCAACCTCATTTTCTGAAGTTCAATGTAAGATAACTCGGCTTCTATCAAAGCTAGGTCAAAAACAAATACATATTTGGAATCTGCATGAAATTCCGCTACTTTTTCATACGAACCATTTTTTAATTACATAATTACATGCTCGAAAAAAATTGTTTGAATTTTCACGTTGAGTGGTTGAATTATCAAAATTTCGACTTTGGGAACCCCTGACTGGACGTAAACCCCTGGGTGGGGGCCGATACTGGTTCTAATTTGAAGAGTGGTCAATTACAAGCAATTTGAGCGGTCGAACACCCCGCTAACATTTTTTCGTAAATATTTAGAGGCTGTAATAGGGTGCGAGGCATGGATGCCATTTTCACAACTTTGAGAACCCCTGGAATGGGTTTGCAATTCGATCTCAAAAATGTGATGGCAGTTTTGGAGTCGGGGAGAGGTCCCCTTTCGATCGTATATCTCAAAAATTTTATAGCAGACCGGATGCATACTTTTGAAATTTTCGGCCTTGGCTCCCGTACTAAGTCTTAGAATGAAAAACTGGATTGAGCGATAGTTTTAATTTATTCCAATTATACTTACAATAATTTTCGTAGTCTTTGACTAAGCTCCGTGCATCCTTCCAATACCGATTAAAATGTGCGATGGTTAAAATTTTAAGAATCTGAGTTTTCCGATTGTGCTCAAATGAATGAATTTATGTTCTTGAAAAAATTTAAAATAATATTCCCCCTCCAATTCTCATCATTTCGAAAACATGATCGCGTTCTGTACAATTACAAATTTTGAATAATTTTTGATTCTTTCAGTTC
The DNA here is from genome assembly GCA_038380155.1 of Pseudococcus jackbeardsleyi. Taxonomy (NCBI): domain Eukaryota; kingdom Metazoa; phylum Arthropoda; class Insecta; order Hemiptera; family Pseudococcidae; genus Pseudococcus; species Pseudococcus jackbeardsleyi. Next base: position 9,002,521 of record CM076242.1, read on the forward strand.
TATTGACTTCATGTTTCTAATGATACATTAATGTCAGCCTTACTCCTCACTGCATTCTATAAAACTGCAAAATTTTTGCAGAATTTGTGATCTCTATCATCAGGGCCTAATCTAGGCCATTTTATTCTGATTTCATTTAATAGGTATCTAGGAAAGAATTTCGGAATTCTGTTTTTTTTGTTGTTTTTTTTTTTTAATTTCCATGAAAATAATTGTTTTATCAAAAATTACTAAATTTTTCTGGCTCATTTGAAATTGACTGAGACATTAGTGATTCATGATAGAAAAATCTGTCAGAAGTACTGATTTTTTGGTACATATCTCAAATTTATTTCGCCGATTCTGTGATTCAAAAAAATTGAATTTCACCAATTTTAACTGTTTTATGTCTTTTAGGGACTATCCACTAAAAAACGTAATAATTCTTAAAATGTAATTATGAATGTATATTTTTTTAAAAAACATAGAAAACAAAAGTCAGTTTCTTTTTGATTCTTATAAATGAAAGATGAATTTTTTCAGTATCGCTACGTCGTTGAACTTCTTCGAAGCGAGCACTTTTTTAAAATAGTGTCGACATAATTCAGAAAAACAGCCTTGGCTATTTTTACTGATTGCGAACAAACGTCCAAAGTTGAACAAACCTTCGGTTTTACTATTTGGATTATACGATCTCTATCTTCTCTCGCCCCCTTCAACATAGCATCGATTTTTTTCTTGATTCTGTGCTGGATGCCTGACTGTGTCGTGGTATTCTTCAAATATGATGGTTGGACCTGAAGGAAAAAAATATCGAAGTTGATTTTAATAAATTTTCTGTTGTGGAATTAGAATCACTCGAGCTCTCGAGGGATTTTTGAAAGGTGCATTTACATACGTCGATAATTTGATTGATATGGATTTGAAATTGGCAGGAATCATTGTCTTTGGTTTTATTCAACTTGATGACGGAAATATTTATGGAACTGATGTTGGCGTGGAAATTGATGGCTGTTACGTTGACCTGATTGCTTGTTGATCCAATTGGCAAAGTGTTTATTTTATGAGTGAACTGGCGAAAAAAATAAAGATTTAATTTTCGATAGATATTTTTTTGATCTACTTTTTTTGATGTCGGACTACCAATTACCTTCAAATTGTTCTGCAAATCACATTCGAGATTTTCAGGATACGATTGATTTACCAATATGAGTTTGATGTTGACGTCGTTGAATAAAAGATGATAATTTAATAGGTCTTCTGGTACGCTTTCTGGTGATTTTTTTGTAGCTATGTTGAAAGCTTGCGAAGGTGGTGTGTTAGGAAAATTCTTGGTGGTAGTTGTAGGTTTCGTTTGAAGAAAACGTGTTGTGGGGAGGATTCGTCGAGTCGAACTTTCTGTTTTCTGTGATGTTGCTACAGTTCTCGGTTTCATTGTTGTTTCAGGGTTTATTGCCTTGACGACTGTTGATGGAGCTCTCTTGTTTGTCAATTGCGTGATGGTTGGTTTGGGTTTCGTTTGAAATGGAGTTCTGGTGACGATTAATCGAGTCGAGCTTTCAGTTTGTTCTGCTGTCGAACTGGATTTTGACTTGGTTGTTGTTTGAAGTTTCGTAATACTGGTGCTGTTTTGTGGAATAGTTTTGTTGGGCAGTTGTGTCGTGGTTGGTTTGAATTTTGATTTCGTGGGAAGCTGTGTTGTGGTGGTGAGTAGTGGAGTGGAGATTTTGGTTTGATGTAGATCTGAACCTGGCCTTGGCTTCATTGTTCTTTGAACTGTTTTATTTGAGAAAAAAATTAATCAGGATTTATTGACAGAGGTAATTCGATTGAAAATGAGTAATTAATGTTTTCACAGTTTTCGAATCGAAAAATTGGTCTAAAATTTAAACTGTTTTGCGGGGTTCGTACCTAGTCCGAATAGTGCAAAAGTACATAAAAGTAAGATTTTTCGAAAATATCAGCAGGAAATAGTAAAATTTTTTGAGTTTTTTTTTAAAAAATCAAATTCCTCTTTACATCTCCAAAATTTCAAGCAAAAAATTTTGGTAACTGGTTCAAAGTAAGACAATTTTTCAAAAATTGTTCACTTTATCATTACCTACCTAACCTTTAAATTTCGATTTTTGGAAATTTCAATAAATTTTGATTTTGAAAAATTCTTTCAACATATTACTAAAAAGTTATTTTTCCTGCATTTTTGCTACTAAAAAATCTGAAAACTCAAATTTGGTCTATAAAATGATTGAATGAAGTTACTCTGCTTAAAAAGACCTTTTTTTTGATACCCATGGCATAGTATTTTTAAATAAAATCCCCCCTCCTCCTCTTCCTCCTCCAGGAAAAATTGGTCTGAAAAATCAAAAATTTAGGAAAACCATCTTTGAGGTATTGTGAACACCCTACACCTAGAGGTTCTTGGGTCTGCACACCTTTTGTACCTTTTTTTAAATTAAAAAAACCACCGTTACTCTGTTCTCCATCCAAAAAAAAATCCAAGAATTTTTTTCAGTTTTGGTCGAAATTTTGAGAAGCAGGTCTTGGAAAAGTTGTTCCTATGCAACGAGTCGAAATTGGGAAGCAATGCTTCTAATTTTGAGATCCGAAGAAGGTATGGAGATTGGAGAATTTTTGATGAATTTTTCGTAATATTTCGTAGAAATCTCATAATTTCAAGCCAAGTCGAAAAAATTTGATGAAAATACTCGATACTCACATTCCATCGAAGGCATAATCGACCAAGCAATAGTCGCCTCTATCAGCTCCATTATCGCAGCCGAATGTAACTCGCTGAAAGGAATATTCGTCCTTGAATCAGTAACCGAATAATTTTGAGCTGCTACTCGTACAACATTATTTTTCTGCTCTACGGAGATGGAAAGGATACCGATGTTGAATTGCAATATCGAATTGTCAGAATCGTCTTTCAAATCAAGACTTCCTCCGATATTTTTCGTGATCAAAATGTAAGTGAGAGGATTTTCGGTGTTGTGGAGCGAATGAAAATTCGATAATCCTTTGATAATAATATTTTTCAAAACATACGAGGTGAAAGTAATATTCGGTATTAGATGATGATATCGGTTTTCGTGGACTGAGAAATCGCCGTGTTTCGAAATTATTCGCTTTTTTGTCAATATATTGTAAGTTTCTTCCAAAAATTGAAGGAATCGTACGTTTTTATTGATGTTTTCGTTTAGTAAGGCTGGTAAGGAATTTCTGACTAGTTTCGATACCTTTGAGTTGGCCTGGAATAGTATTCGATTTTATTTAAGGGTGAGAAAAATTTAGTAAAAAAATCACTTCAAGTTATTATCTCAACTTACGCTCGCATTGCCGACTAGTTCGATGTTCACGGTATCAAACGAGGGCACACAGGTGGCTACTGAGTAGTCTTTTTTGCTAACTTTAATTATGATATTTCTGAAATTCATTTTGGATTCGAAATACCAGGAGCTATCATTATCCAGAGTAATGAATCCGGTTATTTTCACAATGAATCGATTGCTGCGTATTTTCTATGAGATAAAAAGAGTGATTTGATTAAAGCTGGCTGAGGTCTGCTTAAAATTAAATCTAAAATATGGAAAATGATTTGAATTCTGGATTGAAAATTTTTGAAAAAATTGTATTCTAATCCAAAATGGGTAATTTTTTTTTTTTTTTGCAGATTTTCAAATTTCGGATCTTGGAAGAAGATGTCTCAGAATTGACGATCACTTGGATTTTCACTGCTTCAAAAAAAGGTAAAAAATTTTTACATTTAGGTACCTAAGTTTAGACTTCTAACTTACCATTTCATTATTTGGAAAATCATAATGTATTCTAGTATCATCGGAAATCACTTTGATAACTTGAATATGGTGAAACGTTGTATTGACATTGTCTGTACTTCGGATGCAGTGACTACTTTCATTTAAATTTGTCAATGTATCGATCAATCTAGCCACATTTTGGGGTTCGACACTTTGAAATATTCCGACAATCGTATCGTTCAAGTCTTTTGCGATATTGTACTCGTCTGCAGAATCTGTCGATTTTATCAAGGCCGATGCAAATTCTAAAATATTTAATTAAAATTATAGCTCGATTTCTTTCTCATTTTTTAGTTATCGAATCGTTATAATGTACTTAAAATGTGTAGTATGACGTGGTACATTTATATTGATATAGGTTGTTCGTACTTACTTCTGACTAGAATCGAAATAAAAAATGGTACCCATGTTTTAAAATTCATAATATCACGAAACGTGTCGAAAAGCTTGAATCACGATACACAAATGAGGTAATTTTCTAGAAATTCCAAACCCGCGACAAAATAGTAGGAGTGTAATTGTGGTTCGTGGTAAATGATCGTCCATGTTTTGAGAATCAATGTTGAAATATTGGATAATCTAGATTTTCTATCAGGAAGTCTATGCTGAGTAATGATGGGAAAAATTTATAGCCGGATTTTTGTACCAGCTTGGAGATTAGTTCGTGTGATAGGAAATGATAGAAGAGTATTAATTGAATCTTCTTTTATTGATTGGTGAAAGAATGTTCATTGTTGATAATTGTAATTATGTTCATAGCACAAACGTGTATTAAGTATGTAAATGCCTTCAGTTGGTTTTGAATACAATCTCCTCCTTCCCCTCCTCATCTCAAAAAAGCTCACAGAATAGAGAAAAAAATCACGATGTTAATACCTACTTATTTTTCAAAAAATTCCACAAAACTTTAAAATTTAAACTAAAGATTTTCGATGTGAATATTTTGTCCTGAAATGTTTTTCGACTTTTTTTCTGATGTTTTTCTCATTTTTCTTTCAATTTTTTCGACTCAATTTATTATTCATTTTTTCACTAAAAATTTAATTTGATGATTTTTTATGGTGATAAAAATAAATCTAGGTCATTTTGATCTTTCTATCCCTTTGTTCTTTCAGTCTGGCCCTGGTTCGGAATTGAATTGCAGCCATTTTTGTAAGTGGATAGTTCCATTCAAAAAGAAATAAAGTTGACCTATATTTTGAGAACATGAAATGTGAAGAAAAAATATACTTAGTTCATTTCGACCTTGATTTTTCTCTTTTTGATACGAAAATTTCGGTGTATTTGGTTTGGACTCGTGAAATCCAGAACATCTCTTTCATTTTAAATCAGTGGAAACCCACTGAAAAAGTCAAAATTGCAGCCCAGAGAAAGTCAACAAAAATCTTTGATTTTTATCGGATGTTTGCTGATTTTTTAAAATAGAATTTTTACTGATATTTTTCGAATAATTTCACTGATTTTTTGATGAATTTCACTAATTTTTCAAAGAATATCACTGATCTGATTTTTTGAAGAACTCGTTTCTTTATAGAATTTTAATGTTTTTTATATTTCACTGATTTTTTTCGAAGAATTTCACTCTGATTTTTTGAACAATTTCGCTGGTTTTTCAAATAATATCACTGATCTGATTTTTCAAATAATTTCACTGATTTTCAGCCAATTTCAGATATTTTTACCAACTTTTCGGTGAATTATCACTAATTTTCCAGACATTTTTTCACTGTTCAGTCTCATTGAAATTTTTTTACTGATTTATAAATGGCAGATTACTTTTGCAATTTATTTTGTTCTTCGTGAAAATTCTTCGAAATTGGATTGAAATGCATAAATTTCTGTACTGGATTGTACTCCACCGAATGGAGAAGATACACGTTTTGAAAATCTAAAACTAGAAAGAAAACTTGGAATTTTAGTTTTGAAATTTTTTGAGAAGGTTTAGTCGTAGATTTTTTATTGAAATAAATTTTTTCTGATTAATTCGGCTCGAAATAAAATTTACCTGTGAGGAAATCGAGGTTAATCTATCCTCTAATGTCTTTGTATTCGGTTTGCTTGTAGAGTAATTGAATTGGAATCGTTTTTGGTTAACTAAAAACCTATTCGTCCTGTAAAGATGGTTTAATTTTTTTTTAGAACTCAAAAATTTAAGAAAATGGGATAACTTTACCCGTGATTTTTTTGGAAGGGACGGGAAGGGAAGGGAAAAGAAGAGAAAGGGTTGACAGAGTGACAGGCTTGAAGTTTGCTTTGCTCTGAAGTGTGGATCTGCAAAGTTTCACAGTTGATATTTTCCAACTTTATGTGATCAGAAAATTACCAACTTCTTTCTTTGAAAAAGCTCAGAAAGAATTTTTTGTAGAAATAATGGACTTTTTGAGTCTTAAATTTTCTGTTCAGCGAATAAGCATGAATTTCATATTTTGAACAAAGGATTCTTGTAAAAAAGTTCATTTCGCATGATTTATTTTATAAAATTACATAGGTAAAGGTAACCTTAATCATCCGGAAAACAAGTAATGAATAAATTTTTAGAATTCCTAGTTGTGACTATGCCTGCTCTGTTCTCAAAATTTTTCTCGATTGGATACCATATTAAATTCATTTTTTTCGGTGAATTTCTTACTTACTAAAAAAATCCTCATTTTTGCGTTCAATCGATGGCTTTAATGATGATGCAATAGCAAATCGTAAAAAATCTGTCGTGATGATCGAATCAAGCTCTGCCCAAATTGTATTGGACTTGGCCTGTACCATTGAACAGTTACGCATCTCTACATTTATTCGATTCGTTTCCTGGACGATAGATATGGAGATAGAATCTGCAGAAAAATTCAATTCCAAAGGAAAAATTTCGCTTTTGGGTCCTTTCTCTAGAGTAAAATCCCCTCGAATATTTTTCATCAGCAAGGTGTAAGTGAGAGAGCCTGGTTTATCGATGAAATTAACCGAATGGAAATTCGATAATCCTCTGACAACGATATTGGTTAAATTAACACCGTCGATGGAAAATGTCGGTATGAGATAATAATATCGATACTCGTTGGCCAAAAAGTTTAAATGCTTCGAAATGATGAGCTTTTTTGGATTTGCGCCGTAACTTTGCTTCAGATTGCGAATAAATTCTTTGTTATGATTCATATCATCTCGTAATACTAAAGGTATCAGTTGTCTCAATCGATTTAAAGTTCGTGGATCTAAAGACTAAAATGAAGTGTGATTACGATTTGGGTTGAAAATTTTAGATTCTATATTTAGTATTCTGAACATACCTACACTTATTCCTTCAATTTCCGAATTTATTTCATTATATTCGAGTGCGATGTAGAATGGGTTACGAGAATTATTCGGCAGTGCGATCGCTGTTATTAAAGAATCATTGCAACGTATCACTGCATCGATGCTGTAAGTTTGAGGCCCTTTCGGTGAAATTTCCTTTTCCACGATAGCAGATAGATGTACAGTCAACCGAGAGCTATGAATTTGCTGAGAAAAGAACATGGCATAATTTGGATTTATTATAAGCCAAAGTGTCCAAATTTTTGAAAAATGAGTTACTTATTTCATGGTTCGTACTATGGAATTGTTGTGGAATCCGTAACGAATACGTGTTTGATTGGAATTCACGTTGAAAATTCGCGAATTTCGAAATTGATACCACCCATGATTTTGGTATTTGTAGATATTCGCGTGTTCAATATTTTTGATGCTTTTCACCAAATTTGCCGCATTTGTAGGTTCAACACTTTGAAATATACCGACGATGGTGTCTTTTAAAATGGCTGTAATGTCGTGTTCTTTTGATAGATCTGATGTTGAGGTCGAAATTACCTCTGAAATGATGAATAAAATTGATGAGTATTTAGATACTTATTCGTGTTTGGTTTTGGTTGCTATGGTATGAATATTTTTGATCAAAATTACCTTGTAGTAGAAGTAAAATCGCAATTAAATCTTTGGACGAGAAAATCATACTTTGATTTTGTCACAAATATAAATAAAACTTTATGAAGGGGTGAAATTTGAAAATATTAATTTTTGGGATTTTAAAAAGTGAAATCATTGCTTAGTAGAAAATCATAATCAATTGCCCTGATGATATTTTGTGATAAGTGATTATTATAATTTGATAATTTTCTCCTTGTTTCGAAGTTCATGTTGAGAATAGTTTGAAATTTCATAACTAGGACTAGGAATATTGGCAAGTAATTTTTTTAAACAATAAATTCCTTCCTACTGTACTGTGTGTCTAGATTTATTCCACCCGCTATGCCGACATTTTAGACTAGCACAAAGGCTGGTTTTATTTACTTACCTATTACAACTTTGAAGTGTTTCATTTTCTCTTATACCGGCCTGTTGGATTGATCTAGACTTTGTCTGTTGATATTTATTTATTTTTGTGAAATAAAAAGTGAACAATTTGATTTAAAAACAACTGCATAACTTATAATCACTTTTTTCTCAGAAATTATGATGTTTGAAACAAAAAAATTGTACATCAAATTCTGATAAGAATGCAACTATTAATTTTTATTTCAATCCTGTAATGAAGATTTAAATTTAATCTTGAAAATAGTATTTTTTCTGGGAAATGATGATCCCATTTTAAATAATTTTTTTGATTCTTAATCTTAGCATCCGTTATTTTTTGAAGGTGGTTTACCATTTGTTGAGTTTTCACTTTCGCATTCCAGTTCATCTGGAGAATAATTAGCCCAAGGTTGTAATTTAGCTGAGGCAAATTTGAAGAACATCAATGCAATAGCAGGATACATAACTCCAAGGATGATAAAACATATGCTCCATTGAAATTGACTCTAAAAAAATTGAATAAATTAAAAATACTTGTTTGTCACAATGGTGAGATAGAATTGAGGTGTAAGATAAGAATTCGGAATAAATCTCGACTCACATGAGCTGTTACAATGAATCCTACTGCAACTGGAGTTAAAATACTGGAAGCTGTGTAGAAAGATGTGGCCACAGAGTTCATGAAAGCAGCATATCTTGGTGCTAAGTCGAGTACTAATATTCTGGAAAATAATAAATTAGAAAACATTGTCTAGTCATGAAACGATATATTTTACTGTTGGGACGTTTACTTACTTGATATCTAGAACAGTGCAGCTGCCAAAAAATTGGAATATGCACATGCAAATTATACCAATGATGAAATTTGGCTTCAGACCTGCTACCAAAAAAGCTAAGGTTCCAAAAAATAATCCAATGCAGACAAATAGTTTATGGAGCTGTAAATGTTATAAATTTTTATACTTAGATGTATTTGGATTAAATAGTGCATGAATTTTGAGTAAAGAGATTGTAATATTAGGTGTAAAAGATGATTTAGAGTAATAAAATGATGAAAAGTTGGGAAAAGAAGAATGAAGTGAAATGAGTAAATAATATCTAGTGCATTGAATTAAACGAACAAGAATCCCTGTGAAAAATTGTAGTGGTAACATTAATAGAAAAATAATTGTGGAATTTAAAAAATTGAAAGTGCTTAATGTACCAGAAAATTTGCAGAATTTTAGTAGTATGATGTGATCTGCAAGTAGATTTTTTTGCCAATGAAATCTCAATCATACCATGATTAGAAGGCAAAAGAGAAAATTGGATGGGCATACCTGTTATATTATTGTACCTGAAGTCTTATTCAGGAGGTACTTGTTAGCTACTTACATTTGTCAAGTGAAGTAACCTATTTGATCTGATGTAATCAAAAATATAACCTCCTAAGGGCATTGAAATTAAGGAGCATATTTGTGGTGATAGGGAAATATATCCAATTTTTTTGATATCAACATCATTCATATCTGGGAAAAAATAACATGAAAATTATCTACAATACCTCAAAGCTCTCATAATTTGAATGAAAAGTTTTGTAACCTTCATACCTTTGATATATTGTGGCAAATACATCATGGTAAATGTATACCCTGCTCCCATTCCAAATTTGCAAAGGCAACCCATCCAGAATGGTACACAAGTAAGAATATTCCTCCAAGGATAAGTCAGAGTTTTGCTCCTAACAACATTGTTGATTCTTTCTTTTATATAAGTTCTTTCAATATCAGACATATGCTTATCATCAGAAGGATCATTCTTCACATTCATAAACCATATCCAGAACCATATGAACATGGAGATACCTACATTTTGAAGCAGTTAATTATAATATGAGACGTTTCATTTAGAAGATAAGACATAGATTTGATTGATAAAATATTAACGATACCTACCACTTACATGGAACAAAACTCTCCAACCCCATTCATGAAGAATCCATCCAGATACTAAAAAAGATACCACAGACCCTCCAAAAGTACCGATACCTCCCAAGGAAATTATTTTAGCTCTTTCATTGGGAGGAGCCCATCTAGACCATATTTGTGAAACACTGGCATAAGCTACTGACTAAAAATTATAGAAGAAAAATGATTCCTAACCTTTGTATTGTGTAACTATGTGACGTTGAAGTTGCTTTAAATATATCACTGTACCTCAAATAATCCAGAAATGGCACTTCCCAATACAAATAAATGAAAACCGAAATGTAAACAAAAAGGCATGCAGAAGGTGATAGCTGAGGCTCCCAGGATCCCAATGCTGTATAAAGTAGCACCTCCAATACGTCCCGCAAAAACTGCTCCTACTGGTCCAAAAAAGCGTCCATAAGCGAAAGAACTAATTACCATGGCTTTCTGTACTGAATTCCAAGGGTATTCTGGTTTTATCTGCGGAGAAATTTGTCATTTGAAACATTCAACTGTATAAATCCTTAAATGGCCTCCCTTACTGTTTCCATTGTGCCATTGAGATGGGTGATTTTCCTTGAGGATGTCATGTGTACCACAGCCATACCAATGTTGGTGTGTAAATAATAGAAATTCACATAGCCCAAGAATACCATGAGAACGATTATGTATCTCTTAGGTATTCTTCTCGGTAGAAATTTGAATTGCATGATGAAGTTGGTATGACAATTGGTAGCAGCAATACCGCAAACATAACTAATTGTATCACTGTAAGATTCCATTAAATGTGTAATTTCTATTTTTTAGGTGTAAAGTACCACTTGAAGATAACAAGATACATGTATGTATTTATAAAATGTTGAGAGTTGGAGAGATACAGATAACGTCATGTTATGAAGTGCCTAGCTGAATATATGAAGATTTCCCATCATAAGTTTGCCTACTATGAGAAAGTGATTGGTCATTGGTCATTAACTCTTGGATTTTTAACGAGGTATGTAAAGTAATTGTAATTATATTATAAGTGTCCCCTTTTTGGTATCCTTTCATTATATTGAATTGAACCACACTTTTCCTTTTAGATTGGCACCCCTAGTTCTATTGTTATTTGTAGATTTTTTGTTTGTTTGTAAAACTAATTAGAATTTTCTTCACATCACGACATTTCAAGGTACTTAGTGGCAAGTTGAAAAATAAAAAACATTAAAGTTGGGCTTTAAAAATATAAAGTTGTGCTATCTATATCATAAACTCTTAAGTTTAGACTCGACAATTTGAAGTGTTTTAGACAATTATAATGAAATTAATCTTTGAAATACTTGTAATGATTGATGTTAGAAAGAAATTGAAACAAATAGGAGTACAAAAGAAATTTAGTGATGCGATGAAAAATAAAAAACTGGCATTTTGAGTTGTGAAAAGCATATTTATTATCTACAGAAATCTTTTGATTTTCCACTACACCAGTTTGAAATATTCTAGAAAATTGGTGGTAATTAATTTATATTATACATTATATGTATGTATGGATATGTGCCTGTTCCTACCGCCAGCTGCTGAAAGTAAAGCATAGAAAATGTATTGGGAATATGTACTTCAGGTTACTTTGATAACAAAATGTATTATTTCATATATGAACATGCTATATGCAAAGGGTGGTAAGTACCATTTCGTAATTTACGAGATGATCGCATTTGAAGTCTTGTAAACGGTACACTTTTGACGGATGGGTTGCAAATATCTCATGAAAATGAAGACAGTACTTTTGTCTTCATTTTCATGAGATATTTGCAACCCATCCGTCAAAAAAGTACCGTTTACAAGACTTCAAATGCGATCATCTCGGAAATTACGAAATGGTACTTACCACCCTTTGCATATAGCATGTTCATATGTAGTTTTATCAGTTATTTATGAAATATGTAACAGATCTGGATAAATTATAGATATTTATATTTACAACATTGATAAAAATGGAGATGCTTCTAAAATTAAGAAATCCAAAGTTTATTCAGAAATTAGTAAATTTGTAATTTTATCACTAAATATGTGTGGAAGCTTTTTCAATTTTTAATCTCTGCACAGTGGATATTGGTAGTTCCTATTTTTGGTGCTTCAAAAAATATTTAAATGGAAGTAATGGTATACTTGAATCGTTACTCCTGATATTAAAATGAGTGGAAAAAATATAAAACACAATTTAATCCAAATGAAAAATAAGCTAAACCTTCACAATCATGATTCTTCTGAACTCTTATTTGTGGAATAATTAGCCCAAGGCTGTAATTTCACCGTGAGGAATTTTAGATAAATCAATGCTGTGCCAGTGAACACACCACTGAAAATGATGAAACAAATATTCCATTGCAGACGACTCTAAAAACAAAATGTGGAAACTAGCTTATCAATGGGAGTTCCTTTTACTTTCATGCAGTTTAAGAATAAAGTATACTCACATGAGAAGTAACAAGTAATCCAACCATTAAAGGAGTTAAAATGCAAGCCATGTTATACCAAAACATTGCCACCGATGCTATACAAGAAGCATATCTAGGTGCTAGATCCAGGACCACAATTCTAATGCAGAAATTATTATTGATGAGAATTGTGAACTGAAATTAGGTATAGATTTTATTTTGTTAACATACTGATTTTGTAGAACAGTACATGTGAGCAGTAGTTGTGATATGGCCATGCATATTACAGAAACTATGAAGTTTGTCCATAAACAAGCTATTAAGAAAGTGATTGTTCCAGTTATGAAACCTATGCAGGCGTATAATTTATGGATCTGAAATTAATCTGAAGTTGTAGTGTTGATCAGCTGTAATCCAGTAAATGTGTGTGCCAGATGTTACCCACATTGGTTAATGAAAGGATTTTGTTCGACCTCAGGTAATCGAAGATGTATCCTGCAGGAGGATTTCCGATTACTGCACAGATTTGAGGAATCATCGATATGTATCCTATTACTTTGATGTTGACATCATTTGTATCTATGACAAAATCAAAACACAATTAGTTGCAATAGATTGGAATATTCTTGAAAATGTGGAAAATGGAATACCTTGGTGAATCAAAACAATGAAGTCATCATTTACCTTTGACATACTGTGGTAGATACATCATCATGAATGTAAGGCCAAATCCGTACGAGAATTTACCCAGACTCGTTATCCAGAATGGTGCACTAGTCATCATATCCTTCCAAGGGTACACCAATTTTTTGTCATCTTCGGATTTACTTTGTAGCTGCTCTTTGATGTAATTTCTTTCGTCGTCAGATATCCATTTATCATCAGCGGGATCATTTTTCACCACAATGTACCATATACAAGCCCATAGAAATGTAGCAGTTCCTGAAAAATGAGTGAAGATGCAGATATCCTGTGCCTACAACTTGAAGAGGAAATATTGTCATGATAATTTGTGCAGAAGAGGATGCAATCAGCTGCTCAATGATATGAATCCATCTAGTCATCTGGTCAATTTACAACTACAGATAGCAGAAAAGTAAGTACATTTTTCAATTCTATAACCACGATTATTTCTTTTCTAACTTGGGAGGAGCTTGTGATTTTTATGAAATTGTAATTTTCTGGCAAATGATGTGTCTGACTTTGGAGGCTCATATCTCAGATTTGGTTGTAGTGGGGAGGGGGCTGTTTGCAGGATTTGAAATGAAATTCATTAGGGGTTTAAAAACAATACGCTCATTTTAAAAACTTCAAAATTGAATTTCGGTGGTGGAAGCTCAAGCTGTCGTTTGCCAAGGTTTTGAGGGTGCCAAGTTCAAATGAGTACTTGTGTTTTTTTTTATTTGACCCTGTAATCCCCCCTTTTAAATTTTAAGGAGAAGTATGTTAGGAAATGTAAATAGTGTGTGATGGCATCTGTTCTCACTAATTTAAGGGCTTAAATTTTAAATATTGACTCACTTTTTGATCTGAACCCTACTTCATTTGCTTTTAAATATTGATCTATGCAAATATTGACAAATTTTGTGTTGATTATTCAAGACTAGTTTGCGTTGCTTGCATGGATTAGTAATTAATAGCAAAAGTAGTGAAAAAATAGATTTGGGAAATGGGGCATTGGGGCATTGGGGCGGAAATGGGTTAGAGCTGGGGGAATGTGGTCGAATCAGGAAGCGAGTTAATATTTGAATTCTACGCCCTAAAATTGGTGATATCGATATGCCGTCGGCTATTTTCATTTCTCAACATACTTATACCCAAAAATAGGGGGAGGAGGAGGGGTACTGCAAGATCAAATCTAAAAAAAAGATCAAATTATTTGAACTTGGCGCCCTTAAAAATTTAACTAACGACAGGTTACACGTTATTTTCCATTTCTTTTTCAATGTTTATCCTTTCCCAGGGGCGAATGAATGACTTTTTTAAAATTGAGGGTCAAAATTGTGAACCCCTGTTCCCTCAAGAGTGTAGAGGCCCATCTTAAAAATGTATTATTCAAAAAAGGGTTAAAAAGGGCTACTTACCCAAATTATTTCAGATTTTTAAATGGAAGTAGATTTTATCTTTGTTGAGCTTTCACCACTTGAAAATTTTGTCCATATTAGAGGACCCCTGTAACCGCCAGGGGTATGGAAATCCCATTTTGAAAATTTTCTGGTTGAAAAGAGGGTATAAAAAAGCTACCTACTGTAATTTTTTCAGTTTTTTAAATAGCAAATTTCATTTCTTTGTGCTGCTGAGTACAACCAAACTCGAGATATGAGCCTTCAAAGGGCACTTATTATGCAAATAGACCACCCAGAGGGAGTTGATGTGGAGTAGCTCAACCCAGTGAAAAAAATGTCATAGATCGAGTTCTTTTCACGCCACAAATACTTGTATGGAAAGATGGAGACATTTTGGAGCACCTATGCAAAGTATGGGACCTTTACAACATCAAAAGCCATCTAGAAGATGATGCATATTGGATAATTTATGGCATCGAAGATTATGATGAAGATTGAGCAAGATAGATAATTTTACCTGTGACATGGAACAGAGTCTGCCATCCCCATTCGTACAATATCCATCCGGCTACCAAAAAGGATAAAATCAAACCAAAATATAAGCCAGTTATACTGATAGAAACCATTTTAGCTCTTTCATTTGGAGGTGCCCATCTGGACCAGATTTGAGGCACACTGGTATAAGAAATGCCCTACAACAAGGAATCAAAAGATGGAATAATGCTGTCACGATGTGATGTGCAAAGAAATCATAAAAATCAGAAACTTGGATTACCTCAAAGGTACCAGTGAGGGCGTTGCCCATGACGAAGAACCAAAAATGAGCGCGCAAGAAAAATGGCATACAAAATACCACCGTTCCTGTGGATAAGATTCCCAAAAAGTACGAAGTGCTTCCTCCTAATCGTCCAACGAATACGGCCAAAACAGCGCCTAGTAATCGGCCATAAGAAAATGAACTGATGACAGCTGCTTTCTGCATCGAATTCCAGTCGTATTCCGGTGGCTTTGATCGTAAAAAGGTAAAAAGTCAAGCTTTCTGTTTATAAAGAAAATGGAACTAATGTGATTTTAGAAAAAACCAAAAAAGGGTCAGAAAAACTTACGAATTGGACGGTTGTACCATTGGACCATGTATAATTTTTAGATGATGTCATCGCCACCAGTGCCATTCCGACATTGGCATGGATCGCGAAAAAAATCATGTATCCGACGAATACCATCAGCACGATGAGATATCGTTTTGAAAATTTCCAAGAAGCTGGGTTCACAGAAGTCTGTGCCATGCTGATGAAGATTCCGATTTCACTGGGTATTACGATTGTTGTACTGTAAATTTTCCAAAATTATGTTCCATTTTGTTGTATTTATTTGCCGGGTACTTGAGAATTTTCAGTGTACCTATTTATCGAGGATTTGCTGATACTTGCTGTATCTTTATTATCGTACGAGATTCTCTCATGAAGATCACCTGATGGGGCGGATCATTCCATCGCCATTTGGCCGAAGTTTCGATGTTGAAAGTGTTTCGTTTTCGTTGAGAAAATTTTTCTGGCTCAAATCAACATTTTCAGTCTTGTTTGGCAAGAAGATACGAACAGAGGCTTCTGTTTCAAGTTTTTCGAAGTTCAACTCTTTTGTAAATAGTTCAGCTTTTGAATTCGTGTGAACGCTTTTGGGCTAGCACTACAAAATTTGAAAAAAGCATAGTACAGATATTTTTTATGCGCATTCGTACCGTTCAATTTGTATTTTTAGGTCAATTTTTTGGAGCGGATGCCACTTTATAAAAAATTCGGAGCCGGATACATATTTTTAAAGAGCTCTGGAACTGGAGCCGAAGAAACCAGACCCCTCCATCCGGATCACTGGTTTTGTAAAAAATGTGAATTATTTTTGATAAAATATGAATTGTCGGTGTTGAAAATTGTGAGATCAGTCGGAACTAAATCGAAAATTAATTTTTGATGTTTTGTAAATTTTGGAGAAAGAAAAGCGTCGAATATTTTGATCAAGTTGTCTAAAGAGAAATAAATCAAATATTTTTTCCACGTGAGTCTTTGGAAGTAGCCCTTGTTCTCATTGATTTTGTTTGTTGGAAAGTTGAAGTTGACAACTTCAATAAAAATGATTGAGATTGATAAAAAAAATGCAAAAAGATGAAATTTCATTGATAAGTAATTTTCTTCTATTTTCACGAGAAATTCTAATCTCCCACATGAGAAAAATTTCATTATTTCTTCAGAGAATTGATATCGATGATATTTTCTTACCTGGTTCCAGCTTTAAATGTTTTCAAGATTGAAATCTCAGCAGGAAAAAGAACAAACTTGAACGAAAGTCACTACACTAACCTTCCAAATAAGTTTCTGAGATTACTGAATCTCGACCAACAAAATACGTCGGTCTTTGAACCATTCACCTATTCGTTGTTAACACGTTTGTTTGCTGTGATATTAAATGAAATAGAAAGTTTTTAATAGGTCTAATAAAGATATGGCGCATCTGGCATCGATTACCTACCTATTCACTTTCGTGTGCGTTGAAATTATCTACTGAGTTTACAGAAATGGTGCATATTTTTAGAACATTACGAGATTCAATTGGACGCGAAAAAAAAAACAACATAAAGATAAAAAAAAGAGTCGAAATTGAATTCACGAAAAATATGTTTGGGTAATTTTTCGCTGAATTTATTTCTGCGTTGGTGCCTAGATACCTATTTAATTAATGATACGTGATAAAGAACCTAAATTGATAGGATTCATCTTTATTATATCATCAGATGTGTCAAGAATTCATTTTCGTCTTGATTTTTTTTCCTCCTTCTCCCCTCCCCCATTTCCTAAATAATTTAAATTTTCAAGTTACTTACCTGTTGGATTACATACCTGTGTTGTTGTGTTTTTTTTTTACATAATAAGTTCGTAGCTATGATAATTGTGAAAAGAATTGTGTGAATTGAAGAATTTTGAAAAAAAATAATTTGTGATATTTTTTGTTTCAGATTCGACGGATTTTTCGCTTTGGCGTCGAATGGATTGTACAACTTGGAAGAATTTCGCAGCTGGACACATTGGATATACCTGATATCTGAATAAGAAATGAAAACTCTTGGACTTCAACGACGATTAATTTATTAGGTACGTATCATGGTTTTTGCTCTATCGACTCATCGGGCGAATAATTGGCCCAATCTTGTAATCTGACTTTTAAAAATTTCAGACATATTAACGAAGTGCTGACGAACAGAATTCCAAAAATGATGAAACAGATGTTCCATTGCGATCGACTCTGAAATTGGAATTATCGTCGATTCATTGGTGGACCTCTGATGGCGATAATGAAGGCAGATACTTACATGAGATGTGACAACGTATCCAACTATCATCGGAGTCAAAATCAGCGCCACGGTGTATAACGAGCTCGCTATTGAGACCATGAAAGCGGCGTATCTCGGAGCTAGATCCAGCATGATGATTCTTCGAGCGTATTAAAATGAGAAGTATTGTAAGTTCATAAAATAAGGTAAGGTTTCTGGTGAGCTGTTCCTTATCAACTTGACCAAAAATTGATCAATAGGTCAACAGTTTTTTTCTAAATTTTGCTTAGGGGATGTAGCGTTTTTGGAACTTTTTGGCATCGTTATAATTTAGCAAGATAGCGGAATATTTAAAATTTCAAATTCAAATGAGGATTACCTGGTTAGGGTTAAAATGAACTTAGAATTTTTTTTTTCTAGATTTAAAATGGAATTGAAAAGACTTGAAATTGAAAAAAGAGATCTTTCTGAGTGAAAATTCGAAAAAAAATACCAAGAGAAGGCCTTTACCTACATGTTTCTAGAGTAATTTTTCAAAAATTGTGATATTATGCATATTTTTTTTTAAAAAATTGAAAATTTCAATTTATGGAAGAATTAACAAAAAGAAATAGAAAACAAAGAAGGGTTTCAATTATTGTTTGGCAAAAAAACTTATATTTTTGTTTTTTAGGGAGGAGGCGGGAGGAATAGGATCCTAAAAATAATTTTTTTTACTTTTAAGCCCATTTTATCAGGATATTTGAAGCAATTCAAAAAAAATGTAAAAGTCCCATTTTTTCAATTCTTTTCTTTTTTCTCTCGAAAACTCTTCAGCATACAAATCCCCAAAAGTCGACTAGTCAACATTTTTGAAATCAAGTTCTTTAACTTATTTTTGGACTTATTTTTATTTTAATTTTCAAGCCAGAGTTACGAATAAGCCTTTGAGATTTGAATTTTGAACCGATATATAAATTGAAAAATATTCGTGCTAAAAATGGTCAATTGTGCCTTCTCTTTTATTTTCGAGAATTTTTCTTGAATTTTTGATCGAAAGCCCTCGGAAAATGAATTCAGAGTATACCAAAAAACATGAATTTCGTTGCCTCTTTTGGTAAATCATTATTTTATTTTAATTTTGTGGTCCTATCGAATTTTTTTCGATCAAAATGATCTTGAAAGTTGCTAGAGAGGTCAAAAAAATGGATTCGCGGTAACTCACTCGATAAAACTGAAAATTTATTATTTTTTGTTCACTCTCTCACCCCTTCTACCCCCTCCCCTCATGTCGACTTTTTGGTTTAACGATTTAGAAGCATAATAATAATTATCAAAAATAAATTCTAGATTTTTGAATCTCCCCTCAGACCTTCATATTTCCAACACGTTTAATATTTATTTTTATTTTTTAAAATCCCAATAAAGTTGGAAAATTTTGAAGTTTTTTACCAGAATTTTTCCAAAATCCAAGATGAGAAATCATCTGAAATATGTAAGGCGTTTCTTTGATTATTTTATTACATATTTTCAAAAAAAAAAAATCGTCTTCGTTTCCCTCAATAGTTGAGATTTCTTTATTTAGCATTTTTTGACCTTAAATTACAGGACGAAAATTGGATATCAAAATTACATTTTTTCCTATTATACTTTGAATTCTTCAACCAAAAAAAATTTTCCATATTCGAGTATAATTTTCAATTTTTCATTCTGTGAAATTTTTATTTAAAATCTAAGTAAGTAGTTTAATTTTTAGAAAAAATCACTTTTGAATTTGAAATATCTAAGACATCTTGATTTTTTTAATTTTTAGAATAATTTTTTTTTTCAAATCTTACGTCAGCCGTTTTCAAAACTCAACAAAAAAAATAGTGGCGACCAGATGTCAATTTTTGGTCAAGGTAGCTTGAAAATTAGCTCTGATAATAATTCTGTATCTTCTTACTGATTTCCTAGGACAGTACATGCGACGCACATTTGAAACAGAGACATGCAGACCACCGAAGCGATGAAATTCGGCCACATTCCAGCTATCAAGAACGTCACCACTCCGGAAATCAGCCCAATACACGAGTATAGTTTATGCACCTGCAGGAAGTTGCTCAAAATCAATCCCTCGATCATCAGTCAAACGAATGGAAATTATTCTTTTGGAAACTTATTACATTGGTCAGCGAGAGTATCTGATTCGATCTAATATAATCGAAGATATATCCAGCTATGGGCATCGCAATCAAAGCGCAAATTTGAGGTATTGTCGAAATATATCCGATTTTCTTAATATCGACGTCGTTGGTATCTGCGACATGACCATTCCCCCCATACCGGTCAATTTATCTGTTTCCAAAATAGGGGTAATGGATATTCGAACCTTTGATGTATTGTGGCAGATTCATCATCATGAAGGCGAATCCAACACCGTAGGCGAATTTTACCATACAGCCCATCCAAAATGGTATGCAGGTGAGGAGATCTTTCCAAGGGTAACGGAGGGTTTTCCCGTTGTCGACGGTGGATTCCATTTGATCCTTGATGTATTTTTTTTCGGCTTCGGAGATCAGTTCGTCGTCAGCTGGATCGTTTTTCACAAGTAGGTACCAGATACCAGCCCAGAAGAGGGTAGCGATACCTTGAATTTTAGGAAATATCTAATTAGAGGTTTTTTTTTTTCTTACAGGTCATAATAAAGTTATTGGATTAAATGACCAGGTGAATGGGATTACCAGTGATATGGAACAACATTGCCCATCCTGATTCGTACAGAATCCATCCAGATATTACAAAAGAGGATGCGAGACCAGCGTATACTCCCATGTCACTGATGGCAGCCATTTTTGCTCTCTCGTTCGGCGGAGCCCATCTGGACCAAATTTCGATCACACTCGCGTACGCCATTCCCTACGAAATCGAGAAGACCAATCTGATCTGAATTATGTAAAAAGGCTGCGGATTTCAATAGGAAGATCTCCGGGTTACCTCACAAAATCCAGTCAACGCGTTTCCCAATAAAAAGGTATAAAAATGTAGATACAGCAAATAAGGCGTACAATAGGTAATTATTGCTACAAAAATTATTCCCAATAGGTATAAAGTGCTTCCTCCAATTCTGGCCGCAAATGTCACCCCAATTGGGCTAAACATACGACCATAGGATAGCGAACTGATCACCAAAGCTTTCTGAACCGAATTCCACTTGTATTCTGGATCCTGTCGTGACGGAAGTCGAGAATTGATACAGATATAACAAAATATTGAAATAATTGGCCCAGAAACTCACCTGGAGAATTGCAGAGGTGCCATTTGGATTGAGAATGGTCTTGGACGAAGTCATCTCGACTACAGCCATTCCAACGTTCGCATGTATGGCGAAAAAAATCATGTATCCGACGAATACCATGGCAACGACGATGTACCGTTTTGGAAATCTCCATGATGAGGTTGTTTGTTGCATTTTTTTTAAATTTTTTTTAGCTTTTTTGATATTTTTTGGTATTTTGCGATTCGTATGTGTATTTGAGATAAGTTTAGGTACGAACTGAGCCTAATTAATGAGATATGAAAAAGTTTTCGTACTTTTACGTATAATTTTCTCGAGTATTTCGAGATTATCTTTATCAGCGAGGTTCTAAATTCTGCAAATATGTTTTTTTTTTTATCTTGGTAACGTGGGTCGAGATATTTCGGTTATGAAGAGCTTACCATTGGGTAAAATTAATTGCCTAGTGAGATTGCAGGTATGCTTAAGAATAGTAAAGATAATTGTGATTCGTAATCGTCTGGGATTTTTCCATTGGCTTATTGGATTTTGAGTTGTTGTCTATTGAAGGATGTATTGTGGTCATAAAACTGTAATTTTTTCGGGGGAAAATCGTAAATTTCAAAATTGAAATCGTTAAAGATTTTTTTTTTTTTTGATATTCTGGGATTAAGAAAATCAGTGTAGGTGTAAATTTAACCTAAAAATGTTTTAAAAATTGGAAATTTGTGGCCTGTTTTTTCTTTTTTTTCAACAAAAAATGTTAATATTCTGGCCTTGGTATTAATCCTTTGGAAATTAATATTTCGAATTTTTAGGAAAAATTTGTGTTGCTGGTTTATAATTTTTTTTTCTATTTTTTGCTTGCATACAAGTTTTGATTACGAATACCTACTTAATTCTGTATCAGATGAAAATTCATGATAAGCGAGGGAGCCAAAAGTATTCAGTGATCGAGATGTCGAATCTAATGGAAACACAAATATGTATTTTGCTAGGTATAATTTTATGTATTTCGCTCAACGAAATTTGATTTTTTTTTTGTCGATTTGGAAAAAATTGGGAGGCTTTGAAACCTGAGAATTGAAATTTTAAAAATGCAGATTGGCTTTTCTTATCTACCTCCAAGTCATTAAGTAATTTGTGTTATACCATTTTTTCTGGGTAATTTCATTTTTTTTGCGTAATTTACGGTTATTCTCCCATTTTACCGGGTAATTACTCGTAATGCCATTTTTTCTGTGTAATTATCTGAAATTTTCTATTTTGTGCGCGTAATTTACGGTTATTTTCCTATTTTACTGAGTAATTACCCGTAAATTTCTCATTTTTTACGGTAATTATGTGTAATTTACCATTTATATAGGGTATCTAAGTATCAGTATTTTTTTAAAAATTAACTATAAGTATGTACTAATCAATTTTAAATTTCGTTTTACAGGACAGAATATCATTCCACATTACCAAAGGATGCTTCAACGAGGAACTAATCTGGACGATGTTTCATTACGGCCTTCTGCTAATTCGATGATTTTCAAGCCACCAAATTAGAAACAATCTGGGAGCCAGAATACTAGTAAGTTTAATTTGAACTTTATTACTTATTATTGTACGATTACGGTAATTAATCATCTTTTTTTCATTTTTTTTTTTTCAGTTCGCTACAAGATGAGAAACACCACCGGTTGCATAAATATCGCTGTGCCAGCAAACCTGGCATCTCCGGCTGAAGAAATAAGAAGGATGAAGTACGTCTCGATTATCAATCAAATCCGAAACGTCCCATTTGATTTAGTTACTTTGAAGAAGAAAAAACTGATATATTCGTGGCCAGTGATCTCTAAGTAGTCAAAAAACTTTTTTTTGGTATAATTGCATCTCCATTGCTGAGAAAACGCATTTCTGATTCAAAAGTTGACCATATATTTTGCAAATATTTTACAAAAACGATGATTTCTGTGAATTTTAAGATTGAATATGCAAAATAAGAGTCAATCGTGCCTATTTCAAGGTCGCCGATCTCGAATTCCAGGTCTATTTTTGGTTCTGGACTTTTATTCCCGAAAAATACCACGTTTTTGTCTCGAAAATACCATTTTCTTGTCCAATTTAGTCTAAATCTAATCCCAGCAGGGTGAAAAATTGATTTTGGGTAGAATTGAGTCACTGATCACGAATATTACGGTTGTACATCGATTAATCCTTTATTTTACGAAATATTTGCTGTTTCAGGATCGCAGCTGGTGTTAAATGGTTTGCATAAGCGTCGGTTCAAGGCGTAAATGGCGAATATCAGAAATTGACGAAATGTGGAGATTTTGATGACGTTTGCGAATAATTGGAGGCCGCTGATTACGAATTTCGGGATTATTTCGCTGCAGGTATCTTTATTTTATTTTTAACAAATCGTGTTCTTGTTTTCAAAAAAAGAAAGGGAATATTTCATCGCAAAAATTGAAAAAAAGGGCTTAGATTGAAGTGGAGGAAGGGGGTTGATTTTATGATTTTTTTTTAATTGACAGGAATAATTAGCGCTAAACAAAATCATTAAAAATGGATTTAAAAAAAAAAACTAAAATTCCGGATACCCAGTCAATGTTTTGTCAAATCTCTGAAGAGAAAAAAGTAAAAAATTATAATTAGTGCAAGTTAAGAAAAAATACCCATTTTCGCGGTGTTTGCACAAAATTTTGAAATTCTATTCGAAGAATTTTTTGGTGAAACCAGTGATTTTTAAATTGTCTCTGCAAAAGTTTTTGACTTTTGAGTCTTTTTGTTGAGAAAATACAGCTTTTGTTTTTCGAAAAATTATTAAATAAAATAATGTGTGATCAAACGTTGGAAAATTGATGGGAAAAAATATTCAAAGACGAAAGAAGATATTTCAAATTTTTTCAAAATTAAAAAAAAAAACAAATTATTTTTTAATTTTATTGAAGAAATAATTAGCTAGGTAGTTACATTTCGACAATAAGCCGATAAAAAGACATTTAAAAAATTGCAAAATACATCAAGGTAATGACAATGGTAATGACAATTTGGCATCAAATTACATAATTAAAATTAAAAATAATCAAAATTTCAAAATAATCGCAAAATTTGAAAGCAACGATCGAACTAAATATAACGATCGATTTGTAAAAATAAAACAAATGTTCTTAAAACACGAAACAAATCTTTTTCACTATTTTCTATAATGTTTGGCTGACTGCTTCTATTTTACCGATACTTCCAAGTCCATTGTGATTTATTGGTACTTATCTGAAGCTCACAGCGCAACGTTACTGTAACACAAATATGTACATATAAAAATAATTAGTAAAAGATTTGTTTCAGTCCAACATAGAGCTTTGTTAAAAATAATACTCTTGGCAAAGAAATTTTCAACAAAAATAATCTATGAATATAAAACTTTATTGTTCTATATTATCACGAGGTGCCTTAGTCATAAAAAATCATGAAGTTTAGTAACAACAATGTATGAAATAGGAAAAAGAAAAACAAACCTATTAATGACAAACATAAACAGCTTACTAGAAATTTTTTCATAAATTTATTTCTTATTCAAAGCATACAAAACGGCGAGAACTGTCGCATTCTTATTTTTCTGGCATTTGTAAAAACATTTTAATATTCACATGATTGCGCAACTTTGATAACTGAATTGGGGTTCTTGAAATGGGAACGTCGTAATTGCAAACGCTCGAATAACAAACGTAAAATTGTTCATCAGCTTACCGAAAACTACTTGCAACATTTTCTGGGCATCATAAAATAAACGAGTAATTATCACATGAGCGATGGCCATAGCGAACAATTCATCATTCGAGAGATTATTTTTTTATTACCTGCAAATGCAACGATAGAAAATAATTACAAAATAAGCTCAGGAAGTGAGAATGCATCTCCTGAAATTAACAGTAAAATTATTTAATGATGTAATAGATACAATTATGAGTGATTAACCTTTAAAATTTTTCCCCTTAGATTTTCTACTCAAATTTCAACTCGGAGAAATTAACAATTTGAATTTTTTAAATTTTCATCTTTTGAAATGTACGTACGTGTTAAATTTTTTTTGTTTTCTATTTTTCGGTATGTAATTTCAATAATTATTTCTTTGATTTAAATTTTGGTAATTTAGCTTTTATGAAACTTTTGTTATTTTTATTCTACTAATATTTTTCCAATTATTTCAGTATTTAGAATTTAAACTTTATGTTTTATTTTACAGATTGTCAGTCAGAAAGATGTATTGATTGGAAGCAATTCACATTCATTTTATAAGGCAAGTAAGTAAAAGGCCCCCGTTGGGAGCAGGATCATTGTCCTGCTTCAACTCCTAGTCTCACGTCCACGTCGTGGGGGCTGGGACCTCGCCGTAGTCCGGCGTGCTAACGAGACAGGGGGGCGTATCTGGTACGCTGCTTTCGGATTTAAAAAAATTAAAGTAATTTCGGCTTACTTGGAGAAAACAAAATTTAATAATTTTGGATTTAGGCAAAATTGGTGTTGAATATCGGTTCATGCAAGGTCACCCTAATACTTTTTGAAGTATCGGGTTACCCTGCAGGAATCGATCCGGTGAGTGAATTGTGCAACGTCATCGGTGCCTGTTGAGGAAATAGTCACCTTTGCCGGTGCATTTTTCACCCGCCGGATCAGGACTTCGGTCCTAACGTTAGTCGTAGGACTTTCTTATGACCTGCGTAATGCGCGAAATCCTGTGGCTTTGTCGAGGGTCTTTGATCCCCATATCTATCTTGGCAAATCCGGGATGGAGGGCATTACGTGGCTCGTTGGGCAACAGGTGTCTGGTCTTTTTCATCGTGACAAGCAAAATTTGAAGATGGTCGGACCCGGACGCTCTTTTTAGTATCGTAAAAAATCGAAAAAACCCTTAATTTTTTTAAAAAACAAAAAAAAAGAATAACGATGTAAAATTGGCGATTTTTCGATTTTTTACGATACTAAAAAGAGCGTCCGGGTCCGACCATCTTCAAATTTTGCTTGTCACGATGAAAAAGACCAGACACCTGTTGCCCAACGAGCCACGTAATGCCCTCCATCCCGGATTTGCCAAGATAGATATGGGGATCAAAGACCCTCGACAAAGCCACAGGATTTCGCGCATTACGCAGGTCATAAGAAAGGCCTACGACTAACGTTAGGACCGAAGTCCTGATCCGGCTGGTGAAAAATGCACCGGCAAAGGTCCCACATCGTCAAGCCCTGCGTTTCGACTATTTTCTCAGCAGGCACCGATGACGTTGCACAATTCACTCGCCGGATCGATTCCTGCAGGGTAACCCGATACTTCAAAAAGTATTAGGGTGACCCTGCATACCAATTCATGCAAGGTAATCCGATACCAAGTAATAGGATGACCTTGCATGAGTTGACCTAACATTACCCACCGATATTTCCAATTTAGCCCAGAGCCAAAATCCAAAATTTTGTTCCTTCTCCCGAAATTAATTTTTTTTTCAATTTCCGAAACCAGCGTGCCAGAGATTCTCTTCGACACGCCCCCCTGTCGCGTTTGCACGCCGGATCAGATTCCGACGAGGTCCCAGCCCCCACGACGTGGACGTGCGACTAGGAGTTGGAGCAGGAGACCTTGCTCCCGCACCCATTTGGGGGCCATTGAATATTTACATTGATGATGTGAAGACCAGAAATTGAATTCGACGAGTGTAATCTGGATGCTGGAAATTTTCCATCATCAATGAAATCCTGTAGAACAGAAGAAAAAAATAAAATTGATAAATACTTCGAAAAACATCGAATACTCAACTTATAAAAATAATTTTCAATTTTTTTAAGCTTAAAATAAATATAGGTACCTATTAATAAATTATTTAAAAATACCTATTAACTAGATACAATTATCATTGTAAAACATATTTTAAATTTTAATTAAAAATAAATGTCATTCGTCATCATTTTTTCATTGATATCCTTACACATAATTATTTAAAAATTTAATAAAAACGTTTGAAAAAAAATGAAAAATACTTCGAAAAACATCGAATATTAAAGCTATAAAAAATTTATACTATCTAATAAAATTTATTAAGCAACCAACGTGATCGAATAAAGCAATCCCAGCGAAAATTATTAGAAACGCGCAGAAAAACCAAAAAAAGACCACATGATTACAACCAAAAAAAAAAGTCACGAGAAAAATTTCCACGAAATTGAACTAAAATTCAAAGAAACTAGACGAAAGTGTAGGTATGCGAAAAAGAAAAATTAAAAGATTAGAAATGAACAGAGAAAAGTAGGAAATGAGAATTTGATTTGCTTTGACCAGAGAAATATTTCAAAGAAAAAATTTAGGTAGATTAATTAGGTATACCAATGTAAAATATCTCTGCCTCGAAATTGGGGGCTAAAAAATTGTAAAAAAAAGTAAAAATAGAACTGATTTCAATTTTAAAACATGAAACACTTACGTGGTCGTAATCTGAACAGTTTATCCGAACATAGGGTTTGATTCAAACAATGGAATGGGTTTGTCAGCACTCTGCAAAAATATAAAAACAAAAATCGATATTAGTAAAATAAACGTGAACGAAAAAAACCAACTCGAAAATTAAAAGCCAACAAAATTTTTAAAAATGGATTTCAATGGTAATCAAAATTTAAGCGATTACTTATTTTAAAAAAATGAAAAATTGCGAGATAAATTTTCGTAAAATTGAGCCGAAATTACGCCCTAATCAAAAATTGGTTCTATAGACTGAGCAAAAATATTCGAACCAGAAGAGTGAATTAAACATAAGACGTAAATTAAACCTTGGAAAAGCCACAAAACCAGACGTAAGTACGTAAGTACAACTACGCGAAAATCGAAAGCAACAAATAGAAGAAAAAAGCAACTGATAATTGAAAAAAATTTAGACTGGTAAGTGAGATAAATACCGACGTGAATACTTTATATCAACTTAAAAATCAAGAGCCACGAAATTTTAAAAAAATTCCACCGAAAATGAAAATTCGAATAATCACTTGGTAAAAAATGAAAAATTGTAGAGAAAATTATCAAAAAATGAACCAAAGTTGAAACACTTACTGCGCAGCCGTAATTCCAGCAGACTTTCTGAAAATAAGTCTTGATTCAAGAACTATAAATATCTTCTGCATTCTGCAAAATATAAAAACGAAAATTGAGGCAAATGAATTTAAAAAATAGGCAATTATCAAAAAATTGAATTAAAATCTACTTACTTACGTGATCGGTGGCTTTTTTTGAAATTCAATCCGAATTCGAAAATTGGTTTCTTCTGCTTCCTGCAAAAATTGAAATGGCTAAGTAAGTGGTGAGATAAACACAGACGTAAAAAATATATATACCTAGATACTGAGTCGCAAAATAGGGAGGGGGGGGGTAGGGTGGCACTTGTATACACAGACAAATTTTTTTTTTTAGTTTTCACTCGGGCCAAGGCTGAAATTTGTTAGACTGCATCCCAGCATTATGTAAAAAAAATTTCAGCTCAATTCGTCAACGTTAACACGTGCCCCACCCCCCTCGAAGTTTGAAATAATACACTATCCCGTGCTATCAGCGTTACGTCCACGACGCGCCGTGAGGATTCGCGTTAAGCGGGCGACACAGATTCTTTAGTGAAGCCGGGAAAAGAACAGTATGAATTACATAAAATGATGGTTGGCGGGTTACTGAGTGGAGGGGGAAGAGTTAGTATTGAAACAACTTCAAAATGTGACCCTGCCGTAAAGAAGGGACCTTACTGTGTAAAAAAATCGAGGTTTTTATTTTTATGTGTTTGGTTCAGATTCGGTGCCATTTGGATCAAAAACGTGAAAAATGAGATATCGATTTTTTTACACTAGGTCCCTTCTTTATAGTAGGGTCACAAATACAGATTAAAACAATACCGATTTTTTTAATAATTTTAATCAATGACAAAAAATGAAGTTTACGGCTCACAAGGGAGGTATACCAACTTGAAAGTAAAATTTTGAGCCCAAACAAAAGTTTAATCGAAAGTACATCATGAGAGGACTCTGTAACCAAAACTTCATGTGCGAAAGCGCGCATTTTCGAATTTTGGCGAATTTTTAAATTTTGAAATACCTAATAGCCTGAAAAATACCAAATTTTGATCTAATCAAAAAAAGAGTTGAAATTTTGTATATGCCCTATTTTCGACCCGCTGAATCGATTGAAAGCGGTTTCAAGATGTTTCGGAGCCACCAGAAAATTTTGAAATTTTCTAGCGTTGGAGAAACACCCATAAAAATGGTCCATTTGCACTTCAGCACCTATAATTGCGAATTGCCCATATTGGCAACTATTTATTCACTTAGAGCGCAAGTTTCCAAAATTCGTAACTTCCAGTTCTTATTTGCATTTTTCGAGAAAACATTTTCCAGGTTTGAAAAATTCAAAAGTATGCCCAATTGCTCAAGATACACGTTACGCGCTAAAACGCTGAAATTTGGTAGATATACCCAATTTTCAACCTTCCAAAATTTTCTGGTGGCTCTGAAACGTCTCAAAACCGCTTCCAATCGATTTGGCAGATCGAAAATAGAATATAACAAATTTCAACTCTGTTTGTTGATTAACTTGATTAGATCAAATTTTGGTATTTTTCAGACTATAAGGTTAAGGTATTTCGAAAATTAAAAAATTCGCCAAAATTTGAAAAATACACTTTAGAACATGAAATTTTGATTACAGGGTCTTCTCACGATGTACTTTCGATTATTTTTTGTTTGGGCTCAAAATTTTACTATGAGTTGGAATACCTCCCTTGTGAGCCGTAAACTTCATTTTTTACCCATTTTAATGTTTATTAAAATTATTTTGAAAATATTGTTTTAATCTGTATTTTAAATTTGTTTTAGTGCTGACTCTTCCCCCTTCACCCAGTAACCCACTAACAATCAATTTACGTAATTCATACGGTTCTTTCCCCGGCTTCACTAAAGAATCTGTGTCGCCCGCTTATCGCGAATCCCCACGGCGCGTCGTGGATGCAACGCTAATAGCACGGGCTAGTGTATTATTTCAAACTTCGAGGGGGGTGGGGCACGTGTTAACGTTGACGAATTGAGCTGAAATTTTTTTTACATAATGCTGGGATGTAGTCTAACAAATTTCAGCCTTGGCCGGATAGAAATTCAAAAGTTGAAAAATAAGTGCCACCCTAGGGGGGGGGGGGGGGGGGGTAAAAAGCAATACTTGATTGTATGGCAATAATAACTCGAGTGAATACTTGAACTCATAAAAAAAAGTGACAAAAGTTTCCATAAACTAAAATCTTAAACATTTTTCTGGTCATAATGGCAACTTTTCAAAATAAAATCTTGATTTAAACTTAATTCCTCTTCTTTTGCTTTTTGTAAAAATACAAAACGTAAATATACCTACTCTAACGTAATATCAGAAGTTAAGAAACGATAATAATTCAGTTACCCTTAAAAAAATTCTAGAGTAATAAAACCACGATGGGTAGAATTATTTAAAAATGGAATTATAACTTACAAGATCTTGGGATTCTTGACACACTTGATCCATTTTCCGGCAGTAGATTTATCTGCAAAAAGACAAAGAGAACACACCTAGGTAAGTAAATCTAGGCGTTACAAATTATCAAGGAACTACGTATTATTATTTAAATTTGTGACCCTGCCGGAAAGAAGGGACTCCGTGTAAAAAAAAAATCGATATCTTTATTTTAGTTTGGTCCAGATGTAGTGTAATTTGGACCAAATACGTGAAAAGAAAATCTTTTTTTGCACAAGGTCCCTTCTTTCCGGCAGGGTCACATTTATAAAATTGAAAAACAATAAAATATTGAACCTACATTATTAAATAGATACTTACACGAGCTTGAGATAAAATCGTTCTTCCTGAAGACTCGTGATTATCTTGATGATGACGGACACTGGTTCACAAATTATTCCAGATTAAAATAATAGATTCGTCTGAAAGAGAAACAGAAAAAAAAATCATTTTTTATCAGAACTGAATGGCAATCCTTTCAGAATAAATCGAAAACAAAAAATTAATTTGTAACTTACGTGATTTACAGATTCGATTAAACTTGATTCTTTTAAAAATTCCTATTT
This sequence comes from Pseudococcus jackbeardsleyi, assembly GCA_038380155.1. Lineage (NCBI taxonomy): Eukaryota > Metazoa > Arthropoda > Insecta > Hemiptera > Pseudococcidae > Pseudococcus > Pseudococcus jackbeardsleyi. The sequence goes on from CM076242.1 coordinate 9,033,728, forward strand.
CTTAATTGATCTTTGAAGCTTTTTAACATGCAGGATTTGCATAATTCATCTAGAGGAGAGAATTCTTTTCGAAAATATCTGAAACAAAAAAAAAAACAAAATGTGAAAATATATGAACGTTAAATGCTTAAAAAATGAAAAATAACGCGTGACCTTCGTTTGTTAGGTATTTGAGAGCACATTTGAGAGCACTGAGTTCGAATATTTGCTAATTTTTTGGCTTTAATACCTCAATGCCCCCTGCTCCCTATTTTTTGGGGAAAAGTATATTGTAAAATTAAAATTGTGTGTGACCTATCGACTGTTACTAATTTTAGGTCGTAGAATTCGAATATCGACTTATTTTTCAATTTTACCCCTTTCCCCTTGCTCTAACCGAAAGATATGTACGATTGATACGGGAGAAAGTCGGTTAGAATAAGTCGATATTCGAATTCTACGACCTAAAATTAGTAACAATTGATGTATCACACGCCATTTCAATTTTTTAATATGCCTTTTCTCGAAAATCGGGAGGCTAGGGGGGCACTTAAGGGTAAAATCCAAAAAATAAGCACATATTCGTACTCAGTGCTCTCAAATACCTAAAATACATCTTTAGAGACATTAAAACATGCAACGTAATAAGAAAATTTTGAACACTGAGTAAGTATAAATTACGTACCTAGAAATCTGATTTTTTTTCTGCAACGATGACGCACAGCTATTTAATCAGTTCCAAAACATAATATTTTTTCATGAATTTCAATCAAACTTATAGCAACTCTTCAATACCAGGACCTGGAGAGTCGTTCCATTCGCCGACGATAATAAATTTGAACAGCAAAACACCTGAAAAATAAATAAAGTTTCACTTCGAATTTCCAACAATTGCGACCTAGTAATAAAAATGCAGAACTCTTTGAATACCTGTCATAGAAAAAATAATCACCCACGAAAAAATACCACTACCGTTCCATAACGATTTACCTAATAATTCAACAGGATCATTAGAACTCCGAATGTCCGAAAGTAACAGGACACAATTACGTACCATACATGTAAATTTGATTTCAACTATGGAAAATTTTCAAAAAAAAAAAATGAAGCTGCAGGCCTCTATTGATTAAAAACTCACCTAAATCAGGCAGAAAAATCAAATGAAATAGGTAGGTAATTACTGTCTCATAATTATTAGATCCAAAGCAGAAAAATAAGCACCATCGACAGCGATAACAGTTCTCACAAGTAAAAAACGAAAATGAAACGATTCACTTTTCCTTCTAAGAAAAAAAAATAAATTAGTGGCGGGGGGAGGCGAGGATTGAAAACGCGATTCCAAGTCCCAGACGAAGATAAGCTTCGTGCGTATTTTTTTCTACCCAAAATGCGACCCAAACGAGGCTCAGAAACACGTTAAAATACACAACTCACAAAATATAATTACCTACACATCTAAACAGAACAATTCTAATTTTAAAAAATAAAATACGTACCTATTACATACTTTGCTGACTTCTTCAAATTCGAATTTGGTTCTGCAGTTCCTTCTCGGATAATTTTCTTCGAATTGCATTCTATTTTCAAGGTTCAACCAAAGTTAATAGGTAAGCATCGTGAAACTAAACATTCAGCGATTCAGCACTTGGAAACGAGAGAATCTGAAACATTCAAAATCAAACATAAAAATCAAAAGCTTGAATTGAAATAAATCGAAATAGAAATTCAAAAAATGAAACAAAACCATGAAATCAAAATATCACTCGTAAAAAATCATGATGCTCTCAGAGTGGAGCATTTCTACAATTTATGCCCCCTTTCGGAATTGAAAATTAATCGAATTTGTTATTCAGCAGAGAAAAGAAAGAGACCGCGCCAAATTTACCTACGACCTAAATCAAATCCCAAACAAAAAAAGATAGGTAAATCAAAACAATCAAAATTCAGCTCATAGTTAAGAGTAGAATTATGGCTTTCGAATCTCATTTTCTGGTTTGGATATTCTCAACGTCACAAAAATTAAACTAATTTCTGAAAAATGAAACGAAATTAAAATTAAAAGAGAACTAATAAAAAGGACAAAAGTAAAAAAAAGAAAGTTGAAAATTTAAAAAGAGAAATTAAAAAGAGAAAAAGCATGGGCTAGAAATTAAACAAGAAAAATAAATTTGAAAAGTGATTAGAAGCGAAAACAGTAAAATGAGCAGAATGGAAAGAATAAGAAATGTGATGTGAAAACCAGAAAATGGCGTGAAAGTGTGAAATATCGAAAAACGAAAGCGAAAGTAAAGAAGCGGCAAAAGCGAAGAATAATGTTGAGAAAACTATGAAATAAAAAGCAAATAAAAGTAGCCAGACCGGAAATGAAAAATTATAGAGAATGTGAAAAGTAGAAAAGAAAAAAAGTGTGAAAAGGAAAAAGAAAAAACGGCAGATGCTGATTGAGAGAAAAAAATTGAGTGAAAGTAAAAAGGTAAATGAAAATAAAAAGAGAAAGCGAAATGAAAAGTTTAAAAAGTAAGAAAATAATAGAAAAATTTAAGGTAAAAATGAGAAAAAGGAAAGTGAGCGCAAAGAAAAAAAAAAGATGTGAAAATAAAAAAGCAAATGGGAAAGCAGACATAGAACACTAAAGCAAAAAGTAATAAAAATAAAATGTCAGTGTAAAACTGGAAAGTAAAATGAAATAAATGAAATAAGAGAGAGAGAGAATTTTAAAAAATGAAGGCGGAAGTGAAAATGAACATGGAAAACAAAAGCAATGTAAAAACAATGTGAAATAAGAGATTAGCAATAAAAAAAATGAAAGAGAACGAGAAAGTGATTACAAAAGGGGATTTAAAAGCAAATGAGAAAGCAATAGTGAAAGAGAAATGAATAAATGAATGAGAAATGAAAATGAAATGGTATAGAATGCAAAAGTAATAAAGTGAAAAGAGTAGTAGAGAATGTAAAAAAGAGTCAGAAATAAAGGAAAGAGAACAGAAGTAAAGAAATTGATAAGGTAGAGGTAAGAGCTAATACCTGCCATAGGGCTATACATCTACATACCTGGACAACTGCCTATCTCATTTAGATGAATGGGGAAATCAAATCCAACTGATCTCGAACACCACTTTTCACACAAGGGCTTCACTACGTGATGGATGTAAAGAGACTAATTTGTGGTACTGCAGAAAACTCTGTTTTTGGTATTTCACTGTGGCCAGTAGAGTTACCAGTCACCGACAGAAGGAAGAAATTGGCTATATTTACCCTTTACAAAATGGAAAACCAAAATAAAATGAAAATTGGAAGTAAGAAAAGAAAATCAAAAGTAGAAGTTGAATTCAAAAGGTGAGTGAAAGTTGAAGAAATAACACCGAAAGCATGAAGCAACATTTAAAAAGGAATTTAAAGCAGAAATTAAAATGTGAGAATAAAAATCCAACGCAAAAGTAAAGATGGGAAAGTAAATGTGAGTAATGTACACAAACCTTAAAAGCAAAAAAGGAAACAAGAGAGCGAAAGTATGAAATAGAACCAAGAGTAAAAATAAAAAACAATACCTAAGCAAAAAAATATGTAGTAAAATGTGAAAGAAAAGCAAAACAACATCAATGAATGAGAAAAGGCGAATTAATAGAAAAAGCAAAGTATAAAATGAAAAGTGAAAACAATAAAGGAAAGTGACTGGAGAAGAAAAGGTGAGAGTTAGTGATGTACAAATTCGCGAAAAATCTTTTTGCGAGAATATTCTCGAGAATATTCGCGAATATTCGCGCATATTCTCGCATATTCTCATGCAAGACTCATATAGGTACACCAACACCTCCAGCCTTCACACAATTAAAAACAAGTGATCGATGATCATAATGAAAAAAAGTCTGCAAAAAGGTCGATAATATTGAATAAGTAACATTTTATAGAAGAAAATCAGACATCTGATGCAATAACAGTAATTACCTCGTCAATACCAGTATTTTGATATGCCACAAGCTATTTGAAATTTTTGGTTTCGAGAGAATATTCTCCTGAGCCTCGAGAATATTCGCGAATATTCGCGAATATTCTCAGATTCTGCGGGTGAGAATATTCTCCTTGACATCACTAGTGAGAGTAGATAGGAGAGATGTAATTTGTAAATGGGAGCATAATTGCAAAAGAAAAGGATAGTTATAAAATGAAAGCAAATTAAGTATAAATGAAAAGATAGTAAGTACATACCAGGTAGTTTCTTCCAACAGCACAAATAAATTAATGAATGGAAAAATTAAATGTAAAATATAAAAGGAAAAATCACAAAACACAAAAATCATCCCAAATGATGTTCTCTGCATAGTAGCTCAAATGCAACAAACTTCCAAATGAATTAGTAATGGCGATTTGCGTTGATCCAAATATAATACATGTTACCTAAATGGTCACATTAATCACATTTTACAACAACCATAGGGAATAATGCAGGTATTTACTATCACTCCTACACTAAGATATGTAACTAAACTAATTCCATGTTCTGAAAAAAACAAAACCAAAATGGAAATGGAAATAAAGAACAGATATTCATGAAACATAAACTTGATTGATTGAAATTAAATAAAGATTAAAGAGTAGAAAAACATATTAGAATAGAGACTGTGGAGATGAGAGGATTGCCTATATCCGCACCTTGAAGCTACGTCGTAAGAATGTAAGCAACAACTTCAAGGCAACATAATTTTCGTATCAGTGTTGTCTAGTGATGTCAGCTTGGTGATGAATCACCACAATTGGCAACACTGATACATGCTTCCGACATAGCATCACGGCGCAGGGGTATAGGCAATCCGCTCATCTTCTCAGTCTCTATAGGACTTGAACAACAAACCAAAAAAGAACTAGAAATTAAAACTAAAAGTATTAAGAAAAAGTAGAATATAAAATGAAATGTGAAAATAAAGAAGGAAAATGATGGAAGAAGCAAAAGTATAAGTAAATAGGGAAAAAGTAGTTTGTTAAGAACATAATTATTTTAAAAAATAGTAATGGTAAAATAAAAGCAAATTAAGAATAAATGAAAAGATATGTACTTACCAAGTAATTTCTCTTCGCAGTACCAATAGATTATAACTTTAAAAATAAGAAATAAACAGAAAAAAAGTTTTCCCTCAATTTTCTTTTGAAACTGCCCTTTGGCATCCATCGAGTGCATTCACATTGCAGTTGTAGTTTGCTGGGTTTAGAGGTGGTCCATCAACCTACTCTGTGGTACAGTACATTACAGGCTCTTGACGACCAGTTCAGCAGGCTTGAACCGTTTTAATCACCTTACATCATTGGAGTTGTCTATCAGTCCAACTCCCTTGATATTTGGGTGCTTTAACAGCCGCTCCTCGTAGTTCACTGCAAATCTCCGAATTTCATCTCCGACTGACTAGATATTGAGATCTTGATGAATTGATGAATTGATGAATTCTTCACAAATCTGTACACCTTCACAATCTATTTTAGAGCTACCCACATATATTTTGACAGCACTGTATCACCTGGATATGATTTACTTGCACATCCCCAGAGTGGTATGCCATATAACCATATTAGTTTTATCACAGCTAGGGAAAGCAGCCTTTTTGATTCTAAGCCAAGTTTGGATTGAGGTCCAATTAGCCACCACAACTCCCTCATTTTGGCTTTTACTTGAAGCTTTTTTTCTTTGATATGGCCCCTTGTTAATCTTGAACCAAGGTACATGCCTAGGTATTTCACAGATTGAGAATATGGCACCACTGCGCCAATAATGTTGATTGGAGTATACCCATAATGTCTCAAAGAGAAATCTACATGCGCTGACTTTGAGCCATTGGGTACAATATTCCATTTTTTCATCCAGTGTATTACTGCATCAGGGCAATCTGGAGTTTGTTAATTTCCTCCTCATAGATTTTTACTGGTAGCGAGTATTGCCTGCAAAAATTGCCATGTAGATATTCTAGTTTATTGGTATATCATAGGTGTAGATGAGGTACATATAAGGCGCGAACACCCCACCTGTCTTGCTTGGTCTCCATGATGGTCTTGCTCCATCCTGGCTAACACCGAATTCCCTATTGCTCAAATATGATGCCATGATCTCACAATATAGTCTTGATAGTATTTTGCTCATTTTGTGTATTAACCCGGCATGACACACACTATCAAATACTTGAGTAACATCTATAAATGATGCTGAGTAGAAGTGACGCTCTTCCAAGGAGCTACTGATCACACTAGTGACTCAATGTAGCTGCTCAGGTTAAGTGATGAGCTCTAAAGCCAAATTGGATGTCTGGAAAAATATTTTTCCTCTCGAAAATCAGTAAAATCCTTCTCATAATCAGTTTTTTAAACAGCTTTGATGGTACAGAAAGTAGTGAGATTGGTCTATAGGATGAGACTTGCTCAGGTGGTTTATTGGGCTTCCGAATCAAAATTATCTTGGCTTTTTTCTAGGCCATTGAGAATACTCCTGATCAAATTATGGCATTAAAAATTATAGTGAGCATTACTATGCCTTTTTTTTGGAGATTCTTTCAGCATTTGACCATTTATACCAATCAATTCCTGAGCTTTCCAACTACTAAGATTTGTATCAATTTCTTTTGCCACTTCTATGGGTCTAAGGAACTAGAGTGGCTACAGAGATCCAATAGGTTCATCTCTGGGTGTAATTAAAGCTGCTGGGTCACTATTCTATATTTGGTGAGGTAAAAAGACATCTTCAAAATGATTAGCAAGTGTTTCTACCTTTCCGTTATTTGATCTAGCCCAACTACCATCTCTCTTTTAATTGGCACTGAGTTTAGTTTGGGCTGCTTCAACTTTTTGGTGGCTTTCCACAATGAGTGGGCCAGCAGAGAGATTACGTAAGTATTTTTGACAGGAGTTATCCTTATACTGAGCAATTGTGGATGTTAATTTCTTGCATAGATAATTGTGGTGTTTTTTATCTGCCGGGGCTCTAGAGTAGTGCCAGGTACGATGAGCCTTCCTTTTCTCTGTGATTAGTCTTTTAATTTCGGCAGGGAGAGCATATTTTTTATCACTGTTGTCAGTAGCTGGGATAACTTCCTTTGCAGCAGCTTGCAGCACTTCTGTAAAGGTCACCACACATTAACAGACTGGTTGCTCATTGTCAGCATAACAGGAATATGATCTGATGACAAATCTTCCACAGCTTTCACTTCAGTGTTCCATTGACTGATTCCTTTCACAATAAAACAGTTAAGAACATTGGGTAGTTTCTTTGTGTCAACTAGCTAATATATAGGAGAATCTGGTGCTAAGGTGAGTGCTTTAGCTTATCAACAGTTTTCTTCAGCTCTCTACCTCTGGGATTTGTGAGACGTGATGCCCATGCTATAAGTTTACTATTCCAATCTCCCATGATGTAGTGATTTCCTAAGCATGATAGAAAAGACCGGATGTGATCCTGGGTCGTTTTAATGCTGGGTGGGCAATAAATTGCTGCAATCACTGTGTTTTGACCACCTAATTGGATTTTCACAATGGTTGATTGAATGTTTAATGTTTGGTTTTTTTCTAATTCACAGTGATTAATAGAGGAGCTAATAATCACTGCTGAACCACCAGCATTATTACTGGGATGCTCAATGGTGTAGATTTTGTATCTGGCTATCCTTATTTTTAACTACGTTGTGAAATGTGTCTCAAAGATCAGGGCAATATCAATATATTACTCAGTTAAGAATGACTGGAGTTTAAGATTACATCAGTATAGGCCATTTGCATTCCAGGATGCGATGACTATTGTTTTGTCCATGTTGTTTCGTTTACTACCTTGTGTAGGTTCTCTAAGGACTCCAGCCTAGATAACACCTGCACCTTAAATTCACCAAAGCTGCTCACAAGAACTGCAATCTGATCCACTACTGTTGCTAATGATACTATCTCACCACCGTGGTCTTTTGTTTGAGAACCATTTTCTGAATAGTTTGATACCACCTTTGTGTAGGAGTTTTCTTTTACCACCAGCTTGGCCTATGACTGTTTTATTCTTTGGACCACCGTTAATTTTTTTTTTTTAGCCTTTGCTGCCTTGAAAATTGAACCTCTCCAGTTTGCTGTATGAGATCCACCACAGCCTGCACATTTTGGTTCTGTAGTCTTCTCTTTTGTGCATAGAATTGTGGCATGAGACCCAGCACATTTTACACACCTTGGTTTTTTGTGGCAGAAATTTTTAGTATGGCCTAATTCTTGACAAATTTTGCACTGAAAAACTTCGTCTACCTGAGATCTTGGTTCTTCAATTCACACTCTCTGATAACCAATAGTGGGAATTTCGTAGGAATTTTTATTATTTAGACTTAGTTTTAGATCTACAAAGAATAGTGGTAATGGAACCTTCACTTTATAACCATTTTTTGGTCAAGTTTGGAAATAATCACATTTGTGATATTCACTGCTTCATGACCCACTGCTATTAGCTCTGATTTGCTAAGTCTCTTGCTCAGTTTTTGGGTGAAGTCCTCTTATAACAATTCTGAACAGTTTTTCACTTTTTAGCTGATAACTGTGATATTTAACTTTTTCAGAGTCAAGTGTATTTCTCTCATTACGAAATAAAGTTCAGATTTTCGTCATAATTTTAACTGTCCCATCACTTAGTGTTGAGAATATTGTATGCCTCAAGTATCACTCAGATAGGGCAGATAAGGGATGAATAAAAGTGAATTAACTTTATCAATAAAGAATCATATAATGAATCATACACATGGATGATTACCTGAGATGTCCCATCATTGGCACCGTAAGAATCATAGGCATCAAAGATAAAAGTATATCAGAAGTGACATGGCACAGGAGGTCATGATTAGGTATTGAATTGAAGACTTCAGAAAGAATGGGTTAACTGAGGTTTTTTGAATGCCCCCCCCTTAACATGTGCAATAAACTACGCATAGTACCTACTTGAATGGGTAAACATGAAAAATAATAATAATAATTCAACAAAAAGATACTTCGTACATCAAAAAACGGATTAATTTACGGAGAAAAATATGTAGACTTCATTTTCAAGAAAACATGGGGGGGGGAAAGGTCGGTAAAGCTGGTTAACAACAGCTCAAATGTTGTTCAAACATGTTTGCTGATGCACATATGTACAATAATTCTAACCAACCTGTTTAAAGTAGTAGAATCAAAACAAAACTTGAACCCCCATTTTTTTCAGTTCCACTTCAAAATTATCTTTTAAGCACTTACTGAGAGAAAATTGTGGTAAAGCTTATCCAGTCATGGAGCTTGTGGTGCTTTTTACCACAACAATGATATGAAAAATACCACACTTATAGTAAAAAAACATCACAGTTGTGGCAAAACAGTACCACAATAGTGGTAAAAAGTATCACAAATCAACGAATTTTTCCACAATCGAGGCTTTTGCATGCAACCTGCTGAAACAAAGTTTCATTTCATGGGTGAATGACATGAGAATTAGTCCGGCACATGGCAATAGGAAGGACTGCACCCCCCCCCCCCCCAATCCTTCGGGGCATGTTTTTCTTAAAGGGGACATCCTAAGGAACATTTTAATGATGGGTCTCCCCAAAAAAGTTGGCCCTAAATACAAAATGGCGGCCACTTTGATTGACAGGTCGGTTCAAATTTCATATTTTGCTCTGTAACTCGAAAAATAAGCGATTAAGGATATAATATACCATGATACGAAATGTTCTCCATAAAATTTCCTACATTTTATGTCATGGGGCCAATGCGTGAAAATGTAGCGTTCGCAAGTTACACGCGCGTGAAGTTAGGAGTGATAATCTAGTGGCATAGATTGTATTTTTTTGAATATAAACAGCGAAAGGCGGTAGAGGTGTGAAATTTGGTAGGATGAACTAGGACATCATGAGGAATTTTTTGAGCCTGGGATGCCATCTCCAAACCCCATACGAGAAAAGAGGGAGGAGGTTCTAAGGGGAAGTTTCAACCCCCAATTTTGAAATTGGTCTATCCGGCCCTTCTTTGGTGTCATTTCCATATGATTGAACCCCGCTGGATTCAAAAATGTCATTACTTTCAAAATCCGAGGGAGATAAGTCCCTCAAATTTGAGATTTCTCAACTTGTGTTTTCGTATTTTCCGTCAAAAGTGTCTGAAAAATCACATTTTTTTGGTCCAATTTTTCACATTTTTGGGTAAAAATCACAATTTCCGCTTGCCTAATCGTGAATAATCGCAAAATCAATAACATACCTATTCAAAATCAGCATCCTCCAAAATCTAGATTTCCACACTGAATCGGGAACGTGAGGAAATAGTATTCAGTACTTTAATCCACGATTACGCAAGCGGAAAATTTTGTAAAACTCATATTTTACTTTTAAAGTAGTAGAATTAGGGCAAAACGCCAGTCAAAAACCACCCTCCTCCACCCTTTGGTGGGGAAAGGAGGCTCTGGGTCTGTATTTATTTTGTTGTACATGTACTATTCGAATATCGTATTAAGAATTTCTATCGATGAATATTTTCTCGTGTATAGGTAATTAAATAATTGTGATTTTTACCCAAAAATGTGAAAAATTGGACCAATTTCAACACCTTTAGGCGCTGCTACTCACTCAGAGCAGAGATATTATTGCAGTTTGGCCATACCATTGCGGTTATTTGCGTACGTACATTCTTTAGTAGATATCATCACATTTGACGTGAAATATGGCAGTCTTCACCGAATGTATCACCAACCTTGAGAGATAAAGAACTGACCGACAAACAACCACAATAATACATATTATAACCACATACTAAATTCATTTTATACAAGTACGTACATTGCACTGTAAAGTTAAAACTACCAAGTGAACAAAGTCCATTTGAAAATTTTAAAATTCTACTTTTTTAATGAATTTAAAGTTTTTAAAATGCCAAGTTCCAAAAAGATACGTTATCGTATTCATGATATTCCTGGCCTACTCGAATATGACGATTTTGCATACGAATCTGTCCATGGCTGTGGTGGACATGACCACTATCAAAAACATATCTGTGCAAGGAAACTCTTATGAAATGGTAAAAGCCCAATTTCTTATCAATTATCATACCCTTCCAAGAACTTTCAATATTTTACTTTAGAAAGCCGCATTCGACTGGACCTCTGAACAAAAAGGCCTCTTACTCAGCTCCTATTCGTACGGCAGATTACTTAGCCCGATTGGAGGCATTCTGGCTCATAAACTCGGAGGCAGCACTATCTGCAGTATTGGGAATTTCGCCATGGCAATCATAACCTTATTATCTCCCTTCATCTTGTCGGTTGATTTTTATTTTCTATTTGTTATGTACTTGATATTTGGAGCTTTTGAAGTAAGATTTTTGGTGAATTTGATAATCAATTTAGAATCTTTCGTCTCCCTGTCCAAATTCATTTTCACCGAAGGAATTTTTGTAGTCTCTCATTTTGCCCGGAGTGTCTGAATTAATCGCTCGTTGGGCTCCAGAAAATGAACGTTCTCGATTCGTATCTTTCGGCGAAGTTGGATTCTTTTTCGGATCCATTGCGTCGTTCGTGTTTTCCGGATTATTGCTGGAGAAATACACTTGGCAAACGTTATTTTACAGCAGTGGTAAGTAACCTGACGTTGACCAAGGTCATCTAGAAGTTCAATTTGGTTTACAGATCTGCCCTAGGGATGGCTTCTTTTATATGGTTTTGGATTTGGTTATTGGTCGTTAAGAATGATCCGTCTGAAGACAAGAACATGAGTAAAGCAGAACGGATCTACATACAAGAAAATAAAGACTTTATTCCAGCAGAAGGAAAAGTACCAGAGACAAATTTTCACCGATTGGATGATTCATGACGACAATATTTTTACATTTTCTTACATCTGTTTCAAGTTGGTATATCCGTGGAAAGACATCTTGACATTTATGCCTTTATGGGTTGGTTCACTGGCCCAATTCAGCATTATCTGCGGCTTGACATTCACATCTGTTAATTTACCACAGTACATAAAAGGTATCTAATCAATTCGCATAATTTGCTCTTTGTTTTACATTTAATTTATAGAAAATTTTACATCGTTATTTTAGATACTGCGAACTCAGATATAGCTCAAATTGGATTTATTTCCACTATTCCACAGATTTGCGCTTTGATCTCTATGCCTATCTGCGGCTGCTTTGCTGATTATATAAGATCACTTGAAAAATTATCTAAAACCAATGTAAGTTTTCGTGATTATCAATTTCAGTGATCAGAAAAGTGAGGCGATTGATTGAGAAGAGCTTGAGGGATGGTTTCAAGGAAATTTGGAGAATTTAGTCTCAAAGAACAAAACCAAACCGGGTTCTGTTCGAAAAATTTCATTGAAGTATACCGATGATACAAACACTACAATTTGATGAAATTCCAGCTGGAAGGAAATCTTTTGATACCAGCTTCTCGATTTAAAAAAAAAAAAAACAAAACGAAAGTGACGTGAAAGTCAAACACTGGACCTTTTCAACTGAAATCAGTTTTTTTAATTTTTCCGAGTGATATGATCCCAATTTTCCCAACTAAAAAAATTAATTTTATCTTCATTTGGACGCAATTTGCTGCTCTTTCCTTTTCTTCCTTCATCCAAATCATGAAAATATGTACGAAAAAATCTGAACCAAAAATGTAGAAAATTGAAAAACAATTATTTGTAATTTTCAATTTTGGTTCCATTTTTTGAGAGATTTTTGGCAAACAACTGAACCAGTTTTAAAAATTATTAGATACGTTGGAACTTTTCATGTCTTGATTTAGAGAGAGGTTTGATATCTATTTCAAAGCTACTGAATCGATTTTTAAAATACTCCAGAATTATTTCATATTTGTGTTTAAAAGAGAACTTTCGGCAGCTGGTGCAATACCATTGAAATAATATCAAAGATGTGCAATTGAACATCACCTTCGAAATTTCACTTGTCTTCATTTTAGAAGACCTCTTGATGATTATTTCAAAATCTCGGAACCGGTTGCCAGGAATGTCTTATATAGTGGGGAAATTTCTGGTAACCAGTTTGAAACGACTGAAACAATTTCAAAAATGTTCATGATTTCATTTTTTTTAAAGGCTTAACTTTTGAAAAATTTTGTACAGCCAGTGCAATATTCAACCAGTTTTGTGGAATTTCCGACCACTAAATTCAAAATCAATGAACTGGTTACAAAAATGAAAACTTCACATTTTAATTTTTTGAATAAATTTTGATAACTACTGCACCAGTTTTAATAATAGTTAAAAATCTTCAAATTTCATTTCTTATTTCGTATTTTGAGTAATTGACAACCCCCTGAACTGGTTTCAAACATGTTCTTCAAATTTTTTGCATACCTTCATTTCTTGAAGAAACTGTTGATAACTGATTCAAAACTAAGAAATCGGGTTCAAAAAATTTCTCCGCACATTTTTTTCTCATCTTATTCGAAGGTTTTTTGCCTTTCAAGCTTTACTTCATTTAATTCATTTTTCGAAGAATTTTTAACAACTAAATCGATGCCATCGGAAAAAAATTCAAATTATATTGAATATCTATTGATTTTTTTAAATCGTAGAACCGGTTAATCAGGTATCCCAAGATTTTTTCATTCAAATCCATTTTTTTGAGAAATTCTAGGTAACTGGTTACGAACTACTGATCCGGTTTCGAAAAATGATCAAACTATTTTTTATTTACCTCCAATTTTTTGATGATTTTTTCGAACATCGTTGGTTGAACTGACTTCAAAAATGTTCATCTTCAAACTTTTTTCACACGTTCATTTTTAGAAAAACTATACAGAACTGGTTTTAGAATGGGTTCATCTGCAAAACCACCAAACTAATTTTAAAGCAGCTCTTTTGAGGAGTCACATCAACAACTTTGTATCTATATTTACTCAATTTAAGCTCATTCATCTCACTAGCTCTTCGAAATCAAAACTGATTCCAACCAGTTATATGTACTATGTGGTCATAGGTAGAATCCCTTTCTTCAACATTCTCAATGGGTACTTGATTAATAATCATTTTGCTTGTTCAACAGCTTCACAAAATTTTTGCCAGCGTTAGTTTGTTTGGGGCTGCTATTTTCTATGCCATTACTGCCATCAGTCCAAACTTTATTGTAGATATGGTAGCTATATCACTGTTTCAATTCTTCAGCACTCTGCTTTTAGTCGACCTAACGTAAGTAAAACGGAATACTGTAACAAAAATAGGACAAAATGAAATTTTCTTCATTCCTTATCCTTCTTTGAATGATCACAAAGTTGCATGTTTCCCTTGTCGAAAAATTTAGAGGCCACGAGGAAATTTTGGAAAAATCATAAACTTTCTTACACCGAGAAGTATCTCATCTCAGAATAAAATTTGAGCTAAAAAAAATGAAATAAAAAATACACCATAAAAGAAGCCGAAACCCAAAATTTCAAATACTGAACTGCCATTTTTGAACTTTGGCAAATTTTTGAGATTTCAAAATTTATAAAAATTTTATCTAATCAACAAAAACAGCTAAAATTTGGTATATACCTTATTTTCGACCTGTCGAATCGATTGTAAGCGGTTTTGACACTTTCCGGAGCCACCAGAAAATTTTGGAATTTTTCACAGCTGAAGAAAAATCTATAAAAATTATTCATCCCAAAGTTATAAATTTTGGAAAAATGTACTTGAAGGTAATCTGCGATTATAGAAGCCAAATTGTTATTATAGACCATTTTAATGAAGGTTTCCTGACTTCGAAACGTCTCGAAACCCCTTCGAATCAATTCGACAGCTGATCATACCTAAACCCCTTAATTTTTTTTGTCCTGTTCATGCCTGATCAGGTCTGATCAGGTATGATCATACCTGCTCATGAACGGCCATTTTTCAGGCCTGATCAGACCTGATGACTTTTCCCTGGGATACCAAATTTTAACTTTTTTTGTTGAATAAATCAAATTTTTATATTATTTTGCAGGACTTTTAAGGTTATTTTGAAATTTCAAAAATTCGAGAAATGCACTTCAGCACTTCAAATTTTCGATATGTGCTTCTTTTGAGAAGTACTTACTTTAGATTTTTTTGTTTGGGCTCAAAATTTTATTTTGAGATGAGATAAGTAGGTACCTCTCTTGTTAGAAGGCAATTTCGGGAAAATTATGACCTTTATTTTGAAAATTTTCCATTTCGAATCATTTTGCTCCTCTTCAATAATGGCAAATTCATCATCTTAGATTTTTCTAGGCATATTAATAATCCTATATTCGTATAATTTCATTCAAGGGTTTTGTTCCTGGATATTTCACCAACATACACAGCTTTGCTGATGTCCATCGTGAACACACTGGCCATTACTTCTGGTTTTATTGTCCCATCAGTGGTTGAATTCATCGTTTCATCTCATGTAAGTTTGAAGCAAAACTTAGCCAATTTCAGGAAAATATACCGATTCATCATCTTCGCGCATTAATTTCATTCTTTCTAATTTCAGAGTCTCTCTCAGTGGAACACATGTTTTCTACTCTTCAGTGGCATGTACCTTTGTGTGGCGTTACTCTACTTAAAATTCGTTTCTGCTGAACAACCTAACTGGACTAAATTAGATTCAGAATCTGATCAAAATACTTGACGCGATGACAAACTACTGCAGTCACAAAAAAAACCTATTGAACACCATGTGTAAAGAACTGATAAATTAAAATCATTCGGATACGTATTTTCGGCTGTTTTTTCTCCCACAGAAACAGTCGATTGCGACGGTTTCTATCGTGATCAGGATTTTTTTCAAAATAAAAAACACAAATGTACGGAAATTCGATCGAAAAAATTGAAGTTTGGAATAAAAAAAAAAAACATTTTCCAAAACTTTGGGATAGGATTTATTTTTTTACTTGATTCTTGAGCAATAGAAGGCGAGGATTTTATAGAAATCGTAATCTAAAAAACCATGCATAACATATTTAAAAAAATATTTTTAAATATGAAAGAGGGAACATTCCTCATTTTACCCTTCCAGCTGGCTTCTCTGTCACTCGATCAATAATGGTCCACCGATGCACAAAACATTTCATCAACTTATTTAACAGAAGTCGTAAAAGTGAGCAGTGTGGTTGCAGTCACGCAGGTGAATATGGAGTTGGTTGTACATATCAATTTTTGCCAGTACGCAAATACTCATGCTTTTTTCTACAAATTAGCCTTGATAGATAAAAAAAAAACATAGAACGACAAAAACAATTCTTTTATCACAACACCTGCTTAAACGATTTCGTATTGTCATTTATCTGTCGACCAGCAAGAAAGTAAGTAAAACTATCGAAAGAAATTATTTTTCATGTTGGGTACTTTCACCAGACGTAATTTCTTGTAGGTACATTTTATTTCAATCGATAGTAGAATTTTATTCAAAAAATTTTTTTAAAATCTTCTCGCGATGAAGAGCATACTGTCGAAATGCGCAATTCCGAAAAGATTCATCGTCGTCTTCATGATATTCATGGCTTACTCCAGCATCACAATTTTGCACACGAATTTATCAATGGCTGTGGTGGACATGACCACGGTCAAAAACGTATCTAGTCAAGGAGATTCTTACGAAATGGTAAGTTTTTAAAAATAATTTTCAACATAGGTATTTTTTTCATTCCTCACATTCAGACTTTTCATCAAAAAAATATTCTCAGAAAGCTGAATTTAATTGGACTTCCGAACAAAAAGGCCTAATATTGGCCTCCTACTCATACGGTCGTTTATTCAACCCCATCGGAGGAATATTGGCGAATAAACTCGGCGGAAGTACCGTCTGCAGTATTGGGAATCTGGCTATTGCAGCCATCACTACACTGTCTCCTTTTTTCTTGAATTTTGATTTTTACTTTTTTTTCGTCATGTACGTCATGTTCGGAGTATTCGAGGTTTGTTTCATCCTTTCAAAATTTAATTCATTCGATGAAACGAAACATTCACCGGTGTAATTCCAACAGTCTCTGATTATTTCTGGGATACCCGAACTCATAGCTCGTTGGGCTCCTCCAAATGAACGTTTTAGGTTCATTTCGTTCGGCGAAGTAGGTATATTTTTCGGTTCCATCGCCTCCTTTGTGCTTTCTGGTATGATGTTGAAAAAATACCAATGGCAAACGTTGTTTTATTGCGGAGGTGAGTAAATTGACGTAACGTAACGGTTTGGAAACTATAGCTCAACTTGACAAATTATTTTCAAGGATTGGCTTCTTTCTTATGGTTTTGGATTTGGTTAATTGTGGTCAAAAATGATCCATCCAAGGACAAGCATATGAGCGAATCAGAACGAAAATATATCCAAGATGAAATCAATTACAGCTACGATGAAGAAAAAGTGAGCATTTTCATTGAATTTGAATACCTAGGTAATAGGTATCGATAAAATTCCCCATAGTAGAATTCATTCCTTGATATCTTTTCACAGTTGGTGTATCCGTGGAAATCCATAGTGTGTTTTGGACCTTTATGGGTTGGTTCCCTTGCCGAATTTTCTGTCATATGTGGCAACATTTTCACAGCAGTTTTTTTGCCTCAGTATATCAAAGGTAAATTAAAAATAATCTCACAGCTGCCTACTAATGTTCAGGGATCTCGGAGGGAGAGGTCTGGTCCCTCCGGCTCCGGCTCCAGAAATTTTTGAAAAATGCCTCCGGTTCCAGCTTCGACTCCGGCAAGGTTAAAAAGGCTCCGGAGGGCCCTCCGACGATGAAAAATCAAAAACTTTGTGGAATTATCATGAAAATAAAACTACCATTACTTTTTGAAAAACAAAAAACAAGTCATTTTTAGCTATTGTCGTAAGAAAAACAATAACGGACAATTTTGATAGTTTTTAGGGAAGAAAAACTGAAAAATTCTTAGCAGTAAAATTAAAAATCAGAGGAGGGACCTCCGGAGCGAGGAGCCGGAACAGTTCCAACGTGGTCCCGCCGGCTCCGACTCCGGAATTTTTTTAAAAAGTCTTTCCGGCTCCGGCTCTGGCTCCGAGATTTTTACAAAAGCCCCTCCAGCTCCGGCTCCGGCTCCGAAAAAATCGTCCGGAGGGGCCCTCCTCCCTTCGGCTCCGCGGCTCCGCTCCGGGATCCCTGCTCATGTTTACCAATTATAATTCTATTTTTAGACACTGCCAACTCGGATATTGCACAAATTGGATTCTTATCTACACTTCCACAGATCTGCGCCCTAATTTCCATGCCAGCCAGTGGCTGTTTCGCAGATTACGTCAGATCTCTGGGGAAATTGTCCAATACCAATGTAAGATCTTACTGTCGCGCCTATTTTCAAATTTTTTCAGAGCTATCAAATGGCTCAACTCGACCAAAAATTTCACGTTTATTCATAGTGGCTTTGAAAATGACTAGTAAAGGTACCTAAAATGGATCCTTTTTTGTCGTTTTTCCAAAATATGAAAAATTGGAGCCGAATCCGCCATTATAGGGTGTTGAAAAATTTTCAAATTGTCGTTTTTCGAAGAAACGACAGGAAACGACGGATCCAACATACCTAAAATGGATCGTTTTGAGTTGTTTTTCCAAAATAAAAAGATTTGAGCCGAGGCCACCATTTCAGATGGTTGAAAATTTTCCAAACTGTCGTTTTTCAAAGAAACGACAGGAAACGACGGATCCATCATACCTAAAATGGATCGTTTTGAGTCGTTTTTCCAAAATAAAAAAGATTTGAGCCAAAGCCGTCATTTCAGTGTGTTGAAAAAATTTCATAGAAACGACAGGAAATGACGGATTCAACGGTGAAAATTAAATGAAAGGTTTGAACTTTTTCAAAATTTTGTCCACTATTCAAAAAGGGATTGGCTCCCAAGAGCAGAATCAATGTTTCAAATTTAGATTTTACATACAGAAATTTGGTTTGGAAATTTGAAAATGAAAAAATCGGCAAGAAACCTAAACAAGGATTTTGAAAAATTCTCAATACCTACTCAACTGATCTTTTCAGAGGGCTAAATTTTAAAAAAATATGATTGTGCATAAAATTTTTTGATAGGTATTTCCTTTTTTTTTTTTTTTTTTTGAAGAATACGACCAATTGAGATGAAGTTTAAGATGCCCACTAAATCACAAAAAAAATGCATTGTTGCACAATTTTTGTATTTTTTCTTTTTTCACATTGAACATTTTCAATTTTTTCGCAATTTCTCACCATTTTTAGATAATTTGAATTTTTGTATCCACTGGTCATTTGAAAAATTATTAAGTTCAAATTTAAACCTATTCATCAAAAATATTTTCAGAAGCATGAAAAAGATCCTTTCTCATCATAAATGAACTTTTTTCACGATTTTTTTAAAAAAATTCAATATCATTTTGTTTGTTTAACAGTTGCACAGACTTTTCGCCAGCATCAGTTTATTCAGCGCTGCGTTTTTTTATGCTGTCGCAATCTTCAGTTCAAATTTCATTGTCGATTTAGTGGCCATATCTTTATACCAGTTTTTCAACACTATCTTATTGGTTGATATAACGTAAGTCTGCAGTTTTTTCGCAACGAAATGGCCGATAATCCGGCTCAGCAGTTTTCCAAATGTTTGCTCTAATTCATATTTTTTATTGTTATATTTTCTGCAGAGTTCTGTTTCTGGATATCTCTCCAAAATACACCTCTATTCTCATGTCCATAGTGAACACTTGCGCCATCAGTGCAGGTTTCATAGTTCCTGCTGTAGTGGAATTCATCGTCGTATCCGATGTAAGTCCAATCTACCAATAAGATCAGGTAAAAACCCACGACATTCATTACATTTTTTCACATGTATTTTCAGACTCTTTCCCAATGGAACATTTGTTTCGTGGTGTACAGCAGCTTGTACATTTGTGTGGGTTTAATCTACTTGAAATTTGTATCTGCCGAGACACCAACTTGGGCTGTGACTGAATCAATACCGATCGAAGCGATAAAATAATTTCCAAATGCGAATCGTTCTCGAGTGATGAATCTCCTGGAATAAGCTCATTTGCTCATTACTTGTAAATGAAATTGGATCCTAGTCCTAAATTCAACCCCAAGAAACGCTGATTCGATGCTCCAGCAATGCCTACATATTTTTCAAATTTTTCCATCTGTTTTTAGCCAATTTATAGCCGGAAAAACTGATTTTATATATTTCTATAATAAATAAACAATCCAATAATTTGTCCGACTTTTTAGTTGATGAAAGTAAAACATTTGCACTCGGGATCTAAATTCAATTTTTTTTTAGCTTTATCAAATTAGTTCCCAAGTTTCATTTATGTCAGCAAACCTCAAAAAAATGGCCGAAGGAAGGCAGAGCTCAATTGGGAATTCTGTAACGAGTTAGTGGCATGACCAAAAATAATTTTCTTGGTATGTATCTAATGGCTGTATAAGCTTAAACATAATATACGCAAAAAAAATTGAAATTTTTTGCCATCCTTGAAGAAAGAAATATTAGAATAGAAATTGTTGAATCCTTGGAGTCAATTTTTGAGGTCATTCAACCTCTGATATCTATTTATTAGATAATTTTGTTTTTAAAGGTATCCATTCTTTTCACTTTTTCAGAAATAATGTTCTGAATTCCTGAGACCAATTTTTTCTACTTTTTACCATCCAAATTTCAAATATGACAACTTTCATTCTTCTTTCTTTTGAAATTTTGCAAAAATTTCCCACAATTGAGGGGGGGGGGGATTTCTCCTGAAAATCCTCCAGAACAGGTCTAAGGCGAAATCAGGAATGTAAGGAATTTGTACTTAAAAAAACGTATCACTCAATATTTCAAAATTAATAAACGAAAAAATATAAATTAAACTACAGTGTAATCAGGAGTCAGGATTTTCTTTAGAAATTCGATATGATTTTTCATTCTGGGGGGGGAGGGTCCGACTCCTCTGCCTCTTGATTATGATTTTGAATAGTTACAATCATACGTAGTGAAACCAAGTTCTCACAAATTTGATTTTTCAAATCTTCAAAACGAACCTCCTTTTTTTGAAAAATAAAATTTCAGGCAAATATTTTTGACTTCAAAAATTTTTTTCGACTTTTGAAAAGGATTTGTCAAAAAATCCAAAACTTTTTCTGGTCTTTCAGGAAATGTACATTCCGTTTTGATCACTCATTTTATTAGCATTATTGAAAACATCGAAAAAAAAAACGAAAAGTAAAAAAAAACACCGATTTTAATATTTTGCTTCTTTGAATTTTTGCTAGAAAATGAGGGGGGAAAGTGACTTAAGGAGGTGGAAAAAATCAAAAATCCTTTTAGACGTGAAAAGTAACCAAAAAGTCCCTAAGTCGAAAAAAATGACCACCACTACAAAAGTGACCATGATGCCTGAAATACTTGAAGGGGTGACGAACTACAGCAGTTATCAAAAAAAATTATTTCTAATAATTATTTCCCCCTGTTTTTTTTCCACACCTTAGAATCAGAAATTTCTAGATTAAAAAATACAAATGAACGGAAATTCGATAAAAAAAATTGTAAAATTCCGCATTCTCAAAAACATTTTCCAAAACTTGGGAATATTTTTTGAAAAAAATATGCATTTACCTGATTTCTTGAGCGAATAGAAGGCAAACATTTGTGAAAAATGGTACCCAGAAAATCGCATCATCAAAGGAATATTTGCAATCTGAAATAGGGGACACTGCTCATTTCATTCCTTCGGCTGGCTTCGCCATCATTCCATCAACAATAATCCACCGATTCACAGAAACGTACTATCGACTTATTCAACGAAATTCGTTAAAAGGAGTAGTGCGAAAGCAATCACGCAAGAAATACGTATTTTGTACCTATCTATTTTTGCCAGCACGAACTATTTTACAACAGGCCAATAACTATATTTTTTTTACAAATCAGCCTTGGTAGATAAAAAATAAGCCATAGAAAGCGAAAACAAGTCTTTGATCGCAATAACTGCTTGTTCCATTTTCGTATTGTCATTTTTTCGTCGAGTGGTAAGTAAGTTGAACTATCGAATGAATTGGAAAATTCCCATTGTTAACATTGAACAAAACGTCAGAACTAAAAATGAATATTATATTTTATGTTGCTTTCCCCAGGCGCAATTCCGTATACCGTTTAAAAATTCTTCCACCGATGAAGAACATATTGTCGAAATGCGCAGTTCCGAAAAGATTCATCGTCGTTTTCATGATATTCATGGCATACTCCAACATCACAATTTTGCACACGAATTTATCAATGGCTGTGGTGGACATGACCACGGTCAAAAACGTATCTAGTCAAGGAGATTCTCACGAAATGGTAAGGTTTTTTCATCATTTTCAACATAGGTATTTTTTTTCATTCCTCACACTCAGACTTTTCATCAACAAAATATTCTCAGAAAGCTGAATTTAATTGGACTTCCGAACAAAAAGGCCTAATATTGGCCTCCTACTCATACGGTCGTTTATTCAACCCGATCGGAGGAATATTGGCGAATAAGCTCGGTGGAAGTACTATCTGCAGTATTGGGAATCTGGCTATTGCAACCATCACTGCACTCTCTCCTTTCTTCTTGAACTTCGATTTTTACTTTTTTTTCGTCATGTACGTCATATTCGGAATATTCGAGGTTTGTTTCATCCTTTCAAAATCTAGTTCATTCGTTGAAATGATACATTCATCCGTGTAATTTCAACAGTCTCTAATTATTTCTGGAATACCCGAACTCATAGCTCGTTGGGCTCCTCCAAAAGAACGTTCTAGATTCATTTCGTTCGGCGAAGTTGGTATGTTTTTCGGTTCCATCGCCTCCTTTGTACTTTCTGGCTTGATGCTGGAACAATTCCAATGGCAAACGTTGTTTTATTGCGGTGGTGAGTAAATCGACGTAACTGGACGGTTTGGAAACTACAGCTCAAATTGAGGAATATTTTCAAGGTTTGGCATCTTTCTTATGGTTTTGGATTTGGTTAATTGTCGTCAAAAATGATCCATCCGAGGACAAGAACATGAGCAAATCAGAACAAAAATATATCCAGGGTGAAATGAACTATAGTTACAATGAAGAAAAGGTGAGGTCCCGCATTGAATATCGAATAATTTGCCTTGTTGAATTTAATTCCTGGTATTTTTTAATAGTTGACGTATCCCTGGAAGTCCATAGTGTGTTTTGGGCCTTTATGGGTTGGTTCCCTTGTCGAGTTTTCCATCGTATGTGGCCTGATTTTCACATCAGTTTTCTTGCCCCAGTATATCGAAGGTAAATCAAAAATAATCTCACGGTCATCCACTCACACTAACCAATCAAAATTCTATTTCCAGACACTGCTGACTCGGATATTGCACAAATAGGATTCCTATCTACACTTCCACAGATTTGCGCCCTGATTTCCATGCCAGCCAGTGGCTGTTTCGCAGATTACATCAGGTCTCTGGGAAAATTGTCCAATACCAATGTAAGATCTAACTGTCACGTCCATTTCTTTCGGTATCAAATGGGCCAACTCGACCAAAAATTTTCAGGATCAGTCATAGATTTTTTTAAAATTTTTCTTACGAGTAAAGGTCATTTAACGAAAATAATTTGCATATGCAAATCGTTGGACTCGACGATTTTTTTAAAATGGAATTGCAAGCCTTTGAAATTCACCAAGATGAAATTTCAAATGAGTATAATGAGGGGGAAAATAAAATGGAAATGTTTGAACTTTTTCGAAATTTTGTCCACCATTCAAAAGGTGGTTAGCTCCTAATGGCGAATTCAGTGTTGCCATTTTTGATTGTGCATACCTATAAAAATTGGTCTAAAAAGGTGAAACTGAAAAAATAAAGAACAGAAATAGGAATTTTGAAAAATTCTCAATACTCAACTGATCTTTTCACAGGGCTTGATACCATTTTTAAAAATTACTTAGATAATATTTTTTGATATTTCTAGTTTTTTTTTTTTTTTTTATGATTACAACTCGTGGCGAAATTCAAGGAGCCAACTAAATCACAAAAATGCAAAATCGTACTGTTTTTGATTTTTTTTTTCTAAACTGAAAAGTTTACATTTTTCACAACAATTGTTACTTGCTGTTGGAATTTTAAATTTAAAATCATTCAATCTTTTTTGAATACTATAATACAATATGCGATATGGTCTCAACTAAGTGATCAGGGGTGGGGGTGGGGGTAAAGAGAGAACTTTCAAATCAATTATTTTTCAAAACGGGTTTGAAAAAATTCCTCAACATTGTATTCAAAAGAGAAGTTTCATGAGAATTGAAAAAATTTAGTTTCAGGACCACATCGTGCTTTCAAATGCCCCAAATAGAGCTCAAATCGAAACTCCAAAAATTTAGAGATTTCCATTCACGAGTACTTTTGATTATTTTTTAATTTTTCAATTCTTAAAGCACTTTGGACCCAAAATATATCGTGATTTTAAATTAAGACCAAACCAAAATATTTCTAAATTTTGGGGTTGCATGAATTCTCAATAATCAATACCTACAGCTTTCAAACGGTTCAAACTGAATTTTTTCGATTTTCAAATCAAATTTAATATCAAAATTTATAATTTTTGAGGCAGTTGTCTTTTTTTTTTTTTACAGAATTCTCAGTCCATTTCGCAAAAAGTAATTTAAGTCTAACTGAAAACGATTTACTTTTCTTTTTTAAAATCACATGGTTAGAAAAAAAGGAAACGATTGAAAGACACGTAGACAGATATTAATACGCGAAAATTAATTTTTTGTACCTTTCGACGTTCAAAATGATTTTTTTTTAAATTTACTAAGCCTTGCGTTTTTTTTTTTCAAAAATTTCATTATTATACAAATTTCTCGTCAATTGAAGTATCTTCAAAATTCAGGAGAAGGAGGATTTTTTTTGCATTTTCAGTAAAATAAAGATAGTAAAAATCTAAATAAAACTGATTTATTTTTTCAAGCTGAGCCGCGTACTTTTTCCATGCTCAAAATCTTCAAAAATATCATAAGTCATCAGCCATATTTTTGATATGATATTTCACACAAAAAGATCTCGTATCAATATTTTTTTTTTCAAAATTTTCACTTGGAAAAATCTCATTTTCTTTTCACTTGAACAGATCACATATTTTTTTCAATCAATACACTGATTTTAAATTTTATAGAACTAATTGAAAAAAAATCAAGAACCTACATTGCCCCCTCCCCCTCCCCCCCAAAAAAATTGTCAACAATCCGTAATTATTACAAATTTTTCAAATCGAAAATTCCATCATAAAATCGTCTTCACTACATTATGTAATTTTTGGCAAAATCGAAATAAAAAACCTGTATGCAATTTTTGTTTATTCAACAGCTGCACAGACTTTTCGCCAGCATCAGTTTATTCAGCGCTGCGATTTTTTATGCTGTGGTAATCGTAAGCTCGAATTTCATTGTCGATTTAGTGGCCATATCCTTATACCAGTTCTTCAGCACCATTCTATTGGTTGATATAACGTAAGTCAGCAACTTATTCGCAACAAAATGGCTGATAATCTGACTCAACAGCTTTCCAAATATTTACTCCAATTCTTATTTTCTGCAGAGTTCTGTTTTTGGACATCTCTCCAAAATACACTGCTTTTCTCATGTCCATTGTGAACACTTGCGCCATCAGTGCAGGTTTCATAGTTCCTGCTGTAGTGGAATTCATCGTCGTATCCGATGTAAGTCCAATCCACCAATAAAATTAGGTGAAACCTCACGACATTCGTTATATTTTTTCATATTTTCAGACTCTTTCCCAGTGGAACGTTTGTTTCATGGTGTACAGCAGCATGTACCTTTGTGGATGTTTACTCTATTTGAAATTTGTGTCTGCCGAACAACCAGCCTGGGCAGTGGCCGAATCAATATCGATCGGAACGATGAAATGATTTCCAAAGACGAATCATTCTCTAAATATGAATTTTCTGGGATGAGCCCATTATTAATACATGAAATTGGATCCTAGTCCTTTATTCAACTCCAAGAGACGCTGCTTCGATGCTCGAGAAATGCTTGCACATTTTTCAACATTTTTCATCTGTTTTTAAAGCGATTTTATTTGCTTTTTACTAGAAAAAAAATATTTTATACATTTTTAAAATAAACAAGTAAATACAATTTTTTTTTTGACTTTTTACTACACAAAAGCAACATTTTTGCACGTGTTCAGTGTTCACCCCAAATACATATCGAGAGAGGCTTATCATCAAAAAATTTCTCAGAAGTAAATCTATTTTCGTTCAACATACTTATGTGTCT
This sequence comes from Pseudococcus jackbeardsleyi, assembly GCA_038380155.1. Lineage (NCBI taxonomy): Eukaryota > Metazoa > Arthropoda > Insecta > Hemiptera > Pseudococcidae > Pseudococcus > Pseudococcus jackbeardsleyi. The sequence continues at coordinate 9,059,896 of CM076242.1, forward strand.
ACCGAGCGAAAAAAAAAATTATCTGCAAAACCTTGACAAAGAAATAATCACAGTGAAAATACATTAGATAAATGCGTAGGTTAGATACCTATTGAAAAGTAGCGCCTGTGCGGTAAATCAAACGCTAGAATCGTTCGGTTTGACCACCAAACCATTAAAATTGTTAGAAATTTTCAAGCGAGCGGGTAATTCTTGCTAATACGTATTAGTCGCAGTGAGAAATATTTTCAAATTGTTTGTGCATACAAAGTCATAAGGAAATGGGTCAGAACTGTCAAAAGTCCAGCATTATCCAGTAAGTGAATTATTTGTACTTCGTAACACACGCAGCCTGGTTCAGTTTCCTCCAGAAACTGAATTTTAATTTATCATTATTATACATCCGTCTTAAGCTTGAAAGAGCAATTTGTTTGGAAGATTCAATCCAAAGAAATTCTAATACTTTGAGCATCCTTAGAACACAATTAGTTATCAGTTCGGGTGATTAGGTATATTTTTAGGCGCTTCAGAGCCTCCGACGTGAAAAAAATAATAAAAAAAATGATATTATTTTCATTGAATAGTTGTAAAAGCATTTTCAATGGTTTTTTGCCTCAACTTCCGGAAACTTTATTTTTTGTAAGCGACAACACTGACGTAAAAGCTCGTTATCATGGTATATTCGTATTTTTCTCGCTTTTTCAATACATAACTATCGCTTCGATAACGGTTTTTGAGGCCCTGGAATTCATTCCTGGGGTATTCTCACTCTAGGAATCTAAAATTTTGAAATTTCCAACTCTATTGAGATGGTTTCCGGATTCCATTCCAAATTTTATCTCGGTAAAGCCACAATAATTAATCGAAGAAAAACAGGGCTCCGTTTGAAATTTTGTACTTGAAATTTTCATTTTCATATCAAACGGTTAATTTTATATCCTTCGAGATTTTTTCTCAGGATTTTATTGGTGGTAAAAGCACAGAGGATTCTAAAAAAAAGAGAGAGAAAGAGAGCCAAAAATTGGAATTTTTGACGTCATGGTCATTGAATAAGAAAATATGTATCAAAATTTTTCTATTTTTTCATTTCTATCGACTATTTTTCAAGTCACTTCATCCAATTAATCAGAAAATAACGAAAGAAAATTTTTAATTATAAAAGTCGATTTTTTCGATTTCTAAAATACATTTTATCGGGTAATTAATTTCGTATTAAAATGTATCCAATTTTTATAGATATGGTTTCCGGATTTCTGAGGCTAATTTTTTATACTTTTTCAAATCCAAATCTCAGGAAAATACACAAAACTTCTATTTGCCTTTCATTGTCATTTTTCAGAACTTTCTAACTTGTTAGGTTGAAAATAGAAAAGATTTTGCATTTCAAAAAACAGATCAGTTCCTGTTTTAAAATTAACGAATGAAAAAAATACAAAATGTAAGATCAAAGATTTGATCATGAGCCGGTATCTTTCCAAAGAAAATGGAAATGATATTAGAAAGTTATAAAGGTACGATCATATGTAAAAGGCAAGGCAAATTTTTGTTTTCACAAAAGATTTTAGTAAAATTCAAAACGAATACATTTTTAAAAAAATAAAATTTCAGGTAAATTTTTTTATGACTCTGATAAATTCTTTCATTTTGAAAAGAAAACGCCAACCTGAAAAATGAGCCATTTTCGTGTTTTGAAACCCCCCTCCCTTCCTCACAAAAAAATCATTTCACGAATTGAACTATTTTTGACTCGATTTTAGGAAAACTTGATGTAGTTATTGTGACGTCATGATGAAAATAATTTTTTCTTCAAGGAAGGAGGTTGAAAGGTTATGGGTGGCAGGACAAACCAGCACTAACGAAGCACAACCAATTCCATAAGATTTTTTTCTTCCAATTCTGATTTTTCAACAAATTTTCCCCAAAATTAGGGGGCTAAGGGGAAACTTAAAGGTGGAATCCAAAAAATAAGCAAATATTCGAACTCAGGACCCTCAAATACCTAACAAACAACAGGTCACACGTAATTTTTCTCTTTTTCGAATTTTGGCCCTTTCAAGGGGGCTAATACGAGGGTTCAGAGGGATGGAATGAAAAAAATCAAGTACAAATTGGAGATCAGCGTCTTCAAATTAGTAGAAATCAATGAGCTACTTCATTTTTTCGACTTTTTTGAATTTTGGTCAAAATTGTTGACTCCTGCACCTCTTAACGGTCCAGATCTCATCTTGAAAATTTATTGGTTGAAAAGAAGGTAAAAAAAGCTACGTACTGTGATTTTTTTCGGATTTTTAAACGGTAGCTTTCATCTTTTGTTCTTATCATGGAAGTTAAGCTTTCACCACCAAAGCTCAACTTTGAGATTCTCAAAATGTAATTATCGATTTTAAATCTCTTATCAATTCTCTTTCAAACCTCGCAATCAGTTTTCCCCTGAGTATAACCTATCACGAGATATGAGCCTTTAAAGTTGGATATTATTGCTAAAAAAATCGTAATTTCATAAAACTTTCCCCTCCTCCGCTTACTTGAGAGTTGGAGAAAAAATAATCGTGGTTTTAGAAATAGACCACTAAGGGGAACTCGTAAAAAAAAAATTGAACGAAATCGGAAGATCCGACTTCATTTTTGTCCTGTTTTAGTATGGAATAGCCTTATAAGGGCGCTAAAAATTCGAGAAAAATCACGAATGTTTTTATTTAAAAATTCAATTTTTTAAAATCAATTAAACTTAAAATTTTTTTTAAAAATATTTCAAACATAAATAATTAAATTTTTAAAATGCTGGGCTTCTCTGAGAGAAAAGGAGGGGGAGATGACCATGGACTAAAACATTTCAAGTTTTTTCCAAGTTTTTTTTTTTTAGGATCATTCCGCCACTATTTTCTACTTGGGCTGCCTCAAAATTTTAAAAAAGTTGAGAATCGCAACACCCTAATAAAAAATCACCCAACTTATTCAATGGACTAAAACTATTGAACAATACTCGTCGTATTCTTTGTATACGGTAACAAAAAATTGAAAACTTCGAGCGTCACAAATTTAAGTACATTTTTTCATAATGGACCTCCTACCTTGGTAAATTTTCAAAGTCGTATCTACTGATAAATAAAAATGAAAACGTCACTCAACTTTTTACGCAATCAGCAACGAAGGTGTTCAGGTTTTTATGTGTGATTATATTTGTACAATGTCGATAGTACTTTATTGACACTGATAATAACCCAAGAACACGGTTTCATAAATTATAATCTGCCAATAGTTTTTTGCGACTAACCAGACAAAAGATAAGCATCAAAATTTTTCAAAATCGGTATAAGTATTTTAGCTTCCAAAACCCACCTTTTCAATAAATTGTGTAAGTTTGAGTGCAGCTGCTTGAAAAAAAAAAATAAATACATTCGAGCTCCTTTAAAAATATGACATATCCAACATTGATAAATTTCAATGGATTCCTCGAGGTAAGTCTTGCGAACTAATGAATTTCCATTTCAGGCAGGACCAATCTCACAATTATCTATCTAAAAATGGAAAATTTAGGGACTTATTGTGGCAGATCACCGATCAAATAAATATCCACACCTGTGCTCTAAGTATTTATGCGTATTTTGTCTAAAAATCACGCAGCGATTTTTCGAGTTGAACAAACCTTGGACTAGACCATGTTACAAGCGGTTTTATTGCCAAAGAAACCGTGCATTCTACTGTCTTTATCAATAGGTAGTTAGGAAAAACAACAACGTGTGAATGGAAAATGGCACATTGATAAGGATGAAAACATCTACTTTTTTAAAAATTGCCTGCGCCATAAAATCTTGGAATACTTCGCAACCCATCCGATAATTCACAATAACAATCTATTGTCCTTCAGCAATAGGTAGGTGTATATTGAAATATAACCTCACGACGTTCGCAATACAGCTTTTTGTACGGTCAATGCCGAATTTCGGTATAGTCGAATGTCAATTTTGTGCGAGTCATAAAATCACACAGAAAAATTTGTTCAAGTGAAAATTTCGCATTGAAAATAAATTTTATTTCGCCGTTTGTATGAAATGGAGAAAATGTACTCGGATGAACGAGATGCTTCTTTGAATCTTTTGGAGAGCCAATACAATGCACTCAAGTATGGCGAATTTTTTGTAACTGATAATTCATAATTACAGTTGGTTTCGAGCTTGCATCAGACCGAATATTTTTTTACGAATAAATTCGTGATCAAAAACTTTTCGAACTGAAGTACACCCAGAACTACTCTCTAAATCTGAATCAGTCAAAAAACTGAAAATTGACTGATTAAACAGCGAAAAGTGTGCCACTGCTGATCAGTGAAATTTGACTGTCAATCAGTGAAAAATTACGGATTCAATTAGTGAATTTTCATTTTTGAATCAGTAATCTTTTTTTAACTATTGAAATGAATCAGTAGAAATTTAAATTTACTGATTCAATCAGTGATTAAATTACTGATTCAATCAGTAAATAAAAATTTTTACTGATTCATTTCAGTACTTAGTTGAAAAAATTACTGATTTAAAAATGAAAATTCACTGATGAAATCAGTAAAATTTTCACTGATTTCTACAGTTGCACACTTTTGGCTTTTTAATCAGTCAATTTTAACTAATTCAAATTTGGAGAGTACATGTAAGCCTGAATATAGAAACCATCCTTAGGTATCAAAAACTTATTTTTAATTAAAACTGATTTTGGACCAGCGTTTCCGAAAATCTAACCAGACATGACGCCCTGCTGCTCTCTAAATTTGAATCAGTTAAATTTCACTAATTAATAAGACAAAACTGTGCAACTGAAAAAATCAGTGAAAATTTTACCGATTTAATCAGTGAATTTTCATTTTTGAATCGGTAAAAATTTTAATTTACTGGTTGAATCAGTAATTAATCACTGATTTTAATCAGTAATTATTCACTGATTGAATTAGTCAATTAAAATTTTTACTGATTCTTTTCAGTAGTTAGAAGAAAATTACTGATTCAAAAATGAAAATTCATCAACTGAATCAGTAATTTTTCACTGACTGACAGTTAAATCTCACTGATTAACATTTGCACACTTTCGCTGTTTAATCAGTGAATTTTCAGTTTTTTGACTGATCCAGATTTAGAGTGTTTATTGACAGGTGAACAATAGGCAGTGTTGGCCAATTGCTTAAAACACTTTTATTTGTTTTAAACATGTTTTTTCCATCTGCTTGTTTTTTTTTTTTGAAAAATACGTTTTTTATATGCAAAAATGAATGAAATTTACAGTATTTTTAGCGCTGAGCGCGAAAAAAATGATTTAAAAATTCTAGCACAACTGAGAAGTGGGAACTGACTTGTTTACGATTATATTTTCCTAGGTTTTCAAAAATTTTAGCAATTTTTTATACAATGGATAACGAAAACTGAAACCAATGTAACTGTAACCAAATCTTATTAAACTTTTTAAAGGCCAAAAATATGTTTTTTTGTGTTTAAAACAGTTTTTTTACGTTTAAAACATTTTTTTTTTTTAATTCTCAATTATCACAAGTTTTAAACAGAAAAAAACATATTCTAACAAAAAAAACACTGTTTTTTTTTTTTTTTTTTAACACTGACAATAGACCCAATATCCTGATAATAATCGAAAATCTAACCAAGCGGAGTCGAAGTTCATTTTAGTGAACGAAATGTTCCAACGTTCTACGTTATGTGAACTCGAATACCCTCATGACGTCACTACTCATATCACTGAATGTCGTTTCGACTTTTTTTTTTCTAAGTCCAAAATATTTACGTCATTTTTAAACAGTTTAGAATTTTCTGAAGTTTTCCAATTTTTTTCTCATAATTTTCTTACCTGAAATTTTTCTGACGTGATTGGTCTCCCCTGGAATTTTTCCTGAGATTTTTTTTCACTGTTCAACTTACATATTTTTTGAAAAAATACTGAGAAAAAATTTAGACGTGGAGAAATTCTTCAAAAAAAATTACAGAGGAGAAAATTGCATCAGAAAAATTGCTATTGATGAAAATATGAGGAAAAAATTTGGTCGTGGAAAAATAACATCGGAAAAAAAATTCAGTTGAGAAAATTCGCAGATATAATAATGAGAGTTTGAAAAATTACGAGGAAAAAATTTGGAAAACTTTTTCAAAAAATTCTAAACTGTTTAAAAATGACGTAAATATTTTAGACTTGAAAAAAAAAGTCGAAACGACAACATCGGTATGAGCAGTGACGTCATGAAGGCATTTGAGTTCCAGTGTTGACTGTCTTGTAACTCTGATTCATTCGTTCAGTGACTCGTTCGTTTTGCATCTGGTTAAATTTTCAGCTATTTTTTCCCCATTGGTTAAATTTTCGGCTATTTTACATCATTAATCATGAGAACAATAGAACAATAGCTGGTGGACCTTTCAGAATGAATAGAATAGGAGGAGGGAGTACCTCAATTCCAAAACCATCTTCAGGGTAAACAGTTGATTTTTGAATTGACACTGATTTTAGACTTTTCGGGACTAGAATCTCGAATCTAGGGAGAACCAACTTCAAAACCGATTTTGAACCTCTAAGTATGGTTTACAAATTTTCGGAGCCGGAGGGACCACACCCCCTCTCTCCGGACCCCTGCCGAAAATTAAAAATTTTCAAGTTGAAATGCTTCTACATCGCAGCATTAATTGAAAAAGTCTATCAACAATTTTGTAAGTGCCACAAAAAAATTGGCTTAATTTTGTAGGTTTTCAGTAAATGTATTGATTTTGGTAATAATCAAAAATCTCACAAATTCAAGATTTTTAATTTTTCACTTCGAGGTGGAGGGCAAAAAGAAGTTTTGAGAAGTATTTTGAATGGCTCGAGGCTCTAGTAGATTAAAAAAAATGTACCCAATTTGAAGTTCCTTGCCTGTTTCTTCTTTTCAGACTAAGGATCTCAAGATTTTTCACAAGTTATCCTTTCAAAATGAACTACCTCCAAAATTTTCGTTAAAATTAAAGACAAATTCCTCAATCTGCCTCAATGAATGATGATCATTTCAATCATTTGATCACATAAAATTAACCCAAATCATATTTCTCCACAGGCAAATTTTAACAAATCCAGTTACCCCTTCACTATGGTTATCGAAACGATTAGTCGTCGTGATGGTATTATTTTCATGCCTGGTAGTCTCCCAAATTATACGAAACCACATGAACATCACTGTCGTAGAGATGACATCGAATAAAACTATCGTCCAAGGAAATATTACCATCGAACAAGTATGTGTAAAAATCGATAACGATATTTTGGCCAAGGTCATACAATGTTTCAAATAATCTGCATAATTTCGTTCCAGTCGGCGGATTTCAACTGGGACACAACTACAGTCGCATTGGTCATCAGCGTATTCCCTTACGGAGGCTTGTTCTCATTTTTCGGCGGATATTTCGTCAATAAATTCGGAGGATCGGTAACTTGCTCCATTTGCATGACCATTTCTGGAATCGCTACCCTACTTCATCCGGCAGCATTACGTATAGATTTTCGCTTATTTTTATTGTGTCGATTCGTCACAGGATTATGCCAGGTTGTTAGCATTTTTCAAGTCTGGCTAAAAATGCCACGAGACAGTTAATCAATATGTTCCCTTCGAATTTAGACTTTCTTCTACGTAAGCGTTATTGAAATGTATTCACGATGGTTTCCCAAAAAAGAAAGATCAAAGCTGATATCATTTAGTTTCAACGGATCCAACGCCGGCGTAGCTATTGCTTATCCCATCAGCGGCTATTTAGCTAACAGATGGGGATGGCAAATGGTATTCTATGTCTTAGGTGATGATCCAGCTTGATAATGACAGATTTTCGTTACATTTCAAAATCATCACAATCTTGAAATTTTCATATTAGGAAAAAGCAACGTTTCAAAATGTCAGTTTGGGAAACTGCGCATCGTTTGGATCGAAATGCTTCCAATTATGATTAATTTTTTCCAATTGTCTGATTGAAATCGTTGAAAGAAAATTTTGTGAAATACACGAGCCCAATTAACCCTTCAGTTTTCTAATCCTGTTTTTTTTTTTTCATTTGTGCAACTCCAAAGGCTGCTTACCCTTAATAATGGCTTTTATTTGCTTTACCACTGTGAAAAATCAACCCAACCAAGATAGACGAATATCTCAGGCAGAGCTCCTTTACATCACCCAAGGAACTCATACCGATGCAAAAACAAAAGTAAACATCGATTTAATTTCTTTGGTAAAATAAGAGAGCTGCAGTCCATCTCACAGACTCAACTTCACAGGTCAATTTACCTTACAAAAAAATTCTCACATCGGGGCCACTTTGGTCTCTCTGCAGCGCAATGTTCACTTACATGTGGATAGCCACAAATTTAGGGGTCACATTACCTTTATATGTCAAAGGTGAATCATAAAAATGCATTTTGTTTGACGCTCGGGCCAAAATCAATGAGTAATATTTCTTTCATCAATTTGTACAGATCTGACTCAGAAAAATACTGATCAAGTGGGCTGGATAGCTTCAATTCCGAGCACCGTTTACACTCTGCTATTTCCATTCGTCGGAATATTGATGGATCATTGCAATAACAGCGAAATTATAACGCCGACTCGGGTAAATTTGGAGAATAAATTTTTTTCCAACTCGGGTATGTTTTGGAAATATTCGGATAATAATTTTTGAATTATTTGTACAGATGCATAAAACGATGATAGGAATCGCGTTCCTTGCAGCCAATATTTTTTTCATAGCGGGTACTTTGATATCAAATTTATGTGTAACGTTGGCTTTCTTCGTTTTAATCGACGTGTTAATGTCACCGGCGCCTTTAATTATGGAGTAAGTAGACAAAATATCAGGAGACAGGCAATTGAGGGATAGAAGGTAAAATCTATGAAAATTTAAACTTAGATTTTCATACCAAAATCCGAATATTGAGAAGGAGGCAAAATCTTATACTTTTCAATTTTTGGAATTTTGAGACTCAATTGATTCAGGCAAGAAATTATATTGATTTTATAGGAGATAGGGATGAATAACACAAATGGACTGAATTTTTTTTAGCCAGTTCTCTCCTTCACTTCATTGCTTTTCCCTGGGAAATTTCATTTTAGTTGAGAAAACCAGTAAAGTTATTTGCAATAGTGGAAAAAACATCAAGAAAAATGTTAATTCAAGTTGGAAAATTTTATAGGTACTTTTAGTGATGGAAAAAAATAAATTATAGCCCGAGTGAAGCGAGAACAAAATTTTAAAATCAAGGATTAAATTTTTGATCAAATTAATTCCATAGTGTCCCACGTCACAATTTGTAACTGGCTACACTGACATACAAAATATTTCAAAAAATTTCCGAAATACCTATATTTCTGGTGATTGAAAAAAAAAATACATAAATAATTTTTTTCGATGAAAAAATAATCAATTTAAAGTCTACATAAATTTCGTATTTTGGAATTTTACGATTTGCTGTTGGCTACACTGGTGTATCAAATTTTCAAATTTTTTCCTTAATATTTACTTTCAGTGGTTTAAAAAAATTGTTCGTTCAATTACTCGATGAAAAAAAAATTATTCCAGCGTAATGAAAATTTTGTATTATTAGAATACTGCAATCCGCAACTTTTCAACCCCCTGGTAGCACTCTGAGCTTTGATCGGAGAAGGATGGTGATGGTTCGGGGAAACGTAGAAACTCAAATCGCAACTTTTTAAGGGCTACGACAGCCTCTCAAAAAATTTTTTTGACTAAAAAAACAAAATAAAGCGTTTTTTTTTCAAAAGGAGGTGCACTTTGAGCACCCCCTGTTCCCCTCCATTTGCCCCTTGGGGGCTCAAAATTTTTTGGGAGGTCTCCCACTCAAAGTAAACCACCCCACCAAATTTGGTCGAAATCCAAGGTACGGTTTTTTTTCACTCCACCCTAATGTTGAACAACTTTTTGGTTTTTTCGAAGTATTAGATGGGAGGAGGAGGGGGGTACTTTTTTCAGTGGCTACAAAAGCACATATCCAGTAGCGTCAGAAACTTTTTTGAAATGGGCATGATTTTTTTTCAGCGATTTTAGTGCGATTTCATTGATTTTTTGGTAAAAATTGGCTGCAGTAATTTTTAGTGATGCGTTTTTTTGGATCAAATTAGCGATTTTTTCCTTTCAGGAAACTATTCTGACACTCCATTGTCTTTAAAAAAATCGTTGCCAAGATTATATCTGCCACGCTTAAAAAACTAATGCCACAATAATTCATAGGATCTTCTTAATACCCTTTCTTACTATGTTAGGCGAGTCTGCGGCGCCTGAAAATAGGAAGACAGACAAACCTAACAGAAAATTCTCCAGCAACGGAGTAAGCCGGCTTGGTGACAGAGGAGGCAATTTTTCCAAAAAAATCTTTTTGAGGACTTGATCCTTGAAGAATTTTTAGCACCATTAATTCCAATTTTTAAACTCTCAAATTTAATCTTTCAGAATCAATACAGTTAGTTTATCGCCTGATCATGCTGGAATTGTAGGCAGCCTGGTGACATTTTTCTTTTCACTGAGCGGCATCCTTGCTTCAACTGCCACAGGTTTCATGATTGCAGATCACGTAAGATTCTTCAAATTATAATTTTTTTTTAAAACTGTGATAAGTGAGTACATCTAAAATACTAAAATTTATTCTACCATATATTTCTACAGAGTAGAGAAGAATGGAATCACTGTTTCTATTTAACATCTGCTATTGCAATAATTGGAGCAGGTATATTTGTAATATTTGGTTCAAGCGAATCTCAAAATTGGTCTGTGCCAAAAATTGATAACAAAGACGACAGCAAGAGATCAGAAAAATGTTGAAATAGAATAAGATTTCTGATATGCTGTACCTAGATCAATTAAACTTCGTACTCCACTTTGTAACAATAAAATAACATATTCAAATTGTTAATGGTTCTCGTTCAGTTGCCGGGGAGGTTTCAGTTCTGAAGAAGAAACAGAACTAAAATTATTTGAACCAAATTTCAATTTTAATGTTTTTATTCTACTGTACTTAGGTATTATTTTAAATATGATTTTAAATGTTTTATTATTGTTTTTATATTTATACCTATTTTTTGAAATATGATTTAAAATGTTTTATGCTTGATTTCAATTATTTTTTTAAAAAATGATTCAATTTTATGTAATGTTTATTTTTAAGTTGATTATTTTTTCATTATTGCTGTAAAAGGATCTTAGTTTGGGTTTTGACGCTGAAATGGAAAGAAACAAAAGTTTGTGTAAATTCTGATTCTGGTTTCAATTTTGGATCTTTGGTGTTCTGGTTTGAGTTTTGGGGTTGATCCAGGTCTTTGTTCGATTTCTACATCCTGTTTTAGATTTGAATTTTGGTTCAAATTCGAATGGTTAGGTACTTGCATTTGAACTTGTGATTTTGACGTCGATCAATTTTGGTTTTGGTTTCAATGAGTAGTTCTGATTCAAGCTTTGGTTCTAGTTTGGGCTCAAGGATTCGGGATTCGAGGATTGGTTTAACTAAACCCTTGGTTCAAATTCAAGTTTTGAATATGATTAAGGTTTAGCCTGCTAAAGGCGTTTTGAATTTTGGCTCAAGTTTTGTACAAAGTTTTTTGGTTCTGGTTTCTGGTTAAACTTAGCTACATTTTTGACCCTGTTTTTTGGAATGAATTCGAGGTTTTAATTGTAGTTTTGGTTTCAAGTTTTGACCCAAGTGTCTAGCAGTTTACTAAATTACACAAATGAAAAGATACATAAGTCTAGTTACCTATATTTTTCTGGCTTATTGAATTATTTACACCAAGAAACGAAAAAAAATCAAAGTAAAAAAATTTCAGGCTCGAAATTTGTTGAATCTTTCATGCCCAGAAGACTTCTTTGGTTTTGATTCGTTTGAATTTTTCGCTCAAGACCTTGCACTGATTTCAAATTTTATTTTGGACCCATTTTTGACACTGCTTGTCTTTTCTCATTTCTTATGTTTCCCCATTCCACGATTTTCAGCGAATTTCAGTACCAATTTAAAAATATATATATTTCTGATAAGATGTGGGACCAAAATTGAAAATTTTTCAATTTTATTGAGAGAACGAAAGAAGTAAGTATCTGAATTCTTATTTTTTTGACCCTTAAAATTCTTATAAAACGAAAGTGATAATAAAAATCATCCAAAATGATAGCATCGATTCCAAAAATCATTTCAAGATTTTTTAGCCATTTACCCTATCCCACTAAAACTATGGGACCAAGCCACAAACATAGGTTCAAAATTCAATGTTTTCTAACGAGAGTGAGAGGTACAAAAATTTTGAATTCTTCTCAGATTATGGACACCAAGCAGAAGTTTTGTAAACAAAAATTCAATAAAATTTTCCTGCATTTTTTGGGATTTTACAAGCTGAAAATTTTGAAAATTTGCCAAAAAAAAAAAAGTATTTGGGTCCCTGAATATGAAAGCAACATGACAACATTACACACTTATGGGTAAATAAATTCTTGAAAAACTTTTTTTTGCAGTTTTCCCGCCAACCTACCATTTTAGTATAGGAAGGAGCTATAGAATCGATATTTCCATCAAAAGTAATAATTTTCCACAGAGTTGGTCTGAATATGCACTCAGCACTCACTCACATAGACATTTTCCATCGCTGAACTGATAATAAAAAACTAATTCCTCCTTGTAAAATTATTCAAAAATTGCATAATTTTTTTTTTCTTTAAATAAGCATGACAGTAGGTAGTAGGTACCCATTTGTCGAAAAAAAAAAAAAAAAAAACTTGAGCAATGCTCCTAATCAGAATACATACTTATTGTTTTCACATTAAGTAAAAAATCAAAATTTTATTACTGATTAAAACAACAACAATGATTGTAGTGAAGAGTCAGAATAATTGACCTAATATAAACTCAAGAAAAAAAATCGACTTAACTTAAGAATCAAAATAACAAAAACAAGAGATTCGCTTAATTAGGTATTTTCAACCATCAATAAACATGACAGTGAATTAGTCTTTAGAACTTTTACACGAAGGAACCTCACTCAACTCTTCCGTTCCTTTAGCAGAAGACGAATAATTCGCCCAACGCTGAAGCTCACCAGACCCAAATCTCAAACACAACAATGCCACGGCGATATATTGAACGCTAAAAATAAAGAAACAACTGCTCCATTGCAATTGGCTCTAAATCACAGAACAAAAAAAATGAAACATGAAACTTTTCCCCTTCCTTTCTATAAAACCTAGTCACTCTAAAATACTCACTTTCGACGTGACAATGAATCCAACAATAATAGGGGTCAAAATACTAGACACAGTATACCCAGAGGTCGCCATTGCATTCATGAAAGCTGCATATCTGGGCGCCAAATCTAACACTAGCACTCTACATTGGAAATAAATAACATTGAAATCTTTTTTAGAAAGGAATGGATGCAAATTCAATCCACTTACTGGATTTCCAGGACCAAAAAAGTGATGAAAAATGAGTACAAGGATATGCACGCGATGCAAACGGTAAAATTTGGCCATAAACCAGCCGTCAGATATGTAACTGTGCCCATGAGTAATCCAGTACAAGCGTATAATTTATGAGCCTGAGGGACAAAATTGATTGGAATAAGAAAATTCATTGTTAGAGTAGATTTCGTGAAGACTTACATTGGTCAAGGAGAGTATTTGGTTAGATCTTATATAATCGAAAAGAAATCCAGTCAAGGGCATGGCAATAACCGAACAAATTTGAGGAATCATTGAAATATATCCAATTTGTTTGATATCGATATTGTTTGTATCTGCGAAAAATAAATTCCACGAATCAAATCTTTCAAACCAATTTTAAAAAATTTCCTCTTTAGGTACCCACCACTAATATACTGAGGTAGATACATCATCGTAAACGTAAATCCGACACCAGTCATGAATTTTCCAAGGCAGCCGATCCAGAAAGGCACACAGGTCAATATATCTTTCCAAGGGTACTCTAATTTCCCTCCATCATGAATTTCATTACTCAGCTCCTTCTTAATGTACACCTTTTCAGCCTCAGACATCCATTTATCATCGGCTGGATCATTTTTCACCACCAAGAACCATATTAAGGTCCAAATAAAAATCACGGTCCCTGGATCAATTATCAAATTAGGTTTATAAAATAGAAAATTCACGGAATAAAAATAAGATACCCAATTTACCAGTGGCATAGAACAACATGGCCCATCCCCATTCATGAAGAACCCATCCGGACCCCACAAATGATACAATAGGACCAGCATAGATGCCAATTACGCTGATGGAGATTATTTTAGCACGTTCGTTGGGAGGGGCCCATCTCGACCACAACTGAGAGACGCTGGCATAGGCAAAAGACTGTAATAAAATAAAAAATTTCGTCATCGAGGAGAATTCCAATATCATCGAATTTGTGATTATACCTCAAAAAGACCTGTCAGAGCGTTTCCAATCACAAATAGGTAAAAATTGGTGTGAAGAAAGAAAGGCAGGCAAAAGGTGACCAAAGCTGTACAAAATATTCCCACAGTATACATCGTGCTGCCTCCAATTCGACCTGCGAATGCTCCACCAATGGGTCCAAAAAATCGACCGTATGCCAAAGAACTGATCACCATTGCTTTTTGAACCGAGGTCCATTGAAAATCCGGCTCCTGAGAGAGAATTGCATTAATTTCAAGTCTAACCAATCCAATTATGATTTATATTCAGAGTAATTCACAGATCGACATAGAAAATTCTGCTTGAAGTTTAATGGTGTGATTTTTGCGGTTTTTTAACCCTGATCTCGAGGAAAATAGCGAAAAAATTCTTTCACCCAAAGATTTTTACAATTTGAATTTTTTTGGAAATTTTTTGTGTCTGCACTTTTTGATACATTTTCGGCACTAGAAGGCAATTTTTAGAGCAAATAAAAGGTTTACCTACTAAATGAAAAAAAAGAGAATAAAACATGAATTAAAGAGCATCAAATTCCCACTCTGTGGAGTTCAATTTGTTTTTTCCCAGGAGGCTTCGCTTTCGAGATATTTTTATGAGTAGAGACGACTTCTTTTCTTTTTTTTTATTGACAATATCTCAAAAACCAAGTCTCACTAAGAAAAAATTAATTGGACTCTCCAGAAAAAATTGAATGCTCTAAAATTTACGTTCTATTAATTTTTTTCGTCGATTCGGCTCTTTCCTCAAAAAACTAACTTCAAGTGCCAAAAGTTCTCAAATTTTTTTTCTAAATGTCCAATAAATAATTCGAATTGTGAAAAATCTTCGTTTGATGGAATTCTTTCACTTCATTTTTCTTGATCATAGCTTGAAAAATACTACAACCCTCGCTCAATAAACTTCAAACAACATTTCAAAAGCTTAAAAACATCGATCTTTAATTGGTCACTTACCAATTCAACGGTTGTATTCCCATCAGAAATTTTTTTAGGGGATGTCATCGCCACCACAGCCATTCCAATATTGGTATGCAATCCGAAAAATATCACATACCCGATAAAAACCATAATCACGATGAGGTACCTTTTTGGAAACTTGGACATGGTAACCACAGGCATGCTGAATCTACTTCGTAGGTAAATCACACCGCTATCAGAGAAACACGACGCGGTAACTGAACTTGACTAACCAGTTTAGATCGTTGTTATTTTAATCTTGTCTCAATTGCCACTGCACTATTTGATAACCTCTTTATTATCAATAATTTAGACAATTTGTTTTTAATATCTCGCATGTAAAACTCTTATAATTTTCAAGAACCGGTATCAAAACTAGGTGTACGCAATCGAGTATTAGGCTGTCACGTGAAACAATGTAAACAATATAAATGCGAATTTCTGCGTTGAGTTTTATTATTTCGACAAACAAGTGGGGATCATTTTCAGCTTTGAAATTCAGATAACGATGCAATACTTATTTCATATTTTATGATGAGGGGATTCATTGTATTTTTTTTTATTCGTTTCATTTTTTTGTGGAAAATCCCACAATGAGGTCTTTAATACAGCTTTTCAATTTGTTTGAAGACGAATAGGTAGAGGTAAAATTATGGGAAGATGGAAATCTTGATTGAATAAATACGAGTTATGCGATTTTTGAAAAATTTTATTAAACACATAAAACACTCATAGAATCGAAATTAGAAAAATTCACGAGATTCGTATCGATTATATTTTTTTCTCAATTTGCTTCAATTTCCATTCTTAACTTTCACAAATCGAACCAATGCCAGTTTTGAGGGGACGGATTTGGGACCTACTTCCCATAAACTTAGTTTTGTCTTTATTCAACAAAATTGATTGATAAAACTTGATTTTGTGCACCACCACCCCCCTCCCCCGTCCATCAACAACCTGATTCAACACCACTTTTGAACATTTGTCTTACATTTTGATTGCAAAATATTGGAATAATTTGAATAAAAAACGAAAAATCACAAATTTTTTATGGGCGAAGATAACAAGTGGAAAATCTGAAAGTTCATAAAATTTTACCCCTCTTTCTTCGATTTTTTGCCACCGATATCATCCTTTCATTTTCAACGGTTTCAAAAAATACTGAAGTAATTTTTTAAAAGAACGAATGTTTTACCCCAAAAAAATTGTTTCCCCATTTTTCACTTTTACTGCGACAAAAAATTTCAAATACCACCACAAAACCCCCATTCTTTGTGCTTTTTAAAAATGCGAGAGATGTAAAAAAGCTGAAATTTTTATTCATTCCAAAAGAAAAATGAAGATAAATTATGAGCATCTTAAAATATCGACTGAAGTGTAGTCAAAATTATTCAAAAATGGAAATGGAAAAAAAATCAGTGAGAAGAGGAAAATTCAATTTCGTTTTTGGAGGTCTTGATAGACTACAACTTTCAAGTTGCCCTCCCCAATGAAAATCTACACTTTTTTGATGAAAATTATCACAATGTGAAAAAATGACCAATTTTGGGGTCTTTAGCTTCTTCTTCTGAAGTACTTAGATAGCAGCATTTGTTGGGTATATTCGGGAGGTCTACTTACTTACATAATAATTTTATAAAAATTCATTTTTCTCGATAAGTCGATATTACTCTAAATGTAGATCTCATATTATTAACAAATAGTGAAGCAAACTTTTCGACATGATGAAAATCTTATCGCATTAAATTATGCAACCTCTTCAACATAACTGCAAAATGAATTGCATAGCTGATCAAATCCAACCAATTATTTCGACATATTCACGGACAAGAGCTACAAAAATCAGGATGACTGATGGGAAATAATTAATAATTTCAGATTGGTTTTAGTATTCCACATTTAGGGATATTCAGGCGGCTGTTTTTTCTTTTCACTAAAATCGTGGCATTCCTCAGGAGAATAATTGGCCCAAGACTGCAATTCCACGCGAGCGAATTTTGCATACAATAACCCAATGATGGCAAATATTGCACTAAATATAATGAAACACAATCTCCATTGTGATTGGCTCTGAAAAGAGCATTCAAAAAATGAGAATGATTAATGGTGATGGAGGGAGAATCTACCAACTCACATGAGAAGTGACAACAAATCCAACACCGATGGGAGTCAGAATACTGGACACTGTGAAAAAGGAATTTGTAATGGAATTCATGAACGCTGCATACCTGGGAGCCAAATCCAGGACCAAAATTCTACAAAAAGCGACGATGAAATATAAATTACAAATTTTTTCAAATTGAAAGAAGACGATTTCAAAAAATGAAAAAATTAGAGGTACTATGACTTACTGGACACCCAATATGGTGCAAGTGCTAAAAAACTGAAATACTGATAGGAAAATCATACAGATGGTGAAATTAGGACACAGACCAATGATCAAAAAAGCCAAGGTACCAGAAAACAAACCAAGGCAGCTGTACAACTTGTGCGCCTGAAAAACGGACCAGATTATTGAAAAAATTGGTACCCAAATTTTTAAACTGAATTCATCTGCGGACTCACATTTGTCAGGGACATGATTTCATTCGATCTGATATAATCGAATATTGATCCGCCCAAGGGCATCGCTATCACTGAACATATTTGAGGGATTAACGAAAAATATCCTATCTCTCTGATATCGATATCATTTGTATCTGCAAATCCAAAGAACCAAAAACGTATTGGATTTACCCAAAATTTCTCACAAAAAATAATACTTTTTCATAAGGAAGAACCGCAGTAAGAAAATTTCCTGCCTAGAATGTAATTTTTTCTTTTTCAAAGTACCACTTTCTTCAATTTTCCAACTTGAAATGAAAATTTACACTGTAAAAAATACTTCCTTCTGAACATTTTCCAATTTGGTCCTATTTTTTCAAAAAAAAAAAAAACAAAAACAAAAAAAAAACAAAAAAAAGAAGAGCTAGCCCCTCCGACACTTTTCTCTTGATTTTATACCTTTAATGTATTGAGGTAAATACATCATGGTGAAAGTGTACCCAGCACCGACGGAAAACTTGCATAAACATCCCATCCATAATGGCACACAAGTTACAATATCTTTCCAAGGATACACCAAGTTTTGGATTTTAATTTCATCATTAATTTTACTTTTAATGTACTTGCGTTCTTCTTCAGAGATGTGTCGATCCTCCGAAGGATCATTTTTCACTACCACGAACCAGATTCCAAACCAAACTAATGTGGCTATTCCTGAAGGGAGATAGAGGGGTATAAGAATGATAGAATTTATTGGATCTTTTCTTACAGAACAAGAGTTACCACTGGCATAGAACAGCATCGACCAATTCCACTCGTGGAGTATCCAACCAGAGAGTAAAAAAGATACTATGGAACCTCCATAAATACCAATTACACTGAAGGAGATACATTTGGCTCGTTCATCCGGTGGAGCCCAACGTGACCATAATTGTGATACACTCGCATAAGCACAGGCCTGCATAGATTATATTTTAAATTCATTTTTATCATTATTCTTCAATAATTCATACCTCGAAAACACCAGCCAATGCGCTGCCCAGCACGAACAGGTAGAAATTCATGTACAGACAAAATGGCATACAAAAAGTTATGACCGCAGCACCAAAAACTCCCAATGAGTATAATGAACTGCCTCCTATTTTTCCGGCAAAGACTGCTCCAAGGGGGCCAAAAAAACGTCCATATGCAAATGAACTGATCACTGTGGCTTTCTGAACCGAAGTCCATTCGTATTCCGGTTTCTGTAGAATATTTGTAATGTGCACGAAGCATGTAGGAAGGACTTTCAAACCATCTCATTTTGTAATTTGAAAAATTATGCCATTTTCAATTTTTCTTCTCTATTTTTTGTATACCTTTCCCTCCCTCCTCCCACAAAAAAACAACAAAAAAAAACAGAAACATCTTGAATGAAAGAAAAATATCAGTCGATGGCGACTGAAAATATGTATTGAAAAATTATGGAATTTATACTTTTGAATGCATTTTTCTTTAAAAAAAAACCAAAAATACTTTGACGTCGTTAAATTTTTGTAAACTGGTTTTCTACAAAAGCTTCCACTTCAAAATCTTACCCCAAATAATTTTTGGGGGAATTAATATGCCCAGGCTCTGCTTTAGCCCACTCGTGGACTTCCATAATACGTATGCTAAAATATTCACTCACCATAATATTCGTGCCATTTTCAAGCGAAATATTCTTCACCGACGTCATTGCCACCACAGCCATTCCAATATTTGTGTGCAAATAGTAGAAATACACGTATCCAATGAAAACCATCCCAACAATCACATATCTTTTGGGGATTCTCCATGGCACCAATTTCTGCATTTCGATTTCTGCTCGATAAGCACATCTATTGAACAAAATCAAGCATAAAATGATATTACTTTTTTGAAATTTTTGGGTACGATTTACAGTAGCTCTTCACAATGAGTACTTTTTTTTTTGCCAGATTATCCTCATACAATAGTTTCCATTCAAAGGATATTAGATAGCGTTAAATTTAAATACATTGAAAAATTTTCAAAAGGAAAATACTAAGTACTTACAAAATATCATCAACACAAATAAAACGGTAACAAATCCAATAAGTGGAATGTAAATAATACTCTGATCACGAGTAACAAATTTGATGGGTAATTTTAATTTTTATCACGAATACGTTTGAATTGCTAATTCGAAGATTAACTTAGATTTTCAATAGCGTGTGAGACGTTTACTTGGGCACTGTTTCTTGACTAACATCAGTTCATTACAGAAAAACAAGTTGAAGGTACATAATGATGGGTTAATGTATTCCAAACCTCTCCTCTTCTTCCATGAACTCATAATTTCTCAAATGAAATGATACTATGTAGTATCTCTAATCAACATAATATCCCGGATAAGTTATTTTTGGACTGGGAAATTGAATGATAACGCAAATAACATCATTATTAGCTAGAAATTGAAACATTTAGGATAAACGTGATCAATCATGTCATATTTTCATGTGGCCTTGCACGTGGTAAGGCATATTGCTAAACCACAAATACAGAAGGATATTGAAGACGTTTAGATTGAGGTACCTAAATTTCAATTTTAACACATTTCAAAGCTTTAAAAGAATTTACTACTCCAATTTTTTTTAGATTTATTAATAATTATCTCGCTGGGGCACAGGTTTGCTGACCACAAGAGGAATCATCTCTTTGGGAATTCAACCTTTGGCTGGCTTGACGCTGATGAAAAGAAAAAGAGGAACTCTCCAGTTGGTGAAAGGACAGAGGAACATAATTAGCCAGGAACTATACACCAACAAAATACTATCTTTCGACTTTCGAGATGCTATATTGCTAAACAACAGTCAACAGTAGATCACCAACAACTCGCTCATAAACCTAGCCTTGGATAAAAACCTTGGAGAGAGTAGATGAGTCTCTGGTGCCTGAAAAAAGGAGCACTTGGCTATGAGAAACAACCCTGATGGAAAATCCTCTGGCAACAGAAGAGGCAGGCCCTTCACCAAGATATACCTAAATGGGCTAGAAACCCATTGAGATGAAAAATAACGCTTTCTTCAGACAATAAAGAGAAGAAGTGGGCCAATTTACTGGAGAAGCCGGTTGGTTAGCAGATAGTGTTGCATTTCAGCATAATTATGCCAAATTTGGCATAATTTGAAGATCGTTTAGCATGAATATTTTACTTTTGGCATAAAAAAATTTAGCATGATTTTTGACATCATTTGATTTTGAATTCAGCATAATTATGCTGTTTCTTCAACACCTTTTTTCTAAATTGAATAATTCTGACAATCTAGCATAATTTTCTTGGCATAATTTATTCCAAATTCAGCATAATTTAGAAAAATTATGCTATTTTTTCAACATCAGCATAATTTTAGAACAATTTGGCATAATTTGGCATATTAAATTGGACGGAAAACTGCACATTTTGCTTGGGGTGACTGAAAATAAATACCACAATGTCAAACAAAATGTTACTGAAGAGAATATGGTTATATTCCAACAGGAAAAAAAGCAAGGAGAACTCGGGAGAAGCGGATTAAAAAGCTGATGGACACAAACATCAGCCAGCAGCACTTCATCCAAAAGCCAGACAGGCTGAAAACTCACTGAAACAAGCTCGAAGCAATTCCTTCAAGATAATTTCAAAATAAATCACATAGATGATCAAATCCTCACATCCATTTGGGCATAAGAGTATCCGGGTGATTAAAGGAATCTACACCACCACACCACCACAATTCAACATTTCAATCAATAATTTATTTAACAAAAATTTGAAAAAAAACCACTTCAACATTTAAAAAAATGAAAACAACAGCATAAATACAAAAAATAATAAATAAAAATTTAAGCTCAGATTTGTTAATCGATCTATGTTTAAGGGCCTTCAGGGTGCCATTTTTTCTCCTCACTGGAATTCTGACATTCCTCGGGGGAATAATTAGCCCAATATTGCAATTCCACGCAAGCAAATTTTGCATACAATGAACCAACGATGGCAAATATTGCACTAAATATCATGAAACACAATCTCCATTGCGATTGGCTCTGAAATAAAGCATGCAAACAATGAAATGATCGATGGGGCTAAGGAGGGATTTAGCTACTCACATGAGAAGTGACAATAAATCCAACTCCGATGGGAGTCAAAATACTGGACATTGTGAAGAAAGAATTTGCAATGGAATTCATGAACGCTGCATATCTAGGAGCCAAATCAAGGACCAAAACTCTACAACAGCCGATGTTGAGATTACAACTACATTTTTAAAGAAAAATATCTCAATAAATGAAAAAATTGCAGATAGTTATGACTTACAGAATACCCAATACGGAGCATGTGCTAAAAAACTGAAACACTGATAGGAAAATCATGCAGATGGTGAAATTCGGGTAAAAACCAATGATCAAGAAGACCAAGGTACCAGAAAACAAACCAAGGCAAGTGAACAACTTGTGTGCCTAAAATGAAACCAGAATGCTTAAAAATGAAAGAAACCACATTTTTACCAAAATCCACTCAATTATAGACTCACATTTGTCAGGGACATGATTTTATTAGATCTGATATAATCGAATATTAATCCTCCCAAGGGCATTGCTATCACCGAACATGTCTGAGGGATTAACGAAAAGTATCCTATTTCTCTGATATCAATATCGTTAGTATCTGCAATTCCAATGAACAAATAATAGATTTGAATTAACCAAAGTTTTTCAGAGGAAGGATATTTTTTTTCAACATAAAAAGGGGAGAAGTTAATCCCTCTATTCTTCTTTGGCCCAGCCTTGATCAACTTGGGATTTCATACCTTTAATGTACTGGGGCAAATACATCATAGTGAAAGTATATCCAGCACCCATGGAAAACTTGCAGAAACATCCCAACCATAATGGTACACAAGTTATCATATCTTTCCAAGGGTATACCAGTTTTTTGGTTTTCATTTCATTATTAATTTTACTTTTGATGTAATTTCGCTCTTCTTCGGATATGTGTCGATCCTCCGAAGGATCATTTTTCACAACCATGAACCAGATTCCAAACCAAACTAATGTGGCTATTCCTGAAGGGTGATGGAGAGGTATAAGAATGATAGAATTTATTGGATCTTTTCTTACAGAACAACGAACAAGAGTTACCACTGGCATAGAACAGGGTCGACCAATTCCACTCATAAAGTATCCAACCAGAGAGTAAAAAAGATACTATGGAACCTCCATACGTTCCAATTACACTGAAGGAGATACATTTAGCTCGTTCATCTGGTGGAGCCCAACGTGACCATAATTGTGTTACACTGGCATAAGCAAAGGCCTGCATATGTTACATTTTATCATCATTGCTATCTCCAATATCATATTCTTCAAAAATTCAAATTTACCTCAAAAATACCGGATAAGGCGCTGCCCAACACAAACAGGTAGAAATTGATGTACAGACAAAATGGCATACAAAAAATTATGACCGCAGTACCAAATATTCCCAGAGAGTATAATGTACTGCCTCCAATTTTCCCGGCAAAAACTGCACCCAGGGGTCCAAAAAAACGTCCATATGCGAAGGAACTAATCACCATGGATTTTTGAACCGAAGTCCATTCGTATTCCGGTTTCTGTGGAATATTCATTTTGAGTATTATACGATTTTCAAACCTTCAACTTTGCCAGCGTCCACAGAAAATTGCCTCAGGAATGTCAGGAACTTTAAAAACTTTTCCTCTGAGGAGGATACAAATCTTTCCAGAGTTTAAATTCAAGAAATCTTGAAATCGGAAATTCGAATTTGGGATATGAATCTACTATGACGATTTTCTGATTTTGGATTGAAATCTGTTTTGTTGCTGATTTAAGATTATGAATTTGAAATACTATTTTTTAAATTGACCGTAATTTTAAAACCTATCAGAGACGCCAGTGCAAAAAAATCACTCTTTTACACACTCCCACCCACCAGAAAATCCTCCTGGTATTTGAAGTTTCCATGCCCAATCTGTAACACCCCCACTTTTCAAAAAAAAAAAAGAAGAGAGACTTATATTATTGTAACTCCTTTGTTAAAATTTTTTGTCCACCCTAAAATTTTTGAACTCTTATATTTGGCCCACGCACCCGTTTTCTGATTATATTCCTGGATCAATGTTTAAGCTTCAGGTTCAGACATCACATTTTGTTTAGCAGTCATGTCGTCATGTCGTGGAAAAATAAGGAAATCGAAGTGTCGCCGTGTTGGTTTGAAAAACAACCCTAGTCCATTTCAAAATTCTGATTTCGTTGAATTATTGTGATTTGTAAAAATGAATTTGCATCGGGAAAATTTTCAATTTCAATGCTGATTATTTATTTTCAACTTTTCAAGTGTTTGGATTTGGAAAATCCATAGAAATAAGTAGTTACAATTTTTTTTTCCAAGGTTCATTTATTTTTTCACAATATGTAACTGTCTGAAGTTCGAATTTCAAAATGAACTTATCGTTTTTTTTTGGTTTGTTTTTTGTTTCTACAGAATATTTAGTTATACTGAGAAATAAAATCGGTTCTAAATTGAATTGAAATCGTGAAAATCAAAATTTTAAATGAGAAAATGACAAACGAGAATGCAATAGAAGCGATTCAATTATTTTTAATGAAACGAAATTTGCTTCATATTTTTTATACCATTTATTTTTTTCAGGTAGATAATGTTTGGCCAATTAAAAGAAATAGCTGAGGGCTAATTTTTTTCACAATAACTGTCTAAAGCATAATAAGATTTAAATTCAAGATTAACGATATAATTTTTCTCCCATTTTATTCTATTACTTTTCAAAAATTACGAAAAAAAACCACACGAAGTCCAACGAAGGCAAACGAACACCTCCGAAACGAACCGAACACCCAAAGTGCTGTTGTAAATTAAGGGTTTCTATACTTATCCAAGTTCACTATTCATAATAATTCTGTTAACACCCATGCTCCACTTCTGCCCACTCTTGGATTTCCAATATTCGTAATGTAAGAGGTAATATGGCCCTACTCTCCCTTCTTACGAGATCTGACAACCCTGTGGCGGTTGGTAGAGGGTAGGTAGCGATGTATCTCTTGATGCATCGTTACATCTTTAGTATTCTTGGTAACGCGGCTCTGTCACGACTTAGGGTACTCATCAAGGTTTATAGGTCTGCCTTTGGCGATTGGGTCGACTCTGTCAGATCCACCTATAAACTAACGTATTTCGTTCGATATAAAGTGATTGTAGTGTTAATGTAATTAATTCGTTAAAGTAATTGCGTAATAATAGTATACTAATGTGTTCGTACTGTCACGTGAATATATTTATTATTACGAACGTATCTTGTTCTCGTTTCTGAGTAAAGGGAGAAGAGATCGATACCGCGACGCGTTTCGTTCGAGGGCTCCTCAGGAAGGATTCGGAACAAGAGACTGTTAGATCTAGGGGGCGCGATTATTCCGATTTGCAACCGAGAATCTTCGAGCCTAATCATAATACAAGGAGGGTGCCAGGAAAGAGATCTGTGGGCCCATAACAGATCCTGCTCCCAGGACATCCTATACCTCCCAAAAGGAGTATCAACGCCTTAATACCCTACGAACTCTAACATTGGCGCCTAGGCAACGTGGTTCTACAGCAGGCTTTCAGGGTAGCTCCCAAAGGAAGTACCAGCACCAGATCCACGGTGGGATCACCACACAACGAATTTTCCAAGAAGCGGAAAAATCGCCCAAGCCGGAGCGAAGTTCCATCATCCAGGATTTTCCAGGAGCAGGAAAACCTGAAAATCAAAGTAAATCGAATCAAATCAACGAAAATGGTAAATTCTATGTGATTACTCTTTCTCTCTCAAAATTTGTAAAAGTAAAAATTTAAAATTAACGTAAAATTTTCCCCCTTAACGTAAAATTTCTCACTTTGATCGTAAAAATTTCCCTCAAAATTTTAAAATCAATGAATCAAAATTATCAAAATTCCCTAATTAACGTAATTTTTTCCAAAATTAATTTTTCGATTAAATTAACGTAATTTTTTCAAGCACCTTCAGTGCGAAATACTGAGACTAGCTCAGTATTTAATTTTCAAAAATCTATTTTTAAGGCGAAAATTCTGCCGCAAGGTGGAAATCAAAATTCTGCCGCCGAAAGGTGTGCCAAATTCGGACATTTCCTCCGCAAGGAGTCGAGTACGAATTTTTCTTGGCCCTAAATTTTCAAAAATCGCCTATTTACATTGCAATAAAAATACAAAATTAACGTAAGAATTTTTTCTCAACGTGAAAGTGCTCTTAACGTAAGAAATTTTTCTTATAATTATCAAAATTCCAATTAACGTAAATTTCTTCAAGCAGAATTACCATTCAGGTACTAAAAAATGTACACACGTACGTAAAATCATCTCTAAATTGTGCTCCACTTCAGGAAAAATTTCCAGCCAAAATCAAGGTAATTCAAAAATTCTTCCGCAGTCCACCAGTAAAATTTTCGATTTCTTCAAAATTAACATCAGCCGACTGCACAAAATTATTAAAATTTTCGATTTTTTCTTCAATAAAAATAAGCAACGTAAATAGTGCAAGATGAAATTCTTAAAATTTCATCAAAAATTCAGTGGCAATTCCAAATGTAACGGAATCACAAAAATTTTGTCCCCTTCATACATTAACGTAAATTTTCAATTATTATTGCCAATTAATTTCTGATTAACGTAATTTTTCATAGTATATACGAATTCAATAAACTCCTGTCAAATTTCCTTCAATCAACGAATCTATTTCCGCCTGCTATCCAGCTTTGCTGTGAGCAAGGTGTGAAGATTCAAGAATTTTTCCAAAATTCTGTAAAATTTTCCACAAAAACGAATTCATTTCCGCCTGCAATCCAGCTTTTGCTGTGGGCAAGGTGCGAGAATTCGATCTCCTATCTCAAATTTTTCCACAAATTTCCATCAAGAATACATTTAAATACATCGCAAATACAGTAACGTAAATTTTTCTTACATCACAGTAACGTAATTTTTCTAGAAAAATATCAACGTAATTTTTTCTCACATCATTAACGTAATTTTCGCACATTTTATTTCAATTTTTTATCTAATTAACATAATTTCAATAAAATCAGTAGACAGGCGAGATGGAATGGCCATCCATTTTACCTACATTACTTTTGACACTGATGGTCATACTGATTTTAATATTCTCTCATTATTCTTCAAAACAGATTAACGTAACGTAATTTTTCTCAACCTTTTTCCATCATTTTTCCCAATTACATCAAGAATTTTATATCTTTAAACTAGAATATCATCAATTTTTCATTAAAATCGAAGTAACGTAAATTTCATTAGCCAAACGTATTTGCAATATTCCAACGTACGTAATTTTAACCGCCAGATGTATTTCTCAGAATTCCCTCCCAAATCCCTTTATCTTTCGATCCCGATCTTTTTCCAATTCTCTTTAGAAATCCTAAAAGCATTGAATTCGACTTTTTGACCATTTTAAACAAATAACGTAAGATTTTAAAACCCAGTATTTTTTTTTTAACCTGTCGGCACCTTCAGTGCACAGGCCGAACGTATCTTTTTTTTTATTTTAAATCTTGAATTCAATAGACAATAGTTTTGTATTTTTTCTCCAAAATCCCTATATTTTTTTTTTTAAGTTCTTTGTCAATGCGATTTTTAAACGATGTAAAAAGCAGCGGCCGATTGATTTTTAAAATGGTGAAAGCCTCGGAGAAGGCAATAAAGCAGTAAATATCCCTAAGGGATGACATCGAGCGGATATCCAAGGCCAGAATTGCAGCTGCACCGAGTATAATGACAAAGAAATGGTAAACGGCGATTTCCAGCCAACTTTCTAAATGTGAAGACAATAGCCAAGAAGGATCCAGTACAATACGTGTTCCAAACGTTCGAAAATCGGAACCGCGACCGTATCCGCTATTGTATCAATAAAAAACACGATTTTAAATAGCCGCGAGCGCCTCGTATGAACCTTTTTTAGCCGCGAGCCCAATACTCCGTTTTTATGTGACTTTTTCAATGTTCTCTTTTTTGTATCTTTGTCTCAATTCCGAGAACGTGATTTTTTAATAGCCGCATTAAATGCCGCAGACCAAATGTATTTTTTTTTAGTTGAAAACGTGATTTTCAACGACCGCGATGATCTTTGAACCTTTTTCTGCCGCGAACCTTGCATTATTTCCATGTAATAACTGTACTTTAACGAATCGCGAACGATCTTGTAAAGATCCACCCCCTATAGTGACAATTTGTGTAACCAACGACTGTACCCTCGATGCCAGTGGAAGTCACTGATCAATTTGCTCTCGAAGTGGTAGTAGCTCGACCATCTCAGCGTGACCTCCGACTAGCGACCGTATCAGCGGGTATCAGTGCTTTCTTCTCGTATTCTTCGCGTAATTATTTGAACATCTCCGATTTCGGGTACCGTGTAATTTCATCCCTCTCGAAAATCGACGTGAATAATTCGTGAACTCGATCGTGTCATACGAAAAGCAGCAGGCGTTCGTCCCATCCACTGGAGCCAGACGACCAAGCAGACTGACCTTTTCAATTGCATCCATAGGAGAAAGGCAGCCGAATCGTAGACACAACACCGACCTGGAATCATACAAAAGGACACAAATCCATTAAAATTTGGTATCGTTACGTAACAGTTACTATTTTATGATACAGTAGGAAAATCAGGTGCAGATAGGCATAATATATTTAGCTGTAATTAGGTATTTTTTAAACAATATTGCCTGAGTGTGTTATTCCGCAAAGGCAGTATTGGGGTGTGATTTTTCTTCCGCCCAGGGTGTTTTTAATTTACGTAATTACTGATAAAGTCGAGCCTCGTCTAGCCTATTTCCATATATTGAGTAAAATAGGGAATTGTGTGCGTAAGCATAATCGAGTTAAAATGGATAAAAATACATCCTGTCCTCCTACTCCTACAAAGTCTAATCCTAAAATTGACGAAAATTCGGAATCGGAACCTCTCTACGAAGAAATGTCGCCATTGAACGACAATGAGGTCATCGAACCGATAAAAGTACTAATCGAAGACATTACTAAAATAAAAGATTTTTGCCAAAAATCGGATGGCGAAAATTTCGAAGGAAAACCTAGTGTTCATGGACGTCCTGGTGACCGATATGAACCAGGAAAAAGCGTCTGGAGTACGTATGACGCCATCGAGGTAGTGATGGCAGCGGAAGCTTGGATTTTATTCAAGCTGAACCAATACGAACATATGTGCCCTCCAGACGATAACACCATAAGAAAATGCGCTCAAACCGCCTTAGGCGAAGTAAAACCCTTGATTGCTGGAATAAGAACATATCTATGCGAAATTCAATTCACCGATAAAAAAGTAGTTGACGTAGACGAAAATAAAAAAGAAATTATTCGACTGGCTGAAATAAGTTTGGACCATCTCAACCAATTTCTCAAATTAGCAGCCGACATCGAAAAAGGACTAATTCAACTGAAATATGCATGTACTGTTTATGACCATGACGAAGTCTTACATCTGGAAAAATCACTTCTGAACGATATTCTCCCCCAAGACCGCAGAATCAATTTTGACGAAAAAATCAGAACCGTCCACGACGAACATGACATCGCAAATCGAGCAGCTCAAGCTTTAGCGTACCGACTATACACCCACATCAGCAAGGGACCATCCACGAATAAGTTACGCACAAAAGCAACCGAAGCTCTAAAATACCAACATCATTTGATGACATCGGCTCGTGACTACCTAGAAAAAGCTAAAAACGCACCTTCAAATTCGGTTACAATCAGACACCTACGGTACCAAGCAGCCAGACAAATTGCAAAAGTTGGACTTGAATATGAAAAATTCCGCAAAATCATTAAAACCCACATCGACGAAATCGTAACCTCGGCCACAAGCAAAACAGAAAATTTAAACTCCTCAGGACGTTCGACGCCGGAACCATCTCAAAATTCTCCCATGGATGTATCGGAAACAACCCCCGATGAACCCGACGATCGACAAGGGGCAGAATCTCCGGAACTCTCTGCCTCTATTAACAGCAAAAAATTCAAAAATTTAGACAAAAAAGTGGACGAAAATTTCAAAGAAATTCAAGCCTCAATCAAGGAAATTTACGAACTAATGATTTTCCAACAAAACCAACTGGACGACTATAGAGGAGAATTACGCCAGGTGACTGTAATTACAGAAAATTTAAACGAAGATAAGAAAATTTTAACAGCTATGGTAGAAAAACTCCAGGAAGAAATGACTCATCAAATAGCAGAAACAGCTGAACTAACAGAAGGCCTGGACAACGACTTTGAAAAAATCGAAGAAACTCAAAGAACTCTGGAAAAACATCAAAAAACGCTGACCTTCTTAAATTACAATTTTCATGGACTCAAAAAATTCGTCAACTACAACAAAAATTCATCGAATACGAAATCCGACACACCTCCTCGATTCCAAAAGAAAAACTTTCAAAAACCGACTCCTTTGGAGACAGATGACACATTCGACAGCTCTTCAGACATACAGGAATCCGTAGAAAATACTCTCGACCTCACAGAATACGACATCGCAGGTGATGTGGTTGCGAAAATTCTCCACCAACATATTCACAAGAAAGATAAAACACCTCCATACATAAA
This sequence comes from Pseudococcus jackbeardsleyi, assembly GCA_038380155.1. Classification (NCBI taxonomy): domain Eukaryota; kingdom Metazoa; phylum Arthropoda; class Insecta; order Hemiptera; family Pseudococcidae; genus Pseudococcus; species Pseudococcus jackbeardsleyi. The sequence continues at coordinate 9,090,492 of CM076242.1, forward strand.
TGAAACTCTCTCCATCAAACAACTTCTGGATCGAATGACCACCCAACGTTTTTGGAAACCGAAAATTATAATCTCCATCGGAAGCTACGAACTTAATCACGGAATATTTCCCACCATCTCTCCCGAAGCAATCAATGATCTCAAACAACTCGTCAAATTTTTACACTCAATCGTAACAGAACAGATCATCTTCATCTTTCCTCTGGCTCGTCACATAAGAGATATGCAACGATTTTCGCGCGACCGAGCTGTTCACCTCCGAAAAATATTCAATGAAATCGAAAAAGACCATCGAATTCATGTATGGATGGAACCTCACCAATCTTTTCTCAAAAATCAAATTGCAACCTCCGATCAAAACGATAATTTAATTCCTGATACATACAAAATTGGCAAACTGGGAATACCGATCAAACATCAAAAGAAATTAATAAATATCATACTTTGTCAAGATGTAACACCGAAATTAAAAACTGAACCAGCTCCGAGTACCTCGAAAACGGAAAACGAAATCAAACCCATTGATAAAAAACCGAAATTAGAAAAACCAACCTCTGAAATCGCGATCTATGTTGGAAATTCGCCGCAATACGTACAGATCAACCCCGATTCGATTCCAAATTTAATTTCATCTGATGTTTTAAAGGAACTGAAAAAATTGGCTCCTACGGAGACTGCACCGATTCCAATTCCAGCACCTATAAAACTCGACATTGATAAAAAACTGACCATCGTCACCGAACAACATATTCAGCAAATAAAAATTCGTCTTCTGAGTCATAAGAAATTCATAATTCCATTCTATGTAACCACCGAAATGAAAAATACATGGGCCATCGGACGTCTTTCTATGACCATCTTAAATTTACCCGTTCCAAAAAATTCACCGACCAGTCAACATCCTTTGGAACACCACACCGTGAATTATCATAACATCGAAAACAAAGCGATAAAATTAATTGCTCGATTATCTCAACCTGAAACTGCAACAGAAGAAATCAATTACGCACTCGAAGCCCTTCAAAACAATAAAATCTTGGCCCGTATCACCGAAAATGCTGAAATAAAAATCGATCTAAACGCCGAAGTTCCAGCGAATACAATTTCATCTTCAGAGACTCTCAGATTTATACATGAATTCCCAGAAAACGTTAAAATTGAACAGAAACCCAAAACAACTATTACTTTCCCGTCTCAGAAACGAAAAGCATACGAATCGAGTATGTATGCAACCATATCCTGCACCATCAATAATAAACCAACGAAAATTCCATTTTCCATAATACAAACTGACGAAAAAATCTGTACAATTGGAAGAAATACAATGACATACATAGGCATGCCGGTCGAACAATTTCGAAAACCAGCAATCGAACAAGGGATAGCACCCCCGAAATCACCATCTGAAAAGAAACGAAAGTGTATCTCGTCCTCCTCTGGAGAAAATGAAACCAATTCAGACGACGACGAATATGAACGAATTCGAAAAAGCGGTAGATTTACTTCAGTTGAACGTGATGCAAAAATAAACGAAGAAATTTGCAAAACGATGAATGAAATAATAAATAGAAAAACACCCGCTCAGCTGAACAAAAGTAAAAGTACCGAAAGTAAACAACCCCCTACCGCTACAAACGACAACAACCACCCGATAATGACACAGGAACAGGTAGCGGCGATAATCGAACTCGAAGAAGATATCGCCGAGACCAATGACCTATACACCTCTGACGACGCGGATACCGCCAACAGTGAAATAGAATACGCCGATGCGCGGTCCGAAGCCGAATCAGAGTAAATAAACCACCGATTCCGACCTATTTCTCGTTCCTTGAATACCCATTCAAAAATCCTTTTTCCTACAGAATCACTTTCACTTTTCATACCAAAGAATTTCATTGAAATATTACCTAACATATGTCCCACCTTCATTTTCTCTCACATTTGTCCCATTCACATCACCTCATACCCCACTCATATTTTTACTCATTATTATGCCTCACTTCTATTAATCACATTATTAAAATAAATGTCACTTTTTACAAAATTAGAAATAGATTCGAATATTCTTTGTCAATAGCAATATTTTATCAAGTTAAACGTATATGTACAACATGTGTTTTCTTATCTAAAAATCACTCGATCTCATTCCTATTCGACATTCGCTATCTCTCTTCAACACACTATCTTTTATCCTTTTCCCTCACGTACACATACGACTGTAAAATTCCTGGAACGTATAAATATCTGAAAAACCCCTCCTACGGAGTATAGATTTCGACTAGAATAAACGGACGAATATATCACAGCCACATTCGTGTTATATACCTTCTCAGCGTAACTTACTATCTCGCTAATATAATTATTGTCATCTTGTCACCTTTGTATTGTAATAACGTGCATCTCGTATAAAATATTCAAAATGTCGACGAATTCATCCGTAAGTAACTTCAAATCTTTCATTTTTGTAATTATCTTTCCAGTTTTCCTGCTGAAACATGAAAACGAAAAATGAAATGTAAAGAATTCGCACGAATTTCCGCCTACGGTGTGATCGTGTGTTTTGTTTGCGTTCATAATTAGTTACGCACGTTTCGAAAAGAAAAATCATTGAATATAATCTGTAACAATTTTCAACACTTTCGTACACGTACCTATTTCTTGAATTTTCGGTGTGATGCGCGTATATTTATCCAGTGATTCTAAATTCCATTCAAAATTCATTCTTCACTCATTTAAAACTCTTTTCCATTTCGTATAATTTCATACTTACTTCAATCTCAAAATTACCTCCTAACATATGTCCCTCATTCTCAAAATTTACTACCTCTCTGCTACCTACCTATAATACCTATCAAGGTATAAACCATGTTCGTATGTGTATGTGATCGGTACACTGCATCTCGGGTGAAATAAATCAGATTTATTTTAGCTGCGGTGCAAGAAAAATAGTTGATTCTCGTTTTGGACCGAAAATAGGTAAAACGCAACGTAAAATAGATAAATAGGTAACCGTACTATATTCGATGCGCATCAAATGCAAATAAAAATACATTACGGCGTACCTATAATTACAAGAATTGAATTTTCGTTGCATTGCACATACCTATATACATATATTTCGACACAAAACTGAGCGTCATCTATTCGTACTGGTCAAATAGATACCGAATATGACGATACCTACTTGTTCAAATTCCATACCTATATTCCCAAACTTTATTCATTAAAATTCGTAACAAAATTTTTTCCTTTTCACCTCATACATATGCTCCATTTACGTAGACCTCCTGCATATGTCCCCACCTCGATTTTTCATTATTCTGCTTACACTCAAGCATATGCCTCAAAATTCTATATTCGTAATTCCGATATCCAAATTTTAATCTCAATCTCCTTTTCTTTTATTTACATATGCCCTCCCATGTAGCCTTTTCCCAATTTTAAATGTGGTGCAAGGGGCAGTATGGTACGTTATGTATACCTACACGCTCCCCACCACATCTCCGCACAGTTATACTCTAAAAACTGGATACATATGGCAACATCGCACTGATACTAAATCTACGTATGCGAAAATGATCATTTTTTTTTTTTTTTTCTTTTTTTTTCAAAATTTAATCATTCCTCCAAAATCCGTTTCAATATTTTTACATCCCAATAAAATCTCCAAATTCGTCGTATTTACATTGTTAATAGGAGAACGAATGCACAGATTGCATGACCAAAGAGACGACCATCAAAGCATACGAGGAGACCATTTCAAATTTGACGGCAGCCCTATCATTATCCGAGGCTAATAAACGAATTACAGTATTGGAAATCGAAAACAAATTCCTAAAAGATCTAACGAAAAAAGCGGAGCGACGGTGTGAAGTGGCAGAACGAGAAAATAGAAATTTAAAACTGGAAAAAGCGACGAAAACGATCCAACCAATCGACAGAGTAAATTTCGCTCCTATGGAGAATATAAGACCACTACCAACACATTTTACCGCCGCAAAATTCGAGAACGAAACATACTTTTTTATCGACGACGTACTACTATTGGGCTCCGGTTATATAAAAATGGTAGTCACGGAAATTACTCTCGGTACAATTTATCACGAAAATTCGACGATGTTCCCGGCCCACTGCCCGTACCTGGACGCCCTAGGCGGAATCACTCTACTCGAAGAACTTCCAGGAACGCCGAAAAAAGTTGCTATATCGTTCGGACATCAAGACATCATCAATGAAGTACCGATTCCGAAAATTGTCCAACGAATAGAAAATATCATTACCCTACTCAAGAACAGGGGCACGGAATTAGTCATCGTATTCCCGGTTCCGAAATCTAATGCCAACGACGAAATTCGAACGGACTTAAACATCGCCCTAATGAACCTCCAAAGGAGTGAACCGGTAATGGTAACATTCGCATCGGACTTCTTGAAATGCAATGTGACACTGCCATCATCGGATCCAAATGTGAAATCAATCGAACACCAAAAACTCAGAGAAATTCGAAATCGTATGGTTCATCAAATCCAAATGATAAAGAAAGATCTGAACTCTCCCAAGGAGTAAAACATCGCTAGACATATTTTGAAACCTATCGATATAGCCTCGTATTCGGAGTAAAATTTGTTTTTATCGCTCGTATTCTTTTTCCATTACTCCTTTTCAACCCAATGTACATATTCCCAATATTTCCTGACTTTTGATAATTTTTTCTTCTATTTTTATTCAATTTTTTTTTTTTTTCTCTTTTTCATACATATATTTCTACACATATTCGTTTAGTATATACCTGTTTATGTACCTATTTTTACCACAATATTTTTTTTACTACCATATAGCCATATATATATTTTCAAATTTATTTGCATAAATAAATAAACATAAACAATGTAACTGTTTACTCACCAAATATGTGTCCTAATAACTCTCTTTTCAGCACCTGCAATAGAAAAACTTTGATTAATCAACCGAAATAGAAAAAGCTAGATCATCTGAGCTATAAATCCAGCGATTTTTCAGAAGCAACAGGGGCACGCCATATAACCTCTTACTATGACCCCCTTACAGATGCTCCGCTCCCAAGGAGAATTTCAGTACCTGCAATATGAAAATATTAAAAATTAATCAAAATTCTTTCTTCACAGCTTAATCAAATAATTAAAATTTCACTAACTTCATTCCTAGCAAGGCAACCAAGTATACGACGTGATCACAACCGATGCACTGCGAGTTTGATGCGAAAGCCATGATTCCATGATCCATAGTCAACGTAAAATCCGATTCGTACCTAAAAAATGAGAAACGGCGATTAATACATGTGATATCTACGAATATACTACGAATATGACAAACTTACCCGGATTTGACATTTGTACATATCTTGATTTCCACAGGTTCCGACATTTTAGTATAATTTTAATTTTTCTACACTCAATCACATTTTCTAGTATTAATTTATTCATATGCCCCCATTTTTTGATTCTCTTTTTCAAAATTTGGTGGATCGGCTTCCCTTATTTATAGTCAAAATTGAAGCATTCTCTTTCGATCGTTTTCTATATTTTTATTTTTCACTATGTCCCAATTTTTCGCAGAATTTAGCCTATACCATATTCATATTTTTAGATTTTCATATTTTTAAACAAATGCAACAGTCTTGAGTTAATTTTAGTCATGAATTTTCTTATTCTTAAAACCTATTTTAGTTTAAACATATGCCCTAGTTTTACCTTACTTTTAATCAAGATCTACTATTTAAAATTTTACTTTCTTACATACGTCCTATTAAGTTTTAAAATTTAATTTAGCATATGCCCTAATTTTAACCTATATTTTTTTTTATATACTCTATTCGTATTATGATCTAATTTACCTCTTTACGCATGCCCTACTAATTTTAGAATTTAATTTAGCATCGATTTAATTTTAGAACTCTAGTGTTACATATGCCTTTATTTTTTATCAAAAAACCTAGATTTAAATTTTCTTATTTTCTTAGAATATATGCCCCATTTTTATTCTTAAGAAGCTTTGTACGGCCCGCTCAAACACGACCTGAGTCCGGTTTGGCCGACGAGACCCCTAATTTTAATCTAGAATTACAAAATTTATTCATAATTCTACTCATATCCATAATTTTAAGCATATTTTATCATATGCCCTATTTTTATTTGTTTTTCTTATTTTTATTTCGTCTCAATATGATGGTAATTTCAACGAAGATATCAATGACGAGTATACCAATACACATTTTCCAAAAAACGGTCACCGACGGTGTTCACAGTCGAATTCAAATTCACCGATTCAATCTGCGCTCCGTACCAACGTCGATGACTATGCAATAGCCAATGTTCCAAGGCTGAATAATACACGTCGACGAGTCTGGCCGCTTCCTCGACAGTCAACTTCACCTTGGGTGCATCATTCATTTACAATATTTTGTCAATAATCTAATACTGTCACAATAATTCTACATACACTTCAATACTCTTACGTATGCCTACATATGTCACATTGTTGTATACGCATATACTACATTTTCACAATCCAGTCAAAGTTCACTGTCCGACGAATCCAACGACGTCCAAAGGAGATGAAAGTCAATGAACCAGTATCAACACTGTACCGCCAACAGACACATATGTATACTGTCAAATACATATGCCCCAATATATCATTTAAATTGCATATGCACTATCATGCCATTCGAATCATATATGCTCACGTCATCATATTTTACCATTATTTTCATGTAAATGTATATTGATTATTTTTAATGTAATTTTTACGAAGAGCGCTTCCTCTTCACTCGAGTCAATTCAGTCACTCAGGCACTCTATAAACCTCACGCTCTGCCCTAAATGCCTCCTGTTTGGAGATGATCTTTTGTGTTTTAACCTTTTGCTTGTCTTTATGCATCTGACCTTTCTTTGAACTGGTCAGCCCCACGTTCGATTTTTATCGACGAGTCGCTTCCCCTCTTCTCTTCTCCTTAGGAGATCTACCTATCTACCAATTGACCCCTTCACCTTAGGTGAATTCAAAATCTACAGTATTGTACTGTATCAAAATTGTACTTACGCAGCAGGGTCGTCATCTCTCATAGTTAAGCTCCGAAGGGGCAGGGGAGTGAGGGTACGTAGGATCTCTTACTGTTCGTGCTCAACTTCTCGCGATGGCTCTAAGCTAAGCGCCGAAGGGGCATATGTAAGAGGTAATATGGCCCTACTCTCCCTTCTTACGAGATCTGACAACCCTGTGGCGGTTGGTAGAGGGTAGGTAGCGATGTATCTCTTGATGCATCGTTACATCTTTAGTATTCTTGGTAACGCGGCTCTGTCACGACTTAGGGTACTCATCAAGGTTTATAGGTCTGCCTTTGGCGATTGGGTCGACTCTGTCAGATCCACCTATAAACTAACGTATTTCGTTCGATATAAAGTGATTGTAGTGTTAATGTAATTAATTCGTTAAAGTAATTGCGTAATAATAGTATACTAATGTGTTCGTACTGTCACGTGAATATATTTATTATTACGAACGTATCTTGTTCTCGTTTCTGAGTAAAGGGAGAAGAGATCGATACCGCGACGCGTTTCGTTCGAGGGCTCCTCAGGAAGGATTCGGAACAAGAGACTGTTAGATCTAGGGGGCGCGATTATTCCGATTTGCAACCGAGAATCTTCGAGCCTAATCATAATACAAGGAGGGTGCCAGGAAAGAGATCTGTGGGCCCATAACAGATCCTGCTCCCAGGACATCCTATACCTCCCAAAAGGAGTATCAACGCCTTAATACCCTACGAACTCTAACAGTAAATTATTCACTCACCCTAATAATCGTGCCATTCTCAAGAGCAATATTCTTCACCGACGTCATTGCCACCACAGCCATTCCAATATTCGTGTGCAAATAGTAGAAATACACGTATCCAATGAAAACCATCCCAACAATCACATATCTTTTGGGAATCCTCCATGGTACCAATTTCTGCATTTCGACTCTTGCTCAGTAAGCACATCTATGAAACAAAATCAAACATAAAAATTGCATTACTATTATTTGCAATCTGTTGTCTGGCAACAATTCATAGTAGATCTTCACAATAAGTACTTTTTTTGTCAGATAATCTCTCATACAATAGTTTCCTTTCAACGAAGACCTTGATAAAAATTTTAATACATTTGAAAAATTTTCCAAAAGTAAAGAATACTTACAAAAATATCATCAACACAAATAAAGAGTGTAACCCATAAGCGAAATGTAAACAATTTTTTAATTACATGAAACGAATTTGACAGGTGATTTTACTTTTTTTTTATCGCGAATACGTTTGAACAGCTAATTCGAAGATTAACTCGGATATTCAATAAATTACCAGACGTCTAACCACTGTTTCTTGGCAATCGTCAGTCGCTTACGTAAGAATAAGTTGTAAGTACGTATCTAATTTCGGGTTAATTTATTCCTCTATACCTCCTCCTCTCTTTCCTTCATTATTTTATAACCTCTGTAAAAGATCTTAATATCTCTAAAAATCGATATAACATCCCGGATAACTTATTTTTGGATTCGAAAATTAACCGATAACCTAAATAATCTCAATTTCAGCTAAAATATGAAACATTAACGATAAACGTGATCCATCATGTACCAGGAAAATCATCTAATGGCGAAAATCGAAAGAAAATCAAGACGTACAGATTTAGATACCGATCCATACTCATTGTATCAACCTGATTTTTAAGCTACACCATTCGTGGCACTCGTGAATATTTAAATTATTTTGAGACAACGTAGCGTGACCAAATAACATATTAGCGTGACAATTATTCAAAATAATAATTTTTAAAAATACGCGAGATAATATCGACGGTATTGTATTCGTGTTTAGGTTCGAGGAGTGTGCGCAAACCGCTCACAAGATTATCAATTACCTCTTCATCGTCTAGAACTAAATAGGTATAAACTTGGAACGAGCTGTTTTCAAGGTTTCCAAATCGAGTCGAGAAAAAAAAACACGTCAAATCCGTGTATCATCATACTGCACTTTTTTTCTTCCTATTTCAAACACGATGAATGGTATAAATCGAATTTATAATTTTTTTTATCATTTTATTCGAACCAGAGTTGTATTACAATCAAATTACCTTACACATTTAAATTCGAACAGTCATGCAGTCGTAAAATTGGAACGAATGGAACAGGAAGGATGTGATTTTCGGAATCGTGTAAATCTTGCAAGAAAATCGATTACTGAAAAATATACTAATCATTTCCTCTTCAATTAACGGATCACTAAGAAAGTATTGAACTGAAAAACTCATGTCTCATATAAAATTTGACCTCCATATGGCTATGGCGTCGACTAAACTATCACTGAAGCATTTTCAACCAAAATAAAATTAATTTCAAAATGAAAGAAGGAAAGTTCACATCTTGAAATCGAAAAATCGATGGATCCCTTACTCTCCTTTGAAATCTGATGAATTTTAAATGGTTTGTTTGAGTCTTGAAAAATCCTCGAGTAAAGCAATTTTTGACTAAAATTTATGTTTCAGAGCGCAGTTTAAAATTACATCATTATTTTTTCGACAAAAACAAGAACAAAGTTTATTCGTTTTTTAAAAAATGATGTATTTTTTAAAAGTATTGTAGAAATTGTAATCACCCATTGATTTCAAGAAGATATTCGACATTTTTAATAAAATTTATTGTGAATTATGAAAAAATATTTAACACGGAAAAAAATTTCTTGCTCAAATAAAAAATAATTTTTGGACGCAATTTTCATCAAGCACCTTACAGTTTCTCTTCGCTTTTATCGAGCACCCTATTTTCATTTAAAATGATCGTTTTTCTCCAAACAAAAAAAAAATGGAATTCAAAGATTTTTAGATAAATTTTCCATATTTTTGAGAAAAAAATTACATTTTTTCATCTTGACAAAAATGGTTTTCAAACATTTTTCTTTTTGGTACAGCCATTTTCATTAAAAATTATCAAATTTCCTATTTGAAAAAAAAAGAAAAAATAGAAAACAAATTTGGACGATTTTTTGAAAATTTTAATATGTATTTTTTTTCTAGTCCTTTGTAAAAAAAAAATCATTTTTTGAAAAAGAAAATGTATTTAGTAAAAAAACAACCAAAACCGAAAAAATCAAGGTTTCCTCCCTTCTGTTATTTTTAAATGAAAAAAGTAAACATCTTTATAAAATTCGTTTTCACCTGCCCTCCCTTCTCTCAGAAATTTTTCAGTCTCCACTCCATCTGATTTTTGGATGGGAAAAATACAACTTTTTTAGTCCAAAATAATTCGAGGAATTTAAAATCCACACGTCAAAAAATGGGATAGATTCAAAATGAACAAATCACTATTTCATCTTATTCGTCTCTTTTGATTATTCTCTCCTTGAAAAAAGAAATGCAACTGTATTCTCAACTTTTCAACAGAAATCCAGTCAAAAATAATGGGTCCAATAGATTTTCTCAGCTCATCCAACGTAAATAAATGAAAAAAAAAATAAATAAAACTTGACCCGAAATCAATAAAAAATTACAGAAAAATGACTAGATAAAGGAGATAACTCCTTTAAATAATAAATGCAGTAAAAAAAAGCAACTAGTAAGTAAATAAATCTACACTCTTATTCTAGTCTGCGACAAAATCATTGACTTTGAGATCACATTTGCCACATTGAGAATTGATCCATTTGTACAGATTTCTCACACGTTTTGGTCTACACCGAGTTCTGCTTCATTTCCTTACTGTTGCTGAATTCTGTTATTTCATTTTTCTCAGATGGTGCCATAGCCCAAGGTTGTTGTTTGCCGGATCCAAATAGGACGAATACTACGATACCCAAGATGTACACGATTCCCAAGAGAATAAAACAAGTGTTCCATTGAGCAGTAGTCTGTTAAAATTGAAAAATAATTTAGGTACAATATGTACAAAGAATCAATTTGTTCTCGAGTTTGAATCTTTGGAGATTACTCACGCCATCTTTGACAATATAACCGACAACGGTTGGACTAACAATGGCTGCCAGAGTAAGGAAGGCATTGGTAATACCGGATAATAAAGCTGAGAATCTTGGAGCCATATCCAGAGCTACCACTCTATAAAAATCATTAATTCTCTTTTTAGTATAAATCCTGATTGAATCCTCATTCGAAGGGTAAGTTTGAACTTCGAAAGGCACTTACTGAATGGCTAATTCGCTAAAACTGATGAAAAACTTGAACATGGACATGCAAACAATGCTGGCGATGAAATTGGACCACAATCCGGCAATAAAGAAAACCACAACTCCCACCAAGAATCCCAAGGTTACGTAGATTTTATGGACCTAGATAATAAATAACGAGAGAAATTACCGATTTTTGGATACCTGATTGGATTCGAGGGTCAGGAGGATCCTGATGAACCACATTTGGGCTATTCCAAAAAACGACAAAAATGAAGTCGGGTCTTCCGATTTCACTCATTTTTTTTACGAGTTCCTCTTGATGGTCTATTCACAAAACCACGATCATTTAATTCCTAACCCTCAAGAGAGTGGAAAGGGCATCGAAATTTTTAGGTAATTACGATTTTTAAAAAAATTGCCCAATTCTGAAAGCTCGTATCTCGAGGTAGGTTTTCCATGGAAGAAAACTGTTTGCAGGGTCCAAAAGAAAATTGATAAGAGATTTAGAATCAGTAATAACATTTTGAAAAGCTCAAAGTTGAACTTTGGTGGTGAATGCTCAACTTTCATGATGAAAACTAAAGATGAAAGCTACCATTTGAAAATCTGAAAAAATTACAGTAAGTAGCTCATTTACTCTCCTTTCAAACGATGAACTTTCAAGATGGGATCTCTGGACCATTCGAGGGGGGAGGGGGGTGTACAGGAAATACAGGGATCCACAATTTTGACCGAAATTTTAAAAAAATCGAAAAATTAAAGTAGAATATTGATTTTTACTAATGTGAAAGGCTCTGATCTTGAATATGTACTTGAAGTTTTTCATTCGACTATTCTGAAGCCCCTATCAGCCCCCTTTGAGAGGGTCAAAATTCGAAAAAAATGAAAATGATGAATAACGTGTGACCTGTCATTTGTTACGTATTCAAGGGCACTGAATTCGAATATTTGCTTACTTTTTGGATTTGGCCCTTCAGTGCATCTCTAGTCCTTCAATTTTAGGGATATGTTATGTTAAAAAATTAAAATAACGTATCGATTGTTTTGTTACTAATTTGAGGTTGTGGAATTCGAATATCGACTTACTTTTTCATTTTACCCCTTTCTCCCTGCTCTAACCGAAATATATGTGTTACGCCTAAAAGCGGCAATTGCCTAACGGTTGCCTAAATCTGGCATTTTTTTCCAATTTCGTTGCCTAATGCCGGCATTCGGCAGCTTTTTTGCCTAATACTGGCATTTGGCAAAGCCCTTGCCTAATGCTGGAATTCGGCAAAAAATTGCCGAATGCCAGCATTAGGCAATTGCCGCTTTTAGGCGTAACATATGCACGAATAATTCGACAAGAAGTCGGTTAGAGTACGAGAAAGGGGGTCAAATCAGAAAGTAAGTCGATATCTGAAGTCTACAACTTCAAATTAGTGACAATCGATATACCACACGCCATTTCAATTTTTTATTATACTTTTTCGCCCAAATGGGAGGGGATAGGGAAGCACTGAAGGAGCGAATCCGAAAAAATAACCAAATGTGACGGCGAATACAGAAAGGGTGTATCGACCCAAAAATCGTGTTTTTTTAAATTGTTGATTTGGATTATTTGTATACTAAATTTCTCATTAAAATCAACAATTAAAGAAACACGATTTTTGGGTCGATACACCCTTTTTGTATTCGCTGTCACAAATATTCGAACTCAGTACCCTAAATATCCAATAAACGACAGATCGCACGTTATTTTTTATTTTGAGCCCCTATCAAATTGAATTTTGGTTAAGATTGTGGACCCATGTACCCACAGGGGTCTGAAGATGAAATCCTGAAAACTTTTTGGTTGAAAGGAGAGTTGAAAACACATTTTACAGTAATTCTTTCAGATTTTCAAATAGTATTTTTCATCTTTTCTTCTCATCATGAATATTGAACTTTCTCCACCATACTTCGTGCTTTTCAAAATGTGGTTATCGATTTTTTAATTTTCCACCAATTCTCTTTCAGTCCTCGCAAAGATTTTTCTCCCAAGTACCTATCTCAAGATATGAGCTTTCAAAGTTGGGCAATTTTGCTAAAAATTGCCATTGCATAAAAATTTCGAACACCCCTCTTGATGGTTAGGGAAAAAATGATCGAGGTTTAGTGAATAGATCATTACGGGAAACTCGTAAAAAAATTCGAGCGAAATCAGAAGACCCCCGACTTCATTTTTTTTCTGTTTTGGTATAGAATGGTCCATTTACCAACCTGAGTAGGTGAGAAAATCTCATTTTTCCTCAGGTAATCGGCAATAATTCCACATAAAGGATACGAAACGATGGCACAAATATGAGGCACACTGGAAATGAATCCTATACCTTTGATATCGATGTTATGGGTATCTAAGTCATGGAATCATAATTTTAAAACTCCGAACCAGAGTTGACTTTAAAAATAATATTTTTCGATGAAGATACCTTTGATATACTGAGGTAAGCACATGATGGTAATCGAATGTCCACAACTGAAGGCAAATTTAGCTGCACAAGCTGCCCATAAAGGTGTCGAGGTGAGCACGTATTTCCAAGGGATCACCACCTGGGTAGAAATATATTCGTAGGGAATCATATAATCTAATTTTTTGGAAAAGTGGAAATTTCAAAGTCTCAATATCGCTTGTAACTTTACCTTTTCACGATTTCGATTAACCTTTGATAAAATATACATCTTCTCGGCATTCGATATGCACGTATCATCGACCGGATCATTTGTAACGAGCGAGTACCAAAACATATACCAAATTACCGACAGTGCTCCTACGATTTATAATCTTATCAGTACAAAAAACGACAAAGAAATGATTAAGAAGGAACCTAATCATTTCCAAAATAACTTCAAAGTCCACATGGGTTCGTATGAAGGGATGAAAAAAAGATTTCCAGAATCCATCACATCAGGGATTCACACAGAGATCACCCAAAAAAGTATTTTTTATCGTATCCACCTTGGAACTTACCATTTGTGTAAAACACCGCTGGCCAGCCCCATAATTTGATTAAAAATCCAGAAATAGAAAACGATACCGCTGTCCCGATAAATATACCAGTGAAACTATAGCTGACGAATTTCGAACGTTCGTTCGGAGGCGCCCATCTGGACCAAAGCTCCGCAATGCTGGCAAATGCGAACGCCTATTTAGATACATTTAAATTAATTTAATTAAATTATACGAGATCATGGGTACGTGTTTTAAAAAAAGATTATTGAAGTATGGCAAAAATCCATTAAGATAAAACGATCGCGATTTAAATATCTCAAGAAAATTACCGAGCATGTAATTAAATAATATAAAAAAGTTTCAAGCTTCATTAGAATTCTTCGAATTTTCGTCAAGAATTTTCAACGAATCGAATCGAAATATCTCGGAAATATCGTACCATCTGATAGACTACGAATTTTATCTGTTATTTATTTATTTTATCGAATGTTTTAAAATTGCTCAATATTAAAATTTCCGAATTGAACTATATACTTAGAATTTATTTTCAATGATTTCTTTTCATTTACAAAACGAAGATAAGAAAAATGGTACAATAATCTGAGATTGAACTAAAAATGAGGAATGAAAAATTTTGATTAATAACCCCGATCCCTCGAGTTCGAGTTTCCTTTTATCTTCATTATCTTTCTATGAATTTATTAGCTCTATATTTTGCATTATTATAGTTGGTTTATTAGACTGACTTTTCTAGAAAGCAAAAAGTATTTGATTTTATTTCAATTTCTTGGGGTTTACTTTGTCTCTGAATATGACGATTTCGTGCCATAAAATTATGGTAAAGTTTGATTTTAATAAATTCGGAGAAAGAAAGGTTTCCTTAATTTTAATGTACCAAAGGATAGCAGTCATATAAGTACCCAACCCACCTATTTTTTTAATTTCATTATTGAAAAATTTATCTACCAATTAAAAAAATTAGCTAGGTACCATCATTAAATATTTTAGTATCGTCAATTTTCAAAACCAAAATAACTTTGTATTTGTTTTTTTTTTCAATTCGAAATGCTCTAAAAAAGATAACGTTGATAAAAGAAATCCTCCTCTCTCATTTCGAATCATTGAAAAATCACAAAAAGAAGTTACAATACAGCACAGAGAAAATCAGTACAATTCTTTGACTTTTAGCGGATTTTCGCTGATTTTTCAAAAAATTTAAGATATTCTACTGACTTTTTAGTGAACTGATTTTCCAGAAAATTTTTTCAATTTTTGTTTTCAATGAATTTTTTCGCTGATTTATTATATGCTGCAATTCTGACTGTTTTCAAATGGTTTATAAAAATTTTCGCCGATTTATAAATGAGAGAGAACTTGATTTTTCAAATATTCTGAAATTATGACTTCATTTTCATTTTTTTTTCAACATGAAATTTTAACATTTCACAGAAATTTTTTTCTGCATCAAAATGATTTTTTTAACATTCCATTTTTCAAAAATATTTTTCAATTGAAATGTCAAATGATGATTTGAGAATTTTCAGCTTTTAACTTGGTTATCCAAGAGTATAGGCACAAAATTGAAATTTTTTCATCTGAAATTTTAGATTTTGAAGTGGTAAATTTTACAGTGCCTAAAAATACAATTAATTATCATTTTTTAGGTACCTAATTCATTTTCGGACAAAATTTGACAATTTGAAAGGTAGGTATCTGCAGAAATTTCACTTCTATTTCCTTTTTTGTCTCAAATAACCAGATCAAATTTTCCCATTCATAATTTTCCTCTCTGCTGATTTTCTTCAATATTTTTTCTCCACTCAAATTATTTTTCAGATCATTTTCAACTTTTGAGTGGACAAAATCTAAAAAATATTCGAAAAAAGTCATTTTCTTCTCTCTCTTCAAATTTTTTCCACCATTGCATGTTTAAATTCAAAATAGCAGAGCAAATCGTCATTTTTGGAAAAAAAAAGTTCTTAAAAATACGTAAGTAGGTATCGTTCATTTTCAAAATAAATTTTTAATATGATGGATGTGCTTTTGATTTGAACTATTTCAAGAAATAGTACAAAAAAAGGTTATTCCCTTTTACTACATTGTCTTAAAATTTGTCAAGTATTCCAAATCATCGTGCCTCCCAAAAAAGGGATTCTATGCCACTGAATGATCTTCAATTTATTCAACAATAATTTTTTTCTCCTCCAATAGATTGCTTTTTAGGAAAAATTTTCTTTCAATATACAGTACAACCCCGATTATTTGACACCCTTGGGGAATTGGTGCGTCAAATAATCGAAATGTCAAATAAAGCGAAGTTTTTTTTTTCATGATTTAATCCATCAATTGAGCATGTCGTACTAAAAAACAAAAGTGCGCAGTGAAATTGGTCACTTAACATATTAAAATATATCAAAATAATAACTTTTAAAAACATGATAACTAAGTGTACAAAATGAAATTGGTCATTTACCACCTGATAGCGCCGATAATTCACTTCAAGACAAGTTTTATTCGTCAAAAAAACCGAAATTTGTCAAATAATCGAGGTGTCAAATAATGAGAGGAAAATTTTCAGCGTCAAATAAACCGAACGTCAAATAATCGGGCGTCAAATAACCGGGGTTCTACTGTATATATATTTTTTAATTCTCTTTTAAGCACTTGAAGAATCGACGTAGGATTTCTGAAGGGGCAAAAAATACAAAAAACTTGATAGATGAAATTACTTTGAAACAAAATACAACTTTTCTCTGTCAAACTGCAAATTTCCCTCCAAAAAAATCATTTCAAAAATTTTTTCGACCAAAATAAGTAGTAATTTTTTCTTATCTGGAGGTAACCTACTTTTCCCCTACCATAAAATTAATTTTTGTCAGTCCTTGGAAAACATAATTTCAAAATTTACACATTACATTCAATTACTCAACCTTTTGAATTGGTAAACCAAAAAATCAACAAACACTGAAAAATAATCACCTCGAACAATCCTTCGATAATTCTGCTGGCGATAAAGAGGTAAAAATGGGCATACAGGACGAGCTGGGTAAACAAAGTGGTCACTCCGGTCATCAACACTCCAATCCCGAAAATCGTCCCGCCTCCATACCTGGTACCCAAAATACCGCCCAAAGGGGCCGCCAAATACCCGTACGAGAAGGCACTAAGCACAAATCCTCTTTGTTTGGAATCCCAGTGAAATTCTGGTTCCTAAAATACGAGCACATTAAATTTATCGAAAAGTAAAATCAACTTTTTAGATGAATCAAATTCCACACGAACTCACTTCCACGACGATCGTTCCATTTTCCAACGTGATATTCTTCGTAGACGTCATTTGCACAATGGCCATACTCAAATTGGTACGTAAACAATACATATTTATGTACCCGAAAAAGGCCAATAAAACGATAATATAACGTTTGGGTATACAACAAGAGAGGCACGTTTGTTGCATTTTCAAATCAATTTTTTCCAACGCGATAAAAATAATAGAAAATTTCAACCAATGCCAATTCAATCCGAATTCCGAAACACGCGAAATCACGAGCCCTACCTTGCCAAATCTGGATCGATCTCAAACAACCAGTTCGACTGCAAAACACCTTCTGCGAGTTGACGATCGCGATTGTTCCTAGCACATCGTCTGAACGAGACGAAAAAGCAAACACGGAGATAAATAGAAGCTCGTTGATGGAAAGAAGGGGCATGAAGGCAACTGTCAGTATGATACGATTCGTTTACTTTGACGAGATAATTCGATCACGCCTTGCGATAATCCATCAGAAATAGGTTACAGATAGGTATTAATTTCACATTCGAATCTGTCTCGAAATGGATCGATCGCGTGAAAATTTCACCCTTCAGGGCTGCGTTTGAGTTCCAGAACAAGGACTCTGAACAAGTATTTTGCACATTTTTTCAACACCAGCCGAACAAGTATCGATTAAAATCACTCAAGACGTAAGTTCCGCGAACTGAAGAAGATTCGACATTCCACTCGATTCGTTGTGAAAATCCGAACGTCACGAGGCTGTCACACCAAGAAATTATGGAAAATAACAACAATCGTAGTTAATTTTAAAAAATCACTCGAAACTATCATCTTGAATAATATTTGTACTTGGTACAATGTAAAATACCTACGTCAATGTAAAAAGAAATTGGCATATTTATCAAAAATCCTCAACCTTTCGGTGATAACGAATAATCGAGCTAATTTTACACAGCTACTCGATTAACAATAAGAACATATGTTTTCACCTTCTTTATTGTTTGAATACAAAAAAATTACACAATTTTATTTCAGTTCTCAAATCGAGCTTTTGTTTATCTCGAACTCTGGAAGGACGAGCCAAGAAAAATATCGAAATTCTTTTTTAAATACGTAATAAAACGTGAACTTTCGAATTATCTGATCGACAGAAACGAGGCAGGTGAGGGGAAAGAGGATTAAGCCAACATTTTTTTTTTCATCGTACAATAATTTTTTTCCAATAAATTACGCGGTTGGAGATTATCGCGATGAAAATAAGATCCGCTTGTCTGCCTCAGTCCACCTGATGACCATGGTCTTGAATTTTTCGATCGTTTGTACACAGTTACACACGTTACCCTTCTTCTCCCTTTATACCTTCCTATTTTAAATATTTACAGGTTTTTTTTTTGGAACACGGATGGCAAAAAATTTACAGATATGAATTACTCGTGCTGAAAAACGAAGAGGAAAAAAATCAATAATTTTATCAAGGTTGGAACGTTGTTTAGATTTTTATGCATTTTCCTTTCAAATATGTTCATTAGTTGCGTTCGTTTAATTTATGACGTTCGTAAGATGACGAAAACTTCCAACTTTCACGTTGAAAATAATATTCAAATTCAATACGTTAATTTCATTCCCACGAAAAGAAGAATGTAAAAATTTATGTACCAAACAGTAAGTACCTATTTATAAGTTTCTAGGGATCAAATATTACCCTCAACATAAATTAAAAATCAAAACGATCAGTTTAATTTTAATTTGAGAAATTTGAAAAAAAAGAGAGCATTATTTTCGACTCTGTTTCGTTGAAAGATAAAGTCAATAAACCTCTTTCATATATGGCGGTTATCAGCAGACTATAAAATTTTATTACCGCACGAGAGTAAGATTTTTTGAGAATTACATTCAGTTACGAAAGATTAAACGGTTTAAAAAAATGTTCAACTTTTTCCTCCTCTTTTTCGTCATGCCTTTTTCGTACGAATTTTGTAAACGATGCGAAAAAAAATTTTAATGCCGGAAATTTATCAAGATGAACTCAAAATGTAAACCGTTCAAAAAATGAAAATAAAAAAATCCCATCCGAAATCCTTTGGTTTTCATCAGAGTTGATCTGAGATGGGGTGAAAATTTTCTATAGTCATTTTTCGTGAAAAAATTCAGGGGAATCTTTCAAAATATTGTAAAGCAACACATTTACAAAATTTAACAAAATTTCAAAAATTTACAATTTTTTTTTATTAAAATTATAGACATAAAAAAACCAATGGCTACGACGAGAAAAAATTTTTATTCTTCCTACGACTCCTAAAACATCATTATTGCGAGTTGTTTCCCGAAAAAAAATTCTCAAGTTTATAAAATTTTGACCCACATTTCAATAATAGTCTACAGTCCAGACCCCGAAAAGTGTTCAATGGGTCTGCTTTTTTGGGGAACAAAAAAATCAGTTGGCTTTTTGTTGGTATGAATGGGGTATTCACGAAAATGAGTATTTTCGATTTTTGCCGGGTCACTAGGGGGGGCTGGAGCCTAAAAACCCCCATTTTTTCAAGTTGGCCGGGAACAAAAATTTTTTTTGCCATTTTGTAGCACATGCTCCCCCGAGTCCGAATATGTGTTTCATTTCCTTAGGCATGGTCACAATGGTCCCCTAGGGCCCCCAAAGTGCGATTTTTGGTGAAATTTGGCCATTTTTGGAAGTAAAATGATGGTGTAGACGTCATAAAGCTCGCGGAACAAAAAAAAACCACCTTCAAGGAGACATGAACTCATTCTGAACCGATTGAGCCTAATTTTTTGGAAAACGGCCGGCACAATGAGCCGCAGGCGAATTTTAAAGATGCGCCCCCCGGCAATTTCACAAAAAAAGAAACAGCTATAAAAGTTTTACAAAATGGCTATGCACGCGTGTAACATATCAAAATGGGGTGAAATTTCGCGAAAAATCCGAAAATGACGATGAATTTTGATTTTGACCCCGTCCATAAATTTTAAGGGGTGAAATTTGGTCAATTTTTGACCAATTTGGAAAAATTGGCGTGTGACCTGTCAAAATGGGATGAAATTTCGCGTAAAATCCGAAAATGCCGATGAATTTTGATTTTGACCCCGTCCAAAAATTTTAAGGGGTGAAATTTGGTCAATTTTTGACCAATTTTGAAAAATTGGCGTGTGATCTGTCAAAATGGGATGAAATTTCGCGTAAAATCCGAAAAAGCCGATGAATTTTGATTTTGACCCCGTCCAAAAATTTTGAGGGGTAAAATTTGGTCAATTTTTGACCAATTTTGAAAAATTGTTGTGTAATTTGTCTTAATGGGGTAAGATTTTGCGAAAAATTCGAAAATGACGATGAATTTTGATTTTGACCCCTTCCGAAAATTTTAAGGGGAAAAATTTGGTCAATTTTAACGGATTTTGGAAAATTGACGTGTGACCTGTCAAAATGGGGCGAAATTTCGCGTAAAATCCGAAAATGCCGATGAATTTCGATTTTGACCCCGTCCAAATATTTTAAGGGATGAAATTTGGTCAATTTTTCAGTAATGAAAAATGGTCTCGATTGAATAATACATAAATACCTATCCTTAAAACTATATTTTTCATGTTCTTTTAAAATTTCAAAATGTTTTAAAAAGTAACAATAATTTTTCACGATTGATTAAACATTGACTAGATTTTAGATTTTACCTCTAAACGGTTCAGAAAAAGTCGAAATCGAAATTTATTAGAATCTTTGAATTTCTAGGCAAAGCTCTACTCCATTTTGATACGTAAAATGATAGGTTTTTAAATAACTGAAAATTTTTTCAAATTTCATCCCCAAAAATTTTCGGAAGAGGCCAAAATCAAAATTCATCGGCATTTTCGGATTTTACGCGAAATTTCATCCCATTTTGACAGATCACACGCCAATTTTTCCAAATTGGTCAAAAATTGACCAAATTTCACCCCTTAAAATTTATGGACGGGGTCAAAATCAAAATTCATCGTCATTTTCGGATTTTTCGCGAAATTTCACCCCATTTTGATATGTTACACGCGTGCATAGCCATTTTGTAAAACTTTTATAGCTGTTTCTTTTTTTGTGAAATTGCCGGGGGGCGCATCTTTAAAATTCGCCTGCGGCTCATTGTGCCGGCCGTTTTCCAAAAAATTAGGCTCAATCGGTTCAGAATGAGTTCATGTCTCCTTGAAGGTGGTTTTTTTTTGTTCCGCGAGCTTTATGACGTCTACACCATCATTTTACTTCCAAAAATGGCCAAATTTCACCAAAAATCGCACTTTGGGAGCCCTAGGGGACCATTGTGACCATGCCTAAGGAAATGAAACACATATTCGGACTCGGGGGAGCATGTGCTACAAAATGGCAAAAAAAATTTTTGTTCCCGGCCAACTTGAAAAAATGGGGGTTTTTAGGCTCCAGCCCCCCCTAGTGACCCGGCAAAAATCGAAAATACTCATTTTCGTGAATACCCCATTCATACCAACAAAAAGCCAACTGATTTTTTTGTTCCCCAAAAATTCATAGCAAATTCACTTTCCAGAGCACTTTTCTGGCCGTGGACTGTAGACTATAAGCAAATATTCGAACATTAATTTTGGAGCTGTGTGTTCACAACATTAAAAATTAATTCACAGAAAGACTCTGCCTTTCGTAAGGGAGTCTGAAATGTTGGAAAAATGAAAATTTCCTCTTCTGAATGTAATTTTTTGTAAAAATTATCTCCCTCGTCACATTGTTTGGTCGCAATAAAATGCTCATTTTTCTTCTTTTTTTTTGGCAAATAGTTCAAAACTTTTTTTTATCAATTTCTTATGTACAAAAAAATTCAAGAAAAAGTTCTCAAGGAATCGAAAAACTAAAAAAAAAATCTAAAACATAGACCAAATGAAAATGTATTTCGTCAACTTTGAAAATAAGTTCAGGTAGATTTATTGAGAGACTTGAAAAGTAAGTCAAAAATTTTTTTGTCTTCAAATATGAATTATTTTTTGAAAATTTTCACCATAATACTTCATCTAAGAGATCAAAAATTTTTTGGCTCGATTTTGAAGTGTTGGTGAAAATTGAAAACTTCTCAAGATCTCAACTTCGCGATGAATAACTTTCTAACTTCCTGATAAAACACAAAAGAGTAAATTAAATTTTAAGGCTATAATATTGGGCATCTTCGTCAAAATCCAAGATTATGTTTTTTTGTACCACACTCAGAAGAAAAATTTTGGCTTACGTCTGCACTGCACTTACCTACAAGTTATTTAGCTATATTATGAGGATTTTTTTAAATTGTTGCGTTTTCTTTTTTGAGCCACTTTTGAGAATTTTGAGCTTAAAATTGAGTCAATTTTTAAAAAATTTTGAAAATCTGACAAGTGACCTACATATGAAAATGGGGTGAAATTTTGCCAGAAATTCAAAAATTTTAACCAATTTTTTTCGAGCCATTTTTGAGAATTTTGAGTCTCAAATTGATTTTATTTTTGGTAAATTAGAGAAATTGTCATGTAATCAATAAAAGTGGGTTAAAATTTGGCCCAACTTTCGAAAACTTTTTTGAGCCAATTTTGATAATTTTGAGTCTCAGATTGATTCAACTTTGATTATAATTTTAAAAAATTGACACTGAAATGAAAATATAGGATTAGTCGTTTGTATTTCTGTAAATCAAGGGCATAATATATTTGTACAGAATTCAAGTTTGTGTATCTGTAGGTATCTGATCTGACGATTACCAAATATACTCAACAAAAAATTGAGGTTATCAAAGATGATTCGATTTATCCATTTTCCTTCATAATAAATATGCTTTGCCTATATCGACTCATTCATACCTGCACACAATTACACTTCTAGACCAACCATGACCTACCAGGAAGTAAAACATTGAACCAATTTCAACAATTATGACACAACAATACTCTCTTTAAAAAACCGCTCGCTGACTAAAAGTAAACATCGTGAGTACGTAAGATAATTATGAACACAGATACGTAGAATTTAAGCAAATTTGTATTTTTTTCAAACAAAAAATAAATACGAATATTTTACGTAAATATCGCATCTGCTATAACCAACAGTAGTCGATTACTCAAAAATGTTCCAATTATCTTAACCATGTCATTCGTGTAAAAATAATCGTACATTTAAAAAATACCACTATACCTAATAAAAGAGATACGAGAATCGTTTCCGAGGAAAGAAAAAAAATCACAACGAACACACATACTGAGTCACAGATCAAAGCTCTAATAACGCAGCTGTATTCTTAGTTACTTTCCTAGCAAATCTACATAAAAAAGAGGAAATAAACAGAGTAATAAGTAATCCTTATCTTATAATCGCACAGGTTCTTCGTAATAATCGAATATCGATTTAATTAGAAAATATTAAAGCTTTGAGATCACGATTGTTGAATAATTAATCTCGTTCGTTCAGCTAGATTTATCTTACAGACGAACAAAAATTCGCAATTATTCGCGGCGATGATAAGTCGTATTGATCTTTAGTTAGATTAAAATTCATCGAGCGTGAATATCAAGACGAACGAGAGAAAAAAACCCACCATAAAATACGCCATTAAAGTATCCGCAGAAGGGCTCATTCCCTTCGAAAATTATTCTCAATCGGTAGAATTTTCAAATTCCAGTTCTTTGGGAGAGTCTTCGTTCCACGGTTGGGTTTCCCCGGAGGCAAAAATGGCGTATAAAACAGCGCCCACAATATAGATAACGCTGAACGAGGTAAAACAGAGATTCCATTCGAATTGGCTCTGTAAAAAAATACAGACGTGGAAAAAAAGTCTCCAACGCTCGAAGGTGTCAGGGTGGGGGAGGGGCATATCTTGGATTTTGACCAAATTTGGTAAGGTGGTTTACTTTGAGTGGGAGACCTCCCAAAAAAATTTGAGCCCCCAAAGAGCAATGGAAAGTTAGCAAAAGAGGTGCTCAAAGTGCACCTCCTTTTTAAAAAAAAACGCTGGCGCTGTTTTTTGTATTTTTTCAGTCAATAAATTTGTGTGAAAAGCCGTTACAGCACTTGAAAAATTCGATTTGAGTTTCTACATCGCTCGAAACCATCGCCATCTTTCGATCAAAACCCAGACTGTTACCAGGGAGTTGAAAAGTTACAGATTGCAATATTCCAATAATATGAAATTTTCGTTGGGCCGGAATTTTTTTTCATCCAGTAATTGAACAAAAAATTTTTCAACCACTAAAATGAATTTTGAAAAAAAATTGAAAATTTTATACACCATGCGCAGCAAATAACAAATCATAAAATTCCAAAATATGGAATTTATATCGACTTTGAATCGATTATTTTTTCGCCCGAAAATATGTATTATGTTTTTTTTTTCAATTAGGTACTAGAAGTTTTTCCGGATTTTTTTGGAAAATTTTGTACGTCAGTGCAGCCAGTTACAAATCGTGACATCTGACATGTTACAAAATGGAATTGACGTTGATCTCAAAATTAATTTATTTATCGTTTGAAAAATTCACAATAATTTGTTGGTTTCAAATATTAGAAATAAAAAATTTAAAATTTTTCTTTGAAAATTGACACTATTGATTAGGAGAAAAAAAGGCCCAATCACTTGATGAAAAAATTATGCATTCGAGTTCATAATATCACAATTCACAAATAGCAACTGGCTGCACTGACGTAAAAAATTTTCAAATAAAATTTTGTAATTTTTAATTTCTGATTTATTGTGAATTTTTCGAATAATAAAATTCAATTCTGTAGTTTGGAATTTTATAATTTGCAGTTGGCTGCAGTGGTGTATAAAATTTTCATTTTTTACATTTAAAATTCACTTTTAGTGGATAAAAAAAAAGTGTTTTGTTCAATTACTCGATGAAAAAAAAAATCATTACAGCTTGGTGAAAATTTCATATTATTGGAATATTGCAATCTGCAACTTTTCAACCCCCTGGTAGCAGTCTGAGTTTTGATTGGAGAAGGACGGCGATGATTTGAGGAGATGTAGAGACTCACATCGCATTTTTCAAGTGCTGTGATGGTTTCTCAGACAATATTTATTGACTAAAAAACACAAAAAACAGTTTTTTTCAAAAGGAGGTGCACTTTGAACACCCCTGCTTCCTTTCTCCTTGCCCCTGGGAGGCTTAACATTTTTTGGGGGTAGTCTCCCGCTCAAAGTAAACCACCCCACCAAATTTGATCGCAATTCAAAGATTTTTTCACTCCTTTTTATTGCATACTCACATGGGTCTTAACCACTGCCCCTATAAAGAAAGGACTAGCCACAGCTCCCAATGTGAAAAAAGTCGTCGTGATGCCGAAAAGGACGCTGGCATATTTGGGCGATAAATCAATCACATTTACGCTACAAAATACAAACCAGACATTTTTCAGGTAAAAAATTTAAAAATGGATCAGAAAAGTTGAGAAGAGGGTCCTACTCACTGGAAAGCCACATCGCTGAAACTGGTGATCAGTCTGTATAATGCAAATGCCATCATAATACCGACGAAATTATGCCAAAATGCAGCCACATTGAGTAAAGCTGCGCCCGCAGTGAAACCGATGCAAATGTATAATTTATGGATCTAAATATGAAAAAATTATCATATTCATTTGTAAAGATTCTTTTTAAAAAATTGAATCGTAATCGAACCAAGAAATCCAAAATACCTGGGTTGCAGTAAAAATTTTTCTATTCCTAAGCACATCTCCCAGATATCCAGCGATAGGATGAGAGATAACGGCGAAAAAGTGGGGTAGAGCGGAAATCACGCCGATTTTGTTTATATCGATATTATTTAGATCTGCGAAGGAATACAATAAGTTGCATATTCGACACATTTACGGCGCCACAAAACTCAGCGATTGCCCAACAATTTGACCGTACCTTTAATGTACAATGGCAGGTATAAAATCACGATTGTGTATCCGCAGCTAAACACGAATTCTACAACACACAGGGTCATCAGGGGTACCGAGGTCAGCATACTTTTCCATGGGTAGACGATCTAAGGGTGTAAGTGAAAAATTATCAGTAGAATGGACTTGTTTCTTTTTTTTTCCGAATCAAAAACACCTAAGTGCCAGATTCTGGCTTACTTTATCCTTCTTATCTCTTTTTTTGATATTTTCCATCAAGTATCTGCGTTCAGCTTCGGAGAGACTGTTGTCTTGAGATGGTTCGTTGTATACGAATATGAGCCAGACGAGCCACCATGATAAAGCTGCGCCTCCTGTAATCCCCACAAAATCCAATCAACATGATGCAAAATCTGTTCTTGGGATTTTTCCTCGTCATTGAAGTTTGAACAATATTGAATCCAAAACTTCAACTTCAAAAAAATCATTATCAAGCCTGACATTTTCAAAAAATTATTCTAAATGACAAGAAAATTCGCTCAAAATACAGTTTCAACCATTTACGAACGTAGTTCGTTTTTGAAACATTATTTTATGACTCACAAATTTCTTCCTGAGAAGTTTTCCTTCTTTCGAGACATTTTGAATGAATAAAAATAATAATCTTTATTTTCGTGTACTTTTTTAAAAAATTCAACTTTTTTTTAGAGATTCTTTGAACAAGAATTTGACTCATTTTCAAAGACAGACGTAACAAAAATAGGAGGGATGGACCATTGGGCCATCCATCCTCAAATCAAATTCATCCGAGGACAAATTTACCAAATTTTAGCCTGAATAGGGGTTAAAAACCAATTTCTCACTTTCTTCGGTTATTTCTATATCCAGGCTCACATATTTTTACAAAATATCGTTGAAACAATAAATTTTTGAAAAATTAACAGTAAGTATACCTATCGTCAAAACTTGTAAAATTTTTACGAAATTGATAAAATGTCAAATTTTTGAAAAGTTGATAAAAATTTCGTCAAACATTGTGTAAAAACCCACCAAATTTTAATGAAAATATAAAATTTGAAAATTGACTGATTTCTTTGATTTGATGGCTACAAATTTACCAAGATGAATGATTTTCCACAAACATGTTTTCTACCTTCATTTAACAAAATTTTGCTCAAATTTTTTTTATAGATTTAGTAGTTGTTACAATTGTTTAGCAAGGTGTTGATTTCTTGGAAAAAAAATTTATAACGAGTAAGTAATATTTTTCTTTTTTTTTTTTTTTTTGCAAAAGATGCCTTTTTCAAAAAATAATCAAATTTACCTTTAAAAAACAGAGAAAAGAGACAAAAATTCGTGGTTTTTAAACTAAAAATCGATGTACTTATTTCACTATTTCGAATGAAAATCATAACTTTTTGAAACTTTTGCAACTTTTTTTCGAAATAAAACTAGGCTAGACAGAACAAAATCAGCATTTGTGGGGAAAAATATCTCAAAATTCAAAATGCAAAATGTTGAAAGTTTTTCAAAACCAACGTTATCAAAGTGGAAAATTTTCAAACTTCAATGTTATTTCTTGACCAAAAATGCAATAAATGCTATAAAGAGGGGAGGGAGAAAGCTCGTTCAGTCCAAATCCAAGCTTCATGGTGATCTTCAAAAATAAATTCTAGACATCCACAAAAGGCTTACCAGTTACATAAAATATAGCCGGCCATCCCCACGCTTTTGCCACAAATCCGGCGATCGGATAAGACACAGTGAGCCCAAAATACACGCCAGTGAAACTATACGACACCAACCTCGACCGTTCCTCGATTGGAGACCATTTTGACCATATTTCCGGCATACTGGCGAATGCGGCAGCCTACATAAAATGTACGAATATTTTATCCCCGAAGCAAACAAAAAAAAAATCAATAAAGGGGTCGAAAATGAGATATCTGAACTTACTTCGCACCATCCTTCCAAAGCTCTGCTCACCAAAAATAATTTAAAATCTGAGTGAAGTAATGTAGGAGTCAATAGGGTGATTAGTCCAGTCAGACCGACTCCAGCTCCGAATACGGTAACGCCTCCATATTTTGTGGCAGTCAGACCTCCTAATACTGTGAATATGTATCCGAATGAGAACGAGCTCAGGGCTAAGCTTTTCTTTTGAGAATCCCATTCAAATTCCACTACCTATATCAGATTGATTCGATATCTCAATTTTCTCTGAATCTGAATCAGTAAAATTCGAGTGAAATTATGCCCATTTCAATGAAAATGAGTGATTTTTAAAAATTGATTTTCAATAAAAAAAATCACCAATTTTTCAGTCATTTTCCAATTTAATAGAAAAAATTGGTGATTTTTTTCTGAAAAATCAATTCAAAAAGTCACTGATTTACCTAAAATGAAGTTCATTTCACTTGGAAAAATAGGCAAAATTTGACCCCATTTCGACTGATTTAAATTTAGACAGCTAATAAATTGGAAATAGGTAAACAAAAAGACCAATCAATCACTCACATTAACTTTGGTACCATTTTCAAACTCGATCGTCCGGTTTGTGGTCATCTCCACCATCGCCATACTCAAATTGGTTCGCAAACAATACATATTTACGTATCCGAAAAACGCCAAAAAAGCAATCAAATATCGTTTCTGTATCCATGACGATTTGACTTCTGATTCGCCAATAGCAGTCATATTGAGCCGAAATCATATACTCACGCGAATCAAGAGCAAAAAAAGAAGGAACTTGATCGTAAAACCGTATGATAAAAACTGATATTCTTGAGAGCATTTTTCATGAAGTATCTTTATTTAATTTCCCATTCGAAGAATTAATTTCTGATGTCATTTCGATTATTTTATTCTTGCGGGTATCGATAAGCATATTGAGAGAATAAATCAGACGTGGAATGTACATTATACACGTCGTACATTATCTAAATTATCGATGGCTGTCGGAGATGATTATTGTAAAGAAAGGTTAATAAGAGCTCATGTAAAAGAATCAGTTAGTCGATTTAAATTCTCGATATTTAAATCCAACACTTCAACTAGGCAACATTATGTATCATTATCGAAGTAGTACTTATCATCGTCAAGCGATAAAACATCGTCGAGTAAATATTTGCCAATTTTTAAACAGCTTTGAGGTAATTAAAAAAGTGATTTGTAATTACATATCTTGGAGATTCAGGTGATGAAACCGCGAGGAAATATTCATAATGTGCTGAGTACAATTCATACTGCTATGCAACAGAAAATAAAAAGAAAATTTTAGACGGATCAATTCGAAATAGAGCAATTTGTGATGTGCGTAGTCTGTAATGTGATTATTTTTTGTGCAGTGCTTTTGACCGAATTCAAAGGTTTTTTTTTTCAACTTCACAGATAATTTTTCTGAAATTTTTCTTAATGTTTTTCAAATCTGAAATTCATTTTTAAAAAATTAATCGACATTTTAAAATGTCTTTTACAGGTTTGATATTGTCAAGCATTCAAGGTTTTGATATGAAAAATGCCTACAAAGCACAAATAACTACCGAAAAAATTTTCATTATGATTTATTTTTTAAAAAATTGTTTTAAAAAATGAATACACAAAAGAATGAAGTATTTTTAGTGGGATATGAATTTTAATCTACGACTGTTCTCTTTACTCTTTTTTTCTGAATCAGTGAAAAGTAACTGATGAACAATCGAAATTGCAGCACAGGAAAAATCAGCAAAATTCACTGATTTTCAAAAATTTTCACTGATTTTTCAGTGGATTTTCATTGATTTTTCAGAGATTGTGCGACAATTTTGACTGTTTTTCAGTGATATTCGATAATTTTCACTGATTAATAAATGAGAGAGTACCTATGTACATTACGATTAATTCGTGAAGGAGTCGATTAGTGCACGAAAAAGAGGGTAAAATCAGAAAGTAAGTCTATATTCGAATTCTACGCCCTCAAATTAGTGACAATCGCTATGTCACAGGTCATTTTAATTTTTCAACTTATTTTCTCCCAAAATTGGAGGCTGGGGGTCACTGAAGGGTCAAATCCAAAAAATAACCAAATATTCGAAC
Organism: Pseudococcus jackbeardsleyi; assembly: GCA_038380155.1. NCBI lineage: Eukaryota > Metazoa > Arthropoda > Insecta > Hemiptera > Pseudococcidae > Pseudococcus > Pseudococcus jackbeardsleyi. Next base: position 9,120,853 of record CM076242.1, read on the forward strand.
TCAGTGCCCTCAAACACCTAACAAACGACAGGTCACACGTTATTTTTCATTTTTTCGAATTTTGGCTCCTATCAAGGGGGCTAATAAGGGATTCAGAGGGGTCAAATGAAAAAACCAAGCACATATTCGAAATCAGCGACTTCGAATTATTAGAAATCGATATGCAACATCACTTTTTCGATTTTTTTGAATTTTGGTCAAAATTGTGGACTCCTGTACCCCTCAGGGGTTCGAAGATCCCATCTCGAAATTTTTTTGGCTGAAAATAGGGTAAAAAGGGCTACCTAATGTAATTTTTTCAGCTTATTAAATGGTAGCTTTTATCTATTGTGATCATCATGAAAGTTGAGCTTCCATTAACAAAGTTCAACTTTGGAAATTTTCAAAATGTGATTATCGATTCTAAATCTCCTATCGATTCTCTTTCAGACCCCGCAAACAGTTTTCCCTCAAGTACAATTCATTTCGAGATATGGGCCTTCAAAGTTGGACAATTTTGGTAAAAATCGTAATTGCATAAAAATTTCGAACCCCTTCCCCACGCCCTCGAGGGTTAGGAAAAAAAAAAGATCGTGGTTTAGTAAGTAGACCACCGAAGAGCTCGTAAAACAAAATGAGCGAAAGGAATAGCCCTACACAATTCAGCATTCAGTAAAGCAGGAGGGTTGTTAGATGCTTATAAAAAAAAATTGGAAGAATTTTTTGAAAAATTATGAAGGAGATCCCTTTCAATTCTTCATTGTCATAATTTTTAGAGAAATTTTGATATTCCATGATTTTGGAAAATTTTCAATAAAAAACAGATGAATGCCAAAATTTGAATTTGGAAATTCCCATCTACTCGGATAGTTTTTAAAATAGACATTTTTCAATGAGAAATTTTAAACATTCGCCACATTTCAATAATTTTTCATAATCTTGATAATTTTCAAAATTTATCAGAGATTCATCAGATAGATTTTCAACCTTCAATATGCAATTTTAATCGATTTCAGACACATTGATATTAATTTCCTTAATTAAATACGATACTTGAAAAAAAATCACACATCTTAGATAAATAGGATCAATCACCCTATATTAGCAATAAATTCATAAAAATTTAATTACAACACATTTATTTGCTTTTCTCATATCAAATGAGAATGTTCTTTCGCCTCAATCAAACCATCTGAACATAGGATCACGACCTCTTATCAGATGAACCACGAACCAAACGTAACGATAATTAATCCTACCAAATGTTATTCTACACGTGAAATTTCAATAGCTCGGAAACGTAACGACGACGAATTCAACCTACATACCTAGGCATACTTGAAAGTGTTTTGAAAAAAAGATTATCTCGAAAATAAAAAAAAATAATTATTCCTTGGAAACCCTTTTCACCGTTCTTCCATTTCATTTTCGCATTGCTCTCCTTCTTTAGCAGGTTGACTCGAATCATTCCACGATTGTAATTTTCCAGACCCGAATAATAAATATAACGCTGCTCCGAAAATATATATCACACTGAATGAGATGAAGCACAAGTTCCATTCAGATTGGCTCTGAAAACTCGAATGAATAAGACGACTGAAATGATGAACCCCAACTTCTCATCACATCTATACTTATGCAGGACTTACATGATTTTTGACCATTTGTCCGATAAACAGAGGGCTTAATATGGCACCCAGGGTGAAAAACGATGTACCCATGCCGATCAACAAACTCGAGTATTTGGGCGACAAGTCGATGACGTTGACGCTGCGACAAGCCATGAATTTCGTCGAAGATAATCGTTTAATTAGGCAATACTCGAGGCTAATCTTGAAACACTTACTGAAACGCGACATCGCTGAAACTCGTAAACAGTCTGAATATCGATAACGATACGATAATGCCAGCGAAATTCGGCCAAAATGCTGCCACGTTGAGTAACCCTGCTCCGATCGAGAATCCGGCACAAATGTATAATTTGTGAGTCTGAATTTTAAAAAAGTGAGATGATTTTTTGTTCAATGAGATCAAAATCAAAAGATGATTGCAATTGCAAAGGATAGAATTGATGGCTCATAGGTACTTGAGTAGCATCGAGGATATTTTTGTTCCTCGCGTAATCAGCCAAATATCCGGCTAATGGATGAGATGCGACGGCACACAAGTGAGGCAAGGCTGATAATAAACCAATTTGGTTTATGTCTATATTGCTGATATCTGTTGCAGGAAAGAAAAAAAAAATAATTCAGTCAACTTTTCAAACAAAAATGTTTCTTAAAAGAAAAATTAATAGGTAAAGGTACCTTTAATATAAAGAGGTAGGTATAATATAATAATGGTATAGCCGCAGCTGAAAACGAATTCAACTATGCAAAGAGTCCATACAGGGACCGAAGTAAGGATTTCTTTCCAGGGATAAATGATCTGTAAACCAAAATATCACGTAATCGATACCAAAACTACAAAAAAAAATCAATCAAATACCTCCGAATCTTTCTCAATACTCAACCTTTGAGCTAAAAATGACCTCTCAGCATGGGACAGCTTTTTATCCGAAGCGGGATCATTTTTGACCAGAGCCAACCAAACCACAGACCATATCAGAGCAGCTCCACCTAAGCAACGGCAGTATTATTGCTAATTTCCATCTCCTTTCATTAGGACGCGGACGTAAGCATAACTTGAAGTCCTAAGTACCTTTTTTTTGGAATTTCGAAATCTTATTCCCTTTCGTTTTATTCATTTTGATGAAAAAATAATAACAATGGGGCTATTCTATACTAAAATAGGACAAAACTGAAGTCGAGTCTTCCCATTTCGCTCAAATATTTTCTAAGAGCTCTCCTTGGTGGTGTACTCATAAATCCACTATCATTTTTTTTTCTAACACCAAAGGAAGGGGGTAGAGGGGCCTCGAAATTTTTATACAATTACAATTTTTAGCAAAATTGCACAAAGGCTTATATCTCGAGATAGATTTTACTTGAGAGGAAACTTTATGTGGAATCTAAAAGAAAATTGATAGGGGGTTCAAAATCGATAATCACATTTTGAAAAGCTCAAAGTTGAACTTTGGCGGTGAAGCTCAACTTTCATAATGATCACAATAGATGAAAGCTACCATTTAAAAATCTGAGAGAATTGAAATGAGTAGCCCTTTACCCTTTTCCCTCTCTTTTTAACCAAAAAATTTTCAACATGGAATTTCAAAGTCCCTGTGGGGTACAGAGATCCACAATTTTGACCAAAATTCAAAAAAATCAAAAAAGTGATGTTGCATATCGATTACTAATAATTCAAAGGCGCTGATTTCGAATATTTGCTTAGTTTTTTTACTTGACCTCTCTGAACGGGGCCAAAATTCGAAAAAATGAAAAATAACGTGTGACCTGTCGTTTGTTGAGTATTTGAGGACACTGAGTTCGAATATTTGGTTATTTTTTGGATTTGACCCTTCAGTGACCCCCTAGCCCCCAATTTTGGGAGAAAATGAGTTGAAAAATTAAAATGGCATGTGGCATGGCGGTTGCCACAAATTTGAAATCGTAGAATTCGAATATCGACTCACTTTTTGATTTTACTCCTTTTCCTCCTCCAACTGAAATACATATATGAACGAATAATTTGAGAGGCGGTCGGTTAGAGCTCGAGGAAATTTTTAAATTTTATTTTCAAGTTTTTTCAAGTCCAATATAATGTCAATTTCATTATGAGATATAAATTTCAGTTTTCCCCTAATCAGATCCTAAATTTCCCACGTTTTTCCCTTTACTTACTTTGTTTCTCATAAATTTCTAAAATTTCATGTTTTTGAACGATTGAAAAAAAAAACTTTAAAATTTATGAAAATTTGCGGATTTTCTCCCCTTTTTCGCTTAATTGAGAAAAGTTTCCATTTTTGTCTTTTTTTAATGAAATTTCCCAGAACTTTCCTTTTTTCCACTCTTTTTTTCACTTGAAATCTCCCAAGATATGGAAAAATTTACAAGATTTTCCAATCATGATACAAAATTCTTATAAAAATACTGAAAAATTCATAGAAAATTGGAATTTTCTTTCAATTCTCCTCCATTGGTAGAATTCCCCATTATTTTCCGCATGCTTGATAAAATTTCCCATTTTTCCCATGTTTGATTGAATTCCCCACAAATTTTTCGTTTTCTTTTCTTTTTTTTCGTTCGAAAATTCCCTCGATATGGGAAATTTTTCACAATACCCCAACACTATGATTTTTGAATTTTACCCTCCCCGACCTCTTGACTGATGCGGGAGCCAAAATTTTTGAAGGAAAATGAACCTTCTCAAAGAGTGACTTCCAATAATCCTTAAAAAATGAAAATAATTTCACACAAAGATTCCAAAAATTTTTGAATTTTTTGCTTCGAGTATCAGCATTATTTTTCACCTGAAATTTCGTTTCAGATATTTTCTGAAAGCTAAGGCTCTCCGAAAACCTGAATATAAAAATGAAAAAACACCACGATAAATTGTCGATTTAAAAATTTTTCGGTAGAAAAAACAAACGAATTTCGGTAGTCTATAATTTTTGAAAATCACGATTCTTTTTTAATAATTTATTTTCGTTTAGGTTCTAGAAAGGTCCTCAGACATGAAAGTCTAGAACCAAGAATTTTTCACGTTCAAATTTTACAGGCCCTACCTCAATATAATTTTTGCAATATCGACTTACCAGTTGTATAGAAAATAGCAGGCCACCCCCAAATACCGGCCACAAATCCGGATACGGGATACGATACGGTTAATCCTACATAAACACCGGTGAAACTATAGGACACGAGTCTGGATCGCTCTTCAGGGGGAGACCATTTAGACCACAGTTCGGACATGCTGGAAAAAGCGATAGCCTAGATCAAGGTGAGACCTACACATTTAGATTCGATTTTGAGATCATTTGACGCTTACTTCGAAAATACCTTCGATAACGCGACTCGAAATAAACCACTTGAAATCCAGATACACCAGATAAGGCGTTAAAAAAGTGGCCATGGCTGTTAGGGCGATCCCCACACCGAAAACCGTGGCCCCTCCGTATTTGGTAGCTATAACACCTCCCAGCACAGTAAACACGTAACCAAAAGAGAAGGCACTCAAGGCAAATCCTTTATCTTGGGAATTCCAATCAAATTCCGGACGCTGCATAATTCTTTTAAATTAATATAAACCTTGAACATAGAAAATAATCTTCCCAAGCAGCGAAAATCTATGAATTCCCAAAATAATCATTCGAAAATTGTACTTACCCTGATAAAGGTGCCATTCTCCAGCACCACTGTCTTATTCGAGGTCATCTCAACAATAGCCATGCTTAAATTAGTTCTCAAACAGAACATATTCACGTAACCGAAAAAAGCCAAAAATGCAATCATATATCTTCGCTGAGAAAAAATACATTGCAACTCGAAAAACATCGCTTGTTTTATGATGCGTTTTCAAATGTAAGAAAAAAAAACTTGGGTTTTTCAACAACACTCAATTTAGTTAGCGTTGCTTTACTACTGAAACGATACAATAAAGATGCTTACACAAATATAAACATCACACGGATGTACTTACAGACTTGCTTATCATCTAATGAATTTTTTTTATCATTGGTTCAAGCATGCAATAAAATATTATTTTGCCAGAGTGATAAAAATATTAGAGTCGGATACTTACATTATATATAATGAAATATTATATTATGTATTGAATAAAAAACTTTCCATCCACACAGACCATGATCAGAAGAAAGATTAGACGATGTAGATAGATACATCTATTTTACGAGATCATCTTCACCAGAGATATTATTAGTCATTTATTTTTGTCGAACTGACAATAATTAAACTCATAATCGATTCGAAATGATGCAGTTATGTACATATTGCAAAACTGGATCATTCGTATAGATCAAAAGACGGGCCTGGAATTCGTCAAAATTCACAGAACCCTATAAAATTAAACATTCAATTTGAAAAAAAAAAAACATTGAGGTGATAAACGTCATATTGTCATAAAAATTTTAAAGATGATCACACCTAAAAGTCAAAAACGAAGTTGATACGGGCTATCAAACATCATTCAAAAAAAATTGAAACATTTCAGAAAGTTGTCAATAACTAAATATAGGCAGAGTAGGTGATAAAAATTGGAAAATTTTCCAAAATCAAAAAATATATATCTACCTAAGATTTAATCAGAAGTTATACCTCGCATCAAAAATCAAATCAAAAATAATGAATTATTTCAGAACCTTCCAAAAACTGACATTCATTTTTTTTAAACAAAAATGGGAATATGGAAGAATTTTTTTTTGTATAAAACGGTCGAGTCACAGTTTTTTAATTCATGTGAGAATACTGTGAAAATATGGACTCCTACAAAAATTTTGACCACTCCAAGGCATGTTACGTTTGATTATCAGAAACAGAATTTTTTCCAAAACAAAAACTACCATCTTTTAGCTCTTGAATGCTGCGTAGCTGAGCTCTTTAGCGATATAAATGACAGCTGTCCATTTCATTGAAAAAAAAAGTAAAAAATGTAACACCTTTCTAGCTAGATCAGCCCGTATGATGAATTGCAAAACGTTGAGAAAAATATTATTAGTAGGCGATTTTGATGAAAAATGCAAAATTCTGAATTGAAAAATATTAAATTTGAAGGGTTTATTTCCCTCAAACAATTACACATATATTTTTGAGCTCTCAAGTCTCAAATTAATCAAGGATCCAAAGTGAAGCCGGAGGGTCCCTCTCCGGACGATTTTTCCGAAGATGGGGGCACTTTTTAAAAAATTTTGGAGCTAGGGCCGGAATTACTTTTTTAAAAGTCCTGGAGCCAAAGTCTGTAGAACTTAAATCAAAAATCTCGGTTTTGGAGCCGAAGGCGGAGAGAGAAATCTCCTCTGGGCTTTTTTTTTTGAAGCCGAAAGGACCAGACCTCCTGACTCCGGATGAATACAATGGGGCCGAAACGTTCAATCATGCTTTCTTCATAGTGACCAGATTTTTTTTTTTCTTTTCCTGAAAACTAATGCTACATTTCGATCATGCTGTTGGAGTAGAAAAAAATGAGCCATAGCTTGCTTATATTTAGAAAGTAGAAACATCGTGCTTGAATATTATAAGGGAAAGTAGTACCTATTTGACTGGATTTTACCATTTTTTGGTCGAATCATTACTACATCGACTTATTCTTTCATCAAACAACACAGATGATATTCTAATCTTTGAAAAATTCGTCAAAAATGAAAATTACGAATAAAAAATGTGAACGAAAAATTCGTCAAAAATAAAAATTATGGACAAAAAATTTGAAATTTCGATACCACATCGCAAATGAAAACTCCAAAACTTGGCTTAAAAATTGCATCACACATCATTCTCATAACTCGTTCCGCTCGATTCTCACTGAGAAAAAAATAAAATTTTGTTAAATTACGTCATTCTAGATACCTAATACAACAACGCGACATCACGCATTTCCGAACCTCCTGCCTAATTCGATAACCCAAGCGGAATATTTCAATAAAGAAGACCGATTAGAATTTTATTTATTCAACTGGCCTGTCATGAAAATATCCAACCCATACAAATACCTACATACGAATTTTCGAGGACCCATATCGAACACACACATTTGACAAAATTTCGGTGATCGGTTCGGATTGCGCTTGATGATTCGAAATGAATATTCACGCCGGTGGTGGACGCAGCAGCAGTGGCCTGCAGGATCCTGGGTTCAATAAATTACTCTTTTTCGTTCTTTACTTTTCTTTGGTATCCGAAGTTAATGTGAGTACTTCTGTCGTGAAAACCGCCATAAAAATTCATAAATTTGGTCGATCATGTTGGTAAATTGTTTTCGTTGAATTTTATAGACATTAACGGTCGAGTGGAGCTTCGTCTCTCCGTATCAACTCAGCCAAAGTAAAAATAATTGGTATGCGTTGCAAGATGGAAATAGCGCTGATATAGATTTTTCAAAAGGAGTAAGTGAAAAAATAATATTTTACTTTTTTTTCAAAATTAAACGAATTGAATTTCTTTAGGGTCAGGTAGCTTTCGTTCCGGCTCCTCGTGGATACGGTTATGGCCTATATAATCGCGGTTCTCCACCAGTAATCAATTTAAACCTGTCTAAGCGCAAACACAGCGACGAGAGTTCCTCCGAAGAACACAAACATAAACGGAAACATGGTAATTCTTCCGAAGAACACTCCAAACACAAACCCGAACACCACGAACATCAACCAGAACATCACAAGTCAGCTAAAGAAGAGCTAAATGAAGAACATGCTGAACAGGCCGAAGTTTCAGCCGGAATAGCCGACGGAGTGACTAAACTGGGCCATTTTATGAAAGAGCAGATGAATAAACATGTGGAACTGCGTGACCGAGAATTAAATCGAGGTAACGAGGAAGCTGCCAAAAAGGAGCAGGCCATTATTGACATGTACCAAGAGCAAATTAAATTACTCGGTGGCATAGAAAAGGTCCAAGAAGCTATAATGAAAGGTGAGGTGGGAATGGCCCTCGATAATGATGGAGCAGGACAGAAGCATGATCATCATGGTCATCATGGAGATGGTCACCATGAAGGACACGGGCATCATCACGGTGGCAGTGAAAATCACCATGGTGTGGATCAGCCCAGACATCATCACCAAGACCACGAAGAAGATGGTGACGAAGGACATGATGGATATGATGATTATGATGAAGGTAGAGATGAGGACGAATATCATGATAATGATGGCGATCGTGATGAAGATGAGGATGATGAAGGACACGGTGGTGGTCATCATGGCGATGAGGATGATGAAGGTCACGATGGTCATCATGGAAACCATGGGCATGATCACGAAGGCGGTGGGCATGGCCACGAAGGAGGACATGGCCATGAAGGAGGACATGACCATGAAGGAGGGCATGACCATGAAGGAGGACATGACCATGAAGGAGGACATAGCCATGACGGTGAAGGACATGATCATGAAGGAGGAAAACATCACCCAGGAGGCCACCAAGACGACGAAGACGAATTCCACGACGCCACAGACCAATTCGAAGACAACAACGACCCAGACTACGACCCTGGTAACAAACACAAACTGGATAGAAGATCACCCTTCGTTTCATCTCTTCTACCATCTCTTTCTGGGACTGATACATCTCCCAAAACTCCCGACTCAGTCACCGTCGATACCTCAATCAACGCAGACGCAGCAGCTGATTCCACCAAGATCAAAACCGACACAGGGATCACGACTACACCTTCAGATACACCTCCAGCAACTCCATACTCAACAGATGGTCCCACCTCGCCTGCTACCACCACCAGCACCACTGCATCAGCCACACCCACCCCAATTGTTGTTTCTCCCGACACAAATACCAATTCTGGCTGGTTCAGTTGGTTTGGATCTTCCAACACTCCCGTCTATTCACCTTACGCGTTGCTGAAATATCTGTCACCTTCGGATAAATCTGCCGATAATTTGATGTCCATGTTTAACGTATTCTCTGATCCTTCCAATAGTTCGTATCTGTCAAATGCTTCAACCCTGATGAGGATCGTTATGTTTTTCATGCCCGGTACCGGAATCGTCGATCAGGTTTACTTCACAATGGCCCTGTCCAAAATTATGTGGGAAGCTGCGACGATGTATTACGAGGGGTATGGTACAACCGAGATTGCTGTGGTCGTGCTTGGAGAGATGGCCGAGGCATCATATCTGGTGCGTAAATTGTTTTCTAATTTTAAGATTATGTTGGATCAGTCACAGATTCGAGCGAATATTGAGGGGGAGGAGGAAAACAATTTCGGAATAAAAATTTTCGACTTTTTGGCATCCAGTCTGTTTTTTTTTCAAGTATCGAATTTTTTTCAAAATCATATCATTTTCAACTCTACCTTTTTTTCACAAAACACTTTTCTAGAAGGTTTTCAATTAATGTATTTTTTCACCAAATCTTCTTCGACTCCAGAATTCAGTCTCAAGATTTTTCAGTTCATTGAAATATTTTCCTAATTTTTCTCAATTTTTAATTTTTTTTTCCTCAAAATCTTCTTTATAAAGAATCAAAATATTTTACTTGTTGCCAAGTTTTCATTCCTGCAACCTGTTTTTGTGGGAGAGAGGAAAGGGCGAGGGAGTACCGATTCGTTAGTTTCAATTTTAAAAAACAATACATTACAATTTTTCTCTTTTTTAAAGACAGTTATTTCTCAAAAATAATAAAAGTGTCTTCTAAAAACAGAAAAAAATTTCTAAAAATTGGAAAATTTTCAAAAAACATTTTGTTTTTATTTCTATAAAAAAATAGACTATTCTTAATAAATGGGGTAATTTGAAAAAAAAAAAATTATTTCTTTTTGTTCTAATTTTTTTGATTTGAAAAACTTTTGAGTTGATCAACAATATTTGTAAAAAATTTTAAATTGCAAAAAATTCTAAACTCAAATGAAATTTTGTAAAAAAAAAAGTAACTGAAAAAATAATTTAAAAAAAAAATAGTTGAATTTGAAAACTGGTAGAAAAAATATCAGAAGAAAAAGTTTGAAAAAAACTGGGGTTGAACTGAGTAAAAAATTTAGATGTCAATAAGTCGACGAGGTAGTCGCATAGGCGGATTTAGGATGGGACTCAGGGGGGGGGGAGGGAGGGAGGGACTTCACTCTTCCAAAAGCTCAAAAGTGAAATCAGCTCCGCAAAAACTTTTCGTGTTTGATTGCTGAACATTTCTAAATATTACGTACCATGAAAAAAAAAATCGTTTCCTGAGCAATTGAGCATTAAATACACTTGGGCATGAAAAAAATTATGATTCAACGAACTATTTGAAACATCGTGAAATAAGGTTGCTTTTGCCCCTTCCTCCTAAAAATTTTCTTCTGGTACTTCATGCTCCATGTTTTCATCCTCAATTTTATACCCTCCCAAAAAAATCTTCTGACGTCACTGATTGTGAATAAATTATTGTACTTCATACTTGTTTCATCCTACCTTCCCCCTTCAAATTCTATCAAATAGGAATTTTCAAAGCTTTAATACCTACGAAAAATTGACTCTTTCAGGCATTAAAAATCGCTTTACCCTCGCTTCGCTTAGATATTAATGAAATCGCAATCATTTATTCTATTTGAGGCGACATTGCCAAAAAGTTCCCTTTTACTTCTTAAAATTTTCTTGGTATTTTAAGTACTTGTATCTACTTTACAGTTTGCACCCTTCCAAAAAATGTAATGATACCGCGCCATTCCACTGGCCTGGGGCTTAGCCTCCCCCCCCATCCATTTTCCTGAATCAGCCTATGAGTGGTCGTTCGTAACATTTTTGAATTTAGTTTTCGAAGTGTTTTTACTCGTTGGAGTTTCTATTGTAAGTGGCAACAATTTTATCGTAAGGAGACAAAAATAAGAAATTGTGCCATAAAAAAATTTTTTTAAATATTAACACAAAGAATTTTCACATGCAGAAATATTTTACTGCAAGGAACGAAAAAATATATTTCTTTAACGAATCGAGGACTAAAACTTTCTCTGTTACATTCTGCCTAATCTAGTAAAATTAATCTTACTTTTGAGCTTCAATTGAGTGTATCTATTTGTAGAGTCGTCGCGGAGAAGATTCCATCATCAGCCAGAAAATCCTCACTCCGGTGAGTACAGCAGTTCAATCATTACCATTTTGTAATCTTTCTAAACTTTCCTCAACATCCTCCTCACCACTATTTTCTCGCTTTCGCAGGGCGATACCGTTAAAATAGACGGAATGGACGTGCCAGCATTTTTGAAATACATCAAATACATGAAATACCCAGATCTGACCGAAGCCCAAGAAGCAAAACTGCAAAAAGATATCGATAATTTGATCAACATAACCTATCCTAATATTTCGCCAGAGCTGAAAACCACCTTTACTGCAGGTCTCAAGGATACCATGAGATTTTTAGCCCTTTTTGTAAGTTTTTCTAGCACTCCTATTCGAGTCTTCTCGTAATTTTTCAATCATTCCTTCAACCGAATCGGTTCTTTTTCAGAATGTCAATGGGGACTTACACGTGGAAAACGTTGACGTTAATTTCTCGGACGTTTACATCAAGATGCATTCGGCCTTCGATGACTCGCCGCTGGAGAAAATCAAAAAAACTATTCTCAGCGCCATAGACGCCGTCAAATCTAATTTTAACTAACGCATTAATCTATTTAATTGATCGCACGTGAATATAAATTATTTGAGTTTTGCTCGTTTCATGCATATAATTAGGTAAGAAAAAATACCCACTGCAGGTAGATATTACTCATTCTACCAAATATTCATTATTTCAATCTAGAATCTACCTTATTTCATGACTCCTACGAAAGCAGCTGCGCGCTCTCTAAGCTCAAACGTAGCTATTACGTAATCGATGTTCAAATAAGCGAGCTTTTTTTTTTTCTTGACGTAAATACATTCAAAACTAATGTCAAAATAGAAGTTTTACCGAGGGCACACGTGTATACTATCTATTTCGTACTCTTCGGTATTCGATGCAAAAAATGAAAATTGAAGTAACACAAATTAGAAATTACCTATGATAATAATTTCAGTGGATGATTTTGATAAGATTTTTCGCGTTGATTACAGAAAAAATAGAGGTAAAATTGGAGGTCGTCAAGATTTCTTACAATTTTATTTTTTTTTTACCAATTTTTTTTCAATTCTTGATACTTGAAATTGATTTTCTGAACAAAGGAGGAAGACTTCTACGAAAAAAATCAACGTTGGTATAAAAGATAGGTAAACGTTGAACTTAGAAATTTCATCTAAAATAATTATCTCAAAAATTGGGTTTCCTGGTAAAAAAAAAACTTAATCAACTCGGCAGAAAGGAAATTTTACGGTCGACAATTTATGTTTTATTCATGTTTTCGCGAAAGACCTCTCATTTGTTCTTAAAATCGACTTCAAGTGCCGAACTTTAACAAAAATTGCACAATAAATTTTTAATAAAAATTCAAATTATGAAAAATCCTGACGTTATGAAGAAAAATGAGATCATATTCGAACTCAGCTCTGAAAATCGGGTTCAGAATTATCACTTAGTGTTGATTACATGGAATTTTTTTTTAAACGCTGGCCTGTCTACGTAGCTGGGGGAAAAAAAAGGGAATTTGGTAAAAAATTGACTACGAAATCCAATTTTTATTCCTTGCTCGATTATTTCAATGTTAGTATGTCACTACAACTTAAATAAAATTCGTAACCGTCGATAATGTCATATTTGTACAAATGTATGTTGACACGCCGAGTCGTTTAAACGTAATGTATGTACTTATTCATATCGTACGCGTTTATAAGCATATACCTACATCGATACGTACTCAAGTGAGTATAAGTAGTTAGATATCAGGTAACGGTAAGTAGGTCTAAATCATAAAAATAGGTTAAACCGAAGAAAAAAAATTGAAAGAGGTACTTACGTATTCAAACGTTAATTCTTCAAGATGAATTTTCGCCCATCATAAGGTCCGAAAACCTGAAACAAAAATTTAAAAAAATTATTTGAAAACTGGTCTTGTATAATTATTCGAAATTTGAATTCAACAAAATTACCTACACCAAATGTATTTTTTAGTAGACATAACATTTTATTTGCATCACGGAATTGCGAAGAAAAATAGCCATCTTTAAAAAATCAAGGAGAACACAGGTTTTTAATTTTTCAATTCGACACATAGATTTCGCACTCGTTTCCATTTTCTGACGACAAAAAACTTGATTGTTGATACGCAGATTTTCGAAGAATTGACTTTATAATTTTATTTTTGGGAGAAAAAATCAGGATCTAGACTGGTTCATTAACAAAATGAATTTCTTTATTAGGGTGGGATGGGTGGGATGGGGGGGGGGTGGTATTGAGTAGGTGAGGTAAAAAATCGGGTATCTACAATAAAAAATTAATGAAAAATTGAGAAAATTATTTAAACTTATAGCGAAGGAGATGTATCCATTTTTTTTAAAATTGAAGATCGTTTTTTACTATGGACAGAGGTTATTTTTATCACAATGATGATTAGGCAATATTTTACAAAAGAGGTGATTTCATTTACCTTTGAACTAAAGAAAGTTTTTTTTTTGACGAAACCACAGAAAATTTTTTAAAATTATTGTTCATAAATTTCATTTGAAAAAAAATAATAATAATTTTCGGAAATCACCCAAAATGCAAAAACTAATACATTTTCGGAATCCTCTCGTCAAGCACTGTGGAATGGTTTTTTCATCATTCAATTTCGAGCATTTGGGTGAGAGATATTATTGATTTGCGCGGATTGTAGATTGAGAAAAATGCAGGTTATTTGGTAGAGAATTTCTCAAAACGCAAAAAGTAATACATTTTTGGAATCCTCTCTTCAAGCACTGTGGAATGGTTTTTTCATCGTTCGATTTCGAGCATTTGGGTGAAAGTTGGTTTTTTGCGGTGAAGGGGAGATTTTTGAGAGGGACCTCGCGTGGAAGAATTCTGGCAACTTTTTCGGAAATCATCCAAAATGCAAAAACGATTACATTTTCGGAATCCTCTCGTCGAGACGAATCGAATGGTTTTTTTACGAATAAATTTGGAGCATTAGAACGAAAGTTGACTTTTTTTCCGGTGCGGATGGTTGATGGATGGTTGGCGCCGCAGAAAAATGTCCGTAACTCGGCGAAAAATTGTTCAAAATGCAAAAACCAATACATTTTTGGAATCCTCTCGTCATGAACAAACGAATGGTTTTTTTACCATCCCATTTCGAGCATTTGGACGGGAGATAGGTATTTTGCGGCCTTGGTAGTTGATGAAGAAAAACGCCCGTAACTCGGCCAAAAATTGGTCAAAATGCAAAAACCAATACATTTTTGGAATCCTCTCGTCATGAACAAACGAATGGTTTTTTCATCATTCAATTTCGAGCATTAGGGTGAAAGTTGGTTTTTTGCGGTGAAGGGTAGACTTTTGGGAGAGACCTCGCGCGGAAGAATTCTGACAACTTTTTCGAAAATCACCAAAATGCAAAAACTATCACATTTTCGGAATCCTCTCGTCGAGACGAATCGAATGTTTTTTTTACGAATAAATTTGGAGCATTAGAACGAAAGTTGACTTTTTTTCCGGCGCGGATGGTTGATGGATGATCGGCGCCGCAGAAAAATGCCCGTAACTCGGCGAAAAATTGTTCAAAATGCAAAAACCAATACATTTTTGGAATCCTCTCGTCATGAACAAACGAATGGTTTTTTTACCATCCCATTTCGAGCATTTGGACGGGAGATAGGTATTTTGCGGCCTTGGTAGTTGATGAAGAAAAACGCCCGTAACTCGGCCAAAAATTGGTCAAAATGCAAAAACCAATGCATTTTTGGAATCCTCTCGTCATGAACAAACGAATGGTTTTTTCCTCATTCAATTTCGAGCATTCGGGTAAAAGTTGGTTTTTTGCGGTGAAGGGTAGATTTTTGGGAGAGACCTCGCGAGGAAGAATTCTGGCAACTTTTTCGAAAATCACCCAAAAAGCAAAAACTAATACATTTTCGGAATCCTCTCGTCAAGCACTGAAGAATGGTTTTTTCATCATTCAATTTCGAGCGTTTGGGTGAGAGATATTATTGATTTGCGCGGATTGTAGATTGAGAAAAATGCTGATTATTCGGTCGAGAATTTCTCAAAACGCAAAAAGTAATACATTTTCGGAATCCTCTCTTCAAGCACTGTGGAATGGTTCTTTCATCGTTCGATTTCTAGCATTTGGGTGAAAGTTGGTTTTTGGCGGTGAAGGGTAGATTTTTGGGAGAGACCTCGCGTGGAAGAATTCTGGCAACTTTTTCGGAGATCACCCAAAACGCAAAAACTATTACATTTTCGGAATCCTCTCGTCGAGACGAATCGAATGGTTTTTTTACGAATAAATTTGGAGCATTAGAACTAGAAATCATGTTTGAAATCAATCGTACCACCAGCAAACCACGCTGGAAGTTCTTATGTAAAGTTAGTTCGCATACCACCACAATATACGTATTCACTTCGCTACTATAGCCCCAAACATCCGGAGTCTTTCGCCTCCAGCGCATCACAAAAATATGAATTGTTCCCATAAAAAAAAAATTGTTTATGCGATTTTTATATTGTGCTATACACGCGTTCAAGATTTATTATTCTACGCCACGGCACAAATAACAAGCTGAGGAAAAGAGGACCCATTTCTTAAAATTTTCATATACCAAGCTGGAACGTTATATTCGACAGAATTATTTACTTAAGACAAAACAACAACAACAACAACAACAACACGTACAAAATGACAGAAAACATTGTCACAGAATATAAGGGCGCCGCCGAAACCGAAAGTAAAGTCTCTTAATCATATCCCAATTTTCACTGTCCAACGATAAAAAATATGCGAGCTTATTTTCTTCTATCTTTATGCTTCCCTCTTGCGAGCTGAAAATTTCCCTATCCGAGGTTCGCTTTTTTTTTTTCGTATTTGCCTTGTGTAGATTTTCAGCATTTCCTCAGTCGCTATGTTCTCGTTCGCGATTCTATTTTATTTCTTCCGCAAGACAAAATACGAGTGCATATTTTTGGCGGAAAAAGTAAGGAATATGAGGTATCGACTACATACAGAGAGAGCACGAGGGCGAAAATTTCTGAACAAAAAGTGTTCAAATAAAGCTTTTAAATTCGCGTAGGCCAAAATTTGAAAAATTCACAGTTTTCAAAAACCAAATTGATAAAAAAATTATTGGCTTTTATAGAAAATTCATCAAAGAATTTGAAAACAAATGGTTTCAAGGTTGTAGCTCGTTACTTAATAATCCTAAAGAATGACTTTAAACAAAACAAAATAAAATTTTTGTGAGAAAAATCGATTTTTTAATTTTGACGAAATTTTGAGACATTTAGCAGCATTTAGACTCTATGGTATTGATTCTTTCATATGGTCATTTTTTTCTGCGTCAAACACTCAAACTTTGAAAAATCCGCAAAAATTACAACGTTTTTGAAAGGTTTTTCGCAATTTTCAGCCCTTGGTTCAAAGAAATGGCCATTGGCCAAAACCTGATGCACAGCAAAATTCTACATAAAAAAACACGTTTTCAGTAATTTTTCCACGGTGGTCGCTCTTCGCTTACTTGGTGTTTTGTACAATTTGAAAACTGCAAATAGCCGAAAAAACTCAAATAAGTGCACCAAAATTATTGAAAAAAAATACCATAAATACACCTCTAAGAGATGTAACTTTGTTCCAAAGAACAGGAAATTTTCTTCACTTTCGTTGAAATCAAAAATTCTTGAAAACAATTCAATAAAATGACCATTGCGTTTTTTTAGAACATACATATCCGGTCCTTGCTAGGTTGCTAATGACATATTTGAACTCCGCGGTATTCAATCACATGGAAATGTTACCAAAAAAGGCGGATCGGCCAATTTCGAAAATTAAGTGTGGAACCTCCCTTTTAGAACATTTCATCTCCACACTTGACTTTGAAAAAAAACAAAACAATCTGTTCAAAATATTTAATTTTATACATCGGTGCCAGAAAACTAATTTTAGAAATGAAGCACAAAAATCGCCAAAATTTTGATCCCCTTCCTTCGAGCTTCCATGATTTCAAACCAAAATTATGCAACACAATATTCTGAATCGTTCTTCCGAAGCTGCTATTAGTTTTCCGAAGAAAACGACCTCATTTGGTTCTTAGGGTCTGAAAACCACCTGGTAAAATTTTCGGCCACCTACCCCTCCCCTAGCCCAAGTTATGGGGCAAAACGTTACTTTTTTCAGCCATTCCATTAAAAAATTTTATCTCCGAGAGTTTTCAACCAATTTTTTTTCAAATTGGCATGAGTTATACACTATACCAAAGGGTATTAGAGGGTGGTTTGAAAAAAAATTTGATGATTTTTTCTAACTCAAAATCGCATTTTAAAACTTGAAATCGAGTTTTCTACTTGATGTTTCTGAGCTGCAATTTTGAAAAAAAATTATTTCACGTATCTAGTCCCTTTCTACAACGTAATATCATGGTAATATTTTTTTCAGAATTTTTTAGATGGTGGAAGACCTTGAAAAATGCGAAAAACTATTTTTTCATAATGTTTTACGCAGATAAAAATGGTCATTTTTGGACGAAATTTTTTCGGGTAATACCGAATATCCCAAAATATGTAAAAACCAATTGTCTGACAAGGCTCAAAATTGATCATCTCACTTTTTCTGCCTTATCATAAAAAAAATTGCAACATATTCGTGTTCAGCAACTCAAACTACTCCAATAGCCCTCCTTTTCACGATCAATCAAAGAACCCTTTGGAAAATTCAGTTTCGAGTGAACGATTTTTTTTAATAAGTATCTAGATATAATAAATGTTTTGTACATTAAAAAAGTAGAAATCACGGACCAAAAACGTAAAAAATAAGACAGTTTTTTTTTTTTACACAAGGCCTCTTCTTTACGGAAGTCAAATTTTGACAAAAAAACATCAAATTTTGACAAAAAAAACATCAAATTTTGACAAAAAAAACATCAAATTTTGACAAAAAAAACATGAATAATATTTCCAGAATCACTACCCCTTAAATAATCCTTTCAAATTCTCAACCTACTCCCTGGCACCTATTAAAATAAAATTAAATCGGGTGATAACTAACTAAATAAGTACATTATACTGCCAGTTCTAGTTTTTTTCCACCAAAAATTGTAATTTTCTAACCTATAAGTTCAGTACAAATTGCAGTAGGATATTAAATTCTGCGTCAATCAGGTTTCTTAACGTCACGCTGCTGGTTTTATTTTTATTATCTATCACAAATAATGTCCAAATTATCGAAAAATTGACCAGTCAACCCGACTTTATTGCATATCTTGAATTCTGTCAAACTGGATACACGTGTATTGTTAACTGCAATTTCGCTTGATTATCGTACCTATTATTTATTTTGTTAATCTGCACGGACGTATACGAACCTAATGAAAGTAAAAAATGGACGATAACTCGTGTCATTTTTTCAAATTATCAGAATTTAAAAGCATAATATCGAGAGCTTTTTCGTTTTTCGCTTCAGTTTTAAAAATTCAATCGTAAATGTTCATACAATGTATTCAATGGTTCGATTTTTCCTCTGCTTGATGTTCGTCGTATGCGAATTACTTCGAACAAATACCGTTTCAGGTATAAGAATTGGAAATTCGATAAATCAACGATGAGAAATATTTTATTACAATGTATTATTTTATAGCTGAAAATGATTCGGATGAATTTGAAAATTCTGTCGAAGATCCATCTGCTTTTCTTGAATCTATAAAGCCAATCGAAGACTCTGCTCGATTTAATTTCCCAGCACCCAAAGACGGATACAACTTTTACGTTGAATCGATTAAAACGACAATCAAAACCACGTCTAAATTCTTCAAAGGATTCAAACCATTAACATTTTTTACAGCTTTGGACGAAACTTTTCTAATTAATCAAACGGCACGATCGCGTGAGATTTTATCGATGACTCAGTCATAGGTGAGAATCGTTGGCAATTTTATTAACGAAATTAAAATTACAGTCGATGTGAAGATCTTGAATCCTGTAACTGTGGCTACCATGACAGGGGGTATATTGGGAGACGATATTTACGAATTGCATGGATATCAGTTCTTTTGGCAGAATAAATTGAGGTGTAATTCGTGAGTACTATATTATTTCGAAAGAGTATCAAATTGAATTTTCAGAACTTCTGATTTTAAATTTTTGGAAAATTTGAAAATAATTTTGAAGACTATGACTATGGTTTGGAAATTTGAAACTGGTGACTTCATTTTATAATTTGAAAAATACCTGTATCGTAATTTTACGTTGATTTGCCAAGATTATTTTTTAATTTCAGGAGTCATAATTTAGAAGCAAGAGTGTATTACTTCAATTTAAAATACGACTCGTATGAGAAAGCTCTAGATAATCCAGACGGTATTGCAGTGGTCAATTTCCCAATAGCAACCGATGTAAGTTGAAATATTACCGTTCTGACGCATCAAAAATCGTACTAATTTCAATTCGTAATTCATATAAAATTTTACAGTGTAATTTTCCTAATCCAAAATTCAAAGAATTTTCCAAAACGTTTCGAAAAAAAATAAAACAACCGGGAGACAGTACGAAAATTCACAGCGCTTTTGCCTACACCTGGTTTGTGAATTTCCCATATGGCAGCATTTATCTCACAAATAGGGCCGAGTTCGAGGACGAGGAGTTTGGAAAAACGTACAGTGCTGTTGTGATTGATTTGCCGCTGGATTCGCGAGTGAATTATATTTCAAGAGAACAGGTATTGAATATTTCGTAAGCGGAGTCGAATGCAAATATTTGTACATTTTCTTTGAATTTTTTTCATAACATGTGAATTTTGCGATGATAATTTTAGTACGCGAATACATTCGGTAAGATGAAGGGTGTTTTTGAACAACCTCTAATCGCTGACCTATACCAAGATGATCCGGTAACATCGATGGAAAGACATAAAGGAGTTTGCATCGTAAATTTACCTGCCTAATATTGCGCAGTTGAAACATTTAGTTGTATAGGTATGATCCGAATTTTAAGTATACTTATGAGCACACTTATTAAAATCTAAAAATTGAAAATTGGTTTGATTTTCTCGATTGCTGCGTTGTATCATCGGAGAATTTTCAAAAGGTTCTCTCTGATTTATTTATCAATGAAAACTATATCGAAAATCACTAAAAAACAGTCAGAATTGCAGCACAGTAATGAATCAGCGGGAAACCAAATCAGTGAAAATTTGCAAAAAAAATCAGTAAAATGTCTAAAATTAGCTAAAAAATCAGTGAATTTTTTTTTATTACCTTGAAAAGTCAAAGAAAATCCAGAATCCACTAAAAAAAATCAACGAATTTTGCTAATTTTTTCTGTATTTTTTTTCAGTGAAGAATGAAAAAAAAAATTCAAAATCCATTCATATCTTACGATCGTACAAGAGCCTTCAATTCTCAACAAATGGTCAAAAAATCAAAATTTTTTAATCTTTAAATTTTTTTTTATTATTTAAGTCGCCTTGGCCAACAATTTTTGCGGTGGTATGTTTTTGAAAATCGAAATATTGTTTTTTCGGCGTTCGGCCCATCCTACTTTTCACTAATTCTAAATGAGAGAGTGCTTTTTTCAATAATCTTAAAACACCAATTAGAATTACTTACGAATCATGCAAAATAAATATTCTGATATTTTAAATTTAAAAAAAGAAAAAGTGTTACGACTGAAATACCATAATTTTTCGTTCAACTTAAAAACTTTTTTTCCAGGGTATGAACGATAACAAATGGAAAAATTATAGGTGATTTTTTGAAAATTTTTTTAAAATCAAGATTTGTATTAAGTACAGAAATTGAAAATCGTAGGTTTGTACTTATTTCGTGCTTTTTAGTAAATTATCAAATTACTAAATGGCTTTGTTTCTTACACCCATAACTAAAGTTAAAAATTTATTCAAAAATCAGTTTTTCGAATAAATTTTTTCCAAATTTTCCAAACTTTCTAATAAGGATCTCAAGAAGAAGGAATAATTAATGTCAAAAACATTTGAATTTTCAACCGAGCGAGGGTACATTTTTTAGAGAAATTTCTGCTTCAAAAAATTTGTCAAAGTTTTTAAAACGATTTTTGATGAGATTGTTTAACAAAACAGTAAAAGGAAAATTCGAGGGTAAATTTTTTTTCAAAAATCACATTAAAACAAACAAAAAAATGTGTTTTTTTTTAGTTTCTCCTAGAGAAGCGATGATTATATTATAACTTGAAAAAAAGTTATTTTCAAAGACAAAATACTTTTTAAAACGTACCAATTTTTATATTTTCAAAATTAACTGATTTTATATCAGAAAGTCGGAAGCTGAAATTCCTTTTGGGTGGGGGATATTCCGAAATTTTCAAGACTTTATTTTGCGTCACCAAATTTTGCGTGACCGAAAGTCAAAAACAAATTTTTATACTTCCGAAATTAACTTAATGTCTACATACATATTAAAAAGTCAGAAGCTGAAAATTGACTTAATATTAGAAAGTCAAAATAACTGGAAAAATATCAGAGCTGAAAGCCGATTTTTATATTTTTTTGAAATTAAATTGATATCAGAAAGTGAAGTTTCATTTATTAGGATGAGAGGAAAAAACATATCCATGTTTTCAACATTTCCTTTCAAAGGAAACTTCACTTCATTTTCTTTTTTTCTTAGATAGTGGACGATCTTTGAGAAAAAAAATTACAGCTTTTTTAAAAAACTGGTTTTTTTGATAAATGTCAAATTTTGCATTTGAATTCAGCAAGACAAGCCCCCTTCAATATCAAAAAAGAAATCATTTCAGGGACCTTTTTTTCTCCCTTCCTAAAATGTTTTTGAAAAATTGCTTCTCAGAAACGTAATTTTCAAAACTTCTCTGACCCATTCCTTCAGTATTTTCTCTGCTGAATTTTATGCGCTTCTCGAAGCAATGAATATCGCTCCCAGTTTCAACTACAAAACAACACTGATATCTAGCGATGTTCTATCTGAAGTTTTCGCCATTCAAATACCAAAAATATTACATTCATAATTTCAGAATATCAGAAAAATAATTCGTGAAAATGAAGACAAAACATAAAAAACTTACAGACTCTACAATGGAAAGAAAAATAAATTAGCAGATGAATATTCCCAATAAATTAATTTTAGCAAAATTAGAATATAAACTAACAAAAAAAAAAATCATATGAAAAATTCAAAATTATACATTTTATATTCTCGGGTATTTTTTGATTTAACGCAAGGAGATTATTCCTGCGACAGTCGATAACATAAGATTTGTATGATCAGACGATTAAATACATTGTATACTTATTTACTTTTTCAGGATAAGTCGATTCAATATATGAAAACGATACCTACCCGCAAATACGTAAACCAAAAAATATAAGAAAATATATTACGCAAAGCTCGTCGTAAAAGTATGCTCAGAATATGTCGATTTTTATTAACCTGTTTCGAGCATACGACCTCGTGTGCAAAAAGGAAAAGCACATACGAAAAGGTTGGAAAATTTTTCAATTTCCATCGTTCGAGGTAAAGATCCTTTCCAGACGATCGGGCTGCAGAGAGCAGACGAACGTGAGATTATAAAAAAAGAGGTAAAGATGAAAAACGAAAAGAAATATAATACTCGTAAATTGGCATATTCGAGACAGTATTAAACTTCCATACGAGAAGATGCAAATCGAGGAATACAGCACAGCTCGCGCATGTAGGTATAGTGTGGTAATGTATTCTGGATATTTTCGGGGGCGGCTCGAGCAGCAGCCTCCCTATCATTTTTCGAGTACCACTTATCGCAATAATAAAAATATCGCGCTTGAAACGCCGATGGGGATCAGAAGGGAGCAGGGTACTGGCGCGATAAAAGAATCGAAAAAGAAAAACTCCGATGCTCATTATTCGCGTAACCCGACCACAAGATGCCGCTTCCAATGAAATACGTATTTTCCGGAGACCGGAGCTGCTGCTGTGAGAAAGAGAGAGCGCGAGATGGCAAACGAAAGAAAAAAAGAAGCAGCAAAAATACACCGCCACTTTTTCTTTCTTACATTAACATAATTTTCCACTAAAACTGTCTGCTACGATTCGCACTCTCGGATGCAAAAATGGTCGAAACGAAAAAAATATAAAGAATATTTCGTAGAACAATTTTAAAATATGAATCAAAAATAAAAGAAGTCGAAGAAGAAGAAAAAAAAGAATAGAGGTTTCTTCTCGCGGAAAGGAAACCATAAAAAACTAAGGAAAAAATGAAGAAAGCAGAAATTTTTATTCTAACGAAACGGAGCTCTTTATTTTTTCATCCTCGCGTTCTCTCCTTTGAAAACTGAGGTTTTTTTATGGGTGTAACAAGAGCCCGCGTGCGGTAATGTATCGTATTGGGGGAGGGGAAAGGGGATTGTACGCCCGGTACGTATAATTGAAGAAATAACAATTTGGATATTTAGTACGCCTGCTTATTTTATTATTTAATTTTTTTTAACGTCGTCGTAGTATATTGTTTTTTTTCGGATTCTGCTTCTACTTGTTCATTTTTTTATGTGCGACGAGTCGAAATCTACAGCGGATTATTTTTGCAAAACCGCGAATAACGTTTCATTGTTAGCGAGTTGTTAATATTTTACATCTATTTGCGAAAATAGCATCGCTACGGAGTCTATCTTTTTATCATCCTCCATATCGTCCTCATCTTGTACCAATGGTTTCAAGATTTGGTCTCGAGATCTCTCGTTCTAATCTGATTAAGATAGCTGGTCGTTTATGTGCTTACGAGTATCGTGAAAATTACGTCGTCTTCGCAATGACGTAGTAAAATTTTTTCGTTAAATTAAAAATATTTGTAAGAATTGAAGAGAAGCAGGAGCAGGAGGGAAGAAAACAGTTTGAAGTGTGTGGTTTTTTCAGTTGAGTTGAGAATTGATCCAATGATACTGAAACGCTGGAGCATGAAGAATTATGGGTAAATTTTAGAAATAGTACTCGTAAGCTTAAAAATTGAAAAAGGGATACGTAGACAGCAGTTATTCCCAGCACGATAAAAAAAATTGGAAATTTACTCACTACTCAGGAAAAGTACAGTATGAGGTTTGACAAAAATGACGTCTTTTATTTTAAAAATGTAATAATTGTAGATGGAAAAATAAAACTTCTTGAAAAAAAATCAACTTGAAAAAATTCGAAAAATATCATTTTGTATTGGAAATTATCAATTTTTTGTCGCTTTCTCCATCCGTAATTTCGATAATTTTGGTTCTTATCTCGCTAAATTACTGTTTAAAAAAACGTTAAAATATCATAAATATTAAAAAAAAAAAAAAAGCAGCCAAATTACAAAGAAAATAATCAAAATGAAATCAGACTTGTTGAAATCTATAATGCAAAAAAAGATTAAAACGTTGAAAAATTTCGCATAAATTTCAGAGAAGGTTAAAAACTTGATAATTGTGGATCGTAAAATATGCTTCAAAAAGTTGCAAGTAATATCAATATAATTTGAACAAAAATTGACTAATTTTTTTTTTAAACTCTGAGAAATTATCAAGAAATGGTTTGAAAAATAATAAAATATTATTAAAATCTCACAAAAATTTTAAAAATTGATTGAAAAATTTAAAAAAATTTTAAAACAAAAAAATTGTACAAAAAATGATCAAATTAAATAATGAAAGTCCTTTAAAAAACAATGAAATTTCGTGAAATTATTAAATCTCTTTTTTAAATATGACAAAAAAATAGTCAAAATTATACAAAAATTTGAAAAATCTGCATTAAATATTTCAAGTTTTTGAAAATTGATCGAGAAATCACGACAAACATTGTTTGTATTTCTTGCAGATTGCTCTTACCTTCAAATTCCAAAAATTATTCTAGAATGTTTCAAAAACAATTAAAAATTGGACATTGGTTGAAACATCAAAGACCTCGCTGGATTTTGTTTTGAAAGACGTTTAGAATTCGGTGAAATTCGTTAATTTTTCTCGAATCTTAACAGGGGCATTTTTTCCCCTGGGGGAAGGGGTCATTCCAATTTTTTTCAGACGCTATTTTGGGTGACCAAAAGTCAAATACATAAATTTTTATATGTTCAAAATTAACTTGATGAATGAAAATCAGAAAGTCATAGTTCTTTTTTATTAGAAATTAAATTCAATATCAAAATACGGGGAAAATATCAGAAATTCAACATGTAAATTTTCATATTTTCAAAATCAACTTGGTATCAGAAAGTCAACATCTTACTTTTAAAGAACATAAACTTTTCTATTTTTCAAATAAACTTTAAGTATATCAGAAAGAGCAGAAGCTGACTTTTGAAAAAAAAATTTATAATTTCGAAATTAACTTACTAAATATCATAAAAGTCTGAAGCTGAAAATTGACTTAATATCAGAAAGTCAGAATGACAGGAAAAGTATCAGAAATTCAGTAGCTGACATTCAAGAATTTACAATTTTTTTTAAATTTCAGAATTGACTTAATATCAGAAAGTCACTAATAAAATATCAGACAGCTAAAGCCGATTTTTGAACTTTAAACACAAATTTTCATATTTTTGAAATTAACTTAATATCAGAAGTCAGGATGAGAGGAAAAAACATATCCATGTTATCAACATTTCCTTTTAGAGGAAATTTTACTTCATTTTGTTTAAAATGTTGTAAAATGAAAGAAAATTGAGAAGAAATTGATGAAATTAAATTATGTTACTTTATCGACGACGTCACATTATTTTATTCGCTTTAAAACTTGGAATATAATTTTCAAAATGTTTTTGAAAATTTGAAATTTTTATCGAAAAGTTATTTTTTTTTACCTTTGAAAAAGATTTTATTCTAATTTGCAATCACCATTCAGCTTTGTTTCTGATGATTATTTTGTTCTTTCTATTGAACAATTTTTCTGGTACTTCAATCAGATTTTGTAATTCGAGTTTAGATATAAAAATCATTTTTAGGCTTTAAAAATTGGTTTTCGAGTTGACACTGATTTTGGGCCTTTTTCAGAAGGAGGGGAGAGCCTCGATTCATAAATGAAATCTAAACCCAAAGGAGGGATGAAATTAAAAAAAAAAAAGTCCAAGGATACTTACATTTTTATCAACAAGATATTTTTCTAGCCTTTTAATACAATTTTAAGAAATTTTCACGACGTCGACAATCGATACTTTAGTTTTATTTCCAAGTAAACTTGTAGCATTTTCAATCCTGCAGCTCTTTGGAATGTTGATTGATTGGAACAGTACAATCGGATGTTTCTTTTTCAATTTGAAATTATTTTGAGAATAATTTTTCAATTAAGTATTTGGTCAAACTTCCAAAATTTTAGATTTTTTAAAAACGAAAACAGGAAATTTTTGAATAAGAAAATTATCCAATAGGTACAAATTTAATAATTTATTTTTTATTTTTTTTAAATTTCTTTATCAGATCCGGTTTTTAATAATAATTCTTGCATTTCGTGAAAATTTGGGATACGATTAAAATTAAGAGGGAAACAAAATTTAGTTCTAAATTTACAAAATCTCACTCGTTGCTTCGAGAGATCTTCTTGTAAAATTCGATTCGATATTATGTGACATCAATTTAGTCAACTTTCAAATAAAAATGTTATCAAAGTAGAGAAATCAAATTAAAACTGAAAAGAATAACCAAAAAAAAAAACGAAAGAACGAGATAAACAACTAAATTAAACTTCAATAACACAACTTCCAACTCCCCAATCTCCAATTACCTTACCTGACTAATTCAGTACCGAAGAGCAAACAAGAACCCTCTCTAATACATCTCCCTTTGTCCTGGGAAAAAAAGATTTATTATAAGAAAACGAAACCGCTTAAACCGAACAAACAACTCGGATTCCGCATCGTGGCGACGAAAAAGTTAAGAAAATTAATTACCATCTTGGCATCTCACTCTTCTTCGGTTCCCCGGCGAAAAATACCTACTTGTAGGGGGAGTCCCGGTCGGTGAAGAGCTGACACAGTAGCACCGCCAAGGATGACCCGGTATCAGGATCGGGGTGGAACAGACGGGAGGGTTAAAAATAGTCGTAACTAAACGTTAGCATGTTTTGAAAGATGAGCTTGTAAGCTTGGGTAAAGAATCGGGGCAAGGGAGAGAGAGAGAGCAAGCGAGCGAAAGGGTATGTATGTAAATGATAATATGCTTTCTAAAGGGGTAGATATAATTTAATTTATGAGGCATTCCGGTTTTGCCTTCATCGGCTACATTGTGCATCAGGGTACACTGATATAAGAAGATTTCGCACTTTGTGATCTAGATAACCGGGGACATGCTTCAGCGCAAGTGTAAATTTTCACTACACCATAAGAAAGGTTAGTGGGGATCAAAATTTTTCACAGATTTTTTTTCAACGTGAGTTTTGGTAATGTCTTTCGTACGTATTTTAAATTTGCAGAGGTGAAGAAACTGAGTTCGATCAAGAGCTCAAAAATTTCCAATCAAATTATTTTCTCATCTAGACTTATATTTTTGTCTAAAAAAAAAATGTTAGGGAGTATTTTAGGTTTTGATTTTTTTATCGACATTTTCTCAGCATGGCTGGATTAGGGGTGAATTTGGTCTTTGGCGCTTTTGGACTCCTAAACCAATCAGTCAGTATATTTCTATTGAGAGGGGGAAAAATTGACAACAATTTGGACCCCAACCCTCTCCCTTTCGAAGTTACGGATATTTAATCGCATTATTATCAAGAATTTTTGAAGGAAATTTTCTGCTTTTTGGCAGGGCTACTTCATTCTAAAATAGACCAAAAATGAAGTCGGGTCTTCCAATTTCGTTCAATTTCTTTTTACGAATTCCCCTTGATTGCCTATTCATAAATCCACGATCATTTTCCTTCTAAACCTCAAGAAAGTTGGGAAAATGGGCTTCGTTATTTTTAGGCAATTTCGATTTTTTCCAAATTATTCAACTTTGAAGGCTCATTTATCTCGAAATAGATTATATTTGAAGGAAAACTGTTTGAGGAATTCGGAAGAAAATTAATAAGAAATTGAAAAACGATAATCACATTTTGAAAAGCTCCAAGTTAAACTTTGGAAATAAAAGCTCACTTTCATGATGATCACTATAGATGAAAGCTACCATTTGAAAATTTGAAAAAATTACAGTAAGTAGCCCTTTTTACCTATTTTTCATCCAATAAATTTTCAAGATGAGATCTTTAGACCCCTAAGGGGTACAGGGGTCCACATTTTCGACCAAAAATTTTAAAAAATCGAAAAGTGCAGCAGCACATTGACATCTACTGATTTGAAGACGCTGATTTCAAATATGCACTTGGTTTTTTCATCCGACCACTCTGAACTGCCCAATTAGCCCCCTTAATGGGGTCAAAATTTGAAAAAATTGAAAATAACGTGTGACCTGTCGGTTGCCAGGTATTTGAGGGCACTGAATTCGAATATTTGCTTATTTTTGAGATTTGACCCTTCAGTGCTCCCCTAGTCCCAATTTTTGAGAAATTCGTGTTAGCAAGTGGCATATCGATTGTCACTAATTTGAGGGCGCGGAATTTGAATATTGACTCAAGTTTTTGATTTGATTCCCTTTCGCTGCTGCCACCGAACCACCTCTAAATTAATCGTACATATGTATCTTTCGGTTACAGCAGGGGGAAGAGGGTCAAATTGGAAAGTAAGAGGGGTATAAAGATCCCATCTTGAAAATTTACTTCAAAAAGTGTTTTTTCATGTAGAAGTTCACTGTGTATTCGGTTTTGGTAATATTTCTTTGAATTAAGGGCCGAAAATTTGAAAAACCTGGGCAGAAATGTTAAGATTTTAGCAGATTTGTCAAATTTTGAGCGTTTCATACAGAAAAAAAAATGGTAAAATGAAAATACCAATATCATATTCATATTCAACAGGTCAAAACACCCCGATAAACATCATTTTTGCAATACCTAGTTTTTCACGAAGTTTCAAAATTAACTTTTTTCACTGATTTTTCATGGCGAAAAAGCTAAAAAATTTGAATTTCGAGACCTCAAGTAAAATAATTATTGCAAAGAGGATAGTAATCGGAGTATTTTTTTTCTGCTGAACACGAATATGGACATGATTTTTTTATTGTTTTTTTTTTTTTTTGGTATAAAACGCTGAAAATTTGAAAAATCTGTTAAAATTACAATATTCCTGCAAAGGTTTTTCGATAGCCCTTAATTCAAAGAAATGACCAAAACCGAATACTTGGTGAAATTCTATCTGGAAAACACTTTTTTTTTTAGAAATTTTTTCAGAATGGTCGCTTTGTTTTTATAAGATATGTTTTTTTACGATTGAAAACTTCAAATGCCCAAAAATACATGAAGAAGTGTACCAAAATTTTTGAAAAAATTATCATAAATACACCTTTACGAGATAAAACTTTGTGCCAAAAAACAAAAAAATTCTTTCACGTCCGTTGAAATAAAAAATTCTTGAAAATAGTGCAATAAAATGATCTTAAAACCCTGAAAAGGAGGGGGTTGGGGTCCAATTGTGAAAACTTGTTTTCCTTGTTAATATACATCACTTACGGTGTTTGGGAGCCCAAAAGCGCTAATGGCCAAATTCATCCCTAATCCAGCCATAACTTTTAAATTTTTTCAATTTTTCATCAAAATTTCAATTTTACATCAAACCGAATTTAAAAAATTCAGAACACTGGAAAGGTATATCGAGGAGCCACACTCACATCTCAAAATTTCTCCTCCAAAAACCACCAAATCTCCTCATCCAGCATCTCACAGCCTTTCAAAATCTCAAACTTTACCAACCCCTGCCGCAGGGTTACTCGGTAAACGAGTTTTCTCTTTAAACCTTAACCGCAGCTTGACACGACCAAACAGAGCGTAAATAATACGCGCTTAAAACTTGAGATACTCAGATGACCATTTCCCCTTTTTCTTATTTCGCAGATTATTATATTTCAACAAAAGCGTAAATTTTAATTAATGAACTTTTACCACCTTCCCCCTTTACCCTTTCCAGCCCTCCTATCTTATTCGTTGCTCGCCTCGGTCAAACAGAAGGGTACGAAGATCTGGTTGGCTATGTAGGAAATTTTCACCGCCATCGTATCGCTCTGCAAACTTATGGAAATTAATACAAGTTACTCGGACATGTTTCCTTGGCATCCTCGGACCCCTTTCGTCCCCTGTTGATACAGCAAAACCGCTGTTAACGCGGTTTCGTCTCCAGTTCTCTACGTACCGAAAAGGCCACCGACAAAAAACCTTTTCAACGCGGAGAAATTGTAGGGATTCGATGTATGGGACGGAGGCAGGCTTAAGGGCTGCTTATTGTTTTTCAAACTCGGCGAAGAACAGATTAAAAGTTTTTTTTTTGGCTACCGCACGTTTACACCTATTTTGAGGGATGGAATTAAATGCGGCGAATTAAGGAAAGATTTACGCCGAGGTAATCGCCTGCGACCAACGTGTTTTATTCGTAATTCGTGGCACGATCGCAGTAGCCGAACTATCGTTGGAAAAGTTTACGGTTCTATGAAGTTGGATTTACCGAAAAAGGGCCAGAAGTCTGTTAAAGGCATAAATTTAGTCATTATCGCTTCGGTGTATCGATTTGGCAGAGACCGGGCTTAGGGTGTAGGAAAAGCAATCTAGAAAATTAAATTTTTTAACATTAGTTCGAATGTTTTAATTCGTTTAATCGCCAGACAAACGAGGTAATAAGCTGCGATATCTCGTTCTACATCGTAATATGAAAAGTTTACCCAGATGAACGTAGCTAGCCAGAGAGAAAGAAAACGCCACCCCCGTCGACCAAAGAATTATAAAAAAATTAATTTTCCGGTATGACGACTCGATTATGTTATTATGATAAAAAGGCGAATGTTCCAGTTGTTTGAAGTTCTCACCGTCGTATTAAAATGGTAAAAAAAATCCCTGTTGCGGCGATACCGACGACATTGTCGACGGAGAAGCGCCGACAGGGACAAGCCGAGGAACCGTTCGGTACCTATAGCTCGGAATGAATTAACCATCGTGGAATGAGCGAGCAAACGGGGTAAAAAAAAGTCGCAATTATAAAACACGAATATTTTTTCCGCAACTTTTACAACACCGTGAAAAAGTTTTTAGTTTATTAGCTTTTAAAAAAATTACAAAGCTTTTTTTTTTCACCCTTCTTCGTCGATCTCTGAATTATGTGACCACAATGTACGAACGATTTTTATGGTGCATATGTATCGAAGATGTCCAGCGTTTTAACCCTTCACCCCTTTCGGGCCCTGAAATGTAGATATTGGGACGTGTATCTGGGATGACGTGGTCCATTGGGACAATTCATGGTACTTTTTCCAACCATAATACTATCTTTTGGAAAGATGACAAATTGTATTAAAACAGAGTCGAGTGCAAATTGAATTTATTACAAGGTTTTAGTCGCTTTTTGATACGTGTACGGATGGAATTCGACTCTGAAGCGCCAAAGCGCCGCGTATTACGCCCAGTTTGTCTTTATATCGCCAGTATAGTTCGCTTGTAGTACGTATGTGTGCAATACATTGCCTTTTACAGCTGAATAGAAGAATTGTAAGGACAAAAAGAGGAAAAGATTGGTTATAGGGGACAGATTGAAATTCTCCGCGAAGTTTAGTGGGATGGTTTTATTCGGTATGGCAGCGATGCGATGTGCGAAACGTCAAAATGCTAATTATCGGCAGTTGACTCTAATCTTGTTTGTTTTGTAAGCTATGGAAGATTAGCTCTTGAGAAGGGGATGCGAGATCGTGGTTGAGGGTGAAAGAGGCACGAATTATTAGGGAAGAAGGTTTATAGTACCCTAAGGCTGTGGAAAAAATATGAAAATGTGTCACCTGCGAGGTCGAATCGATGTGGTTTTAATGGGTCAGTGGTTTTTTCTGATGATGATTGAATATGTGATTGAATAATTTAGGTTCTTTCAGGGATGGAAAACTGGAACTGGAACTAGAACTAAGAACTGGGAAAAACTGGAACTGGAACTGGAACTAGAACTATAATGATGAAAACTGGGAACTGGGAACATTTCAGTTCCAGTTGCAGTTCTGACGATTTTTTACCAAAGTTTTTCCAATCACTAATGTTTGATTTCTCGCTACAGGTAACTGCCCTTAGACCTGTTTTCGCTTCCTATAGAATTTTTGTTTCAGTTTGCTCGTTTCGAAATTTCAATTTTCTTTTCCATGTCTTGATTTCATTTGTTTTGTACTTTTCAAAAAATGTTTTTGGTTTCTCGTGGTCGTGGAAGATCAATTAAATAGGTATAAAAAGTGATTAGTGAAAGTACTGAAAGTGGATGATTTACTTTTTAAGTTTCTGGTTTTTATTTTAGTTGTTAAAAAATCAAGATCAATAATTGACTTCTTTCATTCTTTCAAGTTTCAAATTCCATTTTCGAAGGTAGATTAAATTTGTTTCATTGAGTTTTTGTTTCTTTCTTTTTTTGTTTCAAATTCGAATAAATATGAGAGTATGAAACGTGAGCCTGTTTTACTGGTGAGCGATTTTTTTTTCAAGTCTACACGTTTTTCTTGTTCCGACTTTTTTTTCCAACTTCAAAATTTTTTGACGAAATCTAAATTCTTTTCCAAACTTAAAATTTTTTGTCAAGGTTACAATTTTTCAACAAAATGTTTTCAACGTCACAGAAAATTTGTAAAAACAAGTCCAGGTCAATTCTTCAAGTCAAAAATTTTTCCCAGCCAATTTTTTCTTTATTTTTTTTTTAAATTTCAAATAATTTTTACAACAGAAAAGTTTGAAGTTTGGAAAAGAATTTAGACATTGTCAAAAAAATTTTGAAGTTGGAAAAAAGTCGGAAGAGGAAAAACGTGTGGACTTGAAAAAAAAATCGTTCACCAACCTACTTGAATCTGTAAAACAGGCTCACGTGCAATTTACTTTCGTTGTTTTGGGGGAGGGGGGAGATTTTCTACTTCTACTTCTACACGTTTTCCATTTTCCCCTCATGATTTATGAGAAAGCTAAAAATTTGGAACTAGAACTGGAACTGGGAACTGGGAACTGGAACTGGAACTATTATTTCTTCAGATTTCCATCCCTCGGTTCTTTAGAGTTCAAAGTTGGAAAAAACTTCATTGGTAACTCCGTCTTAGAAAAAATAAGATAGCACTAAAAAAACGCAGTTTGAATTTCCAAACTTCCCTGGGCCCTGAACCGTTCTTGCATTAGATTTATGGTGTGACTGCTTATTGAAAAGTTGCAGATTAAGTTTTACAAAATAAAAAAATCGGAACTAGATAATGTCTTGATGCAAAAAAATGAATTGACGAAGTATTAAATATCCCTCGTGTTACACCAGATAGGTATGGATTTTAAAAAAATTAGAGCATAAAATATCAATTTTTTGGACATTAAAAATCCAATTTTTTCAAGGCTCTTTTTAACACCCCCCCCCCCTCTCCAATCCAAAATCCTTCAACTAGTCTTAGTTTTCACATCTGCCTACATTGTACTTTTCCCAAAATAGGCTTCCGATGCCACTGGGTTGGAAAGGAGAAAAATAATCGAAAGATAAAATTACTTCCCGAGAAAAGCATGAACAAAGTTCCTTGTTTCTTTACAAGACATTTTTGATTTTTTGGATGGCAATCGTATCTAATACTGTAAGAAATTCTTGTGACTTTTTGAAAATATTTTTCAAAAAATCAGTTTGATCATTTCGAATGATCAATTAAACACAAGTTTAGAAACTCAATGCCAATACTTTTTTTCAAAAATATCCATTTTTTATTCTAGGTATATGAAAAATGAACTCAAAATCGTTTTGGGCCAATTTCCCGACTTTTTCGCATTCAATATCAGAAAAATTTCTGACTTATGACATTGTAACTTTGGAAAATTTTCTTCGTTGTGAGGTAACATCGACGTTTAAATAGAATTTGATTTACACAAGACCTTAGGAAACAATTTTTTGGGATTAATTTAACCTCAAACTAACATTACGTTTACTGAATCTAAAAAAGGAAAAATCTTACAATTTTTTGGATTTTTCGAGTCATATTCATGTAATATTTCTTGGTTTGCATTCTCTCAAAAAAAAAAAGTTGAAAATGCTAGTTTTTTACAGTGAAAATATACTTAAACATTTTTGCTAATTTCTGATTTTGTCGCTATTAAAATGAAACTCGTCCTAATTTCTGCTGTCTCATTACAAATCAGTAAAAATTATCAAAAAAAATCATTAAAAAACAGTCAGAATTACATCAAAGCAATATACCAAATAAGACGAATTTCATTGAAAGTATTGTGAAAAAAATTACTGGAAAACTAATGAAAATTCACTAAAAACTTGAAAAGTTGGCAAAACCTTCGAAATTGCCTAAAAATTAATCAGTTGTTGAAAAATGGCAAAATTTTTAAAAAAAATTGGCAAAAATTTGTTGAAAGTCAAAGAATATTTTCGCTGATTTTTCCTGATATGAAATTTTGAATACTTATCAGTGACTTTTCACTAACTCAAAATGGGAGTGACTTTTCTCGTTTTTCTTGCCAATAGTCAATAGTCATGCCTAAAAATATGAACGAAGGTCAGGAGTGATTAAAAATTCGAAATTTAACACTCTGCGCGACATAGTATCAAATGTATTCTTCGATAATCTAAGTAAGAAATGTTGGACTAGATTTAAAATTTTGAATTGAATATCTTAAAGGATATGTTTC
This sequence comes from Pseudococcus jackbeardsleyi, assembly GCA_038380155.1. Taxonomy (NCBI): domain Eukaryota; kingdom Metazoa; phylum Arthropoda; class Insecta; order Hemiptera; family Pseudococcidae; genus Pseudococcus; species Pseudococcus jackbeardsleyi. Next base: position 9,156,134 of record CM076242.1, read on the forward strand.
ATAACCTCTTCTATCTTCTAAGGCAATTTTGAAATCAATACGAGGCACCTCGACCAAGCCTCAAACTCAAATTTTGAAAAAAAAAAGTAACTTTAGTAACCATATTTCATGAAAAAAGTAACCTCAAAATCCTTAATTTTTAGGAGTTTCAGTGGAATCGGGAGGGAAGGGGGTGTAAAACCCAAAAATTTATTTTGTTTTTTTCTGCAAATTTCAGCAATTTTAGAAAATATTGAATTTTTGGAAATTTTTGAAGATTTGAAAGTTTTTGCACGTTTGGAAGAATCATTTTCATTATTCTACTTTTTCCAGCACTTCAAAAATAAATTACAATTTTCAAATACCAGACGCGAAACTTTACTTTTGGTTTTTTTTTTGGGGGGGGGGGTGCACAAATTTGCCGAACTCAAAGTTCTCCTCAAAACATGGACAAAAACCTTGGGGTGAATATAAAAAAGTTTGCGACCAATACCATAGGAAAAAACCCAAAACTTCTTCCAAAAAGTTGAATACTTTTAAAAATTATTTTTATTTTTATAAGTAGGTACTAGGTACACGAGCAAATATTGAATTTTCTGGGCTGAAAAGGAAGAAAGTTCGAATCGCATAATATTATTTTAAAAAATAACTATATAAATTTACTGAGCCCGAGCGAAGCGAGGGCGAAAATTTTTTTGAAGAAAAATTCATTTAAAACTAGAATTTCTTCATTTTAATTGATATTTTAGGTTTTAAGGGGAGGCAGGTGTGCCAGATTTGAAAAATTTAATAGTTCGTTTTGTAATGGTTCATTGTCTGAAAAATTTGCCGACTTTTCCAATGAGGAAAAATTTTGAAAATAGTAACCAATAGTAACCTCTGAAAGGAAAAAGTAACTTTTAGTAACCAAACTCGAAAAAAGTGACCAAGTTACTTAAAAAGTAACCCAGTTTGACCCCTGCTCGACAAATCTAAGAAAAGTGAAAGGAAACAGGAGAAGGAAAGATTGAGAGAATGAAAAAATATGAATAGGAAATCCAAAAATTCTACAATCTATGAATTGTGAAGGTGTGTGGTTTTAGATTTCAATAAAATCATTGTTTTTGAAACAAGGTGCATTGCACCCCCCCCCCCCGTACTAATTTTGCACCAATAAAAAAAATCCTCCAACGTCATTGGGTTCCTTTATCTCGATCATCCATATAATCTCCTGTTTCGAATGTGACTTTGTTTTTTCCAATTCTCTCTGCAAGTTTCGAATACCTGCAGTGTGTCATTTTGGTCTCATTCTATTCATCAGCGAAAAAAATAAGAATAAAAGAATTATGGTTGGATTTCGCGGATATTGAACAAAATCAGAGGGCGGCGGTCGAAATTATGGAAACCCAAAATTTTAGAATCCATTTTTCAATTCTTCAGAAAAATGATCACAAAAAATATAGGTAACAAATAATTATCACATCAGTTCAATTTTTTTTTTTTGGGGGGGGGGGGAGGGGGCGATAGAGGAAAGATATAGATATTTTTAAGCCATTCCTGATGTTTCTACTTCAAAAAAGTTTATGATTAGTGAAAGATTGAAGAAAAGTGGTCGAAATAGGTGAACTGAACCAGCAGCATTGCCTTTCACCAGCCAATACCAAATTATAGAGCAAAATATACGTATCAATGACATAAGTCGATTACAATCAACGCCTTTCTACGCCTTCGACATCGTCGTACGTCATATTGCGGCACTTGGAATAAATACGACAGTGAGCCACTTTACATAAGCGTTTGGCGTACGTTAGATCTCCTTCGAGTACCAAAACAGGCGCGATATACTCGTACACTTCGACTTTTAGCACGTGTCGTAAATTGGCCAGCACGTGCTACGCTTATTATCGAGCAAACCAAACATTAACACGCTGAGCCTGGTGCACGAGGTTAAATTATCCGGACGTCAGGTTTAGCCCATCCTAAACCAACCGATAAAATGGAAAAATTTTCACCATCCAAGCATAGAAAAATCTTCCAGATAAAATCCTACGCTGATCGTTCGCAGAATACTAATCAGGCCTTTAAAACAGGTAGGCAAGTTGAATTCGAGATAAACCAAAGGTAGGCTTTTAATAGTCGTTTAATTAAACTTAATTCGCAGCCTACGTCACGTCCCACCGAATAAAAATTATCGTCTAATCATTTCCAAATTTTCACGCACGTACTTTACCAGCCTTAAAATCTGCGACTCTAAATGATATTCTAAATACTGTTTTGATAAATGCTAAGTTTATAATCGCTAAGTGGTAAGTTAAAGCTGACTAAGCGACAGATGGTTGTTTGATGAACGCGGACACTTGTCACAGTCATCGTTCGACACGAGGGTTGGTTAGTCATTGCCTTCTTTTTCACCACTTCTCCTCCGATCTCGGTACCTTTATGCCCCATATTCGTGAAAGAAAGAAAAAAAACGCCGACGATCGAAATAAGTTTCAAATGGAACCGCGAGAATAACAATAAGCTCGTTATTTATACATGTTGGTTTTATCCGGCAAGGAGGGCTTTTTTTCGCTTCCTCGCGTTTCGAATAATATCCAATGCAGTAAGTATAAAAAAAATCTCCAATTGTCGACCTTCTTTCTCTTTCTATTGCCTTTTTTTCGTACTTCACAGCGTAGTGCATACGGGTCTCGAAAACTATTACCATTCACCCTCTTCCTCTCCATCTCTTCCAATTTTGCAGCAGTTCTAATACAAACAATTAGCGCGACACGTCGTCGTATTGTCGCGGCGGCATTTTTTTTCTCTGTAGTTCGATCGCAGCAACATTTGAACACCGAATACCCCCTACCCAGGGTCGCTTTATCATTGCACAGTGTACGTACAGGTTGCTCATTGTTCTCTCTCCTATTCTGAAGTTGGCTCGTGCTAATGTAAATATACAACAAAGTGTCTCGAGCGATTACTGTGTGCACGTGTCCGCAAATCGACTCGTACAGCGACCAGATTGGCATAGGTTTGCGTATCATTTCTGACGTGAAACCGAGACATGTGCGTGGAAAGGTCATACCTTGACATATGGATTAGATCACGAAGTAATTCTGCGGTGTCAGCATCGGGCATGGGATGGGAGTGAAGAGAAAGGATGAGAAAAGGTGGGAAGAGGTGAGGGAAATTTTTGGATGATCGTCTGTGTATTTTGGTATTTCATAGAAGGCTATTTTTTCAACGTCCTTAGCTGGATTTTGGTGGGTGAAAGGTGTCTAATGGATTTCAAGAATGAAAAATCTTGTTTTTTTTTTTCAATTTTTCCTTTTATTTTTATCTTCAGCAAATATGTTGAAAATATTGGCTTATTACAGTATATATATTTTTTTTAAAATTATTCTTGCCATTTTCCGTTTCATCTTAATTTTCTTGCCAGAAAATTCATGAGCAGGATTCAATGTAAAAAATTGAGCGGATTTTGAGCCACCTTGAAAATTTTTTAAAACGTGTTTTTGACGAATTAATTCGAATTCGTCGACTGTAAATATTTTAGGTACAATGATTTTTTTAACCCATTTTACAGAATAGAAAATCAAATCATGAATTCCTGAAGAAAACAAAGCAAATCACTGTAAATGAAGACAAAATTTGTCCATCGTTTTCGAATAATAAATTCGAATTTGAAGAGTCAACGTTACGTACCTTGATGTACAAAAAGACCGTGTGGTCAAATATTATTTTTCTTGGCCTCCAGCAGCTGATTTTGCAACTACCCCAGTTTTGCAATTACCCCACTGCACCTTAAATGAAATTGAAAATTTTTCAGTGTTTATCTGACCTCCCTTCATTCCTAAGGGTCAACTTTCAGTAATGGAGTCAAAATTATTCTAGAAATGGATTTGAGAGTTTCAAAAACATCTCGCAGATATTTGGCAATTTTTGCCTCGAATTATTGTGTTTGGGGAAAGTTTCTAGTCATAAAAAGCTGGCAAGAACACCAAAAAACTAAATCTTAATCTAGCAAAATGAAGCAAAATAAACGTCAATCCAGCATTTTCCAAGTCCCACTCAAACCAAACCCAATCCAAAAATTCGAATGACCAATTATTTTTGATTAAAACTACATATTTCATTTGAAAAAATGTTTTGATGAGAATTTAAAACTAGAATCAGAAACTAAACCTTATTTATTCAAAAAAAGTTTCAGAAGGAAAATTTACCAAAATTATGAAAATTTTCAACACAAATAAAATAAAGTGAATGTCAAGCGAAGATTACGTCAAAGTTGACATTTTTGGTTCAGGATTGATAAAGAAAAAAGGTGAAAAAAGGTATGTACATAAGCAGATGTATGTACTTCTGCAATAAAAAAAAAAAAAAAAAAACAAAAAAAAACAGTACGTAAATAAAAAATCTATATTACCTACGATTGAAAAAAATCAATTTAATTTTACGTTTTTGTTTCAATTTTTTTGAGTTTTATATCAAAATTTCAGCTTATCGAAAATGACTGTTGAATTCATTTTTAAGAATCGCTCAAAAACAATTATCGCAAATCACCAATTAATTGGTACAAAACTGAGCAAAATGATATAGATTGTCTTATACACTGAGTTTGAACTAAATGTTCATGACTGACTCATGTCATTCTCTTGTTGACAAAGTACTCTTTCATTTCGAATCAATGAAAAGTCATCAAAGAAAGTTAAAATTATAGTTCTGAAAAAATCAGAAAAATTCTTCAATTTTTATCAAATTTTCTCCGATTTTTCATTAAAAAAATACACAAATCACCAATTTTTCTGCTAATTTCAGATATTTTACCAGTTTTTGTAGTGAATTTTCACTGATTTTCCAGCATTTTTTCACGGTTTTCTTTCGGTGAATTTTTTCATTAATTTTCACTGATTTAGATTTAATGGGAAAAAAATCGAATATTCGTTGTCAATTCTGCAATTCAGTCAAAATTTTTTCAAATTATTTTAATTTAAAAAAATTATGAAACAATTTCCAAAATTGAAGCTGAATTTTTGTACGAGAGACAAGGGAAAGAGCAAAGGAGTGCTTGGGTTCGATGTTCTCCTATATTTTCTTTTTATTGAGCACGATAGAATTTTTTTTCCAGTGGGAAAAATTATATTGAAGTTGGAAAATTTTTTAATAAGTAAATACCAGTTTAATGACCAATCTTTTAGAATATAATTTTTTTCAATCTGAATAAAAAAAAATCTAGAAAAATCTGTTAGATATATGGAATCTATTAAGAAAATTGAAAAAAAAAATCTAGGAGAGGAATTTTCAATTTTAAGTACTTTCGTCAGGTGGAAATGTTTACTTCGATTCAATTTCTCTTGAATTCAACGTCTCAATTCGTGAGTTCCGATTAAACTTCAATTATGACTCCTTTAAACATCAAAACTATGATCTAAAATCCCGAAAAAATTTATATGAACTTCGAGAACCAAATGGCATTCGAAGATAAATCTTAATTTTTCCATCTCGTGACAAGCACCACCATCGAATTAAACCTCCCTGAAACTTTATTCTTTCACAAGATACCTGAAGTTTTCAACACTTGTAGACATCTCATAACTAAAACACGACACATCGGATCTCGAATCTCGAAATTAACCCGAGTCGCGGAGCTTCGCTCGGAATCAAACCTAAAATGTAATTTATCCACATCTCAATACCAATCGTGTTCGACTTGTAATGGATTGTTTCCCATTGGGACGTTATGCTGTACCTTCCAGAACGTCGACCGTGTCTCAAATTTAACAACGATGGCAACACAAGACACAAGACGAAACGAGCTTCTCTGCGGCAAAGCGACCCGACGCGAGGCAACTTCGTAATCAATCCTTCCATTCGAGACATTTTCAATCAGATATCAACAGCTGAGCTTCTAATCAACTCGCACGTACTTATGGGAATTTCCGGTCCACGTATCACACAATTCGATACAAACTCCACAACTCGAAATAATTGCTTTGTTATCGAGGAAAAAAATTATACTTTATTTTTAAAATCCCACATGAAAACTTCAACATTTCTACAAACATTCGATCAAAAAAAGTTGATCTGTAGTTCTAACTTGACACAATGTAGGTTATTTTCGACAAATTGCACTTTTTTTCCAATATGGTAATAAGCTCGAATGCTAAATTAGCATCGTCGATATTTCATTCGAATTTACCTAATACCTAATTCGTCTATATAAATAAACTTTCTCGCGAGGAAATCCGATAGAAAAAAGCTACCATCCTACGCACCCAAGATTTCTCCGCGAGTATTACACGAATCAGCAAAATTTGCCTATAAGAATTACTCCCCTCGTCCAACTTCGTTTCCACAATCGTTACAGTAAATATTCGCACACGTACCAGTCGCAGATATAGGTAAAAGCCGAAACCATGGTGCTTATCTGTATGTGCATAAATTACACCTCTGCGGCGGCCTTTTCAAGGAAGGAGACCCGAAAAAAGACAAAAGCCACGGGTTATATTTTCTTCGCTCTTTATAATGGTGATTAAAGCTAAGTTTTCCGAACCTTTTTATCTCGCCACATTCGCAAACGCTACAGCCGGGTTTATTTAACCCCCAAGAGGTTAGGCTAAAGGGATGTTGCCGATTAAGGGTTGCCGCTGGCTGCCAAGCAAGAGGGCCGGGGTGCTCGCCTTTATCTCTTTATCTCTTTTCAATTGCCAACGCAGACGTGTCTCGCTGCTCGTTCTCGTTCTTTGTCTAGCACACTGGCAGCTTTTCGGTTCTTTAGCGACGCTCATCAATTGATCATTCAATTCCAATTTTTCCATTTCGTTTGCTTTATAGACTCTTTCTTTTTCCGTTCCAATATACGAACGTATAGTTAGCAAAATAAACGATCTTCGCGTTTGTCTGCGGATGCATGTGTATTAACCGCGGAGCCCCGCACTGCGAACTACTCTGGAGCGAGCATTTGTTCTAAAAAATTTCTCGTTTGAAGCCGACATAGTCATGCCATCGTGTCGCCTTGATACGTGTTCATTTTTATGGTATACGCCGGTGCCGATGCCGATTCGCGCTCCGATGAGTTAATCCGCGTGTCAATTTGTTGAATAATGTGCTTCTGTGTAGTTCTCCTTCGAATGTAAGGGATGGATTACAGCCCGATGGGATGGTTGAATTAAGTCCAGCAGGGGGAGGGGTGTTTTGCGGTTTGATTTGATGTGTTTTTTGTCGGATTTATTGTTGTTGTTTTTCACCCGGCGGATTATGGCGGATTTACATGGAGTAGGATCATTGATTGCGTTGGTTTGACCTACGCCACTTACGAAGGTGTTAATTTGAAGCGTTCGATGTCGTACTTTGATTTCTTTACCAAAGATCGCCAGGAAAATGTAAATGCCAGTTTGGATCGTCTATCCGCTAATAAAGGGTTTAACCAATAAATTCAAAATGAGCTTTCCACAAAACGTTGAATATTAAAAGAATCCTTTTTTTGGTGAAAGAGTCTTTTGCAAAATATTCGATAGTTTGAGAACGTTCAATGAAAGAAGAAATCTTCACTTACACTTTTCATGGAAAATGCACCAGTCGTTGAAAAGAAATCTGATATAATTGAATCAGTCGTTCGCAAACCATTTACATTGATCAATCTGACGTTCATGAACGATTCTAAGGAATCAATCAGTCATTAAAACCCATTCTTGAAAATGAGTCAATCTGTCGTTTGTAAACGATTCTGGAGGAATGGGTTAGTTATTTACAAACTATTCTTGAGAATGAGTCAATCCGTCGTTCGCGAACGATTCACTTTGATTAATCTGTCTTTCATGAACGATTCTAAGGACTCAATTAGTCATTACAAACAATTCTTGAAAATGAGTCAATTCGTCGTTCGCGAACGATTCAAATAGATAAATTTATCATTTACGAATAATTCTAAGGATTCAATCAGCTGAATCAGTCATTATGAAGAATTCTTGAAAGTGAGTTAATCTGTCGTTCGCGAACGATTCACTTTGATCAATCTGTCTTTCGTGAACGATTCTAAGGAATCAATCCGTTATTTGTAAACAGATCTTGAAAATGAATCAATCAGCTGGTCGTTTGTAAACGACTCTTAAAAACGAATCAAATCGGTCGTTGGTCGTTGATAAACCATTAAAATTGATCAATCTGTCGTTTATGAACGATTCTGAAAAATATCCGGTCATTAGTAAACATGTTATTAAAAATGAGTCAGTCCTTAGCGAACGATTCTTGAAAACAAATCAATCATTTGTTCACGAACGATTTTGCCAAATTAATCAGTTGCTCTAAAACGGTTGATTTTTGAAAATACGTAATCAGTCGTTCGCGACTATTTCAAATCGAGTCGATCAAACGTTCCCAAAAGAATTCCAATAGAATCGGTCAATCGTTCGCAACTAATTCAAATTGATTGATCAGTTTTTCATGAACGATTCTTGAACACGAATCAATCAGTCGCTCGTAAATTATTCAAAATGAATCAATCAATCGTTCGCGAATGATTCTACATTATTTTGTTTGAGGAGGATTTTCGAAAATGGACCAATCAGACGTTCGTGAATGATTCAAATCGAGTCGATCAATCGTTCGAAAACTATTTCTGAAAATGAGTTGATTAAACGTTCGCGAATGATTCAAATCGAGTCAATATCCAAATTGATTATTTTGTCATTTTCGAACGATTTTTGAGAACGAGTCTTTTTGTCGTTCGCGAATGATTCAAACCAAGTCATTCAATCGTACGCAAACAATTCTGACTGATCAATTCGACGGTTTTGAACGATTCAAGCAGATCAAACTATCGTTCGCGGACGATTTTTGAAAACGAGTCATCAAATCGTTTACAATCGAGTAAATCAATCGTTCGCGAATGATTCAAATCAAGTCAGTTAGTCGTTCGAAAACAATTCTGATTGATCAATTCGACGTTTTTGAACGATTCAAACGGATCAAACTACCGTTCGCGAACAATTTATGAAAACGAGTCATCAAGTTGTTCACATTTGATTCAAATCGAGTAAATAAATCGTTCGCGAATCATCCGGATTGATTATTTTTGTCATTTTCGAACGATTCAAATCAATCAAATCATCATTCGCGAACGATTTTTGAAAACGAGTCATCAAATCGTTCACAAAAGATTAAATCGAGTAAATCAATCGTTCGCGAACTATTCGAATTAATTGATTAGTCATTTTCGAACGATTCAAATTGATTAAATAATCGTTCGTGAACGATTTTTGAAAACGAGACGTTTAGTCGTTCGCGAATGATTCAGATCGAGTGAATCAATCGTTCGCGAACTATTCGAATTAATTGATTAGTCATTTTCGAACGATTCGAACTGTTCAAACTATCGTTCGCGAACGATTCAAAAGAATCAATAAGTTTTAATCATTTGCGACTGATTCATGAGATCAATCTTTTGAAAAAAAAAATACAAAAAATACAAAAATGAATCAAATTTTTCAAACGATTTACAAAAAGTATTCAATGATTCGAGAATGTTTAAAAAATGAATTAATTTTTCGAAAGTTACGAACGTTTAAAAAATTGAAATAATCATGTAGTATCATAATTATAAATGTGATTAAATTTTTTTCAAAAAAAAAAAAAAAAAAATAGATGGTGGGTAGGTAATCTAGGTATGTAATACAATTGAGTAAGTCTTTTTCATTTATTTTTTCAAGTTCAGCAAAACTTCAGTTGAACTTTTTCACTTCCATTACACTTGTAAAAGACAATTCTCACAAATAAATCGGTTGTTCGTTGATAAATATTGAGTCTAAATTTCATTAACCCAAAGCACAAAATTTACAGATATTTCCAATGAATTTCCTCATTCTGAATCTGTACAAAATTGCTGATCAATGGTCACTTGGTCAAACAATCAGAAAATTTTCACTGATTTTTGCAGCATATTTACAGATTTCTTTTAAATGAAAATTGAATAAAATTCTTTCAAAAAAATTGGTCTTCCAAAAATTTCAACATTTATTTTCAATAAATCAACCAAAACATCCACTTCTTTTCCAAACCTATCGCATTAGACCTAGCTATTCATCGATGGCGCAACCGTAAACACCACGAAAGCCTTCCAGTAGACCAACTCGATACACCGCTACACTTGCAATTAATTCACCCTCGCCAGTTTAGTACTATGCGGTATCATTAAGAGGAAAACTCATACGCGGTATTTGGCAATACGAATCTGGCCCCGTGAATCGGACAAAGCATATTCGCATCGGCGATATGGGTAATATTGAAAAAAGCTTCGATCCAAAGGCAATATGGTCCAAATACGTTCATTACGTCGAGTCGATCGCAAGAGGAAGATGACCGAGGCGAGGAGACGACAAGAGGGCACAATACGATGACTGCCTTAAAAAGTATTGATTAGTTATTCGACTGGTTTGCGGGCTATACCCCCTGCCAAGTATTAACTATGAATAGAGTCGGCAGCTAGCATGTGTTAGCGGGGACCCGTATAGTGAACTATATACTCGCCGACGATGACGACAAGTCTTCGACGCTACATACAATGATAGACGCCAGATGCCAGATTTTTTGCATTCTCTATTGTACCATAGAGAAGTATCCTCCTGTATCCGGACCAGGGGCGGGTCGCGGGTTAAACCCTTATACCGACGAAGCAGGTTTTAATCTAAACCAAAGGCAAAAAAAGGGAACAAGTGCGCCGTTTGTACTGGTAACGAATGTTGCTACGAAACATATGGGACGCTATTAGAGAGTACTATGACCCACCGAAGCGGCGGTGCTCTTTTGTTGTCTTGATTGTCCGCATGGTATAGTCAACATTAACTCTCGGCCCTATTCATTGGATTTAAATTGTAATCGTGGCGAAAAGCCGCGATTAATCGAAATTAAATGCTAAATCCCGAAATGATCGTACTGCTAGTCGAATCAGCCGATGGTGCTGGTGCTGCAAGTGGTACAATGTTCTGCGATGAGTTGAATGTGGTTGGAGTCGAGTTGCGTATCGACATTTGCACTTGCGATGATGATACTGTTGAGAGCCGGAACGAAAACTCCGGATGGAATGAATTTGTTCCGGAGGCAAACTGAATTTAAATTTTTGAAGTAAGACTGACAAGAGCCAAAAAGAATGGAAAAGAGGGGAGGCTAATAAAAGAACATTCATTCCAAAAAATGAGATTAATCAATTGAATTTTACTTCATCAGAGAGTAAGAGAACAATAACATGATTTGATTAGAAGGCTCAGTCTCTAAAAATCATTCAGATATTTTCCTTTCAACTGGATTAAAGGGACCATTTCTCTACGTTTAAATGAGACTGATGATTACCTCAATCAAAGAAGAGGTGTTCAGTTTTATGAAAATTTTTCGAAAAATTACCATAAAGGCAACCATTTTGATCTAAATACATATGAAGAAAAATAATTATCTTTTTCAAACTTTTTTTTTTCACCTGAAAATTTTTTGAATAATTTTCAAAAATTAATAAATCAAAATCCCTCCACAATCTTTCAAAAAATATTAAAATTTCGGAAATAATTTTTTAAAAAAGCGATGAAAATATTTTTTTAAAAAAAGTTCCATCTCACGACATTTACATGATGTATATTGGATCTGAAAAATTAAAATTTTTGATACTTTCAGAACTTTTCTTGACATCTGTATGCAATTTATTTGCCCAAAAAAGAACTACCATTTTTAATTCTTTGATTTAAAAAGTAAAAAAGAAGGCTTTTTGCAGTAAAATTAAAATTCTGACCATTTCCTGTTTTTTTTTTTTTTTTTTTTTTTTTTTTTTTAACAGTCATACAGACATCATAATTTAAGAAAAGTGTTTTTTAATGACAAATGTTTATTTTCTGCGACTGTAAGGACTAAAACACTCCTCCATAACATGATAATTTTATGTGGGAAAAAATTTATTGAAAGTAATCCAAAATCTGTTGAAGTAATGCAAAAATTTTGAACAAAAATCGTCAAAAATAATATGAAAATGCAAATGAAACTTTGAAAAATGTTAACAATATTTTGACCAATTTTCATGATTTTTTAATTCGATTTTATTTTACTATCCTTGTCAAATTTACCGACTTTTTGAACAATTCTTATAATATATTAACCAAGCTTCGTACCTAGAGTTGTTATGAATCTGCATTTTCTCAACTTTCCGTTTCTTTTTTGTAATGTTCTTATCCAATTTTTACAACATTTTTGTGATTTTTCATACAATTTTGCTGCACTTTCATGAAACTAATAGCTTCATTCCTTACCTACTGTATTGATTTTGCGGAGATGATTTCTATCAAAATTGTTGTATAAATATGTATTTTTGAAAATTTTATATTTTTTAAAATCAATTCAAGTCCTTTCCGCTTTTTCATCGCTTCTTTCCAACACTGATACGGATATGTCTTGGACCTTAGAATTACTCTCTAATTTATAAATTGGTGAAAATCATTAGAATAAATGTATAAAAAATTTATTGAAAGCAAACAGTAAAAAATTATAGGAGTATCAGTAAAAATCCACAAAAAATCTCTTATCTGAAATTTTTTGAAAAAAATCAGTGAAATTCTTTGAAAAATCAGCAAAAATCTGTTGAAAATCAAAAAATTGCGGATTTTTCCTGTGCTACAATTTTGTGTCTTCATCTTTCAATGTTTGAGACAAAATAAAATCAAAAATCCCCCCCTCCCCAAAAAAAATGGACAGTTTGATTAAGGCAGCAAAAATAATGATAGCGAAGGTTTTGGAATTTCTCTTTCCAAAAATCACAGACTCTGAATTGAATTTGTGGTCTCCACCTCCAATGTGTACCAGGCCTGCCTCCATGGATTCTTGGGTTTGGTAAAATAACTCATGATTTTTCATCGTATCTCAACTGTTTGCACCTTTGCCTCATGAAATTTTTCACCCTATTCCATAGATGGAGTGAGATACAAAAAATTTGGAAAAAATTTTACAGAGTTGAGATATGTACCAAAATGGAATTTTTTCAGTGAAATGAAAGGGAAATTGTTGAACTTCAATTTGTTGTAAAAATCAAGGAGTTTGATTAATTTGAATGGATTTGGCAAATTATCACCATGCCCTACCATCCCTTGATCATTTCCATTACAATATTATCAAAATTAGAGTCAAACTTTCAGAATCAGATTCTTTGGATTTTCCCTGCCTTGAAAGACAAAATTTTCTCAAAATTCTAAAGAAGCCATCATTTTTGCAAATTATTAAATTAAATTCCCAATTTTATCAACTAAAAATGTGATTTTTTTAAAAGGTAAAAGCATAGAGGAAAACTGCCCGTTGTCACTCTCCATTCGTTTTGATTCAAGTTTGAAAATTTAATTTGAAAAGAAATCTAAAATAATATTGAACAGTCATTTTTGCATTGAAAAATAGTTGGAAGGAGTTGATGTTTGGCCTTTTGGTCAAATGTCCATAAGCTGATCAATTTTTTTAAAAGTCAGATCTTTGAAAAACAAATTGTCAAAATTATAGTTTAATCGATAGCTCCCAGTTTTTTGAAGGGGGAAGGAGCTGCCACAAAAAATTCTGGAAAAACCTTTGCATGCCCAATAAATTTCATTCGAAATAAATATGTATCACGTTTACGCGTCAAACAGGAAAGATAATTGAAAAATCCCAACTTAAAAACCTCAAACTTCAAATTCTTCAACAATCAATATCTTCAAAAGCCAACTGAGACCCCTCCAACCAAATTACCTTATCCATGCCAAATTCCGTTTCTCACCAATTTTCTGTAACCAATCCTTACTTCATACCAGTTCTATCAAGGAAATTCGGCCAAAACGAAACACCTCAATTACATCCCTTCATCACACTTATCTGCACACCTTCCAGTCGATCTAAACCATCCAAAACCTCTATAAACGCTTAGGTATTAAAGAACCCGAGCCAAAAATCTCGCCCACCTCATTACAGATCACCTTCAACCCCACCGCATCTCATTTTTCTCCCAGCTCCAAAATGCGAACCCGGACTAAGACAAATGATATTAAAATAACATCGAAAGAATATCTCGTACGTATCGTATACTTCGAAAACTCGAATATCTTTATCGTTTTCGACATCTATAGCGAATTTGGCGCTGGGCTGCGGCCGTCTCCTCCGCCGCTCTTCCCTTTCGGGCGAAAAACGTTCTTTTTATTATCTTCTTAAAGTGAGTTTTTCGCATTAAAATCGAAATAAATTGATAAAAGTTTTGCGTTCGCGAAACTGCATAATCACGACGTTCGTAATAATAACGCGAACCAACCCCGAATGCCGAAATCACAATATCTGCGGCCGCAATCTGAATATAATGATTATAAATCATTTCGCCAACGTCGAAGACAATTAATATCTGCATCATTTACTTTTTTGCGTTATCTTTTAATATTTTTAGTTCGGATTTTAAACGTGGCGCTTTTTAATTTCTACGATGCCATTAATTTTTAGTGTATCGTGTATCATTGATTTCCTTTACCCTTCTTCTTCGCCGATTTTCTGAAAAATAGCCCAATTCCGAAGAGTTAGCCGGGTTGAGAATGGAACATTCGTACAGGTGCATTTACACAGGTGTTAATAAAATTGCATACCTTCGATTCGATCCAGGAAAAATGGTACGTTGACTGGAAATAAAATAATTCGAGCACAAATCCCTTGAAATATCGACACATTCGTAGTACAGGAAATCCTCTAGGTATTTTCCACCTCCGGTACACATCTCGAAGACGATTTTTTTCCATCATTTTTACCAAAACATACTACGTACGATTATACGTATAAGGCACAGCTATCTCTTCAATTCGTATATTTTTCGTCTCTAAATAAAAAAAGGGTACGTACGTGGAAACGCGACGACGAAACGCGTACCGAGGCGCAGGGTGACGGGGGCGGGGAGGGGGCTACGCAAACGTTGAAAAATGTATTGCATTTGTTAAAACGCGGAAAGCAGGTGCAAGAACAAGTGAAAATCGCGGCTTTTCATACGTATTCCTCCACCCCTATGGAAAAATAAGGGTCCTTTTACATCAACAGACGCCTTCGAAATACACCGTGCTGACGTTCCATAGCCAGCAATATGATTGGTTAACAAAAGCTCCACCCTAACGTACAGATTTCCATTGGTTCCACATTGTAGCTTTACCGCGCTCTGAAGCTTCGAGGCATATTTCCAAATCAGTTTTACTTTTACGTTTATACATTTTCAACCGATGTTGCGGTGTTGTTCGCCTTCGCCTTGTATGTCGTTGAAGTCGATGACGTAAAAAAAGGAATTTCGTTCACGTGTACTGTCAAAGGTTTAACGTAACTTTGGAGAATTTTTATATGGTAATTTCTTTCGCGTGGGTTGAAATCGCGAGAAAATTGACGGCAAATTTTTTGAGAAAATTGTTCATTTTTTAAAATCGAATTTATTGTTATTATTTTCCCCATCAAATGAAAACAATGGAAGTTATTTCGAAAGCTAATTGATCCGGATGATCCATCCAAAGTGAACTTTCAAATTGTGGATAAAGTGAGTTGAAAATTTACTTACATAATATTTATAATAATTTTATTGATGAATTATTAAAAATGCAAATTTTTTAAAAATTAGTGTTCCATTATGCCTTTGAATCATTAAAAGTTTTCCATTTTTTGCATTAATGAATTTGGATTCCAATACTTTCATCAATTAATAAGCCCGAATATTGTTCACGTTTTCAATTCTTACAAAAATTTTAAAATAATTTAATTAAAATGATGCAAACGATCCTACTTGTTGCCATTACATAATTTTTTCAATTTCATCTCTATATTTATTCTTGATAAAAACTGAAATGGGTAGGTATATTTTTCCAAAAATTTGAAAATCTGTCGATGTAAAACTACAAAACTGAATCCAAATCATTAATATGAGTAAAAAAGGGCTAAAAATTGAAAATTTTAAAAACAAAAATTATGGTGCCTATTTTTCTGAAATTTTCTGAAAAAGAGGGGAATCCGGGAAAATTTCCAACAATAACAACTTGATTTTTCAAAATGAAAAACCCTTTGTCTCAATCTGAAAGACAAACTGACTCTTTTGCTCCTTTCTTCACCATTCTGTGTTCGAGACATCAGTCCTGGACTTTTCATTTAAATTTTCTCTAGCTTTTTCAGGACAATTTTTATTGAAGTACTCAAAATATGTACATTTTTCTCAAGATTTTAAATGTGAATTCTTGTTAAATGTTGAAAGTAATTTGAAGAAAAATCTAAAAATTGAAAAATTTCAAATCAAATGAGATTTCTAATTCAAGAATGAAAATTTTTACAATTTTTTCACCGATTACAAATTCCTAAATTTTTCAGAAAAACATTTCGTCTTTTTTTTGAGAAAAAACTGCTCCCCTTGCTCCTACCTTTCCCCTCACCCTGCGTTAAATAAGATTACTTTGATTCCAAAACTATGCGAGGATATTTCAATTTGATTAATTTTTATTAACTACCTACTCTTTCAATTTACAGAATCTTTGCAAAATTCTTCAAATTTTCATAGATCTAATATCTAATTAAATCATTTTCAAAGACTTTTCACCATCGTCCATTTTAGTTGAAGTTGAAACATTTCAAATTAGGAACACTTCGTTTGATTTTTTGGAATTTTCTTTAATTTCTCATCATTTTTCAACTTACTCTTGCCGGTAAAGTTCATGATAAAAATTGAAAAATTATTATTACAATGATGGTAAATTAGTGCTTCGGTGAAAACAAAATAGAGGGCGGCAGAGGGAGAGGAAATTTAAAGCGAAAAACTAATCCAACAGTATTAAAAATTTTTCAAATCCAAATTGTTCCTCAATTTCATGCCATAAACATTTTGATCTCAAATCGCAAGTTAAAGCTCAATAAAAACTGAAGCTGAGATCGAAAACCTAAAATAGAAACTGAAAAATGAATTTCACTTTTTTTTGTATTTTTAATTGCCCTGACTAAAAAAAAATGTCACCTGGTCACTTTATTTATTAGGTAATAATGATATTCAACTTGAAGATGCTGTTTTTCTCAAACTTTCTGACTCAAAAACGTCACATTTTCTAAATTTTTTACATAAAAATTGAAAAATTGCAAATTTGAACATAGTTTTGTGATATTTATTCCTCCTTGAATCTAGAACTGCTGAACATGAAAAGTAAAATAAAAACTGGAACTTGAAAACTGAAACTGTGTGAAGAAAAATAAAAACCAAAAATTGAAATGAACTTTTTCAGTTTCCCATTTCTGCTATAGAGAGATGGGGAGATTTAACATCCAAACATTTGCAAGGAAAAAATATTTGATATTGAATATGATCCATTTGAAGAGTAAAACTGCTGAGGAATTTGAGTTCATTTAGCACCAAAACAGCACCTCGAAAAGTAAAAATCAGATTCGTCAATTAAGAACATTCGAAAGACTCAAAATATTTAAAAATCATTTCGAAAAACTTCGATAACTTATACCTAATCAATAATAAATATTTTTAATAAATGACAAAATGGTCAAATGCTTTAGGTAACTCATCGAAATTCGATCTCATCCTGCACACCTGATATTTCACCTTATTTTCGATTCAGGGTAGGTCTATACTTTGGGTAAATTTTCACTATTATGAGTCCTTTATCTACACAATTATTTTCCTCCGCTTTCATCGACAAGGTTAAACAGAAGTCGAGAAAAAAAGAAACGAATGAAAAAAAAAGTCATCGTTCTCATACCTACTCTAAAAATATTCCAAAAATTGAAAACTGATGGTAATTACCTGTTTTCGATGTGCAGAATAGGTACTCCTGGATCCCATTTGGATTTCATATCCGCAACCGCAATATCAGATGAACCTGCAATAAAAACGAGAAAAATTAAAATTAATTGTTGGTCTAAAGTTGAGCACTGATTTCAAAAATAAAATTGGATTTTCTCCATCACGTCAGAATTTACAAGAAATTTTTCATTCAGAATTTGTTTTATATTTTCTAATACAATTTTTGAGCCGTAGAGTCGATTGCAGCCTGCAGGGGTAGATATATGAAGATAAAGAATGTAGAATGTAAAAATTTTCTTTCTGTGAAGTCCGATTGATTTTCCATTTAGAGGTTTCCTTTCTGAAGTATTTTCAATAAAAAATGAATAAAATTTGAACTTTCAACTTTCAACTGAAATTTCTCGAAAGTTAAGCCTCTTGAGAAAAATTACTAGGACTTCACAGAAAGAAAACTTCACATTCTACAATTTATGCTCCATTAATTTTTTTCGTGAAATCGCAATTCTGCTAAAAAAAAAAAATGGACATCAAGTGTCAAGAATTGTCAAAGTGTAAAAAAAAGTTCACCAAAAAATTCAAATTGTGAAAAATTCGGACAAATTGGAATTTTTTCTCTATTTTTCTCTGAATCAGTGCAAAAATTACTATAAAAATTACTCATTAAATTTCAAACAGCATTTTCTATGTCGACCTATGATAATTCATTTATTTCAATTATGCCTTAATCCATGAAAAATGTCGACCCAAATTCACCCTTTCCTATCACATTTTCTTTGCATTACAGAAACACGATCCGAAATTCACCCTCGAGCTACTAAAATGACTATGGACGTTTACCAAAGAACCATTCGAGCGGATTCCTCGCCGCCCATCAGCGTAGATGATTTCCGCGACCTGCCACCAACCGCCTCACCCACCAGTCTTCTGCCCCATACAAAAAAACCAGTCAAACCGGCCAAACGCAGTTTCGACGTCGCTTTCCTAATGGCTCCGGATGACCTATCAAAAAAACGCCACAACGACAAAACCGATCCGGTCATCGTTAAAAAACCATACAAATACTCGCCACCTTCCAACGATTCCGGCGACCTGTACCATCGCAATTCATACACCATCGATGGCCAATACCAAATAAACCCATTAAGCTTGACCATCCATCAAGACAAAGTCCACCATGATGAAATCCATTCACCTGATCGGCTCGTCGATCACAAAGAAAACCCATTCTTCGTACGAAGCGCATTTACCAAAGTAACCTCCGGCTCCGGGGGTAATTTCCAACTAGACAGCAGTCTAATGTCGAGGACACCTCCGATAGCCGTCTCTCCATCGTCAGTCTCATCCACGGCATCGAATCGTAGCGGTTTATCACCCGATCTCACATATCAAGATAGTCTCAGCCCGCAACCATTCCAACCTCTGAATAGATCTCCGGTCCAGATTTTATCCGCTGGTTCCAGCGGCCCTGGCAAACCATACCATCAATCAGTTCTACCTCCGAATGCTACCAATCTGCAATATTTCGTGGCAGCTTCGCAACTCGGCAATAACCCTTTGCTCAAGGATATCAAACCTGATGAAAAACCCAAATTCATCTCAGGATCAGATTATGAAGATCAAATCAATCCAGCAGCTTTGAAACATAAATCTAAACCAGTTCTGCCACCAAATACCAAACAGAATTTCCCATATCATGCCGATAATCTAGCCATTCCTTATACCGGATTCCCCATGACTACGTTTCCTTTTACTCCAACTTTGGCTCCTTCTGCTGCCTCGACCTCTGTACCCATCTTCCCCACAACGGCAGCCAATCTGACAGCGGCTTTGTTACCACCTTCTCTGGCAGCTCTCACACTGCCGGCTCAAAATGTCTGCGCCAAATGCAACATGCATTTCCGTATGACCTCCGATCTCGTCTACCACATGCGATCGCATCATAAAAACGATACCAATGTCGTAGACCCTTATAAACGTCGAAGAGACCAAGACAAGCTGAAATGTCCAGTTTGCAACGAAAGTTTTCGCGAAAGGCATCACCTCACCAGGCACATGACTGCCCATCAAGATAAAGACGAAGATGACGAACGTAACAAAGAATTCGTCGACGTGACACTCCAAAGACCCATCTCAGGATCTGCCAAATGACACAAGGATCACAAGAAGCTGTTGAGGAGATCTTTGATGAAATCCAACTCCGCCTCATCCGATACCCGGCAGGTTCTCAGCTTCTTTGGCGCCAATCTGGCGTCCCATCCGATCGATCACATGACGAGGAAAAATTTCCAATAATTTGTACGTACACCTTGCTTTTTATCACGACCCTTCCCAAACCTCTGCCCTTACATCGATAAATGTGATAAAGAAAGGCGTTACATTGTCGCGTCGATTCGTCGGGTATTCAATTCGAAAACCGTACCGGGTTTGAAAAGTAAATGACATTTAGCTCGGTGAAAGAACCCAGGGATATTCGTTTAGCTTTAAAAAAAAAACCATCTGTTCGATAAAACGGCGAAAGAAAATAAAAAAACAGTACCGCAGCATCCCCTAGTGATGCTGATGCGCTTATAAACGTGTTTCCAAACGAATAGCCCTTTCAATTTCAAAACCATTCGTACCTTTTTGTTTAACCTCGATTAAATATTTATATTGTTACTCTGCGTGTTCTGCGAACCCCCTCTACTCTTCGATTCCTTCGCGTCTGGATTTCTTCGTCCCTATGCGTCTGCAGAAAAGTTTTGCAGGTTGTTTGGCAATGAAGTTCTGTTTTCCCCCTTTCGTCGAATGGATTTGATAATTCGATTATATTTAGTGATTTTTTTTTTCGTAGTTTGGTAATATAGGTACTTTTCCCCTATTTGAGTTCTGCTCTGGTATATAATAAAGAGATGCTATTTAATTTTAAAAGTCTTGTTTCAAAGTTTACTTTTGAATTGGAATCCACCTATTGATGAATTTCGTATGAATTTTTCGGTTTTATTTGGTATTTAAATCAGCTTGGAATGGTACTCGTAGGATTTTCTGGTCAATCAGTGAAAAATTTCGAAATCGAACATTTTTTTTTATTAGGTTGAGTGGCAGTATTAAATCATTTTGTCAATAATTTTCATTTTTTTCTAATCTGTAGACGAACGCTTTCACAGAATAAATCTCGTAGGCTCGATTCATTTTCCGAAAAAAATACTGACGCATTATGGCCGATTAATAACTTAGGGGAGACTTCAATTTTCACTTCGTATTTTCCCTCACAATGGGCATAGGGCAAAAATATATTGTACATATTCCCATTAGTAGATTAAAACTTAGTAGATACGAAATGATGACAATGGCATTTCGATGCAATAAATTTTTCAATATAATCCCTCCATGATACCTACATAATTCTTAATGGGACAAAAGCCATCACCTTTTTGAGACTGAGTTGATTTAATTCGAAGCTCGAGTTGAGAAATACGAATTTACGTATCATTAATTGTCAATTATGTGAATTTTATGGAGGAATTTCTCAATGTTCCATTCAAAAAAAAACCAACAACGTATTGAAGTTTTTTTAAAGATTATTTCAAAATAATTTCACATTTGCCCTGTCAGTATTTTTTTTGCCATAAATATGAATAATATTCCCAAGGACCCAGTTCAAATTTTCTTTCGTGCGTGTATTCAAAATTGATTATTACAATTTACAACGCTCATAAAAATATAACAATTTTTCACATATTTTCTTCAAGAAACGTAAATAGAAGGAAGTTAAATCTTGATAAATGAAATTGCGTACAATAAAGCAGAAAGTTTGCATGGTTTTCTTCGCTATACACGAACACTTTTCTCATTTCAGTATTCGATGTTCTGAAAATATGGTAGATTGAGTTTCGTTTATTTCAAAATATAAAGAAACATAAGACCATCTTTTCTCACTCCCTTCGCCGAAAAATGTATTCAGTAAGATATGATTTTTTAATGAAAGTGGAATTCTAAAAACGGAAAATGTTGGGAAAAATGAAAATAGACCATTGTAAAAAAAAATGGTTTAGAAATAAATAAAGGAGAAGTAATGTAGGTATTTCTCTAGTTTCTACAAAAAAATATTCGAAAAGAAATTATGAAATTAAAATTCAAGACACTTTATAGGTATTTACTACCTAGACCTACATTTTTATAAAATTAAATTTTAAGAAATACAATTGAATTGAAAAAATATAATTAAACTGGGCCATATTTCTGAATTTTTGGTGAAGTTGAAATTTTCAATAATCAATGTAATTTTACAACTTCACATCAGAAATGATACTTGTAAGCTGAAAAAAAAACATGAAAAAATCAGTTTGGTTGAAAAAATTCTTCTGCGACATTTTAAGCTAATAAATTTTTATTATTCTTAAAAGATCAGACACCAAATTTCTCATCTCCATTTTTTCATGTTGTTGACTCGATCATGTTCCAGCTACAATTTCCCTTCCATCCTCCTTTATGAATATCATCATCATTTTGTACCTGCCGTAAGCTTTGCAAATATCACTTTTTCAAAATTTAAACCAAAATTCATACAATTTGAAATTAACGATTGACATTTTAATACAAAAATTTTAAAACTATAATGCTTTAAAGATGATTTCGGAATCAATATTTCAAGATTTCAAATATTTTTTCTCTTAAAATTGCATTAAAAGGATCTGACCAAAATATTGAAAAATTGACGAAAAGTTGCCTTTTTTTGAATTACTTTTCATTTACTTACCTGAAATTACTCAAGTTGAAAAAAAAGAAGGAATAAATATTTGAAATTTTAGCAAAAATTCAACGTCCAAAAAATAATCAAACCGCCATCTAATGGATTATTTCTCAAAATTGTAAAAAATGAAGTTCAATAATTCATTCGAAAAATTATGACCCCATTTTCTCAAATGCCAATTGTACTCTACAAAAGAGCTTGTAATAATAAGATGGTGAAATCCGCACTTTTTCCGTTGGGGCTGAAACTCACCCAAAATGTTAGTCTTGATGTAAAACATCCCCAAAAAAATTTTTGGCTCGATCCCCCCACCCAACCCGAGTAAAATGGCCGTAAATGCCCAAAATTCAAAAATTCATAGCTTTGAAGGGGGTAGTTCA
This sequence comes from Pseudococcus jackbeardsleyi, assembly GCA_038380155.1. NCBI lineage: Eukaryota > Metazoa > Arthropoda > Insecta > Hemiptera > Pseudococcidae > Pseudococcus > Pseudococcus jackbeardsleyi. The sequence continues at coordinate 9,178,971 of CM076242.1, forward strand.
AAAATTTTGAAATTTTCACAAAAAATAGTTGGTGGATAGGTGTATACGTGAGAATTTTTTCAAATTTTTTTTCGCATATTTGGGGGGTTTTGGGGGGGTTTGAAAACTTCAAAAATTCGTAGAAAAAAAATCGAGGGGACCCCTCGCTGGAATTTTTTTTAAAAAGTTGGTATTACCCTTAGGTATAACATATATTTTTTTCAGACCCCGTGAGGGGGTGCAACATGGTCAAAAAAATCAAAAACTATGAAAAAACGTGTTTTTTGACGTTTTTTTCGCCATTTTTACACCTTTCAAGGTCAATATTTCGAAGATCAATTAAAATTGGTTTAATAAGGGTCCACATATACAAAAATTACATTTTTGAATAATCGGGCCAAAAACAGATGATAATAGCATCGCGGCGCTTCTGATTTTTAATGAAACATAAGTCTAGTGCAATTAGACTAACAAAATTATAAAGTACTGAAAAAATTCTGATCAAAGTTTTTTTTTCTACCATACCGAACAACATGATAAGACTTCTTGCCCCCTCTCCCCTCCAAGGGTGTCGGAGGCCCTAGAGAAGGGGTTATAAATCCCCAAAAATTGGGCTTCGTCTTGTAACTCGGCGAAAACGTAATTTCTAAAAAAAAAAATAGTTCGTAGAATATTGAGTTTGTTATAAAATGGATTTTTTCACTTGTTCGTGTAAAACGCGTACTAAGCCTTTGAGACAAAAAATGAGCTAAAATTGATAGAACTTGAATAAGTATTTTTCACTGATTGGCAGTAAAATTACACTGGTTACCAGGAGAATCAATGGAATTTGATTGATTATCAAGGACCGGATATGTACATATGTTCTAAAAAACGCAAAATATGTGCATATTTTATGCGCTAAAAAAGGGTGACATATGTAAAAATATGTGTTGAAAACTCGAAATATGAGAAAATATGTGAATACGATATGGGTCAAGGGTATCAAAAACAGCTTTTTTTGATCCTCTCAAATTGCTGAAATATAATTAATTTTAGGCAATTTTGACTGATTTCAGTAATTTCTCATTGATAAAAAGTGATTTTTGATTTAAAGTCCAAAGTATTTACTTTTTCAAAAAAAAAAGTTGCGGTATGCATTTTCATTTCTCAGACAAAAAAAATTAAAAAATTAAATGTTGGGTGGTAAGTATAAAATAAAGGGGGTAAAAAAACAAAATGAGTAAAATATGCCTAAAAACGTGAAAAATGGTTAAAATATGACCAATTAGGCGCCAAAAATGATGAAATATGTAAAAATATGAGTTCATACCAAAAAATATGCGAAAAAATGCGCGACCATGGAGCTCAAAAAAATCAGAATTTTTTGAATTGCAAAGAAACTATTGATATGCGCGATAGGAATGTTCATAGGAAAATAGGTATGTTTTTTCATACATAACCGGTGATCCTTGCTGATTATCAGTGACTTGATTTCCTTTATTTCATCAGTCAATGTTGTTATTTTTGACAGATTCAAATTCAGGGAGTAGGCTTAGTACGCGTTTTACACGAACAAGTGAAAAAATCCATTTTATAACAAACTCAATATTCTACGAACTATTTTTTTTTTTAGAAATTACGTTTTCGCCGAGTTACAAGACGAAGCCCAATTTTTGGGGATTTATAATCCCTTCTCTAGGGCCTCCGACACCCTTAGAGGGGAGAGGGGGCAAGAAGTCTTATCATGTTGTTCGGTATGGTAGAAAAAAAAACTTTGATCAGAATTTTTTCAGTACTTTATAATTTTGTTAGTCTAATTGCACTAGACTTATGTTTCATTAAAAATCAGAAGCGCCGCGATGCTATTATCATCTGTTTTTGGCCCGATTATTCAAAAATGTAATTTTTGTATATGTGGACCCTTATTAAACCAATTTTAATTGATCTTCGAAATATTGACCTTGAAAGGTGTAAAAATGGCGAAAAAAACGTCAAAAAACACGTTTTTTCATAGTTTTTGATTTTTTTGACCATGTTGCACCCCCTCACGGGGTCTGAAAAAAATATATGTTATACCTAAGGGTAATACCAACTTTTTAAAAAAAATTCCAGCGAGGGGTCCCCCCCGATTTTTTTTTCTACGAATTTTTGAAGTTTTCAAACCCCCCAAAACCCCCCCAAATATGCGAAAAAAAATTTGAAAAAATTCTCACGTATACACCTATCCACCAACTATTTTTTGTGAAAATTTCAAAATTTTTGAACTACCCCCTTCAAAGCTATGAATTTTTGAATTTTGGGCATTTACGGCCATTTTACTCGGGTTGGGGTGGGGGGATCGAGCCAAAAATTTTTTTGGGGATGTTTTACATCAAGACTAACATTTTGGGTGAGTTTCAGCCCCAACGGAAAAAGTGCGGATTTCACCATCTTATTATTACAAGCTCTTTATGAACATTTTTTATTGTTTTTATTCCTAAAAGAAAAAGATGTCTAACAGGGATGCTGAAAAAACTGAATTCTCAAAAGCCAAGTTTATACAAAAAGATTGTTGGAAGAAGGCGTATGATGGTGCCTTCTTTCAGAAATCATCAACTCAGAAAGTCCCCCCCCCCCCCCCATCATAATCTGCAAATCTATTGCTAACCTGAATTAAAATTTTTTAAATAAAAATTTTAATATGGACTGAATTTTTCTTTCAATAATTTCAAATAATCCAAATCCTACAAAAGTGATTTCTTTACATTTTTTCTCAAAATTATGTCAACTGATTTCATTAGGTACTTACTTACATTATTTTTTCTTCTCATACTTAATTTATTTTAGATAATTGAAAATCAAAAATTTTCAATTTTTTGGACTCGCTGTGCTCGGTCTTAACATATTTTTTCGTAATAGTTTTATAGGAGAAGGAGTCAATTTCTTATTTAGGTCAAGTAATCCATTTTGTAATAGGTTTGAAAAAAATTACAAATTTGTAATAAACAATGAACTGAATGAAAGAGGAAAGGGTCAAAAAATTAGTTCAAGCGGCAAATTCATATCCCCTCCTTCCAAAAAAAGTTTGGTTTCGTTCCTGAATAACTAAATTTCTAAATTTTTCAATTTTGTTTGCTGAAGCTACCACGAGAAAGTTGAAAATCTGAATTGGGATTTTTACAGATTTTACCCCTTACCTCTCCATACTTATCAATATTATTGGTAAAATTCCTTTGAAATGTCACTGATTGATTTAAAAATTTGAGTTTTCATGATTTAAAGACCACGATTAGGACTAAAATGGGTGAAACGACGGATTTTCCAAATGAGGAAGAGTATAAAAATGAGGGAGAAGAGATGTGAAAAATTTTAGGAGTAGATACGTCCTCAAAATGATAGTAGGATCTTGGCACCTTGATATCGAAAAAAATTTCTAAATTAGAGACATGAAACTTTTTCAGAATTTTTATGAAACCTTTAAAAGTATGTTTTCAAAGTTCTTTTCACTCTCCTCTCCAACAACAAATATTTATACGAACGTAAAAATATAAATATCACAAATTCTTTAAAAAATATCGTCACAACCGACATGAAATTTAAACGAGATGATGAAAATTTCAAAAATTTACTGACAAAAAACTTTCAACGATAAATTTACCTACAAAAATATACCAACAGAAAAAATCATTTCTAATGAAAAATCAATGACTTTTGGCCTAAATGTAGGACTCTTAATATTCGCAGCATCGCAGCTACAATTTGTCAAATTCAAAACTTTTTTTAGCATGTCCACCAACGTAGAACATGATAGGCATTTTGTAAATAATTTTTTTACAACTCAAAAAGTTGATTAAATGAGTCAAAAAGAAAGAAGGGGGAACTGTATAATCTATTGAAAATTTCCAAACTCTAAACAGAATCTGAAAAATGAACACAATTTATCATGACACTTGCCACCCTTTTCAAAAATTTCAATAAATGTCTCGAAATATTTTCAAAAAAAAAATCCCACTCGTTATTTCAACAAGGCCACAGCTTTTACGTATAGGTACTTTTAATTCAGATTCTCAACTCTAGCAACCTTGATCTGCTCGACTGCGTTAATTCGGTCTTCCTCATAAGCTTTCAAACGCCTACACCTCGATAGAATTTAAATAACGATAAATCCTCCAAAAAAATTCTCCCTCTCACAAAAAAATTTTCTTCTCTCCGTACAAGGTCACTTTTCCTCTTTCAATCTTTGAAATTAAACCCTCGAGGGTTGAAAGATGCCTCAAAATATCACCAATTTCTGCTACCAATACGAGAAAACTTATTCAATTCGATAACTACAGTTCAGTCTACGAGCACACCGAAGAGATTCGTGCATTCGGTAAATTTAATATCTAAAAGGGTGTCGCAGACCAACGATGAGGGCAATATTTAAATTAAATCGAGTGAAAGAGTACGATAAGAAATGAAATGAAACCGATTGTTTACGCCATTGTTCTAGCTTAACATTTTTGTTTATAGTTAAATTCGATAATAAATCATTTTCGCCTCGCGTATCCTTCCCAAATACCAACTATACGCACACCAAAAAAGGCATATCTTTTTTTCGTTTACAAAAGCCTCATATTCATGTACAACTTCTCCGGGTGTAATTTTTTTTCCATAATGGTAAAAATACCTATAAATATATTTTTTTTGTAAATATTTTTGAATTATTAATTAACAATGTCTCTTTTCCCTTCTATACGAGTGAAGATTCTTTCAACGATGTATTAATGGTTGCCTACCAATAAAAAAATTCATTCGATGATTTCGATGCAGTTATCAAATCGGTACTTGTTTTTTATTCCGTTCACTGAGCCATAAATCTCGAGTATGTTATCGATGAATGTATTAGTGCTAATTTTACAATGTATAATAATATATTATTTCGATTTGTTTTCGCTTCGATTATTATTTTGTTTGTTAATTGTTACGTTTATCATTGTTATCGACTATTACGTTAATTTTTTTTCTTCTTTTTCAATATAAGGCTGTATCAACATCGCTACGAAAATTATTATGGTTAAACAGTACGTGCGTGCGGGAGCAACTACAGCCTGCAACTTTGTTAGCTTACGATTAGAAAGCTTTATAAAATAAAAATAAAATTCTATATAATAAAACGGTCTCATTTGTTTCGCGTCAATTTCGCCAATATCACAGCTCGACGTAAAAAAAACCCTCCGACCAAGCTTATTAAAAACTTTAAAAGTAATTCGTTTTTATTGAGTGATAAAATAAAAGCACGAAAAGGAAAAATCTGCGTGAAAACTCTCGTCGAGTCAAAAGTTTGCTTCTTTTTTTCCCCGACGATGGAAAAACCCACCACTCTCTATCGCATCACGAAACGAACATCTGCGTTTATAGATAAAAGTCCTATTGGGAATATTATGGTAAGTAATTTCAATATAAGGTACGTGCATTTAAGGAAAAAAGAAATGCCACACGAATCACAATCCCTCGAGCAGCGAGGGGGACAATGCAAAAAACTTTCGATTCTGGTCGGGCACGTGAAGAAACGAAGAGAAAAAAAAACGTCGGCGTTTCCAGAGTAGAAAAATATATAGAAAAGAAAAACGCTAATATTATATTTTACGGGGTCTTAGGGGCAATACAAATAAAAATTATTATCTTCGTTCTCGCTGATCGCCATAAAAATTGAAATGGTCTTTAGACTCCGTAAGTTAACCTTCTTGCCGGGCTTCTTATCTAACGCCTCCCATATTGCCCCACCCAATTATTTTAGAACTCATCCTTATACGGGTACACACTTCTGGTCCGTATCTAAGAGCCGGAGTATTTCTAGCCCCTTTTTTTTTCCTTCCGGCCGCTAGCTGCGATGGTCGACCGGCACCGCGGCGTTTTTCTCTTTTACACTATACGTATTATACGGAAAAATCAAGCCGCAGATAAACATAAATCATTTCGATTACCAACGTCTTCTTTTCTTCGCCGCCACCGCCATAAAAACGCAAAAATAAGCTTGAAAAAATAAAGCAAATCGAATACAAATGGGAAATTCCTGCTCGTTTTTTTTTCTTTTCGTATTTTTTTTTTCATCTCGCCTCTCGCTACCGCCTCGTCCTCGGATTCTACGTAAATAATATACGTATACTATATATAAAAACGAAAGGTCCCCTTATCGTAGCGAATTGAGGCTGCGTGGCGTGCCAGCGAATAAGAAGAAAATAATCTATCTGTATTTCATTTATCTCTTAAACCAATTTCGTGTTTCGTGGCTCAACCATTTTGTACGTTTACCTATTTTTAGAGAGATTACCGGAAGGGAATTGTTGATATTAGGCTCGTCGCGACCCTGAAAAATATGAACAAATGGGTGGGGAAAAAATGATGACGTGATGAAAAGGGATGACGAAAATGTGGTTGGAATAATCATGGACGAATTTTGTGAGCAACAGAATCTTACAAAAAAAATAATAAATAAATGCCCATCAATGTTTTCAATGAAAAATTGCATTTTGCATACAACTCACAAAACTATTCCTCCTCATGCTGTAAAAATGGTTCAAAGTTTTGCAAAAAAAATTTCAAAATTCTATTGAGTGAAATCCGAAGTTGTTAAAAAAAAAAAAAAAAAAAAAAAACTAAAATAAAAGGGCCTCACTCATGTACTCATCAAAAAGGTTAGTTTAGATGCAAAACCACCTCAATTTTTTTTTGGCTCGATCCCTCCACCCCTACTCGATTAATATAGGAAAGTAATTACCAATGTAGGTATTATAATTTAACATTGAATGGAAATATTTTATGAAAAGATCATCAAAATTTATACTGTTTTCTCATTTTTCATGTTTGATAATTACCGTACATTATCGTAAATATTTCTAACAGCGATAAATTATCGTAAATATTGCAATGATAACGTTGAATTACCGTAAATTACGGTAAATATCTCGATAATTACGGAAAATGACCGTAAATATTTCAGGAACTGTAGTAAATTACAGTAGATATATCATTAATTACGGTAAATTACCGTAAACATTTCGTTAATTACGGTAAATTACCGAAAATATGGAGGTAATTATGGTTAATTACCGAAAATACGTATGTAATTACGAAAATACGCATGTAATTACGGTAAATTGCCGAAAATACGCATGTAATTACGGTAAATTACCGAAAATACGCATGTAATTACAGTAAATTACCGAAAATAAAGTATGTAATTACGGTAAATTACCGTAAATATGAAGGTAATTACGGCAAATCACCGTAAATATGTAGGTAATTACGGTAAATTACCGTAAATATGTAGGTAATTACGGTAAATTACCGAAAAGATGGAGGTAATTACGGTAAATTACCGAAAATAAGTATGTAATTACGGTAAATTACCGTAAATATGTAGGTAATTGCGGTAAATATTTCAATATTTACGTTCAATCATCGTGAATATTTCAGTAATTATGGAAAATAATAGTGAATATTTCAATAATCACGGCCTATTACCGCAAATATTTCAATTAACGACAACTAACTACAATAAATGTTTCGGTAATTACGAAAAATGTTAATGAATATTCTAATAATTACGATAAATTACCGTAAATATTTATTTAACAGAGGTAAATTGTCGTAATAATTACGTTAAATTACTGTAAATTACAGTAAATATTTCAGTAATTATGGTAAATTATAGTAAATAATTCAATACATTACGGTAAATTATCGTAAACTTTTCCGTAATTACGTTAAATTACCTCAAATATTCTAATAATTATTGTAAATTATCGTAAATATTTTAATTACGATAAATTATAGTAAATATTCCAATTTCGACATTATTTACCAAACCATTTTTTTTTAAAATTAAATTTTGATCTTTCTTATTTGAATCTGAGCCATGGTTTTTTGGCTACAAGAGCTTCGATGATTATTAAAAATACATCTTCGAACTTTGAGTGGTTAGACCACCAAGCACTGACATGCAAGTATATACAATGTCTCGAAATATTACGATTTTCAAAGCAATAATTCAACGTTCTGACCTAATTTATTGAGTAACGAGTAAGTATTTAATTATATTTTGATGAATGATGATTTGATGATCAACGCAAGTTATCTGATTTTTTCGGTCTTAATGTCAGTTTTAATTTTGAATTTATAAAATTATCATGTGTAGGTATCTACTATCTACTCACAGATAAAAAAATAAAATAAAATAAAAAGTTGTTCGTTACAATCCTAACTAATTTGATTTCGTAATTTGTCGTAAACTGGAATCCAAGTCAATCGATTCTATCTCTTTGTGTTTTTGTACCTATTCCTGTCTTCTTCATGAAGAATTAAATTTATTGAGTCGATATTCTATGGCATGCTTTATTGGACTCAAAATTTTTCAAAATAATGGTGGTTACCTATAATGAAGCATTTTTTTAAACGAAAAAATCCCATTTTTTGTTATGCGGTATAGATAAAACTACTAGTGCTTTCAAAAAAACTAGTAGTTATTTCAAAAATTGCTAATTCCACATCCCTAAGAGAAAAATGTTGTCAATTTTCGTATTATACTCCCCCAAAAACATAGATTTCGACTTGAAACTCGAAAAAAATTATGAAATTCGAAAAAATTCCAAGTTTTACTCCGTTCTTTACCCCTTCCCACCACAACTTCTTATTTCTGAGCAAAAAATATTGTCAAATTCGTATTCTACATCCTCAAAAACATATTTCGACATACCTATGTATTACTCGAAAAAAATTGCAAAAATTCAAAAAAATTCTAGGTTTTGGCAAGTTTTGCCCCTTCTCCCACCCTCTTATTCCTGAGCAAAAAATATGAAATTCGTATTCTACCCATTCCAAACCATATATTTCAACATATTACTCGAAATTGCTGATGAAATGTAGTGGAACTTTTCAAATTTCAGCTCGTGAAAAAATTCAATTTAATAGGAACGTATTATCTTATCGGAATGATTTAACATGCGATAAACTTAGGAAATTGATTTTCATCGATGATTGAGTACTTTCTACTGTATATTTAAAAGCATTTATCTAGCTAATAGCCACCAAGCACTGTACAGTCAAGAATTAATATTTCTAGTTGAAACGTTTAATTTTATATGTCTGTAGTGAGAAAAATTTTTATTAACGATGTATATCGTTCATTTGTTGTATTTGTCTATTTTCGGTAGAATTGTATCCGGTACCAATATTCAACTGTCAGAAGGAGTAAAACCCATTACTGCCACCACCACCACTGCCTCCGCAGAGTCAAAATTGCTGGGAAAAGGTGAAATCATTAATGAAGCAGAAGAACAACTATCACCAACAATGGCTACACGCCTGCCAAAATTACCTAGTCAACAACAAAGTTTTACAGAAATTCGAGAATCCGGTGCAATTTATGTGGAAAAGACAGAATTTGTAGAAGAATTAGTCAGATACATCAGGTTACAATCATTCGTATTTTTCACACGTCCTAAAGGTTTTGGTAAAACCACTTTATTGCAAATGCTCGAACAGTTTTTTTTGGGAAATAAAGAAGTGTTCAAAAATACGCCACTGTTTAACCGTGGAAATACTGAGGAGGCTGATGGTACCTGGTGCCATTACCCAGTTATTTTCTTAAACTTCGGATTTGATTTTGAATGTGAAACTAAAGGTGATTTTAAATTTCGGCGAAGAAATCTCTTGGAAAATATTGGTAAAAATTATGGACTGGGTAATGGTAGCTGTGAAACATTAAGTGGGTGCACAAGCCAACTGGAACGCCAATTTCAATTACCGGTCATCATTCTGATCGATGATTGTGATCTTCCGTTGCAAAAATGTGGAACGAAGGAAATACAATACGATCTTACCAACTTTTATACGGATATAAAATATAGTCACACATTCATCCGTATGGCTCTGATCACTGGGGTATCTAGATTCGATTTCAATTACTACCTAGCAAGTGGGTTCAATAATTATGAAGATCTTACATTTCACGAAAAGTATGCTTCGATGATGGGCTTCACTTTGCAAGAAGTGGAACAGTATTTTCGACCCTATTTGGAATACCACGCTGTTGAAAATTACGATGGTGATTATGAAGCGGTATTGCAAGAGCTAGTCAGATGGTACGACGGATACCGTTTCTCATTCTACTCTTCAGTGACTGTTCTGAACCCTGTTTCAACCATTCGAGCACTGAAAGGCAAAGAAAGTTTCAAAGTTCAATGGTTCCAGACAAATAAAGCGGCTGGAGTGATAAAAGAAATTAAAGAGCAAAACACGACTTTGGAATATTTAAGTCACTACGCTGTAGAGCAATTCAACCTCCTCATCCTTACATCACCAGAAGATGAGGTCTCATTTCCGATATATTTATATAATTTCGGATATTACACAATTACGCGCTACGACAGAGAAACATCAATGGTACATCTTGGTTTCCCAAATTTTGAAATTTTTAGTGGTTTGCTTAATGAACTACCAAAGGAGATCAGCGAATTGCCAGCAAATTCTCCTCACCTCATTACCCTACTGGATGAAAACGATATGAAGCAATTTTTCAAGCACCTAAACTACTTGACATACATCACTTTTGAAAATGAGTATAAAGGAAACATTAATGAATACGAAGCCACCAGATGGATAATGCAAACTTTAAAATCATCTCATCTGAAATGTGAAGGGGGGAAAATCTTGTACGATAGTTTGGGAAATTTTACGTCTAGTGAAATGGCTTCATTGTCCAAAAAAAATGAAGAAATGGGTGATCAGAAAATCACGTTAATACCGAGTGAAAGTGGTGACCTAGAAATTCTGATTTATTTCACAGATGTGTCCTACATATTTGAGATAAAAGCAGGATCGGATTGTGTAATGGCGATATTCCAAGCGCTGGAGTACCTGTTCGACAATGCGAGCCAAATTCTACAAGGAGTAGATTTTTCAAAAACTGTATATTTCGTAGGTTTAAACGTGAAATACCGCAGAAATCGTGGCAATTACATCGATGAATGGGTTTCCATTCCATACAGCAATGGCCAAGTATTTATGAACGAAATGAAGGCCACCAATGTCACCAAGGTTCTACATCTATTCAGAACAAGAAGCAAAATAAAGGAAAAATTCTCAAAACATTCAGATAAAATAGTGTGGGGGGAAAATACTCTTTGGTAATAATATTCGACATAAAAACAGATTGAAAAATCATAGAAAATTCTAAAAAAACGGAGAAAATTCCGAAAAAAGGTGAAAAATTAGCCCAATTTGGGTACCAATCCCGAAATCTAGACTGGGCTAATGGACCTCTGAAAATGTCTGAATTGAAGTTACAATAAAATTGAATGGTAATTTTAATATAAATCAAGTAAAAATGTCGTACCCAATAATTGTTTAAATTCAATACATACCTATTACAGATGAATTTTCAAATTATTTATAAATTACAAAACTCCAGAAATGAGGAAAACCAGCTGCCTAATACGTTGGGACAGTGGCGGAAAGTACCCCATTGCTCATAGGCTTGGGCAATACATGAGGTAATTGAAAAAAAAAACTTAATATACTTTCAATTAGAAAGTTCCAATTTCCACCTTTATAGCTCAAGAAGGAGATTTTTCATTCATTTATTTTTATTCAGAAAATGTTACAAAGTAGGAGGTATATTTTTCGACTTTGAAATACGATTTTTCAAAAAAAAAAATTGTCCTCGGCATATTTTTTGAACGAACATAATATTTTTAATCTTTTTTTCAAAACTCGAATTTATCAAAATAATGAAATTCTGCCTTTTTGAATCAGCGAAACAAATTTTTTCTGAAAATCAGTGCTTCTCGTATTGATATTTCAGTGAAAATTGACTGATTCCCCAACTTATTCCCAATTTGCAAGAAGAAATGAATTACACCCGGAAAGTCAAAGAAAATGCCCTGATTACCAGGCCTTTTGACAGACAGACAGACAAACAGACGTTTATTTTTCATAAATCCATAACAATAATAACGATGAGTAGAGAGATGTAAAGGGGGCATTTGCACAGCACCCGCATTTTTTTCCAAATCAAATATCAAGGTAGCACAAATGCCTTCAAAAAATCTTTCAAAATAACAAAAAAAAAAATGAACAAAAAATTGACCAAAATTTAATTTATTTTTACATTTTGCCTAAAATTTTCGCCTTTGCCTCGCTCAAGCAATCGTATGTTTTTTCAGAATTTTGGCTCAAAAATTAAAAAATTTACCCCTTACTTTGTTTCAAAATATCACTTGAATCTACACTCAAAAGTTCACCCGAGTACTGCAAATAGTTCAAGAAGTGATTCGAAAAATGGGGGCCCACTAAAAGCTTTGTAGGTACCGTCAAATACCTACTCAATTTTTTAATTGAATTTTGAATGCCCTCGCTATTTTTCTAGAATGTGCAGCCCTACCACTGCATGAAAAAATTTCACGCAATAAATGGAAAAATTCCAAGTTGCCGCACCTGATTGGGGAAACTTTTGCAAAATAATAGGTAATCAAATTACCAATCATTAGAATCGTTAAAAAATCAAATGTGAAACAAGGTGTCTTAACAAACTCTCAAAACTCCAAAACAAGACCTCAACAGGACCTTCAACAAGACCTTTTAAAAATCGGTACCAATAAATTTTATTCCCCCTTAAAAAAAAAATGAAAAACCTACTAAGAAAACAATTTTTGAAAAGATTTTTTTTTTCAATTTTAAAAAATGAGAGAAAAATTTATTTTAAAAATAAGGAAGATGGAATTTAAAAAATCTTATTCAGAAAAAAATAGGATTTTTTGAAAAATAGGATTTTTTGAAAAATAGGATTTTTTGAAAAATAGGATTTTTTGAAAAATAGGATTTTTTAAAAAATAGGATTTTTTGAAAAATAGGATTTTTTGAAAAATAGGATTTTTTGAAAAATGGGATTTTTTGAAAAATAGGATTTTTTGAAAAATAGGATTTTTTGAAAAATAGGTAACTATAACTCATGATTTTTCTTCAATAATTGTAGGAATTACATTGAAACGAGAAAATATGCAAATTCATTGAACCCGAGAGAAGCTTGGGCGAAAATTTTCGAAAAAATGGAACCCAGAATCTGAAATTTTTTTCGTGTTTTGTTCTGACTTTCAAAAAAAAGCTACATCTAAGGACTCGTTTTCTGATTTCCTTCCAAAAAAACGAAACATTTTTGAAAATTGTAATCAAGATCATTGCGAGGTCTTTGACAAATGAGAAGGACGATTTTTTTCACTTTGAAGTATCAATTTTCTAGGCTGGAAAGGAAGAAGTTTTGAAGGTACTACATTTTTGAAAATAAAATTGTGTAAATTTACTGAGCTCGAGCTTAACGAGGACGAAAATTTTTGAAGAAAAAGGTACCTATTCAAAAGTTGAAATTTCTTCAGACACTCCGTTATCATCTCTCATCTGAAGACATTTCAAATATTGGCCATTTATTTTGGCCGGCGAGATCTCAAAATTGTTATAAAACAGGACTTTTCACTGATAAAGCTCCAAAACAGTATCAACAAGACATTTCAGCCCAACACAGGACCAAAAGGACTTGTTAGACACCCTGAGAAAATGCTTAATTCAACAAAACTTGAAAAAAGTATAAAAATTAATAAAGTGGGTATCAAAAAACTACTTTATTTGTTAAACAAAAATTGAAAATGATACAAAAATTGTTTTAAAATCCAGAGAAACTTTACCAAATGTTCTTCAAAGCAGTTTAAAATAATACACTAACTTCTGATCGCATCGTTCAAAGAGGTATTGCATTCAAATTGGCCTAACTAGAATGGTAAAGTGCTTCAATTTTTACCAATCAGCCAATTTTGTACTTTTTCCAACTTTCGGAATAATACTCCAAGAATAAAAACCATCACTAAATTCGTGAACATCAATCTCAATTTGGTCAGAATCATACTTCAGATTGCTCATAGAAATTCTTGAAATGGGTCACATCAACAGATTCCTTTGGAAAACCAAAACAGAATGCATTTCCCTCAAATACTTGGATACCCCCTCAATCAGGGGCGTATTAACCAGTAGGCAAAGTAGGCAATGCCTAGGGCGCAGAGATTTTGGGGGCGCAAAAATTTTGAAAGCGCAAAATTCAAAAATTTGTATTTTTTATAATTCATTATAAATAAAATAAATTTCAAATTGAAAAGTTTGTTAACACTGATTCGCGCCCTTTGATGCAATGTAATATTATGCAAAGAGGCACGTACAAGGAGGGCTCAGGGGGTTCAAGCCCTCTAAGTTCGGAAAGAAGATTCTTAATTACAAAAATCTGAGAAGTACATTTTTTAGCTCTTCAAACTGTAGGTATTTTTCAAAAAAATTTCGCCCTCGCTTCGCTCGGGCAGTATTTTAATCTGTTTTTGAAATTAACGCTTTTTCATCGATCTTATTCCTCAACCACTTTCCAGTTTATCAAAAAAATCAATGATTTGGACTGAAAGTATAGTGAAAAATGACTGAATTGAAATCTGATTCTTCCTCTCTACTTTTTTCTCAAATTTTTGGATTCTTTCTTAATAATAAATTTCTGAGTGAGCCTACAATCAAATTAGTGTTTCTTGCGTAATGACTGCATTGATGAAAAAAATTTGTTAGTGACTGAAATCTATCAGGGAAGTGGTTGAGCTACGCTCAGTTCTCTCTTTTGGGGGGGGGGGGAGGGGGCGTTATCTTTACCCTTGCCTAGGGCGCAAAATTTCTTTATACGCCTCTGCCCCTCATCCCACCTCAAAAAAATTTAACAATATCAACGAATTATACTCGATTTTTTTAATTGGTTTCTCAACAAATTGAACAATTTTTCAACGACGAAAACAATTTTTACAAAACTTTGAATGATTCTTACAATTTTTTTATGATTTGGATTGTTCAATTTTTTCAAAAATTAACTCGATTTCAATATAATAGTTTAAACCAATCTGGATATTTCTAAAGCAACTGCCCATAAAAATTTTGGGAAAAAATCCAAAAAAATTAACTTCTCGAAAGATTTTTTCACACTTTTGTTAATTTCCATTACGTTTTATGAGACTTCAAACAATTCTGACACCTCTACGATAATTTACGATATTTTACGCATTAATATGTACTTTTATGGGCTAAATTCAACAAAAATGTTAATTCGACAACTTTCATACTACACTTCGAACCAGTTTCATGAACACAATAATTCAAACCACTTTTACGTTAATCTATCATAAATTCGCAATGCCATCTCGAATTCTCGTATTTCTCTCATAATACCGGAAGTTTCATCTTTTCACTGATGAAAAAAAAAATAGACAAAATTCCATACTTTCACAAACCTTACCCGGGCATCAATTTCCCACATAAATTTGTTCCAAAAACCCCTTCGAATTTTCTATTTCTCTCTGTGGAAACAAACACTCCCACGTCGATAAACCCCCTTAGAGCACAGGGCAGCACAAAATATAAATATTTTTAAACGACGCGATTAACCACACTCGAGAGAAAATCCATCAGGGTCAGACGAGGCGACATGTACACACATTTGTACGTATGACCATAAGACCATTCTGCCAAAACCTACCCTCCATGTTCTCACCCGTGTTCGACATGGTTAGCGTAACGAATGAAAACAGTATCTGTAGCATTGCAAAGGCAACCCTTGTTCGCAGCCAGAGTTATACCGGCCCGTGAAATCGCCGCAAGCGCCACGTGCCTCGTTTACAATAATAAAAAGCCATCTCGGGTGCTCATTTGTCATTGGTTAACTATCTCATCGCGGCGACGACGACGTTATGCGTCGTTTTACTTATTACAGCTTGCGATCTTATTAGCGAATATAATTTCGTCAATACGCCGTCTCAGAGTCACCCCCTTCCCTCTGAGTGCCTTTGTCCCTTATTTTTGACTGTATAGCCTCAGTCTACATACAAGATGTGTGTGGTGGTAGTATTTTTATCGTATTATGACTGGATGCGTGACTAAATGCTGTTATATCGAATGACCGAATCTAAACACTTATGTATCCATCGTTGTGTTGTACGTGTGACTCTTCTGTTTATAGCTCGACGTACCTTTATGTTTTTTTCAGCAATTGGTACAGCAATATGCGATTTTCGATGTTTTTTTCTTCGCTTGTAACAAGGGTGAACATTTACCGAATCGATTACATATTAAAATATTCTAACTGGCGTGCGCCGCAGTGAAAAAGAAGCTGTTTTGTTGACTCGGACGACGAGGAAGAGCATTACACCGTTACGGTAAATTACCGTCAGCATATGAGCTGGACATGGTCGTATATTCGGCATACGTCTAGCGGAGTCGCTCGTATAAATAAATTTCAGGGCCGAAATTCGATTGCAGAGGACGACGTTGCTTTATCTATCGACAAGACCGACGGTCCGATGGACTAATGGCGCATCTGTGGCGAATTCGATTAAACGATATGAGAAGAGTTCGAAAGAAGGTATGTTGAATGGAAAATGCAAATTCAGATTTTCTGGGAGCTGAATCAGAATGTCCAACTGAATTTGCCACATTTCTCTCTCACTCCCTTCAAAAAAGTGACCCCGGGAACCTGATGAACTGATTTCACAACAAAAAAGACAAAAAAATTCACTTTTGCACTTCATTTTTCATCAATTTTTTTACGAAGGCATTGGGAAAGCTTTATAAAAATTGAAACAATTTTTTCAGATCTTGGACGTTTTTTCAAAAATTTAAGGATTTTTGGAAATTGAACAATTTTTTGAATTTTATTATTTCAAAACAACAACAATTTTCAGAAAATTGTATAACTTCATGAAAATTGCAATGATTTTTCAAGTTGAGGAAGAAAATTGTTCAAGTACTGAAATACATATGTTGTCATGGTATCCAATAGACTTTTTTTTTTCCCAAAAATCAGTACTTTTTCACAACTTTTTTTTACTGCTTAAAAAAATGCATAATCCTCTCTTCAGGTTCACGGAATTGATTCACGTTCGATTTCAACCTCCCCTCCCCCCCCCTCACACAAACAAAAATTTGAGAACTTTAATTTATTGCAGAAGGAAATTAATAAAAGAGAAAAGCCCTGTTGTGAAACTAAATCTGCGCAAAAAATTAAACAAAATCATCACAGGGTGTCAATTTTTCTCAGCACAAACTTATCAGAAAGGGTAATTCGTCGTTTCTTTTTATTTTTTTATATTTTTAAAACTTCATTTTACTTCTTGAAATTATAAAGAAAAAAAAATCACAACTTTTTCACCTTTTCTACTACTTATTTTTAAAATCAGTACTTTCACCATTTATTGGACACCTTGATTCACTGGGATTACAAAAGAAATTTTCAATTTTTGAATTTCAGTCTAAGAAGAAGTACAGCAGAAATTTGAAAATTCAGCTTCAAGGAAGATGAAGATGCAGGAGAAATTTAAAATTATTAAATTTTAGTCTGGAAGGAAGACGAGTATAGAAAGAATTTGAAAATTCAGCCCCAATGAAAATATAAGAGAAATTCAAAATTACTGAATTTTAGCCCAAAAACAGGTACAGGAAAATTTTTTAATTCAAGTGTCGAATTTCAACCTGAAAGGAAACACAGAAAAAATTTGAAAATTCATGGCCATCTGAAGTGGCCAAAAATCAGCTTAAAAAGAGTTACAAGAAAATGTGCGGAAAATTTTCAAATTAACGAATTTCTACCTGGAAAAAGAGGTATTAGGGAAAGTTTGAAAATTCGGTTAGAAAGGTGGCAGGTGGCACAGGAAAAATGTGAAATTATCAAAATTCTGTTTGCAGTAAAAAGTATTAAAGAAAACTGAAATTTTACTAAAATTTAGCCTGAAAAGAAATCACAGAAAAATTGTAGTTTTTGTATAAAATTGACAAAAATTGATGACATAATTTGCTGAGTATCATCACTTTCTTGATGTGGGTTTGATTAAAAAATTCCATTTCTGGCAAAAAACTATTTTTGTCAATGTTACCATTTCGAACCTAAATTACAATTTTTCATAAAAAATTTACAATTTAATTTTGTTCAAAAACCACATTTCCTGATCAAGATATAATTTCTAGGTTTTAATTGTTCGGATTATAAAACTTTTCATTAATTTTTGCAAAGTTGCCACAAATAGTTCGAAAACTTTGTTCAATTTTTGAAAGTATTACTAACCAGTTTTCTGAAAATATTTCAAACTGTTCATTTTTTAGAAAATTAATCTAATTTTAGAAAAATTGGCCACAATTTGGATATTTTTCATTGAGTAAGGAAAAGATGTGAAAAATTATTCAAGTATATGAAAAATCCGTCCCTGTTCAAGTGTTTAAAAAAAATCATCCTGTTTTCAAAAGACCCAACAATTTTTCGAAAACTAATATTTGTCCAAAAATTTGAGCAACTGATCTAAAAAGTTGACAAAAAAAAACTGAAACGAGACATTCCAAAAAAAAATCCTAAAACATATTGAACTTCGAACATTTTTTAAGAGAGTCCAAAAAATGATCAATTTTTTTCAAATTTTCGCCATTAAGAACTTGACACATAATTTTCTATGGAAAAATGAATCATATTTTTAAAAAATTTCGAAATTTCGAATTGATTTGTGGGATGATTTTATCAATATTTTTTAAAATGAAAACACAGAGTAACATTTCTTATTTCTTGAATTTTTTTCATTTTCTGTAATTCAGGTATCTACTTCTCATTTCTTTTCATTTTGCAATTTTTTCCAAAAAAAAAAAAAAAAAAAACACCAAACTGTAATGATCTTTTAATGAAGATACTGACTAAAATTGACCAAAAATGAAAAAGGTATTTTCTTATTCCGAATAAGTAAAGAAAAAGTAAAAAAAAAAAAGTCAGAAGTGCAGTAAGTACAGAAAAAATCACCAAAATTCCTTGATTTTCCGTGGATTTTCGCTGATTTTTTAAAGAATTTCACTGGGTTTTCAGTGAATTTCAGATATTTCAAAGACTTTTCAGTAAATGTTCACTGATTTCTCAGCAATCGTCTTTTTTGTTGGTTTTCTGAAAAAATTTTCACTAATTTTTTACGGTGCAGCAATTTTGTTTGTTTTCTAGGATTTTTGATAATTTTCACTAATTTATAAAATGAGAGAGTGACAAATTGGATTCGCTACTAGAAAAACGAATCAGGGCTACGAATAATCCCAAAAAAATTCCACTGAAGTCATCGAACGCAAAGTCATGCTGTCATTCCAACGGTTAAGTAATATCTTCGGCGCCAGATGGAGGGAGAAGTGGAGGGACTCGTAGCGAGGGTACATCAACACAACATACGTTAGCTTCTCTTGCCAATATTACTTGCATTCGTTTATTATTTCCAATGTCCACAAACCGGCTACCGACTTATCGAGTATTGGTATAGGTAAGATGAGACCGAAGTGGGTCATCAACTTTTCCAGCACATTCGTACACAGTACACACATAACTGCGAAGATTTCGTCGACGTAACGCATCGACGCTCGACCGCAATCGCCGCACCGGGCGCAGCCACAGGTATCTTCTTCACTCTCGCGAGACTCCGATTCACATACGGTACCTGCATACGGGCAGATTATTTTTCTTCTTCGGCGTTTCTTCTACTATTCCGTAGCTATTTTGCCTTTCGCGTATTACGCTGACGATGTGTTCATTAGTCGTGATATCTGCTTGGTGAGTGTAGTCGCCGACGGGCCAGATTTATATAGTTGAGTTGTCGTGTGCGCGATATAAATTGAAATTACCGAGTTGGCTGATCGATCGATTTGATTTTGATGGGAGTTTCGCTGTTGATATTGATTTCTTCGTCGTCGACGATTATCGAACGCTGTTTGATTATAATTGCGGTGTAATGATGACGATTAATGCTGATTACGACGATGGTGAGGTGACATGGGTATTAATGTTATGAATTATTTGTATCTTCAACGTTGTTGCTGCTGACGCTGCCAATTTATTGCATAATTTTTTGCTGTATTCATCCGAGGTGATATTCGACTCGAGCGTTGATTGCGAATAGAATTATGGTAAGTTTCTGTAATAATTTTGAAGATGCATTTTTCCACATTTTTTTTCATCAAATTAAAAAAAAAAAAACATTTTTGGAAATTAAATTTTTTTGGATGGGTTTAAAAAATGAAATTATTCTGAAAATTCAAAGGCATCAGCGAAATGTAGAGAAAAACAGCTAGCAATGTGTCCAATAATTGTCCAAATTCGTTCTCAAAATTACGTAGGAAGGTGTGAACGAAAATACATAAAATTGTATTTTTCATCTTCTTTATAATAGATGGCATTGCTTCCTTCTCGCTAATTAGTCCCCTTTAAAATTATCATTAGAAAACAACTTCGATCCAAAATGTCTTTGAATAAAGTGGTTTTTGGATAATTTTCGTCTTAACTTGAATCTTCGATAAATTGAACGTAAACAAATAACCATATGGTAAAAATATTATCAAGAATTTCGAAAAAACGAATGAAATTACTTAAAGGTCAAGATGAAGACAGGTCATTCACCTTCATCGAACCTTCAATTAATTGCTTGAGAAATAAGCTGATATTTTTTTAAAACTCTGAAGTTTTTTGGTATAGTTCTGCACAACAAAATTCCATCTGATGCATGAAAATTATTTTTTGAACATAAACGTGTGTGTTTGTAGGGGAGGGGGAGGAGAAATAACCCCCGATCATTTCAAAATTGGGGGAAAAAATGAAATTTGAACTTTGACGTCTGATTTTGTAGATTTTTCGACAAGTCTCATGATTGTACTCATTTCTGAAGAAAAGTGGTGGGCTGGACTCATCTGAAAATTCTTTGGTCCAAATCTGGACCACTTTATGAAAAAAAAAAAAAATTAAAAAATCTACTGTACCCATTGAAAAAAAAATTAGGTAAATACTCGTAAAACAACGTAATCTGTTTCTTCCAATAATACTCCATTCGAGCAGTCTGGAGACAAGATTGGATCTGATTTATGGATTGCCTTTTATATGTAGGAACTGATCATGACGTCAATGCTACGGATTCGTGTTTTTTTTTGGCTCTGTTTATTATTGATTTCTTCCATTTTCCAAATTATTTTATGTACAGTCAAAGAACCAAGAAGCGATATTGAAAGCAAGAAAAGTTACTCATAAAGAAGAAGGGTTTATACATTTTTTCTCAGGTCGACACAAAAGAGCCTTTCCTAATAGGAGTCGAAAATGGTCCTTGACACAGAATTGGTCAAAATTGACCCAAAATGTTACTTATGATCTAGAAACATCCCAAAAAATTTGAACCCCCACCCCCTCCCTTTTGGAATTATCGCACTTTGTTTCTAGACCGTAAGTAACATTTTGGGCCAATTTTGAACAATTCTGGGTCAAGGGCCATTTTCAACCTTTATTAGGAAAGGTTCTTTTTCATTTTTTTCAACTCAAAATTATGAATTTTTTTTCAAAATATCATTCACCTCCAAAAATTTCTATCTTAAATTTTCATCGAATTACAATTTTTTCTAAAATTCTTTTCCGGGTTCAGATATTTTATGCAAAACTTTGTTAAATTTCAACCTTGGGATTATCCTCAAAATATTTCTTGATGAAGAGTTTTGATGATCATTTATTTCTATAAACAAAACCTACCTTCGCCCCAAAATAAGGAAGGCCCAAATCAATAATTTTTAGGGGTTTCTGAGAATTTGAGAATGAAATGCCATATAAATATGAAGTCTGAGCTGTTTTTTTTTTTATGAAAATTACTCATCAAAATACATTTTCCATGAAGAATCTTGTTTTATGGTTGGCGGAGTTTTGAAACAATATTGATTTGAAATTTTCTTTTGTCATTTCCTAAATCGCTATAAAAATGAAAATTTTGAAAAAAATTTAGATAAATAGATCCATGGCCCAGTTTATAATTCTTGAGATAATTTTCGGCAGTTGTCCGAACAGAATTTTTCTATTGAAAAATTAATTTTTTGTCATTTCTGCCAAAGGAAAGAAGTGAGATGGACATTATTATGCAACAAATTATTTTCAATCCCAATCAACTACTTTTGATTTTTCAATTTTTAAATCACTCGTCTAACTATATTTCCCCCACCCAAACATTATTTCACTTCAACTTGCTTTACACGATTTCAGCGTGAAACCACCACATTGCACTTGTCCATCGAGACAAGTTCAACAAACCGATCATAATAATCGTTTTCGAATCGAACCTGCCGCCACAAAATTAGGACAAACAGAGGAGAAAAAAAGGGGATTAAAAATCGAATAAACCACCCTCATTGCACTTCGAGCTTGAGTAAACCCACCATCACCCTCTCCGATTTCCATTGTTACCGGTGCAAAAGTCATACGTAAGCCTTTTCCACTACACATTTACGACCGCACTCTAGATCGAGACCTCTTGTAGACCACGACCAACATCTCAACCATCTGTCACACATTCGATTCTGTTTTATGACGTTGGCACGCACCGGAAACGCAACTCCTTTTTGAGGTGTACCGGTGCTGTAAAAAAAATCAAGTCATTCCGTCGCGAAAAACCTTTATTTTTTACGTTTAGAACTGGTTTCTTCCGAGTATTGTTTTCATCGACGCGTACATCGTACAAGTAAGTAAGTATATCTCGTATGGTACAGCACGTTATACCGTTACCGGACACCTGCGATGATCATTTGATTTTTACGACACAATCTCCGAATCGGATCGTGGCCCGGCGCGAATCTATCACGTAGGTCAACCACACTTTTGGTTATTTCCGGTTGTTCCGTTTCTATATTTAAACCTATCATGAAATCGAATCGTCGGAATTATCATTGCCGGTGAGATAGGTAGTTGTGTACAGGTGTATTCTTCGGAAATACTTTTTTTTACGACTGATGTATCTTTGCATACAGGGTGTCCCATCTTTGATTAGAATTAAGGTTGGTAATGGTGTTTTTATTCAGCCAAAAGTGTAAACGAAATATTCAATTTCACAAATTGTCCTGGTCCGTACTCAAGATTGAAAGGGATACGAAACTTAACATTTCTTTTGAAAATTTTCAAATATTCTTCATTATCTTCATTGAGCTTGCTCTGGTGGTCTTTCAGTTTTTTCATCAGTCTCCCTCTGCTTCTTGAAAATTAGGCTTTCTCAAAAAAATCTAATTACACATTATCGAAAGCAAATTTAATTCTCTACAATTTTTCAAGTTCTTATACAGATTTATTTTTGGAAGGCCCTTCCTTTGCTCAAAAACGGTCCTCAAAGGGTGCAAAAGGCGGTCTAAGAATCGAAATTTGAATTTTGGCATGAAAAAGTTTGTAAAAGGGCGTAGTTTGATATTTTTTAGGTCGCTGATTCCGAATTTGGTAATTTTTTTTTCGATTTGAATCCTCTACATGTCCCAAAGAACAAACGAATGCTTGAGGGGATGGGGTCAGTTGAGCTAAAATTTCAATTTCGAATAATACATGTAATAACAACTTGAAATAAAAAAGGCATACTATTATTACTATTATGTAATTTAAGATGGTTTTATCAATTTTTTTTGATTTTGTGGCCCTCCAGATACTTCTATGGACATAGTGGCTTAAAGGCCCAAAATTTTGAACTGGAATGCAAAGCCAAAATTTCAGTTATTTTACTTGATAAATGGCGTATGGGTTCCATTATGCAATTTTTCTTAGATTTTTGATTGAAAAATTTGGTCTTCGTTTTTCAATTCGGGCCCCCAGGTCCTTTGCGGGCATGAAAGCATAAAGAGCCAAAATTTTAAACTTGGATACCGGGCCAAAATTTCAATTTCGAGTAATAACTTGAAAAACGGCAGACCATTACGTAATTTGGGTTCTTGATTTTAAATTGAACCTTAGTTTTTTTTGTCTGAATTGGCCTTCGGTCTCAAGTTGTTCATTAATATATAGTTTTTTTAGTACATCGAAGAGCTTCTTCCTGATGTTTTTTTTTTATATCGGATGAAAAATTTTACTAAGTAAGTTGCAGATCTAAGATAACATGAAACTAAATAAGAAAATCTCAAGAATAATAAAATTTAAAGCGAATAAAAAATTATTTCGAAAAAATGAAACAACTATAAAAATTGTAAAAGTGCCAGGATCCAGGAATATGAAATTTAAATTGAATAAGAAATTATAAAAACAATTTAAAATTTTGAAATTTTGTCGTATAACTCAACAAAAACACAAATTTGAATTTTCTTTGAATTTTTTCAGTAATACATTATTATTTTTCAACTTGAAAATTTTTTGGATAAAAATTTTTTGAAAAAATTGGAGTTGAAAAATATCAGAAAAAATTTAGAATTTAAAACAAAATCACAAAATTTGAAAACAATTTTTGAGAAAAAAATTTCAAAGTTGAAAAAAAGTTGACTAGGTACAAAAATTTTCAAAAAAGAAAAAATTGGATGAAAAATCGTCATTTTAAAGCCTTTTGGTAAGGACATGCTTACTCATAGGTAACGCAGGTACTTGCCCAGGACAGTAGGTATATTTTGGGTGGCTACAGATTTTGGTAATTTTTTTACCTTTTATTATAAACATTTGATTCTTGAAATGAGAAACAAAAATACAGTCTTGGGGGGGGGGGGAGGAGCTACCTTTCTTTTTTTTTTTAAAAAAAAAAAGAACAAATTTTACGCTGTTTCTCCAAAATCCCTTGCATTTTTGGTAATCTCATCTCTTTCAGCTCAGGAAAATCAATTTTCTGTATAAATAAAGGATTTCAGCAGTTCCCAGCGAACATTTGTCTCAATCGAAAACAGGACACCCTGTATACATAAAAAATAACAAGCCAATGATACACCTACATAACTCTCGATCGAAATAAAACATCGTTGCGTGCTTTCGGTTCGTCTCCTATCAACGTCACATCATATTTGTATACACATTTAATTGGTCTCATCATACAGCAGTTCAACTCGTTTCTGGAGTACAAAACTCGAAGTGCGAAGTCAAGAAGGGAGCAGTAGCAATGGCAGAAATGCCGTTAATATGTGTTCATCGAGATGTCGATATTTGGCCGATACAACGTACACCTATAACCTTCGTACAGATGAAGAATTCGGCAAAATATTCGAAATATTAAAAAAACTCGACTCTAGAGTATTTTTCATTTCGATATACGTAGGCACATATTGAGACTGCGACACGATTGACCCACTAGTAGAATAGGACGCTATGCCAGATCGTATGTAGTATATTTCGAAAGACTTTTCAAATATTCTCTTGGGAATAAGGGCGACGAAGAGGGCGAGCAGTGAGAAGGGACGAGCGGATACAATATATGCCTCGACTCGTCTACAGTTTTTAAAAAATATGGCCCGAACCATAAATGAATTTAACGCTTACAGACGATAAATCGTTTATAGAAGATGTTCCATAAAGTTTCCCACTCTTATAATAGCTTTTATTCGGCATCTTTTCGCGAATATATCGTGCCAGTGGCGTCGGAAGTATATGCAAAAAAAAAAAAAAAAAAGGAAAGAGGACCATACGCATACGAGTGAAATTTAACCGAAGTTCAAACCATTTTTTGTGATCTCTTCTCTTAACAATACAGCGGAGTGATGAGAAAAATCCAAAGAATTTGATATTTTTTGTCAAGATGTGGTTGATCTTTACTCATGCAAAATGTTCAACTCCTTTCATTTTTTTTAGAAAGAAGCTATCAAGAGACTGTAATGTAAAGTTGAGTGCATTTAAAAAAATATGAGTACTTTGTGTTTTGCAATCCTTCCTCCAACAAATCCAGGTATGCGGTCGGTTTTTCTATTCAAAATTTGCTTTAACTCGATATAAATTGCTTAAACCTTCGTAAGCCTAAATCAGTGTTTTTCAGCAATATGAAACAGTTCTGACAGTTTCACATAAAAATTAAGAATCATTCACAAAATTTCCAATACTGTTGCAGAGTAATGGCCTAAATATTATCGAATTGTAATCAAACACCACAAGAACCTATCAAAAAGGGAAATTTTCTTGAATACTTCATGCTCAAATTGGGACAAAAGTCATTTAATCACTGATAATAAACGCAAAACGTTGAAAAAAAAACTGCAGAAATGTTTAAAAATATCTGACTACCTATAAAAAGTTGTAAATCTTTGCAAAAGTCTCATGAACTATTAATAAAATTGTTGAAAATGCTAAAAAAAAATATTGAATTGCCAAAATTGTAAAAAAAAATCTAACTATTTTGAGAAAATTCAATGAAATACGAAAAGTGAAAAAAAAAAAACACACCAAAATTAATCAATTTAGTTCTCAGTTGCTGCGTAAAACGTCAAAAAAACAATAAAAAAATAAAAACTGTTCGAAATAACCTCTTCAAAAGAGATTTGAAATTTTGGAAGTCGTTTTAATATTGAAAAAAAGTTGTACCTAAAAAATCAATCTAAGAAATGATGAGTTGGTTTTAATTTTAAAAAATTACAAATATGAAAAAATCAAACTTCCATCTTGAAAATTACGTATCAAAAATATCCAATATCATGAAACATTACGTCGAAAATCAAGAAGAAATAGGGACATGGCAAAACATGGCGACAGCTCTGTTTACATGCTGTTATCGTTTTTGAGGTAAAATTCTCCTATTTTGATTGGTTGATTTATGTGATAATTCTGTTCATTCGTGTCCATCACCAATCAGATTTCAAGAATTTTACCTCAAAAACGATAACAAGAAAATAGAGAGAGCTCCGCCATATTTTGCCATGTCCCTATAGAAGAAAGATACAAGTGATATGAAAATCGTAGAAAAAAAATTATTGATCATAAGTTGAAAACTCCAAATTGATTTTCTCAGTAAGTAATTGTAAATATTTTTCAACTATAAATTTTCCCTACATGACACCAATTTTACGTAATTTTAGAACCAAGTGGATTTTGTGGGTGGAAATGGAACGTAACTTTTGGGAGGGGGGATTGAGCCCCAGGTAAAAAAAGAAACACAAAACAAAAAATTTGATTTTCGATCCTCAAAAAATTATTCCACCATACCATTACATTATATTTACTTGAACTTTTACGAAAGAAAGAGATAATTCGTTACATAATTTGTTGTTGGAAAAAATTATATTATTTTGGTGTGAAAATATCCTGATTTTTGAAGTTTTGTAGTGGCTTGAAAAAAGTAAATACATTACAAATATTTATCGTTTATCTCTTGAAAATTGAGTATTTGAAAATTTTTTCAAAGTGAAACAAATACACCAAAAATTATTGGGGGCTAATTCAACACTGAGGAGGCTCAAGCTTCTCCATGCCAAAATACAGTGAAAAAATTTCCGGAGAAAATCAGTGAAAATTCACTAAAAAGTCAATAAAATATTTGAAATTTGCTGAAAAAATGGTGAAATTTTTTGAAAAATGTGCTGAAAATCGAATACTATCGCTGATATTTTCTGTACAACAATTTCGAATTTTCACTGATTCGAAATGAAAGAGTATCCAAGTAAAATAAAATTTGTTTATACCTCGCGATTCCACTAACCCAGGTTTCTTTTCTCGACTTTTGGATTAAAAAAAAAAAAGCAATTGTTATGAAAAGTTCTATGGTTTTCAACTTCGAGCTCTAAGAACCTGCAGATACCACTTTCAATAATCTATCGCTGTACACCAATTTTCACAACTAAACCTACTCATTTCTCTTTTGGGACCATTCCGTTGAAAATTCACATCGAGCCTAAAAATTATCCTTAGTCATTCACGAACATCGTGCCTGCAAGCTACCATCGTACATTTCAAAACAATTTCGAACGAGTTTTTCTCAATGACAAAATTCATTCGCGATTCGATTGCCAGCTCAATTACGACACAGGATCACGTCAAGTGAGCGTCTGTCTTCACTCAATATTACCAGTTTAATCTTCGGATGAATTAAAACTCGAGCCAGATTTACGCATGCTCGATTAAGTAACACTGCCCTCCTTCACTTCGGCTGCCTTCTGCTCATGCCCCTCATACAAATACCCATTGATGATAGTCATTAATGAACTTGTCGATCAATGCCGAATATTTTGCCATTGCAAAAGTATCATCTCTTCTGTTTTCTTCTGAGATGCTGATCGTCGTATTTGTAAAACGAAACGCAGTCACGATATCTGCGTTCCCAGTCGGTATTAGTCGCAGTTTATCGAATCCTACGACACCGGCTTAGAAAGTGAAACGATCATAGTGCGAGCCGGCTCGTTCGAAGTTTGTTTTTATTCGGAGAATATTATGCATAATATGTACAAGAACGACAACTACGTTAAATACCATTGTGGTATCATCGTTGCAGAGCCGCACGTACTATTCCATACGCCATAGGTACCTGTTATGTACAGGTATTAAACAACAGTCGAGCCAGGTACACGAGGCGATGCTTAACAAACCGATGCACCTGGTGAAAGTTACCTTCGCAAGGTCTTTGCCGAGTAAGAGACGGACGAGCCGCCGCGTAATGTGTAATTCGCTCAAGCTATTATTCATCATCGATATGATTTTGCGGCTTGCATCGGGGCCCGTTAATTTGGCGCCCCGCGACCGACCTCGTCCATCGAGCTGGCCACGAACCGAGAACCCTGGTCTGTTAATTACGAGTATTAGCCACTCTCTTATACCTGTTGAGTCGTGGTCGCGCGAAATTGACCATTCTGTTATGTCACACCTCGATAAACGCCACCGAGCACGTGCTCTTCGATGGTACGTGCTCAAGAGTTGTTGTTGCCATGGCCAGTACCACGCCTGGTGCTCGATGGTGCTGGTTTGATTGCAGATTGATAACGCGGCGAGGTGAAAGGGGTTTCTTTTTTCAATTTTCTTACGTGTTTGATGAATTTTACGTGATTAATTGCTCAAAATTGAATTTAAAATGTAAGATATAGGAAAAGGGACAAAAAACTTGAGGGGCAAGGACGATTTTTAAAACTTCAACTACTCTCTCTCATTCATAAATCAGTGAAAATTATCAAAAATCAGTCAAAATTGCTGCACATGAGAAAATCAGTAAAAAAATTTTCACTGAAAAAATCAGAGAGAAAAAATCAGTAAAAATTGAAAAATCAGCTAAAAATCAGTAAAAATCTTTGAAAAATCAGTGAATTTTATTGTTTTTCTCCTGTGCTCTAATTCTGACTATTTGTTGGTGACTTTTCACTGATTTAGATTCAGAGAGTAGAAGGACAACTTTTTCTAAAAATCATGAAATTGAATCCAAATTTTACAAATTCAAAACAATTTGAGGTTGATTTATATTTTTTCTGTCTCAAAGATAAGAACCAAAAGATCATAGGCGCACCCAGAAATTAATTAAGGGAGGGGCTCAGAATTTGAGAAAAATGGGGAGGAGGTCAAATTTCAAATTGAGTCATTTTTCACTGATATTTCAACCAAAAATCATCAATTTTTTCTGACAAACAGAGAATTTATTGAGAATTTGGTGATTTTTGACTGAAAAATCAATCAAAAATTGTCAAGTTTTGAAATAAAAGTACCAAAATACTGCCCGAGCGAAGCGAGGGCGAAATTTTTTTGAAAAAATATACTTGGAAGAGCAAAAAAAATGACTTTTTTCTCATTTTTGAAGCAAAAAATTATTTTTTCCAGGCTTAAGGGGGGCCGAGCCCCCTGAGCCCCCCCCCCCTTGGATGCGCCTATGCAAAAGATACAGTTTCTATACGTGAGTCTGAATATAGAAAACATACTCAAGTGTCAGAAATAGGTTTCTGAGTTGAAATTGATTTTGGTGGTTAATTTTCTCTAAGGGTAGTTTCTAAATTCAGGAGAAATCGAAAAAACTATAGTTCAAAAAACAAAGGTTATTATTATTAGTTTACTACTTAATTGAAAGTAATCACATTCTGATTTTGAAAGAGAAAATTTCAAAAACATTAGATACTTCAATTCAATTCAATTCAAGAAAGCTGAAAATGTTGATCTAAAAAATGCAATGAATTTGAAAAAAAAAGAGTTATAAAAATTGTTGAAAATCTAATTCGAAAATAAACCTAACAATTGTTGAAGTATCGTCTAAAAATTATCGAAATCAGCGTTTCAATGTTTCAAATATTTCCTGAGCTAATGTTAAATTTTGGGCCTGAAAGAAATTTGCGAATCTGGAAACTATTTTCTAAAAAAAACCATAATTCAATTACCCACCACTAAATTTGATTTATTATTTTCCTATCAAAAAGTACGCCACTTCAAATTTTTCTTTCGACCGTTCCCATCCCATCTGACAACTATTTTGGATCCCTAGCTCAAGTATATTTCGGTGGGGAGGGGTCACATGCTATTTTTTCATAATTTTCTGTGAATACAGATGTAAACTTTGCATTTTTCAAGATAATTTGTCGAGGGTTAGAGGAACCCTAGAATTTTTTTTCAAAATTTTGGTCAATTTTTTGCTGAGTTATGTTTTTTTTTTATAAATTCTGGACCCTATTTTTTTTTCGAGTCAAGATATCTGTTCTCCCCTCCCCTCACCCCTAAGAACACACCTGTGGTTATTTTTCAATCATTCAGTTCACAATGAAAAAAGTAAATTCATTCAGCTCGAGTGCATCAGAGTGAAAATTTTGACAAAAATGGACAAAAATGAAAATTTCAGTGATTTTTTTCTCATAATTTTTTCGTTTCATCGGAAT
Source organism: Pseudococcus jackbeardsleyi (assembly GCA_038380155.1). Taxonomy (NCBI): domain Eukaryota; kingdom Metazoa; phylum Arthropoda; class Insecta; order Hemiptera; family Pseudococcidae; genus Pseudococcus; species Pseudococcus jackbeardsleyi. The sequence goes on from CM076242.1 coordinate 9,209,529, forward strand.
AAATTTAAATTTTTATCCTCTACGACCCTCCCACCATAACTCACATACAAAGTTCTTGAAGCTTTTTTTGAACGTAAAAAACACAAAAATAATAAAATTGATTCGGAGAAATTAATTTTCTCTTACCTCAAAAATTTTCAAGTCTGAGTTGAGCACTGAAAAGAGCAGAACTGGTCAGAAGAATAATTTTGAGAATTTTAATCATTTTACAGGGATGGGGGGGGGGTCTCATCATGGACGAGGGGGGGAGGTGAAAAAATCATACTTAGGGTGAAAAATTCACACTCACAGACTTCATTGCAAAGTAAAAAAGAGATTATTTTCGAATCGTGTTTTATTCATAAAAATTTTACTCCTCCTTCCTTGAAATTTAGAAAAATATCAATATCGCATTGAAAGTGAATATGACGTAGAACCTTGAAAAAAAATTGGAGATTCGTATGAGATACAACGAATGGTTGAAAGTAAATCAGTTTGTAGCATCTTCGTACCTTTTCCGGAGTGTCAGATTTTAAATTTCTTTATTTTAATGCCATTTTTTTTATGTGAATGAAGTCTGTAAAAACAAAAAAAAAATGTTTTTAAGGAATTTTCAATACATTTCTATTGATTTTTAAAGCATTTCGAAAATAATTTATCCACTTATTGAATTTTCACGACATCAAAGCGATTCTTTTCAGAGCGTCAACTGCTTCTAATGAATTTCAAAGAATTTTCTCGGTGATAAACTCGACAAATTTTTAATCAAATTTTATGATATAATTCCCATTTTCTCCAAGATGTTCACCACTTCAATCGTATTTTTTTTTACGTTACTTCTACAATTACTTAGTAAAATTGCAGCAATCATTAAGATGAATAAACTGACGATGAAATTATATTTTTTTTCAGCCTTGCAAAAGAAATCTGTGCCTCCTGGTGTTCATCAGCTTACACTCTTTACTCACCGCAGACGACACCACGACCCCAGAATGGTCGGACTGGTCTAACATAACGACACTTCCGACACCTTATGGTTTCGTCGTTAACTCAACCGATCAAACGAATTCCACCACCTCCTTCCCATTCGACGCATTCGAGAATGAAACGGACGCAGCGAATTTCATCGTCACCGATTACGCCAATAATCTGGATTCGAATTCCACATACTTGGAACATTTCACCAAGTTCAACTGGACCGTGTTGGATGGTTTCGATTACACATTCGGTGGCACCGACGATATCAGAGTAAACCATTCCAGCAAAGTCACCAGTGATAATAACACGACCACTGGCATCGTCTCGAACGATACCTCTGCCGCAGTCAATAAAACTGGCAACAAATCTCGCACCGGTTACAAACGTAACCTAATGGTGGTGTTGCCGGTCATGCAAGGTAATTCAGACTTGACCAACTCTAATTTACAAGAATGGTACACGAAACCTCCGGTTACTGCGATTATTGGAGGAGAACAGAACAGAGAACGTAAGAATGGCGAGCCTCAGGCACGAACTACAATTAAATTGATAGAAACGCCGGCTGTTGAACATACGACGACACAACAAGCTCCGATTATTAATAAATTGGAACGTATCGACCATGAGCTTGATTTACCATCTTCCATAAAACGACAAGATCTTAAACGCCATCCTTATACAGATTTCTTATTCGGTAAACCAGCCAGTTCGAAGTCGAAGTCACCGTTGGATTATGGATATCCAGATACTTTGAAATTCATCGAGGATTTCAATGAGGTGCCTAAAAATCACCGACCTGATTGGAATCTGCCAGATGTAAGTTCTACGCCGATCACTACCAAAAAATCGTCATCTTTTGGAGTTACAAAAAGAGATCCTTTCCAAATGTTTGAATCAGTCAAACCATTGGAAATAAATAAACTTCTATCTTTCAAACCAGTCCCAGTCACTGATAGTATTGCCGAAGAAAACTCAAACCAGAAAAAGAAACATCAATTTTTAGAATTGTCAACTGAGCTGCCCCTTAGACCAATTTCCAAAAGACCTTCAAAACGACCAGGCAAAAAGCCTCAGAAAAACAAGACCACTGTACTGACTAAATTCCAACCCCAATTTTTCCCAGAAATAACAACCAAATCTGCTGTCATTGGTTCAGGAATCGATGACCTTTACACCAATAAAAATGCAGATTTATTTCATCAAACCACCGCTGCTTTCTTACCAACACCTTACAAAGAGCCTGCAGTGGTCGAAAAAACTGTTGAGACCACATTACCCAAAGGTATGACAACTGAATCTTTGGCAACATCTTCAATGGCATCTGAAACCATAAAAGAAGAGACTCAAAGTACTGCAGCCAGCACAACTCCCAGTACAACTGTCACAACTGCTTCAACGACCACTGTAACTGAGCCAGCAACTATCTCAACTGCTACAACTACAACGACTCAAACACCAATTCCAACAACTCAATCGACTTCTGCAGCAACTGTTAACACTACGCCTTTTGTAATTACCACTGAATGTTCGACTGATCACAAAAAACATCAAATTAAACCTTCAGATTTGATCAATTTGAAGAAAATTCTTGATGATGAATTTGGATCGTGGCCAAAGCACACCACAGAACCGACCACCGTCAAAACTCCTCCACCTAGTGGGGATGTGCTGACTAGTGAAATGAGAAATATGCTTATTGCCTTGGGGCTGTTGAAACCTGATGGTCAGATCAGAGATCAACCAGTTTTCACCACAACTACGACAAATAATTATTTGGAAGAGATGTTGATGAAACGTGATCCGGTTACTCCGACCATTGATCCTCATTCTTATGCCAGTTTCAAAAAGATACCGATTGATTTTGGAAGACAAAATGAAAGACTGCCAGTGAGTGAAGATATGAAAGATTTATTGGCTTCATTTGGACTTCTGCCTAGGAGATCCTATCATAATTCGTTGCATCACAGAATGACACGTCAGCAAAAAATGCTTTCCAGAGTTTCTCCGACCAATTCCACTGCAGATGAAAATAACTCCGAGAATATCGATGAAATTAATCCCACTCTAAATGAAGACCTTAATCCAACCTCTGTTGATGAAATCAATCCGACTACTTTTGAAGAAGCCAATCTCACTTTTAATGACACAGAACCTCTCTTCGAAAGTTTAGATTCTCTCACAGCCTTGCCATTTAATTATGTACCGCATGAAAAGGGCCATGTATTTCATCCAACAGTCCATTTGGAAACCCTCGGCGATGAATCTAAATTACGTAAAATCCATCAAGTCATCGATACCATCAAGAAACTCTCTCGTAAAGACAATATCTCAGTTGAAGAAATTGAAAAACATTTAGAAACGATCACCTCACTGGTCAGCGATGATGCTGCCTCCGCCGATCCATTCTTAACAGAATTGAAAAACATTGTAGCCAAAACAAAAACTAAAATAAAACATTACAAAGATAAAACCATCGATCTCAAGACAAATACCGATCTGACCTATAATTCAGACGAATCATCAATTGTGAGCACATATTCGACTAGAAATAGGACTGATTTAACCCAAGCTATCGATGCACCTAACCCACTATCCACCGAAGAACTACAAAATTTATTAGAAGCCCATAAAAACGAAGTGAAACGTCAACAGCCCAATAATACCAGTGGTAATGCTCCTATACCTGACTTGGCTGCTTCATTTGGCGGAGGAGAGACTGCCAGCGAAGCTCCATCGACTGATGATCTCCCTACATCTAAACCAAACGGATTGTACTTTTTTGTTGATTGGAATAGCTTCCTGAATGTAGGAGAAACCGATAAAAATCCGGTCAGGGTGAGATTCTCTCCTAGGGCAGGAAATCCTAGAAACTTTATCCCTATTACGTTGCCATAGTGGGTTAGAATGTAGTAAGTTGACATATTATGCTAGTCTATTTGGTCAGTTTATGAGAAGATTTTGGCCAGAATGCATACTCGATCGTCGGTCCTCGTCGCGTAATTTTTTTGGCTGGATTAAAAAAATCAAAAGAATGACTCGAGAGTCAACGAATTATGAGCACAATTCAGATAGGTTTTGAAAAACGAAAGTTCTCATTAGGAAGCCAGAATTGTGGTAAATGAAAAACAATGATGAGGTATGCTAATGATAATTTCTTTTCTATTGTTATTTAATCAATACTCGCCTCCGTACTTGTATTTATATTTCTGTATTTTAGACACACGCGTAGAAAGTCTGTAGGAATAGATATCGATATTAGAATTTTTTAAATCATTCTTTTGTTTAATTATTTTTTTTAACGATAAGTTATTTATTGAAGATGCTCATAGTAGAAATAATTATTTTATAGTTTTGTATCTACGAAATTAAGTTTATTGTCAGTAGATAATGATTGGTTTGCTTGCCATTCATTAGTTTTCAAAATATGATAGATTAATTTATTTTGTTCGATTTATTTTTGTATTATTGTGTATTTATGGATAATAATGAAAAAAACAAAAAAACAATCGTATTAATCCAAAGGGTATGAAGAATTCTCAAAATCGAAAAGCATTATATTTAAAACAAATTTTGCTGCCCTAATGATTTTTCAAAACAAAATAAAAAATAAAACATAAATGAACATACACACTCCTCTCTGATATCATTCAAACTGAAATTCTTTCATATTGCCTTCTCCTCTTCACTCTACAAAATGTTTTATTCCAATTTTTTTACGAAAGTCGAATTTTTTTAAAAAGCCTCAAATTTAACTAGAACAAAAAAATTTTCACTACAAAAAAAAAGGCTTTCAGAACGATTTCCATCGACTTTTTTAAAATCAATATTTAAGGCAAAAAAGTAAAGGTATTAGGTATAGATGGAAATCTAATTTCTAGAAAAATAAGTATTCCACCTAAGCGAAACAAATTCGAAAATTTCCTAAAATCGAAACTTCAAACCCAAAATAAACACATTCGAGACTATTTTCATGATCTAGCCAGAAAGAAGTCGAAGCCAGAGCAACAATGTTTGAAAAAAATACAAAAAAAAAAAAAAAAAAAAGGCATTCATATTTCATTACGTATCCGAAAATATGTGAAAAATTACGAGAATAAAATAATAAATTTGGAACAATAAAGTCTGAATAAATTTAGTTCTGTTCAATCATGCAAGTACATATTTATAATTAGGTACCTTACCGAAGACCAATCGGGATAAAAATGAAAGTCTGCTATTTTATTCAGGCTGCTAGCGAAAGCGAAGGTGTAGTCAAGAGTCAGGATTTTTTTCAAAAAGTTAATTCTAGACGAAAAATTGAAATTTTGAAATTCAAAAAATGATGAAGCGAAGACGACAATTTTTAAAGAGAAATTAAGATTGGAAAATCAAATCACACGATGAACAGTTTTGCCAATTGCCACTTCCAACTTGATTTTAGTTACTTTTTCAGTAAAAAAAAAAAAAAAAAAAAAACAGTTCTGTAAGGAAAATTGAAAAGAATGAAAATGGTTTTCCAAAAAGTAGGACTTGCAAGGCTCAGCATATCATTAATTTTTCAGAGGTATAAACACCTTGTTGGTTTGTAAGTACATACTCATGACACTTTTTGCAGGGTTACCAATGAGCAAAAAGTTCTAAATTTTAGGGATCCTCAAATTTTTGAAAAAATTTATTCAGTAAATAAACAATCAAAACATTTGTTTTCTTTGAAAAATTGAAACAAAATTCTTATTTACCAGCCACCTATTTGTCAATTTTTTTTTGATTTGAGTAACCCTGCAGCTTTTTTTGCCTGCTGGTACCACTGCAAAAAGTGTCATGATATAACGGTATGACAGTACATTAAAGTTGTTTTTCCTCAAGATTGATAAGATTTAAAAATTGATACAATTTTTTCCCCACATATTCACAAAATTAATCACTTCGTAAACAAAACAACATACCATTTTCTTTCAATAGGTATTACAAATTAACCAAAGTAAGCATCTCAGTTTACAAAATTATTTCATTCCACTAAATCAATCGGTTTAAATTATACTTTATACTTCAGCAGAATTACACACAATTTCCTTTCAGTAGGTATTAAAAATAAATTAAACAAAACACCCCAGTTTTGCACGAATCTATTTCATCTAATTTGAAATCATTTTTTTACCCATCTGCACTACGAAAATGTCACTCTACAAACGTAATCTTCCCATTATCCCATTTTTTTACAGAACTGCTCAGTGCTCCCTCATTGCTTTGATATCTTTCGTATTATTACGTACACGAAGCTTTATTCAATTTTTTTGCTAAATGGTACAAATGGTTTACAAATAATTGTTTAAATTAGATTAAGTAGTTAGTTAGATAGTTACTTCGCAATTAATTTGTTTTTGTTACCAATAAACATTTCTCAAAAGTTATTGCATTCATTTAGAAGTGCTTACCCATAAACGATATGTTCATCCGCTTGAACTTGAGTAAGAAATTATCTCTGGAGATCTCATCGGTGATCGTCGGCAGTGAATCACTTTACACAACACACAGCAACGAAAAATGAAAATATTTATCACGTAATTACAAAGCTTAAACCGACACGACGCCAACGATGAATCACCATCCTTTAAAGTAAAACGAGAGAAATTCCGAAAGATCGATCAAAATTGCAACAAAATAACACCAAAATAGATGATTCACTCAGCCTCTTTGTACGATTTTTATCGCGACGCAAAACTAATGAAAATATAGAAAGGATAACTAATTAGTTCAATCACTCAATAACATTCTATTTTACACGCATATAACGTAAATTATCGCAATTAATTAAAAATAATATTTAATGAAATTGACGAATGACGATGAAAAACTAAACAACAAACACAGAAAATTTTAATTTTATCATTTTTTGGCCGACAGTTGAACTGAAAAACATACCATGAATAAATATTTTTAGTTGCCAAATTAAACGACATTCGATCAAACTATACCAAATCTACGAAACGTCTGTTCTACAAAAGTTTTTTTTACATAAAAAAAAGTTTTGTTTTTCGTTTTTATTTCATTGTTTTGCTATTTTAAGGAAAATATTATAAAATTTTTGTTGAATATATTTTTTTTCAATGAAATTTAGTGTTATTTGATCTCATTTTACAGGTTTTTTTTGAAAAACTATCAAATAAGAAAAAAATCTATAATGTTGCACACGAACTAGTACATTTTAGAAAATGGTTTCTTCGCTTGAAATTTGGCAACATTTTTTTAAGAATATCAGTGTGACCAAAACACTGAAGAACAAAAATAACAATGTTGAAGTTGTGATTTGTAAAAAATGTGAGTCATGCGATTGTGAATTGTGAAAATTTTAAAGAATAATGTAATTATTAATAATTAATTTCTTTTAATTTTTCTAATTTTGATACCTAATACGTAATTGGAGAAAATTATTACGATCGTTCGTTGCGTGTGGTTCAAAAAAACAACCGGTATCGCGTCTTCGCGTCCGTCATTCATTAAAACTTCTTTTCGTAACAATAATTCTTAATGATCAGTAGTAATCCGTCGGTGTTTTACTTTTTAAATCGTTGGATATCTTAGTTTTGTCCTAAATCAATACATTTAAACGATGATACTCTAAGCAATGCATCCGGTGGTCGTATTTCAATGTTACAATGTCTACTCATCAGCGAAAGCTTCCAGTGTTTTGGTTTGGAATTCGGATCTTCCTTCGTTACAACCAAGGTATAATCACTATTAATTTCTGTGTTACTTATATTATATTGAATGAAAGTTTTCTAAACTCTTGTGTGGTTGTGTGTTTGTCGATTTCTAGGTCAGTGTATCTTAATTTCTTAGAAAATATCTGTTTGGAATCACAAATTCCGTTACCAGGAAGGTGAATGTAATCCGAACAATGGTACTTTTCCAAATCAATTGGCTTGCACCTCGTATTTTGAATATTGTTTTCCAAGTAGTTCTGTGTATTCGTAATCATGCGTAAGTTTGATTCGTCATTATCGTCTGCAAAAATTTGAATTCGTGATCTGATTAGAACATCCCCGTCAGCAGTCAACTCTACTCTAATCACGTACGTTATCGGTTCGAAACAAAAAAGCATGGTTTGTTAATAGTAGTTTTTGTTTGCTTTAAGATTCAGTGAGAAATTGAATATGAAAGAAAGCTTTGATGTTTGATGATATTTTTTATGAATGTTAGTTACTGACCGGAATCTCTTGCTCTTTTTAATATTAACTCTATTGGAATGTTCAAACATCGTAGTGCATATTTTCAACGCAGAAATCGTTCGGATGCTGTGAAATTCACTCAATTCGTTCATCGTGTGGCCTTGACCGTTTCTCCGACTCAATTCTCTACGTAATCCGAATAAATCAGTGAAAAAGGTTTGAATTTTAATCACGATCGTGAGTAATGAATCATCCCTCATTCTGTACCAACTCTGATAATTTTTCCCTTTATTCTCATACAACACATGTACAGCTTGGCCGAAAGCAACAACGATATACGACTCGAACTGTAAACTGAAACCAAACCAGTGCGAAAAAAAACTGGCAATTTTTTATTTTCCAGATGGCTATCAGTTCGGTATAGCGAAATGTCAAAATACAGCTTGCTGGCACGCATGTTTTCTATACCGCTGGGAGTAATCGGTTAAAAAAAAAAAGCAGAAAAATCCCCGACGAGGACACGCCAAAGCAGAACGCCGTCACAGAAACGTTAATGTTACGAATGAAAAAACGTGGAAAAAAAAATTAAAAAACGATATTATCGGTGGTCGTTCGTCGTACATCATAGGCGGACGTTTCTGGTATCCGATGCCCTTCGCCAACGAAAAAAAATATCCGATGAGCTATAAATACTACAGATACGAGGATCCGAGGACCATTTGCCGTCGAGCTTCGAAACCATTACGCTGATTCGGATTTCATCGCGGTGGCGGAGAGGAAAACATCGACAGACGCTGGTTACCTTGTGTTCCACCCCCATCGAATATTTTGCTCCGATATTAGTTATAATATTTGCTTGATTCGAGTCACCGCAAGGGGTACGTACGAAAAGAGCACCTAAGTCGATGAAAAGGGCGACGAGGAAAATCCACAACGATAGATAATTATATACGAAGCAGGAAAAATTTCCAACTCGTTGAAATTGAAAGACGATTATCGAAAATATCGCTCTGTGGGCGCTAAACTGTATCCACACAATACCACATCGTATAAATCCTCGATCTATTCCGCGCCCGTCCTTCCAGCACCTACACAGCTTTAAAAATACAACAAACGGATACATTTTCAAATTGTGACTAATTTTTCAACGGAAACAACTTTCTTTAACCCTTCGCTCGTCCATAAGTGTACACGCGATTCCTCGCTCTATATCTATCCGCAGCTAGTAAACGTAAAATACCGAGGGGTTGATGTCAGTTTGTAGAATTACTGATAGTGTCATCATAAATCTATATTAGGCTGTTACGGGTTCACACTATATTACCAGAAGAGTGGTAGAACACTGCACAGCGCACCGCACCGTATTCGCAGTACATACCGAAAGGGGGAAGAAATCTCGGAGACGATACTTCAACAAATTGAATAAAGCATTCGAGCAACGTTTTATTTATTCAAATGTGTCGTTATGACTCAAACCATGTTGGTTCTCGCCCGAGTAATAGTTTATTTCGTATCTAACTTTTACATCCATCCGTTTTAATACTTATCTTAATTTTTCAGTTGACGTTTATGGTGCTGCTTTACGCTGCCTGGTATCCCTTTCCCTCTCCGGTATCATGATCTTTTGCTACTTTGAAGTTTAGAGAGCGAATTATGACGAGGACGGTGGTTGATCAGCGGGGGTTCGCGAATGTGATCTAGATTTTTTCGATTTTTTTGCTCTGAGTTGAAGATGAATGGAAAAGATTTTGGATTTATTTTTATTTTTCGATCGTATACCGAGGCTTGAAATTTGAAGATTTTTTTCCAAAATATAATTATTAAATTAAATTATTGGATTTATAATTTGTAGAATTCGATGGAAAAATATTCTGAAATTGATGAAGTACGATCGATATTTGATGATTTGTGAAAATTTTGTAAATGCAAAAAAATTAAAAGTACATATGATTAAAAAAATAAATCAACGTTTTAAAACAAATCTTAAATTGAGGTTTACTTATTTTTTGACGTTTTTCTGGTACTGTTTCGATTCTGACACCATTTTGATTAATTCTTAAATCGTGATTTCCTTTTTTTTAATTGCATTGTACACAATTTTTATGAAAATTCAACTGAATTTGAGAATCTCATCGATTTTTACTTCATTTTGAATTTTATTTCGGTCATTTTTTTGAAAGTTGAAGTGATTTTTACAATTCACGCAATTTTTTTCTATTTTTATGAATGCTATAACGTCAATTTTTGTGATTTTTTTTATTGAAAATTCAACTAAGTACCTTTCCCTTTTGGACTTTGAAATTATTTGTACGTAATTTTACTCCACTGCTTGGCTTTTAATGTTCTTTTTATTGCTATTTATTGTACGTTTTTGTACTTTTTTTTTTTGGCATTTTGCATCATTTTTAGGATATTGCCTATTTTTTGTCTTTTTTTGATGATATTGATTTCATTTTTACATCGTTCTTATCGGCTACTGTTATGAAAAATCTCAATTTTTAACATTTTCATTTTTTTTTTGGGGGGGGGGGGGTGGGGGGAGGAAATGTGAATCATATATCAAAGAAATTGCATTTTTCAGCCTGAAAGTCAAGATTCGGTTTTAAAATGTGCAATATTACACATTTAAAAAAAAATTGAGAAAATTCTCCATTTTGAGCAGAAAAAATTTAAAATAATCTCAAGCTTGAGAAATTTTTTCAATTCATAAAATTTTTCATTTTTTAAAATTATTTCGATGATATTCTTATCAAAAATTGCTCTGCGAATTTTTTTTTTCAATCTTCACCCGTGAGGGTGGATAATTGGATATAAAAAACCACCTTTACAGGTCAGAAATTGGTTTTTGATTTAAGGTTTCCTCTTGATTCTACTATTTCTGAAATGCCCAAAATCAGGGTCAACTCAAAAATCAATTTTTTACCTCTAATAAGTGGTTTCTTCAGCCATTAGGCTCATATTTTGTCAGATTAAAAATAATTTGATGTGATTAATTTGAATTGAGAACAAAATAATCAATGATTTTTTTTGTGCAATAAGTTTGATCTTCTTTTCAAATTAAAGAAATGCGAAAAAATTGAATTTTTCTGTTTCCTGGAATAAATTTACTAGTTATGGTTTAGAAAAGAGGAAAATTACTATCAGATATTTTTTCACGCAAAATTGGCTCGATCAATTGACAATTTGAGAGTGCTTTATTTTTTTATTCTTGCATTCCAAGTTTTCAAAAAAAGAAGTCAGGTTATGTTTTTTTAAAAATACCTTTTCCTCATCCTCCTCCTCTCACCCCCCCCCCATCGTAAATATTGAAAAAGTAGATTAGGAATTTACGTTTTTTAATTTTTTAAAATTACATCTTCAAAGCAAAAAAAAATCCCTAATTTTTTCTGTAGGTATTTCAATATAAATTCAACTCAATCCCTTTTTTATGCATTCGTATATGGACATAGATCTTATTTTTGATTTTTTTTTTTTTAGTAGTTTTAGATTCTTGAAATTAGATTTATTTGCTAATTATGAAAAGGCCGTTTACTTTTTTCTGCAATGATCCCAATATCTCAACTGACGTGCATTCTACATACCTCTCCACATCTCCACCCTCTCTTCAAATAAGCTGGCAACGGCATCAGACAACATACGGACCAAAAAACTCTATCAAAAGCCACTATCATCTTCTCATTCCAAGACTCGCAGCATCCACATTCAAGATTGCCCATCTACCGGTTCATCATCCTTCATCGACGACGGCAATAAGCGCTACATTGGAGACGGTCGAGCCGCATTCGTGCCAAGCTGCGCGGCGCTGCGGCTTGATTTATTCAACTCGGCCGAATATAGCGACCGCATTGTATCGAATTAACGCCGTAATTCCAAACAAAAGGCGGAATCTCGTTCGCGGAAGATGCCTATAAATAATACATGATGATTTCCGACGACTACAACGACGACCACGACCGCCGCAGCCCCGTTTTCAACATCGGTACGCGCGTCCGTCCGTTCCGGTTAGTCGTAATAATCCGCTCGATGATATTCGATACCCTTTTCATCAACCTATACCGCGCAATGTTTCTAACGTAAGCAGAAGAGCATTTCTGCACACAATGCTTTTCCGATCCGTTTCAATTTATAGAGTTTCGTTTCGGCGACACAAAAAAAAGCCAAACAAATGGACTTTTTGCAAGGTATTCGAGGTATACCCGGTGTCCGGACATTTTCCATCGTGTCTGCGAACTACCCAGGTAAATTGCGCCACGTTGTTTCCGGGCTGCATATTTTCCAAGTGGATTTGCGTACCAGGGATGGGAGATGGTTTCGTACTGACGAGCTCGCTATGCTTTAACGTAGGTAAAATTTACCGTCGATTTCAAAGCCCGAGTTTACAAAGGAATACCTATTTTTTTATCGTTTTTTTTTCTATGCAGTTTTCGGTTTCCGTCTATCCGGCTACCATGTGACGGTGGTTTTTTTTTTGCCATTATGTGTGACAATGAAAAATATTACCGCGTGAACGGAAAAGCGAATATTTTTCGAAGTGATGCCTTTTTTTTCATCCTGGATTTTACGTTTGGATTGGTATTGCACATGAAAGGAACACGTTGATGATGAATACAAATTGAGGAAACGTTTGTGTAACGTGTTTCCGGGCTTGATTACTTGTTTGACCGTTTTGTATCGTGGGTTTTTTTCGAAATATGAATCGAAGACGGTGTACGATTCGACTTGAATTTAAATATCGTTCGATATAGATGGTGATGTGAGATTTTTGGTTGATTTTTGTGTAAGGAAATATTTGCAAGTTGAAACGAGGGGCCAGTGTGGGTTTTGAAGGAGGATTTTGGGATTAATCTCTTCTCTCCTTCTCCGAAGCTGAAATTGGCCAGAAAACAGATGAAAAATAGAAATTTTTGATTTTCAAATGAAGACATCGAATTTAAAAAAAATTTTCATGATTTCAGCCAGGAGTTATTTTTGTCTGTTAGGATGAATATCTCCCAAGGTGTTATTTTTCGATTTTTTATTGTACAAATCGAGTTTTTTCTTTGTTTTTTGACTGGAATTGCTGTTAACAACAAAATTTAGCCTTTTATTGAAAATATGACCAAAAAAATGGAGAAAAAAATTCTAAATATTTGTCCAAATTCCCCTCCATGGATCACTCCTGCCATCGACTCTGGAGAGTAAAATTAACAATAATATAAGACTTTTGAGAACAATTATGTTGAATGAAAAAAAAACTGCTTTGTGGAATATTCTATTACTTTGAATCAGTGAGAAGTCACTGATAAATAGTCGTAATTGTAGCACAAAGAAAATCTGCAAAGATTTTTGATTTTCAGCGAATTTTCGCTGAATTATTGAAGAATTTCACTAAATTGTCAGTGAATTTTCATTGATTGTCCAGCAATTTTTTCAATGGTTTATTACTGGACTGCAATTTTAATTTTTTTTAAAATGATTATTTTAAATAATTTTCACTGATTTATAAATTAGATTGTGGGAATGTAAAAAATTGCAGAGAAATTTGGTCAAGAAAGATAATACCTAGAAGAATAGGATGATTTTTAGAAATAATGTCTTAAAATTTTCCAGTAGTCAAAATTTCAGTTCTCCAAATTGATATTACGATATTTTGAAACCTAATAATCTGAGTTTTCAGCCGAAATGTTGATTTTTGAAAAAAAATAATATGCATACTATTACGATTCACCAAACCTAATGAAATTTAGGCTTCCATTGAATGATTATCGACTTCTCAAACCCAAATTTATCCATTTCGAGTTGTTTTGGAGCTTCCAGCTCAATTTTGATTACCGTTAATATTTTTAAATTTCTTCGAGAGGCACTTGGAGTTATCTCAGAATAACAGAAACCGCCAAAAATCAAGTTTTCACTTCCTTTTGACTAATAATTTGACCAGAAAATCCACCTTAGGATCGATTTTCAGACAGAAACCTCTAATTTTTATTTTTGACTGCCTTCATTTTGAATACTTGTAATGCATCTGCGTCAATTGAGCCGGAATTGGACCAGCTGGAAGGGCATGTCACTTTTATTTCATAATTAAATTTCAAGTTTCCAAAGTAATTTTTTGATTTTTGGAGAATTTTGGAAAATGGCTGGTGAAATCATTTTTTATAGATATGTTGATTTTTCATAAAAGTCATTGAAATTGAAAAATTATTTCGATTCTTCGGAATTGATTTTGACTATTTTCGAATCGATTTACTTAGCATTTTAGCAAATGTCAAGTTTCCTCAAAGATTTTTGTACTTTTTTTTTCAAAAAATTTAATTCTGTTCTAAAACATTCCCTATTTCCGGGTCACCACTTGAAATCCTTATCAATATGCAAAGAAGTAAAATTAAACGTTCCATCGCCAGCTAAATCTGTTGAAACCTAACTCGAGGGCAACCAAGGCACACGGAAGCTGACATAGCGAAAAATGCTAAAAACATTCGTACTGCGAATCTCGATAATCGGGAAATAATTAAATTTCCAAAAACTTAACGTCGTCATCGCGCGTGTACATACTTGGTGGAATCGTATAATGGTTATAAATCATCGCAGAATGACTCTAAGAAAATATTCTCTTAATTTGCGATCCGGCGATTACGTCGTTTAGTCGAGGAGATTTTATTTAAGGCGTTACATGTTCTATACAATGTTACGCATGCCGCAACGGATGGGGGAGTATCGACTTTCATTATTCCCTCGTTATACTTATTTACTATTACCCCGCTTCACCGATTCCGGCACCCCACATTTCGGTAACGCGTCTGCTCGCGAATACCGAATATACCACCCCTTTGAAAAGTCATTACGCGATTGTGTTTTTCAGGGGCACGCATGCTCGCCACTTTGAATATATACGGGGAACATTGTACTCGTACGTAAATGTGATGTTCCCTTTGCACCGCACTCCGGGCAAGTGAAAAAAAAAGGTAAACAAGTTGCCGAGACCTTTGTGTACACGTATGTTTGTAATGAATATCGTATTAGAGAGGCGATTATGTTGTAGGTTCGTTTAGTGTTCCTGCTCTTTGTTTTTTCATCTTTTTTTGGATGATTGGTGGGAGGATGCAGATAGAGGAGGCAGGGTTGAAAAACGATTTTAAATTACTCTGAATGAGCTTCTTAGATAGAGTCATTTGAACTTTGAAGGGTTTTTTTAGACTACTAAAATGTGTTCAATTTGTTCGGCGAGAAGAAAAAATGAGCTAAAAAAGTTAACACCGAGGAAGTGATTTTTTTAAACGAGAAATTCATCGTGGAATACCGACCACGGTGCAGAGGAGAAGGGGAGATGAAGCAGAAAAATGACGTAAAGATGGATTACGCGATCGTTGCTACTGACTGGATCATTGGAAAGGCGCGGTCGAGTATTTACGGCAAACTGGTTATGCAATTTTATTAACGTCAATTAAACAAATCATTAAACACGCGCGTTGAGCGTTGGGGGTAAAACATTCCTTTACGATAAGGTAATAACTAATAAATTTGGCGATGTGATGCATTTAAAATATATGTATTATCGTTCTTAAAAAAAAAAAAAACTTTTTCATCAGTTTTTTTTCCGAATCATATCCATAGGTAATTTTGTTCAAACATGTCTTAAGAATTTCTTTTTCAAAATTCAAACATTAAAAAAATGAAAGTTTTGATGAAAGTGTAGGTATTTTTTTTCAAAATTTTTTCCACATTGCCAGTTACCTACAGTTCAACCGAAAAAAAAAATTAAAAAGTTATCGAATGAAGTTCTTACCTCTAAAAAGAAAAGCTGGACGGCGTCAGGTTCCTCTCAATAGATGAGAAAATGATAATGAAATTCTAACTTGTTCAAAAAGTCTCCGTCTTTTCGTAAATCGGGTGATGGGTATTTTTAAAATTTTTCAGAGAATTAGTATTTTCTTACGCAATTTTTTGAAAGCCTGTTTCAAAAAAAACTTTATCAGTAGCCATGATGTAAGTCAGGAGCCTGGAACTAAGAAGAAAATCTATTTCGAAGGGGAAGATGAAAAAGTTTGTCATATCTGTAGTCCCACTTTTTTGAAATTGACTGAGTATTTCTGAAAGTTCAAGTTGGATTTATTACGAAAAAATCTCAGGGTGATGGAGACATTTAGTTTTGGGAAGATTCTGTATATATAGCTATTTTTTCTTTGAAATGTTTCAATTCTGTTTAATTACAAGTTTCAGTGGAGGTTATTCAGGGTAGACATTATATTTTTTGAAATGAATAAATTTTAGTTTTAAAATACCTTTTCCTTCAAAATTTTTTATTATCAAAAGGCTCGTAATGATCCCGAATGAAATTTTCAAAAAAGTTTCGATTTTTAGGAAAGAAATTAGGAAAACAGTCCATAGATTTTTTTGTGGAAATCAAAACAAAACGCGAAATTTGCCTAATAAAGAAATTTTAGATTTTGGATGTCCTTTTTTTCAAAAAAATTTTGCCCTCGCTTTGCTCGCACTTAGTGAATTTAAATACTTTTTTTTCTCGAAATTATGGTAAAAACTCTTCTCTTCCATCTGAGACAATTATCAAATATTTTGAAACGGGAAAAATTTGTCTTTCTGATCTAAAATAAGTTTTTGATTGGGAGGGGGGTGGTGACACAATTTTCAGCAGTACCCATTTTTGAGAAGATCGTGCTGAACATCCTGATAAGGTTTTATTTTTGAGGTTTGAGAAAGATTTCTTTCCAATTTGAATTTTTCCTGTGATCAAGTTGATATATTTTTTTGGTGCTTGAAGTAGGTTGTTATTTTGTGAGGAGAAGGGGGTTTGAGTTAGAAAAAACTGGTGAAAAAAATAATGAAAAATTAGTGAATTTTACAAAAAAAAAATCCCTTAGGTATCATGTTATTACAATAATTGCATCTTTTTAGAAGCTTTGATACCTATCCAATATAGTGTTGAAAATATTTTCGAAGAAATAATATTTTTGCCAAGTCAGTTTTGAAACTGTTGGGAGGAGGAGGGGGAGACTCGTGTGAGAAAATATTTCTGACAAGGGAGGTATCCCTACTCGAAAGAAAATTTTGACCCTGAACAAAAATAAATAGAAAAATACATCAAAAGAGCATACCTATTCAAAATTTCTAGCGTTGAAATCGATTTATCGAATTTTTGAATTTTCAGAATTACCTCATCGCACTGCGAAGTGTAAACATTTTACGTAGGTAGATGATCAAAGAAAAAAACTGAAATTTAATAATGCAACATTTTCGACATTTCAAATCAATTGAAAGGGGTTTTCAGGTTCAGTACGTTTTAAAGCCTCCAAAAATTATTTGAGTATCGGTTACGTAGACCAGATCTTTGATTTTGTTCGATGAGAGGAATATAAATAAAGTTATTTTACTTTCGATAAATTACAGTTCTCAAACAGTCAGTGACATTTTCACTCTTCAGGTTTGGAAAATTATCTTTAAAATGTGGTTTTCAGACATTAAAAAAAAAATTCGCCAAAATTGTTCTTTTTTGGTGGTGGGGGGGGGCACTCTGAACAAAATGGAAATTGATTCTTACAAATCTATGAGAAAAAATGGGACTTAATTTATCAACTCTCTTAAAATCAGGTTGAGAAAAAGAAAAAAAAAAGAGAAAATTTTTAAAGTACATTATACGTAATGCTGGCTTACTAGCTACAAATCTTGGATGTTTTTATAGAACTTCTATTTTTTTTTTTTTTTTTTCGGTATTTTAAATATATAACTACCACCTACTTCCAAATTTCTAATATTACTCACAACATTGAAAACATTATATTTATTTTAAATTTTTATTGTTTTCTAGAATTCCTAATTTGTTCGCCGTTCAATTTTTAAAAATTTTCTCGTTTACTAAAATTTTCCAAATCTTCAAAGTATTTGTTTTCTACATGTGTGTTTATTTTTTAAAACCTTTAATTCTTTCAAAACCTTCAATTTCTTTAAAATTTGTATATCTTCTTCAAGATTTTCAAAAAAAAATAGTTTCTCAAAATTTTCAAATTGTTTGAAATTATTTCAATTTTTTAAAAATGATATAAATGTACATAAAGAAAAATCGGCAGAGACAAAATTGAAGTTCTTTTTCACTAGCTCCCTTCAGCTTCATTTCTCAACTCATCCAAAATTCCTTCGACGTTAATTTAGATAACTCTCACATCTCTGAAAATTATATTCGCGTTCTCGAAAAAATTCAAAAATATATAATTACACCCACGCACGACTTTCATGGATAATTTACAAGGATACCAGCAATTCAACATTATGTTTCCCAAAGTAGACGTCGAATTGATAAATATGGACGTTTTCATACCCCTCTGCCTCTCATTCCCATTTACGACTTCTTTCCTTACCCCAACTTTGGAAAAGTTTCCAAGATCGTTCCGCTTTCGAAAACAAATTACACCCGGAGCAAAGATTCTAAATCACACATCACCTTAACCGCCTCCATTTTTAGTAATTCCATTTCTCGGCAGGCTCATCAATCAGGGCATCGGGCCTGATTAATAAACCAAAATAACATGCTGCTGATCCGGCGAAGGTTGAGGAAGCGGGGAGTACAGCGGCGCTAGAACGCATATTATGCAAATGTATTGTTTGGCAGAACAACCATTATGAATACCGGAAGGAAGCACCCAATATTTGATTTCAATATTTACATATTTATGAATATAAGCCCATATTCTTCACTTTCAATATTTCAAGGCGATATATAACTATTTCCAGGGTAGAAACTTATTTTTACAAATAAGGCTGTAAAATTTTATATGTACGCCATTTTATACTCATACGCGGTACTATTGGAATATTTTCGTAATATCTTGGGAGAAAAATCTCCACTTTGGTCTATCTTTTCGGCGCAGATTTCAGCCCCTTTTATTATTCGTTTTTCTTAAATTTATTTGGAATTCATTGCGCACAGCACACGGTTACTTAATCCAGATTACCATTGGCGAAAAGTACGCATAAATATCGAGCTATGGGGTTATTTTACGCTGGTGGCTCGGATAAATCGTAAATTTTACCCGAAACGATAATTAAATTTCGGGGCTGACCAAATATCGGGTCGAGAATATGCGAACTTAGCAAATTTCGCGACGCAAATTATATTTACATTAGCGAGTCGTCGTTTCCAATACGATAAGCAAATAATACCAGACGATTAACTTCCATCGAGCATCGTTCGACCATAAATTACCACGATACGTACGCGAATGAAAATTCAACCTATTTGAAAACTTGGCCATAAACATGTCGCGTGGTGTTGCTCGTTCGCTCGCGCAGCGTTTTACAGATTGCCAGCGTCGCAGAAAAAAAAACGCAAGAGGAAAAAATAAAAGAAAATTCTCCTTCGTGTAGTTACCAATTATTATTATCTGTCGGATAACGGTGGAAAAAAAATGAACACCGAGAAGAGAGTAAATTCACTCGCTGACGGCAATCGCAGCCCAATTGATTCGACGAACCGCAATCTTCTACCCTATTACAAAGACACCCGAGGCAGCATCTCTTCGTCTCGCTTTTATTGCATCTTTCTCTCAAACTAAACGTCGCACCATCAAATGGATTCGCCACCTTAAGCGAGACGGATTATATTTAATAAAAGCCACCGTAAAAGCTTTTTATAAAACAATTTTCTGTCACCTACTGCCGTTAAAAACAACTCCGCTCTCTTACGTAATGGTCCCTCGATCCTTTAACTTTTTTCGCTTCGTTTTCATTTTTTCGCGAATAATTTAGTTTTCTACGACGAATAAGAGATGAAAAATACCGACGATGATAATACAGTATAAGAGATATCGTTGCGTTCGGACATGGTGTCCTTTCTCCTTATTTTTTCCCTCTGGAGCGGAGGAGAGAGAGGGATGACTTTAGCCAGGGTTTTTTTCGTATTTGTCGAAAAACGAAGGTAGCTTGTCGTATTTGCGGCGATATGAGATGAAGTGAGATGATTTTTCCCAATCGGTGTCTTTTCCCGGTCATTAACCAAGGTGTCCACAAAATTTCAAAAATGATTTCGGGTGATTTTTCTTGGCTTACCAGGCCAATTTTACTAAATTTTCTGGACATTTTACTTGATATCGGAAAAGTTTAGAGAAGAGGGTCGATTTTTTCGAGCGATCTGCTTACATAATCTGAAATTGGTGGAAAATGATTAAGTATTACGTATTTTGAAATGTATGGTGTCGAATAATTTTTTTTCAAGATTCGTTACTTTTTATGCGATTTTTACATGCTTTTTTTCGACCTCAAAAATTACTCAAATTCAATTCTGAAAATTCTTGACCCCTCCCTTCACTCCTTCCACATTTAGGAAAACTTGAGAACTTGAATTTATTGCAAGAAAAACTTCAAATAAAAATGAAAAGGGAACTATTTTAAAGCAAAATCATCAAGTTTTGAATAATGAAATAAATAGATGATATTGCGAATGAGAATTCATTCTTTCAGTACGGAGAATTGAATGATTTTTTTCATCATTCATTGCTCTCCCCTCTCCCTCTAAAAAATTCTATACAAACCTCAGGAATTTTGTTTGGCTTGCTCCAGCAAAAAAACGATATTAGAGGGTAAAATATCAATTATTTAGTTGATATATGTAATTGATTTGTTGAGCCCAAGCAAAGCTAAGGGCGAAAATTTTTGTAAAAAAATACCTTCAAAAGTTAAAAATTCATCACGTTTGGCTGATGGAATTTTTCCATAATATGATAAATAATTTCAAATTCTCTCCCATTCCCTCTCCTTCCAGCGGCGTCAGAAGCTTTTTTGGGGGGAGGGGCAAAAAATAGTATAATACGCTACAAGGGACTAAAATGCGTTGTTTCAAAACGAGTGCGGTGGTTACAGCGCGAGCCGCAGGCGAGAGCTGTAATAGCACGAGTTTTGAAACAACATGCATTTTAGCCCGTTGTGGCGTATGATACTTTTTATAATACTTACACGTAACGAGTATCATTTCGTTGTTGTTTTGGGTGTAAAATTATGATTCTGACTGAAAGACTGAGAGCGGGTCAGTTTATAGTCCGTCCAACATAGCATGACACTTATTGTGTCAGTTTCATTGTTTCAAAGCCCAAAATAAAATTGCTGTAGTTAAATGGGAAAATTTTGAAATTTTATTTGCTTTTTGATAAGGAAACTGACACAATAAGTGTCATGCTATGTTGGACGGACAATACAATTGTTGTATGGCTACTGTGCAAATGTATTTTACAATAATTATCACTTCGTTGATAATCATTTACATTATTTTCATACTTTTATTATCTGTTTAATAGACGTGTCGGTAGACGTACACATACAATTGAAAAAACACACTCGTCAATAAAATAACTGGAACATTCACAATATCAAATATTCTTATACAAATTCGAACAGTAAATTCAAAATTCAATTCATAACAAGCAACAAGCTGCTACAAGATCACCGGCTAATGAATATGTTTTGAATTTTGATAAAATAATCGGCACAATCCAAATCAAATAGATAGAGCTGCTATCAAAGAGAAATTTATTTTACTCCCTGTAAATTGTTTTACTCCCTGTAAATATGTTTTACTCCCTGTAAAATAAGTCGTCGCAAAACATTCATTTTACACCCTCAAAACAACAACGAAATGATACTAGTTACGTGTAAGTATTATAAAAAAGTATTTTTTGCACTTTTTTGCCTCAAATAGTTCGTATAACGGACCAAAAACGAGTTCGGGTCTTCCAATTTGGCTCAATTTTTTTTTACGAGTTCCCCTCGATGATCTATTCATAAATCCTTCATTATTTCTCTTCTAACCCTCAAGGGGGCTGGGGGTAGGACTCGTAATTTTTAGGCGATTGCGATTTTTCGCCAAATTACCCAAATTTGAGGCTTAAAGGAAAACTGTTTGTAGGGTTTGTACGAGAATTGGAGGGGAATTCAAAAACAATAATCACATTTTGAAAAGCTCGAAGTTAAACTTTGGTGATAAAAGCTCAACTTTCATGATGATCACAATAGATGAAAGCTACCATTAGAAATCTGAAAAAATTATAATAAGCAGGGTACAGGTCCACAATTTTGACAAAAATTCGAAAAATCGAAAAAGTGAAGTAGCATATCGATTTCTACTGATTCGGAGGCGCTGATTTCGAATTTGTGCTTGATTTTTTCATCCGACTCCTCTGACCCCTCCCCCTCCTATAGCTCCTTGATAGGGGTCAAAATTCGAAAAAATGAAAAATATCGTGTGACCTGTCGTTTGTTAGGTATTCGAGGGTACCGAGTCCGAATATTTACTTCTTTTTTAATTTTTAGATTTGCCCTTTCAGTACTCCCTTGCCTCCCAATTTCGGGGAAACGTATGTTAAAAAATTTAAATGACATCACTAATTTGAGATCGTAGAATTCGAACATCGGCTTACTTATTGATTTTACCCCTTCCCCTCTGCGTTAACTGAAATATATGTGACCCTGCCTGAAAGAAGGGACATTGTGTAAAAAAAATCGATGTCCTTATTTTCATATGTTTGGTCCAGATTTGGTGTCAGATGGACCAAAAATGTTAAAAATGAGATATCGATTTTTTTTACACGAGGTCCTTTCATGTATGATAAATTTGGGAGGAGGGCGGTCAAAGAAGGGGGAAAGGGGTAAAATCAATATGTATGTGAAATTTGCATCATTTTTTGTGCATCGTGATAAAAAAAAATACAAATAAAAGAATCAGTTGATAGATGTAACAATTTGGCTCGAGCATAGAGCAAGTGTAAATTTTTTTGAAAAAATTAAAATAGAATGAGCAAACAAACATCTTTGTGAATGTTTTTTTTCTTTTGGTTTGTTGAAAAAATTTAACGTAAAATTTCAAAATTTTTCTGATTTTTTTCATATTTTTCAAAAAATGGACACTCTGCCAACAAACATCATTTATTAGGTACCTACTTTGTCCAAATTTTTCCACTAACCTCAATTTTTTGCAAAAATTTTACACGAATTTATTTTCATTTTTTTCGATTTAACATCTATAACCTATTTCCAATCACCCAATTCAATTTATGTTACACCTGTATTTAATTTTATCTTCAGTTAAAACTACATACGATTTGAAATTACGAACTCCTCAGCTCACTAATTGTATCACCATTCGTATAAATGTAGATCTCGTATTCGTTCGTTTCCGCTGAACACGTCTCACAGACCAGAACGGATACGAAATTATTGGAGAAATAGCCACCGCTCGTTGATTTGGACTGATGAATTTAACGGGTCGTACACGGTGAGAGTTCACGGTTTATACGAATTCGCGCTTATTATCGCATTGTTTTCGCCGTCTTGGACCATCTTTACCTAAATAAACGAGTTGCAAAATTCATTACGTAAGGCTGACTCGAGACAAAACGTAAATTAAAAGCTTGCGGTTGTTCGAGTTAGGTATGGTACACATCTTAATTGAAGTACCTGGTGCAAAATTTTGTGTCGGAGAAAATTATTAATATAGGTACGTGCTCAGTTTGCTTACGTATGAGTGTTCTAGGAAAGACACGCGAATGTAAGAAAATTACCCAATATGGGAAATTACCTACCGAGCACTAAATTGGGTTTGTTTGTTATGTTAAAGAGATGTGTGATCTAATGTTTACTGTTGTTGGTTTTTTGAATGAATCTGTCTGCAATGTAATTTCGAGGTGATTTGATTGGCAAGAATTTTTTTACATTTAGAAGCTGAAAATTGTTTTTCAGATTTGCAAGAAAAATTGTTGAAAACTTGAAGAACGTGGAAGTGTAAAAAAATAATTGAATTCCTGTGAAAATCACTGAAAATAGATAAAAATGATGAAAACAAAAAATTCTGAATTTTTTTAAACATATAGACTGGAATTATTAGGAGGAAATTCTCGAGTCCGTGAAACACTGAAACATTGATAAATTTATATAAAATATTTTTTAAAAATCATCAATATTTCAAAAACAAAAAAATGGGTTATTTCACAACGAGGGAGGAAAAAATAATTTTGGACGAATGTGAAGTTTGTGGCACAAACGAACCGAGCTTACCTAGAGCCAACCTTTCCAGATCCAATTTTTTCATTCTGGACCGTTCTGGAGACTTTAACATTATTTTCGTATTCTACAGTATTTTTCAGTGTTGAAATTTTTTCATCAGTTGATATCCTTATTATAAAAAATATTATTGATTCTCGAGTTATATTGAATGTAAAGAAAATTGTTTTGATTCAATTTTTCTTTTCAACTTGAGATAAAAATTCTGTTATTTAACCGATAGATGTGGGAAAATAGTCTTGAAAAATTGTACTTATTTTTGCCTTCTTTTTCATAAAAATACGTACAAAGAAAAAACATTTTTGTATGCTTTTTCGCCATATCCAATTTTGATTTTAATTGTTAAATTCAGAGTTCAGAGTTCAGAGTCACTCAATACTCCAGCGACAAGAGAAAAAAGATAAAAACCCATATAATGACATTTCAAAACATTCATCCAACTACTATACACTTGCAGCCTTGCAATACATCGCCATTCCGTCATCATCCCACGACGAATGGAGCATTTGATAAATGAACCTCAAACGGTAGCCTATGGTTTGCCCTGTTCAAGCATTCGGTCGGACATATTTATGCAAATATGTTGACTCTTATAGCTAATTTAACTGACGGTATAACCAAGCGTTAATACATATATCAGCGTATTTTAGAGCTGAAAAAGCATTCGTATGCTAATTTGATTAAGTTTTCCGACCTCTGTTTCCCTGACGTACAGTCGACCATTGTTGAAACATTTATCGTTTGTCACACAACCACCGAAAGCGAAACTAACTTAATAAATACCGGCAGTCGTACCATTGTTCTCGCATATTTTTCCTTCGTCCCGTTACACCCCCGTTCTCGACTGCTCGACTCGTAGTGTGTCTTTCTTTCTCATTCTTTCACTACATACGCATTATAATGGATATAATATGCCGGCTATGTGTATTGTACCCTACTGCATGTATTTGTATACATTGTGTATAGTCATTTCTGCCATACATAAGCATAAGTACCTCTCTACTCCCCCAAGTGTGGATCTTTTTCTGTGTACGAACAAGGCTAATAAAATAGCCTTTTAAATGTGGCGCTGGCGTCGCGCATATTCTTTCTACTAATACCGACGATGAACGTTTACCCCTCTTGTCATTACAGCAGATGAAAAATTTCACCTAATTACCTCCTCGACGACTTACTTAATTATCATATAAAACGTAGTGGTATTTTTTTCTCTTCTTTTGTGCTCGAGATGGAATAATAAACGCGTTGAGGATTCGAAATCTGAGATTAACCATACGCCAGATTTGCATTTTAAGTAAATTTTAAATATTTTAAAAATACGTTGTCGAATTTTAAAGTGAGTGTTGAATTAAATGCAGGTATTTGGCTGAAGTAATGTGACACACCAATATGTCAAATTGATTCAATTTTAACTGAAAGAAAAAGAAACGAGAAATATTCTACCGCAGAATAAAAAATTAAAATTAAAAAGAAACAGCAGTTGAAAGATACATAATATGAATAATTATCATTTTGAAATGGATCAGCTGATATAAACTGGTTTGAACAGACGGGGAGAGGAAGAAAGATCAATATCTATTCAAGGTTACCTGTCGATAGGTTGAATCAATCAACCGGTTTTAATCAGTTTAAAGAAGCACGAACAATTCAAGCCCATCTGTTCTAACAGATGAATGAATAATATAAATTTCAACGGATTCTAAGAATTGGAAAAAGTCAACAGGCGACGATTTTATCATGAAAGATCAATTTTCAAAATCATCTACCAATATAGCAAATCAATCAACTGGTTTGAACTGGTTTGAAATTATACTCCAAATGATTTAACCAAGTTCCAATCAGTTTTGAGAGGTGAGAAATAACAAAAGATACTTAATCTGATTGTTTTATTTGGAAAAGAAAATATTGAATTTAACACATGTTTGAAGCGAATGAATCAACTGGTTTGAACTGGTTTGAAAAAAAAAACGAAACATTCAACGCCATTGAACCAGTTTAAATGGTTTGAAGAAAAGATGAGGACTGAACTCAAAATGGAAATTTTGGTATAGAATCAATTTTAGAGATTATTCACCGTTGAAAAAAAATGATCAACCGGTTTGAACTGGTTTAAAAACGGAACTGTTAAAGACAATAAACCGGCTTAAATGGTTCGAAGAATTAGAAAAGACTGAACTTGAAATGAAAGTTTTGATGTAGAACAGTTTGGAAAATCATTCGCTGTTAAAACAAATTGGTCAACTGATTTAAACTAATTTGAAAAAACAGAAACTTTCAAAGTCAATAAACCGGTTTTAATGGTTTGAAGAAGTAAAAAGGACTCAAAAAATTGATCAACCAGTTTAAACTGGTTTAAAAAACGGAACTTATAAAGCCAATAAACCGGTTTAAATGGTTTGAAGAACTTTGGAATGATTAAACTCCAAATGAAAATTTTGATATAGAATCAATTTTCGAGATCATTCACTATTGAAGCAAAGTGATCAACTGGTTTGAACTGGTTTGAAAAAACATATTTTCGAAGCCAATAAACTGGTTTTAATAGTTTAAAAAAGTAGAAAGGCCTGTCTTCGAAATAAAGGTTTTAATATAGAATCAATTTTTGAAATCATTCACCATTAAAGCAAACTGACCAACCGGTTTGAACTGGTTTGAAAATGGGAACTGTTAAAACCAATAAACAGGTTGAATGAAGATTTTGATATATGTAGAGTCAATTTCGAGGTCATTTGCCATTAAAGCAAGTTTATAAACTGGTTTGAACCGGTTTGAATTCTTGAAAATTTTCAAGATTATCTATCGCTCTTTCAAATAAATCAAACCAGTGCCAAAAGATGTGAAAAAAATGACCGAAAAGTTGAAGTTGGTTTCTGTAGTCAATTTTCAAGGTCATCTATTGCAAAACAAAATAAACCAACTGGTTCAAACTGGTTTAGAAAAGCAAGCAAAATTTTGAGTTTATTTACAGTTCCAGTTGACTGAATCGACAGTTCAGAACCAGTTTTTGTAACAAATCCAATTAGCTCAAACTGGTTCGCAGAAGTAACGAAAAATAGAGAACAAGAGACCAACTGATTATTTCATATGAACTATGAAATATGCTACAATTGAATGAACCAATTTAAACCAGTTTCAAGTAGTGAAATGAGATAGACAACGGGTGAAAATTCAATCTTGAAGGGTCATTATTCAAGGTCACATACTACTAAAGCGAATGGAATAATCGGTTTGAACCAGTTTGAAAAGATATGAAAGTTTTATGGTTTTCCACTTTATTTATGAACTGGTTTAAACTGGTTCAAAGAGGTACAAAATTTTCAAAATTGCCTATAATAATAAGCGAAGAATCAGTCAATTCAAACTAGTTTGAAGAAGGAGGAAAAAATGAGTGGTTGGTGAAGTTTCATAAAATGTCAACTTTCAAGGTTGCTCACCACTGCAGCAATTAAACCAACCAGTTAAAACCAATAAATTCAGGAAGATAGGAAAATACGATGGACAAAATTACTGCTACAGCAAATTAATTAATCGGTTCAAACCGGTTTGTTGAAGTAGGCAATTTTCAAGGTCATGATTTGCACCAGTTCC
This sequence comes from Pseudococcus jackbeardsleyi, assembly GCA_038380155.1. NCBI lineage: Eukaryota > Metazoa > Arthropoda > Insecta > Hemiptera > Pseudococcidae > Pseudococcus > Pseudococcus jackbeardsleyi. The sequence goes on from CM076242.1 coordinate 9,237,254, forward strand.
TAGATGCTGGAAAATTTTTAGTTCTTTGGATGTAAAAAGAAAAAAATTAAACCTCGTTTTAAAAAGGTTTAAATTATTTTTCTACATTTTTGAACAATCACTAAAATTGTATTTCATACTAGACCGAAAATAGAAACTGCTGAACACTCGAATACCTGAGCCATAGAATATATGGTAACAAATGGATAAAAAAGTAAAACTTGCAACGTATCGAAACCCAAATAGGAATAATCCTCGATTCAATAAAATATCTATTTTCTTCACTCTTCATGTCAAATCCTTCCAATTCCGCTAGCCACGGCGCGATGCTCTACGCCAAAAATACGACACCCATTGGAAAAACAGTTTTAAAAGATATTTTCATTACAGGAAAACAGCTTTCTTGTAAGTTGGCCGTAGCATGCGGATTAGATACTATTTTGTTCCTCCCTATTAAATAAGTTCCACTTATAAAGATTGTTTTTTCGCACCGCGACGAGCCGACCGAGCCGGCAAAAATTCAAGCGCAGGGAACCACTTCGCACAGCACTGGGAAAACTCCGCTATATACGAATACTTCTTATAATATAACTTTCTGCGGGCATATGTAACATCTCAAAGTGCTATTTATCATCAAAATTTAATCTCAGAAATGGAATCGGCTTGTTCGTTTTAAATCATAACTTAAGCTTAAATGGATCTTTATCCAACGATTGAAAGTCTATGGGCGCAATCGTCTTTCTTTATTATACCCCGCTCCGTCGCCGCCCTCGGTCGTTATACGTATTAAAGGCCGAATATAATTTTACGAAAGCCAGACTTATAAATATTGAAGAATTTCCGCCCAACAAAATGGAAAACATTGTCCACCATCGTCCAGCTTACCCGCGCCCCGCCGATTCTAAATAGTTTCGACTTGGAAAGATTTTGACAACGGACCCAAATGAAACGACGAGCGCTATAAAAAAAAGTTACACTCTTGTCCAGCTATTTTTCTTCTTCTCCGATTCTCAAGTGATATTTCTGTTTCTTCAAACAATCCCCCGGATATATTCTGACCCTTGCCATGTGTGTAAGTGCGTACTATACGACTGGCCATCGTATGACTCCAGTATTTCCATCGTGGCGTGCGCCAAATAAAAGTTTTTCAATTTTCTTAAACACCATACCGAGTAAATTAGTATTTTTCTCGTGCCGCGTGCATTCGATCATCAGCCAGGGGTTTCGTTTCAACTCACCATGCCCAATACTGATACCGATCTTTAGCCATAGCGTATACAAGTTTTCTGGAGAAATAATATTTGCCATACGAGAATAAAAGTATTTTTGCGATTTCTTTCTGGGTGCCTTATTTTATGGCTTTTCCTCGAACGTTCATCTGTTCCTGGCGTGTGTTGGCGTACAAATAAATATAGCTCGTTTGTTCTACTTGCAAAGAAAATGATCCATTTTGAGCTGAACCGATTGAAACGACAGTGCGAGGTAATCCTGATATAGCTTGAGTGATATGTAATGATAATCGTCGCCACAGTGGCCGAAATGATAAGCTCGTGTTGGCAGATAAAGTACTTCCTGGAGGTTTCTTTTTCAGGACACATATTATCCCTTCTGAGATTGGTATTCAGGCTATTTTCTCAATTGTTAAGTTCATCTTGTATTTTTTTTTCGAGTTTTTTTTGATACATTTCGCCTTTTTTAGGTGTATAGGATTGCTTTGGTATAAACAGAAGTTGGTCGTGGTTTTGAAAGATATTTGTCAGGATTTCTGTTTTTCATCTTGTGATGCCAACTGAACTTTTTGAGAAAATTTCATACAGAACTTGGTGTTATTATTCGGATTTTTAGTGATGGAAATTGAGCTTTTTTGGACTTTTGAGTTTGTTTCTGCTAATTTTTTTTCAAGGAGGGATAAAAATTCAATTCTTTACCAAAAGAAAAAATCATCAAATGGAATTTCAATGATATTGAGATTATTTCGGAAAATTGGACATTTTTTAAAGATAAAACATCTGTTGAAAATTCAAATTAGTTTATTCATCTTTTTTGATTTTCTCGCTCCATTTTTTAGAATTTTTTTCAAGAAACAGTGAATAACTCATTGGGATTTTGAACAGTTTATGAGAATTTCGTAAAAAACGATTGTTCTAACATTTCGGTCAAGTATTAGGTATTTCTGTAAGTTTGAAAATTGTTTGGAATTCCTATGATTTTTATCAAAGTTCAATGAAAATAATCAACTTTTGATAATGGAAAAGTTTGGATCAAAAGATTTCTCAGATGTGACCTCCTCATACTGTCTCAGCTAATTTCCCGTCAATTTTAAAAAAGAAGTGAAGTTTCTATTAGTAAACAATATGAGCACTACCTAAGTAACCCTTTCAATGAAAATTACCTACATGGCTTTTTCGAGCCAAAAAATCATCTAACATTTTGATTTGGAAAATAATAACCATTCTTTCTGAAAACAGAAATTTTAAAAATTTGACCTATGTATTTCGAAATTTCGTCTTTACTTTGCTCGAACCTTTATGACAATAACTGGAAAAGAGAAAGAAATTGGAAAATGCGGTTGAAAAATCACATTTTTCTAAGAAAACCCCATACGTATTTTTTTGTTGCTTCGGATTTGAAATTGCTTGAATCATTTTTTTCTGCCAAAAAATGATCACTTCTCTTAAAAGAATGTGATCAGAAAACTATTTTGTTGGGAGTTTGTTAAAAAATCTTGGATTTTTAGTTTTCATTCTTTTGTTTGAATCGTGGACAGTGGTTTGGTAAATTAAATATTTGAACTTTATGACAATTCTATCTAAAAAGTGATTTAGATACATTGTTTACTTACAAAATATTCAACAAATAATAAAAATGATGAAAAGGTTCTGCAAAAAAAAAAAACTGAAAAAGCTTTGATTTAAGCCCAAAAATTTTGCATTTGAAAAAAATCAAGATTTTTTAATTTTTTCAGGCAGGTTAATTTTTTCGAAGAAGGGAATGTGGATTGCGGAAATATTTCTTCGAAAGTTCTACGAAAATTTTGAAAAAAAAATCCTGCAAAATTCCTCTAAGCAGTGCATTGTATGTAGGTACAGTTTTGATTCTGAAACTTTGGAAAAAAAATCATTGCACCTGGCAATGCAATGTGCGAAAAATTTATTTGAACTTTCATGAGTTAAAAATTCAATTCTCTCAAAATTTTTGCTCTTTGTTAAAGTTTTCATTTTTCAGAATTTGAATACCTACTATTTTATATTATTCAATTTTTTAAATCCCTGTTCCAGGTAAAGGTGTGAAACTATTTTTTTTAATTTGAAAAATTATACGACACCGTAGAGTCCGCAAGTTCGATTTGTTACCCAATTTTCAAGTCCAAATTCCCCTCCTCCCCCTCCACATTCTGCTCAGCATGAATTATTAAAAACTTGAGCACCTGCAGTCTTAGATTTGGACGTGATAGAAATTCCAAAACTTCGACAAGAATCATTTAAAAAACCAACTTCAACAGTTGAAAATTGATGAAAAGGGAGCTTTTAACATGCTCTTTTGCTCTCCTCTTGTATCCAATTTTCATTGAAATCGGAGATCCTGAAGTCAAACAGTTCCCTCGACTTGTAAGCAACAACAATCTTTAATTTAATTATTAAAATTACCCATCAGATAAGGGAAATCAGATAAACCGCTGGTACACGCTAACGATATTATATTAAATGATACGTCCCTCGAGAGAGTTTTTCTTCGTTTTCATTCCCTTCGTATACTTGTATTCATAGACCTATACGAATGCATTGACTGTGTGACGACGACACGAGGCGACGCGACGTTCCATTGCTAATATACAGAGATTTCCCCTTTTTAATCCGTGTTTCTTTGTAGCCTACTTTGGAAAAATATATTTACTGCGAAATTTAGCCTTTTTGAAGAATCAGTCATCGTTGATTTCTTCCTTTTTTTTTTATGTGATCGGTGATGAAAGATGATTTTGTGATTACTGCAATAAATTAATTTAGAGTATAGATTGATTAAAATTTGAAAATTTTCTGGATCGAAAATTCTTTCGTGAAAAAACTTAACTTTTTAGAACGTAAATTTTTTTACTATCATTTCAAATTTTACTCCAGAGTCCTTGATGAAAGATTTTTTTTTACGTTGGTTCAAAGTTATGGAAAATTTACTAATTTTTCACTGCAAGATTCAATCTTTGGAGCGTTGATCCCCACGTGTTTCTTTGAAAAACGACATTTTTAAAATTTTTCAACACACTAAAATTGCGGCTCCGAATGGAAATTTTTTTTATTTCAAAAAACGACTAAAAATGATCATTTTTTAGGTATGTTGGATCCGTCATTCCCTATCGTTTCTTTGAAAAACGACAGTTTGAAAATTTTCCAATCCGCTGAGTTTGCGGCCTCGAATAAAAATTTTTTTATTTCAAAAAAACAACTAAAAACGATCGTTTTTAGGTACATTGGATCCGTCGTTTCCTGTCGTTTCTTTGAAAAACGACAGTTTGAGCATTTTCCAACACACTGAAATGCGGCTCCGAATCGAAAATTTTTTATTTCAGAAAAACGATTAAAAACAATCATTTTTAGGTATGTTGGATCCGTCGTTTCCTGTCGTTTCATTGAAAAACGACAGTTTGAAAATTTTCCAACACACTGAAATTGAGGCTCCGAATCAATATTTTTTTTTTTTAGAGAAACAATTTAAGGAGGTTGCAGAACCTCAATTTCCAAAATTACACCTTTATTGAAATTTTGATATTCATCTTGATTGTGCTTGAGCAAAGACAAGAAAAGTTTATGTTTTCATCATATTTTCAGAGATTTGGTGAAGGTATATTAATCTTGAGGAGTAGCATCGCTGAAAATTTTAATGCCTTTTTTGATTTTTCCGTACTTGGCAAGTTTGTAAAAAAGTAAAAGCATTGGGGAAAATGGGGAGGAGAAGGTGCTTGAAAAATTTGGGACACTCGTCGTCGACTTAAGAGGATCTCTGCATCTCTTCATATCTGGACTGTTTTGATCCTGCTCAGTGTCATTTTACAACTGCCAAAAATTTAAAAAAAAAATGCAGGGTCGAGGTATGCACTGAAAAAAAAATACTATAAAAATCAGACGTTCAGGTTAATTTGAATAGATCTGGCAAACTATTTAGTTTAGGATGGTACATCATGCCCCAGGTTCTCTCATTTTCACTTTTTTGTATCTCATTTTTCACCTCTGCCTATTCGCTGCTGGGAAACCTTTACCGCAGATTTTAATCTAGTTTTGAAACCCTTCCGCCGCCCGCGCCGCCTCCTCGTCGAAATTCGAAAAGCAGAAAATCTCGTGATTTTCGCCAAAAGTCGAGACGCGCGAAGAACGGAATAATACACGCGATAAAAACGAGCTTACAGCGAGTCTGGGTCTGGGTGGGAGGCAGGGCGAGGTGGTACGAGTTTACAAAATGAATGTTTTGTTTCGGCGCGCGTAACTGTCGCAGTAAAATGCCACCGTAAAATAATATATTTAAACCGAGATAAAAGCTCGACGTAATTAATAAAACAGGTTGAAGCGGTTGTGGAACATAATAGAAAATACAGTACGTATTCGCGAATCGAGTTGACAGTATTACAAAGGAAAAAGGTACAGTTTCGCTGTTTAAATACATGTTGGTAATTCAAGACGGTTAGCACCCATGTGGAATATCAGTATTTTGTTGTTCCCGCGAGCATAAGACATCTTCCTTTATCAGTATAATGGCTTCTCTTATCCCAACACGTATTATTAAATTGCCTTGTTTATCTTAAACATTATACGACATCGTAAAAGTTTTAAATACTCACCATCCATATTCATTAGATTCTTACATCTGCTCCATTTACTTATCTATTTCGCGTGCTGCACTTACCTCTCTCGTAGTATCTTTGTTCATCTCGCGAGACGATGCAATTTGCATATACCTGTAATATGCATACAATATACATACATCTTTGATAGCTCTATCATTTAGAAAAAGAAAAATACTACGGAATATCCTCAAGCTATCGAGAAATTACCCGACCGATTGAATGAGAAGGCCTTTTCTTGAATATCGTCGAACGATAGCCTTCCATCAACTTGGACGTATTTCCATTTCTCCAGCATCATTTCATTTTCAAACAGAAGAGTAAAAAAAAAACAGAAGAAAAATATGTACGAAACCCTACTCTTGGAAAATATTCGCGCATCAACGAGATAAATAAGTTTTAGCCATTGGTGATGCAGCATTTGGCAGATTTGAAAAATGATGCTTAGCCTTTGCTCTGTTTGCTGCTCGTATTCGCGATACGTACAGCGAGGGGTTCCGTATACTCAATAAGGTCTGTTGTACTGGCCGAACGCCCAGAAACTGACCCTTATGGCGGAATATATAAATATTTGCAAGATTTCTTTATAAATATGATGGAGTTAGACGTTGTGTAAGTTTCATAAAACAAATGGTTTTTTACCCTTTGCCTGCCTCCCTGCAATGTGGAGGTATCCGATGGTACTCTCGTTCGCGTGCTTGGGTTTCGCTACAGGCAAAAGCAATATGCCCTTTATATTTATGGAAATGAAGTGTATTTTTTTGCGTGTGTATGGAGTTAGATACCAGAGCTTCCTTTTTCTTCGCCACGCTGATACCCGAACTGTATACTTACGAATATGTATGCCAATGAATAGAGAGAGGAATGGGGTAAGGGAAAGGGAATCGTTTTGTGGTGAAATTGTGAGCTGTACAAGAAGGAGGAAAACGATACGCGTTTATGGAACTTATTTAAGCTTATCAAATTTTTATACGGGGTCAGTTTTGAATAAATTATTTGTAAGGGTTGCGGTTTGTTGGTGGTCTTTTTGGGTTTTGGTGAAAGTGGCTTAAGGAATGGGGAATTTTTGGAGGGAAAAAGTTTTTCACGATGAAAAAAAGAAAAACATGGAGGATTAATATTGAAAATTCTAAAAAATTTATCGGAAATTTTTCTAAATGATTTCATTTGAAAAAATCTGCAAGGAATGGTTGGAAAATTATAGTCTAGAACTATGTGGTTTTTTTTTTACAAGACCAATAAGGAATAGGAGTTGACTCTGAGGTTTGTGTCAAACTGACCCCAAAAGTCCAAATTGAATATGATTCTGGCTCGACTCTGGAGTCCAGGTAGAGTTGGAAAGGTGTGAGTTTGACTCAGGAATCAATGTAGAGTCAGGAGTCTGGATCAACAGTCAAGATCATTGATTGACTTCAGAATCGAGAATTTAGACTGACTTCAAGGTAAAGGTCATGGATTGACTCCAGGGTTAAGCTCATCGATTGGCCTCAGAGTCAAGGTTATAGGTTGACTTCAGAGCCAAGGTCATGAATTGACCCCAAGGTCGTAGATTGACCCCAGGGTCATAGATTAACCTCAAGGTCAAAATCATGGATTGACTTCTGGGTCAAGGTCATGGATTGATTCTAGGGTTAAGGTCATCGATTGACCTCAGAGTCAAGATCATAGATTGACTTTGAGGTGTAGGTAAAAGATTGACTCCAGGGGCAGGGTCATAGATTGACCTCAGGGTGAAGGTCATATATTTTCTCTAGAGTCAAGGTCATAGATTATTTCCAGGAAAAGGTCATCTCATAAAATATCACTAGAATTATTGAATTCTAAAAATTTTTGACAATTTTCTCGTTGCCTCTTTCTTCAAAGTTTTGATGGCATTTAAAACAAACATTTAATTTTGATGTAATTTTTATCATTATTTTACATATTTTTTAAAATTATTTCAGACAAGTTTTTATAATTCTCATTTACGATCTTATAAAATAAATGCCTCTTTTCTTTGATAAAAATTCAATTTATAACATTTTTCATGTTTTTCGACAATTTTCCAGATTATTTTAAAATTTTTTCACGATGATTTGAATAATTTTCTAATTTTAATGTGTAACCTTTATGCAATGTTAAGAATAATTTTCCATGGTTTTAAATGATTCTGAGGGGAGGGGGGAGCTGTAAGTTTTCAATTTTATAGCTTTGGGTATCTAATTTTTCGAGTAGGTACCTGTTTGGCAACATGGTACTTAATCCGATTCCATGCAAAATTTGAAATTTTCAAATGTTCTACTAATTGAAAATCTACTGAAATCCTTTCTCCAAAATGAAGATAATAAAACATAATAAATGAAGGTTTGAGATATGATTTTGAATTACAAAAATAAACTATGCATGTAGGTGTAGAATGGGCCAACTTTCACCATTTTTTTTTTTATTTAAAATTGATTGTGGCTAGGTCGGTGCAAATTTTCAAATGATTATTTCATTATTGGACTGGATTTGACCATTTCTATAGGTGATATTTCAATGATTACACTATTGTTTTTTCAGCAATTTTTATAATTTTCAGCTACATAGGTATAACTATGATGTTGTTGGTAAATTTTTAAACTATGATATAAAATTTGAAACTTTGCAACGTTTTAAACAATTTTTTGACAATTTCAGTAAATCTTTTGATCTTGAGTAATTTTTTGAAATCGCAGTTGATCACTATTTTACAATTTTTTTGTCCAAATCCAGCAATTTTTTTTCAAAAATTGAAGAATTTATTAAATTGAATAATTTCTAAATAAAAATCTAACAATATGCACATTGTACTCTCTAGAAATTGAAGATTTTTTTTTGAAAATTGAATCATTTTTGTGTATAATTAAACGACAACTTTCTGGGTGCCTATTCAACAATAATTTTTGGAAAATTCAATGAGTTTCTAGAAATTCAAAACGATTTTCCTAAGATTGAATAATTTTATTTAAACCGAACGATTTTCTTTGAAATTTATCTAAGTTTATTTAAAATTGAAAGATTTTTCTAAAAAATGATTTTTTTGGAAATTGAGTAAAAATTTTTCAAAAATTGAACAATTTTCTGGAATTTGAACGTTGATTTTCTAAATTTCGGTCCATAGTTATTATGAATGTCTCGTTTTTAAAAATCAGTTTTTTTTCGAAGAATGATGAGTCCTGATACGACATTTGGGTTTTCCAACAGATCTGAAATGAATCATTTAGGGACATTAGGAGCTTTAGAACTTGATACAATTGAGACCAAATGGTCTTGATGTTTAGCTGGAGAATATTGAAATATACAAAATGATATGCACAGACAGAAAGATAATCCAGTTTTGTGTAATTTTTCTCGCCATTTCAAAGTCAATGACATTTTCAACGTCCATAATGTGAGAAAAATTGTAAATATCCAGACTGGCGGTTCACAACAGTTGGAAAATTTTTTGCACACCGGCGACGGAAAAAATTTCCCTATTCGAAATCCTCTGCTCATTGGCAATTCGTCGGTTCGGTTGATAATTCATAAGGACTCGACGCGGCGCTTCCAGTACCCGGTTAATAAAGAAAATAATATACGAAACGGACCAAGCGAACGACGATTTTATGACACGTAAAATCATCGAATGTCGTTATTATTACGGTTCCATTTTTTAACGATAGTTTCTAGCTGGAAATGTGTTTTATTACAACGAATAAAAGTTATCAAGGGTAAAATTAATCGCCGTTATGGTTATTCGCCGTTAACTTTTATATAAGTGGGAATTGCTTCGAAAATAATCATTATTATTGCTGTATGCTTCTGTTGCCGATACACACGCAGCCATTTTCACACTCTCTGTCGAGCGCGGCGCGCTGGCTCATCTTTATTAGGCGAAAGGGGCGGCAAATATCTCCGCACTCTGAGGCAAGATATGTATTGTTTGATATTTTATTACGCGTATATATTCCGCCGCCGCGCCGTGGTATGCCCTCCAAACGTCTGCTGATGCTGTGTCGTATATGGTACAAGAATAACTAGATATACACAGAAGTGTATACGTAAGTTATATGGTGCGGTGGTGCAAGTACCATGGCGAAATTCACCCCCAATAGCCTGCTCTGGAGGACCCGTAGACGCCATCCAACGTCTTGTCTTCCTGTATCGTATAAATTATTTTGTACTGTGGGAACGCTTTGTTTGGAGTTCTCACTTTCTGTGTTGTCTTCTCCATCAGGCTACTTGTATTTTTATAGGCTCAAGGATATAGTTTTAAAATTGGGTCAGAAAAAAAAACGAAGATGGAAAAAATGATCTTTTGAAAAATTTTGACCGCATACTTATAAAAAAATCGTCTATCACTGTTCAGTTTTTCTTAAAACCTCCTTTAATATCAGTGATGGTCAACATTATGGTGACTACTGGAAAGAAAAAACAAAAACCAACAATAGCCTTGAATTTCGCATTGATCAGTGGCAAGAAAACGAGAAAATAACAAGAATTTTTTTCACATCTTGAATTTTTGGGTTCCCTTGGGAAACCTTCTTCAGATTATTTTTAGGTAATAGAATATTCAAGCTTTGCTTTTTTCAAGTTTATCAAATATTTCGATGTTCAAAACTTTCCCCTCTGACTTATGGCTTGATTTGGGCTTCGGGCCAATTTTTTTTTCTTCTGAAATTTGAAATTTTGATAAATTCAATGTTGCTTCACGAAAAAAAGGACTTGAGCAGTCATTATATCGAAAGTTCTTTCCAAAGCTGTGAGGAGAATAGTTTTGCATTAATCGCTTGAAAAGTCATTTTCAAAAATCTTGCTTGTTGATTTTGAAAATTCGCTGTACATCTTTCTAATGTTTTATTCTGCTCGTAAATTTGCACCTAATTTGTAATATTTCATCAGAATAAAATTACCAAAAAAAAAGTCCTTGAAATTCCTTACAAAACGACCGAATGTATCCAAGAGAGGAGGAATGTGACAAAAAAGGGCACGAAATTTTCTTTGAAAAAAGTATACTTGAGGGGGGGCCTTTTTGGGCAATGTGAAAAGTGGATATAAAATGGTAAGAAAATTCAGTAAATGACAAAAATTTCAATCGTTTTCATCCAATAGAATCCTTGAACAATAAATTATTATTGAATAAAAAAAATCAACTTCTAAAGAATCGTTGAAAAAATTGTTGTTCGATTTTTAAAAAAACAGTCTTCAATTCCTGAAAAAAAAATTGGAAAATGAATAATCTATGTTCAGAAAATTTATTAGAAGGTTTCTATTGGGAAGGAAATAGATAAAATCCAGAAATCATCAAAAATTTTCCTTTATAGTTGCAAGAAACCCCAAAAATAGAAATAATTTCAACAATTTTATTGTGAAAATCAAAAATTCTCGACATTTTATTCTTCCATGGTTTTTCTAATCAAAGGGTGGAAAAAAGGTACATTTTTAAGCAAAATACAAATCCAGAAAATTGGTTTGAAAAAAGCCCGAAGAATGCAGAAAATATCAGGAATTTGCGACACCCTGCGTTTCTATTTTAAATCTAGAACAATACAATTCTTAATCGTTATACACTGTAGGGTGGACCGAAAAAACAATTTTTTCGATTTTCAAAAACATACCCCCCGCAAAAGTTGTTGGCTGATGAGATTTGAAGAATAAAAAAAAAAATTCAAAATCAATTCATATCTTCCGATCGCGCATTGACATTGAAATTTTCAAAAATTGGCAAAAATTCAATATTTTCAAAAATTTTAGAAAATTTTGAAAAAAGTTGAAATTCATTTAAATTGGTTTTAAAGCTTATCTAGTGACTATTCAAACCAAAAGGCAGAATTTTTTGAAAAAAAATCATGCTTTAAGCCTTTTTTAAATTTCTGCTATTTCTTCACAAGAAGAAAAATTTAAAAAAATTATAAAACGTTGATTTTTTCAAAAAAAAAATGTTTTTTGGTCTATGTGGTCACTAAATAAGCTCTAAAATTAATTTTAATCAATTTCAAATTTTTTTCGAAATTTTTAAAATTTTGAATTTTTGCTAAATTTTGAAAACTTTAACGCCAATGCGCGATCGGAAGATATGAATCGATTTTGAATATTTTTTTTTTATTATTCTTCAAGTCTCATCAGCCGACAACTTTTGCGGGAGGTATGTTTTTGAAAATCGAAAAAATTGTTTTTTCGGCCCACCCTATTATACAGTTCTTATGAAATTATTACTAAATTTATGTAGGGTATTGAAAAAAAATCTTGAATTTTCAAAAAAAGTACAAGAAAATTATTCAATTTCTGGCAAATAAATTTTCTAAAAAAAAAATTATATTTAGAAGATTGTTCAATTTTAATGAAAATATATTTTTTTGCTAAGGTAATAGGTACTTACTTTCATGTTTTTAATTTTTTTTATATCAATTATTTTGTTTCGATACCATTCCCCAAAAAAATGGCGTTGCTGTTCAAGTTTTCTGGAGCCTGGATCCAACAATGTTTTTTTTTTTTAGGTAGCACGTGTTGGATAAATAACCTAAACATACAAGTCTGTAAATTTTCTTGTCTCTCCGGAAGCATAAAGGGTAAATTACCAAAATTATGTTTCTACGAGAAAATTTTCAAGTTGAGAACTGTTTTTTTAAGTGTTCCTAATCGAATTGATTGGGTAATTCTTTTGAAGAAGCAAACAACTGTAATGGTTCTTTTTTAAAAATTGAATTGAAAAAATTATGTCTTTGAAAAAAAAGAGCTGTTTTGATTTTATACCTATTTTTGTAAAAATATTCAAGTTTGCATTTCTTGGTTCCTGTTCCTTTTTTTTTCAGAAAAGAAATCAAAATTGTTGAAAATTTCCATAAAATGATTTGTAAAAAAATTTATATTTTCATCCCTGTAATTCAAAGTATTTGACGAACAGATCTCTTCAAGCTTAGTATTGGTTGCTGACATATTGACTTGAAGGAGCTACCTCAGCTATACAAAACACACCGTGTAATTTATATTTCCAACTCATCCAAACCCACCAGCCAACTTTCGACGCCACTTTTCCTACATCTTCTAATTCAAAGAGGAAAAAAACCTCCAGCATCAGAATTTTTACTCGATATCTTCATCAATACTTCTTTACATATATAAAACTGTTGCCAAAACTCGCGTATAGCTCTTCGGGGAAAAAAATATTAAATATCATTATTGCTGGTAAAAAGACCTCGAGTAAATCGTAAATTCGCCATAATCTAGGTGAAATGTATCACATTCGTGCGGTACTTATCTAGTGGTAAAATATACTCGACTGTATCGTCTACTGATAAATGCGTTCAGATAGCGCGATGGTACGGAAATTTATTTACAATTGTACCACATCAACAACGTCAATGTAATTGCGCATGCATCATTGATTATGATTTATCAGTTTCGCATAATATGAAATCCGTGTACACATACATGGCTCTCCCTGCCCCCTCCACCCTTCTACGGTTTTACTTTTTAATATTTTTCTATTCGGTATAATGCACTGGTTGGTAACCGCCGAGGAGTATATTTATATGATTTAAGTACCTAACTGAACGAATCTGAGATCGTATTTCGTATTCGAGTTTAAGTATATAAAATAATATATCCATACTCGAATTCTACCCGATCTCCCCTTTCTCCTAGGTTTATTTTTCTTACATAAAGTAGATTTTCGCTTCATCGAAAAGCTATTAAAATACCTAAAATATTTCTATCGTGTTCATGTAGCATATATGTATAATATCTTGGCGGATTGGGAGATTTTATGGGAAGAGGAGAAGAGAAGGGATCATTTCGCACGTACTTTGCCTTCGGCTTGGTGTTTTTAACCGCGTGTGCGAAATCTGATTGTGCATATAAGACGACACAGCCATTTACCATCATCATTTCATTATGACCACCGACACAGTGTATCGATTTCAGGAAACGGTACGAAGAAGAGGGTATTTATCCGATGGATGGATATCGTGGAAGAATTACCAACTTATTTATAATAATGAAATATAAGGTTTTTATAAATTGTGGCGCTACGAGATGGTTGAGGTGGCGTGGCCTGTAAATAAGAAACAAATCTATGCATATTTTATGCGCCTGAATGGCAAGGCAGGAAGGACGGATGGATGAGGGCGATACGATGTTCAGCTTTTAAACATCGCCCCGAGCTATACGGTATTGTTGTTGTAATTGATATGCTAAACAGCAGTTCAGCAGCTTAGTTTAGATTGCCCATTAATCGTTGTTTCCCTTTGGAATGAGTGGCGGAGTTGATGCAAGAGGCTGTTTCGAGAGGTGTTTTTTGAAATTTTTTTAATAACGAAGAATGCGAAGTGAAGAATGAGGAAACGAGATGCCTGTGGAATTTGACCTGTTGCTGGTGTTGGGTAAATTGGATTGATGGGATGGTGGATGAGTTGAAATTGGAGTTTGGAGATTGGGAAAATTGTGATGGAAAGCGGTAGTGAAAGAGTGGAAAAAATGATTCGTGCAGTTTCACAATTTGAATTAGAGCTAGTTTCTCAATTTTGGTTTCAAAAGTGATGATTTTTTTGTGTTTTTTTTTTAATTTGTATTTTTGATATGAATAAACGTTCGAAGATTTTTGTCCTGAAATAATATTTTCAGATTGCAGAATACGATTCGTAAATCTATTTCACAGCCTCTTTCGACTTCCTAGCAAGTAGAAGGCATTTTTGAAATGGAAATTACTCTTTTTTTTTACCATGCAACAAAGTATCTGATTTGTTTTTCATGTCTTTGATCCGAAGGTCGAGATTTTTTCCAAATATTCTGACACTCAAAAGTGAAGAATATGCCATTTTTGTTTTTCCGGCATGATTTTTTATTGTCCTTTTCTTTCGAAGTATAGTACAAAAAATAATTTTTGTGTTTTGAAAAATTCAATCAAAATTCAAAAGTCATCAGTGTAATTTGTTCTTTTTTTTTTGTTGAATTTCAAAATTTTGGTATTTTCTGATTGATGCACTGCAGAAAAATTCATGAGAGATTTCAATTCAGGAGTTCATTGTGATTTTTCAAAAATTATTGTTTGTTAAGTTTTTCGTTAATTTTTTGAGGAGAGAGGGGGTGGTTATCCATAAAAAAGTTGAAAAAAATTTCAAAAGTTCAACCCAAGTCAAGCTTTTTACTCAATTTTTTTTTAGATTCCTGTTTACGTCCCTCTCCCTCCCCAAGAAAAATGATTTGTACTGTATTGAGTATATAAAGGTATAAAATATCTTTGAAAAAAAATGAAAATATATCAAAATTCTGTCAGACATGAAAATTTTTAATGAACCAGACTAAAAGGACTCGCATGTTTTTGAGGTGAATTATTATTTTTTTGATTCAATCCTGTTCTTCGAAAATTTATGAAGTGATCGAAACAAATTCTGAAATTGTAAAATGACATACATAGAATTTAGTATCAAAAGAAACAATAATACAACTTACTTACTGTTGCAGTTTTTTCCCCCAATTTTTTAACACAAATTTGAGATCCAGGTTTGAAAATTCAAAAAAATATTGGGATAAATTTTAAGATGAAAATTCTTTCTAAGTTCATCCCATGCTGGAGAATTCGAAAATCAGTATGGGATGAATATTGGAATGACAATTCATCCCAAATTCGTTCCAGGCTTACGAGTTCAAAAAAATCTCAGTCTTAAAAATGGGGGAAAATCTTGGAATGAATATTATGAGATTAAATTCGAAATTCAAGTTGATATTCGAACTTAAAGTTACAAAAAAAAAGACCTGAAAACGAAAAATTGCTGGCTTGAAATTTTCAATTTTTGAAAATTGTTGTCCTCCTTCTTCCTATCCCATCCACAGTTCCAATATTCTAAAATAAAACCTATTCTGCCACTCGAATTTTTCAGCTTTTTAAAATTTGGAGCCAACTTGGAGAGCCCTCCTCCTTCCCATTTCTACATTCGAGACTCCAAAACGAAAAATTGACTGTATTTTTACAAATTAGATTTTATTTTTTAATGGCATGAAAAGATTTACGTGAAGTACTTAATTACTGTTTATGAATTTTGAATTTTAGAAACTGGAAACTTTCTCTTTAAATTAGCCATGTGAAAAATAAGAATTGGGGTGACCTAACACTTTAATAAAATTGTGGACAAAATCATCGAATGGTTCCAAATTAAAAGCGCAGTTGAACTGATATGGAAACAGCCCAGACGAAATTTTCAAGTAAAGAAATCCAAGAAGGATGAGTGAGATTAATGTAAGACAAAAAAGTTTTTAAAATGTTGGAAAATTTATAATTTTTTTCTTTTGCAAAAATGAAGTTACCTGATCTATTTTTTGATTCGAGTTTGGAAATTATTCAATTTTTCAGTGAGAGGAGGGTTGCTAGTGGACGAATTTGTCGAGAATTCAGCCCAAATACCTGGAGGAATAAACTTGAATTTTTGGTTTTCAATTTCTGTACAAATTCTGCCATAGACGCACCCAAGGGGGGAGGGGCGTGAATTGAGCCCTCCTCTTCCTAAGCTCAGAAAAAGGATTTTTTATGGCAAATATATTCAATAAGTAAGTGCATTTTTTTGCTTTTCAAACAGTATTTTTTCAAAAAAAAAATCGCCTTCGCTTCGTTTGGGCATTATTTGAGTCATTTTATTCTAATTTTTGACAAATTTTTCAGTCAAAAATCATCGATTTCTCAATAAATTCCCGATTTGTCGGAAAAATTAATGATTTTTGACTGACAAATCCGTAAAAAATGACTAATCTGAAATTTTACCCCCTCACTCTATTTTTCTCAAATTCTCAGCTCCTCCCTTAATTAATTTCTGGATGTGCCTGTGAACTCTGTAAATGTTTTTTTTTTCGAAACTTTAGTACCCACATATTTCTAAGAATGATTTCGATTTATGTTAATGTTGATATGATGTAAGAAGACCTAAAGCTGACTCAAATTTTTAGAAAAAAGGAAAATTGTAAATTTTTCTTGTTTTATCAAAACCACAATTTTTTCTCACCATGAAAAGAATTTCTAATTCTTCAGTGTGGAGGAGGAGAGCAACTGAATAATATTTCTGTCATTCTTATTTTTGAAAAGTTTCAAGATTCTAAAAATTCGAGCCAATTTTGGATTTTTTTTGTTCAATAATAATTCTTTTAGAATTTGGAAGTTTACCACTCCTACTTCATACAATATAGAAAAAAAATGAGGAAATGATCAGGAAAATTTTGAAATGAAACTGAAACTTTTCGAAATTCTAAAAATATAAGATAATGTTTTATTTTTCTTCTCTCACGTATTTTATCTCATACCAAAACCAAAGTTGTTATAAAACGTGGAAAAAATGAAAGAAATTTTAAACTTCTCTAATTTCGAAGTAACTTGGACCAACTACGAATTTCATCAATCTGCAATTTCGGTTCATTTTGATAATTTAGAAAAAAGAAATACCGCATGTGTCATTCGATATTGTAAATAACGTGTCCCTTTGAGTCTTCCAATCGGCAAACCTATTCGCATTAAATTCGGGACTGCTGCGTCGTCGATAGACGACGATAAACACTGCAGAACAATGATAGAGAATTACAAAAAATTGGACACAAGAAGCTGGAAAAATTACGTCTCTTGAAATGACCTAGCCGAAAATTGTTCGGCCTTGTCTACCACTCTGCTTTATTCAATTTCTAATCACAAAACTAGATTTTCTATAGCTATTCGGTCGTCTTCGCCAATATTCAAGAAAGCTATCGTCTTATCGATATGTGTATACGAATATTGCACGCACTACGTCGCCCTTTCTGTTACCGCATTTTCAAACCCCTTCGATTCTATTTGCAATTACATCGGAATCCGCACGCAGAGACAATAAGCGTACGAGCATTTAATTTTCATCGTAGTAATTGGCAAACTCTCTATAATCTGTATAGCCTATGCAACGTAAGCGTAAGTATATTATTGCGCACAATACTCGCGTGAACGTAATAATCATTAAACCAGTACTATATTATTACATCTGTTAATACGCCAGCGATCGCAAAAATAATCCACCGGGGACGAATTAAATACGCAAACATTCTCCAACAAGTCATAAACGATTACATTATGAATTGTCGTCTTTTTCATTGTTTCATTTCGGTCGTAAAAATAACGAAAGGAGAAAGAAGAGGGAAAAAATTACGAATAAAATATGAACGAGGACTCCGCCGTGTATACTTTGCTCGGTCGAAGGAGAAAAAAAACATCGTCGTTGTCGTCCTTTCGGCTCATCGTAAGTGTCGATTGTGGATATTTGAAACCCTTATTGTGGAGAGGGCAAGCAGTAAGGGGTCTTTTAACACCGAGACGAGTAAAAAAATTAATAGCTCGTTATGGGTAAATTTTTATGAACGAGGCGGATCCTTTGTTGTGCTTTTGCTTCACGAAAAATGTGAAGATATTGGTATCAAAGATAGAATTGCCTTTATGCTCGATGTCTGAAGAACGAAAAAGGTTTTTGTACCTCCTCTTGCCATCGTTCTGTCGAAAAATAAAGGCATGAAATGCCTACGAATAACGTTGGGAAAGAATCGCATATTTACGGCGTTTGGGTATGCAAATTTATTAACATGCTTGATTTTGTTTACCGAGTAGGCCCACGTTGAAAATAAGAAATTCGCATACGTGAAAATTATTGTAGGTTGTAATTTGATTAGAAAGCTGAGAATTGGGAAAACTCGAGCAAGTTCGATGGAAATTACAAATTTCGTGTGAAAAAAATATTTTTTCAGAATGGTAACGAGGGGGGGGGGGGAATGTCGAATGAAAAATTCTACTGAAATATGCATTGAATTGAAACACGCTGATTTATTTTTTTATGAAATCGTTGGAAATGATTGTCAATTTTAAAATAAAATTTTCGATAATTTCAATTCACTTGCGAATATTTTCATTATTTTATTCCTAAATTTTAAATTTTTACGTTCGACATTTTTCCGAGGAAGATGAAATAACTGCAAAGTTGACATTTTGACATGAATGAGAGTTGATGTGATTTTGATGGTCTTCAAAACTTTCTAGGTACTTACCTTGTATGTAATTTATTTGTATTGAAAATTTTACATTTTTGCGAAAAAAAAATTCAAGTCAAGAACAATCCTATTGTACCTTACTGAAAAAATTCCAACGATTAAAGTACGTGTAGAAAAATGTTAGAACTGAGTGTAAAAAATTGGAGAATTTTCGTTGATCAAAAGTACAAAAGTAGCGATAAACATTGTTGAAAGTTTTGGAAAATTTTCGAAATACAAAATAAATTGTGAAAATTGAGTAACATTAACAAAATTTTAATGAAATGCAATTCAAAATCTACAAAAAGTTCGTTAAAATTTATCAGATTATTTTAGAAGTTATTGAATAAGTTGAAAAATTAGGAAAATTGATTAAAATTTTACTAAATATTGTAAAAATCAACTCAAATTCAAAATTAATAATTTTCTCGTCATAAAATTGACTAATTTTTAGAGGAATTTTAGGCGATTCCCCCCCCCCCACGAAGTTTGTATTGGCATCAAAAAAATACAAAATAAGGGAAAATCCACGAAATTCCACCAAAAAAAACTTCGAAAAAATCGAAATTTTAGAATGAATAATATTTTGTTTTTCTGAAAATCATGTTGTTGAACGTGCGTATAAAATATTTAAAACTGAATTATTTTTCGTTTTTGAAAATTACAAAATTCCCTAAGTTTAGCCCTTGCTTTGCTACAATGTACCTATGATGTATTAATACCTTGATTCTAGATCCATCTTAGATCACAAGTGAAAAGCAGTGCTTGCAAATTTTGATTTGTCTTCATCAGAACTGATGTTGAAAAAATTGAATTCCTTCTCCATCCCTAAAAATTTGAACATTTTGAAGTGAAATAAAATGTTTGCATTTTCAGAAACTTGATTGAAATGCGAGTCTGTTTTTGTAAGAGTGTTTTGAATGAGAGGTCTGAAAAGGAACGACTGGAGAATATTATTTTGGAAAACTGGGAAAAGTTGAGGAAATTTTTTCTTAAAAAATGGTGGCAATACGAGTAGGATTTCAGAAATATTTTGATTTTTTTTTTTTTTGGGGGGGGGGTCATTAAATTTAGGATATTTTTAGATGTCAAAATAGTTACACGAAGTTTCATTTTTTGATTTCAATTCGAACCCTCTATTATTTTGATTTGCATATTTTGAACTAATTTTCGAATCGTTCTGTTCAGTTTTTTTTTTTTTTTCGATGAATTCGTACTTAATATTTTTCACCATGTTATTGAAAAATTTTAGTTCCGTTTTGAAAAATTCTATTCGAAATTATTTTCTTCAAAAATTTTTTCTAGCCATTTTAAGTAGATGTAGCAAATTAAATGATCTTCTATCAACGTGATGTTTTTTTTGAATGAGGGAATTTCCAAAAACAAATATTTTTGAGTGAAATTCATTTCTCTTTTTTTTTTTTTTACTGACCTCATTCGGTCTCCTAAAAATAAATTTAACGTAATATTTTTTTGTTCAATTGTGATTTTTCGATACTGAAGAAGTATTTTTTTGAGTAGGTAGGTAATTGTTTTTTCAAAAGAAAGTATAGAATCAGTTTTTTAGGTTTCGATAATTTTTTTTTATCATGTGCATAGTCGATAATTATTGCTCAACACACATATCTACAAAATAATTTTTTCGTTTTTTAATTCTTTCATCTTCAGTTTTCTACTTGTTTGATCAAATAATGTGTGAGAAATATATTTTCTAAATTTTGAGCTCTCTTACAGCTCTATCGGTGGCTTCTGACATTAAAAATTTTGAGAAATTTCATTTTTGATATCGTAACTTCGCGAATGTTATTTAGAATTCGTTGTATCGAAATATTCAACTTTCTCATTTCGTTTTCATTGAATACCTTGGTCGCCATCTATTCAGTCCCTTGACCAGCTGAGAAACACTACGAGCCTTCCAGATGACGCTGCATACCAGCTTATATTTCTCTTTGCTATCGATAGATACCGCATCCAGTCTCACCACATTCAATTCTCTAGTCAGTTGGGTCTGTTTTATTCATATGCATGTATTTTGTCGAAATTTTGTTAATTGAATGAGAATTTTTTCAAAATGAACATGTCAACCCCCCTCGAACAATTTTCGAATCTCTAATTCAGCCACGAATCACGTTGTGGTATTTGATTAAATCAGTTCGTGTATCTGTTAAGGACACGTGACAATGAATGGTTAAAATGTCACCTCATGGTGAATTTTTTCAATTAACGCACGACCTCTGGCGGTAATTACTCTTTCATATTCTAAAATTTCAATCAAACTTCGTTGTGCAACGAATTTATGGTTCAAGTTCATATCAAAGCGTCTGTGTGCCATCGTCTGAGTGGTTCTTTATTGGTATTTTCCTATTTTAATAATCGAATGCCGCGAATCGTGTCATCTGTGCGGTGCATATCAAAGTCGCCAGGGCAGACGCGACGATTTTCTATTTTTGTTTGATGTCATTATGTAAATAAAATGACACGAAGCAAAACACACAGATGAATAATTATCGGGTAATTACATTGACAGTTTGATATGATCTCGGTTCTCGAACTCGAAATTAGCGTTGGAATTGAAATACTCGTCGTAATCGTTTATATCGTGGGCTTGAGTGATAGAAGCAGATAAGGTCGACGTGAGTGGATAAGTTTGAGAACAGATTTATCTCAAAAATGTTAGGATTTTTTCAGGTGCTTTTAACATTCTTTTTCTATTTTCAACCTGATATAATTATGAGATAATATGTTTAAGTTGCAGGATTTTGCTTCAAAAAGTTAAAATTGAAAAATTCTATAAAAATTGTTTCATCTAATTTTTCATGCTGAAAAAATTTTAAAAATTTGTTCTATACTTTTTAAAAAATTACAAAATTCATCCGAAAAATCAAACTTTTTTTAAAGTACATACCTAAAAGTGAAATTTTGTAATTGTGCCCATTTTTATTAATAATTCTTTCCATTTCTATAGAAAAGGCCGATACTTAATATGTGACCCTGCCATAAAGAAGGGACCTCGTGTAAAAAAATTGATGTTTTTTGGTTCAAATGACACCAAATCTGGACCAAACACATAAAAATAAAGACATCGATTTTTTTTTTTTACATAAGGTCCCTTCTTTACGGCGTGGTTACATATTCTTTTTTTAAAAAATCCTAGCCAAAAATTTATAGAATTGGAATTTTTTCTTATTTTTATCAAAATACCTTTTGCGAGTTGAAAAAATGTGAAAATTAGTATGAAAAATTTATCGTAGGAAAATTATTGATGAAAAATTAAAACATGAGTTGAAATTTAGTAATTTACTCCCAATTATTTATATTTCAACTTAATTTCATGAGGGAAGAATCATTTTATGAATTGGAACATCTGTCCTCCCCTTCTTTAAAACCGAATTAAAAGGATAAAAAATTTCAACTTTTTGATTTTTTTAAACAAAAACGTTCTATTTTCAAATTATGGAACACCTCTCGATTTTTTCAAGTTTGAAAACTTGGAAAGGGAAAAACGTAAGTTAATGAAATAAAATTGAAAAAAAAAAACGTAAATATTTATGAATCTTTAACAAAATATGAAGGTAGCATAGTACCTCATCATTGCAAGCAATAAAAAATTTTCTTGATTTTTATCGAATTTGAAAATTTTTGAAAATAATTCATTACCAGGGGATTTTTTTCAAGGTGACCGTTTATCAAATTTGCGGTTCAATTCGGTCGTATCAGCTCAAAAAGTCTAAAAAACTTGAAGATATCATTTGAAAAAATATAGTTTCCCACAATCAGACCTGGCTGCAAAGTATTTGTTGTATCCCGATCCCCTCCCAATTTTTTCAGGTAGGAATTTTCAAACATTAAAATATTTTTTAAAAAAATGTATTTTCGGACATTCAAATTTTTTTCAAATGGACTTTTTGGGGCGAGGCGACGGAGAGAAAGAAAGTTTCTTCTCACCCCCTTCCCCGGAAATTCTCCTAGTATTTGAAGTCTATGTATTCACGTTCCCTTTCTCCAAAAAAGCTCCTGACTGACGTCATTAGTTAGAAAAGGTATGGTGAATTTTTTCTCAATTTTTTTACCCATCAGGAAACACTGTTTGGGTGATTTATCTACAAAATTGGAAAAGGATTCATTAAATTCTTTCATTAGACCTTTTGATGTTTTTATACTGAGTAATAATTCCGGTATAATTTTTTCAAAATTTCTTCTTGAGGCTTTTTTTGATTTTTTTTTCTTTAAAAAACGACGTAAAATGTACTTTGCGTTTAAATTCTGAAATTTCTTAATTCGAAGCATTCAAAACCCGAGTTTCATCCCTCAGACGAACCTTTCTTGGAAAAAAGTTAACATCATCGTGAAAATACAAATATGTATAGATACGTAAATCCCACCTCGCCATTTTCTGCTCTCATCATCAACCCAGATTTTAACCACCTCGAATGACTTTATTACCTTGTAAATAAACTACGCTTTCACACCACTTGGAAAAATTTACAACCTCGAACCGTCATCGCACGTACCCAAACGTATCTCGACGTATAAATACAAACACATAGGTGTATTGTATACCTCGAATCGTCGACCAAGGAAAAAAAATCACCGTCCTTTTTCCCTTCCTTATCCAGTCACCTAATCCGTTCATCGGCTCGATCCTTTAAACATCACGGCGATCCGCGGACTCCTGCTAAGAACCCCCATTAGGATACCGAATCGAGCATACCACCATCAATATTCGACGGTACGTAAGGCAAAACAGAAGGCATACCGCTAGAAAATATTCAAAAGAAAACAAATACCTAATCTACACGCAGGTTATAACGTATAGATACAAATAAATGTTTGTGAATTGTCACGTTAGCTCGGGCACATGGAATCTGCGAGAGCGGGGCAGAGAGGGCGGATAATCCGTAACGGGCGCGCGGACTTGGAAGTCGCGGATCTGTCGAGTCTGGGTTTGAAAATTACGAAAGTGTTGAATCCTGATGTAGCTGCGAAGGCATAATAAAGGTAGGATTAACCCAGGACAGACACTTTAAACTAGACTATAATTTGCTATCGTGACAGTTTATAGGATGCGGAGATGTCGGGGAGGGAATAAAAGAACCAAGAGACCTGTATAAGAATAAAGGTTAGTCCTAAGTAAACACTGAATGTTTAAGTCGTAAAAGCTATTCAGACTGACACATAAATTTTAACACCGCTTATAGGTATACCATATCGGTATATATCAAAAGATTTTCCTTCACTCTGGGTTTCTCTCTCTCTCTTGCACAAAAATTCTTTTTTCTTTAGCATTTTTCCGAAACCTCTGACGAAGTTCGTATGAATTATGAAGACACTTGGCTAAAATGGTTTGTAATCTGCTGGAAGTAAATTTTCGGTATCAATGTGACAAAACCGCGGTCACCACAAAAAAATGACGACGAAAGTAAAAACCTTGAAGTTGACAAGAAAACTCGTAAAATGATTCTTCAAACAAATTACACAGTCCGTCGTGAGAAATGCTGTTTGAAATCACGGTGTCTATCGAGCATGAAAAACATGAAAAAGCATGCATTTTGATCATTTTACTTTCAGTTTTTAAATTAAAGAATTGATTTTAAATTCATTTTTCAACTTAATTTTTTATTTAAAAAAATTTGTCCTCGCTTCTCTCGAGCAGGAGCAGGGCTTAAACATGAATTCGGATTCGAATAAAAAAGTCCGAAATTCGTATCAAATGGCCAAAAAAAGAAATCTCAATCAAAATGAAAATGATCCGGAAAATAAAGTCAAAATTAGAATATGTACCCTAAAATATTTTACAATTATTATAAGAATATTTACGATAATTTATCGTAATTTTTGTAATATTTACTGTAATTTATAGTAATTGGCCGTAATTATTGAAATATTTATTGTAATTTACCGTAATTACTGAAACAAATTGGTAATTTACCGTAATTATTGAAATATTTGCTAGTAATTATTGATTTATTTACAATAATATATCTACAGTAATTATTAGAACATTCAGTGTAATTTACCACAATTACTGAAATATTCACGGCAACTTACCGTAATTATTGAAACGTTTGCGGTAATTGACGGTAATTACCGAAACGTTTATAGTAATTAACCGTAATTACCAAAACGTTTATGGTAATTTACCGTAATTACTGAAATGTTCAAGGTAATTAACCGTGATTACCGAGACGTTTACAGTAATTAACCGTAATTACCGAAACGTTTACGGTAATTTACCGTAATTATTGAAACATTTACGGTAATTTATAGTAACTATTGAAATATTTACGGTAATTTACCGTAATTATTGAAACGTTTGCGGTAATTTACCGTAATTATTGAAACGTTTGCGGTAATTTACCGTAATTATTGAAACGTTTGCGGTAATTTACCGTTATTATTGAAACGTTTGCGGTAATTTACCGTAATTATTGAAACGTTTGCGGTAATTTACCGTAATTATTGAAATATTTACGGTAATTTACCGTAATTACCTAAATGTTTGCGTTAATTCGCCGTAATTATTGAAATATTGACGGTAATTTACTCCAATTACTGATATTTACGGTAATTTACCGTAATTATCAAAATTTTTACTATAACACGTTGTCTACCGGAGTACCGGGCATGAAAATCATGAAAACTGCACGAATCTTCATTTTCTCAATGCAATAGACACCATGGATGTTCGGTAAATGTTTTCTTTAGGCATAACATTTTCCATCCTGATCACGAGAAAAATTGGGGGGAAATTCCATTACTCAAAGATTTATCGCAATTTCAATTTCTTGTTTTGCATTTTTTTTGTGCATTTTTTGATGAATTTTGACAGCTAAAATCGAATTTCTGGGCAAAGGAACACTCCTAAAGAAAAAAAAAATGAATGAAAATAGATTGCAGAACGTCAAGTTTTCTATCTGTAGAGTCCTATTAGTTTTTTCTTAAGAGGCTTAGATTTCAAGATATTTCGGTTCGAAGTTCTACTTTTTTTTCAAAAAAATAAGCTCTTAAGAAAAATCCAATGGGACTTTGTATAGGAAATTTAACACTCTACAATGTTGTATTCATTTTTTTTTTTTCAGGAGGTTTGCTTTGCCCAGAAAATCGATTTCAAGTGTCGAAAATTATCAAAAAAAACTGCAAAACAAGACATTTAAATTGTGAAAAATTCTCGAATGATGGAATTATTTTACTATTCTTTTCGTGACCAGGACGAAAAATACTACAAAAATCACTCATTAAACTTCAAACAGCATTTCAAAACTAAACGTCGACCTGTGTTATCAATGTGTACTTTCAACCTCGATCGAAATATTATCTCGGCCACGATCCTATTTCGAGGCCTTTTTTTTCCAACCGCAGTATTTTGTCACAACATAGCCGCTACCTTCCACCCCCCCCCCCCCCTCGACCCCCGTTACGATCAATCAAACGGTCTGTAATCATTTTTCACCGAATAAGAGTCCCGATGGGATGGAGGGGCACACGCTACGATCCCTTAGCGGTCTCACGTGCTCTTTTATAAAGAGCCCCGGTCTCATAGTGCAAACAAAACGTTAGGTTGGCGGGTCAAAGGCGGAATATTGGTGCAAGGAAGATTTCTACCTGGATCCGTTAAACAGACCAGGGTGGTCGGCTTGTTAAATCGTATGAAATATAATCTGCTCGTACACAATGATTCGCTGACGGCAGCGATAAAAATCACATTTAGTCGGCCGCGATTGTAATAGCGATGGGCTCGATTTAATCGAGAGAGGGGGCCAATATACCCCGAAGACTGGCGAAAACGAATACAGATATCGTCACCGCAGTAATCCGTAATTATTTACGCGTAAATGTGCTACCCGAAGCAATATCGTAAAGTTTATTACCATCGGTGAGGATTGTGGCGAAATCGTAGCCAACTCGGAGAAAGAGATTATCGCTGAATATACGAGAGCTGAAAATATTTCGTGGAGAAATCCAATTGGAGTTTTTTTTGGGGGGGAGGGGGCTTGGAAAATTCATCGCACAAATATACGGATCTAGTATGGAAATAAAAATTCACGATAATTTATTTCGCAGAAATGCAGCCAAAAAAAACACCGAGTTGAGCTTGCTGGGAAAAAAATACTCGTATAATAAGACTCGAGAAATTTAAGATATCTTCCTTCAGCATTCCGCAACTTTCTCTATTTAATCGTTATATTCTGGATAGAAATTTTTTTCACAGTGATTCGGCCGGTATAATAAAATTTTTCTTGCGAAACCCACCACGAAACTTTTCAACCATAAAGAAAAATTTTCCGTTGCGTTGGTATAATTATGTATAATGCGAATACGACGATACATACGATGGCGTGCTCGCAGACGCGAAATATTTACTTTACGATGATGGCCGATCGGAGCTTTGGAATATGAACGTCTCGACCAACATCGATTGCTTGTAGTTTGAGATGGTAATTTTACGCGAATTTATAACGCCAAATTCTCATATTCTCGTTTCATATGTATAAGTATATTTTTCTAGCGAAAAAGAACAGCAGATAGACATTGAGACGAACGAGCGAATAACCGAAGGAAAGAAAAAGATGAAAGTTTTTATGGCATTTGTTGTAAAATGATTTGATGTTGGGTCGATTGGCGACGAACGACTGCGGAATCTTTATTTGAAAATTATACCGGCATAATTGCTGGGAATTTTTCAACGGTTGGCGAATTTGTTGGAAATTTTTGGAAAAAAATTGAATGGGAAGATTTACGTGAGTTTTGTGGTACTGACGTCGATAGAAATGTTTTGAAGGGCTGGTGTTGAAGAAGGGAGTGGTGGTACGTATGATTTTGACCATAGGTTTGGATCGATTTTTTAAACGTATGTATCATTTTACAAAAATGTCTGAAAATTGAAACGGCTTCAGGATTTTATCGATTTTATTTTCTGTATAATTTTGGAACGGTTTACTTCATACATATTTCAGAAAATCAAGTAAATGTGTGGGCCTGGATATGGAAAACACCCATAAATATCAAAAATTGGTTTTTAAAGTGGGAACTGATTTTGGGTCATTCGGAAGGGTGGAATTGAGGGAAAACCTCGACCCAAAAACCAATTTTTGGCCCCTAAAGATGATTTCTATATCTAGACTCACCGAATTTTTGGTTTCCAATTTCAAGCCTTGATGAAGTGATAAAGGCATGCTTACTCCTTATTTTTTTTGAAAAATTCTCAAAAAAAATGAAGTCTTTTGAAAATTACTTACTTGAAAATTTGACGAAAAATAAAAACTTCAAACCTTTCAAATGGAAAATCCTATAGAATGGGTCTTTTTGATTTTAGGTTCAAAAAAATATACTTAATAAAATTATTTTTAAATGAGGAGATACTTATTAAATTTTCAAAGTGATTCAAATTGGAGAATCGTAATTATATGGGCCAAAAAATAAAAATAAAAAAGGCATGATTTACGAGGTGTAATGATAAAAGTCATGAAAAGACTCCAAACTTCATGATATCAACTCGAAAATGAAAATGAAGGCTGGTTTGAAAAATGGAGGACATTTCGCTTTCTCCTCTAGTAGGTAGTGACCGAATTACATGTTTTTTATTGAGCAAATCAAATTTTAGTCAGAGATGATATTTTTTTGAAAAAAATTTGGTATAACTAAAATTAGAAAAAATACATTTTGAGTAGATTAAGATGCGTTTAAAAATAATTTAAAATGTATGTAAATATTTTTTTTAATTATAAAATTCTTCATTTTGATTGAAAATTGTCACTATCGAATTTTAGACAGAATTATTTTTGAACAGTGCAGTGCTCTGATTCGGTCTGATTTCTTCTCGTCATTATTTTATTTATAGAAATATATTTTTTCAATTTTCCTGAGGAAAGGTGTATTTATCTCCAAAAGAGGTCTAAAATTTCACGATAATGTTGTAAAACTTCAGGAAATTTTCTTGGACTTTCAAATCATGCTCAAATCATACTCAAAGGTCAATTTTTCAATCTTGAAGTTAGTTAATTCTTTGTTATATGAATTTATTTTTCCAAAAATGATTCATTTTTTTTTTATCAGTTGACTTACCTATGTTGGAATTTTTTTCAAATTGAAAATTAAACATTGGAAGATCCTTGGCAAAATTATTTTTTGAAGAGGTATAAGTAGTTAATGAAAAGGAAAGAGATGAAATGGCTTGAATGAATGGTAAAGAACGAAAGGAATTCAGCATTATTGAAGACGTGCAAAAAAGTTTCGACTCTCAGAGTCTCAGATAGCATTTTTTCTGATTTTTCAATTGTAAAATATAATTTTTCCAATTTTCTTTCTATAAAATTGTTCGTTTAGAAAAACAGCTGATGGATATTTCTATTTTTTCAAATTTACTATTCTTACTCAATTTTCCAGATCAAAAACCGGGGGGGGGGGCTTGCTATTCTGCCTTGATGAAATATTCGAAAATTTTAGTATTAAACAATGATTTTTAATACGTTCATAGAATTTCAACTTTTGAAAATTTGACTGAAAATTATGCAACATTTTTGGTTACAAAAAGACGTATCTTAGCAATATTTTGAAATAATTTTCAAATGAAATGGAAAAATTTTGCATGAATTCTTCCTTTATTCCTCTTTCACCTTCACCTATCCCTGATTTATGAAAAACAACTAAGCTTTTCTTTTTATAATGGTGTCTACTGGAAACTGACGAGAAAATCAGAAAATGGCTAGAATTTTGATGACTTTACTGCAAAAAGAAAGAATTCCCAACATTTTCATCTTCCTTGATTTTTTTAATCAAAGTACCTACTGAAAAAAGTTCTTTTTGGGGAAAGCTGAATCAAGAAATATGACTTGAAAATGGTAAGACACCCCCCCCCCAAAAAAAAAAAAATCATATCCAGTAGACATCATTCAAAATTTTTATTTCCATGCAAGTTTAATTTTTTTCATTGAAAATTGATTTTTTCGACTTGAATTTGGTTTCTTGGTAGGGAGGAGGGGAAAATGTGATTATTTCATACTTTTGAATTTTTTTTCGTAGTTTCTTTATTTTTCATTTCAGTTCAATTTCTACAATTTTTGCTAAATTCTTACGTATTATTTTTTTCAGGCATGTGTCGGGCCATTGCAACAATGCACGAAGTCCATGGAAGGAAAAAAATCGATGAAATGGTGAGTGTAATTCTTCCGTTTTATTTTTCCCGTAAAGTGTAATTTGTCTGTGTAGAATTTGAGTGGAAATGTAAAAAAAAAATATGTTTTTATTGTCCATTTTGAGCTTAGCTCATGGAATGATGCAATATTCTAAGTGAATCTAATATCAAAACTTTTGCAAACGAAAAAAATTGATACGTTTCTAAAAATTGGAATTATTCATCTGTACTATTTATCTAATCCTCTGCAAAAAAATTAATGAAAATTCAAGTTCTATATTTATTCAAAATTTGAAACATTTTATACAATTT
The DNA here is from genome assembly GCA_038380155.1 of Pseudococcus jackbeardsleyi. NCBI lineage: Eukaryota > Metazoa > Arthropoda > Insecta > Hemiptera > Pseudococcidae > Pseudococcus > Pseudococcus jackbeardsleyi. The sequence goes on from CM076242.1 coordinate 9,267,502, forward strand.
TCAAATTAGATTTACCTCCACAAAACTTCTACTCTGCACCTTTCCCTCTCGAAAACTTTCTACTATTCGAAATTCCTGCAAACAACCATAACTTTAAATACCTCCTTGCAAAAACAAGGTAATAACCTCACTTACGAGAAAACCACTGCTACATACCGCGTCAGGAAAAATTCCACTCGGTGCAAACCGCAAAGCAATCCGTCTTTTATTGCAATTGAAAATAACTCTTGCCAAAGTTCACCTAACCTCCTCGTATATTCTCGGTCTGTTCCATACCGAGTGCATAATGCACACCGATTCCGAGCCATAAAACATATACAAAACGACCAGAACTGTGACGGGTGCAATGGCAGCAGGCAGAAGGTAACAGCAACATTGTAGTTTCAACGACCGCTGAAAATTTCACCGCATTACAATATTGTATTATAACTTAGTACACATATCGGTATTACCATTTAAATGGCGATACGAAGTTCGAAAAAAAAAGTACGAAATAAGTATGTACTCGTATATGCTGTCGTAAAAATTATACGTACGTACCGCCAGCATAACTGCAGGTGAAGAGTGGGTAGGTACGTCTGTAGTACTACGAATATACATAAGAAATCATTCTCTCATTACGGTCGTAGTATGTTATGTAGTACAATGTATTTCCATAAACGTATCCTTCTTTTTGCCTTTTCCTCTTCCCTTCGGCTGTATTTCTCTTTAGTTCCCTTTTTTTTCTGTTTATGTCTCTCTTACGTATCCATATATCGTAATGCATAAATAATACAAAAAGATGAAGAATTCTCGTGCTGCATCTTATATGCTTGCTGTAATTTATTATTATACAGACGAAAAAACTTGACGAGGGAAATAATTGGTTTGAAGAACTTTATATTATTTTTACCCATTCTTGGCTGTATAGCTCCTTGCTCTGCTCTGGGACGACAATAAACGCGCGACAACTTTTACTCATTTCAGTGCACACGTACACTGTACCAGTGTTCTGCACTTTATGCGAAGTTTTGTTTTCTTCCTTTTTTCTTTGTCGGGTGTATCTCTTTCTCTAATACGTATCGTGTATATTATTTTGTATTTGCTACGTATTCATAAAGTTGGAACTTTGTAGACGTGGTTGTGGTTATACTCGGAGAAAATGTCATATCTTTTTATATTTATAACATTTTACGCTCGAGTACTCTTCGGGCTTCGACGCTTCTTTTTTTTCTGATCCCGTAAGTTTCGGAGGGCTTTGTCCCGAGGATTTTTCAGAAATTGGAAGTACAGTGTGTTCTGGAAGTTTGGTGCTGTTTGATGGCTGATTTTTAGATGAGGGCGATGATGTTGATGATTTTGGAAAATTAGTGATGGGAAAGGTCTGAATGATTATTGAAGGGGAAAATGGAAAATTTTGATGCTGAAAAAGTTATTGTGCAATTTTTTTTTTAAATTAGACTGAAAATTGATTGTTTTCTGTCGCTTTTGAAAATACGATTGGAAACAATTTTAATTTTATATGTTCGGAAAATCGTCTGTTTTCTACACTATTTTCGTTATGGTAACCTCCATTTTAATGCACAGGGGTTTTCAGTAGCTAGTTTCCGCTTTCATAATTGACTGAAGGTGTAGATTTCGAAATCAGAAATTTTTAAACAGCAAATTTTTTCAATTAAAGATTTTTTGAGCGGGTATCCGACCAGATACAATTGGAAACAATTTTAATTTTATATGTTTGGAAAACTGTCTGTTTTCTACACTATTTTCATTGTGGAAACTTCCATTTTAATGCTTCAGGGTCAGAGGTGTGACGAAGTAATGTGTTCTGGGAGTGTACCCCAAATTTTCTCAACTATTTTTCCTGTTTTTTCAAAAAACCAATTGATTTTCTTAAATTTTATAGTCTCTTTTTGAAAATTTCCCGGAGTGTCAAAATTTTCCAATTTTGAATTTATTTAGTGATAAACATTGATTTTGATCGAAAAAAATACTATCGAATTTACAACTTTTTAAAAAAAATTTTAAAATTTAAATTTTTTCAATATCATTTTCCAAGAAAAAATCCAGAACCATTTCAAGATTGGAATCAATATATGTGCGAAAAATGAAATTATCAGAACCAAAAAGGACTGTTTCAGAATTCAGACTAAGTATTATCTACTTATTTACCTGTTGGAAACCAGTTCAAATTTTACAACCAAAATCAACGGTGGCGTCGAAAGCTTTTTCGGGGCTGGTGCAGAATTTTAAAAAAAATGGAAAACCTGGAGGGTTCGGGGGGAGGGGGGGAAATGAGCCTTTTTTGCCCTTTTGCCTTGAAAAGATATAATTTATATACCTGATTGTGATTTTATCCATGGCCGAGCAAAACGAGAGCGAAGCTTCGAAAAAATTGAACATTCAATATGCTTCTTTTAAAAGATATCATGGGCTGATAGACCATAAAAATTTTGAGGTTGAAAAAAAATTTTCGACGACTATTCCAATATTATTAAAAGAAGAAAATTGCTAACTCACATGTTTTTGAAAATTCTGCTCAGTCAACATACTTGTACAAATATTATCATTTTGAGAATTTGGGTAAATTTATCGAGTCCAAGCGAAACGAGGACGTAAATTTTTGAAAAAAACATAGCTTCTGAAACCTGAAATTTCTTTATTGAAATTCGTGCTTTTTTTCTCTATACTTAGCTCCTCGTCTTTCAGAAAAAAACTGAAAAATGTTTGAAAATTCTTTTCAAGATTAAGGGCAATTTTTTTTCTTCATTTGAAAATATTCATTTGTTTGGGCTTTAAGGGTTGAGGATTTATGCTATCATTTTGAAAATGAATTGTGCAAAGGTAACTTACTGAGTCCTAGCGAAGCCATAGGCGATTTTTTTTTTGATATATTATCAGATTTTCCCAACTTTCCAAACCCAAACTTGGGAAAAATTGGGAGAAAGTCGGGAATCTCAACTTTTTCCAATTTTTTCAACTTTTTGCAACCTTTGGATAAAGATTCTTTTCAAAAAAAGACACTTTTAAGGAATTTGATTCTCTAAATCGCTGAATCACCCATCTCTAGTAATTTTTCAGCATGCTCTGAAGAAAAAACAAAAAAACAACCATTTTACGCTGAAATATGTGACCCTTCAGGGGAAAACCGATCTTATGTGCAAAAAACACGTTATCGAGTTACGATTACGAGCTTTTAAAGTTTGCAGAAAAATAGAGGTTTCTTTATTTTTTTCACAAAAAAAGGTCACATTTTTGCTCATAATAAATTCAATTTTTTAACGTACTGACTTTGGGTTGGTTTCTACTCAATTTTGAGGCCTCAGGGAACAAAATTCTGCGAAAAAGTGAGAATTGAAATTTTGACTGATAAAGTCGATTTTGTCTCGGAGGGTCACATTGCTTTTTTTCTAAAAATGATAAGAAACGACTATTTTCTAATGTTTAAAAAATTATCATTCTCCAGTTTATATTATAAAACAGATTTTCTCGAAATGGTCCCAAAAAATGCCATCACTTGGCATGAATTTTTTGCCAAAAGTATCTATATCGAATAATCCTTTTCGCATAAATTCAAAATTGAGTCGACGTTTGCTGACGAATCATATGACACTTGATTTTTTCAAAAATGTCATACTTAATCGGAAGCTATTTTGTGATTAATGAAAATAATTTCTGCAGAAAATGGGAATTATTTGACTATTAATTGACATACTTAAATAAAAATGACCAAAAATCAAAACTTTTAATCATTTTTTTTTTCTATAAATCCGAAACAGACCTAAACTTCCATTTCACTACAAAACGAAAAAAAATAAATAAACCTCTAACTTCAACGTAGGGCGAACATTTTCAAATACCTATTTGAAAAATTCGTTAGGCTGATTTACAATGAAAACATCTATCATGCTGATTCGAGCTTTCATTAGATAAACAAATAATCCTGTTTACTCGTAATTTTCCTTCTCAATATGAAATTTTTGACATTACCTCGCCCTGATGGTTAAAAAGATACACGCCACGCTGAGTTATTATGCCTTATTTTCTCATTTGCAAGCCTTTAAACGAATTTTTCAAATGAAATAATTTAATAGAGCAACAAATTCGAAACATGGAATAGTTAAAGGTTCCATGCTAAGAATCGGGGTCGAAAACACAACAAAGAAGCGTCCTAATTAGACGAACTTTATAATGATCGGCAAGTGATTTCTCGCTGTCGATACGCAGCTGAAATGGAAACTTTCCTGCGAGCTTATTGGTATTATTTCGTATTACGAATGATAATCATAAACACGTGCGGCACACCCGGCCATTTGGCACGGTTTTGAGAAACACTGCGATTTATACGAAAATGGGAGCTTAGATTGCCATCATTCGAGTGTGAAGGACATACACGAGTCATCAACTATACCGCTATATAGAGTAAGTACATTATAGGCTCGCTGTTCAGCGGTGGCCATGTGTACGACGAAGGAGAAAAAAAAACAACATCGACGACCATCCAGACGACGTTCAAGAATATTGGCCAAATGGAGCAACTTACGATGGTATGGCAAGAAAAGATGATACGGGAGACACACAAGGAGAAAAAAATCCAAATCCTAGACTCGAAAAAGGAAAAAAATTTCCGATTCGGATTACTCGACGAAATCGTCATTTTCTACGCAGCATCCCCTTTATATTGCGGTACGATTCGATGTGATAATGCCGCACCGCCTCGCAGCCATTCGGACAGATCACAAAATAGCCGCAAAGTAAATATTAATTTTTTTCCCACCCACCGGCAGTCGGCGCGGTGCGGAGAACGATGCGCAACAATCTATGAGAAAATAAATGATTTCGATCGTATTTATAGATTGTTACTTTAGATGGTGTGCGCTGGTTTGTTAGTATTCGAACAAGGCCCCCAACAAGATGCCGATGCAGTCTCCGTCTATAAGCAGTGACCAAACTATTCTATAATATGATATTATAAACCAGCCGACGAATGAGAAGGAAGGAAAAAATCGTTGTGCCCTGCTTCCCTGGCCCTGCACGGCGCGCACACACTACACCAGACCACCTACACCGCGTACCGAGCGAAATGCTCACTGTAATTAAGTCTTCGTACGTCTAATAACCTGTGATTATAATCAGGTCTCTATTGGTATTAGATTTTTTTTCCTATACCTATGTTTTCTTCGTCTAATTTTATATTTTATTTAACGCTAAACTAGCCGAAAAAATTCATCTTTCATCGTTACGCCGCATCAAAGTCATCGCGCGGCCACTCTTTAATATCGTACCACAAATACCGACCACTTACATACCTACCCAGGTAATTTCAAATTACCCCAGATGTGGAAATGCAATCCTATGGTAACCATGTCATCGTCAAGGAACTGATTCCGAAAACAGAAAAACAAATCATGTGTTTGATTGGAGGGTCTAGGAGAAGAAGGAAGGAGGAGATGGCGGTTTTCAACAGATCACAGAATTGTAGATTGGCGGACGTGCGAACGATTTTCTTCACCTCACACGATATTATTTTGCCAACCCTCGAGGTGTATCTTTGATGGAGTTGGAAAAAGTGATGAAAAAAGGATAACTGGGTGAAGATCTTCAAGGGTGGCATTGTTGCCGCCGAAGCCTTGAGAAATAAAATGGTCGGATTTAGGAGCTGTTTTTTGGGATGGCAAATTTCTGAGATGTGAAATTTTCATCATTAAACCAGCTTCTGATTCTTCTGAATTTTTTTTTCTTGGTAATCCCATAATTTCCAATTTTGACTTTGCATGTGTTTTCTGGCTAAAAATACAGGGAAACCCAAAAAATGATAAGAATTTTACCTTAAAGGAAACCAAAAATATGAATTTTCAGTGATTTTTACTGTGAAAAGTGAGAATTTTCAACAGTTTGCTCTTCCTTAAATTTTCCAACCAAAAGATTTGAAAAAATGGGATTTTTTTTTCAAAATCAAAAAAATGTGAAAACCTAGAAAATGACACGAATTTTTATTTTTTATGTTCAGTTAACACCATGCTTTGAAAAAAATTGCTGAAAATCAAATTTTATATTACTGCAGCTGGAATTTTCTGATAAGAAAGCCATATTTTTTCAATGTTTCATTTGAAAAAAAAAATTAAAAATAAAATGTGGAGAGAAGAGTAAAACTAGATGGAAAACTGAAATGATATTAGTTTCAGTTCCAGCTCCTGTTCCAATTTTCAAAACTTCTTAGTTCCAGTTCCTATTCGAGTTCTCAATATCTTTTAGTTCCAGTTTTGAATTCCAATTCCAAACACCAGTTCCATATTTTTTTTTTCAATTTTGATGGGTAAAAAATCCAAAATTTTCTGCAAAAATTTACTTCATATTTTTCCTTTTCTTTTCAAAATACAGTTTTTCCATTTATCATTCAACCTCAACACAAAATATTTCTGGGGAAAAGCTGAGTAGTAATCTTTTTTAGAAATTTCATGACTCCCGACTTCCTGAGCCTTGAATTTTTCTACAACAAATGAGGATGTTTTCAATTGGTTGAAATTTTTAAAAAATTTATAACACTAGGGATTTTCAATTGATGAGTTGTACTCACTGACATTTTTTATTTTCATCAGTTTTCAATCTATTCTCTTCAGAAAAATCATAAAGAATCACTTGTAAAAATTTGAAAAATCTAATTTGCTCAATTTTTTAATTTTTTCCTCGTTTGATGTTGCATCTTGAAAGTTTCTAATAGATAAAAATTGACCTTTGGTAATTTCATATGCAGGTAGCTTTTTCCAAGTTTTTTTCACCAACAATTCATAGACCACAATGACGTTTAAAATTTGATTATTTTTCATTAATATACAGGAATAATTGGAAATCCTTTTTCGCTTTAATCTTTCATTTTCGATAAAAATCCGAATTAACACCTTTTTTCCTTAAATTTGGAATTGAAAAATTAGTCATTATAATGTTTCGATTTTTCATTTTATTAATATAAAAATTACTCCAACTTTTTCAATTGATAAAATTGCATGATTGTCTAAATTCTGGTTCTTTGCTTCAATAAAACGAAAAAAAATTAAGGAACCTAAACCGTTATTTTTTATAATAAAAATGACCAAAATAAAATTTAAAAAAAAAAAACATGAAATCGAAACAATTAAAACATTTGAAACGGTAACCGCTAGACCAAAATTGATAATTTTTTCAATTTCGGTTTGTATTTCTGTCCTGGAATTTTTATCTATTCTTTGATTGCTTTAACTAAAATTTTTATCGAAGAACCTGTCCTTTCAGTTTTTTTCCACCTCCTTCTGGCAAGGGAGGGATCCCAACTAAAAATGATTTCGAGCCTAAACCAAAATTAATCAATAATAATAATACATCATGAAAAAACCTCATACCCAAAATCTCAAGCGCTGAAATTCATTTCTTAAATTTTGGCGAATTTTTAAAATTTCAAAATTGCCTCATCGTCTTGAAAAATTTGAAAATTTGATCCGATTAACAGAAAGAGCTAAAATTTGATACACCCCATTTTCGGCCTCTCAAATCGATCAGAAGCGGTTTCTAGATGTTTTGGAGCCTCCAGAAAATTTTGGAATTCTCCTATGTTGGCGAAAAGCTCATTTGCTCATAAAGTGGTCCATATGAACTTCAGCACCTATTATCGCGAATTTCCAATATTAGGGACTTATTTGATCGGTTAGAGCAGAATGTTCCAAAATTGACGCTATTTCTTGGAAAAAATTTAATTTTTAGTCAAAAAATATGAATTTGAATTGACAGTTGCAAAATTTGAAAAATTCTGCTTTTTAATCAATCAAACATGTGAAACGCTTTTCGCTTCAGCACAGAAAATTCCAAGATTTTTTGGAGGTTCCGAAATGTCTTGAAACCACTCCCAATCAATTAGAAGGTCTGAAATAAGATATCCATCAAATTTCGGCTCTTTTTGCTGATTTGATCAAATTTTCATTTTGCAGGGTGTAAATTTGAAGTTTCAAAAATACAAAAAAATTTGAAAAAAAAAACACTTTAGCACCCGAAATTTCAGATATGGGGTTTCTTTTATTTCATTTTTTTTTGTTTGGGCTCAAAATTTCACTTCGAGTTAGAATACCCCTTATCAGCATTTCACTTCTTAAAATCACTGTAACTGTTGAATTAAGAAATCAAATTGAACGGTTTTATACAATGAAGCTTTCATTTGTGATTAAATGAAATAAAACTTGAAATGCTAAAAAAAAGTTTATCATTTCTCATTGAGCTGGGAAAACGGGAAAAGGTTGTCGTCCTGTCCAATTCACCTGATTCACCACCCTATTCCATACAATTTTCTTAGATCCGTTCGTACATTCTTCGAAATAACTTTTCGAGGAAAACAATAACACATTCTGCAGAATCGACCGAAGAAAGATACAGTCTTCATCTTCGTCCCTCGCAGCAGCTCCCGAACTATTTGGAACAGCGCGGCTGCCCTCAACTCACGTTAAGGTGGTCCTTTTTTTTATTTTTGGATACCGATGAGATCATAAGCGGACAATACGGCTGTCTGGGTATTATACTAATTTACATATAAATATTACTTTCGAATCGAATCGAAAGATCGTGTGTCTGTGCGCGATCGTGCGCATACAGAGGGGGTCCATCCTACCTCTCATCTTGCTCTTCGGTAAGTCGACTAAATGAAGATCTTAATAATAATCTAGTAACGTTGACAAGTAACAAACGTATACCGAAAAGTCGGGTGTAATGACGTAGTCGCCACTGGTTTATTTATCACCTTACCTCCTGAGGATTTTGTGTGGTTGCGTTGTTGTCTTTCAATACGAATGCACCACATTGGTACCTACGTATTTCATCCGGCCTAAACGGCATTTCGGTGGCTCCTTTTTGTTGTCTTGCTGTCCCAACCACCGTCACCATCCAAGCACTACAAAATACAGAATCGTCGTAATGATAAAGTGGTCGAAATTTTAGACCATACGAACAGAGACGTATAATCTGACACGTGGTATTTTAATATGGCACAGCGACCGGCCCGGCGCACGTTGGAAAATTCCGTCGACTAAACGTTTCGTTAGTATTTTTTAATGGTTCGAGGATTAGGCTAAAAGACAGTTTCGCCACCTTTTAATGAACGCTGCGTTGGTTTTTTTCACCTCCTATGGCAGCTGTTGCTGATGATGTGGCGGCCAGTCTCAGTCGGGAGATCTGAGACGACGACGGCGACAAGGAACTCGAGGGACTGTTGACTTTTGTAAAAATTGACCGTTCATACGGCGTAGGCAGATTTTTATTGATTTGTGGTTGTTTATTCATGAAACTGACTGCGTTTAGGTCTTGCTGGATGGTTCAGAGACGTCCGTCGTTGTCGTACGTGTGGTGAATGTCCGCCGCGGAGGTGGCGGCAAACATCTAGCGAATCGAACGAATGGTCCATGTAATGTCTAGCGTTTTACAAATCGATGGCGTCAGTGGTTATGGGCTGTCACCGTGTAACTATTCGTTATATGTACGTATATAGCGTATTGCTGACAATGCTCGTGTGCGAAGGGGGTTCTTCCATCTCTCTTTAGCTCGCTCCGGTCTCTATTTATGTCTAATTCGAAACCGTCGTCGGGCTTGTACTCGTTTACCTACGTTTAAGTGTTATGGTATATGTATGATGGAGATGATCATAAGAGGTGGTCGAGCCGTGGACCCTTTTTTTCCTCTTCTGTTCTTACCATTTTTTGGTGTGAATGTCGCCGGATCGAGGTGACCTTGGCTGAGGTGTCGTCCTCGTCGATGTCGTTTACGAGATGAAAGAGGAAAATGGTGTTAGATATTGATGTTTTGGTGCTGTGCTTACAGGGTTAGGCTGGGGGATGAGAATTACCCAAGATTTTGGTAATTTGGTCGGTTTTTTTACGAGCGAAGTAGCGTTAATTTGAAGACTTTATCGATACCAAAACTTATTTTTTCGATCTGACAAAGTCGTGGTAAATAAGGAGAGGATCTCATTGATAAATTCGAAAAAACTGTAATACTGCTGCAGCTGAATGATTTGCATACGAATGTCACTTTTTTTAAAAATCGAATCATCGTTTGAAGCTTTTTTTTTCATTTCGAAAATCTTGAGGATTAAATTTACCATAATAATTGAAAATTTTTCGATTTTTAAAATATTTACGGTAATTTGCCGTAATTTTCAGGATATTTACGGTAATTTACGGTAATTTTCAGAATATTTACGACAATTTACCGTACTTTTCAGGATATTTACGGTAATTTACCGTAATGTTCAGAATATTTACGGTAATTTACCGTAATGTTCAGAATATTTACGGTAATTTGCCGTAATTTTCAGGATATTTACGGTAATTTACCGTAATTTTTAGTATATTTACGGTAATTTGCCGTAATTTTCAGAATATTTACGGTAATTTTCATGAAAGTTGTGTTCATGAATAAATGAAAGTTGTGAAGTTTTATAACTTTATTACACAACATTGAAAATATCACATCGTAAGTAAGCTGAACTTAACTCATACGAGAGAGAATACCGAATGCGTGTTGCTACAATGACAACAGCATAGTATGACTTTTGGGCTCGTGGTTCCGCGACAGTAATTTACCGTAATTTTCAGGATACCTACGGTAATTTACCGTAATTTTCAGGTTACTTACGGTAATTTACCGTAATTTTCAGGACACTTACGATAATTTACCGTAATTTTCAGGATATTTACGGTAATTTACCGTGATTTTCAGAATATTTACAGTATTTTACCGTAATTATGAAAATATTTATTTTAATTCTCCGGAATTACTCAAACATTTACGGTAATTTACCGTAATTATTGAATTTTAATGGTAATTTATAGTAATTATCAGAATATTTACGGTAATTTCTCCTAATTTTAAGAATATTTGTGGTAATTTGCAGTAATTATTAAAATGTTTACCGTAATTTACAGTAATTCTTAGAATATTTACAGTAATTGACCGTAATTGCTGAAAAATTTACAGTAATTTATTGTTATCATCAGAAAATGTTGGATAATTTTCCGTAATTATCGAAAAAATATATTTACGGTAACTTACCATAAATATTGAAATATTTACTTTAATTTAGTTACTAAAACATTGACGGTTATTTTCTGTAATTAACAAAATTTCATCATAATTTTCAATAATGAACGGTAATTATTATCAAAATTTTTACTATAACATGCTGTCTACCAAGCATGAAATCCATGAAAAACATGAAAATAAATAGCATGAATTTTCATTTTCTCCATCCAGTAGACACCATTGTCGTCTTACACCCACGAAAATAATGGAATGATTAGTGAAAGTGATTTTTATCCTAAAAATGATCTCACCCTGGAAAGCTAAAAAAACAGATGCTCACTCATTCTAAAACATTGAAAAGTCACTGATAAGTGATAAACAGTCAAAATTGCAGCACAGAAAACACTGCTAATTTTCAAAGATTTTCACTGATTTTTCAGTGAATTTTCACTGACTGTCGGTGTTTTTCCACTGAATTTTTCAGTGAAAATGTTTTACTGATTTTTTAGTGAAATTTTTTCACTGATTTTCTCATGTGCTGCAATTCTGGCTATTTCTCGGTGACTTTTTATAATTTTCACTGATTTATAAATGAGAGAGTATGATTTGTAAAAATGATTTCCATTTTGAAGGTGATCTCAATAAAAAAAACTTTCAACCTTGTACTTTTTTTCAAACATTTTATTCTCAGGTATTTTTTTTTTGAAATCGTTACGGGCGCGCGCCTGAAAATGACCGACTTCGATGACACTTGATACACAGTTGTCAAAGCGAGTTTGGGTTATTTTAACTCTAGGTAGACCACCAAAAAAAAACCACCTGGTGCCAAAAACGGCACTACATTGCTTTTTTGAGAAAAAAAACCACCTGGTGCCAAAAACGGCACTACAATGTTAAGGAAATACATTTAGTGCCGTTTTTGGCACCAGGTGGTTTTTTTTTTCGAAAAATGCATTGTAGTGCCGTTTTTGGCACTGGTGGTCTATATAGGGTTAATATCCAGTATGAAACCTTAGGGTTATTTCTGTATCCACTCTCTCTTCTCGAATCAGTGAAAAGACACTTAGAAAATCAATTTAAAAAATAGCCAGAATTGCAGCTCGGGGAAAATCAGCAAAATTCTGTGATTTTCAGCAAATTTTCACCGATTTTTCAACGAATTTCAAATATTCTATAGACTTAATTAAATTTTCACTGATTTTCCAACAATTTTTCCAGCTGTTTGCTTTCAATGTATTTTTTCACCGATTTATGACTGCACTGCAATTTTGACTGTTTTCCAATGAGTTTCCATCATCTCCACTGACTTACAAGTAAGAAAGCAGTTAAGAAATCAGCCGAAAATTGTGTTATTCTGGGAACTGATTTTCGAAATTCTCACGCTACCAAATCTACAATTTTTCTTCCTCTTCCATCGTAATGTTCAGTTTTCAAACAATATTAGAATAAATTTCAACATGGAAACGAAAAAACAGAGAAAAAAACACTTCTTAGAATCAACAACATCTCGTTCGTGATGCAGACATATCGGTAAAGGAGCACTTTTACGATCACCTCGTCGTAGCGAAATCTTTCTCGAGTTTACGACGTATTGTCGCGACGCAATGCGTCTTGAGTATCGAATCGCTCCTCAGGCACCGTCGCGACCGCTACATTTTCAATCTCGCGCATCCAGAATGGGTAAAAAAGCTTACTAAAGCGCGAAGAAAATATCGCCGCTGGCGTATTCGACATGGCACAGTGTTATGTCTAACCGCGTACCGTAAAAACAACGTGAAACTTTCGTCACCGTCGCGAGATCTCGGGACGCCGGAGGTTCGGAGGGCCCGCAACGGAGACGTCGTCCGACGTCGGAGTCGAGTACGCTACACACACGTTATTTCGCCGCTGTGTGTTCTGGAAATAGGAAACAAGTACCGTGCGTCTTGACGACCGCCACGCTCGTACTCTAATAAGTCATTAACATCTCTTTTAAATCTAACATAAATATTCTAAATATACGTTAACGATTGGAGAAAATTTAATCTAGTTTATTTTTGGAATTTTTCTTTCGGCGTACGTGTATAGGAGTAAGCTTAGCTGTGCGTTTTATACGTGTGTACGAATACGAGCCCGTATTATACGTAGTATTCGATCTGGTCCGCCGGTATCCTTCTGATTTTATAAGTCTTAAATGGGGGTTTGAAATTCGTATCTTATGTAGTCATCTATTGAACCCATCAAGTATCTAATTTTTTTTTTTACTCCTCTCTCTAACTCTGGATAGCTAGGTGTGTAACTGTTGTTTGCTTATTATTATTATTGTACATTTATATTGGGATGTTTTCTAATATACTGTGTGTAGTATTGTATACGACTTCTCTTCTCGCCATACATATCTTCTTCTCTTTCGAAAATTATAAACATTTATACGACGATAAAATAAACAAACCGATATTCCAACAAACGCCGCAGCCGCCCGTAAAAAGATTAACGAACCTGCGTTAACCGACTCCTCGTTAGATAGCCGAACACGTTTTTTACTAAATACCAAATCGTCGTATATTATCCACAATGGCGTTGACGAGCGCCAGAGCAGTCTGTAGTATGCGTATAATTATGCTCATTTGAGTATTGCTTATAGCCTATCGAGTAGTATGTAGTTTCCCCTATTTTGGACTTTGGATGGCACTTGAAATTGTTTTTGGGTTTGTTAGAATAAATGAGGTATAATTGAAAAGTCGATCTTTCCTAGAAATTACCACCATATCATCAAAAAAAAGGCTTAGCCTGAAGTGGGTAATAAATTCCTCAAAATGTAAAAAAAAAATAGTCTTAAAATTGAAGAGTCTGGTCGGCTGAGGGGTGAAGGGGTGAATTTGGCTCTGGCTCGGATTTTCAATCTGATCTCTCTCTCCAGGTGATGTCCTTTGATGTGAAAAAATTTTAAGAATTTTTTGTCTCTTCAACCTTCTTCCTTTTGATGCAAAATAGCAATTTTATTGCATTATTAAGAATTTTCAATTTCATCCGAAGTGGAGGGAATTTTCTTTGCTGTGGTACTAAATTACATCTCGTAGAGGTGTATTTATGATGATTTTTTCATCAATTTTGGTGAACTCCTGTATTAAGTTTAGGTCATTTGAAGTTTTCAGCTGTAAAAAGAGCCTCGATGGCGAGGTTGAGCTATTTTTTGAAAATATCCTAAAAACGTGTATTTCAACATAGATCCATCCACCATACGTATTCAATTTTGGAAATTTCGACGTCACGAGGGCCGAAAATTTGAAAAATCGTAAAAAAATCTAGTTTATGGGAGTACATGGCCAAATGAAAACTAATGTCGAATTCGTGTGTGTATGTGAGGGGGGGGGGAGGACAAAATATTTTGATGAACAGTCTTTTCGCGATCATTTTATGTACGAGTTTTGAAGTCTTGAAGTTGTTTTGTCATGAAAAATTGGTGAAAAAAGGGAATATTGAGCCTTGAAGTAAGACGATGGCAAGAAGGGTGTTTCTGTGATTCTGTTTATCGAGGTATTTTGATCTAATAAACGCAAATCCGACGTTAATTTCTTCATTTGATGATTTAGTATTTCCATATCTATGTACTCGTATAAAAGGCTCAAAATTTGAAAAATTACTAAAACTTCATTTTTGTACGTTGTTTTGTGATTTTTGGCCTTGAGGTAAAAAAACGTAACCTAATTGCTTATAGAAGAATTCTACTAAAAAATTTTCCAGATTTTTTACATCAAGAGACACTATCTGGGGGAGGGGGTGTTGATCGAAAATTCGAGTCAGTGCCAAATTTACTTCTTATCCGATCAGTCTCTTTGATTTTTTTTTTCGCATAAATGGATTCATGGGAATCATGGGATAGACCAATTAAGGAATTTGTAATTTCTGGACATTCAACCACAAGGTTTAGTTTGAAACTGATTGGAAGTTACTGAATTGATATTTGTTATAATTTAATTACTCTACATAATGAAGATGTAGGGACGCAAAGATTGGGGTGGGGGAGGAAGGGAACTAGATCCGATGTAATTTTTCATTTTTTCAGTATTAAGTTGGCAAAATTCATTATTTCTACCAATATGTTGAGAAAATTTTCCATTTTTTCCTCTTATTATTGAACATTTACTTATACTTTTATTTATTTTTTCTATGGAAAGTCAGAAAACATTGATTATTTTCCATATCATTGTATTTCAAGTTTGAAAAAATTGTTAAAATTACTATTTGTTCTCGTTTTTTCCAAAATTGGAAAAGTTTAAAGTTCATTGAATTTTGAAAAATTGTATCCATATTTTTCTAAATTGGAAAGTTGTACTAATACATTTTTTGTTCTTT
Organism: Pseudococcus jackbeardsleyi; assembly: GCA_038380155.1. NCBI lineage: Eukaryota > Metazoa > Arthropoda > Insecta > Hemiptera > Pseudococcidae > Pseudococcus > Pseudococcus jackbeardsleyi. The sequence continues at coordinate 9,282,850 of CM076242.1, forward strand.
CGTGCTTTTTTTCTTCTTTTTTTCAAATTAAAAATCAGAAAACAGAATTTAGTGATCATTTTGTGAAGAAAAATTTATCGTGTACCTATTTTTGCAAACTCACGAAAATTGATCAGTTTTGCACGTCGTGGTTTTTTTTTAAAATGCCTATAATGTCATCAAATTTTTCAAAAATTTTGGATTTCCATACCTTTAAAGTAATCCAAAAGCTCAGAAAAGTCATTCTTGTCCCAAAAGTTTGGAAAATTTTAGTATGATATGAGAAAACAATTTTCATTGCAAATCTTCTTTCTCTTGGTCCATCCCAAAAGTTATTCCAGCCTCAAAAGCTCGGAAAATTTGTGAAATTAGCTTTCATTCCAATATCGTTCTAGCCTCAGCCCCAAACTCTAGAAAAAATCGTAAGATGATTTTTCAATCCCATTAATCATCCCAGCCACTGATGCTTGAAAAAATCTCGGGATGATTGTTGAGATTGATCTGCATCCTGAAAATCGTCTTTATAGACTTCAAAAGCTCGCACTGAGAGAAATTTTGTAGGTAATAATTACAATAATCATGTAGTAAACCTGCTCCCTTCGACCATTGTAGCGGTAATTACTATTATAAATTGGAAATGTTTCCATTCAATATGTAAGAATTTACTATACATTGTTGTAATAATCATTTAACACCATTGTAGCAATTGAAACATAGTGTGTTAATAATTACAACAAATAATTGTAATCATTACCATAAATTAATGCAGTAGTTACCACAAATTTTTGTAAAAGTTACTATACATTGTGGTATTTTAGATTCATTAAACTGTAGTAATAACCACAATAAAATATGGTGATTTTTTCTATACACCCACAAGGGAGCAGCTTTACTATACTTTGTATAGTAATTTTTAAGTGTTTATGTAGTATGTGTTACTTCATGCAATTAGTAAGATTTATTATTTTTTAAATTGTTCTTCTTTGGACAGAAAAATTTTTAAAATATAATTTCTATTCGAAATTATATTTTAAAAATAATTTTATCCAAAGAAAAACAATTTAAAAAATCATAAATCTTACAAAGTATACATGAAGTAACCCATACTACATGAAACTGTGAAAAATGCAAAAATTTATTGAACACTGAAAATATTTTTTGAAAAGTTTATTTTTTAAAACTATACGAAAAATGAATTACAATACAAAAAAATTATTGAAATTGCTAAAAACACCAACATAAGTATATTAATAGTCATCTATGGTCAAAGTGGCATCATTTTTCAAAACCCCTGCAAATTCATCAAATGCAACATTAATGACATTGTGATATTGTACAGAATCTATAACTTCTTAGGTTTTTTTTAAAAACGAATTTTAAAAATGATGCCACTTTACCTGTAAACTTCACAAAAAGATGCCATCTCGACCGTAGGCACGAAAAAAAATTTTTTGCTCTAAGGAGTAGAATATAAGTGGTAAAGTGGCATCAAGTTTCTGATAGGTTTTCTGGCATCTATAGCACTTATCTTAGCCAAATAACAGCAAACGGAAACTGGCATCCGAAAAATGATGCCAGTTTCCAAAAAAGATGCCAGTTTACCTGTAGACGAAAAAAAAAGATGCCACTTTGACCATAGACAAATCTAGGTACAGATACTAAAAACACGAGAGACAACACTCAATAAAGTAAATTATTATAATTTGAAATAAGAAAATAACCAAAACATGGAAATATTTGGAAATAAAATTGAAAAAATTACATCTTCTATTCCAATGAATTGTTTTTTATGAATAAGAAATTAAATTATTCTAAAATCATTATGTTAAAACAAATAGGAACAAAGAATGAACCTTTTTTAATTGAAAGATAAATACAACAAAAAGGTAAAACCTTATATACTAGGCAAGGAAAAACGACCAACGTTTTAAAGAATGAACTAATTACTTATGAACCCATTTTTCGAAAATAGGTACAAAAATATTTTTTAAAAATCACACGACTCAGCAGATAAAAACCATTAATTCACAAAAAACAATGGATAAATAAAGCCACTTTTCAGTCGGCATTTTTTAAAACTAAACAAAAAAATTACAATCACAAAAAAATGATTGGAATGACACTCGCGTAAGTATATCAAGCACCGGAGAAAACACTCCATAAAACAAATTATTTTGGTTTAAAATGAGGAAATTAGACTAAACCATAAAAAAGAGATAGGTATTTGAAACAGAATTGAAAAAAATTGCATAAATTTTTGAAAACTGATTTTCGTGAGGAAGAAATAGAATTATTTTAAAATCAATTTCAAAACAAATAGGAACAAGGAATGAACCTCTTTCAATTAAAAATAATGAGAAAAACCAACAAAGTCAACACAAAAAATGAGTAAAACCTTACATACATCTATTATAGGTATTGTGTATCTTATTTACTTACAGAGGCAACAGCTGCGCCATTCGTTTCATTCAAAGTTACTGGTACTTTATCTGCTTTATCTGAATCATTGTTGATAATACAATTAACAAAATCTTCTTCTTCCAAGCAATCACTAACACAGTACATTTCCATATTTTAAATTTGTCTCAAACATTTAACAACATTAACTAAAGAAACTCATCACTCAATTAAGCAAAAAATAAATAACACAAAATTGGAGTATAACTAGCAACGACTAACTGTGCTAAACATAACACCACAAATAATCATGTGACCAGAATTTACTACACACTGTAGTAAATAATACTATATTATGTGGTAACTTTTTCCGATCATTTTGCACAATCTACTTTTATGTGTGGTTAAAATAACCATATATGTAGTAATTTTCACAAATAGTGATTTTTACTATTCTATATAGTATTTTTCACTCAGAAATATTGCATTTATTGATAAATACTATTTAATATAGTACTTGTTATTATAATTTGAGTAAAACATTCTACACTGTGAGTAAAAATTACAATTCAGTTTTCTCAGTGCGGAAAGGTTGTAAAACCATGTGTAAAAATGTTTTTCATTTCAAAAACCATCTATAGGTTTCGAAAACTCGAAAAAGTCGTAGAATGAATTTGGAAATTATATGAATTTTGATTGTTTGACGCTCTCTCTTGATTCTACTCCTCCTGAAGGACCCAAAACCAATGCTGATTCGAGAAAAACAGTTTTTGACCTTTGAGGTGGGTTTGGCATCCGGGCACAAATATCGAATTTCAAATTTCGGTAGGGCTTTCAAAATTATTTTAATTACTTATCTACATTATTTTTATTTTCTTGTTATTATGGCATTTAAAAAAAAAACTGAGATTGGCGTTAGTAAAGGAATTGAAAATTTTGAAATGATCGAGGATCATATTTTCTTCCCAATTTTTTCATTTGTTTAGACTCAAACGGGAAATTTTCAAAATATGACGTCATTGTTTTCCAAAATTATGATAATTGGACTTTTTTCTTTTCTCGGTAGAAATTTTGTTATTCGAGATGGAGAAAGCTGACCTTTCTGCTCTTTTTTCTTTCCTCATTCACTCTCAAGCTTTTTTTTTTCAATTAGATTATTGTTTACAAAATGTAGTTTGGGTTGAATTTTCCTGAAGAAGACTAAAAATCTACTCGTTACTGTCACCCTCTCTCTGATGGTTTGTATTTCTAATCAGAAATTTGTCAAAAGTGATGGCATTTTTTTTGTTAATTTTTAATTTTAATTCAGGAAAAATTGGAAAATGGTTATTGAGTTAGTGTGAAAATCCAAAAAAAAAAGTAAAAAAAACACAATTTTCTACTTCTTCGGTAAACCAAATTTTGATTCGTCTTGAGTCCTGAACATTTTATGTTGCCTTCAGAGTCTTTAAAAAATTTCACAGCGTCAACCCTTTCATCAAATCCACTTGAATTTTTGATTGATCTGTGTTTTGAAAACTCAATTTAACTCCCAAAATGAAACCGATTCAATTCTCAAGCACTTCTATACGAACTCATTATTCAATCGGAAACCGTAACGACAATCGAATACAACCGGTAGCCTAACTTCGACACGAAGGAACGACCAGAACCTCGTTCCAGCCTACTCGTCCATTTTTTCATTCGTCTGCTATCAAAACATCACACATACCGTTGCCGAAGCTGTCACATCTAAACAACGCTTCAATGAAATTACCCTAAATGCTCATCAGTCAAACCATTGTACATCCATACACTGACCAACGACCACCTGCTGCAAGGTGGAAAAATTTCCTACACCTCATTAGCTCCCGGCATTTCAAAGGAAGTCTCATCGAAGCGAAAATGCCACTTTGAAAAGGCTCGGTTGGTCGTAAGTGAGCAAAGTCGTTTTTCAAAAAAAAAATAATTCGAATCGTTCCAGAATTATGAATGCGGAACGAGTGATTAGACGAGGAGACGAGACATTATCATCACCAAGCTATACAGAGACGTAGATTACTCAGGTATATACCGAAGAACCTCTCGAACGTAATTTCGTACTTATTACCGCATACTGAGACTTTTTTATAAAGTTGCATTGAAAATTTATTGTACGTATGTATAAATAATAAAGTAAAATGCAAGACTGACGTATACCGAAGAAAAAGGGGGAAAAAAGCAAAAATTATAAAAAAGAAACACAGTCGTAAATTTACGACCTCTCGCGTATCGCGGACTACGCTCGTTATAGGCGAGACCTCGCCGCAGTCGTCGGTCTCCGCTACCCATGCTCATTGCCCAAATCTCTTCGAATCTTTGTACATTTTTTGGCACCGAATTATACATGCACATTTCGAGATGCAAAATGCAATTTACGAGTGCCGGCCGCCTCGGTGCGGAGTTATTTAAACCGCGAGTTGCTTTTTTTTAACGTACACATCGGCAAATAAAATAAAAATGACCCGTTTAATTATCAATTCGCTCTCGTATGCTGTACGTACCGAATACGATACAATGTATGTAAATGTAAACAATTTCTTGGCCATAGAAGTCGTTCATCGTCAGTCTCTTTTTCCCTCCGTTTCCTCGTATATCGAGCTCCTTTCTCTACAGATATCGAAAGTCTTCGTGGATCGCGTGCTCTATGTATTCGTTCGGCATGTGTAGGATAGTTTTATTTGAAGCTTTAATCGACCATAGTCTAAAGGACTTTTTACACATGGCCACGTACAAAAGAAATTCGCAACAATTGCGAGAAATCCGCTCGCAGACATATTTTACACGAATAAAATGTACACGCGCGTAACCGGAGATAGCCGCTAATATATCTTCCTGGAATTAAAAGTTTTGATGTAATCCATATTCGAATGGATAGGAACATGGCTGGCATAAGTAATTACGCTTCGTAATAAATTACGAGCCTCGTCCGTTTCGTAGAACGAGCCTCGGCCATTGTATGGATACTCGTCACCTTTAGAGATTTTGCAGAATTGCGGGCTGGTTTGAAGTTGAGCCGATTGAGATATCGAGCTGTGAATTTTACTTTTTGGGATGAAAATATTCGTCGAAAGAAATGATTGGTTGCCAAAGAAATGGAGCTGAGCTGTGAGAAAAACATTCGAAGAAATTTGTCGAGTGGCATCGGAAAGTGGGGTTGAAGGGGTACATTTTACCCTCCTCAAATCCTGGCAGGGGTTCAAAGTATCATTTGTAATCCCCCCCCCCCAATCACACCATACAGATAGGTATTTTTTGCCCTAAATTTGCTCGGCCACAAACAAAATCACGAATTCAAATTATTTGAGGCGAAAGACTCATAAAAGTGCCTCTTTCCCCTCCCCCTCCTCTGAAAATTCTTATAGTATTCGAAGTCTTGGTATACTCATTTGTATCCTCCCAAAAAAAGCTTCCGACGCCACTGTCGATTACAAATGTTACAATAAAAATCGTTGCTGAGTTTTTTTTTTGGATGAAAAAAGTGCATTTCCAAGGATCAGTTTTGAATTGTGGAGGAAGGGGGATTTTTCAATATTTCGAAATTGTTATCGATATTTAATGTCCTTATGGAGTACAAATTGAACCTTAGTTCTCCCAAAAATACTTTTTTTGGAGCTATTTCCTGAAAACACTGTGTAAAATTTTTATTTTCCAATTTTCTCAAGTATTTGATCAGAATAAATTTAAAGAGGAATAATTTTCCGGGCTTCGATGGAATTTGAACAAAATTCGAAAATGAGCAAATTTTCCATTACTATTTTTACAGTTTGCCAAAAAAATTACTCAAAAAAACTGCACTTCGGAGTTCCAGCCCCCCTCCTTGAGCTCGGAAAGAAAATTTTCATCACGAAAATGTAAAAAAAGTGCACCTTTTGCTCTTCAAGAAGTATTTTTCAAAAAAATTGATGATTTTTTAGTTAAAAATCTCTGGTTTCTCAATCAATTTCCAATTTGTCCAAAGAAATCAATTATTTTTGATTAAAAGATCAGTGAAAAATTGCTGATTTGAAATTTGCCCCTTTTTTCGAATTCTCATCCTCAACTTTACTTAATTAATTTCTGGGTGCGTGCGTTTGTGTTGATGAGTAAAATTTTAAAGATATAAAGAATTAGAACCTTATCTATTCAGTTGCCTAATAAATTACTGAAGCTGAAATTTTGAATTTTTTTTTATCAAAGACGTGATATCAGGTTCAGTATCGATTGTTAGTATCCTTGCCCGGATTTACAAGTCTGATTGGAAAACCAGTTTCAATCAAATATAGAATAGCAATGAGAAAAACTATGGTTTCCTGACCGAGCTCTTGAATCTGTAAATTATTGCTGTGACAATCGATTTTGACCCTGATTCCATGTCATTGACCAAAATTTTGACTACTGAAGTTCAAATAAGCTAATACATGCATCGAGTTTTTCCATCTTTTATTTTGAAAATGTTGAAATCACATAATTTCATGTTGAAAATTCACCAAAATTCGAAAAATTACCTGAAGCCAAAATTTAATTGTGATTGAACGATTGAAGGCTTTTTCACAAGATCGAGTATTTGTTCAAATAATCAGATAGTCTGATCAGGCCAAATGTCTCTTTGTACACGAATTCAATTTTTTATTTCGGTAAAAAGTTGAAAATGTTCTCTTTTTTTGGAGAAGAGGGGATTAATTGCACCATTGAAAAAGTGAAAATCGGATTCATTTTCCCAATATTTAACTCCTCGAACCGAATTCCACTAATTTTTCTCTTGTATCTTTTTACTCTTTCATTTATAAATTAGTTAAAATGATCGAAAGTCCCTGGAAATCAATCAGAATTGCAGTACAGTAATAAATCAGTGACAAAAATTTCACTGAAAGCAAATTGAAAAGAATTTGATGGAAAATTAGTAAAAATTCATTGAAAAATCAGCAAAAATCCGCTGGAAATCAAAGTACGAGTATGTTGTCGATTTTTCCCTATGCTGAAATTAGGACTTTTTTCTGTGACTTTTCACTGATTCGAAATGAGAGAGTACGTTGAAATTAAATTATGAATTTTAGGTAGGTATTTCAGTATAGAAGAACAATTTTTTTAGTAAATTTACGGTCTGCTCATATCGTTTTTACCATTTTTGATTAAACTTTTTAAAAATGATTTTTGTCCTTCTGCAAACTGAAAAGGTCAATGAGAAATTTCAGTAAAAATGATCCATTTTCTGAAAATAAGCGTGGAAAGAGTGATGAAGATCTTCAATCTGTTTTGATCTCCTCACCGACAATTTTTTGGTCCATTTTTCAGGAACGATTTCTGCAAAATAGTGAAATTTTTTTTCAAATGTTGGGAATTTTATTAAATGGTAATTTTTTTCACAATATTGGAAAGTTTGTGGAAAAGTTTCGATGATCTTCATTTACTATTTTTGGACTGATTTTTCAAACACTTGCGTGAGAAAAACTTTGAAATTCACTTTTGTAAGTTTCTGAATTTTATTCAGTTGAAATGGTAAATTTTGAAGTCAATTGCCCATTACTTTTTTTGACCAGTTCTTGAATTTTGGAAGGAAACATAACATAGGTCAAAAGTGATCAAAAAATATGTCAAGGATTTCACTGAAATTCGTTACAAAAGTATGAATTATCTTTTCAAACTTCTTGAATTTAGGGGCCTCTCCATCAGAACAGTCCAAAAAGTAAGGAATTTGATTTCGAATGATCTATTTCAGATAGAAAGCTATTTCTCATCAAAAAAATTTCTACGTTTTTTAAATGGCCATTTTCAAAAATTTGTCAAAAATTACAAAATAAATTGGATTAAATTTTGCTCACACGGGATTTGAATTTGCAATGTACCTTCTTCTAAAATATATCATTCGAATTAAATGCGAAATTTTAATGAAAATTGACGAAATATAATTTTCTCCGCGAGCTTCAACATCATTTTGGCCAAGTCAATAATTTTTCCGATAGCTTTTTCGATTTTGACCAAACTTAATCGATCCACGATATAATGTGTTAAAATTTCCTGGTCGATTTTACATCGCATCCGCGCTGCCTTCCCCGCCACCGATATTGGAACGCGAACGCAGCAGACCACACGAAAGCTGCTGTCTTATTCGCCGCGCGTTTAACACAATGTAAATATTTCCATTACCGGTTGCCTGCAGGCGTCTTGAAGCAAACTAGATGTACAGGTACATTTTAAAATATACTACATACGAGAAGACGGACAGCGAGAATATGTATCTTCTCGTATTCGTAGTACCTACGTAGTACGTACGTAGACGTACTCCGTGCATATATACGAGTAAGATTCTCTGTGTAAGTGTACGCTGGAGCTGGAGAACCTATAAATACTTGGACGCGATGCATCGCGTACATATAAGAGAGCTAGACAGAGTAGGTAAACGTGGTATAAGTACGTACATCATCATAAGCCATAAAGAAATAGTATTAAAACCAACGTGTATGTTGGAAAGAAACCTGTTGTCGAGCTGCGTAAATTTCGCGTACGCCCACGGCCATTAAATCGTATAGAACTAGATCAATTCATAAATCCCACGATACCACCGCGCTTAATTATATTATCGCAACGTAATTATAAACTTGACATACTAATTAGTCCATTTTAAATGCGGCTCGATCGAGAGAGGGGTTGTGTTTGAAAAGGTTGTTGAGATGTTCTTGGTATTTTCCTCTCGCCAGCCAGCCGGATTGTTTTGTATTTGATTCTGTGCACTGTAGGTACAAGTAGGTCCAGCTAGTCAAAATGTATTCGTTGTTGCCGATGAATAGTTTTTTTTTAAGAGCAAGGAAAACTATAAATTTCCAATGATGTAAAATAGTTGTATTATTTGATTTTTCATGAAAAACGAAGGAAAAACATCAATTACTGACCAAGAACTAAAAATTGGTTGGTTCCAGTAGTTCTTCAAAAAATGATGGAAGTTGAATATTGTTTCTTGGAAAAACAATAAAAATGTTATAGGTACATCAATCACCAACGCTGTAAAATGGTTGGTGTAACAAATTGATGTAGTTTCCAAAAACAGAACTGAGAATTATTAGAAACCTATGACTAAATCTACATGAAAGAGGCTTCAGGCACGAAATTAAAAATACCCTACGAACGACTGAATCGTTTTTTTTTTCAACTGTATGATTCAAGTGATCCACTTGCTTTTTTCCAAGTTCGAAATTTTTTTTTCTTCTCAGAGTTCGAATTTTTTCTCGATTATTTTTTTCCAAATTAATTTTTTTTCAGAATTCGAATTTTTTCTCGACTACTTTTTCTAGTTCGAATTTTTTTTCAGAGTTTGAATTTTTTCTCGACTAGTTTTTCTCAAAATTAAAATTTTTTTCAGAGTTCGAATTTTTTCATTTTTTTCCATAAATTAAATTTTTTTCCAGAGTTTGAATTGTTTCTCCATCATTAATTGAAATTTTTTCGGAGTTCGAATTTTAATTTTGAGAAAAAGTAGTCGAGAAAAAATTGAAACTCTGAAAAAATTTTAATTAGGAAAAAAATAATCGAGAAAATATTTGAACTGTGAAAAAAATTTCAATTTTGAAAAAAAGTAGTCGAGAAAAAATTTGGACTCTGAAAAAAATTTCGAACTCGGAAAAAATTTCAATAAATGTAGAAAAAATTCAAACTCAGGAAAAATTAATTTGGAAAAAAATCTAGAAAAAATTCGAACTCTGAAAAAAAATAAAAAATTTCGAACTTGGATAAAAGCAAGTGGACCACTTGAATCAAACAGTTGAAAAAAAACGATTGTCGTTCGCAGGGTATTTTTAATTTCGTGCCTGAAGCCTCTTTCGTGTAGATTTAGTCGTAGGTTTATTAGAAAATTACATCAAACTATCCAAGTCCAGTGCTTGGATCAAGAATCTGAGGATCAGATCTCCAGCTATCTGATAAATGATTAATCAAGAATGGGAGACTCTTTTATCTGACTATCCTTTGATGAAACTTTGAATTTGAATTGCTGGATTTGTCCAACTGTAATGAACAAAATTTCCTAAGTATGGACTATGGCTGTTTTTTAGATGGAGGCTTCTATTTAAGTGAGATTAAGCAGATTTGATAGCCCTACCCCACACCACCACTAAAAATCAGAGATTAAATTTTGTTAACTTTGTCTCTCAAATGGTTTTTGGTTGCATTGTGCCGCAAAATACGGGTTCCATTTGATCCCAAATGATTGCAACTGTCGCGTCATTTTCATTTGCTTCTATCACTAAAAAAAAATTTTCTAAAAATTTTTTTCATCAGCAAGATCAGAACCCCTACTGTCTTACTATAAGCCACTATCAAAAAAATGATCATTTTCTGCAACTTTGACACTTTGACATCACTTTTACAATTTGTCCCAGTGGTTACATTTTTTTTATGACTGAATACAACTTGGGAAAAAATGGCATGACGAGAAGTGAAAATTGAAGAATCTCATCAGATAATTTGATGCTTAAATCAAGAATAGTCTGAATGAATAGCGAAAGAGTATTTTCTCATCATTTTTTTCAGAAATTAATATTGTTCATCATTTAAGACAAACTACGTTCCTTTCCTATACCGCTTCTTCAGGCCCCGGTTACACTATTGGAATCTATACTCGAGATCCAGAACTCTTAAATTTTTCATCGTGTCATTAATCCATTCAACTTTTACTTTCTTTTGTCCATGTGCTAAATGCCGTTTTACTCACCACTGTTGTAAGTACTATAACTATAGAGAGTAACTTTTAATGCATGCCTGGCATGCTACAAATATACATATGTAAGATCGATAACCATCGTCGATATTTACGGAGAAAATATCCATAATAAAATACGCGCACTTTTAGTACCTCTACGTACATAGTACACATAGGTAAAGATCGAGATATGGATCAAGTAGCTGGGCGAGGGACCTAACGCGGCGTACCAAAGCGCCGCGATACAATTACCTGTACGCCATAGAAGTTTACGTACAATATGCTTATCTTTTCCTTGAATAGAACAAATTGCGTACGATTGTTATAATCTGTTCGAGCTGTATAAGACATATAGGTACTTAAAAAGAGATACTGGGCGATTTACGATTACGATGCGAGATCGATTCGATGCAAATTCTTATATGGGGGTTTCTCTCTTAATACTGGACAATCGACGGTGGCCGGCTTATTCGCATTAATGGCGTTATTGTTACATGGGTCGAGTCACACCGCGAGAGCGAGACCTTTGGAATACCATACGCCATAAAATACGCGTAGAAATTGGAGCATGTGTCTCGAGGGCATTAAAGCGAACGAAGGTAAAAATCCATCCCGTGTGTGAAGTGGGGAAGTTCGAAAAAATCAAGAATTTCGACGAAAATTAGCGAAACTTGTTTGCGAGGCTAATTTTTTAAGAAATTCGATTTTTTGCCACCACCCGGTGTTGTTATCTGCTGGAAACCTTCATTCCTCCCTCCGCCCTCCCTTCACCCAAAAAATAAGTGCGATTCGAACTTTTACACCATCTTGAATCATTGATTTGAAAATTGGAAACCTTTTTTTGTTCCCTACGAAGAGGGTAAAAAAATGATGATTGCTACTTAACATTTTTATCCAATTTTTGCTAAATCAAAATCTCTCATTTAGACAACTCATTTGAACAAAAAAATATGATTGTTCAGAATAATTTTTGAAAAAAAAACGTGACAGTGTTGCCAACTGCATTTCGATTTACGCAATTTTCATAAAATTTCAATTGACAGCACTGCTAAATTGATTTTTCCAAGTAGAAGAAAGACAATTTGAATTTTATGAAAATTGTGTTAGTAGAACCAGAGACCGGAAGCTTAAAGATAAAGCTGAGCTTTTGGCTTTTAGCTGGTGATAAAAAATATTAAAGCTGAAGCTTTTGGCTTTTGAAGATTTTGAAGAGCTTTTTTCGTAACTCACGTGGGCCTGTTTTACGAATTCCAGCAGGTTGGTGAGCGATTTTTTTTTCTTCAAGTCCACACGTTTTTCCTGTGACGAGGTCTAAATTTTTTCCTCAATTTTTTTTCGACTTCAACATTTTTTTGACGAGGTCTAAATTTTTCCCACAATTTTTTTGACTTCAAAATTTTTTTTGACGATGTCTAACTTCTTTTCCAAACTTCAAATTTTTTGTCAAGGTTACAATTTTTTAACAAAATGTTTTCAACGTCACGACAAATTTGTAAAACAAGCCCAGGTCAATTCTTCAAGTCAAAAATTTTTCCCCGCCAATTTTTTCTTAATTTTTTTTAAAATTCCAAATAATTTTTACAACATGAAAATTCGAAGGTTAGTCGAAAAAAATAGTGAAAAAAATTTATATTTCGTCAAAAAAAATTTTGAAGTCGAAAAAAAATTGAGGAAAAAATTTAAGCCTCGTCACAGGAAAACTCTGTGGACGATGTGGACTTGAAAAAAATCGCTCACCAACCTACTGGAATCCGTAAAACAGGCTCACATGGTTTTTTCGCTACAAATTTCTCAACTTTCACATTCACAGTAAGTTTCAATTTTAACTAGTAAAACAATGCCATACCTATTAAAAAAAAAAAAAAAAAGAAAAGCCATAAAATAAAGCTTTTGGCTGCTGAATTATAAAGCTGAGGCTTTCGGCTGGCTGGAAAAAAGCCTTAAAATTATCGGCTTTTAGCTGTTTCGACTTTTGGCTTTCGGCTGGCTGCCAGTCTTTGAGTAAAATTTTGTTGGCAGCCCTGTCATAAATTTTTTTTGAAAAATTTAATCAAAATAGAACCACATTTTGCAGAAAAGAAGTAAATCTTAAACTTGAAACTCAAGTCTACCAACTTTGACCGGACAGGCTGTGGCTGAGCCTTTGAAAACAAAAATTACGAAATGTTTCCTTCTTTTTGTGGTCTATGAAATGGCACAATTCATTTTTCCAAAAAAATTCATATTGAGTGTACATATGTCTAATCAATTTTTTGTTATTTCCTCAAAATTTCACATTTCAGAATACGTCCTTCCTGCAATGTGTGGTTCAATTATTTTGAGGGGTTTGATTGAACAATTTGAATTTGGTCAAAAAATCTTTTCTTGAACCTAAACCGTTTTTGAGATCCTAGCTCTGTCCCTTTTTGGGTTGGGGGGGGGGGGGCTCAATTTTTTTTTGATAGATCCTCCACTTGAAATGAACAATTCCACCAATTTTCGTCGAAATCCAGGATATGTTTTTTTTTTCGATCCACCCTAATGCAAAGAGCTTTTCGTCGAATTAGTAGCCAAGGATTTTCACGTTGAATAGGTAGTCAACTTTACAACCTCGTACGACTGGGTAGAGGCGGTGGTGGCGAAGCAACCGAAAGAAAAAGCTCGGCGGGATAAAAAAAAAATGCGACGAAATTGCGAAGACCACGGCTAACAAACTTGGTAGGAGGTCGATCGTACTCGTAGAATGCCCAAGGACGAGATAAAGAGATGAAAAAAAAAGGAAAACCGCACCGATATCACCTCTTACGTGCGTTTTTTTTCTCTCTCCCAGATGAACCCTACGAAGCTCACTATACAAAAACTTTAACCCTCGCGTCGTCGGTATATTACGATACGATACATTGTATATACATGTATAGGCGAACAAACGAAACCTTAATACGATTGAAGATGCTGGTTCACCGTCGTCGTCTCCTCGTACGTACGCGTACGTACGTTCTCGGTGTGTTTCTTTTCTTTCTTTTTTTTTTTCGGCTCGCATTTTCTTCTATCGTGTAACGGGCGGTGCCGATGCTGGTATGGCAGAAAAAAGGAAAAATATTTCAAAGGCGCCTGCTATAGTGGCGGCGACCAGACGTCTAGCTCCGGGAAATTTTCGCAAAATTACCCCATAAAGCGAAGCGTCTCGGCGCCCTCTGGTTATTGCCCTCTAGTACGACTACGTATAGTACGTTTCCTTCTTATTCGTATCTTTTCCTCTGCCCAGCCTCTCGCCCTTGCTCGGTCTCCTTCGTGTACGTCCTTATTATACATATCGAACAATACGCGTTTGTTAAAGACGGTCTCTCATCGTTGGCGTATTCACGACGACCGCAACCCGCAACGAGCTTTTTTTCATTGCATTTAACCCGCTGCGATTTAGGAGCTCAACGATATTCGGATTCTCATCGTAATGTGTCCGCATTGACGCAGGTCGTTATCCACGTACAGTTGGTACGATGGGGCAAGGATCATGGGTCTTTTTTACCGTTTTTGCTGACCGGTACAGTGCATTGAAGGATTTACTCCGGCAGACCTTGTTAATGCTGGTCGAATAGTGTTGATGTGATGGCAGAAGCGGTAAATCATTCGGATAGGCACGCATGCGCGCATGATGAAGTGCAATATCGCAAGGATTAGGCGAGACCGATTACCGAGCCCGTCTGTCCCTGAGCTTTGCACCCTGATGCCTGGTTCATCGCGTAGATTGGGAAGAAACACCGGCTGCAGAATCGCATACCACGTCCCATGTATTGATGATTTATGTGTACTAGGTCTAGGTACAGTTGTAAGTGGTTTTTACCGCAATTTTCTCCTCCGACCCCTTTAATTGCCAGATTACATACAACCTTGATTGTTGAAATTTATTTCGACTTTTGGTGTTTTAACCATTTTTCAAAAGTTTATGTAGAGTATATTGGACAACAATTGAATGAGGGGTAAAAAATAAGAAAAGACTGAGAATTTTTAGTTCTCTTCCCTCCTGATCAAAATTTTGTTGACTGATGAAATAACAGATTGTCTTCTGGCAAGGAAACCCCTGAAAGTTTCCAAAATTTCTATACCTATAGTGGCCATTGGCCAGAAACTCAGAAAATGGCGAGAATTTCGATAATTTTACCACGAAAGATAAAATTTTCCAACATTTTGCAATTTGAATAGTGTTTTTGAATGTTTTTTCATGAAAATTTTTGTCCTTGTTTCACTTGAGCAGGATGTCTGTCTTCTTTTTTTTAGAGTTTCAATTTCTCTGTGTAGAATTATCATTGCTGTTACTTTCGTGTTTGGGCCCATTCTTTAGAAAATCTTGATTACAAAAGAAATTTTCAAATTATTTTCGGGCAGTAAAATATTCATGCTAATTTCATTTTTGTAATGTACATTCAAAATTTAAGTTTTCTAAATTTTTTGCTATGATTTCTCAATTATAAATCAGTGGAAACAATTTACTAAAAGCAAACAGTGCTAAAATTACTGGAAAATCAGTAAAAAAATTCTCGGAAAAATCAATCAGTATTCACTGTAAAATTAGTGAACAGTCACTAAAAAATCAGAGGAAAGTCACTAGAAAATGAGTGAAAATTCACTGAAAAATTAGTGAAAATCAAATCGCTAGAAAATCATTTAAAATTCACTGGAAAATCTTCGAGAATTCAAGGAAAAATCAGTGAAAATTCTCTGAAAAATGAATTGAATTTCTCTGAAAAATCAATGAAAATACACTAGAAAATCAGTGAACTGTCACTAGAAAGCCAGTGGAAAATGAATTAGAATTCAGTGGAAAATCAATGAAAATATACTAGAAAATCATTAAGAATTCACTCAAAAACCAGTGAAAAGTTCTGTGGAAAATTGATGGAAATTAGTGATCAGTCACTAGAAAATAAGTGAAAATTCACCGGAAAATCAATGAAAATACACTGCAAAAATTGATGAAAATCGTATCACTAGAAAATCAGTGGAATTTTTTTGGAAAAATATCAAGAAATTATTAGAAAACCAGTGAAAAGTCACTGAGAAATCAATGAAAATCAACTAGAAAATTAATGAAAATTCGCTGAAAAGTCAATGAAAATACACCGGAAAATCATCGAGAATTCACTAAAAAAAAAAACAGTGAAAGTTCTTTGTAGATTCAGTGAAAATACACTAGAAAACCAGTGATTAGTCTTAGTCACTAGAAAATAAGTGAAAGTCACAAGAAATTCAATGAAAATTTGCTGGAAAATCAGTGAAAATTTTCTAGAAAATTAGTGAAAATTAGATCAGTAGAAAATCAGTGAAAATTCCTTGGAAAATCATCGTGAATTCAGTGAACTTACTAAAAAAAACTGTGAAAATTAACAGGGAAATTGATGAAAATTCGCTGGAAAATCAGTTGAAATCCCTACTGAATTTTTTTTTGTAGTTTTGAATTTTTTTTGTAAAATGAAATTTTTAGGCCAGAACTTGAAAATTAGTTAATTCAATGTTGAAAGCATGTCTGCTGCATGGTTTCCGAAAAATTATCACTGTGAGAGCCTGTCCGCTGTAAGGTTTTTGAGAAATTAAAATTTTTATAAACGAACTTGAAATAGTTTGTTTTGGAAAATTTTTCAATTTAAAACTTTTTTTTACTTTGAGATTTCTTAACTTCTCAAAATAAATAATTTTGACCAGTAAAGAAACAATTTTTTAGAATTTTGGACATAAGAACCATCTTGAAAATGAAATGAAACTAATGAAAAAAATACGACTTCAATTTGAACGAAGGGTTTTCCATGTTACATAACTCGCGCCTATCCTTTCGTCACACGTCATGCAGAAAAAGTTTAATTGGTGTTGGGATTATGTTGGACGTGCGAACACGAGTCAAACTCGAGAATAAGATTAACTTTATGTCTTCTGCCTGGCTCGCGATTAAAGCGACAATGTAAACACGGCCGAAAGTGTAATAACTTTTCCTCTCCTGGTTTGAAAATGAAAAATAACGAGCTGCTTTGTAAGTATATGTTGGAAGTTGGTTTGATTTTCTTCAGATTCTCTCCATACTCTTTCTTGTTTTAGGTAATTACTTACTGATTTTGAATCATAATAATTTTTTTGAAATCGTAAAAAAAATGGTAATTAATTAAAAAACGAACATAGCTACGTTTCTCTAAGTTATCCCACCATAGCTTTTCAAGTTTTAAAAAAATTATGAATGATAAATACCTATGAGAAGACATGAATTTTCAATTTTAAAAAAGCTGGATTTTTTTCAACATTTCTTCAATTTTTAAACCTCATTTTTTAACCTTATAGAGACATGGGACTCAAACGTCTCAGAAAGTTTTTACTTTATTTAATGTGAAATACGTCTATTTTTGAAAAAAGTAAATGTCATCCCATAAAATTTAATCAAATTGATTTTTCAATTTTTTTCGAAACACAATAGAAGCAGAAGGAGAGAGAATATATCTAAATTTCAATTCAACACCAGTGACAATTTCATTTGAACTTTTTTTTAGTAAGTAGTTTTGACCTTCCAAAATATACGAGTAAAATTATTCCAACTACATTTCTTCGTTGAAAAAATTCGTAATAAGACGACGAAGAGTGCTGAATTAAAAACACGAAATTCTTCAATCGAGCTCGAAAAAGAGCAATAACGTTATTTATAGAAGAAATTTATTTTTTCGACGGGTATTTTTAAAATGGGAAGGTATTCTCGTTGAAACACAGACAAAAAAAAAACTATAATAATGTACCGAATACGTCAGAACGATTGTTGTCGTGACGCGAAATTTACAAATTTTCTTTTTCTAATCTCTTAATTCGTACGTAATTTAAAACACATATATTTAGACGGTGTATGTATATGTACTGTGTAGCACGAGAGTCTTAATTAATACTTTAGGAGCAGACTCTTGGTATGTGTAATATGTACGAGTCGTAGTGTGCTACATTTACAAACGGTCTACAATACGTTGATCTATAGAAAGACTGAGTGAGATGGAGTGAGGAAGAAGAGATGAGCATAATCGTACATCAGTGGAAGAATATGTAGTACATCTACGTACTACTATATCGACTCGTGATACTTATTACGGTACACATACGTACACACATTGTATAATGTATAGCATACCACTAACGCCTTGGCCGTCGTCGTGAATTAATAAATTAATACAAATTACGAGCTCACAGGCGCGTGTGCTGTGTTTTTCCCTTCCCTCGTTAGCTGTTTAACCAAGGAGGTATTTCAATCAGCAGTAAAATTTTGGCCAAAATAAAAATATATCAAAATCGCATCGTAAAAGAATCTCGTGTTGAAAATTTGAAGTGCAAAAATTCATTTCTCGAATTTGGGCAAATTTTTTAATTTTCAAAATTATATCACTGCGCTGCAAAAATTAAAATTTGATCTCGGCAATCATTATCAGAGGAAGCTAAGATTGGATTTACGCCTTATTTTTGACTTCCTGAATCAATTGAGGTGAGAGTTGCGTGACATTTTGGAGCCTATAAAAAAATTTGGAAATTTTTCAGCTCTGAAAAAACCCGTCGATAGAAGTGGAAATGGTTTGTACCTGCTACGAATATTTTATTCTGCAATTATTTAAGCGTATTCCTCAGAGAATGAGTCGACTTCTGAGTCGGAGTTAAATTGACTCCAAATTGATTCCGAATCTGCAATTGCTCCTGAGTCCTGAGCCAGGGCCGCCAGGAGTTGAGATATGAAGTCAAGCTGGAGTTGGAAATCAAAGTATGAGTTTGACTCTGGAATCAAGAGTCAATTTTTTGACTGACTTTCATTTTTTGTCAAAAGCTGAATATTTTGATACAAATCCAATCATCAGACTGTAATTATGTAAATAAATACAAAAGTTGCATTCCTGACAAAAAAATAAAATTCAACTGTAGCCAAGTTTTTATTGCTGGAAATGAGAATCAGCTCCCGAGTCTGAGTCCAATCGTAGTCAAGGGTCAAGGTCATTGACTGATTTCAACATAGAAGTCAAGTCAGGAGTCAAGGTGGGTCGATTTATGACCTTGAACCCAAAGTCAGTCCATGATATTCACCTCAGAGTAAATCGATGACCTTGACTCGGAAGTCAATCTATGATTTTGACCCCAAAATCAAATGATCTTGATCTCAGGGTCAATTTATGACCATAACCTTAAAGTTAACCCATAATCTTGACCCAGGATCGATTAATGACCTTGACCCAATGTCAACCCATAATCTCAACCACAGGGTCAATTTATGACCTTGACCCAGAGGGTATCACGTGAATTTCCCGCGGACAATTTCCCGCGGGGACAATTTCTCGCGGTTAAATTTCGTGTGGCGACAATTGCTCGCAGCGAAAATTGACCGCGACGAAAATTGCTCGCAGCGAAAATTGACCGCGGCGAAAATTGTTCGCAGCGAAAATTTCCCGCGGCGAAAATTGACCGCAGCGAAAATTTCCCGCGGTAAAAACTAAAAATTGCCCGCGGTGAAAAAATTCTCATATTTTTGTGAATTTTCCACAGTTTGGACAACCTGCTATTTTTATTCATAATCACCAAGTTTGGAAAATTCACCATTTTGTACTCAAATTTTTCTAAGTTAGAAAAATATTAGTACAAAAATAAAATGTCTCTAACTTCAAGGTCAAAATGGCAAATTTTTTCAACAAAGTGCTGAAAAATCAAAGGGAGAAAGAGAGCTACCCCCATCTCTACTCTTATTGGTACGCCTCTCCTTGTTTGTGATAGTTCCTTGAGAATTTTTTCACCGCGGGAAATTCTTATTTTTTACCGCGGGAAATTTTCGCTGCGGTCAATTTTCGCCGCGGTCAATTTTCGCTGCGAGCAATTTTCGCCGCGGTCAATTTTCGCCGCGAGCAATTGTCGCCACACGAAATTCAACCGCGATAAATTGTCCCCGCGGGGAATTGTCCGCGAGAAATTGACCACGGGAAATTGACGTAGACTCGACCCAGAGTTGATTTATGATCTTGGCTAGCTGACTATGGAGTAAATTTCAGACCTTGACTTTGGGGTCAAGGTCATAAATTGACCCTGAGATCAAGGTTATTTGACTTTGGGGTCGAAATCATTGCTTGACTTTCGAGTTAAGGTAATTGATTTACTATGTGGGGATCATAGACTGACTTTGGGGTCGAGGTTATAAATTGAGATTGATTCTAGGGTCAAGATCATAAATCGATCCCGAGTTCAAGGTCATTGATAAACTTTGGGTTGGTCAACTTTGGAGTCAAGGTCATAGTTTCACTAATCGAATCTGGGTCAAGATTATGGGCTGACTTCTGGGTCAAGGTCATAAATTGACCCTGAGATCAAGGACATTTGACTTTGGGGCCAAAATCATTGCTTGACTTTCGAGTTAAGGTCATTGATTTACTATGTGGGAATCATAGACTGACTTTGGGGTCGAGGTTATAGATTGATTGTAGGGTCAAGATTATAGATTGACTCTAGGGTCAAAATGATAAATCGACCTCGAGTTCAAGGTCATTGATCGACTTTGAGTTCAAGATCATTGGTCAACTTTGCAGTCAAGGTCATAGTTTTACTCTGAGGTGAATATCATAGATTGATTTTGGGGTGAAGGTCATAGATTGACTCTGGAGTCAAGTTGGTGTGAAGAGTCAGGATGGAGTGCTGGAGTCAGTCAACTTTCTCCCCTGGCTTCAACGTCAAGCTGGATCTGGAGTCAACTTTTTCACTCAACTCCGAGAGTCAGATGCACTCGAGTTGACTCCAGCAATCCCTGTTTTATTGTGGTAGTAGTTACGATACAGTCACCTTCGATCCGGAATCGAACTGAGTCCGAATTAACTCCGAATTGGCAATAGCTCCCGAGTCGTGCTGAAGTCAGCAGTCAATGTCATAGTTCATCTTCGAAGGCAAGACTGACGTCAAAGTTTGGAGTCAGGAATCACCTTTTTGACTTACTCCCATTCCTTGGTATTGCTTTTATTTTTTGGATGGAAAATGAAATAACTTTCAATTTTTTACCTCAATGCGTTCGCTGGGGACGTAGGTATTTTTCAATTTATTCAAAACAAAACTTTACTTTAATCGATCAAAAAGATCACCGACGGACGTAAATAATTCATAATTTTGGTTATGGTATCGATGATAATAGTGCTGAAATTCATATGGACCCTTTCATGGGCCTTTTTCCAGTGCTAAAAAATTTCAGAATTTTCTGGAGGCTCCGAAATGATCTCGAAATCACAAACTTTAGCTCTTTTTATTGATTAGATCGCATTTTCATATTTTGAAGGACGATAGGGCAAATTTGAGATTCCAAAAATAAACTTTACCACTTGAAATTTTTAATACGGTGTTATTTTATGGTATACTTTGAATTTATTTTTGTTTCAACCCAAAATTTTACTGCTGGTTGGAGTAAGCTGCGTTTCGGAGAATTTATCCTCATCTACCTGCCTCCGGTTTGTATATTTAACCCTTTTTTGTCGGCGCCTTTATATAGATTCAAAGAAAATAATTAATTCGTCAATTAGGTACACGTTAAATATACGATTAGAGTACCAAATACTCGATCTCGGCTCGTTGAAGATAAGACTACAAACTACAAAGTGCAAGTGAAGATGCTAATGCTGGTGTCGATTGTTTTGATGTTGTGCAGATCTATACACGTTGTACAGATGGACGTTTACGTCATCGAGTTAATCAATCGCGATAAAACGGTTTTTTTTTCTTCTCTTATTCGTTTATGTACGGGCACGATGATGCAACGAGTCTGGGCTTGTCGTTTAGATACTTTAGACTGGTAATTTGTGTGAGATGATACAGGTTTGCGTATAGTTGATGCGCGATCTCTCTTTCTCTCTCTTGCCCTCGTACTCAAGTCAGCTTATGGATGATGTTAGGAGTACTCGAGTCATAAAGCGAATGCTACTTGAGAAGAAGTCGATTCTCGTGATGTCTGTGTAGTCTGCGAGACGTTATAGATGATGCGATCCCTCCTCTTCGTACCTTTCCTAAGGCCCATCATGCGCTGCTTGTTCGGCTGATGACTCTATCAAGTAGATATTAGTGTGATGAGGTTTTCGTGCTGAAGAGGATCTTTTAAGGTGTCGGATTTCCATTTGTTATGTAATCGAGTATACATAGTAATGTATGAGAAGTGTGGAAAATTTTCGAGATTAGCTGGTGTGTTTATTTTATCGAAGGGTAGCTTGATTTTGACTATTTATGATGAAATGTTGATTATACTTGAATTTCTAGTGGGGTCTGTACTCAAATTGATGTAAAAAAAAAGAATTAGAATTTTTAGAAGTAAGCAGTCGACTCTTTGGGGTAAGAGGAAGTACATATTCGGAATTTTGAACGATTAAAATTGACTGAAAAGTCCCAAAAATTAAAATTTCTTTAATATTCCACCAATTTTTAGATGAATTTTTAACATTTTGTACAATCATACTCTTCGATCCCTTCGTAGAATGGAAGCAGAGGCCAGGTAATTACGAAGGAATTTCTAGTTTGATAAATGAACGACACCACGGATATCCAGTGGCGAGAGGAGGCACCGAAAGAAGGGTAGATCTCTCACCGTTCTCCACGTATTCGTGTACTAAATTTACGACCACGTCTTCATAGTAATACAAGATATACAAGGATAAGTGTTGTAAAAATTTTAAATATTTCACGCTCGTGTACGTGAACAGTTTGGTAATTTTTCAAATTCATAGGTGAGTAACGTCGTCGTCGACGAAGCCTACAAACATGCTAAAACTAACTCCTAATTATTTTTACCGAAAATATGATTTTGACGGTCATAGTCCAAATTTCTTCTTGGTTTGAATTTTTACTATTTACTCCACTTTTTTTTTATTTTACATTTTTTCCCAAAATTTAATCGTTTTTTCAAATTTCCAATTTCTCAAGTCTCGAATTTCCGATTTCTTAACATTTTGATTTCTCACTTTTCTGATTTCTTTAATTTCTGATTTCTCGACCTTTTAATTTTTCAGGGTGTCTAACGGTCAATATAAGTCAGTATTTTCTCAAAGAGGTCAGTAGCGTCAGTCTCAGTATAAGTTAGTATTTTTCACTGAACTCAAAAGATCAGTATTTTTTTTTCAACGATCCCAAAAAAAATCCCATTTTCCCTTGAAAAATGAGAGAGTTGAAGATTTTGCCTCCTTTTTAATTTCTTTACTTACTGAAATATTGATAAAGTAATAAAGATATGTTTAGCTTTTGAATGTCTTTTTTTTAAAAATTTTCTCTCAAGTCACTGAATTGAAATAACATGAAACATTGACAGAAATTTCCCCTATTGACGCCAAAATTTTATATTTTTTTTCAATTTTTACCAAAAAATTTTGCCCTTACTTAATGTCTTGATTTTTTTTGGGAGTGGAGGAGCAGGCTCGAAAAAGTCATGCCAAAAGTCATTTCAAAAGGTCAGTATAACTCAGTATTTTTGCTCAACAAATTTTGTTAGACACCCTGTTTTTCAACTTTTCAATTTCTCGACTTTTTGATTTCTCAAATTTCTGATTCCTCAACTTTTGGATTTCTCGACTTTCCAATTTTTCAACTTTTTTGATTTTTTTTGTCTTTCCGATTTCTCAACTTTTGGATTTCTTTACTTTCTGATTTCTCAACTTTTGAATTCTCAATTTCTGATTTCTTGGTTTTCCAATTTCTCATGAAACTTTCCACCTTCCCAACTTATGGATTTCTCAACTTTTCGATTTCTCAAATTTCCGATTTCTTGAATATCTGATTTCTCAACTTTTTAATTTCTCTATTGTCTTAATCTTAAAACATTATACAAATGTTACACCTCCAGTGTTATGCAACACTTTTCGAATTTTACCCCCCAGTCCTAAAGACTAAAGACATATCAATGCCAAAATTTCTAAAAATACATACATATAAGATTATGGTTCCCCGAGTGAACAATTATTTATAACCGTTGTAGTATATGTATGAAAAACACTTGATAGATCAACATCATGTGTCAATCATGTTCTAAGATTTTTGCTTTAATGCAAAAAAACGCTTCAATTTTTTTAAGCAATTTTTTATGTGGGGTTTTTCACATTTTGGGTACTGGAGGGTTGAATTTTACACCTAAGGTGTCCGGGATGGATATACATAAATTTTGGAGGTTTGGAGACTACATTTCTGCAAAAAAGAAACAAAAATGGAGAACTGAAATTTCAAACCGAAAGTTGGGTTTTTCATGGATGGTCACTTATTTTTCAAAATTTCTTCTACCTCAGAATTTTTTCTAATTTAAAATTTTTTCAATTGAAAATTTACTCTTCAATTTAAAATTTCCAAAGTTTTTCCATCTTCAAGTTCTTTGAAAAAATGTCAACTTCATATTTATCAAGATTTCTTTCACCACGATAAGTATTTTCGAAAAATTTTTAATAATAATAAAAAATACAGGGCATAGGAGTTGACTCCGGAGTCGGAGTCAAACTGACTCCAAATTGACTCCGGAGTCGAGCCGGAGTCAAGGAGTCAAGGTCAAACGTTGACTCCGCAGTTAAACGGAGTCAAGAGTCAAGGTCTGAAATTGACTCCGGAGTCAAGAGTTAAGGTCTGAAATTGACTCCGGAGTCAAGTCGGAGTCAAGAGTCGAGGTCTCAAATTGATTCCGGAGTCAAACCGGAGTCAGGAGTCAACTCTCTATTTTGACTCCGGAGTCAAGACGGAGTCGGAGTCAATATGGAGTCAGTTTGACTCCGACTCCTATGTTTTAATCACAATATTTAGGGCAAGGCATAAGAATCGGAGTCAAACTGACTCCAAATTGACTCCGACTCCGGCTTGACTCCGGAGTCAAGTCGGAGTCAAGAGTCAAGGTCTGGAATTGACTCCGGAGTCAAGCCGGGGTCAAGAATCAAGGTCTGAAATTGACTCCGGAGTCAAGTCGGAGTCAGGAGTCAACTTTCTCCTTTGACTCCGGAGTCAAGGCCGGAGTTAGGAGTCAACTTTTTTGCTGACTCCTGTGCCCTGTAAAAATATGAAATTGATTTTGAAAAAATCCTAGTTGGAAAAATTGTGTGAACATTTTTCTAAAAAATTTGTTGGAAAAAACTTTGAATTGGAAACCTATAATTTCTAAAAATTAAAAAAATTTGAAATTTTAGAGATGTGCCAATTTGAACTTGGACGGTTGAAATCTGATTTTTAGCAAAAATAATTATCGTCTACTAATACCAAGGTGTGAACTCAGACTAATTCTACCGTAGATCTGAACGATGATGAAGAAGTGGCGCACGAACAAACCTATATTGTAGGTAAGACGTTGACGACAGGGCATGGGGCAAGGAAGGGCGGTGGAATGAGTACGCTACAGAAATCGTATCTCGGTTAAGGATTTGGTCGCATGTGCGCCATCATCTCGCTGCCGGTGGACGGCTTATCGCGGCGCATCGGTTTATCTAATTTACATTCTTTTGTTTTTTTTCTCTGTTTGGTTTGTTCTTAGTCATTCTAATGCGTCTACTCGGCATATAAATACGTTACATTGTATTCAATTGGAACATGAGCGTATTTCGGAACCGCATCATTCTTCCCCCCGACGTGGACGACTGATGCTGCCGCTGGAGTGTTTGTATACGTTATTTGTGTACCTTTTTTTTTCTCTTCTTCTTCATCCTTAATCAAGTCATTAGAGCCGATAGTACCGTATAATTTTTCGTCATAATAGTCGCGCCGCCGAAGACGAAGTAGCGGCAACAGACCTAAAGTATACATCACAGGAGGACGCTGAAGGCTGAACGGTGCGCGAGGTATTCGTGGTAGTCGAGAATGGTTCACGGGTTTCCCACACATCGGTATACGGCGTGATCGGAATTCAAAGAAGCGGACGGTGTCCGTTTTAATTCGCTTTATGTCACCGCATCATTTATTTATATAAACGCCCTGACCCTGGACAATACACCCCGAACTGGATGGAATGTGGAGTATTTTCGGTGTACGGCGGCGGCGACGTCCAGTGTGATGCGTTTGTGAGTTCGGACGGCGAACCAGCAGCGTCCGAAAAGGTGGAAAAGGGGAAGATATGCGCGTTAAAGACGCAGCAGAATGAGCCACGGTGAGACGGCCAGCGGAGACCGGGCAAACGGCGGATTTATAATTGGAGAAATCATTTATGGAGTTGTCGGTGTATACGTTGGATGTAGAAAAAGAAGAGATCCGGACGGCCGGCGGGGGCACGCCTCCAGGTAGGTAGCAAAGCGGCAGACACACACGTTGAATTAGGGAGCGAACTTGCTCCATCTCCCTGGTTTTTCTACCTCTACCTATAGACCTCTTCTTCTTCTTGTTTTCAGCAAGCAGGAGGCCTACCATTATTAACTTGTTACGTGAAAACTAATATTTGTGTTTGCGGCCAAACAAGGTTTCGTACGGCCCCCATGCTTGAGCTTTTTAGCGGCGACCAAGCGCCCTGTAATTAGGCCGAAACAGACGATAAAGCGGCTAAGGCCGGTTAAAAGCCAGCTGACTGTTTCATCTTTTCTATCAACTCGGATCACCATCAACTTAGCACTAGACTGGTGGCTGCGTGTACTCGTTCTCGCCCCGCTCCCGTGCCCCCCGCCTTAGCCACACACCGAACCCCCCGGACCATACGAAGTCGTCTTTTCTCTCTTTATATAGTTCTATTTCGTAGATTGTACGTATTCTGCTTGCTGCTTTTTCATTATAGCATTTTGCCGTAATCTTTTTTTTTCCTCTGCTTTATACTCCATTTAAAATGCCGCTCAAGATTACTCGTTTTTTTTTTTTTAATGATTTATCGTGTACCATGTTGATTTTTTTTCCTCTATTTATTTCGGATAATGACTTTATTTTAAATATAAATACTTTCCTACTCCACCTCATACTCGTACCATGGTCTCAGATATATACATTATACATTTTATATACCTACACGAGATGAATTCTTTTTTTCTCTGTGGCTCTGGATATGTATTTTTCCTGACGTGACGATCCTTTGATATACCCAAGGATGAAGAGCGAGGGAGAAAAAAAAAGAAAGCTTGGGCGGAATTTTGGACTAGATTTGTTCCAGACGAGAGGGTGACGTCGCACAGGAGGCGAAAAATGCTCGGAAAGGAGGCGAGGAGGAGGAATTGGTTGGTATTTCGAAGTACATATGGCGCGGTGGTGATGTTTCGGTATCATACGATACGACCAAATTATCGATTTGTGTGGTATTGTTTGAAGTCTGCAGCTATATGCACTGTGGGCTCGTTTAAGTAACGAGATAATTTAACGAATTAATTTGCAAGGCATTATTTTCCAGTCCGAGTATGCCTCTTGTGAAGAGGATACGCTTGGGAGGAGTTTATTTCTTCTTCGGGTATTTTTTCTCTTTCTCTACTCTCTTTTTTATTTATTTTTTGTTCTTATCTAATGAGAGTTATTGTATATTTTAGGTTTTTTTTTTTTGCTTGGTCGGTGTATCTAGGTACCGTCGATGTGGGTGGCTTTTTAATTGGTTGGTGAAATTTTTTTCCCGTCGGTCTATATTAGGTCGGATGTGAGGTATGAGGTCAGGAATTTTTTTCGACGGTGGCCAATTTGTTGGCAGGTGGAAATGATGTGATTGCGAGTGAACAGGGTTTAGGGATTTTGGTATTGGAAAGATGAGAAAAGAGGATGTAAATTGATTCTGGAGTAATGAGCTACGAATGAACCCTGACAAGGAGTAAATTTTATTTCAACGAAAACGAAATTTTCTTTGAACAAATTGATAAATTCTAAGAGATAAAAATGGCTAAAATAATACGATTTTTATGATGATCAAAAATTAAAATGGCGATAAAATTGTAACTAGACCTATCTGTTGTAGAAAGCTGGAAATCAACGCATATACTTTCAAAAAAACCAAAACCAATCTCTACCCCTCTCATCTCATATATTAACAAAAAGGACTTTTTACTTTTTTTTCAAAGAGTATAGGATAGGGTAACAAAAAAGTTGTGTTTAGAAATTGGAAAAGTATGCAAATTTTGCTTTGGAGCAAATGGTTCTAAATCGTGATGGTGTTTAAACGATGAATTTTTTTAAAAGATGTCTTAAATAAATCATTTCCATTTTTTCCAATTAACGAAGTTTGGTTCGATAATTTTTTCAAATTTCATTTAAAATTTTGATCTTTAGAATTTTGACTTTCAAAATTTGGTCTCTTGTTTTAAAAATTTATTTTCTCCATTTATCATATCCAACTGATTCGAATATGGTGTTCTATCACTGGTTTTGCAAATTCGATATTTTCAATACCTTCCTTCTCCCATCAAAAAAACATTTAAGATAATTTGGTCATAGTTTTCTGCAAAACTCTTTTTTGACATTAATATCCTAAAAGGGGCCATTTTGGAGTTGATGTCCTAAATGAAGCCAATTTGGGCATAGTGTCCCAAAAGAAGCTATTTTGAATAATATAGAAAAATCCAATTTAGACCTTAAAGAAGTGAATTTGGACATAGTGTTCGAAAAGAAGCTATTTTGAACCTAGAAAACTCCCGTTTGGACATGGTGTCCTAGAGACCCCCAATTTAAACTCAAGTTCTGGAAACATTTGCAATTTGGTCATCGTGTCTCAAATAAAGCCCTACAAAGAGTCCATTTCGGACATTGTGTCTCAAAAAAAAAAACGATTTTGACATAGTGTCCCAAAAGATGCTATTTTAGACATAAAAAAATTCCATTCGGACATGGTGTCTTAGAAAATCTCAATTTAAACACTGTGTTCTGGAAATATTCGTAATTCGGTCATTGAGTTTTAAAAAAAGCTAATTTGGACATTGTGTCTAAAAAATAGATCGAAATTTTAAGAGTTTAAAAAAAAAATCAAGAAAATTTCTACTCCTCTTTCACTTAATTCATGATTGTTCAGTTGCTATTTACAATAATTTTGTATTTTTTGATTTTGAAAAACTTAACTCGAATATTTTTCTTCTTTCAATTTTCCTCCTCCAATAAATTATTGTATCCAAAAGCACTATTGGCCTAAGATTTTCGATTTTTCAAAAAACATTTTGCATGTGTCTTCAAAAAAAAAAAAAAAAATGACAGTAAGAATGGAAAAACTTTTTCGATGGATTTTTAGACAAGGATACTGTAGGTGCCGAAATATTTATCCAAATTAATTCCTCTTGGAAAGTTATTTTCCAAGTACCTAAGTACCTATTAAGTTTAATAATTACTTTTTTTTAATAAAAAAGAAAAGAGAGAACATAATATTCAAAAATCAGCGCCGATTTTTTCTTGTTGGATGACGAAATTTTTGTAATTGATAACATAATAATACTTAGGTAGGTATCTAATGAAAAATGGGAAAAGTAGGTACCTACTATTTTGAGTGAGTGAAATCTACTCTCGGGCTGGGCTTGAACATTACTCCGGATTCGAATAAAAAAGACCAAAATTTGAATCAAACGGTGACTAGAAATCAGCCAAAAAACGATGGCTCTGAAGCTCATCTAAATTTAGATAAAAATGCAAATAATCTGGTAAATAATGTCAAAATTAGAATATTTATGATAATTTTCAATAATTATTAGAATATTTACTGTAATTACTGAAATATTTACGGTAATTTTCTGTAATTATCAAAATATTCACTATAATTTACAGTAATTTACCGTAATTATTAGAATATTTACGGTCATTTATCGTAATTACTGAAATATTTACGGTAATTTATTGTAATGACTGAAATATTTACTGTTACTTACCGTAATTATCAGAATATTTACGGTAATTTACCGTAATTACCAGAATATTTACGGTAATTTACCGCAATTACCAGAATATTTACGGTAATTTACCGTAATTACCAGAATATTTACGGTAATTGACCGTAATTATTAGAAAATTTGCTGTAATTTATCGTAATTATTAGAATATTTACGGTAATTGACCGTAATTATTAGAATATTTACGGTAATTTACTGTAATTGTTGAAAAATTTTCATTGTAACATGGTGTTTGAACATGAAAATAGCGTGAATTCTCATTTTCGCAGTCCAGTATGTACTTAGACGCCATGAAGATAATTTTTTTTTTCAATTTTCAACTTGAAAATAAAGTTTTTCTAAAAAAATTTAAAAAAATCTTTTTACATTTCTAGTAAAGGTGTCCTGCTCTTCTCCGTACGATCCGGCCTTATATTCAAAAAAATCAAGCCAAAATCAAAAAATCATCAATTCCATTATTTTCTACCATCAATAGGTATTACCTAAAATAACAGAAAAAATCTACGATTGAAATTCGATGTATTTGTACCTTCCTTCCCCTCTTTTCTCTTCCAAAAACTATAAAACTATGCTTTTTAAAGGTATCACAAAACTCTAGAAAAAATCTATGAGGAATGTAAAAATCAACATCATCATCAACTCTTCTCCAGATCACCATTATGAATATATTTTCCAAAGGCATCTCCAAAGCTAGCGCACGTTTCAATATAAGTAATTCCGAAGCCGAATACGTATAAAAATTCCAACGACTCTATTATTAATTTCATTTTTAATTCTGGCTTTACTATTATACGATATATGTACGAGTTCGGGAGTCATGATCGTGTAGTACATAATACCAACGTATATACATACGCTTTTTAACCAAATTTTTTTTCATTTATATTATTTATTACGGTGACTTTTCTTGGCACAAATTCCCTTACACGAACATATCGCGCGTCTGATTTACCACTGCTGCAAAATTCTTTATAACATGTTTATTCGGATCGTTTTTTAAAACGTGACGGAATGCGAGTATTTTACATTGCAGTCGGCGAATATATGGTACTGTATAACGAATACCGAAAAAAAGAGACTTACAAGTGTAAGGAACCGGGTAGTATAAATTTTATACGACGAACCGAGCAACAAAATAATGCCAATAAGTACTTCGTTACAGGTGTCTTGCTTAATCTTTTCAGAAGACTATTAAAAAAAATCGAATTTAATTATTTTTACGAGAATTGAAATGTCAACGTTAGGCTTACAACTGAAATTCTCAATTAGTTACCTATATTTACCAATTTTCAATATTTACGATGATTTTTATTTTGAATTTTCAGGTTTCGATGACCAAAACAATCCATTAGCATCTGGAAGCTGTTTGAAGACAAAAATTTCGATAATTGGTAAGTTTTTGAAATTTTCTATTTCATCGAACTAGAAACCTTTGATTTTTCGAAAATGCCAAATGTCTAGGAAATAAGATACCTCTATCCTTCTCCTTTCAACCCTTCCTGGTCGACTCGACTCGGAAAACAATCGATAATCAGTTTTTTGGTTCACCGGTACATTTCTCGAGGTCAAGTTTAAGACGGTGATTAACCAGCTTTCGTGTATTGACAAAACTAGCCCCGCTAATTTTTATCGCCTTTTTACTTATTTTTATTATACCGATTATGGTTTGGCATGCGGTACCGCCGCCGCACCACGTCTCTTCCCTTGGCATCGTCATTGCCACCGCTGACCAGACCAACGTGCCAATATATGTCAGTCCAGAAGCATGTCAACGGTGCATGATCGTCTCCAGAGCTGCACTTTACGCTGTGGAATTCCTTAACGCCGCCGATAAAGAGGGAGGGGGAGAGGAGTGCAATAGTTTTGAAGTCATTAGCATTGTCGAATTACCGAGGTGTAGTAAATAGGTACGAGTGTGTAAAGAATTTCAGGAATGAGAAGGCATGGAAAGTAAAAAGGAAATTTCTCGTAACGTTCAAAAATTTTGATTTTCAAAAATTTAGAATTTTGAAGAATTTGTTTGAAAAAATTGTCAATATAAGGTTTAAAAATACGAAAAAATCAGAAAAATGGAAAATGACGATAAAAAGTGCAAAAAATCGTCAAAATTGTTTGAAAATTACGAAATTGGCGTATATTTTTTTGGAATTAAAATTATTAGTCTAAGAATGCAGCACTTTTAGTCAAAATTGATATTTTTTCAAAAAAAATCTCTCTGCGCTCAATTTTATCAGTATATTTGCCAAAATTTCATGAAAATTTGATCTAATAAACGAAAAGTACTGGAATTTGGTTATGTACCATATTTTCAACCTTTCGAATCGATTAGAATCGGATTCAAGACATTTCGGAGCCGTTGGAAAATTTTGGAATTTTTCACCGTTGGAGAAAAGCCCATCAAAATGGTTCAAATTAATTCAATACCGTAACTAATATTGGTGGATTTGATCGAATAAAGCAGAATTTTCCAAAATTTTCAACTTTCAGTTTAAATTCATATCTCTTGGCAGAAAATTTTCCAGGAAAATTTTTAGCTAAAAAATTTGAGTTTGAACTAAAAGTTGATTAGGTATTTTGGAAAATTTTACTCTATTTGATCAAATATGTTGGTCATCGATATTTGTTGACCGCGATTATAGATTCTGAAGTTCATATGAACCTTTTTTGAGGGGTTTTCCAGCTCTGGAAAATTCTAAAATTTTCTAGAGGCTCCAAAACGTATTGAAACTGCTTCTAATCGATTCGAAAAGTCAAAAATAGGGTATATAATTACCAAATTTCAACGCTTTTCGTTTATTAAATCAAATTATCAGATTTTGCTGGGTAATGAGGAAATTTTGAAATTTCAAAAATCGTCAAAATTCGAGAAATGAATTCCAGCATTTGAAATGGGGAGGGGGGTATTTCATGGCGATGACGGACTTTCAGCACCCAGGTGAAGAAAGTTGTAGTATTTCGTTTTTTAATAGGCATTGAACAAACTATCATTTCATGTCTCAGCTTTCTCCCAACAACTGAAATTTTTTTGAAAAAGTAGTCAAATTTAAGTTTTGAAATTCATTTCTTGCAATAATTTTCACCCTCGCTTCGCCCTGGCTCCAAAATTTTCCCTCTTTTCTTAAAGCAATAAATCAGGGTGTCTAACGATCAAGCTACTTACGTATTTTAAGCTGGTGAAGTAGACCAAGAGATCAAGCTACTCATACCAAGTTTGGCTTTTTTGAATCAAAGGTCAAACTTTTTTCAAAAATTGAAAAAAAAAATCATTTACTCTTAATTACTAATTTAAAAAAAGAGGTTATTGTGATTTTTAAAAAATTATATTGTTTGAATTTTTTCGTAAAAATGTTGAATTTGGAAGTCCATTGTGATTTTTCGAATCATTTTTATTCATTAAGAGTTTTTCGTAAAAAAATGTTGTTTTTTTTGGGAGGGGGGAGTTGATTCATAAAAAAGTAAAAAAAAAGTCACACTTAAAGGCCACGTCAAGTCAAACTTTTTTCTCAACAATTTTTGTTATGCACCTTGTAAATATTTTGAAAAATTTCACAGCATTTGTTTTTGTTTCAATCCTCATGATCTCTCCTCCCTCCTCCCCCCCCCCCCCCGGTAGTAAATTGCTAGAATTATAGAAAGCATTTTCTTGAAAACTGCAGGAGAAAGTTTCATACGAGTAAAAGGGAAAGGGGAAAGGGTGTTTGCAAAACACATTTGGTTTTACTTTTTCAAAATTTACTAACCTCAGTTGCCGTGTAATAATTTTGAAAAAAATTATATCTATGTATTTGATTTTTTTTTTGGAAAAAAGAAGAAATGCTTTCTAACATCTACTCTCTCATTCTGAATCAGTGAAAAGTCACTAATGAACAATCAGAATTGTAGCACGTAAAACCAGCAAAATTCACTAATTATTTTTAGTCAGTTTTCACTGATTTTTCAAAAAATTTCACTATTTTTCCAGCTAAATTCATAAATTTTACTGATTTCATAGTGATTTTTCACTAATTTTCCAGTGACTTTTTCTCACTGATTTGTTTTCAGTGAAAATTTTTTCACTGATTTTTTCTGAGCTGCAATTCTATCTGTTTCTCAGTGATTTTCGATAATTTTCATAGGCATTTAGGTACCTTTTTGATGAAATCTATTTTTCTTTTTCATCCAGCCCGTTTGAAAACAAAGCTCAAGCTTTTTTTGAATTTTGAAAACTTTTGGCAATTTTATCTCATATTTTTTTTGAGATCTCGTAGAAACCTCCAATCTCCTCCCCTCCCCCGAGAAAAAACAGTTTCCACCGAACCCGAAATAATAATAAACTCGCTTCGGCGACAATTTATCTCGAAAAAAAAAAGTTGCAGCTGTCTCGCATATATCAAATAAATTGCAGCTCGAGCTCTGCGGCGAAAAAAATTTTCATGTCGTAATTTTTTCATTAAGAATAATTTAACCAGCTGGTGCATTATTCTCGGGTACGTGCATCAGAGAGAAAAAATTCCGTTACAGCGCGAGGGCTGCACCGCCACCATAAATAACTTGACGCGAAATATGTATAGACACGATGATAGAAAGAGAAACCTCCGCTCGGGTACGGTAAAGTGAGCGGCTCGATGCAGTACATCTACTTCCACCGAGCAGCGTGTAATTTTTAAATACTCGGCGCACGGTACGGGCGCGGGCCACAGAAGCAGATGCGGAATCGCAGACGCGCGCGTGAATCATTCCGCCGACGCGACCATCCGAGTGTCTGGGGAGCGGGCCGGCGACGAGGTGAAATGTACAGTACATTTTTTGGCGTGCGTCCTTCGCATTAAAAATCAGTCTTTATGGGTGCCTTCGATTATGCCGAGAATCAAGGCTAAAGGGTTATATTGGGGAAGGGGGAGGGAGAAGGAAGGAACGAGCTTATCGACGGTAGGTAATCAATACGTATTAATGAGATAATGTGTATACAATGTAGGTGCATATATACTTCGACGCCTGAGAGAGAAACTGAGACAGGAGTATTCAAAATAAATACGAGCATTACGATCGGTTTGCTTCCTCGTCGTAAATTCACCATTTTTATGATGTTCATGGGTGAGAAGACTTGAAAATCCGGATCTGAGAGAAAAAAATGACGAGAAAAGTGATTTTTAAAAAACTTCAAGTTTTACCAACGTGAGTTGGATGCTGCCAATTTCCATCAGGAAAGGGTTCCAAAATTCAGAAATTTTGGTGGATACTCAAAATTTTTATGTATGGAGGAAGGACCATTGCATTTATTTATTTTGAAAGAACACTTTTTCTGATCTCACGAGTTCGATCAGTTTGGACCATTAAAATGATGAAAATTACGAGGCTCGAGACGATCGATTTTTTCCAATATTTTGACTTTTTTCTCGTAAATTTTCATTTAACGAATGAGTGTACCTTACGTAACCGTTACTCGGCGTGCATGAAAAATTACCATCGAGAACGTTAAAGCTTGAATTTTATGTTTTTTTGTGATGATAACCCGCAATTCGCCGACTACGAGGTGATAAGCGACACGATGGGTCGTAATTTTAAGTATATGACCTTTCACTTTGCTGTCACACGTTTTCGATAAATCTGAATCTGAAAGAAAAAATTAATGAAAATTTTACGCGGCGACGCGACGGTTCGTGAACGTGTTAAAATACGAAAAATTTTATGTTAGATTTAGAAATATCTGATGAGAGTGTTGTCGAAAAATTGCATTTGATTTGAATTCCATCATGTCGATGGTATTTTTCAAAGGATGAAATTAGAGATGAAATAAGACCAATCGGTCGTATGCAAATGATCGAGCTTATTTCGTTGAAAAGTCAAATTACCTGATGAAATTATTCGATCGATGTCGTAAAAATCATTAAAATTGAATCACGTTTCTTGACTAGCATATAAGTTGGTTAAAATTTCGTGCTGAATGGTCCTTCAAATAAATCGAAACGTGATGAAAAATGATGAAATTTTATCGAAAAAAGTTGAAATAGGTGGCCCATTTGAATTTTTACGCAAGCTAGGAGTATTCTTAACGATGCAGTAAAAAAAATACAAATTATCGTTGAATGTGAAGCTATAAAAATTTGAAATTTTTTTTGAAATTGTTTGATATTTTTTAAAATATTTTGTACAGATTAGAAAATGATGTCAAATTTTAGGAATTGTGCTTGATTTCTGAAGTAAAAAAATTGAGGACCGTTTTTCCAAACTGAGCTAACTTTTTTTTTGACGTTTTTGACCTTTTGACGGATTCGGGTAGTTGAAATACACTGCCACCAGATGGCATTAACAAAATTTCGCTACCTGTGTTACTTGTGTTGTTCTGTGACCAAAACCGTTCTGAAATGCGAAAATCATCGAAAATCGTTATAATTTCAGTACAGGGAATTGAAGTTTTTTTTTTTTTGCTGGAAAGTGTTCTCCTCCATCCATACATGAGCGACTTAAAAAAAATCCGATACTTGTGCGAGTTGTGTGGCGCTCAGAGACAAAATATGCTTTTTCGTTTTTCCAAACTGAGCTAACTTCGTTATTTTTCATTTTCTTCCGATTCTCATGGCGCCACACTCGAAAATTTTGAAATTCTACCTAAGCCACATGATGTCGAAAGGTAGCCTCCTTACATTAGTCTTTTTACCAGCTTCAAAAAATTATTACTCTTTTCTATGGACAGTTTTTTGTGTTTCCTGAAAAATCACTTTTTGCAAGTTAGCTCAGTTTGGAAAAACGGTCCTCAATTATATTTTTAATTAAAAAAATTGGTTCAAATCAAAACATTTTCGGTTGTGATGAATTTTGGAAAAATTTTATAAGAATAAGTGAAAAATCATTTGGAGAAAAATCATTCCCCTCCCCCACCACAAAAAAAGCCAATTCAATTTTGGCTTTACCTTTTTAGTTTCAGTTTTAAAAAATTTAGATTTAAAATTTTCAATGTGTTACGTCGCAGAAATGTTTTTTTGGAGGGGAAGTGTCAGAAAAAGTGTTTTGAGTTGAAATTAATAAATCTCAGTTGAAAATTTTCAATTCCCCCCCTCCCCTCCGTGCGACTTCACTGTTCGTCTTTGCATTTTATGACTTTTTTAGAATTTTGCAATATTTTTAAAAATATCTAATATTTTTCATAATTTTTTATCTATTATCCACTTTTCATCTTTCTTGAACATTTCATATTTTTTTAATTGCCATTTTAGGTTTTAATTTATATATTTCATCTTTTTTATATTTCATTTTTATTGAAATTTATCAAGATTGACTTTTTTGTAGTCATTTTTTTTATTTAATTAAAATTGAATTTTGATTTTTTATTCGCATTTTCCTTTATAATAATTTTCAGTTCAGCAGGATTTTTATTTTTTAGTTTTTCTTTAATTTGGTATAGGTCGGTAATATCGTTATTATTCTTGATTTTCTTCAATTAAGGAGACATTTCATTTACTTCCATCCCTTAAAACACAAAATTCATGCTTATTCTCAAATGCACATCTTCTAACTGGAAAAATTATTTGATCCTGTAAACTGGATTCAAATTTTTCAGCATTAATGCTTCATAAAAGTCTCGGAAATTTCATGAAAACTTAGATATGCCATGCCATATAATGAGGATAAAATTCAACGCCAAAAAATTCCTATACCTTTCTCGTTCCCTTCTCCGAACTTTTCAGTTCCTTTTAAAGCTCCCCTCGTTCATTCCTATTTTCATGCACCCTTTATTACATTATTCCGGATTATTTCGCGACGACATTCGCGCACGCGACATCTCACCGTGCAGCACATTTAACCCCAACACCTGCTCTAATTCGCCGCCATTCGACCAATCAGCTCGTCGCGAATTAATCACCGTTTATTTCCACGAATACCGCGATTAACCTTGAAACCGCAAGCTCAGCCCTTCTCCGTGGCATACATAACGACGATACCGGTACAAGAAGATGATCTGTACCACAACCACATCCATATAGATTATTGTATAAATAATACACCAGAGATGAGGAAAAAAACAATACATTCCTCTTCTCACCCCTTGATCCGGCCCGAGACCTGTAATAAATTCGCAATATCATCGAGGGGGGTAGTTAATGGCCAAATCACCACCCTATATGCTGTCGAGGTATAGCCGCAGCACTCTCTGATTCAAGTTACAGACTCGTCGAAGCTACCCTGGGATCGAATAGGTGCGAGGGGAAAGGGGAGGAAAATCTCCTTATTTGGATTTAGGTATCTACGGTGTGTGGTGTGTCTGGCCACCGCCGCGATCCACTGAACTCTATTCTGTTACATTGGAACGGACGGTTTAGAAAGAAATAGCACTAAAATGAGTAATGCTGTCCTTGTCTAGCAAGTGAACTGTTGTAGTCTGATCTCTGTTCTAGTGTAAATTGTAAATGTTGGTGGTAGTTGAAATTTTGGTGATTTTGAGGAAAGTGGAATTGAATATATTTTGAAGAAGATAAAATTATCTATCAATTGTATCCAATTTTAAGCTTTCTTGTTTAGAATTTCAGTTTTCTCAGAATTTATCGAACTTCG
Source organism: Pseudococcus jackbeardsleyi (assembly GCA_038380155.1). Taxonomy (NCBI): domain Eukaryota; kingdom Metazoa; phylum Arthropoda; class Insecta; order Hemiptera; family Pseudococcidae; genus Pseudococcus; species Pseudococcus jackbeardsleyi. The sequence goes on from CM076242.1 coordinate 9,321,202, forward strand.
ATTTTTTCATATTTTTTTGTTATTTCATAATTTAATCTTTTTTTCATTTCTTTTCATTACTTATCAAGATGGAAGAAATATACATTTGAAAAATTAGAAATGGGAAATAAATCGAAGAAAGCAATGCTGGAAAAATTATTAATACTTACTGACATTTTTTCCAGTCCAGTTGTTCAACTCCATATTTTTTATTTAAAATTTATCAATTCAATAATTGGAAGAAAATTTGAAAAATACGAAATTGAAAAAAAAATTGAACATTGGATGCAGCTTTTACAAAAAAATTATAATTGAAGAATTCGAAAGAGCTCTAATTCTAAGGAGGGGGCAGAGTAAGGCATCAAATAGGGGTCTCAAGTTTGAGATTTAATCAAGGTATCAACATGAAACATTTCAAAGTGCGCTGTTTTGGATTTTTGACAGTATTCAAATTTTTGGACCCGAATTAGGCTTCAAAATGGAGTTATAAAAATTCACAATTTTATATAATTCGAACATAGGTGCTGAGCTATTGATACATACGATTTTGAAGTTTCTGGTTTGGATTTAAGTCCAACCTGGAACACTAATTGAGCCCCTAATTGGGGACAGGGTTCGAAATTCAAATATTTGGTGATGCTTTTTTTAGAAATAAATTATTTTCAATTTCCCCCTTTTGAAGCTCAATAATTAAGTTTCAATTTGCAGGGTGTCTAACAGGTCAAGCTGTCGAGTAAGTCAAGCTTTTTTACTGATTTACTCAAAAAAGTCAGGTTTTTTCAAAAATCATAAAAATTTCATTTACCATTGATAAATAAATTAAAAATTTCTTAAGTATTTCCAAGGGAGGGACAAAAAAATTCTTGAAATATCTTTTAAAACGAATATACCTCGGGGGGAATTTGGGGTTGGTTGTCAAAGCTTTTTTCTCAAAAAATTTTGTTAGACATACCCTGCTTTGAAAATCCGAATTCCGAAGCAGCGTATTTAAAACCTTTTATATCTATACCCAAGTCCAAATTTAATAAAATTTTAAATTTTGAATTTGAAATCCCTTTTGGGGTCCAATTTGGGTTCAGGCAACAAAAAATTATAAAAATCGAGTTCAGTGCCATGTCACCCCAGAGTCTCATTTGGCGTCGGAAGCTTTTTTGTAGGGGGGAGGGGGGGTACAAAGTGATTACCAAAACTAAAAATACCAGAAGGATTTTTGGGAGAGAGGGCAAAAAAGAATTTTTTTTCGCCCTGTTGTCTTAAATAATTGTAATTTTGTTCATGCCCAAGCAAAGCTAGAGCAGAGTTTTGAAACAATTGGATGTTTAATGCCCAAAAAATGAATTTTTCCATTATTTTGAAGCTTTGAAAACCCCAATTCGATGTATGATTTGGGAAGGTGCAAATCATACGGTGGGGGAGGTGTAATACATTCCTTATACCCCACTTTTCGATGTCAGTCTGTTCAACTATCGGTTTGCCAATTTCCGAACACCACTTTTTTTTCTTTTTGCAATATCTCGCCCTGAAAAACACGTAGAAAAAAAGTAAAAAAATGGGAAATGTTTGCCTTTCGGAGCTCTACAACATTTGATCGAACCAATTTTTCGAATTTTCCACCATAGATGGGACATTCGGCTCATCAAATCTATTTTTTTTTATTCGGGAAAAGGGAAGGAGTGAGGGAGTGCTACAAATAAACGACGAGATGCACATGGAGGCGCGCGCATCTATTTCACTTCGGTCGCTGCTCCGCTACGAATAGTCGGTCTCCTTCTCAGTCGAATCAGTATTACTGATAGCAGATTTCAGGCAGTAGAATAGGCCAAGTTCACGTATTCGTTCGCGATCTTTTTCTCGTCTCGTAAAAAAATTTTTCATTTGTCACGTGCTTTTTTTCTATATTTTTAAAAATTAATTTTTAGTTTTAATTTTTGTTGTGCAGCTTGTGGAATTTTTTCGCGGTTTCGTATTTTTTAATTTTAGTGTAGTTTTTTTTGCTGGCTCTTGTGCGAATTTTTTCTCGGCCGAATTTTAGGCTGCTCGATCGATGATGTAAAAATTGTCCGGTTCGCGAATGTGCTCGCTAATTAGCTTGGTTTTATTGTCGAGTGGTTGGCTCGTTGATGAATTTCATTTGTCGAACATGTATCGAATCAAGTTCGGCTGAATGTCGAGTGATCCGGATGACCGACTGGTATGCCCCGGAAAACCCCGTGAGCCTTTGAATATGCGAAATTTCAGCGGCGCGGGCTCGGATCCGTCGATGCCGCGGATTATCGAGACCTCCGCCGATTGCTACCTGGACGAGCACGAAGACGACGACTGCGAGGACAGTGACGACAGCGACACCGGTGCGAGAAAATTTAGAAACCGACGTAAACTAAAAAGGCACGAGTATCGGTTACGATGCAAAGGTCTGCTGTCTAATTTTAAAATACCCTATTTGCGAATTAGCCCGAATCCTTTTTCGATTGCTTTTTTAATCCTAGTGATAATTTCGAGCGACGTGTGGCCCCATACCAAATCGTCGCTGTACGTATCGTGTACGCCGGTACTGCTGAGACATTATAATCATAAAATGTTAACGACAAAGGTTAACCAGCCGCAAAACGTTTCTAAGTCAGATATTCTAATTTTGAACGATGTAAATAATTTGGCCGGCCCGGACGCCGCAGCCGGCTCTTCGATATCGTACGATAAATCTTCGGTACGTGCTGGTTCGCAGCATAATACGCTTCAAAATAGTAATATTAATTATAGTGGTAATGCAAATAATGTAAATAAAACTGGTGAAATGTTCCTAAAAAGTCAGTCGTCGTCCTCACCGTTCGAGGTGTCCGATGGGCCACCTCAAAATGAGTTCCTCCTCAAACGTCGTCGGTACGGACGAAGTTACAAACCGTACAGCACCTATGGTAATTTAAACTTTTCGTCGTCCATCTCCTATGCGGCAGTCGCCCGCGCCCCAGACCCGGCCCCATTCGACGCTTATTCGAACACCCAAAGTCGAAGTTTTTCTAAGTCTTCGTCGACGACCAGTTCCTTGATATCGCCTTGTTCGCACGTCGGCGACGAAACCAACGAGATATCCGCCCGAGCGTACATGGCCGAAACCATATTCGAGGGTAAGGTGCGATCGAAGAGCTCGGTACATGAGCCCGGAGGCAAATACGGGGTCACCTTTGTCGTCCAGAATGTCCATAAGGATCAGGGCAACGGTCAGAATGTGTTGAGATTGAACACCCAAGTTCGGCTGTATTTTAAGCAGAAGCTCACCACGACCAAGCCGACGGCCCACTGCGTGCAGAGGTATAACTATACAAGAAGGCCCGGAGACCTGACCAAAGCGAATATTAAACGAGGCAGACGGTATATCGTCTTCGTCAACGGTATCGGACCACATAATTATACCATTCTCGGCGAACCGGTGCCCAAAACTAAGAAAAATCTGCAAGCTGTCAGGGACGTGCTGTGCCGGAATTGTGGTAAGTGATAGAGACATTTTTTCGGTTTGATGAGGTTTGGTGGGGTTGAAGGGGTCGAAAACGAGGGTTTGAAGAGGGAAATTGAGGATGGTAGGATTTTTTGGAAATTTAGGGAGGTTTTGGCCTAAGGTGTGTTTTTGAGTTGAAATGAGGGGTTATTTGGGGATAAAATTGTTGTGAGAATTTGAGATAATCGATTACCTACATATTTAGAATTAAGTATAAGATTATTGTAATTATGAATTTGAGACATTTTCAGATTTTTGTTCGTAGATATCAAATTTTGAAATTTTTTTAGACACCCTCCCCTCTTCTCACTTCCCTCGGTCAATATATTGATTCATTTTCAGAATTTTGTGAGATCAGTTTTATTAAAATTACAGATTTTGAGATATTCTTATAATTTGTTCAGATAATTTTTCAAAATCAGCATTTCATCGGGGTTTTTGTCAATCGTCGATAATCCTGAGAATTTTTAATTGAAATTGAAAATTTCGATACATTTTTCAAAATTTTTGTAGAATAATTTTTTGAATTTCTCAATTGATGTTTCGTTGATTTGCCAGATTTTGAGGTGTTTTCATGTTTCAAAATGAATTACCTAGAGGAACGAACCATCAGTAATCAACTTGGAAGCAAGAAGGCGACTGAAAAAGTCAAAAATTCTAGATTAAAATAAAATTTTTGATATAAAATTTTTTTAATTTTTTTGATTCTTAGAATTTTTCAAAATTGATATGAAAATTTTCCAAAAAGAATTTTTATTTTTGTGAATTTTCTAACTGAAACCTAATTTTTAGGATTCAAAAGAGGTACAGTTTTATAAGTATTGAGGTGGAGAAAAAATGAGAGAAAATAGTCCCTCGATCTCCCCTTTGAATTTTGGATCCTGGATACGTCGGCCTTTTTTGTATCAATTTTTGATCCCTTTTGACCATATTATTAAAATGTGAATTCGAGACATTTTCTTTTTCAACTGTATTAATTTTTATTGTTTTTTAAAATGTGGAATTTTAACACATCACTAACTTTACATTAGTGTTCGACTTCTCCTTTGAAATTTTTTACAAAACCCCTACTCATATAATTTTTAAAAAAATTGTTTTGAAAGTTCTTTGAAATATTTGTGGAAATTTTGTTGTAGATTTTTTATTTTAAAAATATCAGATTGTAATGATTTTTTCTTATGTTAAATTTTTCTTATTTTGGATTGTGAATTGTTGGCCTATCATCATTGACTTTTTATCAATCTTCGAATTCTTCGATTATCTTATACCTTTTTATTGAAATACGAACGTGATTGTCAAAATATCACCAACTTTTCAAACATTTTCCAACAATTTATGCATTTTTATTGAAATTATCGAATTCATTGGACCTTTTTCAACATTTGTTTTCCTCTTTCCTCGTCTCTTGACGATTTTTTTTTATGTGGACTAGAGTAGGGAAATACTCAAAATATTTTTTGAAAAAAATTTAGTATTTAGTAGGAAAACACTTTAAAAACAAGAAAGAATTTTCGGTCTGAAGAAATTTAATTTTAGTCTGAAATTTTCAATTTCTTAACCCCAAGTTTTATCTTTCTCGAAATTTCATTTTCAACTATTTGCTAAAATATCCTATTTTTTCCAGTTCAGTGATAATTTGCCAAAATGTCTTTTGAATATTTACTCGAAGATGTCTTAAAGATGTGTTGGCGGAGTCTCGATCAAAAGGTGCCATGTCTCGAAATTTTTGTTTAAATGTATTTCAAGATTTAACTTACATATTTTTATTCAATTTATTCAATTGTTGAGTGAATATTGGAAAAAAAATCAAAATTCATTTTTTTATAACTTTTAATAAAATGTGTGACTTGTGGTAGGGAAAAGAGAAGATACCTAAAGTTGGGATTTACAATTTTTTTTTTTTTTAAATTAATGTAGGAGACTAAGAGAATCATTTTGAGACCTTAATGAGCATCTAAGATAGATTTTTCTCCGAGGTAGAGACATTTGAAATTCAGAAATTTTCATGATTTTTAGAGAAACCAAATTTTGAGAAAAACGTGTAAAAAGTTTTTACTCCTGTTAAATTGCTTTTAATTAAAAAATAAAAAAATATTTCAAATTTTTAAATGATTAATTATTTCTTTGACAGAAAGGCGTTACTTAACTTACACAGTTTTAGGTATTTCCTGTCATTTCTCCAGTCTGGTAAATTTTCAAGGTACCCCTTGCCTTCAATGGACCGCATTTTGCAATGCACGTACATTTTTAAACCTTACCCCGACTTTAGGTACCTCTTCTATCGATTTAGATATGATCTGATAATTTTTATTCTGAGTGAAGCTTTGGTGCCAGCTGCGCGAAGGTCTAAATTACTTGAAAACGCAAAAAAATAATGAAAATTATAATTTTTTTATATTTTTGGATTTGGGTTCAGCGCTAAATTCGATTTTTTGATTTTGTATACCCTGTCCTTTGCTCGTAGCATAAATTTTAATTTCAATATTTTTCAGAATTTTTTTTATTGATCATTGAATCAGTTTTCTTTATTAAAATGTAAATTAAAAAAAAATTTAATTGATTTTTTTGTATTGAAATGTCTATTGCTGATTTTTTTCATTCGATGTTTCTTTTTTATTGAGAATATTTTTTTCTGCACAAAATATGACTTTTAGGTGGCGAATTTTGAATTTTTCAAGAAAGAAAGGAGAATAAGTACAGTTTCTTCAAAACCCTGATCTTTGTTTTCAGTTTGCTTGCAAAATCCATGAAAAATGATGAATCGACATCACCTATTCGTTCCTTTTAGAAAATTTAGAACTCACTGGGGATGAAAATATAGGTTCCAAAATCATCAAAATACACTCTTGTCCAATTTCGATTTCAATTCGGTCGAATTCTCTGATTCTCCACCAAAATCTACCATCACTCATCTTCGATCTCTTTTCCACTTATACGATCGTATATTTATTGGCCACCCCTGCGTTAGTCTCTCGTGATCGCATACCATTAAATGGACATCTCACGAGATCACATCTATACAAATACTCTCGGTATCGTAATACGTTGCATAGTATTTAGACGCCATGTGCCACTAACACCTCTACCGCCGGCACAATCTCCATCAGAACGTGGCTCGCGCCGCGCCGAAAAGAGATATACACCCGAGAGAAGAAAGACGAAGGGGGAAAAAAGAGTAAAGAAATTAATGAGCTCGGCTACCACTTTAAAAGAGATAGGGAAGAGAAAAAAAACTCCGGCATCTGCACAATGTTTTATAAATTAAGCGCCATTACCACCTGATATCGCCCGATAAGAAACACGCCGCGGAGCTGGCCGTCGTAGTCGCTGGTCTTCCCTTCGGCCCCTATCTTTGGTCACCACACATACCGCAACACTCTCTCTCACCTGTTCGTTATCTATATTATATGTATACGCTATGATATATGTAGAGGTACTATGTATACTATGGAGATAAATATGTGTGAGAGTGTTATGGTATGGTATGCTATCAGAAGTAGCCACAGTAGGCTCATCTTTCTTCCTCTTGAATAGTCCACTTATAGATACTATTTCACGTAATTCTTCCTAAGTATCTGTCTTTTTCTCACGTTTGTGTCGTGATTGATTGTAAAGCTCGTCTTTTCAACATTACTCGGGTGCATGAAAATGATTGGTTGGGGAACTGAAATCATTGATGGTCGATTTTTTAAAATTTAGATCCGAGAAATCCACACAGGCGAATTATCTGACTGGCCGTGGCCGAGTAAGAAAAAAAAAGGACGTTACGTCTCGGATTACCTACTTTTTAATTTTCTGGTTTTTTCCTTCTCTTCGACTCTCTTTCTTTTCTTCCTCTTCGGCCTCGCTCATTTTCCCACGAATACAAACATAAAATACTTCCGGACGGTCCGCAACGCGCGTATATTCCGTATACATACGCATAAATTAGCCGGTATGATTTCCATATGCTGGCGTTGGTGTGATACTCCGGTACGTACACGTGGAATTGACGAGAGCACTGGGCATCGGATAGATGAGCTCGAGAAACGCTAATAAGCTGAAAGTTTAGGAGAGTTTTGAGTATGTGGTTGAATTTGCAGTCTGGTTTCAAGGCTGGAAAGGCTTAGAGGGAGGAGAAAAGGGGAGAAGAAAATTTTCGACTTGAAGTTTCATTAAGTTTACGAAGAAACCGAAATTCGAACTGAATTTGTAGTCCAAAATGCAAGTTTTTAATTTTGAAGTTTGCTGAAAATCTGAGATTTTCTTTATTTTTCTCCTGCTATTTTTCCGACCTTTAAATTGGTGAATTATGATTTTAAATTTTAATATTCTGAATCGAAATTGATGAAAATTTAAATTCAGAATGATGGGAAAATTTGATCCTGGATATAGGAACCAACTTTAGGTGTCAGAAATTGGTTTTTGAATTTAATTTAAGGTTCCTTCTTGATTCTACCCCTTCTAAAAAGCCCAGAATTATTGTCAGCTCGGGTGGTTTCTTTTCTACGTATATTCAGGCTCGCAATTGTGGATGGAGGAAGAGAATGAGAAGTTGACATTTCCAATCAGGTATGATTTTTTTCGGATATCGAAACCATTGAATATAATATTGTTCAGTTTTCTAATTAAAGTGATGAAAATTTAAGTTTTCTTTTATGATTTGAAATTTACACCCCCTCCACCTCCTCCCACGTTGAAACTAAAAAATTCTATGCTCTTTCATATTGAATCAGTGAAAATACCCTGATAAATGGCCAGAATTGCAGCACAGGAAAAATCAAATATTTTCCCTGGCCTCCTTTTCATAACACTGAGTAAGATAATAATTTTGAGCTCAAAAGAAGTCAGATCCGAGCCTGGAGAAGGAGTCTGGCCATGGCCAGAGAACTGTTCAATTAGCCTTTTAGAAAATTTTCAAGTAATTCTATGATTAAGAATCGTGGTCAAAATTGATTTTTTTTATTCTCGAATGTGTTTTTTTTTTTTTTTAATGAAAAACAGACAAACAGACTAACCAGTAAAAATGATTTTCGATTCAAAATTTTCACCCTCGATTTGATTTTGAAATGAGATGTTCTGTCGATATCTTAGAACCGAAGATCAGTTTAAAATTTTCACCCAGAAAAATCATCAAAAACAATCAAAAATCAATTTATAAAATCAGACTTGAAAATATTTTCAAATTTGAGAGTTTTTGGGACATAATTCTACTTAATTACTTTTGAACTCCTGAAAGCAGTGAAAAGGGGTGTCTAAGTTGGAAAATTTTTCGAAAAATTACCTCCACCCCCTACACCCCCCACCCGTTTTAGTGCATTCTAACTCATAAATCAGTGAAAATTATAAATGTGCATAAATCCAATGAAAGTTTCAACACAAGTAAAAAATATATTTTAAAAAATTACCAAAAAAATGAGTAATTCGTTCAAATTGATTAAAAAACTGAAAATTTTTCTAAAAAATCCAAGCACTACAATTTTAATGATTTTTTAAATCCATTTGTTTGATTATACTTCAGATCTGAATTTTTCACTGATTTTTATATGATTCAAAATATGAATGGAGGGGGGGAGGGGGTGGTTAATTTTTGCAAAAATTGTTAAGACAGTTCTGCAAAAAATTAATAATTTGAAGTGACATTTTCGAAAATTCGATAATTTTACAAAAATTGAGGAGTGTCGTTGCAAAACGCAACAAAAAATTTGTTTCGTTGCAAAACGCAACATCTTTTTTTTTTTGCTCCCCTCCCCTCCAACCCTCCATGAGGTACAAGTGCGAAATGACCCCAAAACATGTAGCCGGGGTCCTAAACTTTCCAATGAGACCGCCCCGAGCCAAAACCCCCCACCCAATTTTGAATGACAGTTTTTTTGCGATTTCCCAAAAATCAGGTCTTCAGAGATGTTGCGTTTTGCAACGACACTCCTCAATTTCAATCAAGTGTTGATTAGAAAAATTTTCCAAATACTGAGAAATATTGTCCATGTTTCAAACACTAGCGAAGAGCTGAATCGAAATGAAACCTTTTTTTCTCAAAAAAAATCTCAAATCATAAAAATTGACCAGCTTTTTAAAAAAATGATCAATTTTTGAAGTTTTTTGAAAAAATTATTCAGTTTTGTGAAAAAAGGTTCAAATTTTTGGAAAAAATGATTTTATAAAATTGTAGTTTTTGAAGTATTTTTTAGTTTTTGAAAATTTGTCAAAGGTAAGTATGGAAAATGTGATTCAGGGTTCAAAAAATCGTACAATTTCTCGAAAACTGCCCAATTATTGAAAATTTTTCCAAAAATTGGACGCTATCTATTGATTTTATAAATTTAAAAAAAAAACTGGAACGAGACTTTTCCAAAAATGGAACAATTCTTCCACAGTTTCAATTGTACATTTTTTTTCAAATAAAGTATCGATTAAATCCGGGGTGGAAGGGGGGGGGGGTAGTGAAAATAAGGCATACTCCAATTTTTAGATTTGCTTTCTCAATTCGTACATTTGTGATGATATTTTTCAATTTCTGTCGAAAATTCCTTACATGAGAAACATTTTAGTAGAAAAACCATTCTGTTGAAGAAGGTTATCAATTAATGAAAATTTTCAAATAAAAAGTACGATTAACTAACAATATTTGAACATAAATTTCGAAGATTTTGTCAAATTAAAACTACCTCAACAAAATCTCTGGCAGAATTAGCGACACGATCGTAACAACGACGAAATCGTTCCCGTCATCGTCGTCCCTTCCCAATCCGCCAATTTCAAAAATTACGCGTTGGTCGCGCGTCGCGTCGCCCCATCATTCGCTCTAGTCGAGTTCAAAAACCTAAATTATTGGCACGAAAAGTCAATTACACAACAAGTATCCGGTTTTCAAAATTAATGTATAAAAAGTACACGTAGCGACGGAGGACGACGAAGACGAAATCGTCGTCGAAAGAAAACAGAAAGGAAGACGAGAGCAGAGAGGTAGCCAGAGTAAAAAAATACGTCGTCGACGACCAAGACTCTCGGATGCGAAGTTGTGTGTTACAACGACCCTCGCCTTAAATCGGCTGACTACGAAATTAATGATGTGAAATGTTTCTCACTCTTTCTCTCTACTCTGTCTATGGGTCTCTCCGCCGTGTCTATCTGCGGTTCACCCGTGATTTCTTATCTCTTTAGTGTGGTGTTGTTTTTATTTTTAATACAATTTTCGTGCTTCGCACCGCGGCCCAGCGTCTTTCGAATGTAAGAGATGGCGCGATGGTAGGATAATGTCGCGATTCGCGATTGTACGTAAAATTGAGATCATTCTCGGTGATTTGATGAACGCATTTGATCGAAAAGGACCGAATTGATATTTGTAATTACCCCTTTTATCAAAAAGTCTTCTCAGTTTCTTCTCTCTTCAAATAATTTCCAAGTGATTCATTTTTTTTTCGTTTAGGGACATGGTGTCCCTAATTGGTTTTTTTCTGGGACACTGTGTCCTAATCGAAGATTTTTAGAAAAAAATGTCTAAATTTATTTTTAAAATGAATATTTTATCGTACTGAAGGCCGCAGAAATGTTTTTTACTATTTTTCAATCCAATAAAATTCTTTAGTGAGTTTGAAAATTAGAAGAAAAAGGCTTGAGTAACACAATTTGACAAAAAAATTGCTCTGTGTTTCAGTTCTAATGCTTAAATTCCGATTCTAGGCATCAAATTACATCAATTTACTCATTCGTGGCTTTCAAAGTTTGTTATTTGGAGGGGGGGTGGAGGAGTCGAAAAAGAAAGATTTTCAAAAACAAAAACACAGGGTTAAGAAAAAAAATTAAAAATTTTTCTAGGTCCAGTCTTATGAAACATTTGATGGCGAATTGAGTGAAGCAAATGAATAAATAATGAAATATCTTTTGAGTGAAAAAGTTCCATTGTACCTTTGACCTTTCAAATCAAAATGGCCGCTCAAGTTTTTAAAATGCCATAACTGGGTAAAAAGGACCCAAAAATTTTTAAAAATTTTTAGGGTTTCTTCAACTTTTTGGAATCTATCTAAAAAACACGAAATTTTTTATCTACTTTAGGCGAAATACTACGAAAAAACGAAAAAATTCATTTAAAAAACACATTTGGCCCCTTTTCTCCGAAAACACTTACGCTAGGGTTCGGAAATTTTTTTGGGAATGTTTTCTCATCATAGTTGACCTTTTGAGGTAGAAGCGGTCAAGATTGGTTTCAAGGGTGGATTCACCATTCTTGACTGACTATACCCTTTCGTGAAAAAAATTACGTTTTTTTTGTATCTTGTCCTCCAAAAAGTATTATTTCAAAGCAAACTTCATAAGAGTCTACAACAAAAATGCCATGACAAAAACTGCAGATAATTAAATTTCCTGTTTGGTGGAAGTGGTTAGATTTTTCTGGAAGGCATAGTTTTCGAGGTTAATTCAAATAAAGTTGAACAGTAGTGTAGGAAATCAAAAGAAAGAATGGAAATATCACTTTTTGGTGGGAAAAGTCCTAGAAAAAATGAGATTTTTCACGGAATTTTGGAAAGTTTGGGGCGTAATTTTTTTTTCTGAATTCTGAATGAGATAGAGGTCTGCACTCTGCAGGTTGCTCCATTCGATTCACTGTAAAATCAAAATCCGCATGTTTATTGTTTTCGAAAAACTTGATTTTTCGACCCCCCCCCCCCCCCCACCAAAAAAAAACTGATCTTAAAGAAAAATAGAAATTTTAAGGATCAAAAATAATTAATAATTTGTACTGATTTTTTAAATATTTGACCAATTTCCAACGGTTCTCATCCATTTCCCCGAATGCATTTTCCCGAACGACCAAATTCCCGAATAGAAAAATTCAAGAATGAAATTTTCCCCAATGGACAACGAAAGGAAAGTGAATATCATTTGTTTTTACAAACGCTTGAAGGAACCCGAGGACATCATTGGAGTTGTATTCGCCATATCCCAACTTCCCAACGTAATGATTTCAAATGGAATAGAAGAGTAATTTTCTCATTTTGAGCGTTGAAAATTTTCTGGCTAAAATCGTTCAGCTCTCAGCTTTGAAAAAAAAATGTTCAGATAATCCTATATTTTTTTTCATCTACATAAAATGAGATTATTATGTAGTTAATCTTCATTATTGATTGCAGCCGGAATCAGCGTTATGATCGTGAGGGGAGCGGGGGTTGGGATAAAAATTGAATGAAATTTCATCTAAGAAAATGCTGTCGATTGATTTTCCATCAGAAGCTAATTTTTGCATCTTTTTTTGTTTCAAATCCAATTAATCTAATCACAAACGTGTCTATCAAAATTCAAAAATTAAAATTTTAGATTTTTTTATCAACTTTTTGAAAATTTACATCACTTTTCGTTCACCCCCTCTCGAAAAAAAAACACCTGAAAATGATGTAAGCTGTAATTTTTTCAAAAACCACTTTCAAGATCAAAAATTTGAAAAAATTCTGAAAGGTATGATATACATTGAAAAGCTTAGAAAAAGAAACATTTTCTGTCAGTCTCAAAATTCTGTTTCTCAGAATGATTTGAATTTTTCAAAGCCAAATTCAAGATCATTAAAATGATTGGAAAAATCTGAAAAAATTTCAAGATACTCCCCTCTAATACCATTACCCAGGTGCAAAGTTGAAAAAAATCGATAAATTTTTTGCTTGGAAATCACGTATTTTGGGGCCTCAGTCCTTCAGGGATGAGATGAAAATTTGCTCATGCACTCTAAATTCATCTCCTATCAAGACAAATCAAAATTGGCATAAAAATTCCGATCAAGACCGCTCTGAAGCCTTTGCCAACTTTTCTTTTTGGGGAGGGGAGATTTGCCAACTTTTCTCATTTTTTCCACTAGCATTGTGTCGAGAGAGGATCTCGCTCCCCATCTTCTCTATGAAAAAGGTTCCCAATCGTGACGATGGATTACAACATTACGATCGTTATACCTTTCAAATTTCACAATAGCATCTCGATTTCAATAATCGAATCATTTAGAAGTCGAGTGAACTTCAAACTAGAGTGTTTCCACCTAAAATTCGTATCAACGATAATCAATCGTCACATTTGAGACTTAAACTGACGATGACTCGTAACCCGGCGCCAATGAATTAGTTCACCGAACATGTTGATTAATCGCATATCGAAGAAAAACAATTACCATCGGATACCCAGACCTCTCGACAATTCCTTCCCATACACTGCATTTACATGTGATACAATCACGAAACCGCGACGTCTTGGCCAGCAACAACACCACCGATGATAATTTTTCTCACATTATCGACTCCGCGGCGAGACTCGATGACGTACTTAGTCTACTATATTACAAAACCATACGCAGAAAAAAGGTCCGTTTCGAAAAAATTATCGCTATTGCACCAATAATGAATCGAATGACGCACGGATCGGAATGGTGGCGACGTCGAGCTTTCGTTGTTTTTTTCTCTTTAATCTTTTCGAAACGGCGGCATCTTGGAACGAACGTCTGGTAAATTACAAGCTAGGCGAAGGAGGGGGAAATTTCGTTGATTATTGAGAAAAAAAATCCGAAATTCGTCGAATTTATCAACGAAATGAATTGAAAAAGGAAGGAGCGCGGTTGCGGTGTCCAGAATGGTCCATGGTGTTCGTCAATATGACAATAATTGTCATTTTAAAAGTTACAATATGATGGTTGATAGCGCAATTACACGATTCCAGAACAACTTAACACTGGATGGCTAGATATCTCCTTATTGGCTATATTATATCCTTTTTCGGCTGTCGTCTCTTTATATGGAATTGTTTAGTCTGGCGACTTGATAGGCCACATGGTTTATCTTTTCTGCATTATTCCAGATGCCATTTTACGTTTTACCGCTATCTTCTCGTGTAAGTAAGTACACATATAGTATAGATTGGCTGAGGATGATGAAGAGATGGCGGGGGTATCGGCAGCATTGCGGGCTCCTACTTTCTATCGTTTGAAGATTACTATCACCGGAGTCGTAAGTTTCGCAGATTCACCGGACTCGCGAAGCCGAAAACGACACCGATGATAAATCGTCGCCGGACTATTTACACCGTATCTCGAGACTGGACACAGTCCAGACACAGAAGACAAACGAAAATCTATTAAACATGCGACTATTTTATACCAAGACATAAATTACTCATCAAACGTTTAATATCTTAATTTGCGGAGGTCGTTCATTATTCTTTCGTTCATTCTATGCCATTCAATCGACCAACGTTGTTCATTGGAATATCTTGATTTCGAATCGATGACAAAGTTAAAGTGACTTGTACCTGTGAAGTGACGGACGGCGGTAGCGTGCTCTTTCATAAGTCGACGAAATTTTCAATGTGTGCGATAAGATCGATGACACTGGTACTCGTAATTTCAACGAGCTTGCGATCCGAAAGGCAGCGCGAGTTTGGTTTAATTCGCTGGTGGGCGTTTGTAGGTTTTTTTTTACAAGCTATCAACGAGCGATGAAATTTTCGCGACAAATTGGACGAAATTACATGAGAGAATAAGGTTATCGATCTCGTCTCTTACATTCGCCCTTAGCCTTCTGTTTAGGTATTTATATGGGCGGTTCGATGCGAACATTGTTGAAATTTGATGATTTCGATCGTGTTTGTGTGCATTTTTGCAATTTTTTTTGTAAGATGGATGCCAATTTACTGTTTATTGGATGAATTGATGATAGGGACAATTTTATCAACAGTGGAAGTATTTCAATGGATGGGAAAATTTTCGATTGGAACGAAATACATCGAAAGTACGTCCAATATTTTCTTTTTGATAGGGCTATTCCATACTAATTCAGACCAAAAAAAAAAATTGAAGCTTGGTCTTTCAATTTCACTTGATTTTTTTTACGAGTTCCCCTTGATGGTCTATTTATAAATCCACAGTACTAAACTCAGATTTGAGAAAAATTGAATAATATTGAGTTTGATGTCAAAATCTGAGTTTTTCTGGTGTTCTTTTGTAATTTTTACCTCCCTGAGGACCTGGAGAGGTGGAGAGTGGGGACCGAACTTTAATTTGAAGAGAAAGAATGATATTGAGTTTGGTATTAAAATATTGGTTTTATGACCTGAAAAATGCGATTTTGGAGTTGTTCCATGTTTGACCCCTGTGGAGACCTGAGGATGGTACCAGCCTCAAATTTGAGAAAAATTGAATAGTGTCGAGTTTGGTGTCAAAATCTAGGTTTTTTGATAGGAAAAATACGATTCTGGTGTTCTTTTGTGATTTTGACCTCTCTGAGGGCCTGGAGAGTGGGGACCGAACTCTTGAGTTGAGGAGAAAGGATGATTTTGAGTTCGGTGTTGAAATCTAGGTTTTATGGCCTGAAAAATACAATTTTGGGGTTGTTCCATGTTTTACCTCCCTTTTCTCTCCCTCCCCTCGATATCTGGGAATGGTATCTAACTTGAATATGAAAAAAAAATGAGTAAGTAACATCCATTTTGGTACCAAGATCTAAGTTTTTTAATCCAAAAAATATGGTTTTCGAATTTTTTGGTTTGTGTGACCTGGTACTGAGATGAAATTTGAGAAAAAAATTGAAGAAAATGAATTTTGAAAAAATTATTTTTGAGAATATCTTTTTTAAATGAATGTATGTATTTTGTGCTGAATTTTTTTCTAGATCAAGCACTCCAAAACAATCCCAAAATCATATTTTTTGACCAAAAAACCTAGATTCTAATATCAAACTTGATAATATTATCTTATTTTTTCAAATTTGAGTTCGGATCTCCGCTCCCCCAGTCACCAGGGAGGCAAAAAATTCAAAATAGCCTTTCAAAATCGTATTTTTCGGACCATAAAACCTAGATTTTGATATTTAACTTGATGTTGTTCAGTTTTTTCATTTTTCTCGAATTTTAATTCAGTATTAGTCCCCATAGGCTGCCAAGAGGGTCAAACATACAAAACTACCCCAAAATCGATTTATTCAGACTGGAAACTCTTGATTTTGACACCCAACTCGACATTACTCAAGTTTCTCAAGTTCAGTACCACCCCATCCCCTCCCACCCGAAAACTAGAGATAAAAACTGATTCGAAATTCGGATTCCAGATACATTAAAAAGGTTTGAACTGATGATTCGTCAATAATTTCTTCAAAGGGGGATATATGCAAGTTATTTTTTTCATTCTGGCTCAGTGTGGGGCATAGAATAACCTATCTCGAGATATATCGTCACTTCGTCAGAGTTATATAATTTGGTAAGAAATAACGAGGCCCATCCCCGCTCCCTTGAGGGTTAAAAGGGAAATAATCGTGGATTTATGAATAGACCATCAAGGGGAACTTGTGAAAAAAATTGAGCGAAATCGGAAGATCCGAATTCATTTTTGGTCCAAATTGGTCTGAAATAGCATTTTAATCAAAATCAAGTGTTTGAAGAGTTTTTTTTTCAATTTTTGACGAATTTTTGAATGTTTCAACTACACTTAATGGCCTTATAAATATACGAAAAATTTATCTGATCAAGTTGAAAAAGTGGAAATTGGTACATGCTCTGTTTTTAGTATTTCATTGTGGAAAACTGTGGAAAATCCCTCCTCCCTCCCCTCCCCCGCCCAAAAAAAAGTCGTCTTAGTGACCTAATTTTACCCAAAAAGTGACAAAATTCTTCTTTTCAGTATGGCCAATATTCCAGTATAAGAAATTCTGGGAAATTTCTCATTCAATAATTTCAATTTTTCCAAGTAAATTTTTACCGCAAAATTGAGGAAAAATTCTGCAATGAAATTCCATGCCCTATAATTCAAAATTTAATGAAGTTCTGGGAAATTTCCAATTTTTCCAAGTTAATTTTTACCTCAAAATTAAGGAAAATACATATTGGAAATATTCTGCAATGTAATTCCATACCCTTTAAATTATAATTTAGATGATTTTTTTCCTTTCAGGCTTCATAGATAAGCCAGGGTGTAGAAACCAAAATAAGGGTTCTCTCCTGATTCTGTCCCTCTTGAAATGCCAAAAATCAGTATCATCTCAAAAACAATTTTTGATACATCAAGTACCATACCTAATGTTATAGAGATCTTGTCAAGGACATCTGTCCAAATCCTATATTCACATGAAGAATAATCAAAAATTCTGATTTTTATTGATCCATTCGACTTCTGGTTCAAGTAATTTTTGTTCTCAGTTCCTCATAATGCAGAAATTTACATTCATGGACCAGAGATCTGAAGAAAGGGATCTGGTCCCTTCAGCTCCAATTTTGAAATTTTCAAGTCAAGTCCCTTTGACTCCGGCTATGGCTCCAAGGTTTTAAAACAATTCCTCCTACTCCAAAAAAAAATCAACAAAAGTGGCCCTCCTCTCTTCGGCTCTGGCTCAAGGACTTTTAAAAAAATACCTCCAGTTCCGGCTCCCACTCCAAAAAAATCGTTCGGAGGGGGGGCTTCTCCTTACTCTTTCCGGATTCCTGCGAAGAACCCAAAGGTTCTCTCGAGTATCTAACAAACTGAGACGACGTAAACCACAGATTTAATCCTAGACAAGGTCAAAAGCAATAGGTACTCTTCGATCTTTTTATTTTTCTAAAAAGGCACCAAAATGTACAGCCAAGATCAACAAAAACAAACTCCCAACCTCTGCACTGTCACCTCGAAACCCTCCAATTTCCAGGACCCCACGAACTTTTCCTACCAGACAATATTCCGTGTACTAAAAACACACAGCACCGATGGATTTCGACCTTCGATCCTGGCATCGACGGGACCGATATGTCTGTCATGGCAAATCGAAATGTCGCACACGCTATCGACAATATACTCTGTACGTACACCACGTTCGTAAGTTTATTTTAAGTTTCGACTCTTTCTCAATGTGCAACAGCGACATGGACGGCGGCCGCATCGTGTCGACGATGACGACGACTTTGTCGATCGTGAAGTATGACTATGGCAGGCTGTGTAGAGCTCTCTGTGCCGATGCTGGGTATAGAGTATATGCACGTATGTGTACACAGAATTGAGGGTGGAATCGTGTATATAGATTTGAATTGGCGCTCAGCCATTGAAATGTAGTAAAAAGTCGGGGCGCTAATGAAACGCGCGCGTAAAAGAGAAAGGGCCGACCGGCGTAATCTATTTCTATACAGTCGCTTGTGTGTCGAGTCCGGCACAAGCCACACTGTTGTTTTATATTACAACATTAATACGTACACACGTATATGTACCATACATTTACCGAGCACATACGAGAAGAGCAAGCAAACAGAGTCGAACCGAGCTCTGGCTCTTGTGTCTCTCCATCTATCGTTCTCTGTTTCACTCGTTCGAAGATTTTTATACGTGCACACCAATGACAGTACAAGACGCGTCGCGCCGCCACCGCCGGCGTCCCACCGCGTCCCTACGTACGTATAAACCATTGCATTATGCTATCTTTATCGTCCCGAATCATTAGTTCGTCTGGCAAAGTACCCATTTTAAGTATACGAAGCTTCTCTGCTCTCAACTCGGCTCTACAATATCGATGTCGTCGACTCTCCAAGAGCCGAGTATTTTATTCCGAATCGCAGACTTATGAAGTATGGGAAATGGTTTGGGCCTCGATTGGTGCAATTCTGTGGGTAAAATGAAGAAAAATTGGGTATTTTCGGCTTATAAAGTGATCTGATGGTCTCATTGATCGATTAGCTGAATTGTGGTGTAAAGGAATTGGCGTTTGGTGGTCAGAAGACGTGCCAATTTGATCAACGAGCCTTGGACAGATTAGCAGAAGTGATATGTGCATCAGATTATATTAAAATTTACCCTTGAATTATTATTGAAGTCAGTGAAAAAAAAATCAGAATTGCGGTACAAGGAAAATCAGTCAAATTCTTTGATCTTGAGCTGATTTTTGCTGATTCTTCAAAGAATTTCAGTGATTTTCGGCTTATTTCAGATGTTTTACTAATTTTTTAAAGTAAATTTTTAGATATTTTACTGAATTTCAGATGTTTTACTGATTTCTTTAAGTAAATTTTTAGATATTTTACTGACTTTTCAGTGAATTTCAGATATTTTACTGACTTTTCAGTAAATTTCAGATGTTTTACTGACTTTTCAGTGAATTTCAGATGTTTTACTGACTTTTCAGTGAATTTCAGATGTTTTACTGACTTTTCAGCAAATTTTAGATATTTTATTGTCCTTCCAGTGAATTTCAAATACTTTACCGATTATTCAGTGAATTTTCATTGATTTTACAACATTTTTTCACTGTTTACATTTAGTGAAATTTTCCACTGATTTAAGTATCATTGTGCTGCAATTCTGACTGTTTTCCAGTGATTTTCGATTATTTTCACTGATTTATGAAGGAACAATTTTTCGATGTATATCTTTTTAATAAAATTGTAAACACCTGACTCAAACTTTCCTGGAAATATGGGAAAATTCGTGGAAATCTCGGAAAATGCATTGAAACAATGGCAATGGTCAATCAAATGATCAAATTGCTTTTCGAATTTGGCTTTTCAAGAAATATGACTTTTTCTGCCCTGAGACCACAATTTGGCCACTTGAAATATTTCAATTATTGGAGAAAAAACCTTTCAATTAGGCTTTCTTCAATTTCTTCAATTTTTTCGCAGATTTCTTTTTTTTTCTCGCTTTTTGGACAATTCATGGTGTAATCACTTGTTTTGTCCTTCCCGTTTAAAACGTCCTGGTCTCACTACTGAAATGTTCACAAATGATATCAATATTTTTAAAAAAATGCATTTAGCTTGAAAAATTAGGTAGAGACAGAGAATTATTGAGAGTATTGATCTTTTTTGGGAAAATTTTTATTTTTAATTGAAGCAGAAAATGGTAAAAATTGTGCTTTGAATGATGAAATTCAGAGAGGAAAACTACTTCAGTCATAATTTTTGGGGTTTTGTTTATTTCTTTATTTCTGTCTCCTCATGCTGCGAAAATCAACATCATTTTTTCTTGGAAAATTTTTTAAAAAGTATATGTAAAAACAGGTAAATAAAAATAATATTTAATCGTGTGAAAAAATTATTGAAAATTTATTTTGATGATTAATTCTAAATTCACTGAAAAATCACTAAATTTTAATGATTTATTTAATAAATTTCGCTGATTTTACCATTTCTACGATTCTAACTCTATTTTATCTAAAAATGCTCATCGTTTAAGAATTGAATAAGTTGTGCACTTCATTTCGCAGCTTTCAGCTCACATCACCCCACTCCTTATTTCGAATCAGTAAAAATTCAGAATTCACTGAAAAAGAGTCAAAATTGCAGAACGGGAAAATTTTTCGATTTTCAGTGGATTTTTGCTGATTTAAAAAAAAAAATGTTACTGATTTTCCACCGAATTTTAGATGTTTTACTGACCTTTTTTTTTTTATTTAGCAAGTTTTAGCTTATTTTTCGGCCTTTTTTTCACTGATTTATTACTATGCTGCAATTTGAACTCCTCTGGAGTAATTTTCGATATTTTTCACTGAATATATAAATAAAGAGACCAGAGACCACTGTCGAAAAGAAGAACTTCCCAGTATAACTGGAGCAATACCTTAATTGGTGGTTGTGTTTTCGTCGATGAAGGACTCCGAGCTTACAAGTGATGTTTGTCTACATACGTTAAAAGTCCTCCCTCTCTCCTCCCTCCGCCCAAACATAGCGGGCAATTTTTTGATAAACGCGAATATTAAATTAGTACGATGCCGCCGCTGCTGCCGCTACCGATACGAGCCGGCCGCAGGATATGACCACGAGACAAGGTCAGCCTCGCGAAATGAAATTTTTTTTCTCGCCGAAGAGTTGAAAAAAAAATTGGAAGAAAAATCGTGTATACGACTGCGTCACTCTTAATTAGCATACAAGAAAACAAAATTTCGTATGCGGTGAGAACGCGAAATTTTCGGGTAGTAGAGTACGATACACGAATTATTATTGTATATCAAGGATATCGGTGTCATCGTGCTTTCCGAATGTCTTGAGAAGGTTTTTTATTTTATACGTAGACTCGTATGGACGTATAAATTGTTACTTTTTTTTTTTTAGTTCCTCATTATGCGCACAATATCGGTACCTCTTTCTGCCTACGTCTGTCTTGCTCCATCTTATTACAACTTCTTTCTCTCGTGTACATGGTACAATGATGTTGCAGCAGTATAAACGTCGCTATTCGGGCGTTAATAATTAATTCGAGCCGACTATCAACCACAAAAGCCAAAACAATGTAAAATATTCTCTCAATTAGGTTACATGAAGACGCGTATAATATCTTATTAAAAGACTCTCAATACACATTTATGTATAGTATGCACTCACACGCAGCCCGGCTACACCTCTCTTTCTCCATCTTACGTACGGTGAAAGAACACGACGAAGATGATGCAGTTAATAAAACAATATTATATTTTGGACCTCACATAATGCTCTCGCCTCCTCTCTTCGTGCTCCATTGACGCGATCGATGTGTGTGTATGTTTATGTGAAAGAGTATCGTATATTTGATAACCATTGTATGACATGATTATAATTTATATATCGGCTTCCCTTTTTCCCGATGCCTCTTCGAATACGTGTGTATACATAACAAAAGGCTAATTGATTACACAGTGTAAACTCTCCAGTTGCCTGGGTCTCCCTCTCCTCAGGTTCTATTTTTTTTCTCTATCAGCCAACGATGGAATATTTTTTCCAACGCTTACCTACATTAAAAGTACCGCTCTCTCTTGTTTTAGCTTTCGGAGTTTTTTTTTCTCTGTGCCTTAAACCGACAGGGTAAAAAAGGAAGGAATACTCGAGACAATTTGACCATATTTTCGTGTGTATCGTTTTTTTAATTTTTTGGTTCGTACCATGGGAGGTAGCGAGATCGTGGGAGCTTCGGGATGATGCGGTTCGGTGCACTTGCCCAGACCTACAACGTAATAGGTAAACCGACTCTTGATCAAAGAGTAGAGCGAGAAAATTGATAAACAAACCTTTGAGAGAGGCGACAATGTGTGGTTGAGATTGATTTAGTGGAATGGCAGATGTACCGGTGAATTGATGGTGAAAATGGCTGATTTTTGTACAAGAGTTTTGAAGATTGAAGTGAAGTGAGTGAGGAGTATAATTTTGAGGAGGGGAGGAAGAGAGGATGCATTTTGATTTTGAGTAAGCAGGCTGAAAAAATTCGAACAAAAGGTTACTTTATGATGAAAATGATAATTTTTACGAAAATGCGACGTTGCCAATACTTGAAAGTGGACACTCGATGTCTTCAGTTTTGTCTTAAAATTTCGTTAACTTTTTTCAAAACTAAAGGATTTTTAGCAATAATATCAGAAGTATCAAGTTCTAGTTCTGAATCTTTTCTGAAACGCAATGTTGCCAATAATTAAAAACAAAATGTAAGTGCGGCAATGTTGCACCATTCTATTTTTGCTTCTGATTTTGATTTGTATTCCAAATCTACAGAAGAAAAAATTTTAAATAATTTAATCGAATTGAGCTGAATTTTTCAAGATTGCGATGTTGCCAATAATCAAGAACAGAATGAAAAGCAGCAATATTGCATTACCAAATTTTACTTATTGCTTTTAAGATTTGTATTCTGAATTGGCAGAAGCAAATATTTTGATTAATTTAATCGTTTTGAGTTCAATTTTTCAAGATTTCGATGTTGCCAATAATCAAAACCTTAATGTAATTCGATTACTTTTAAAAATTTTCATTTTATTCATCGGTGATTAGTTATTGAAGTCTACAAAAGCAAATCTTGAATATTTGAATCGATCCAAGTTTAATTTTTCAAAATTTCGATGTTGCGAATCGTCACATATTGAACATAAATTCGACATTGTCACAATATTTTCATTTATTCCTCATGAAAATTGTATTTTGAGTCAATAAAAACGAATCTGTGAGTAAGTCAATCGTTCCCTGTGAAATTTTCCAAAAGTTTGATGTTGCCAGTAATCAAGAATTGAACCCGAATCAATGTTGAATGTGAAATTTTCAGTCGGTCCATCTTGAATGTTGAATTTTCTAAATTGCGACGTTGCCAATAGCTCATCATCAAACTTACATTTGACGCCGTCGCTGAATTTTATACACCGTACACTTGTATTTCAAATCTACAGAAACGAGAGCTTTGCAAACTGTAGAAATAGATCATAGTTCAATTTTTTCAATATTGCGATGTTGCCAATAATCAAATCTTCCCTGTAAATTGGGCAACGTCACGATATTCAATTTTATGAAATTGAAATATGTATTTAAAGTGAACAGAGACATATTTTGCAAATTTCAATTGATTCAAATTTGGTTTTTTAAAAATTGCGGTGTTGCCAATAATCAAATCTTCACTGTAAATTGGACAACTTCATACTATTCGATTTCATGGAACCGAAGTATACATTCAAAATGAACAGGGACCAATTTTGAAAATTTCAATTGTTAAGCTTTTAAAAATTGCGGTGTTGCCAATAATCAGATATTTGAAATAGATATTAGATATTACAATATTGCAGTTTTTCATTTTACATGGGCGAGATAAGTATTTCAATTTCTTGTAAATACCTACATCTTGCTCTTTTCATAATGTTCAATTGTTTCTAGCTGATTTTTTGAAATTGCGATGTTGCCAATAATCAAAAACCTGAATGTAAATCTAGCAACGCCGCAATTTTCATTTTGTGCACTCAAGATTGAGATTCATGTACTGTATATGACGAGCAAATCAATTCTTGAATCATTTTAATCGATTCGAATTGAATTTTCCTTGTTCCGAAATTGCTATGTTGCCAATAATCAAAAATTGAGTGTAAATTTAACAATAATGCAGTATTTAATTTCACATCGTCAAAATATGCAGTTCGAATCAATAGAAACGAATCATATACGTTTCAATCGATTTGAATTGAATTTTTCTAGATTGCGATGTTGCCAATAATCAAAGAAATGTACATAAATTGAACACCTAAATATTTGTTCTTATTTGTTTGTTGTCGAGAAATTGAAAATTTCAAGTTTGGTTCTCTGGATTGAGAATTTCGATGAAGTTATATTTTCTAGTGAAGAATAAAATTCTCATGAATGAGATTTTTGATGGAGAAGGAACAATAAAATTTCGAAGACGTTGGTTCAAAAATTGTTACAATATTGTGATGATTTTCATAATTCTCAATTTTCTACGACTTCTCGTTCGATCAGCTCAATTCGAGAAATATTCCCTAAAATTTCCCACGGCGTAGCTCTCTACCTGAATGATGTAATCCCCTCGATTATTCCGGTCCGATCCAAAAATAACAATACATTTCAAGGATACCTCACGCGAATCATTCCAGCTCCCGAAGCTACAGACACAGTTGGGTTTTCAGTTTCGTACACATACCTACTACAACTTCCAGCTATTTATAAAAATTCTAGTCCGAACCAGGAACTAGGTTACTAGTATACCTTTTAACCATTTATGGTAGTCTTATCCCATCGTCCTTACATGTCACATATTCGTATTCGTGAATCGTAACACCCTCCTCTGCTGCATCGCCCTAAACCTATTCACGTATACTCTCAACTTCCAAGTCAAAAATAACTTTCGTTTTCTACGGTACAACCGTAGCGAACTAGTTCGGTACAGGTGTGTTACTCGGATCTCCTACTAATAGATAGGTAACTGTAGTAAAGGTATCTGGCAGAAAGAAAGAGATTAATTCCCGAATATACAATAATACGTGATATTGGTAATTCACTCTCGTCAGGTCGGTCGGTTTTCTGTTCTCAAGCGTATAATTACCTACCAGAGGAGATTTTCGAAACCGTTAATCATACGTGATCGTGTGCGATATCCTGGAGTGTCAACTATGTCTGCAACGTGCCTCAGCATTGGCCAATGGCCATATTCGGCAAATTAAAAAATAAGCATAAATAGAAGAGAACTTGAGGTTGCGCGAAATTCGAAAAGCTGCTAAGAAAAATGTTCAAACCGATTCGTATAGTTAAGCGTCTGTAACGATAGACTATTCATTATTGGGTATCATTAAGAGAGCAGGGCTTCTCTATCTTTTTCTATCTTCGAGTAATAAGGCGAACGCATTTCATCATGATCTTTATGCTTTATTGTCCGTATATCCTGTATTATTTCACGAAGATTGTTTTTACGAGTGCACATTTAATCCGCGACCGGGCTCGACGCGACGCGGTGGCAGCGTTACTCGGGCTATTCCAGTCGTAAAATTTTCAAATTGCTTTCGTATTACGTATTTAATACGTATACAAGACGAATTATGATATCTATACGTGTTGGCTGAAAATTGAGCAGAGTCGAATATGGTGACGCGACGTCTTCGTCGAATCGTCGCAGCAACACGTCCAACGACGACGGTCTGTAGCTCTTCTCCTCGTACTCTGCCGTATTATATGGTATTATGTCGTAAGTTTATTTCCTTTTGTGGCCATATTGATGAATTTATGTCTACTAGTGTGATTTTTTGTGGCTTTTTTATTTTTATTATCGAGATCGTGGCTTTTGGAGTTGGATTCTTGAATTGAAAGTTTGGGTGTTTTGTTATCAAAAATTATAATTTTTCGTATGTTTGGAATCTTCTTTTAGAGATTTTGAATTTTTTTAGTGAACATGGACCTTTTTAGAGTTATTCAGAGTTGTGAATTTTCCCCAAAAATTATCGAATTCTGAATTTTTTAATGAATGATTGTGTATCCGCGATTTAATCGAGACGTTTTCAGTTTTGAAGTAAGGGGTAATGATATTCAGATCAGATTTTCATGCCCTTTGAATGAAGCCTTTGAAATCCAGGATGAAAAGTGTGACTTTTCCGCGACTTTTTCCAAATTTCAATTTTATGGCAAGGCATAGATTTTCCTTTTTTCAAAATGTCAATAGATTGTATTTTTATCAGATCCTAATTAGAATTTTTACTTTTTTATTACTTTAATTTTTAGTTGAAATTTGGTCTTTTTGAACTGAAGACATTTTTTCAAAGTCAATGCTGTGTGCTTTTTTCTTGCAATTTTTTGTGATTTTCAATACTTAATCGTTTTCTTTGTAATTGTATTTAAGTGGACAAATTTGGTGATTTTTATCAACTCCTAAACTTTGAAGCACAAAATCATGATTTTAAGATTACTTTTTCATTTTTTGTAGATTTAATGACCCTTTATGATCTTTTATGATCAGATCCTTTATGATCCTTAACTAAAAATCGTGATTTTCAAAATAGTGACTTTTCCAAGAGTTGAGATTTTTTTAGGGCTTATCACTCAGAATATTGTGATTTTTTTTGACCTTTGAGACTTGGAAATCCAAAATTATGATTTTTAAGGCATTTAGATAGGTACATTCTGTATATTAAAGAATGATGATTTTTTTTTTCATGACTTTTAATTTAAAATTATTATGAATTTGGAATCCTGACCCGAAATATTCTTTTTTGCTAATTGAATCTGTTTAATTCAAATTTTCTTTTTACTTGAATTAATGTTTCATCAGTTTCGAATGATTTTTTTTTTTGGGGGGGGGGATTTTACTATTGTCTTTTTTCAAGATTTTGATGTCAAAAATTATGATTTTTGAGATATTTCTTTAATGACATGACTTGTTTATGATCTCTGATTCAGAATTTTGATCATTTGTAATTATATTTTGAGACCTTTTTTTTTCGACTTCACGATTTTGTGTTACGTTTGATTCAGAATTGTGATTTTTTTTGTGATTTTGAATGAAAATCTTTTTTTTTCATTTTAATTTTTCATTGAAACATGTGCCTAGTGAATTTCTCTTGACATTTTATCGAACTTGGGCTTTTTACGCTAAAAATAATAATTTTTGACGAAAGTTTCCTCATGTGAAAATTTCAAATGAGTGAAAATTTTCCTGAACTGTAAATTTCTGATTGACAAAAATTAATCTTGGGTGAATTTTTGCCAAATACATTGAAAATAATGTAATTTGTTTGCCTACAGCCCCAAAATGGATTTTGGGTCTGTAGAGGTCACTTAAGTAGGTGCCTTCGCTTGTTTGTCCCCTTCATCCCCTAAAACTATAAGTGGTCAAGGACCCTAAAATAGGTCAAGGGTGAAAAAAAATTCTAAAATTGTTACCTGAATTTTAATAAAAGCTCTAAACTAAACATTTGACTCTTATATAGCAATTCACGTGTTTTGACCTTTTTTGTAACTTTTTGTGAAAATTCTCTAATTTGGAATCAGTGAAGAGTCATTGAAAAAGAATCAGAGTTGCAACGCAGAAAAAATCAACAAAATTTTTATCGAAATTTTTCCAATTTTTCTTGTATAATTTTGTAATTTTACTGATTTTTCAGCAATTCAATTTATTGCCTGCTTTCAATAAATTCTTTTCACTGATTCATTTTCAAGAAATTAATCCAAGGAAAATTCACCTGGGGAAGGGAGTTTGTTCATGGGAAATTACACGTTTGGGTAATTATAGTTCTCAAGAAAAAATGTCATTGTTGGAAAAATTGTCACCAGGCAATTCACCCCGAATAATTGTTACCTTTTTCATGACCTTGTTTTGAATCCGAATTTTGAGATTTTTCTTCGAAATTGAAGTGTTTCTAATTGATAAACTTTTAATCAAGCAAAATGAGGGACTGGAAAGCTTTTGAGGGAAGAAAATGGGTAAATAAAGGGAGGAAGACAGTTTCCATCAAATTTCTGTCATTTTATTTTGTAATCCTGTTCACGTTCGTGTCTCCAACGATCCCAATCCGTCTTGGCGCATTACCATGATCCATATCCCGAATCCCAGGCGGTCTCGTAAGGGGCGGTAGTGCACGTAGGAAAGTAGACAGCTACATACAGGTACTTCGGTATAGGCAACCGGTAGAATTTTTTCGCCTATTAAGTCATCGACGGTACGTGTAGTTCGGGTAAAACGATATTAATCGGCCCGGTGGGTAATCTAACACCCGATATTTTTCAATGATAACGTAATCGTTTTGACAGCGATAAAATCGCCAGCGTATTTTAAACGCATCAAAGAATGTAAATATCTCGTCGTGTAGCCCTGGTTGCCGTTGGTCGTCGTATGGTCGTGGTCGTCGCCACCGTCACCGTCATCGCCGCGTCGTCCGTCCACACAGTACACACAACCGAATCGAATTATTCGTGTAAGTGACGTGTAAAGGTAATTTAATGACCACTGAATCAGACGTCGGCGAGCTGTATAGCCGCGTTGATGTTTATCTAGGTGGCCCTCTTCTGAACCGCCGGTGGCCAATCTTCTCATCCATCTGTTGGTAATTGCGAACAATCGATTGTGAAGGAGGCTGAACCACTTTACCTTCCTAGCACGCAATGCGTGGAATGTTTCTACATATTAAATTTCTTCCCGATAGATTTGTTTCTCGTTAACCCTTTTTTTTTCACGTTCCGTCGCACCGTCTCCGATCCTCCTTCGATGACGTTCTCGTCCAATATGTTTCCCAGGGCTTATGGTGATGGAATGGCCGGACAAGGATCGAGGCGGTGTGCGCCTCAGACGACCCACGACGTCGAGAAATCCATATACTTCGAATGGCCAGAGGACGATGACAGCAACTGGTTCTGGCGTAGTTTTTTTTTCGGGTTGGAAAAGTTCTCCTGTTTACCGGATCGGTGAATTTTTCTCTTGCCAAGCTGTGTCAGTATGTACGAGGGCCATTCCATGCCAAAAAGGACCAAAAATGAAGTCTTGTCTTACGATTTCGTTAAAAAAATTTTATGGGTTCCCATTTATTCATAAGTTCATCATCATTTCTCTTTTAACTCTCAGGGGGCTTCAAAGTTGAACTTTTGTTGATGAAAGCTCAACTTTCATGATGATCACAACAGATGGAAAGCTACTATTGGAAAATCTAATAAAATTAAAATTGGTAGCCCATTTTTACCCTCTTTTCAGCCGATAAATTTTCCAGATGGGATCTTCAGACCCCTTGGGGTTACAGGGATCCACAATTCTGGCCAAAATTCAAAAAAATGAAAAATAACGTGCGATCTGTCGTTTGTTAGGTATTTGAGGGCACTGAGTTCGAATATTTACTAATTTTGTGGTTTTGACCCTTCAGTGCCCCCTTAGCCCTCAATTTTTGGGAAAAGTAGGTTAAAAAATTGAAATGGGGTGTGGCATATCGATTGTCACTAATTTGAAGTCGTGGAATTCAAATATCAACTTACTTTTTGATTTTACCTATTTCCATCCGCTCTAACCGACCCACTTCCGAATTAATCGTACGTATATTTCAGTTAGAGCAGAGGAAAAGGGCAGTGGCGTAGCCAGACATTTCTCAGGAGGGGAGGGGTCCGAACTTCTGAATTTTTTTGAGAAATTTTTAGTTCACCTTTCATTATTCCCCCTCCCCTTTCTTTATGAGAACCGTAAATTCATAATTTGAAACATTTTTATTCATAAATGTATCAAAAAAAGGCAATTACACGAGTGTTATCAATATGTAGAGAATAAACTTTGATAAAGGTGTAATTTTGGAACAAGAAACATTCAAACTAATTATTTTGACCTTGGAAAACAAAAATAATAACCAGAAACTTCAAGCAATAGTGTCAGAAGTTTTCTTTGAGGAGGTACAAAGATGGGTATGGAGACTTGGAATACCAAGAGGAGCCTTTTTCGCATAATCATTGCAAATAATTTAATTTATTGAGATTTTCTTTATGCCCGAGCGAAGCTTTGAGATGATTTTTAATGTCTTAAAAAGGCATTTTTTCACTTAGAATCGTTGACCTCATGGGAGGGGTCCGCACTCCTTGGACCCCCCCCCCTGGCTACGCCACTGAAGAGGGGTAAAATCAAAAAGTAAGTCGATATTCAAATTCTACGACCTCAAAGTAATGAAAATCGATATGTCACACATCATTTTAATTTTTTAACATATTTTTTCCCAGGACTTGGAGGGCACATGTGGGATCAAATCTCAAAAATAAACAAATATTTGAACTCTGTGCCCTCAAATACCTAACAAACGACAGGTCGCACGTTATTTTCAATTTTTTCGAATTTTGACCCCTATCAATGGGCCAACAGGGGGTTCAGCGGGCCAAGATGAAAAAAACCAAGTGCATACTCAAAATCAGCACCTTTGAATTAGTAAAAATCAATATGTTACTTTACTTTTTCGATTTTTTAAAATTTTGGTCAAAATTGTGGACCCCTGTACCTCCAAGGGGTTTGGAAATCTCATCTTGAAAATTTTTTGGTTGAAAATTAGATGAAAAGGACTACTTACTGAAATTTTTTCAGATTTTTGAATGTAGCTTTCATCTATGGTAATCACCATGAAAGTTGAGCTTTCATCAATGATGTGAAACTTTGAGCTTTTCAAAATGTGATCATCGTTTTTAAATCCACCATCAATTCTCTTTCGAACCCCGCAATCAGTTTTCCTTCAAATATAATATATCTCGAGATAGGAGCCCTCAAAGTTGGATAATTCGGCGAAAAAATCGCAAATGCCTGAGAGGCCCATCTCCCAGCTCCGTTGAGGCTTAGAAGAGAAAATGATGGTGGATTTATGAATCGACTACTAAGGGGACCTCCTTGAAAAAAATTGAGCAAAATCGGTAGCCCCGACTTCATTTTTGGCCCGTACCAGTATGGAATAGCCCACGTGATCGATTAATCATCATTGCCCAGGAGCGGGGAAAATCTCTGGGAGGTTGACAACGGTCCATCGGCCAGTCCGATGCCATATATGTATGGAATACGCGTCCATCGCGTACGCACCGTCATAAATAATAAAATCTAGGCGATATTTCTCAACGTACGCAGATCTCTTTCTAATATATCGTCTCGTTCAGATATTACGATGCTACTGCCTATCGATAAGTCTCCCTGTATCTATCTTTCTCTCATTCTCGTATCGTCTCTTTCTCAAAACGCCTATTTTCCGTACAGTTCCACGAAAATGTATCTCGAACACTTCCTCATCTCGTATTCGCGTATCTTGAATAATCGCGTCGTATTTCTCATCAACAATCTTTTCCATAGATATTCGAAACTTTCATATTTGCTCATTAATTTCGATTATTGTTCTAAGACCGGCGACGCCTGAGATGGGATGAGAAAGCAGTGAAGAGGTGATCGCCATCCAGCCAAAGTCCAATTTGAAACTACTAAATTATCAGAAAACAGTACGCGTTGGTTCCGAGTACACGCTTGGGTTTTTTTCTCCTCTCTCTCGCCATCTAATCCGACTCGATTAATAATTTTAATTAATAACGCGCGAGTTGAGATACGATTGGACGCGTCCATCGTTCGCCATCTACGATGTTTCCCTTCGTGTTATTTCACAGGAGCACTTATACATTATACCGTGTGATTTCTTCATTCACTTTGAAAAAAAAAAGCGAAAAAAATTATTTATCATTAGGTTTTTTTTCGACACGTTACGTTACACGTTCCTCTTCTTCGTCTCTCTGTTCACTTTGTGTCTTTATAACAATACGAACGTGACTCAACATTCGTTTATTAATCACACTGGTGTATATTTATTAAGTACCCGAAAAAAAATAAGACAGAGAAACAAGGTGATTAACTCCGCGCCGACGTCGCCAACTGGGGCCCTTGTCGATATGGAAAAATTTGCCTCCCTTTCCTGTAATTATAGCAATACAATATATTTCGAGGTACTCGAAAAACGTAAACTTGAAAAGAACCGAAGTCAGTGTAGATAAACAGATTATTACAGCTAGCGTCTCTTTAATCGTTTCCGAAAAGCAATTAGAAATGGGTGATGGAGAGGGGGGGGGCCTGATAAGTTGTATGTATTTTTACAGCACGATAAAATGACGATTTATGTAATTGTTTGGAGTTTTTTGTCGATGTGCCATAATTTTCATCGATAAAATCGTATATAGAATTGAAATTGAAGTATAGAAATTGGTGGAAGTGCGGTCGTTAAAGTTGTGAAATTGGGGCAGTCGTTTGCGAATTTTTGTAAATTAAATTGAAAATGTAAAATTGATTGTTGGGAATAATTTTAGTTTTAAATTACTGGAAAATTTTAACAAGATGAATCTCCTCAATTGTTTTGGTTTCAAAATTTGAAAAAAGATGATGAAAATTTACTAAATAATAAATTCGTTCATCTTGAGGAAAATAGAAGGTAGAGCCGTGTACAGAAAATTTGAGCTCTAGAGGGAAATTTTATAAGCCAAAAAAAGAATTTTTTGAAGCCTTTTAGTATTTTTGAACGTCGAAACATCGATTTACGACGCGACGTCATCAGACTGATTTTTTGTTTTGAGGATCTTCTCTGTAAAAAGACTACCCTTAAAAAACTGGTCTGGTAGAAATCACCCTTCTCCTCATTTTCTGTACAAGCTTGAGTGAGGGAGGGAGCAAAATTATTAAAAATTTTAAAAAATTCAATATTTACATTTTTTATTGAAAATTTCTTGAATTTTGCGAAAAAAAAATTATTATTTTTTTGTAAATAGATACGTGGAGTGTACAGAAAAAGATGAAAGTTTCAAAAAAAAAAAAAATGAAAACAATGTTTGAATAATTTCTCGCGGTAGATTTGTTTAGTGTAGTACTATTTTCCATTAGAAAATAAAAATTTCATCCTCTGTTTCTCTTACCGATAAAAGAATCTGGGTCAAGATCTCGTAGATTTTTAAAAGTTGAAGGTTTCTCATATTTTACTCACGAAGAGTCTGAGAAATTTAAAATTTAAAAAAACTATCGGTTCTTTTTCTCTGGAAAATTTTTTTCTAATAGATGGAGGAAGAGGAGAGGAAATCATAGTAAAACTTGAAGATTTCGGACTTCGAAGACTTTTTCTTCAATTCTATTCCAGGAAGTCTTTAGATCAATTTTTGTTGGAATTTTTCAATTTTCACAAGAACTATGCAATTTTTTCTCAAATTTTTCAATCCTAGCAGAAACCTTTCCGTTCTGTTTTTGTTTTTGTTTTTTTTTTTAAATTAAAAAACCTACAACTTTCATTCAATTTTTACGAAAGCTTTTCAACTAGTGTGTAACGAATTTTTAACCAACATAAATGTATTTTCATTTTTTCTGCAGCTTTTCAGTGATGAAAATTGAAAAGCGTCTTTAATTTTTCTGAATACCTCGTCTAATGTTGTTTCTGATTAATTTTTCCTAAAATTTTCCTATTTTTTATTTGAAATTTTCAAGTCAACGCATATATTTTTTTCAATTTTACTGAAATATGAAATCATTTTTCTGATTTTTTTGCCAAAATTTAATGCTGTTTTTTTGATAGATTTTTTGAAAATTTTCTCCATTGCTGTTTTGTCTTTTCATTAAAAGTAACGAAAAAAGGGATCTAGAAAGTAATTTTACTTAAAATCACATTTTTCCTATTTGGGATCCCAAAGTTTTTTTGAAAAAAAAAAAGATTAGAGGCTCCTAGGATGCAAAAGGAGCTCTCCTTCAATTTTTATTGTAAAAAAAAATTACAAAAAATTCAAACCTGTTTTTACCACTAGGTCCCTTTCTTCTTAAACGTTCCTTTAAAGGCTCGTAGGATGCAAAACGAGCTTTTTAAATCGATATTTTGCTCAAGAACTTCAAGTTTTATTGTAAAAGAGTTCAATGCAAATCCGAATCATCTGGATTACAAAAATTCCCTCTTTGTCATCTCTTTCAAGTGTTTTCCTAATCGAATTCAATGTTTCTGTGTTTAAAAAATCAAAACAAAAAATAATACGATTTTGCTTAAACTTAATGGAAAAAGTAAGATCCCTCGGTCCTCACTTTCCCTCTTGTTCTAAGGCATTTTTGGAAAATCTTGCATCAAGGTCGTAGAATCTAATCCACAAGATCTGAGTCTCATCACAGGATGCTTTTCATAGTTGAGAAATTCTCATTTCAATTTTCAAGAAAAAAATCCTCAATCTCTTTTTTGCTCGACTTCCATTCTCTTCTCTCTCTTAGTGCTTGATTCCGTTTCCTGCAACACCATTTAGCCAAATATACGAGTAACTAGATAGCCAAACACTTCTGCAAAACCTTTCTCGAATCTGCGATCCAGTTACATGCTATTTTTAAAGTCAATGACCAACCCATCAGCACCAGTCTTCAATGGTTGTCTACTGCACGTTATTTTTTGGATCAATCACCACATTACAGCACAAAAGATGGCCACACCGTGTAACCCGGTCTTGGAAAATGGCAGTTCGTTCAACGCGAAGTGGACTGCAGAGTTCCCGTTCTTGCCATCGATAATTTTCCTCGAAACGGAAAAATAGGGAAAAAACAATGCACCGGAGACGAAACGATGTCGATGACCTCGAATAGGAGAAAAAAAGACGCCGAACAGCTGGTCCTCGATAACCAGGAAAAGAAAGAAGCTGCGAGGCAGTCATCGGTGATACCGCGTTATTTTTTAAGGCGGCCACGATGAGAGAAGATTTGGTAAAAACGCGGCTTTTCTTACGGTCTCGATGCTGATGCTGCCATCGCCGAAGTTTCGAAGAATAGAAAAACCGTCTTGTTAATGGCGAATATAATGATAGAAGAGCACGTCGCTGGTATCGACGATGGCTGGATGCTCTCTATATTTTTCCGAGTTATTGTGCGCGAAAAATACGTTGTGTTGGAGTGACGGAGATGGAAAAAAAAAGGAGGACGAGGGAACGATCGGTGGCGCAGCGGCAAAAACACACCAAAAAGTGTAGGTTTTTTTCGCTGGCTTACCACGAAACGGACACATTTGTCACGGTTTAACGTTTACTGTTAAATTGGAAGACGTCGATAGGCAAATTGCTTTTGTTAGCACGTCGAACGCGCGCGCGTGAGAGATCCGGCCATCGGAAGGATGCGAAAGTCGCTCGTTCTGCAGCAGCGTACGTGTATCTTGGGCCAACACGTCCAGCAGAGGGGCAGATCCGCGAGACTTTGCGGAATACTCATATTGTAGATTTCCAAAAAGGAGATAAACGATTGTTACATTCAGCCAAAGTTGAAAGCCAAACATAAATTCATAAAAGCACCCAAAGGGAGGAAGACTCGAAGGACTCGAGCCCATCCTCCGCCAAAAAAAAAAAACTCGAAAAGAAGATTTTTACGAAAACACGAAAAAGTGCATTTTTTTTATTCTTCGAACATGATTTTCCAGAAAAATTCGCCTTTCCTTCGCTCAGGCAATTATATTTTAATCGTTCAATTCATTAAATGAATATTCAACTCTCGAAATCGGAATCAGTCTTCCATGAAATTCTGCTTTTGAGAATTGATGCAATGATTTTTATTCGACTTTGGAAGATTTTGAACTGATCTTTCAGTCAAAAACTACTGTTCTCCGAATCAATTCTCAATTTGTCAGAAAAAATCAATTATTTCGAATGAAAGATCAGTGAAAAGTTACTGATTTTTTATGAACTTCATTTTCACTGATTCAAATATATAAATTTTACTCGTTCACAGTCAAAGAGTGCACTCTCTCATTTAAAAATCAGTGAAAATTATCGAAAATCACTGGAAAACAGTCAGAATTGCAGCATAATAATAGATCAGTAATCACTAAGAAAAAATCCATGTTGAAAATTATTAAAAGCAAATATAGTGTAAAAAATTTCCAAAAAAATCGGTAAAACATCTGAAAATTTCTGGAAAATCAATAAAATTCTTTGAAAAATTGGTGAAAATCTGCTGATCTCAGTTTTTCAATTTTCCTTTGGTAAAATCGGTTTATGTAGTATCATGTTTCATATATCAACCTAATGAAAATATTCTGACACCCAAATTCAGGTGCTGAAATTCATTTCTTGAATTTTAGTGAATTTCTGAAATTTCAAAATTATTAAATCACCTTGAAAAATCTAAAATTTTATCTGATTAGCGAAAAAAGTCATATTTTGAACTTCCAAAATTGACTGGAAGCAGTGTTTCAAGGGGTTTCGATGCTTCCAGAAAATTCTGGAATTTTTCAGAGCTCGAGAAAAGCCCATAGCACCTTCGAACGTGAATTATCAATATCGATGACTTACTCTCTCACTCTGAATCAGTGGAAAGTCACCGCTGAACAGTTAGAATCGCAGCACAGGATAAACCAACAAAATTCACCTACTGATTTTAACTGATTTTGCAAAGATTTTCATTGATTTTTTCTACAAAATTCATAAATTTTACGGACTTTTCAGTGAATTTTCACTGATTTTTCAACTGATTTGATTTTGGTAAAAATTTCTCTGATTTGTTTTTAGTGAAAATTTTGACTGACTCGTTTTCAGTGCATTTTTTTCACTAATTTGCTTTCAGTAAAATTTTTTATCGATTTGTTTTTAGTAAAAATTTGTTTTCTGATTTGTTTTCAGTAAAAATTTGTTCACTAATTTGTTTTCAGCGAAATTTTTCACTGATTTGTTTTTAGTAAAATTTTTCACTGATCAGGGTGTCTACCGGTCGCGAAAGTCGCGAAAGTCGCGAAAAGGTCGCGAATTCAGAAGGCGGTCGCGAAAGTCGCGAAAAAGTCGCGAAATTGGCACAAAAGTCGCGAATTTTTCACAAATTACAATTCCTTTTTAAATTTCTGTTTTTTGAACACATTTTTCTAAAAATTTTCGCCCTCGCTTCGCTCGGGCTCATAAATTCACATTCATTATTTTTAAATTACGAACCTTCCCTCCATTTTAGACAATTGAATATTTTGAAGCAAAAAATGGATTCTTTTGGGAGACTTGATAGCAATCGCAATTGGAATTTTCAACAATTTTTTTTTTTAAATGAATATTTTGTATCATATTTTGAAAAATTTAGAAAAATCATAGAATTTTTTTTTGATTTTACTAGGATTTTTTGAAAAGTCAGAAGGAGAAATCATTTGAAAATGCGTTTCTTTTTTGTTGTTTTTATAATAAATTCTCAAAAAAATTCGCCCTCGCTTCGCTCGGGCCAAATCACGTCATTCTACCTATACTCAAGGGGGGGGGGAGGGTCGATGGGGAATGGAGGAATTAATTCCCTCAGCCAATTTCTAGTCGATAATTCCTGCAAAATTTCGGAAATCCGACAAAATTTTGGAAATTTTATCAAATTAGGTCTTTTGGTAATTTTTAATGGCTTACTTACCTATACTCTCTAAATCAGAATTTTTCAAAAATTTCGGCCTCGCTACGCTCGGCCTTATTCGATTTTTCCTTTCATAATTTTAAAATGAACCAAATGCTTCAAAAATGATTTTTTTTCTGCCAATTTTATTACTTAGAATTTTCCTTTTTAAAAATCATTTTCGAAGTTTCAAAATCAAATTTTTTAAATGCTTTGGCCTCGCTGCGCTCGGCCTAATCATATTTTTCTCTCAATAATTTTAAGAAATAATAGTGACCAATTTTACGCAAATTTATCAATTTGAAACATTGTTTTATTGCAACTTGGATTTGAGGTCTTCTAAAATTTTTTCTCCTCGTTCCACTCGGAACTGAAATGGTCCTGTTTTTTAAGGTTTTGTTACATTATTCTCTGAAAATTGTGTTTTTTCCTCTCCATGATGGTGCTTCACATGTAGACTTCCCATGATTTTCCCCCTTGAATTTTAGATTCAGAATCGGCGAAGTTTATCAGCGACTCTAGCCTGTGAAAAGAAGAGTACAACTTGCAAGGGACAGGGAGGGACTAAAAAGTGCTGGAAATTCCCTTTAAAGCAAGTATACGCAAGGGGGGGGGGTCTTTTGGGCAAAATTGGATCACGGAGTAAAAAGTCTGGAAAAAGTCGCGAAAAGTCGCGAATTTCGATCTTCCAAAATTGGTAGACACCCTGCTGATTTGTTTTTAGTAAAATTTTTTACTGATTTGTTTTTAGTAAAATTTTTTACTGATTTGTTTTCAGTGAAATTTGTTACTGATTTATTTTCAGTGAAATTTTTCACTGATTTGTTTTTAGTGAACAGTTTTTTACTCATTTTCTATTGTACTGCAATTTTGATTGTTTCTCAGTGATTTTAGATAATTTTCACAGATTTATTATAAATGAGAGAGTATGTGATAAATTGAAGAAAAATTTTCTGAAATTTACAATTCCAAGTTCAAGTATTCATATTTTTTGACTGGCAATTTTCTTGGAAAAATCAACTTTTCTGCCAAAAAATTTGAATTCGAATACAAAATTTCTGGAAATATCTTCTTCAATTGATCAAATAGGGAGGTCATCTATATTGGTTATCCATGGTTATGGGTGCTGAAGCTCTTATAGAGAATTTTTATGAAATTTTCTTCGACATTTCAGAATTCCAAAAATTTGTGAAGTCATCGAAGCATCTTGAAACCGTTTCCAATTGATTTGGAGGGGAAGGGAGACGAAAATGAGGTATCTGCGTATCTGCCAAATTTTAGATTTTTCAGTTGATCTATATTTTGCAAGGCGGTAAGGTAATTTTTAAATTTCAAAAATTCGCCAAAATTCGAGAACTGAACTTTGACACCCGAAATTTGGATCTGACCTCCCCTCATTTCCCACTTCCTGAAAGATCAGGATCGAAATGATGATTCTTGCATTAGATTACCGAGAAAAATCTGTAAAAAAAAAAATTGAACAAAGTAGTATGACCTAAGGTCAAAACCTGGTTGAGTTGACATAGAATGAGTCATGAGGCATGTACCTCGAAAAAATACAATTTCTGAGGGCTTGCCGATGGCGTTTTGTCGTCCATGTGCCAGCTCATCGATAAGTTGCCACAGGTACGATTTTTTTGTTTCCAATCTTGATTGGGTACCTTCGAAGCTGGTTGGTTTTCTTTATACAAAATTATCTATAAGAAAACCTATGATTGATAATACGTGTCCGTGAAAAAGTAACGTTTTCAAAGACAAAGAGTGTTTGCTGAAATAATGGTTTCTTCGTCTTCTTGTTTCCTTTACCTTTTCTTTCCAATTTTATTGACGTGTATACCGAAGCGAGATCTTCCATCTCCGTCGGTTCTTTTTTTCTGTATTTTCGGGGCTCACCGAGCAGAGGAAAAGAACCCGACTCCCGGTGTGGTGTAATTATCGATTTGTTATGCTGTTGATTGTATTTAGGTGTTATCTGGTAGTATAATACACTCGGTGGCGGTTCTGGACGCTTTTCCGGTTTTGATGGGTCTCTTTTCGACTTGTATATCGCGAGCATGGCGCATTTCGTCTTGGTCGTCGTCGCGTTCAAGTGTTGAGTCTGTTTTACCAACAACGGCCATATCCGCGCTACCTCATTTTGTCCTGTTTTAACGCTAGCGCAGGCCGCCGCAGACTCAGAGAAACCAGGATGCGATGAATTGCAGGTTGTTACATATTAAACGCGCGGAGAAAAGATGACGAAGAGGAGGAGGATGGAAAAAAGAGAAATAATAACGTCTCCTTTTCTAGCGCGCGACGTTCCAACTGGTTCTGAAGAGAGCAGCGGTTAGGTTGACGAGTATTTCTGCCAGCGTATTGAGTATATACGTGCATTATGTACTATTTACTACTAAGTAGGTATATCGTAGTCTGCAGAATGGTATCGATAGTGTACCGATGCGATGAGATGGAGCGAAGACAGCGATGTCATCTGGCTCGAGAAGAAGGTCGCGTTGGTAACGGGTTATGGTTGGAAAATGCATGAGAAACAGGTGTTCGTAGTATCATTCTGGCTGGTTTTTTGAGCAAAGGAAAATTAAGATGGGAATTTTTTGAAAAGAGGTTCCACGATTTTCGTCAAATTTTTCAAGATGTTCGTGCAGTTTTCGTAGTGAAAATTGCTCCAGTTCATCGACCCAGAAAAAACACTGGACTTTGATTCTAAGTGGAGACTGTTGGGACTGGAAAAGGAAAAGGGAGGAATCTTATGGGTGAGATTTTGGTCTAATCAGTACGGGTCAGATCGCATTTGTGGTAGGGGTTTTCAAGTGATCAGAATTTCGTGGGTTTCAGTTTTTGGTTTTGAAATATTCTTGAAAACATATTTGATTTCTTATTTCAAATAATTCAGATTTTCTCTTTGTTTTTGGTCTAAAATCACAGCCGGTCAGATCAAAATGATAAAATTGTAGCTTCAGTGAAAAAAAATTGAATATTTATAACTTTTAAGTTGGAAAAGTGAGGAAAATGTTTAAATCAAAAATGTTCGTCAATTGTCTCTCTAATTAGCTTAAACTGGTGAAGTTCAGATGCCATCAAAAAATCAAAAATTCTAATTTTACTTTTTTTAAGGATGACTAACTGCTCTCTTATCCTCTCAATTATTATTTGGTCCACTCCAATCCAAGGTACGATAAGTTTTGCTCGTAAAAATTTATGTGCTTTTTTTTATAAGTTGAAAAAATTTGAATCTTGACTGCGAAGGAAGGGAATTGAAAAATAAAATGAAAAACTGATCAAATGAAACAAAAATTGGAACAGAATGTAAAAAAACATCTAAAATTGAACAAAAATGTTTTCAAAAGAGGTCAATTTTTAAAGAAAGTTGAAAAACAGCTTGAACTGAAAACTGTTGGAAAAAAAATTGAAAAATAAAAGCAAAAGGAGCATAAGCATAACTGGTCAAGAATGGTGAGTCAGTCCTTGACTAAGATTTTGGATTTTAGAACTGAGGAATGGAAGTTGATCCCTGGAGTCTGAAAACAAGTCGGGAAAATATTAACCCCCCTCTCCCTCCAACCACTTCTCCACGATTCTGAAAAATTACCCTAAATGTGTCCCAAGTTTTGGTTGCAAATAATAATAAAAATAATTTTTCTTCTTACCAAAATCGATCATTTTGAAGATTTCGGAGCCTCGTATCTTTGTTTCTACCCACTGAGATGAAAAGTATGCATCAAATCATCCCTATAGAATAGAACATTTTACTTGGTTGATTCATCAAATTTTAAAGAATAAAATTTTTTTCTCAATTTTTTATTCAATATTGGTTTTTTCTTTGAAGTTTAAACCAGAAAATAGCAAACTAAAAAGAGTGGGGGGAATTTTACCTCCAACTATTAGGAAAATTTGAGAATAATTAAATTCAAAAATTGTAAATTTTCCGAAAAAATTGAAAAGGTCAACAAAAAGTGAAAAATGTGAATAAAACATTGAAAAATTTATCTTTGTACTTACCCCTCCTCCACCCCTCCCTACGTAAGTAAATACTTGAGCCATCGAGCCTATTATCATTTGATTTTGACTAAAAAAAAATGAAAACGTAATTGAAGATAAATTTCAAACTCTTATCAGCATATGTTCACCATTTCTGGATCTGTTTTTATGTAAATTGTTGATGATTTTTAATTTTTATAATTTTTTCTGAAATTTTCAATTCTGGACAATTTTTCTGATTTTTTTCTTCATTATCTGCTATTTTTAAAAAGATTCTTTCAGTTTCTGTCAACTTTTTTACTTTTTAATGATTTTTAAAAATTTTTGTCGAGTATTTATCACCTTTGACGTTATTTTTGTTCGATTTTTTATCGTGATTATTTTTGTTAATTTTTTTTTATTTTTACAAAAATGCGGCGATGAAAATTGAAATGACATTAGTTCTAGTTCTCAAAACTTTTTGGTTTCAGTTTTCAGTTCTGATTTTCAGTACTCTCTCATTCTGAATCAGTGAATAATCACTGATGATGTGATGAACAGTCAGAATTGCAGCACGGAAAAAATCAGCGAAATTCACTGACTTTCACTGATGTTTCACTGATTTTCCAGCAAAATTCATAAATTTTATGGAATTTTCAGTGATTTTTCTCACTGATTTGTTATCAATGAAAATTGATTTTCCCCTGTGCTGCAATTCTGATTGTTTCTCGGTGATTTTCGATGAATTTTACTGTGAGAGTAAATTTCGACTTATTTTTCTTGGTAAATTTTTAAAAAAATTACCAAAAATCCTCTTTTTTTTCTAAAATTTTTTAGTGTTTTATAAATTTTTTTGGTGTTGATTTCAAAACAGTGCATAAAAACTGAAAATTTTTCATTTTTCAAAATTTTTCAGTTCTCACAATTTTAGCTCCAGTTCCCATTTTTCACTTTTAGTTCCAGTTTATTTCAGTTTTTAGTTTCTGTTCCAGTTTCAGTTTTCCATCATTGCAAAAATGCAAAAATTCTTTAATTTTGTTTAAATTTCTAGTTTCACCATAATTTTCTAATTTTTCAAACATTTCTCAAATGTTATTGTCTTTTTCACGATTCGAGACCAAAAATTCAAGAAAAAGATCATATTTTTATGAAAATTTGTATGTTTTTGAATCTGCAAAATTTTATTGATGGTAGAAAAATTTGTAGGAAAATCCATTCGAGTTAGAATATTATAAATTTTTTGCTTCATCTCCAATCATGTAAAGTTTTTTCTATACATCATCTGATCAAATTTCAAAGAATGTTCATAGTTTATTATGCATAATTTTTTTAGAATTTTCGAATATATTCGGTCATCTCAGATGTCATAGCAATTTAAAATTTACATTCCGGATGTTTTCTTTCCAAACTGCCAATTCTTATTTACTCCTAATTACGTATTGTCGTATTAGTTTATTCGTATTTCCTGCTGCTCGCGGATGTGCAAGTGCAATAGTCATCGATATTAATCACTGAAGCACTCGACTTGGAACTTTACGTCATTCGACTTATTCACCATTAAACTATTCAAATCTGTAGATACATATTTCACCTTCGAGTGGTATATCCTGAAATCAGAAATAAAAATACGATTTCAGGTAGCTATCTTCGTTTACGTACAATTATCGTTTGCATAGAATCGAAAACTCGTACGTAAGTAATTTGTACCCACAAATTATGTATTATTCAAATTAACAAATATTCGTCATTTCGTCCATCCATTTCATCTCCACCCCTCATTTCTCGTTCACCTTCACCGTGATTCATTTCCGCCATCTCGATTCACCTTTCTGCTAAAAAAAAAAGTTACAGACTCCCTTAAACGTCGCCGTCTTCGTATTGGGTAATTACCCGTTACGAAATTGTAATTTTAAAATCAACATATTCTGGCCTCACACCAAAGTACTTCTCGCGCGTCGATCGTTTATTTAGCCCGAACTGCGGAAAGCGAAACGACCAAGACGACGGATTTGGGGAACAGAAGGCAGGGCGGAGGTACGTAGTAAGTAGACGAAAAAAAAAAATACATAGAATGGGAAGCTCGGCTATATACGTCGCGTCGTCTCTCGTATAATAAAAATTAATAAAAAAGAAATTGACCTCGCGAACGTAATCAAAGATCAAAAAGAAAACCGTTTTTAGCGTACTATCAATTGGCATTAATTTCACATTGCCTCTCTCTCTCTTCTTTATGAAGGTACTAAACATCGCCCGGTGCCGGTCGTTTGCTCGTATGTGGTGTGGTATACCTTCGATGTACTCTCTGCGCTCTTCGGCCATCCCAGAAACCCGCGGACTTCCCCTTTACGCGCAGAAAAACGCTGTTCGCGCGCCAATACGAATAATAACCTCGGTAAATTAAATCGTTAACTGACACAAGCCACGAGCGTTGACGTTAATTATGATAATACAAATTAGCGATCACGAATTAGGATAGAGGAAGCGAGCAGGGCGCAGAAAACCTACTAAGGCGAATCATCCTATGCACGTTGCAAGAAATTTAACATCTGCGCGTGTAAATCGCCTAATCCCTGATACCGCGGTATTTCCATGTTTGCATTCGAGTCGAGATTTCGATGGATGCAGAATTGTACCCCTGGGTTTCGGCCT
The DNA here is from genome assembly GCA_038380155.1 of Pseudococcus jackbeardsleyi. NCBI lineage: Eukaryota > Metazoa > Arthropoda > Insecta > Hemiptera > Pseudococcidae > Pseudococcus > Pseudococcus jackbeardsleyi. Next base: position 9,365,265 of record CM076242.1, read on the forward strand.
CCTTGGATAGACTGATGGGATTGGGGACCGCTGGTGTCGATTTTTCGCGCCATACTGGTTGAAAAATGGATACGGTTGAGCCGCACATGCTCCGAATAAAATTACGATCGTCTGAAGAGAGAAAAAAAGAAAACTATAATGAACTATAATTACGGCAATAAAACGTAAAATTTTCGGTATAATTAATAACATTTAATTATAATTAGGCCTGCAGCAGTTTTTAATAAAAACGTAAAAACCTGCAGCGCAGACGTAGGTAAAATGGCAGCAGTATTTTTGTATTACAGCAGAATACATAATATTTTGAGGTAGAATCAGTAATGCGCATCTGTTGTAATGTGAATATTTTTTTAAAGAGGGTTGGAATTGATATTTTGTATTTTTCGCTTGATTGATCGTTTCGATCCGTATGATAATTTTAGAGGTGAAAGAGGATCGATTTGGACGAGATTTTCAATTACTACGAAACTTTAGCCAGAAGTGATTATTTCTCGATTAGTTTGCATCGAAAATTATAACAAGAAAATCTATAATGTCGATGGGTATAGAAAGTTGATCTATAAATTTTTTTGTCCATTGAAATGGGTACCGAAATTTCACCCAGATCGATGAACGATTTATTAGTTGTAGGTATTCGAAATCGAAAGCTTCGAGAGTTTTAAGCAGTCTACTTTATTTTCTAGAAAGTTGGAATAGTTGATTTTTCTACAATCAAAAATATAATTTTGTTGATGAGATATATGAACGATTAGACGAAGAGAATTTTGTTGTTTGATGAATTTGGCAACAGTGCTTCACGGATTAATGCCTCGAGGAAAAAACTTCGCACGTTGAATCGACCTATTTTCAACGACACTGGAATATTGTTTGAGAAAATTTTCGCAAATTAGCGAAGAATTGGAGCTAAACCGAAACGAATGCGGTGGATTTCAGTGCAGCCTCCGGAAATGTATGGAAATCTCCGAAATACGGTGTTGAAATGTAAAATCGGATGATGTGAGGTATTCAAAAGATTTTTTGGATTCCTTGGACGTTAAAAATCAAGATTTTTAAATATTCTTCAAATATTTTCAAAAAAAAATAAGAGGCGAACAAAGTGCCAAAATAATGGTGAAGGGAAAAAATGAATTGCGTGAAATTTTATTAAAATGATTTTGATTTTTCAAAATCAGTAAAAAACTGGAATTTTTCAATTTTTTTTTAAATCTTCCAATCATGGAAAAATCGTACTTTGAGTGCTTAGTTGGAAATTTTTTCATAAAAATGACGTCCTCCTTCTTTGATGAATTTCTCAGTTGGAAAAAATTTGAGGAAAGCGTTTCTATGTACTTTTTTGAGCTAAAGAAATTGAGAAAAATTGCATTTCAATCGAAAAATTTTCATTTTTGGTCCTTCAAGAAATCAATTTTGGTTGGTTTAAATCGCTTTAGTTTTCCAAAAATCTGATTTTTTCAGTTTTATTCTTGTAAAATGGAACTGGAACGAAATGTCAATTCCAAGGTCTGATATTTTCATCCCATTATTGGTCAACTTTTGGAAGATGACGAAGTAAAAAATGAAAGTAAAAATTGTATTACGAATGCAAACAATTTGAAACTTGATCAAAAAAATTCAAAAAAATTTGGAAATTGAAAACTGCGAAAATCTGTACTGAAATAAGAATTAAAAAATGGGGAAAAACTGGAACTAAACCGAAATAGAGAAGCAAAAATTTAAATTTTTGACAAAAATAAAATTTTTCTAATTGTTTTAGCTCAGTTTCAAAATGCTCATTTTTGACTTGAAAATGAAAATTTTCAAAAAATTGCATTTCTTAAAAAATTTGTTGCTGAATTTTACTTGATTCTACAGAAATATCGAATAGTAAACTTTACCCTGCCCCTCGAATTCAGTTCGGTCTCCGTATACAAATTAAAAACTTTCTTATTCAGTGAAATAAATTTCAACTTTTCAATTTTAGAATTTTCAATGATGAATTGAATTTGAGAAAATTCCATCATTTTCTCCTAAAATCATTTTAAGGTCAATATAAACTTTCCAATGGTGTTTTTTTCCTAACTTTTCATAAATTTTCAACTTCAAATCTTTTTACGAGTAAGTTGATCCAAAAATTCAGATTTAAGTTGAAAATTGTCTTAGATTTTTCGAGTTTTTAAAATATTTTCTTCAATCTTGAGAAATGAAAAATTATTCTATTTTTATTCTTTTTCACGTTATTTCTCCGGTTTATAAATTTAGAAAAATGATCAGAAGTGCCCTGAAATTCATTTCCTCCACTGTAGCTATATTTGTTTCAAAAAATTTCAATCTGTTGAAAATTTTTGCTGTTACATGTTTTGTGCTCGATTTTTTTTTGCGGAATTTGATGGGAAGAGGAGCACAGGCTGATGATTTTATCGAGCCCAAAACCACAGTATGGGTTCAATATTTTTCGAAAAAAATCATCCAAGTTACTGATTTTGTGATTCATTTCATTAAATTGTTTCATTTATACTCTTTCTCTCTTTTGATTCACTTTTTGAGTAAATATTTTTGTAAAAATTGAAAGAAAAGTGATATAAATAGCATGCAATTCATTCAATTTTAAACTTGTATGTTCTTATAATTATTCTTTCATCTCTGGTTCTGCTCATAGGTATCCATCAGTCTCTTCCAATTTTATAAATTCTTGCTCGAGTATCTGTATACTTAATTCTTTTTTCCACCTTGAACTTTGATATTTGATGCGATTTGGAATGATTTTCCGTAATTTTGAAAACTCATGTTCATGTTGCTTCTGTTACTTACACGTGCGACAGTAAAAAATGACCCAGTGATGCTCAAAGTTGACCATAATTCGCGAATCTTGCATTATCAGTAGCCTGACACAGAGTACTTCTAACTTCACGTAGGACGAGTACTTGAAGACCACATACGATATTAATTATACATTAGAATAATAATGGACTGTATTATTACGTAGTTGGAAAAAAATTTCCGTCGTTTCTCGCATAAATGTGCTATGTTGTAGTGTACGGTAAGTAACTCATTATATCGATGTTCTCTCTATTTTATACATTTTGGAGTATCATCACATCAGCATAACGCATCGAGAAAAACGTATATGTATTTTAATGCGATAATTGACGGTTGCGATAGTTTCAACATTTCGGTCTAACGCCCTACAATTATTATCACCATTATGAGGTCTGCCTCGGCGCTGACGCGCTTCTGCGAATATACAATACTTATATATTGTAAATATTATACGTGTACCACATACGGAGTTGACGAGGAAGAGGGTTCGACGTGTTGATGATTTTTCACGACGAAGTGACGCGTGACGTTGACTCGAAGAGACGATTGCTGGAAAATAGCAGCCGTCGTCGAGTCGATTTTTTGGCACGGTTTGCGAGACCGTCAAGACGACGAAATGTACTATTTTATGAATGGCGTGGCGACGGCATATGTAGGTAAAAAATTGGCGACTGGGAGGGGCGAACAGTGGGTGTTGTGAAGTACTCTGTTCATATTTATGAATTAGTAAGAATTATCGAAAATCGCTAGAAAATAGAGAAGTTGCAGCTGAAAAAAAAAAACCAGTGGAATAATTTCCAATGAAGGCAGATTGATGAAAAAACTTGAGAAATTAGTGTCGATTCACTAGAAAATCAGTGGAAATTCGTTGAAATTCACTAAAAATTGCTGGAGATTCACTAAAAAAAAAAAAAAAAACTGGTGCAAATTCACTTGAAAATAGTGAGAATTCATTGGGAAATGAGTGCAAAATTAATAAAAAAAAATCATGAAAGTTGATGAAAATATCGATGTAGATTCATTAAAAGTGAGTAAAATTTCACCAAAAAATCAGTGAAAATTGTTACAAAATAAGCGGAAAAATGTAAATTTGATAGAAAAGCAGCGAGAATTCATGAAAAACCAAAGTAGTGAAAATTTTCTAGCAGTGAGCAGAAATTTTCCGGAAAATCAGTGAAATTTTACTATAAATAACTGCGAAACCCCACTAAAAAAGAAAGGAGATCATTCACTAAAACGTAAAGTATTAGAAACCGTCGAAGATTCACTTCAAATAAGTGTAATTTCACTACAAATCTTGTGAAAATCACTAGAAAATTAGTGAAAATGTCTCCAAATTTGTTTAAATTCTTTAAAAGCTGTGAAAATGCATTAAAATCAGTGAAAATTTACTAAAAACCCAGCGTGGATTCATTAGAAAAATCAGTGGGAATTCACGAGAAGATAAATGAAAATGCACTGTAAAATCAGTTAGAATTCGCTAAAAAATTAGTAGGTAAGAATTCACTGGAAAAAAAGTCACTAGAACATCACTATAAAATGAGTGTAAATCGCCTGCAAAATTAGTGAGAATTTATTAGAAAATGAGTGAAAATCCACTAAGTATACAATCAGTGGGCATTCATCAGAACATCAGTGTAAATTCATCACAAAATCAATGAAAATTTACTAGGAAATCAGCGAAAATTCGTAAAAAAAAATCAGAGAGAATTCATTAAGAAGTATCCGTGGAACATCACTAGAAAATGAGTGTAAATCGTTGAGAAAATCTGTGGAAACTCACTGAAAACTATCAGTGGAACCACTAAAAAAAATGGGTGTATGTAAATCAATTTTAAAAACCAATGGATACTCACTAAAAAAATCCGTGCGAATTCACTAAAAAAAAAAAAAAAAACAGTGAAAATTCGCTGGAAAATCTGTAGAAAATCACTAAAAAAAAAAAATCAGTGAAAACATTTAAAGAAAATCAGTGTGAATTCTCTAGAAAATAGGTGTACATTCACTAGAAAATCAGTGTAAATTCACTAGAAAATCAGTGTACATTTACTAGAAAATCAGTCCAAATCCTTTGGAAAATCAGTGTAAGTTCACTGGAAAATCAATCCAAATTCACTAGAAAATCAGTGTAAATGCACTAGAAAATCAGTGTAAATTCACAAGGAAATCAGTGCGTATTCACTAGAAAATCAGTGTAAGTTCACTAGAAAATCAGTCCAAATTCACTGGAAAATTAGTGTAAACTAGAAAATTAGTGGAAGTATACTAGAAAAATCAGTGTAAATTCACTAGAAAATCAGTGTAAGTTCATTAGAAAATCAGTCCAAATTCACTAGAAAATCAGTCCAAATCCTTTAGAAAATCAGTGTAAGTTCACTGGAAAATCAATCCAAATTCACTAGAAAATCAGTGTAAATTCACTAGAAAATCAGTGCGTATTCCCTAGAAAATCAGTGTAAGTTCACTAGAAAATCAGTCTAAATTCACTGGAAAATTAGTGGAAGTTTACTAGAAAAATCAGTGTAAATTCACTAGAAAATCAGTGTAAGTTCACTAGAAAATAAGTAAAATTTCATAAAAGATGAATGAAATTTTTTGGCGTGAATCGGTCAAGGTGAAATTCTTGCTTTCTTGGAGTCTGTGAACTACATTTTTCCAAAAATCAGTGATTTTCACTGATTTTTGAATCGAAAATTATTGATTCTGAAATTCACTAAAAAAATCGGTAAAAAATATTGCTTTTTGGTATAATTGAATTGAATTGATTCAAAAGGGCAGAATTTCACCAGATTTTAGAGTAGATGAGATGTAATATTTGATGGTTCTAGTTTTTGATAGATAGAGTCTGAGGCCAAGCTACAGTTGTGGAATTCTGCTGACGTTTGCATTTTTGAATCGTCCAATTGTGGAATCGAGTAATTCCACTTCTGATGTTATTATCGATGAAAATATCGTACAATGCGCTTCTACGATAGTCTTAGACTACGGTGCAGAGTGTCGTAATGTGTTTTCTGGTGGAAAAATGGCATCAGTGTAGCAGAGTGAGTCAGCAGTGTTTGTTGCGTTCATTGCACTACCGTGTGCCAAGTGTTGTGAGGCGGGCTCTCGAACTGGCGTTATGTTGGAAAGAAGCCCAAAATGGGATGCGACACACCAACATCGTACATACGTACGAATACGTATTCTCGTATAATTGTGTACGGTGTATACGGCCGTCGCCGCGTAAGACGCAGAGAGGAGTACTCTTACGCGAGCAAACCAAGCGCATCGCACCGAATCTCTCGTTTTTCCAATGCTACGCATACATCATAGAGCAGCGACTCGACTCCGTAGACGTACACATTACACACGTTTATACATCTCTATAGTAATATGGTAACGAGTAATTTTATCCGTTATCGTAAAAATATATTGTAGGTACGTGGTACAATTCTATAGACTGAGCGGTGTGAGTTGCCTTTTCGGATACCGTCCGTCTCATCGAGATGGCGAGTCGCCGAGCAATCGCCACGGTCGTGGCCGCGAAAAGATTCGTATTTCTTGACAATAAAAAAAAAAGAGAGAGGATAAGAATGGATTTTTAAAATGTTGTGGGAATCGGTTATAGTGTAAACACCTGTGTGTGAGTGGATGCTGAAATCATCTATTGTAATTAGAGATTATGGTGTTATGAGTGAATACGAGTGTGTGTGGCACTGTGGCAGAGACCTAGGTTTATAGGTACTTTTTTTTACCTTCCTATTCTCATTTTATGTATAATGAGGTGCGGTGTTGGTGAATCACTCGAGTGTGAGAGGTCAGAAAACGTCAGAGATATGGATGGTGATTTTTTTCTGAAAAGTTTGAGGTGATGTACGAATAATGAATCATTTTGAGAGATAACGAGGGAATTTGGCGAAGAGAACGGTGATTAGATGTTGATTTGGATTATAGTACAGAACAAAATTAGTAGATCAAGGTGAGGGAGAATAAATAGAGGGGTTTCGAAAAATTCCCCATTGGTAAAGTAAATTTTTCTTTGCAGATATCAATTTTTAGAATTTTTAGAAAGATAGAATGTTTCGAAATTGACTAGGTTTTGATTAGAGATCTGAATATTTTCAATTTTTTGCTGATCTCAAAGTATTTTCTCACTCTCTCATTTATAAATCAGTGAAAATTATCGAAAATCACTGAGAAACAGCCAAAATTGCAGCACAGGAGAAAATTTTTGGAAAAATTTTCAAATCAGTGAGAAAAATCTCTGGAAAATCAGTAAAAATCCAGTAAAATTTACAAATTTAGCTAAAAAAATCAGTGAAAATTAGTGGAAATCAGTGAAAATACAATAAAAATTCGCTGGAAATCAATGAATTTTGCTGATTTTTCTGTGCTGCAATTCTAACTGTTCATGAGTGACTTTTCATTGATTTAGATTTTAGATTGAGAGTCTGCATGTTTAGCTTTTCATTAAAACTGCATATTTATGGAGATTTGAAAAAAAATCTGAAAAAATTGCGAGAAGACCATATTTTGCCCGCTCCCTCTCAACATTTTCCTTAACGCCAAATTAACTCAAAGAAAGCTCTAAGATCCCAAATATTTTAAAATTAATTTTGATTTCTTTTTTTTTTTAATATTTGGATGTGGAAATTATAATACGACCTTTTCAACAATTTTTTCGAAATTTTCTCAAAATTCCAAATTAGAATGAAAAATTTTCTCAAAATTACATAATTTTTGGCCATTGGAGTCCTTCTTGGGACACTTTGACATATGGTAAGGGCTTGATCTAATCGACTTTTGCGAAGTTCTGGTGATATTCCATATCAAAATTGTTATGAATGGAATTTGAAATTTTTAAGAGGTACTTTTGAGGTTTTTCAAAGCGAGATCCGACCTTATGACCAGCTTTTCTTGTGAATTATTCAGTCAATTTCTCTTAAAAATTGAACAAAAACCGAGAGAGAATTTACTTTTTGCAGCTTAATTCGTTTTTTCTCTGTCTTGCCTTTTCACTCTTGAAATTATGTTCCATAATTTTTATTTGAATAATAATTTTAATTATTGTTTGTTAAAATATGACATTTAAATTATTTTTTGTGACTTTTTATTATTTTTAATCATTGTTTTTACTTGATTTGAATAATTTTTTGGGGTCTATTGGTATAGGAGTTGGGAATTGAGAATGCGATGTTATTAAAACTAAAAATAGCAAAATATGAAATGATTTTTGAATTATTGAAGTTAAGGAGAAAGAGATGGAGCTTCTCCTCTTCTCTCCCCCTCCCCCTCCACCTCTTTCTCAGTGATTAATTGCTAGATGATTGAAAAAATCAGATTCAATGTGGAAAATTGTAAAAGTGGCGACTCTTTGAAAGGAAAACTTCAATTTTGAGACAGAAAAAATGTAAAAATCGTGTCCCGAGTCAAAAAAAAATCAATCTTGCTGTCGGAAATTTCCAATTTTTCCTGAATTCCTCTCAACTAATAATTATATTTTGCTGGCAATCAAAAAAATGAAATTTTGGGATTGTGAGCTATTTTTAAACTTTATTTTCTGAAATTGACTTGAAATAGATTTATTCTTTTATACTTAAGTTATTAATTTTAATTTTTTGTTTTTTTTTTTGTTTACAGGTAAGTTGCTGAAAAATTATTTCTCCTGCGAGTATTTTCTTCTTTGAGTAGTAAGTAATTTTTAGTGCCTCATATTTTTAATCTCTGTAAATCATACTTCGTAATTTCCGCGTTTTCCTGGTATCTAACTATGAGATTCTGAAAGTTTGATGTAGGCTATGTGTTTGATTTCCATAGAAAATTAAATTCATAGCCTGAAAGGTGGAGGAAAAGGAGGAACTATAATGATTGAACAGATTCGAAAATTTTGGGAGGTGGAATAAAGTTCTAAAAATGTACTATAAATTTAATGGCATGATAAAATTTTGTATAATTTTTGGTGCTTAAATCTAGTCAAAAATTGAATTTTTAGACATTTTTTTCTCTGTTTTTTCGGTATCGGTTTTTGACGCTCAAGGTATTGAATCTCTGGAGGGGTAGGAACAATTGGTACTTTTTTATAGTTTTGGTGAAAAAAACGTTGAAATGTCGAAATACGTGGTAATCTTTGAAATTTCAAGATCATTTATTGAAGAAAAAAAAACCATGATTTTCACATATTTTTGACATTTTGCTCTTTGTTAAATTATTTTTCATGAATTTTATGTAAAAATGTTGGATTTTGAAATATTTTGCAATTTTATGTTTTTTAAATTGATTTTGAGATTTGGGTACTTTTTTCCTAGTTTCAGATGAAAAATCGGATTCCGTAAAATAGAACGATGATGTGTAAAAAAATGACCAATTTTGAAATTTTTTCGACCTTCTGCATTGACATGTTGGATTTTGAAATTTTTTTCCATTTTTGTTAGAACTTTTCATTTTTCCTGGTGAAAAATTTCCCATCATTTTTGTAGCTTCTCTTTTGAAAAAAAAAACATGTTTTTCCGACCCTTTCACAAAAAATTATTTTTAAAAAAAATGCTACAATTTTTCATGGTTTCTTGAATCATTTTACCATTTCATTTTTTCCTCCTCATTTCAATCAGAAAAATAATCAGGTCTTGACGTCTTGAGTGTAATGTTCATTCTTCAATGTTGCAAATTTTTGAAACAAAAATGGAGGAAAATATTTATACGATGTCAAGGATCCGTAAATTATGTGGAAAAAGGTCAAAACGAAAACCCACACACGCCGCTCTTCGCAATCGGCAGATTCTTGCGAAAATGAAAATCAATCTGGTCGCGTTTTCCTGCTCACACAAACGTTCTTTACCCACCGAAACGATATGAAAACAGGCGTTGTTCTAGGTCATAGTCCTCGATTACTATACGTATACATTTTGCAAACAGCAGCGTGTATCTGTATACTACACGTATGTCTAATGTATCTACATCTACACCGAGTGCACACCGCGTAGTCTCTATTTGTACGCTGCTCCGATCCTCTCACCTGCGCCCTATCTACCTCTAATGTGTATTTGGCAAATGTTTCGTAAACCATATGATGATTCGCCGCCTCGCCGAGCACCGCTATACCGCGTATGACGTAATTGGGTTTTCGTCGTACCGGTATATTTATTGATAACGTTCAAACAGATTCGCTGGCGGGGTCTAACGCGACCAGACCGACAGACGATGGCATGTGGTAAAGAAAGGTAAAGGATGATCGAATCGGAAACCGGAAGTATCAATTTTCCTTGCGTCGTTCGCGTAGGCAACTTAATGGGCGTTTAGCGGTCGAGCAGGGCTGGGAAGAGGGGAGGGAAATGACAAAGTGCGAAATTTTCTGCGTGAAAAGGTGAGTAAGGGAAGTTGTTACCTTGGAGATGCTAAAATTAGGTCGTCTGAGTAATTTTTTGTGATGATTTTGGATAGTATTGTTGATTTGTTGGGTAATTGGTGCAGGAAGTTGGGGGTGGTGAGGTTGAGAGATTGAATTTGGCGATTGTTCGGTGAATTGTGATTTTTTTTAGGTAGGCTACTTCCTCCTTTTTTCTAGGTGTTGGAAAAATTCATCTTTTTAGATTTTTTTTCAAATTGCAATTTTTCAAAAATTTCATCTCCATTTTGACCTAAGAAATTTTTTCAAATTTGAAAAAAAGTACATATAATAGAAATGGGCCAAGATTTGATTTGAAATGGGAAAAAATGAATTTATTGTTTAAAATTTCTCTCTCAAAGACTGTACAGATTTGAAAAAAATTCATTTTGCCAATTTTTTTCAAATTGCAATTTTTCAAAAATTCTATCTCCATGTTTGACCAAAGAAATTTTTTCAAATTTGAAAAAAAAAGTATAATAGAAATGGGCCAAGATTTGATTTTAAATGGGGAAAAATGAATTTATTGCTTAAAATTTCTCGCTCAAAGACTGCACAGATTTGAAAAAATACATTTTGCCAATTTTTTTCAAAATTGCAATTTTTCAAAAATTTCATCTCCATGCTTGGCCCAAGAATTTTTTTTAATTTGCAGAAAAAATTATTGTAATAAAAATGATACAAAATTTGATTTAAAAAACTTGAGGAAAATGAATTTATTGCTTGGAATTTCTATCTCAAAGTCAGTTCAGATTCGAGGCTGTTTCGAAAGGCCCATTTTGGCAATTCATCAGCTCACCCTTCTCCTTTTGAAATAATTTTCCTTTTTCCACTCAACTAATTTCAATAATTGGTGCCAAAGATAACGAAAAAATTAGAAAACGGTTCATTTGTCTCAAAAAATGATCGTTTCCGTCTCCAACGTACGATAATTTATCTTTATCGTATTGTTACGATTCCAAATTCTACCCCCTTCCCCAGCTTCCATCTTGTGGTACATAATCGCATCCATTCTTCTCGAATTATTCTTACACTTATTCATCGTTTTCCTCGTATAGAATTTTTCAATTCTCATTGTTTGTTTTACGCCATTGGTAAAATATTACGGAAAAATTGGAAGCCACAACTGCATTCGTCACACGAGTCGCCAGCAAATCGGCCAAGTTTTTATCGGAACTCCTTTTCCGAGCCATCGAACCGATTCTCGTTAATTTTCTGGTCGTCATTTACCAACATAGCCGATGATTTATACGATTACATTTTGGCATAAACAACTCGTTACTCGTCATCGCCATCGTCATAATGTTCTATAAGGCTTGTGTACTTTATCAACGCATCGTTCTTCGAAAAAGAGAAAGAAACCGAAGTCTGGAAGACTCCGGGACAGGAGGTCAGGAAATGAGGATGCAAGTGGTGAATTTTAGTCTGTACTTTCCGCGATGACAAAATCGTTATGTAATAGACTGTGGTATCGATTAATCGAGGTCAATTTTTAGCCAATGTTTTATCCTCGCTGGACGCGTCGACCAGGCGAATAAAGCCGCCATTATTACGGATTTTTAGTATTTTAATCCTGGGCTAGATCGTAAAAATTATTCACGTAGAGTCTCGGCGTACAATAAAATTCAGTATAACTGGCCGATACATAAACACGATGAAATTCACGCGTCTTTTAATTAAAAAAAAAAAAAAAACTCGCCATTGTTTACACGTCGTTTGGTCGTATACGCAGCAGAACACAGCACACGGAGTTGATCGGATGAAATTTATTCGTAATTAGATAATGGGTTATTTTTATAATCTCTTTTGTAGTATTTAGAGCTGTAATACGTGGGGTCGCGTCGGTCATCCCATAAAATCGTAAAATCCGCGACGACAGGTCTACAATATGCTCCTTTTTCGCTGAACCGAATCTCGCCCGGATATATATCTTGATAAAATTGGTAAGCTGGTACCTGGATCACCGCTGGAACAACCCTAATGTGCTGCCGAAGCTGTGGAATAGAAATATTTGATTGCGACCCTCTCGCACGTATTGTGATCTGTATCGATGTACTGGATTTTGTCAGAAGTCTCTGGCTCGTGCTAAAAACCAGAACCTTACACTCCTGTGGTGTCGTCTGCTGGTTATTTTATTGACGTTTTAGCTAGACAAATAAATAATACCGGAGTGTTTTTACCATTGTCTAGATACCTTGTTTTGGTACGTATCGCAGGATCGCAATCTTAACGTGGTCTAATTATTAGCCTTGGAGAATTAACTCGTTTCAGAGTGATCCTTTTTTGCCCTGATTTCTCCAGTAGAGGATCAAGGTATTATGTACAGTGTGTTCAGAAAGTCTTGATCGAATTTTACTGGAGGAAGGTGGCAAATTGGTTCGAATTCGGTGATTTTGAATTTTTGTAGATGAAAGTGCAGAATATTTTGGTTTCAGGTAGGAGGGATCAGAAAATTACGAAAATGTGTGGGGTTTTCAAAATAGCGTTGAAAACTGGATGGGACGTATCTACGGTATTTATTTTAAGTACTCTTATGAAAGGAACATTTTTCTATGAAAAAAAAGGAATTTATTCAAATTTCATTGCGAATAATTTATTTCTCAGTTTTTTATAGTTTTTCATTTCAAGATACATATTCATTTTCAAAATCATTTAGGAAAATTTTTTTTTAAGATCAGGATGAAATCAAAGGCATCTGCATTTTAATGATTTTTGACCCTGATCCAAATTCTATCGCGTGCAACCAATAATTAGTTTTTAGTGAACACTATATTCAGTAGAATTCATTAGTTTTTGGTAAGTAAAAAAAATGAGTATGTTATACTGAAAATCATCAATTTTTAGTGAAAAATCGTCAGTTGTTAGTAAAAAACGTCAATTTTTAGTAAAAATTACAATTTTTTCGTAAAAATCGCCAAGTTTTAGTGAAATTATTGACAATGTTTAACAAAAAAAAATCATTGATTTTTAGTGCAAAACATGAATTTTTAGTAAAAACACTAATTTTTAGTAAAAATCACCAATTGGTATTAAAAATCGTCAATTCTCAGTGAAAATCGTCTGATCAATTTTCAGTGAAAATCATCAATTTTCAGTGAAAATCATCAATTTTCAGTGAAAATCATCAATTTTCAGTGAAAATCATCAATTCACAGTGAAAATTGTGAATTTTTAGTGAAAATTGCCTGATTAATTTTCAATTTTCAGTAAAAATCATCAATTTATAATAAGAATCAGCAATTTTTAGTGAAAATAACTAATTGTTATTAAAAATCGTCAATTTTCAGTGGAAATCGTCTGATCAATTTTCAGTAAAAATCATCAATTTTCAGTGGAAATCGTCTGATCAATTTTCAGTAAAAATCATCAATTTTCAGTGAAAATCATCAATTTTCAGTGAAAATCAATAATTTTTAGTGAAAATCAACAATTTTCAGTAAAAATCATCAATTTTCAGTGAAAATCATCAATTTTGAGTAACAATCATCAATTTTCAGTGAAAATTGTGAATTTTTAGTGAAAATTGTGAATTTTTAGTGAAACTTGTGAATTTTTAGTGAAAATTGCCTGATTAATTTTTAGTAAAAATCAGCAATTTTTAGTAAAAATCAGCAATTTTTAGTAAAAATCAGCAATTTTTAGTAAAAATCAGCAATTTTTAGTAAAAATAACTAATTGTTATTAAAAATCGTCAATTTTCAGTGAAAATCGTCTGATCAATTTTCAGTGAAAATCGTCTGATCAATTTTCAGTAAAAATCATCAATTTTCAGTGAAAATCAACAATTTTCAGTAAAAATCAACAATTTTCAGTGTAAATCAACAATTTTCAGTAAAAATCAACAATTTTCAGTAAAAATCATCAATTTTCAGTGTAAATCATCAATTTTTAATGAAAATAATCAATATTTAGTGAATATCAGCAATTTTTAGTGAAAATCAGCAATTTTTAGTGCATCAATCTTGACTAAAATTTATTAGTTTTTAGTGAACTTGATTACGAGTACATATTTTTTAATGTTCTGCAGAATTCATTAATTTTTGGTAAAAAAAAATAACAGAAAAATACATTAATTTTCCATTAAAATTATCAATTTTTAGTAAAAATCACGAATTATAAATTGTTAGTGAAAATTACGAATTACTGATTTTTAGTGAAAAATTTCAACTTTTAGTGAAAAATAGTTGATCATTAATTTTTAGTGAGAAATATTACTTTTCAGTAAAAAATTATTAATCATCAATTTTCATTGAAAATCATTTTACGGATTTTCAAAGCCAGAATTTTGTCAAAAGTTACTTTCGGTTTAAATTTCTCGATGAAAGAGCGCTTTTCGTGGTTATTAGAACACTGAAATCGAGACCAAAAATTTTCGAACCAGTTCGTCATCTTCATCCCAGAAAAAAAAATGATGCCTTGATTGGAACTTCTATAAACACACTGTATACGACGAATAGAGTGTTGATGTGATATTGGTATGAGTCACCATCGCGATACCTGCGCGACAACATAGCCATAAATTCTACTCGGACACCTTAACAAATTAATTTTCATACAACGTGTGAGCTCTTGTTAGAAGAAGAGGGAGAAGGGCATGAGGGCAGTAGGTAGGACGAGACTACGATGGTATAGTAAGAGAGATTCCGAAGACTGGCGCTGGCGTCAACAAAGTTCAATTCATCGACTTCATAGACATCGGAACGATCAAAATACGATATAGATAGATACTCGACAAGACAAAATATTCGCCACCCAGTACTCTGAGCACGGTTTGAGTGGTACGGGCCACCCTTTGGGAGGGAATCTTAACACGAGAATTCGATTAGATTAACACCACAATCTTCGGTGTAATTTTTTATAGTATACGTACCTACGTGTGTTTTTTTTCTCTTTTCGAACCAATTAAACGAGATGGTTGGTATATGGAATAAAACGCCGTGGTACGAATGCGAGAAAGAGAATCTCGGACTCTGAGTTGGAGATGGGCGAAGAGCATGGGGCGACGCGACAAACGCATAGTCCTTTAAATGGGATGACTGCGAACGGGTTATTCGGCGCGACACGACGCTGGTAGTACGTATGGTGCTGTAGTGTACTTGGATACTTGTCAAAATTACTTTTGGATATATTCCATATATCAACGTGTCCTCAACTTCTTTCTAATTTTTATATTATACGGTGTGTGCGGCGTGTAGCGCTGGTGTGAGTGCGGTGCGTGATTTTTTATAGTACGGTGCATGTAGTTCACTATTTTCTACGGCGATGTGTACGGATTCGAGTGTTCGGTGTACAAATACAAACATACGTGTAGACATTATGATGTATAGGAGTGTGCACGATATCGTCTAGACTAGACTGATATATTCGCACGGTCTCCGATGTGTGTTTTTTTAATTTTTCGTTCGAGATCGAGATGCTGTAGATGGATTTTCTTGGTCTTACGCTTGAATTTTCTGTGCGAGTTGGTTTTTTGATTCTCGAAAATGTCTGAAAGTGGAAGATGAAATGAGATAGATTCAATTTTTGGCAAAATTGGGGTTGAATATTGAAAAATTTGTAGCTTGGATGGGAAAAATTTAGAAGATTTTATTTCGAATTGAAGTATTCTGAAGAAATTTCCATGAGTGTGAAATCATCTATTTTCACCTACTTCCACCCCCTTAATACCAGCTTCGATTTTTTTTTACTTGCGAGGGTGGTATTTTAATTCAAAATGAAATTTCGAGTCGAAAAAAAATAAATCGAAAATGACATCAATAACCTCATATTTTAAATTTCTGATGCTAAAGCTCTTTTATGGAATTTTGGCAAATTGAATTTTCAAAATTACGCAATTGTCCTGCAAAATTTGATCTAATCCGCCAAAAAATCTGAAATCTGGACCTTGCGAATCGATTGAAAGTGATTTCGAGACGTATCGCAGCTCCCAGAAAGTTTTCATCGACTTTTCTTCGGTGCTGGAAAATTCAAAAATTTTCTGGAGGCTTCGAAACGTTTAAAAATCTTTTCCAATCGATGCAGGTGGTCAAAAATAGAAGAGTGGTAGCAAATTATTAGATCAAATTTTCGTGTTTTGTAGAGCGATAAGGTATCTAAACACCTATTGAAATTTCAAAAATTTGTCAAAATTCTAAATTGACTTTAGCTCTTAAAATTTGAGATATGAGGTTATTTTATGATGCATTTTTGATTAATTTTTGGTTTCAGTTTTAAGCTTATGTTTAAAAATTTTATTACTCATTTTTAGGTGATGTTTTTGTTTAAAAAGCATCACTTTCCAAAGTTTTTTATTCAAATTTGATTTTTCAATGCAATTTTTTCGTTGTAGGTATCTGTAGATGGGACGTGTTGTTCCCTATGTAAATTTGAAAACAGTTTTTGTTAAAAATTTAGTTCCGGGGGGCAGTGGGAGGGGGAGGAGTAGCCAAAAAAACCACCTAAACGTCACTTTTGAAATTGATTGAAAACTATTCAAGAACAAAGAATGAAAAAAGCCTATTTTTTAATTTTTTTTGGGGAAGGGGGGATTTTTTGACTCTAAATTTTGTAAGGATTTTTCTATATTTCCAAGTCTTTTCTGATCGAATTTTATTTTCTCAAAATTTTCCTCTAAGGTGTGAGTCCAGCTCCAATTTTTTTTTGTAGCTCTTTTGATTTTTTCTTTTCCAGTGAAAAAATTAACTTACTCAAGTAGTCGAAAATATATTTCAATGTCTTATTCAATGAACTCCAACAATTTTGGATTTTGATCTTATCTTTAGCTTGGAGACAAAATGTTCCAAACGGAGTGGGGTTGAAAGACATCCAATATCTCATTTGAGCCTTTAAAAAAAAATCAAGTAGAATCTTTTTAATCAACTTTTTAAAATTTTTCTTCCCTGTTTCTGTACCAGAGTGGTACATTTTTGAAAAATAAAAACTCGTAATCAAAAAACTTCACAGAATCTGAATATATTTATTTTGCACAACTTCAAGTTATGAAATCGACGGTATCCATGTAATTTTTCCTTCTCTCTTAATAACGGCGAAATATTTTTAATACATAGCATTACATACCTACAAAAATTTGTGAACGTAAAGATCAATATTTTGAATAAATAAAACGAAAAAAATTTACCTAATTTTGGTCGAAAAATTATTAAAAGTCTTCATTGAAAACTTTCAATTCATGTGTTCAGTCAGAAAATTTTCAAAAGTAAAGATGATATTTTCTTCAAAAAGGTTTGAAATATTTTGCAATTCTGTTTTTAAGCTCTTTCATTTTGAATAATTACAAAATTTTAACTATAGCTCAAAATGGCTCAAAAGTAGGTAATGGGGTTTTTCTTTTTTCTTTTCAATTGGAACATTTTGTATGTACCTATTTAAATCCAACCATTTAGAAAAAAATACTTGTATTTGGGGTCTAATAATTTTAAAAATTCCAAATGTGTTCTAAATTCTCAATCTTAAATTTCTCAATGTCCATTCATTACGACAGCATTTCATTTTGATCAGAAAATTTTCATAATCATTGAAAATTTCCACTTAATATTTGAAATTTCCGTGTTTGGAATTGAAAAAATTGCTATAAATTGCAAATTTGGCCAAATAGGTGTGAAAAAATTCATTTGATGAATTCTCCTCTTCCCTTCTCTTAAATCAATATTCGAGTTTTACCTCTTTTTCATCAAAATCAAAAAATTTAAAAATAATGAGTGGAATTGAAGTGGGCCCAAGCGAGGACTTATTTTTGTTCGAGAGATCATTTTTAAATTTCCAAGGAGGAAAAACGAATAAAATTTGTGTTGAAATTTTAAATTGCTTGAAAATTTCGATTACCTAATTGAAAACTACATTTTGTATAATTTCCTGGTCGCATCGAAATCCAGACTCCAAACACATCGAGTATTTACAAACACGTGCCTCTACTTTCGTTATCGATACTATTCGAACAATTCGAAAAATTCCTCAACTCACCAAAATGGTAATCTCTCTCATTTCGCCGAAAGAAATCCAAAACCGATCGACTTAGCGGCGGAAATGGCATTGTAAAGAATAAGAAACCAAGATCGATAGACGATAGACCTATTAGTCGATACGGCCCGCCAAAGCACCAATAATCCAACGGATATGGTAATTCGATGTGATGAATGCATAACAAATTAACAATAAGCCAACGAGAATGAATGCGGTACGAGATGCGAAAAATTTACTGGTAATTTGGGTCGTGTTGCTGGTTTCGCGTTCGCAATTCGCATCATTTG
Source organism: Pseudococcus jackbeardsleyi (assembly GCA_038380155.1). Taxonomy (NCBI): domain Eukaryota; kingdom Metazoa; phylum Arthropoda; class Insecta; order Hemiptera; family Pseudococcidae; genus Pseudococcus; species Pseudococcus jackbeardsleyi. The sequence goes on from CM076242.1 coordinate 9,383,667, forward strand.
ATATTGTTTATTTTAGCGCCGAAAGGAGAACGAAGGTTGGAGGGGAGGGGTTTGCGAATTTTTTTTCTTATTTTTATCACGTTCTCGGCGAAATATATGGGAGAGTTGTTTTTAATTCGGTTGAATTATGACAGCGAGCGGTTTATTTGGATGATTTATTTCTAGACGTTTGAAAGTAAAAGGGAAGAGGTAGGGAGGTATGTTTAATATGGTCGAATTTGTGGGATAATAATTAGTTATTCGTGATCTTATCGAAAATTCAGCTCTAGATCTGAATTCTGGAAAAAATCGAGACTTGAAAAAAAATCGTAGGTGCCTTGTTGAGAAAGTCAGAAAAAATTTTCAATGCTCAAAAATCATTTTAAAAATATTTCGTTGTATCAATTTTTATTGCTTTTTGAAGGTTATTCAAAAAATATTTAAAAATTTTCTAACCTCATTTGGAATATTTATTTTGAATTTTCTATAATTTTTTTTTCAAATTCTTTCGATCCGGCAATGAAATTTTAGCTCAAGTGGGTTTTAACGTAACAAAATTGATACAAATTTTCATTTAGGTTTTTAAAAATTTTGCTAAAAATTTTTCAGTTTCGTATTTCATCTTTTGAATTTTTTTTTCAAAGTTTGAATATTTTTATGATCAGTAGAGATCCATAGATTAGGTCGAGTGACTCAGTGTTTTTTATCACATCGTAATTTTTCTAACCCGACAAACTTCTGAAGAGAGAATTTTTTAGCTTGACGAATTAAAATTTTTTCTCGTTCCTCTTTTCCGCCCCACTCGTCCGATGTTTACACACGGATTAGAAAAAATTCAAACGGTATTTCAGCCGCAGTCGTCTGCTTTCGTACTCAGCCAATTCAATCCGGCTGGGGCCAAAAATAATAATAATAAAATTTTTGTCGTCTTAGTCGGCCTGGTCGGCGAAAAATTTCTGCCTGCTTTCAAATGCTGATGCCTTCGCAGTAGACAAACGAGAAAACCCTTTCGTAGTAATTTTCCTACGCGAAAATTCCTCAGTCTTGTGTAATAAAATTGCTTGATGAATGAGTAGCTTTCAGCGTGTCTGGGACTAGGTTGATGATTAAATACGGAGACAATGTCGTTATTTTGACATATTCGTGATGGAAGAAGAGGAAAAATGTACGCGGTGGCCAAAATATCGTCGATTGGATGGTAATACGGATTTCTCACGAATAACTCGACAATGTTGGATGTAGACGAGTGCAGTTGCAGATTATTTGATGAAATGAATGGAAATTTTTATAATGCGGTGTCAGTGTCTAGGTTAGCTGTGCTCGAGAGATCTCGATGTGTGAATGACGAGAAAGAGCAACATTAGCATTAATTCTTGAACACTCCCACGACTCATGTAAACGCAGAATTGGCAAAAAAATCTTGATTGGAATTCAGCACTGTCAATCAAAATTTTGAAAATTCCACAATATGGCTGAAATCTTCTCGGTTAAAATTCCTTGAATTTTTTTTTGGGAAAATAAAATGAAAATGAAAAATTGAACGATTTGCACTTCAAATTTCATTTTTTAGAGTATTCACAAATTTTAAAAAAAAAGGGTAGGCAAAGATTTAGCATTTATTTATTTGGGAATTGAGGAAGGATGTAATTTGAATTTTGGAAATTTTTTTAAATTCCATTTTGGGGTCAAAATTGGCCAAAAATTTAAAAAATAGAGGCTCTGACGTCTGACCTAAAAATTTTCTATATTTTGTAATTTTTTTAAAAAATTCTCAATTTTTTGATAATTTTTCAATTTTTCTGAAAATTTCTCAATTTTTTTGAAAATTTTTCAATAAATTCCGTGAAATTTTTTACGAATCTCAAAATTCCTCAACTATAAGGTATTTTATTTTTAAGACATGACGTCTTTCTCTCTGATTTATGGGCTTTCTTCGCGAATACCATCGTCCGCAAGTCAAAAACAAAAGCTCGAAAGAAGCCAGCGTGAAAATCTCGGAAACATAAAGCCTTTCATCGTGATCGTTTTCATTTAAATAGGCGACGATCGACGATGAGAACGTAAGCTAATCGTAAGCTGCGTAGAGAGACTGGCCGCGCGAAGAAATATAACACGTAACGCTATAATTGTT